>JAIXND010000827.1:254304-1708519 GCA_023646645.1 Varanus salvator macromaculatus | reverse complement strand
CACCCACCCACGGACAGAGCGAGTCGCCTACCGATCCCGAGTCTTACGCAGGGATTTGGGAGAGTTTGTCAGCTGCAAATGGGCAAAGCTCTCCGTGAACAAACTGCCAGCAGTCGCACAAATTCTGTGCCGCAGTTCTAGCAACCCAAACGGACGCGGCGCTTCTGAGGAAGGGGCGTCGTATCTTCCTCTTGCCCAGGAAGCAACCAACAGGCAGTGGAAGAGGCGAACCTTTGTGGCCGACGGAAGCGAAGCGCCACTCACCAGCACTCTCGGGTCGGCACGCGAGCCCAGGGCCACCCCCGGCCATCCGGCCTCAGTCTGAGGATTGCCTGCTCTTAGGCTGCAGCCCTTACTTGCAGGGAAACTCTGCTGAGCTCAGAAGGAGTGAACAGGCACAAGACCGAGACACGCATGGGGTCGCGCGATCGCACGCTTACCTCTGGGAGGTTCCGGGTCCCCAGGTGTGGGCCGAGGTGCTCATCCAACTCCTCTCAGCTTCTCTGCGTGCCGCCTATCCGTGGTCCTGGACTGGGCTTTCTGCCGAGAGAAATACACGTGTCGCATCAGTCAAAACCTTAGAGGAGATGCTGGCGCAGCGTTTTGCTACGGGCGCCGATATTAGCGGTGCTTTTCTCTGCACGAACCGTTTTGCAAAGAAGGTTCCCACGATTTGCCTTAAGGGCCACAATGGAACCTTCACTTTAAATCTGTGCCTTGCAGCCACGTTTCTCGCTTCTGTGTTTTACTCTAGAGAAGGAACAGGGGCCCCCACCCAGTCCATTTCTAAAAAGTCCGACAACGAGGTCGCCTCCACCCATGCCAGAGTTCACGCATTCCAGGGTAAACTTTTTCCGATACGTAGCACCCAGGTGCAGGTTTCACCCAGCGCCCGTTTTCGCCCGATCCGCTTTCGTGCAGGCACAGTGGCCCACTGTGGTCCTTGTCGCTCCTTTGCAGAAGTCTAGCCGAAGGAACGTTGGCCTCCCTAGGGACACCCAAGCGAGACCTGGGATGATCCAGGATTCAGACTCCAGGAGAAAGTAAGGAATGCCCCGACACAGGAACGACGGAAGACGGCGCCTCAGCGTGGCCGGCGATGGGGTTTCCTCCAGCTAAGACACGTGCTTCCACTGGCACGGATAAGTCAGAGCAGCTCCGCCCTCCGAACTCTGCTTTCACACACTGCATGCACAAGTGCTTCCTCACGCCCAAGCCGGCCCCTCCGCAACACTCCTGCGAGGCGGACGGCACACCCGCCAGCGGTTCCTCGGGGAGCTCTGTGCCACCAGCTGCCCCTTGACGCATCTTGCAGCCCAACTCACAGGGTGCCAGCCACAGAAAACAGAGCAGGCGACCGAGAGCGCTGCAAGGGCCCCGATTCATGCCCGCAAATGGCCAACGTTCTTCCCATACAGCCCGGATGGGGAATTTTGCCAAGCGGGAGCATCCGGACATCTGTGGGAGACCCTGCACTGACTCCCACCCAGCTTCTGGATCTGATCTTTAGAAGCACCATTAAACAGGAGTAAATAAGGGAAACTCCCGAGCGAGGCTGATTGAGAAACTCATTTGCAAAGCTATAGGAAATAATTGCAAAGTTTTCCTGGAGCTTGAAGGAGGGAGCGGGCCGTTTGTCACGCCGGCAGCCCGTGCCACACACCAATTCATCATGCTTGTCAGGTGTCAGCCACTGAAAAATTTAGCCGCGCCTTCCCCACTCCCACCGGGCACCCCATCATCCACGGCACATGCTGCCGCAAGGGCTGGGCCGCCCGAGAAACGGCTCGCGCGCTTGGCAGCGGTGGCCACGCACCGGCACCCCGAGCCCCGGCACTCGGCCCTTCCAGCAGCGCAGGGCTGCCCGGCAAGCGAACCGCCAGGGCAGCTTTCTGCAAGGCCGGGTTGCCGCGGGCACCTGGCTAGACGCTCTGGAGAATTTCTTTACGCAGGGATGGTGCGCCAGCACCGGGGCCGGAGATCCGAGGTGCCTTCTCCCTCTGCCACCCCATTTCCATGAAGGGTGTGGGGAAGCTTAGAACAGTAGTGGCATTCAAGGAGAAGTACAGAACCGGTTTCTCTGTAGCTGCGATCCTGTCGCCCAGGTCTTGGGCAAGCAGCTTATGGGCGGCTTCTGTTCAGAGAACGGGAAGTGCCCCTTCTCACAAACTTCCGGCCCGGAAGCTGCTCTGCCTGCGAGCTTCCCTTGTGCAGCTCCCTGGCCCCCGTGTGAGCACAACGGTGGGTCTCGCTGGCTCTTGCGGAGCCCACACCGGGCGCTCCTGCTGCTCCAAGCCCCTTCCCTTCTGCAGGGGCGGGAGGGAGAGGCACTGGTCCTGGACGCAGTGGGAGCCAGCGCGGCCGCCAGCCGGGAAGGTACCAAGCAGGCCAGGGAGCATTGCCGGGGACCCTCCGGGCCAAGGGCAGCAGGAGGGGCACGGGCTGCTCTGAGGCAAGGCAAGAGGGGCCGGCTGAGCCTGCATCCAGAATCGGAGAAAGCTAACTTCTGGACATGAGAAGCCCTTTCGTGCCACACACGTCCCTGCCCGAGGAGCCCGCTTGGGCACAGGGCCGGCTCAGTCCCAAGGGGCCCGTGAAAAGCCAGCCGCAGAGGCCCACACAGCCCCATGGGGCCGGCGGGCGCCTGCCGAGGACCCCAGCATCTGCCAGGGGTGTCGCTCGCTGGTCCCATCCGTGCAACAATTGCAGCACAAGGCCGGTGCCGCCATCTTGCGAGGCTTTCCCTGTTGGGCATCCACCACTACGGGCAAAATGGCCCCGGTCCAGCTTGGGAGGGCACAAAGTGGCCCCAATTTGTCTCCGCTGCCCACCAGCTCCTCTCGCGGGGCTGCCCATCTGCGTCTTGCTTGCCAGCTGGGGAAGAGCATCCGCGGGATGAGGCCAGCCAGCGACGGTGCGAGGTGAGGTGGGTGCTCCTTGGCCCCGGGGTGGCGCCCCTTGCGGGCTCCGGCACATGCACCGCTTCGCGTCACCCGTCCTGCCCGGACCAGCTGCCCTGGCACAGGCTAGCCAAGCCCTTCCGTCAGCGGTCGATTTTAAGCAGGCAGTGTGGAGCAGGCATGCTCTAACTTATAATTTTTCTCCTTGTGCCTTGATTGCTATGTAATTCAGGTTTTTATGTTGCAATATTCTCGTGCTTAGAAAGATCGACACCTGCTCTTAGCCCCTATAGACATATGGGGTTATAAATCTGGGGAAATGAAAAACCTAAGAGCTAAAAGATAAAATGCGAACGATTCCCGGGCTGGGGAGGCACTCTGAGCCATGAGCTGACGGTGCCCCACTGCTCCAGTCCCCGAACCCTCATTTCTCACCCCAAATGAACTTCTGAGTAAAAAGGGGAGCTGTGGGACAGAAGGAGCCACTGGACGTCTCCAGAATTAGGAGTGTCGCCAATTTGGCGAGCTATGAAAGGGGCAGAGGCTCAAGATCGGCCATGGCCACGGCTGGAGACCCCTCCAGGAGGTGTGCATCTGCAGGCTGGGGCCAGGAGGACCCCGGGACGTGGCGCACTTGACGTGGCTCCCATTCGGGGCAGCCAGCCCCAGGCCAGACAACCAAGAAACCGGGGGAGGGGGGCACTTGTTTGAAAGCAACAGAGTTGCTCCCATGTGCTTCACAAAGATTATTTCAGGGCTGAGAAGCCTGCAGGCCTCTAGATGTGGGAGCCCAAACTCCCATCAGTCCTTCCCAGCACCAGCCAATGGTTGGGGAGGGTGGGAAGTGTCATCCAGGAGCATCAGGCAAGACGATGAACACAGGAGGGGGAGCAGCAGCGAACTGGGACTGGGTCCAGACTTGGGGGCGCAAGCGCCTCTGGGCCTGTGCGTCCCTCCTGATGTGCTGTGCATGGAGATGCTGCCCATGTGGCGCCGCCCTGCACAGCAGGCCGGTTGGGGATGGGGGCGGCCCCTCAGTGAGGCAGTGGCTGCCGGTGGCAATGGCTGCAGCGGCCCCCACCAGAACAAGGACCTGCGCCAGGGCCTGCCTTGCCTGCCTGCCCGCTTGGGGTCAGGATTTCAAAGGGGCGGGAGAGCCCCCCGACGGGTGCCCGCGGAAGACACTGGCCCGGCACTGTCCGCGGAGAAGCACCGCGTCCCTCCAGGGCCATGACGGAGAGGCGAGCCTTGCGGCCCTGCCCCGAAGACCCTTCCCAGGGGAGACGCCACGGCCAGACCTTCCCGCACCTGCCTGCGGGAGCGCGGAAACGCGGGAGCACGCCGGCCGCGGCAACAGGGAGACACGCGGCTGGCAGAGGCAACCGCACACAGGGACAGGCGCCTCTTGCCCCCGGCACCCATCCCCGCTATAGCCTCCCGGACTGATTTCTTGGTGCGGACACAACGGGGAGGGCGCCACGTCCCAGCTCTGGGGGGCGGGGGGGAACGCCGCGGCCCCCGCTTGCGGCCCATCCTCTCTGGGAAGCGCTCACCCGAGGACGGAGCCCGGCGCTGCTCTCCAAATGCTCCGCAGGGGCTTTCCTGCCCTCTCCCTGCGGACACCAGCGCCCAGCTGGATCAGCCCCACGCTCCAGCCCGCCCGGCTCATCCCCAGCGGCCGGCAGCCAGCCAGAGGCCGCGGCCGCGAGCGCGCAAATGCGGCGGCCCGGCCCACTTGTCCCGGCATCCGGTCCACGAGAAATGCCGCTCCGCTGCTCCGAAGATGGAGTTTTTTATCCGTCATGACTAATGGCCGTTCTGGCGCGACCTAATCGGCAGGAGGGTTCGCTGGGGGATGACAGCTCCGTTATCGGCATGGCGGCTCCACGCCAGAGCAAACCCAGTTAGTACATGCAAAGTCCTTCTCCTGGGAAAAGGCACATAACTTTGTCAATTAGACAAGTAATTGCAAATTAAGGAAGGGGGGAGCGCACGGGGCTCTCTCTGCTTGCTCGGGAGCCAGGGCGGCACAAAGGGGCTTTGTCTGCCCAGCCCCTCTCCCCGCCCCCCAGCCGGGGGGCTCTCCACGGCTCGGCAGGCCACAAGCTGGCCCTTTGCACGCCCCAAGCGGCTGTGACTCACTTCTTGCACGCCCCGCTTTTGGCCCCCCGGCAGCAAAGGGTGCGGGGCGCTCGCCAGCCTCGGCACCCCCACTGGTGTGGCGGGAGGAGGGGCCACGACGCAAGCGCTCATCCCATTACCCGCCCCCCCAGACATCTGCATTCGAAGACCGTGCCTCCCCGTTTGCGTTTCAGGGCAGGGTGCAAGAGGATGTGTGACGGTGGCGTCCCTGAGCGCGCACGGGAGCAGGGGGGTGGTGGTTGGCAAGGCTTCGTGCCGCAAGCCCCTGGCTGGGGAGGGGGCAAGGCTGGCTGCCAGATGGCCCACCGGGGCTGCCGCCGGCTTGCCCCTGTCTCACGGCCTCCGGGAGGCGGTGCCCAAAAGCTCTCACTGGCCACAGCCCCGGGGCAGCTGCCCAGCACCACCTTCAGCCCCCCCCCCGGCGGCTCTGCCCCCTGGCCGTTGCTGGGGCACTTCCCCCTCGCCAGTGGCAGGCGTGATGCGGCCGGTCGTGACCGCGCTGTGCAGGCACCCGGCACGGTTGGCCGTGTCCGTGCGGAGGGGGAATTAATGCCAAGGGAGTGCAGCACATTCTTTCGGGCCTGGCGCATCCTGTAGGAGCACGGTGGTTTCGGGCATACAGAAGCACCATCACCCCCACATCTTTCGGGGGGCAGGAGCGTGTGTTCTGGGCACCCGGGAGCCTGCCCAGGCTGCAGCTCCCCTTCCTCCTAGAGGCGAGCGATGCAGCGCGAAGTCCAGGGACGAGAAACGTTCAAAAAATATACTTGCGGATGTGCAGATTTGAATTCTCCAACACCCCGGTCTGTCAGAGCACGCTGCAGGGTCGGGGCTTTGGGGACCGAACCGTAAGACAGGAGACGATACGACGGCACACCTGGGAAGTGGGCTGGAGTGCTAGAACGAGCCCAGAGACCATCCAGCCCAGCCTCATCGCAAGCCGGCGCTCGGCCGGCAGCAGCGAGCCTCAGCTCTGGTTTTCCTGGCGTGCCACAGCCAGCTTGGCCTCCATGAAGCAGGCGGGCACCCTGCAGATGTGCTCAGGCACAGTTCCCATGGCCCCCATCAGCGGGGGTGATGGGGGTTGTGGTCCAAGGCATGGGGTTGGGGAAGCTCACCCATGAAAACCCGAGTCTTTCCTCCGCTTCTCCCACGGCAGGAAGGGGCCCGGGCACACAAAGCCCTGCACCTCGCAAGTTGCCGGGGTGGCGTCTGCAGGGCGCCTGGGCCGTCCTTCCCCGGGCAGCTGAGCCAGCGGAGCAAGGCCAGGGCCGGTGGCGCGTCCAGCACAGAGACGCGCGAGGCCGGGCACGGTCCTGGCACGGGGGTGATCTGCCGGGGCGGGGAGGGCGCAGCGAGAGCCACGTTCCCAACAAGAGGGCCGCCCATGGGGCTTCGGTCCAGCAGCTGGCACTGCCGAGGGGACTCAGAAGCGCGGCACCGGAGCCGAGTGGGGCTGCTGGAAGCCGGCCTCCGTTCGCACATGGCAGGGCTCCTCCCAGCAATTTCACGAGATTAATAATAAATGCGACATAATTACAGCCGTTCCACTCATATCCTCCTTCCTGCATGGTGTCTGCTGAAGTGGGGGGGCCAGCGAGCCGAGCGCCCCCGACTGCACCCACCCTGGCTGGCTGGCTGGCTGGCTGGCCGGGGCCACGCACCATGCCCGGTCAATGCCTTGCCTGCACCCAGTCTGGCCAGACCCCACCCCCGGCCCCCCGGCCAGGACCGCACTGCGGATTGCGGAAATGGGTGCTGGCGAGAGTGGAAGGCAGCCCAGGCGGCCGGCCCCTTGCCCAGCTCTGCCAGCGTTTGGCAGCATCGCCGAGAAGGCCGTGCCAGGCCGGCCGGGGCTGACCCTCTCACCCATGTTCCCCAGCCCCTGCTGTGCCGGCATCGTGCCTGACGCTGGAGCAGCCCGGAGCCAGCCGGGCTTATGGCCACGGGCGGACTGTTCTCCTCCAGGAGCTTCTGTGGCCCTCTGGATCGGGGCCCACCACTATGTCTCCCTGCCGTGAAGCCCCAGTTTAGCTCTGCACCGCTGGGCCCAGGCTGCCTCTTGCGCCCACTGGCCCCCCGGCACTGGCCCCCCGGCATCTCGCTCCGTGCAAAGGCCATCGGGCTTGGCTCCACGGTCTCTTCCCGCATCCCCTGCTGTTGGGAAACCCGTCTGGAGGCCGCCTGCTGCCGGAAGGGGCCGGGAAGTGGTGGCCACCCGCACGTGCCGTCCGAGCGCCTGGGGGCAGCTCCAGGCTGGCCCCTGGGCGGCTTGCTGGGCGGCCGGCCGGCCGGCCAGCACTTCTGCACAAAGCTGCTGGATGCGGCCCCAGCCTCAGGCCGCCCCTGCTCACCTCCCCCCTGGGGGGGGGCACTGCTCCTCAGAGACAGGCCCTTCTGGAGCGCCACCGTCCCAGCGCTTGGACTCACCACCGCGGCTCCGGAAAATCCCCAGGCTGCGCACGGGAAGCGCTGGTGACAGGAGGAGACGGGAGGACGGGCAGGACCCCGCTTGTTCTGTGAATCCCCCCGAGAGGCTCCGCCATGGGGCAGGAGCGTGGGGCTGGGGCTGGGCCGATGCGGGTTCTGGGCCCCGCTCGGCCCCGGGGCAGCTGGGTGACTTGGGCCCACTCACAGGCTCTCAGCCCACCTACCCCACAGGGTTGCTGTGAGGGGAAGAGCAGTGGGCGGAAGACGCCAGCTGCTCTGGGTGCCTTGAAAGGAAAAAAGGAGCCCATAGAGACACAAATACGTGTAATGCGCATTCCATTCATTCACATTTCCTCCTGAAATAAATCCCAAATAACTTAGACAGTCCACCTCTCCTTCTTCCCCTCACAGCAGCCCAGGGAGGGAGACCAGACCGAGAGCCGGTGCCCGTCCCAAGGTCACCCAGGCAGCTCCGTGACCGAGTGGGGCCTGGGGCCCACAACTTTTGCGCCCCGATCCCACACGGGCCCCCCTGCGCCACGCTGCCTCGGCACCAGCCAAAGCCCCTAAAGGGCCCCTTCCCTGCCAGGCCGGCAGGCGCCTCTGGCCTCTGGTCACTTGCTCCCTCTGGCAGGACATCCACACGACCGCCTCACCCAGTGCTCCCCGTCCCTCTCCCTGTGCGCCTTCTGTCTTTGCAGAGCACAGACAATCCCCATCTTTCCATCCAAGGATGGCAGATACACAGAACTGGGGCTCCACTGGCCCAGATGCACGCGCATGGCCTGTCCGGGGTGCTGGCCGTAAGCACAGACACACATCTGCCAGTCATGCATCCATGCATCCATCCATCCAGTTTTGATCCCGCCCTGTCAGCCATCCCTCAAGTTCGCGAGCAGGCGCTCTTGCTGGGATGTGGGAGGAGCCCCACTTGGCAGCACCCACCCCGGATTCCCCGGATTCCCCGCACTGGGGTGCAGCTGCCTGGCAAGCGCGCCGAGCATCCATCGGGAGCCTACCCCACGCAACCGTGGGGCTTCCGCACTGGCACGGCAGAAGGCTCGCTTTCCAGAACTGGGCCTGGTCTGAGCGCCAACTTCAGGAGGACGGATTCTGTGCACTCCATCGCAGCCCGTGGAGCAGCTCTGAGCGCTTCTGGGGAGACCTGTGCAAATCCCCCATGCTTTGTGCTCGGCTTGCACCAAGCGCCCCGGGCGAGCGGCAAGGACACATGCGAAGGAGAGCCGGGCACGAGGGGGCCGTGTGGCAGCGCCTGGCGCATCCGGCCCACCTCAGAGGTGCCCACTCACCATCCTTGCCGAGGAGCACGGCAGCCCCGGGGGTGAAGGTGCTGGCAAAGGTCTCTGTTTCGCTGGAAGCGAGACGCACGGGGCGCTCGGCCCCATGACGCCAAGCACACATTCCTCAGAGCCTTCTGGGGAGCACCGACCACGGCCCCATTTTTAATCAGCCCTTTAATGATCGTAAAGACGCTTTTCTGGCCGCAATTTGTCCAAGCAAAGGGGAAGCACCACACTCGACAGCCTAATGCTGAGGCAACGCTGACGGATTCCGGGAGAACGTTCCGCGTAAACGCCATTAAACACGCTGTTAAGGCGTCAGTGACCCCAACGTTGATTCTAAGGATCATATTTAATGCGAGCATCACCGTTGCATTGTGTCGTTGCAGGACACCAAGGTAATGCAAACATTAAGATTATTGTGTTCGGCTGTCGCAGCGCCGTCCCATTTCCACTCAATAAACAGGGACGGGGAAAGAGTCTGGAGCCGCTGAAGAGAGGCCGCGTTTCAGTCCACTGCAGGGGCGCTGCGGCACAAGCACCCCACTTCCGTCCTGTCCCACCCCAGCCGCCGGGCCATGCCCAGCGGGGGGGGGAGCACGATGGCCCCAGAGATCGGGGCAAGGCCTGCGACTGTGCCCGGTCGACCACAATTCTCCTTGGGGCCGCCGGGGGAAGAAAAAGGACGAGGCAGGACCCGGAACCACGCGCCTGGTGGCAGACTACCCTGTGCTCATCCAACGCCAGCGGGGAGGGCGCAGCCTTCTCTCCCGCTCCTGGGGCACCGGGTGGGCCGGGCAGGCACCGCGGCCGAGAGCCCCTGGCAGGTCCAGCCGAGGCGCCGGGGAGCCCCGCCAATTAAGTGCACGCCATTGGCAATGCAGATGCTCACGAAACGATGCCAATCTCCGGCTGCAAGTCATTTTGCGCGTTTCCAATTTCCCACAAGGCCGGGCTAATCCTTTAGCGTCCATCTTCCGCAAGGTCGTCCCGATACTCTCCCGCGTGTTTCCCTTTGGTTTTCAGAGCGCTGAGAATCACTCGGCCTTGAAAGAATATTGTTCCTTTCTTGTTGTCTCTTCAGGAAACAGCTCGATTCACAGGCGCCTTCCTCCTTTCAACTCTTCCAATTAGTTAAAACCTGCTTTTTGAAGCCCGTCACATTTCAAACTCTTCCGCTTTTCCCTGCCATCAGCAGGTTCTCGATTTGCATCTCTTAGCATCTGCAACAGCTGAACCCCCGCCACCCCCGCCCCCAAAACACCCGCACTTGGCCGCTTTTGCATCCTGGGCTGTTTCCTGCAGTGCCTTCGTGCAACAAGCAGTTTCGGCCGGAGTGCCTTGCTTTGAAGTGATGGGGCAACCCGTGGGGCAAAGCACCACGCCGCCTTCTGCAGCAAGGCGCCGCACAGACTCGCGCGTCACCTGGCAGTCACACACCACACCCGCAGCCAGGTCCCCAGCTATTCCCATCCACAAGCAAACGCACACTTCGCAAGGCACAGAAGCCGAACGGAAGGCCTGCCCTTCCACACGCCAAGAGTGACAACACGTTCCTCATCCGCTTGTGCAAAACGTGACGCTTGCAGTCTGAACGTGCGCTCAGCCGACGCTTTCGAGCGGGCTGAGTGCCAGTGCTGTGCCCAGAGCAGGCCCTCCGGGGCCCCAGCACTGCCACACTCTCGCACGCACACGGGAGCCGGAACAGGCCCCGCGCCTGCCAGGGGGACCCGCCAGCCAGGTCGGGGAGGGCCTTCCCCTGCCGCGGAGCGCCCACCTTGCGCAAGGCGGCCCCGGGCGCCGCCTGCAGCCGTGCGGTGCAAAGCATCGGGGCGGAAGGCGGGCTGAGGCTGCTCGCAGGCCGCTGGGTGCCCAGGAGCAGGCCGGCAGCACTTTGTTGGGAACATGGGCCGGCTTCCCCCGGTTAAATTGTACTATGGAGATGAAGACAGATTTTTGGAGGGGGGTGTGTGGATGGATGGGTGCAGGATGGATGGATTTTGTGGTACATTCAGAAGGGTGGTAAATTCAGGTGTGGAACGCAAAAATAAAAATCCAAGACTCCAAACCCGTTGCATCCTCGTGTTTCCTCTCATGCTTGGCTTTGCTTTTAAAAGGAGAGCCGATTTTGCACACCTGAGCTCTGCCCACACCTTGGCCAAGGCAGATTCTGGAGACGGGGAGGGCGGGCGAGCCCCTCTCTCCGCTGCAGGCATCCCCTTCCTGCCGCCACTCCAGTGGGATCTGGCGCTGAGGGAACCGCAGGGGCTCCCCTGTGCTGGCTCCGTGTGGCCTCCGTGTGGGGCAGGGCAGGATGTCGACCGGCTGCGCGTGTGAACGCATTTCTGGCAGCCGCTGGCTGAGGTGGCTCCAAGCAGGGGCCACGGCAGCTCCAGGTGCCCCGACGGGAGGCCAGACTTCAGGTGAGCGCCCCTCCCACGGACACCCACTCCCGGCAGACTCTAGGAGCCACTTCCTCGGGGTCTTCAGGAGGAAGCCACCCGGCAGGACGAGGCGGGCACAGGAGCACTCTGGGCAGGGGGATCACATGGCCCCATCCCTAGAAATGGGGCACACTGGGAAAAGACATCCTCACACCGACAGCGCTCCCCTGAGCGGCCTGCCCAGCCCCGGCCCGCTCCAGCCCTGGTCCAGGGGGTTCCCTCCAGCCCAGCCTGTCCCCTCGGCCACTCGCTCCCCACATGGTGGGTGTGTGGGGAGGGAGAGGGCTGGGCAGGCTGGGGCAAGCCCTTTCTGGCCCCTGCTCTTCCATTTTCTATGGGAGAACGGGCGCTTACAGTCTCCCGTGCCTCCCAGCTCCCTTAAAGCCCCGTTTCCCACTGAAAACACCCTCTGGCAGCTACGAGAGTCGCAGGTCAGCTCCACCAGGACGGAGAGCACCCAAGAGCAGCTGCACGGCAGGGCCAGATAAGGGCCTGCTTCCACCTTTATGGACTCTCCCCAACACCTGCGGCAGCTGGTCTCCACAGGTACGCTACCCACAAACCTGGAGGGCTAGTTCTAGGGAGGAAGTCTTTTCTCGCCGGTGAAGCAGCTCACCCGCCACGATCCCCGCTACCTCAGCCCGGCACAGTTATGTGATGTGACGTTAGAGCCCGGACCAGCGCCCAGTCTCGCCAGGCTTTCATTGCAAGTCATGTGGCCCTGCCCCTTCGTCTGATCGCTTCTTGTTCCTTTTCAATTATGCCAAGACAGCAAAGAGTCCAACTCAAATGTTAACTACTTTGCCAGATCCCTGGGCAGAACTGGTCCGTTTTCATAGATTCTGGAGACGGGAATTTCATAGATTCATAGAATATCAGGGTCAGCAGGGGCCAAGTCGACCACCAGCGCAACCCCCGCTGGTGCCGGACGCCAAATCCCCCGGTCCCATTTAAGTTCCGCCTTGAGGAACCCTTCCCACGTCACCCAAAGCAGGGCCAGCGCCCCAGCAGCAGCAGGAACGGACCCCTCGTTCCTGGGCTCGGTGATAAGGGACTGCCCTGCCCTGCTGTCTCCCACAGACGGAGTATTCTCAGAGAGGCGGCAGACGCTTCCCCAGCCATCCACAGTGTGACAGGACACGGTTCGAAAGCCACCTCCTCTTCCTCAAAGTAAAACCCTCGAATGCTTGGCCTGCCCACCTTCTCAAGACGCGGCCTGTGCTTTCGGGCCCTTGCTCATGGTCTCCTGCAACCTGCTCGAAAGGAGGCCTCACGTGCCTCCCAAAGCCCCCCGGGGGGCTCACAGAACAACCACACCACGCCGGGCAGACGATCGAGCTCCGACTGATCTCGCCGTGTCCTTTGCAGCAGAATCCATCCTGTCTGCAGAAGCTTTCCCCTTTCATTCACCACTTTTTAATTAGGGAAAAGGGTTTCCAGAGACTCCAAAAAGTGCAATTGGGTTTGGATTGGATTGGTTGGATTCAGTTTCTGAAAATCATGCAACTGTATACATGGTGTTTGAATGTTCCAGCTCGAGAGAGGTGTTACTGCCACTCTACACGACTCTGGAGCGCCTGCAACTGGAGTACTGCGTTCAGTTTTGGGCCCCTCATTTCAGGAAGGACGTAGCCAGGTTGGAGTCAGTGCAGCGTAGGGCCACAAGGATGGTGGCTGGTTTTCCGGGGGTTGCTGTATGAGGCGAGACTGAGGGACCTGGGTCTCTTCAGCCTGGAGAAGAGGAGACTCAGAGGGGATATGTTGGCAACATAAAGGTACGTGAGGGGATGTCACACAGAGGTGGGTAGAGGCCTGTTCTCCCCTGCAGAGGAAGGCAAGAGGCGCCCCAACGGAGCAAAGCTCAGGGAACCCAGGCTCCATTTGGATGCCAGGAAGCACTTCCTGACAGTTGGGACCCCGAGGGCGTGGAATGGGCTTCCACGGTGGGTGGTTGAGGCCCCATCGGTGCGGGTGTTCAAGGATAGGCTGGACATGCACATGGTGGGCATGTTTTGAGCAGAGCCGGCTGGAGCCGGGGGTCAGACTAGATGGCCCGGGAGGTCCCTTCTGACTCGCTCTTTTTCTGTATTTCTATGAATTGTTGCTATACTGTCACCTGTCCTTCACAAGGGCCCTCTCACGGCTGCCCCAAACGTGTGGCCCTGCTCTTTCGACTGCTTCTCAACAGCTACCAGGAGCAGCAAGCTGGAGCAGGGAACACACGGGCACCGACCAGACAAGAGGCGACCGCACCGGGTGGATGTGGGCACAGCTGCCAGGGTCAGTGCCCCCATTGCCCACTGAGATGCACCAAACAGGAGTATGGGGGGGGATGGCAGAGGAAGGCACACCAAGCAGGCGTGGGGCACCCTCTCTCCCAGTCCTGCACCCCTCTGGATTTCATGCATTGCCCTGACTGTTCTGAACTCCTTCCACCTTTCCAGGGCTTCTGAGTCCGCAGCGGCTCCCGCAAGGGGAGATGCTGGGAAGGAAATGGAAGGAAGCGGCACATCGCCTTCCCTTTGCGCCCGGCCGCTGTGTCCATGTTCGCTTCTGCCACGTCCCTTAAACCACAAGGGAAGCAGGAAGGGCTCCCGAAAGCAGCCGCGATGAAAGGCCCTGCGGCACCTCACGCCGGCAGGGATTGCGAGCCGAGCCGGCACCGGGGCCCATCCGCTGCCCAGCCACACGCAAGGCTTGGCGGCTTGCAAGGTCCCGGGCGGCTCCCTCCCCTCGCGGGGGCCGTGGCGGGACCCGGGAACCCCCAGGGTGACGATGGAGTGGCGCCTACTCTCGGAGCTTTTTCAGGAGGCACTAGCAGCCCTGTGCGCCAACTGCTCACGAAAACACCCTCTTTGGTGCAGGCCTGCTCTAGCCGCGGCCACTGATTTTGCAATCCTGCTTGGCGATTTTTAAAAAATATATAATTTTGAAATACTTTTTATACCTGTGTCACTGGATTTAATGTATGCATTCTTGCAGTGAGCTGCGGTGTGATTTATTTATTTAAAAGTAAGCAGTGGAATTTTTTTCAAAACCCATGAAAAAGTAGAGCTTAGCATTTTCCAGCCCCAAGAGCCAACCTACCCCCCCCCATTCGGCTGGTATCTTCACCCTCCCCTCCTCCCCAGCACCCCGCAAGCCCTGTTACTCCTTCTCCCTTTCCGTACAGGAACTGGTGCTCCTCTAAGTTGGGACCTTTCTGTGCACCTGCAGTGACTGTCCAGGAACCCCCCACATTCTGGCCCTTTGCAGGACGAGCCGGAGGGCAGATCGCCCCCAAACTCCGGCGGCTTTTGCTGGTTCCCCTGCTGCGATGAATCCACAGATGCCCGTGGCCTACGCACAGTCGCAGTCACATGCGCTCGGAAGGGCGCACGCCTGCAATTCATGCGCCGGAGACGGGCTCTCTTCTCCCGGCACGGCTGCCCTTTTGCGTGTCTTCAAGAACGCACCGAGCAGCGCACCAAAGGAGGCTTTGTCTGAGCATCAGAGCGCTCCCAGCACAAATTAACTTGACTCGTGCCCCTTATTAAGGTCTCCGAAAACCAAGAGCCTTCCTTAGAAGTGAACAAACAAGCAATTTAGAGGCGACTTGAACAGCGTGATAAGGAGCTCCAAAGGGGGAAGCGAGACGGAATGCGTGCGAGGACGGAGCGCGCGGGCCGCGGAAAGGAGCGTGGCCTCGCTTCCGCCCTCCTCCCCCCGCCACGCAACTCGTGGCCTTGGCAGCCAAGGTCCTCGGCCTGAGCTCTGCGCAGGCATCCGGGACGAGGGCCTTCCCCTGCTACCGCTGGGCTCGGGAATCCGTGGGCCCTGTGGGGGGGGCGGGGGGCAAGGGCAAAGGCGCTGCTCCGCAAGGGCAGGCCGCCCACGAGAGCCCCCGCCTGCCCCGCGGTCATCTCGCCCACGTTCACACGGGGCCGCCGGGCGCCCTTCAGAGCCGCATTTCGGCAAGGGCGCCAGCGAGTTCGGCCGCTGCAGCCCTGGGCGAGTCCCCGGCAGCAAAGCCGCTGCAGACGCAGCCGAAGGCGCCGGGTCGGCTTGCCCGGCCGGCGGCACCAGTGCAGGGGCTCTCCTAGGAGCCCAAGATGCACCGGCCAAGGGAGAGCGCAGCCCTTGGCCCCCACCCCGTCCCCATTTCCCCCCTCCGCTTGCTCCGTCGCCACCCTGCCCCCTCCCACCGCAAAGAGAGGCGCGCGAGCCCCCTTCCCGCGTGCTGCTTGCTCACATTGATTGGCGGATTTGATTTCTGCCCTGGCCGCCCACCAGGAAAAGAGCCCCCCAGGCAGCTAGTGCTAAGAATGAAAATTATGAAATAAAGCCATGTTTTAAGAGTGGCCAAGCAGCAGAATAAAAAAACCGGCCCCCAACCCAACAGAGCGGATTTCGGCAACTCAGCCCCCTTCCCAGCTTGGGGGGGGGCGCCACCATGTGCATGAAGCTCGAAAACTGAGCTGAAACCAGGAAAATCCCGGGAAGCCCCCCCCACACATCGGGCCACACGCTATGCGAGATCCGGGCAGGGCTGCCGGTGGGCGTGCAGGCCCCCCGCCGCCTCCCGGAGAGGCCCACACAGGCAGGCAGCCGTGCTGGCCCAAAACGAGCCAGTGCGAGCCGCTCTCATCCCCACCGATGGGTCCCCACTGCCCGTTCAAGACCGCCACCCCAAAATATCTCGCATCGCAATGGGAAACAGTGCGCGGTTGCTGGGCCCGCTGGGAGGGCAGGGCGGCGGCTTCTCGCGCCTTGCCGGCTCCCCAGGCAGCCTTGCCTATGGGGCGGTGCAAAATGACGTCAACCCCTCCTCAGACAAACGGCAGCGACTTTGGAGGGGGCCAGGAAGCCGGGCGGAGACGGGCATCCCTACCAGCCCCGCTGCCACAGCACGCGGCCCCCGGCGGGGAAGGGGGATCGACGTCCCCTCACGAAGGACACTTCCAGGAGGCCCCCAGGGCCGGCTGCCCCAGCCTTCCTGCGAGTGCGCGGCTGAGAGAGGGCCGGCGTGGCCCCGGGAACTCCGGCTCGTGCGCCGTGGCCACCCCAGCAGGCAAGCCAAGCAGCGCCTGGAGAGCCTGGCTGTGCCCCTGGAGAGGCGCCCCGGAGCCTTGCTGCCCCGGCGGGGCTGCTTCCGGCGGTGGAATTCCCTGCCCCAGGCCGGTGAGGGCTCCGGCCGGGGCGCCTCTGGAGGGCCGGACCATTCCCAGAAGAGGGGTCTGGATTCGAGCAGTGTCCCCAACTTCAAGGTGAATGTTGAAGGCGGCCTTGAGCATCTCCAGGTGGGCGAAGAGCGCCGGACGAAGGTGGGGGCGCAGGGGCAAACTGCCGAGTGGCCTTGCGCAGGTCACATGCGCCTGCCCTCTTCTGCCTCCCGAGGAGAACGCGGCGAGCGGCGACTCGGGAGGAGAGGCGTGATGTTGGTGCCGCAGCTTCTAGTGACACTTGGCCCAAGCAGAACCGATGGCCAGCAGCCCTAGCAGCTCGGAGGAGCTGCCCCCTTCAGGGGCAGTCCACCTGTGGCGAGCAGACTCCATAGGGCAAATGGCCAGGCGGTGCGCTTCCTTAAGACGCAGCTCAGGAACTTTCCAGAAACATTTTGTGGGAACCTGGGAACTTTTGGCCCCCTCCGGGAAGGCACGACAGCACCCACTCTGCCAATATGGAATAGCTGCTGCTTCCTATTGTTAATTTATTGATATCCCACCAATTCCCAATGTTTGGCTTCAAGACGGTTTACTACCTTCAGCGTTTATACAATTAAAACATTCCTGGAAATATACAGAACTTTTAATTAAATCAGTAAAGTATTAACGTTTTCAAAATACCCAAAGTAAAACCCCGAAAAATATGCAAGGGAAGAGAAGCTCAAGCTGACATGCAAGATGAGAGGCAGCCCGAAGCCCCTGGTGCTCCTGCCGTGGCCTTCCGCAGTCCGGACGCTGCAGGAGCTTCCAGCTACAAGCCCCAGCGTTCGTGGCCCCTGGCCGCACTGCCTGGGGCAGATGGGGCCCGAAATCCCAAGCCCTGGGAAGGCACCGGGGAAGCCGGGAAGAGCTCCGGGCCAGGCAGGGAGCCCGCTCCAGGCCAGAGCGGCTCCACCGACCGCCCACCTCAGAGCAGAGCCGAGGCGTTCCAACGGGAGCCACGGTGCTGCCTCAGCGCCTCCTCCGGCCGGCCGGCCGGTCACCGGGGCAGTGTGACAGCCCGCCAGGCCGGTTGACCCCGGGGCTGGCGGGAAATCAGATCCAGCGTGACCTGCGGCACGACACGGCAGGCTCCTCGCCCTCCCCGCCTCCTCGCCGAGCGAAGGGCGGCTGGGAAAAGGGAAGCGGCCCAGTGGCAGGGCTCCGCGGGGCCGGGGGGACCTCCTCGGCGAAGGGAGCCCCGTGGGCTGAGATGCCCCGCACCTGCCCCGCCCTGGGGGCGCAAGCCTTCCGGCCGAACGGCAGGAGACCCACTCAGGGGGACCAGGCGCAGCCCCGAGTGGGGCGGAGGGGGTTTCGGGCGGGGGGGTCTGGAGGCTCCCATTGGGGCAAGATGCAGCTGCTCCGTTGCCGGCCGGTGGGCGCCCACTGGGCCTCGCCGGGCTCACACGGGTGGCCGGTCCTTTCCTGGGCTCTGCTAGCTAAGGGGTGGCCCGGCTCCCCAGGTGCCCTTAATGCTCTGTCAAACGGACGTGCCGGCTGGATCGGGGCCCC
Source organism: Varanus salvator macromaculatus (assembly GCA_023646645.1). Taxonomy (NCBI): domain Eukaryota; kingdom Metazoa; phylum Chordata; class Lepidosauria; order Squamata; family Varanidae; genus Varanus; species Varanus salvator. The sequence continues at coordinate 1,690,604 of JAIXND010000827.1, read as the reverse complement.
TGGGAAAGCAGCTTGGGCCGGGCCGCTAGATGGAAGGCGATGCGCCTCCCTTCCTGCCTGTGAGGAGCCCGGGCTCAGCACCTCACCCCAGCTGCCCAGCACCAGAGCAGGTTCCTTGCTCAGCTCAGCTCAGCAGCACGAGGCATGGTGTGTCTGCTCCGGGGTCACATGCTCTGCATGGGCTCAGAGGCCCAGTGCCGGGACTCAGGACCAGTTGCGAACGGCACGTTCTTGGCCTTCCGGGCTCACACGACGCTCCGCATGCCCCCTGCAAGTTTGCTTGCTCACGAGCCGCAAGCCGAGACACGCACCCAGAAGCCGCAGGAGGAGGACGACGCTTCACGGAATAACATGAACAACAATGTGTGGCAAAATGAAAGGGGCCACCATGGCACAAAATCCACGCCGCGAAGCCTTTCCGAGGCACTCCGAAAGGCCACCAAAAATGCGCCCCCTGGTGAGGGCAGCGGCCCTGAACAGAGGCCTGCGGCGCATTTTCCACCCGCACGGAGGAGGCGGAACGGGAAGGGGAGGCGAACGCGCATGTGCACACGCGACTGCAGGTTAGACCGGGGGCGCACGGAAGCCTCATGGAATCAGGGGCAGGGAAGGGGCCAAGGGCAGCCCTGGCCGGCAGTGTCCCACTGCAGCTGGAGCCCCTGGAGACACTCCTGGGGGGGGCGAGGGGGGCGGAAAGGCAAGCCGCGCTAGGCTTTGTGCCGAGGCGACTTGACGGCCAGCTCAGTGCCCCCGCAGGCAAAAGGCCAGTCCATGCCGCTCGGGGCCTTTGCTGGAACCCCAGCAAGGGGAGCAGAGCTCTGCCCCTCGGGCTGGCAGTGCCAGGATCCGCTTGGTCCACAGGGCAACGTTTGAGGCATGGCCTGCGGCCGCAGGGGGCTCTCCCTGCGAAGGTCTCCTGGCGGTCTCCCCCACCCGCCCGCTTGCCAGGGCTTGTCCTTCACCCCTCGGGAAACATCCAGGATCCGACAGCTGCTGGCACGGCCACCAATATTCAGACCGCCGTGGCTGCAGCTTCCACCTCTTAATAGCTTCCCCCCGACTCCCTCCAATTTCAGCAGCAGAGGTACCGTGGGAAAAGACATTTTACAAAACAAACAGACAAAATATCAAAGGCCTGCTTGGAAAAGGTCTGCTTCCAAAATAAATTTGGCCTGAGGCCCTGGAAGGCTTCCAAAGCTTCCACCACAGCTCAGGATCAGGCACAAAGATCACCCCTGGAACACCCTCCATGCCAGAATTCATGGACGGATCCCACCGGCCGGAGCTTCCCAGAGCGGAGCTGGGCTGCAGGGATGGGGCGTGTTGGGGGGCTCTAATTCGTAGGGTCACCATCAGTCGGAGGAGACTCGATGGCACAGAACGGCGGACCCTGGCTGCCGACACCAAACTCAAACACCGATCCTGCTGCTGGAGATGCCGGATGTCAAAGGGCCCCTTTGCTGCCAAGAGCAACTCAGCTGATCCTTAGAAGATGACAAGCGGCAGCCTGGACGGACGCTCGGTGGAAGATGCCAAGAAGCAGGTGGTGAGGCTCATGCGCCGGATGTATCCAACACACTGGACCAGAGGCGATGGACACGCAAACGGGCACCAGGGTGCAATTCCGGCGCACGCTGCCTCTTCCAGCTCCTCCCTGCCTAGTCACTCAACCTCCTCGCTCCCTCTCTGAGCAGAGGGACGGGTGGCATTTGCATGGCACGATGGAGCCCTGGCATTGCACGCAACCCCAACGTTTTAAAGAAAGCACGCTTCCGAGCAAAGCTGCCATCCTCCCCACCCTTCCCACACCCAGCCATGGTCCATGCGCCAATCCGGCTGGCCTGATGCTTTCGAAGCCAGGGGCCAGCTCCACTGTCTTTCATGATGGCTTCTCTGGCAATCGTGTGGCCGCTCTCAGAATGGGAGAAGAACCCATGGGCTTTTTCCAGCAGTGCCCCTTACAGGAGAACCTCAGTCCTTCTGCAAGGACCTTTTGCCAAGCTGACGTGCTGAGGAAGGTAGCCCAGGCCATAAAGTGAAGCACGGAAACAGAGCGAGGTGCAAGGGGCCTCCCAGCCCATCTAGTCTGACCCCCGGCTCCAGCTGGCTCCACTCACGACATGCCCACCATGTGCATGTCCAGCCTGTCTTTGAACACCCTCACCGATGGGGCCTCAACAACCCCCCGTGGAAGCCCATTCCACACCCTCGGGGTCCCAACTGTCAGGAAGTGCTTCCTGGCATCCAAATGGAGCCTGGGTTCCCTGAGCTTTGCTCCCTTGGAGTGCGTCCTGCCTTCCTCTGCAGGGGAGAACAGGCCTCTCCCCATCTCCATGTGACAGCCCCTCACATACCTGTATGTCGCCAACATATCCCCTCAGAGTCTCCTCTTCTCCAGGCTGAAGAGACCCAGTTCCCTCAGTCTTGCCTCATACCCCATCATCCCCTGCAAACCGGCCACCAACCTTGTGGCCCTACGCTGCACTGACTCCAACCTGGCTATATCCTTCCTGTAATGAGGGGCCCAAAACTGAACACAATACTCCAGTTGCGGGCGCACCAGAGTCATGTAGAGTGGTAGTAATACCTCTCTTGATCTAGAAGCCACACTTCTGGCTATGCAACCAAGGGTGGCGTTCGCCCTCTTGGCCACCGCATCACACGGCTGACTCATGTTTAGCCTGCGGTCAACCAGCACCCCGAGGTTCCTTCCACAAGTGCTGCTCTCCAGCCACTTGTCCCCTAACCTGTACTTCTGACAGCTATTCTTATGCCCCAAGTGCAAGACCTTGCACTTCTCCACATTGAACGCCATCCTGTTGTCTCCTGCCCACTTCCATAGTCTGTCCAGATCCTTCTGGATCCGGAGCACCTGCTCCTCAGTTGTGGCCACTGCCCCAGTTTAGCGTCGTCTGCGACAAAAGGATGCGGCCGCAAGAGTGGGGCGCTTTCACCGCGAGCATCACTGCCAACCCCAGGCCTTGGGGGCATTCCAACCTTCCGGAATGGGGCAGCGTTGCGCAGGAGCCAGGGAGCCCCCAAGCGAGCGACAGGTGGCCGGGAAGGAGGGCAGCAACAGTGGGGGACCCTCGAGGCCAGGCTGGTCTCCTGGGCCTGAATTTCTGCATCCCGGATGTGAGCAATTTTATCCAACGCACGGTGTTGGTTGAACTCCCCCAAAGGAAAACCAAAACCCAGGCAAGGCCTAGAAATGTGCCGGGCAGGATGGTGCTCGGCCTCGAGCGCAGGCTGGGGGGGAACGAGGGCAGGACCCCGTGGGGTGGGGCCGGGGCTGGGGAAGTGCCTCTCTCACCAGAGGCCAGTCCAGGGCAAATGTCTGGTGGGCCGAGGCTCCGAAACCAAGGCTCACACAGGCGATGGATGACATGGATGCAGAGAAGAGCGCATGCCAGTCGCCTTCCTCGCACAGGGAAACCGCCGGAGCACGTGGGCCCACATGGGGTCCCTGCGGAGCTGCAGGGCCCTTTGTGTGCTGCCCAAAGATGGACGGAAGAGGGTGGCTCCAAACGGCCACCTTGCCCGCTTTAAGCAGGGGGGCGGGTGACCAGGACTGCCATTGCAGAAGCCACGGCCCAGTGAGTGGAGAGGCTCCCGGGAGAGGCCCCCCCACCACACACGGGGTCTTAACGAGCACGCCAGCCCCCTCCTGCCACGCCCGCTGCGTGGCCTGGAGCGATGCTGGCGGGGACGGGCTCTGGGGGGGCCACGACCGGGCCAGCACCCAGCCACGCTGCAGTCGGTGCGGAAGTGCAGAGCCCGCCTCTGCGCAGGGTGAGCCCCCAGGCCGGGGAGGTGCGTCCCCCCCATGGCCTTTCCAAGGTCAGCCGCCCCCAGGTTCCGAGAGGGCGGCCCCAGAGCGGCAGGGGCCCCCTTCCTCCCTGCAAGCGCGCAAGCTGCAAGGGGCGCCCTCCGCGGAGCGCCACCGCGGCCTCGCAAAGCCCTCGCCCCCCCGCCCGCCTCCCCCTCCCCTCCCCTCCCCCGCCTCCCAGGGTCCCCGTTTGATTTAAGTCCCCAGCGAGGCAGAGCTGAAAGCCCCCTCTTGGCCCTTGACTCCTGGGGGGAGCTTTTCCACATCACAAAACCAGCAGACAATTCAGCCTGACGGGTCGCCTTTCATCCGGAGAGGCCCCAGGAGAGGGGTCGCCAGGCCCGGGCCGAGCCTCTTTGGCCGGTGTCCCCCGGGCTGGGGGAGGCCTGTCAGTCACGCCTGAAAGGAACTGGGCAGGCCCAGAACGCGCCTCCAGCCACCCTGGGAGCCGCCATGCCTCCTCTTTGGAGTCCGAGGGGCGTCGCTTGACAAGGTGACAAACAGCAAGCTTCTAGCCCTCATGCATGTCGAGAACATTCTGGCACACACTGGGCAGTTCTGGCCGGTTGTTTATTCTCTGAGACGATTGCACAAGCCTGCATTTGTTCGCGGGCTGGCTGCGCATGCGGCGGGGCTTGCTCCAGCATGAAACAAGGCTCCAGCTTCTGGGGACCGAAGCGGAGTTCATACGTCAGGGGAAATACCAACCTGGCTCAGCAACAATTTCGCTTCTGAACGTTTCTGGCTCAGAAGGGCCCAGCCTGAAGAAGGGCTCTTTTGTGCGTTACTTGAAAGCTCCCCGCCAGCATTTTATGTCCCAGATGGTTTGGGGAAAGCGATTAACTCTTGCCGCCTCCGTGCTCCAGTGCGCCCGGCCAACAGGGACACTCGACTCGCTCTCCAAAGCGCAGCAGCCTGACAACGCACAGTGCTTTTCCCCCCTTTTAAAAGATCGCTTGTTTTTGTGGCGCTTTCCCTTGAAACCAGCAAGCCATTAATTGCAAACATGGCCTCTTCGCACTGAGCAGGCCAAGGGCCCGGAGGTGGAAAGGTGCCGCGGAGGGGGCCCACAGAGTGGGTGCCCCTGCCGAGAAAGCTCCGAAAGGGAGCCGGGAGCCGTGCCAGAGCGGAGTCCTTTCCGCCCGGAGTCTCGACCAACACCGCTTCCCCATCAGATCTGCCGGAACGGCTCAAAGGGCAGAGCCGAGCCCGCGCGGTCGAGCCAGCGCCTGGGAACCAGCACGAGGGGCAAAGCGCCGCGGCCCACCGAGCTCTCCGCTGCAGAGGCCCCTGGCCTGGACAAGAGCCCAAGGCACAGTTGCGTTTCGCCGCAACAGACGGTGCTCCAGCGGGACGGCTCGGCGCACCTCGCCGTGCAGCGCTTTTGCGAATGAACCGAAGCTGGAAACCAGAGCAAGAAACCCTCCCAAAGGCGGAGTTCGGAAACGTGGGTTTTGAGCTGAAGCAGACACATGGCTGGGCTTGCAGACACTCCCGCACGGGAGCCGGCGAGCCGGCCGCCCCACGGCCCTGCCTGGGCTGATCCCACGAAGGAGGGCCTGCCCCGAAGTCAGCGTGCTTCGAGGTGACGCGGGAAGAAAATGGGACTTGGGACAGGCGCCTGCCTCACACAGGAGCCCGGTCTGTCTAAGGCAGCCTTCCCCGGTCTGGTGCCCCGGCTGGGGAGGATGGGGGTTGCAGTCCAACACATCTGGAGAGTGCCAGGCTGAGGGAGGCTATCCTAAAGCTCTCCTCCTCCAGCGCTCTTTGGCAATCGTCCTGGGCAGAGACCACCCCCTGCAGCACCCCTCGCAGTAGCTTGGACCCCCCCCCACCGCCCCCGTCCAGTCGGCGCCTCTGCTCCTTGGGCATGCTCATTATTAAACAATCCACGCAGCAGCGCTCCGCTCCCCTTCCGGGTGCCTTTGGAAGGCTCTGGCAGAGCTCCCGACCCGACCCGGGACGGGAAGAGGGGCGGAAGGAGAGCCGAGGCCCACCGGCTCCGGCACACGTGCGGGAGGGCGAGTCCCCGGTCGCCTCGTGCGCCTCCCAGCTGCCTCCTCCAGGCCAAGGTTGGGGGGCGGCCCCCCAGCTGCCAAGGCCGGGCCTCACCCGCCATGGCAGAGCTCGCTGGGCGCCGGCTTCCCCAAGGATAGCGCTCCCCGCGCCCCCGAGGAGCCCCCCAAACTCTAGGGGGGAGCGCTGTGCAGGGATCAGGAGGCGGCGGCTGACACCTCCCCTCCCCTCCTCGCTCCCCCGGGGTCCCGCCCTGCCGCGCCACGGCCTTTGTGGGGCTCCCGCCACGCCTTTTGTCCCCCCCCCCCGGGATGTGCGGAGTGAGCGCACAAGGGACGGACGGGAAGCGCATCGAGGCCCCGGCTCCCTCTGAAGGCAGATCAAAGCCCCATTTGCATAGGCCGCCCCCGCCCCCCCGCTCGCCCCCCCTCCAGCGCCTCCTTTGTCCTGGGCCTCAGACGAGCTTTGCCCTCTGCTCCGGGATTACACCTGCTATCCATTTGCTGGGGGGGGCAGGGGGGGACGGGACTGCTAAATGCAGCCCAGGGGCGCTGGAAGGAGGGGACTCTGCGGCCGACGCTTCCGGGGGCGAAGACCCTGCCATGGCGCCCTGCAAGGGGGCAGGCAGCTCAGTGCAGGCGGGGGGGGGGGGTCACTCGCAGTGCGCACCTTGGGATCGCAATGGGAGATGCGCATGGGAGGAAGCGAACGTGGCACCGCGGACGGCGTGCGGGTGCTGCTTTGCATCTGGCCCGCACCCGGAGCAATGCCAGAAAGGGGCGTGCGTGGAGCTGGTGCCCACAGCCGCCCCCGCCGCAGCCCGGACACCCAGCTGCCCAGCGCTCCGAGTCCCTGGCAGACGGGATGCGTCGCAGCAGCCGCAAGGACAGAAGGCGTCATCGGGCACCTGTTGTTTGTGGCACAAGCAAGGCAAGGCATCGGAGCCAAGCTGATAGTCCACATGACGGAAGGCAGGCCAGACGTCGCGGAGCGAGGCACGCTGGGCAACAGATCAGGAAGTGTGTGTGTGTGTGTGTGTGTGTGTGTGCGCTGGGGGGCGGGGGCAAACGGGTCGACCGGCAGCAGTGGAAAGGGGCAGGTTGAGTCTTCTGGAGCATCAGTGTTGCAGGTGAGCCAGGACTGGCTGTCTTGGACCACGTGACCCTGAGTCTGGGAGGCTCTGCTGGCAGGGCCTCTCGCCTGACCCAAAATACCCAGAGTTCCCTCTTCCGTGCCTCGCATCTTCGTGGCCACGTGGACCACTAGCCCTTCACCTTCCAAAGGGACCTCCACTCTCTCCGTCCACGGAGCATGCCCTTAAGTGGACACGCGCCGTGCGCGGCAGGCCCGGGACAGCTTGAGCTGCCTGCCTGGGGCGAAGTCCCACAATCCCCTGGGTCACAGTCCGCTGGACATGGCGGCTGCATGGAGCGGCCCTTTCAGCACGGCTGCATGAGCCGCCTGCCCGTCGGAGCACGGAGCGCCGGACCCACGAGAAGCCGGCACTGGACCACGTGAGCAAAGGCGGGGAAATGGCCATAACACTTGCAAGACGGGCGCTGCCCCACAGCAAGAGCACCCCCTGGGCCAAGGGGGAAACCGGCATCCATTTTGCGCATGCACGCAAACGCACACACACACACACACACAGCCCATACTTGGGCGATCCTGCACCTTTCCCGTGCGGAGACCGTCAGCCAGGGGCCCCTCGGCAGCCTCCTCTGGGAACCCACTTCTCACGGGGCCTGGGCTTCCCCGTGTGAGACCCACTCCAGTTGGAGGTCAGATCTGAGCCCCTTCCAGCAGCACCAGGCCAGAGAAGGGGACCCCGGCGAGGAGCAGGTCGCACACGCTGGCTCTGTGCCGTCACCCCCGCGCCCCATGGAGGCATCTTCTGAGCGGGCTCCTCTGCTGCTCGCCGGCCCCCCACTCCCAGTTCAGGTCGGTGCAATGGAGAGCGAGGGCCGCGTGCCCACGAACAGGACCGGCCCCGAGGTCACGTCGCGCCAGTCCTCTTTCAGCCATGCCGGTGGCCCAGTGCAAAGTGCCGGTATGAACAGCCCAAGCGGGGGGGGGGGGGCATAAAGGATGCTGGGGGGGACCCACACTGAGAGCTTCTCCGCCCCCACCCCCCGTGCTCTGCTCGCTCGCTCGCTCACTCTCCCCTGGGCAGGGGTGGCCAGCAGGTGGCTGGGAGAGATGCTGCTGTTGGCAGAGGGCCACCCGGCCCCTCCTCGTGGGGGCAGAGGCCAAATTCCCTGCACAGAGAAGCAGGCCCAGCCCCGGATGCCCCGGGCCTCTGCTCAGCGGGGACCCCCCATGCAGCCGTGGCCACCTGCTGTGCATGGCTGCCTGGTGGGCCGAGTCGGCCATCCCGGACCACGGCGCCTGCTCACGGGCTCTTCCTCAGCTCTGCCCCAAGAGTGCGAGCCCCTCGTCCCAGCCTGCCACCTTCACTCCGCCCCCCCCCCACTGCCTCGGGGCTGGACACGGCATGGGCATCTCAGCCTGGGACCGCCCCTGCCCCTGGACGGATCCTGCTGCCGGGCCCAGCACCCCTCCCAGCCCCGGTCACATCCTCACAAGAGGGCTGAGCCCCGGCACCTGCAAGGTCAGCGAGCCCCAGACCTCCCCTCCTGCCCCCCAGTGCCTTACTCCAGGCCTGACCGACATCTCCCCCGCCCTGCCCCGCACGGTTCCCCAAGGCTGCCCCTGCGGCCTCCCCCGCCAGACTGTGGCGGCTCCTCGCTGACCACCAGGAAGCGCCTCATTCTGCTCGAGTCCACAGAACCGGCCCGGGGCAGGGGGGGCGCCCCCCAAGCTGCCCTCCAGAGCGACTGCACAGCAACCCCCATCCTGCCCAGGGGGCGGTCCTCCAGGTGGAGGAGGACTGCTCCAGGGGCCCTGCAGGAAGAGCAAAGCTTCCCCGCCGCACGCCCCTCTTTCACCGGCCTCGCCCATCTCCGTCTCCCGAAGGCAACGAGCCCCCTGCTCCCGGGAGAGGCTTTGGCCCCTGGCCGGGCGGGCAGCTCCCTCGGGCTGCTCCCCAGCGTGCCAACCCCGCTGCGGGGTGGGGTGCCCACGACGGCGCAGGGCATTCCAGCCCAACACGGCTGCACCTGAAAGGCATTCTGGTTTCGGGCTGTTTGCAATTATGTTCCCCTCCGACAGACTCCAAATGATCATATCCTTGCTCCAGAGTCCATGGCTGTTAAGTAGGAAACCAAACTTCTCGCCATTAGAGCTGTCAGCGGAACAATTTTAGGTGATTATCCTGTCAAGGCGATCAATCACACTTAATTAAAAATTTACATTGCCTACCTGATCCTTTTAACTAGAGAAATTCTGGGACTGAACCCAGAACCATCGGCACCCGGAGCGGGTATTCCAGCGTCGAGCCGCGCCCCGTCCCCTTCCCCTCGCGATGCGAGCGGAGGCACAGCAACGCCAAGGGGCCCTTGCACCCTCACCGCACAGCCTCTCGGGCGAAAACCTGCTTCGCGGAGGGGACCGGCTCCCCTCCAGCCCGGAAGCCGCGGCGCACGCTGGCGATTCCCAAGGCACGCTCCTCCGCAGAAGGCATCGCCATTTTAAAAGAGAACTGTGCACGCCCCGGTTCCACCAGGGAAGGGTCCCCGCCACCAAAATGAATTCACACAACTTTCTGCAGGGGTGGAGTCCTGCCCCCCCACCCCCAGGCAGTAAAGGGAGACAAAGGGCAGGCGGCGTTCCTGAAGGTGTGCCCAAAGGTGCTCCCCCGGCCCTGCGGATCACCCTTCCGCAAGTGAGCCAGCGGCCCTGCGGCAAGTCCTCTTCCCGAGGCGTGCGGACGGACCTCGGCCACTCCCGAACCGCCGCCGGTCGGCCTCTGCGGCACCGGCCCACCGAGCCACCCCTCGTGCGGAGACCTTCGCAGCCCTGGGCCAAGCCAGGATACAGGTTTGGAGAGGAAAGAGCCACACCTGCCTCCCTTGTCTGCACACGCCCCATCCTTCAACAGCGGTCGGTCGGTGATGGGCTGCGTTCACCATGGGACACCTGTCGTGGCAGCCCCCCCGTGGGACCTGGCCTCACGGCGGTCCCTCAAAATGACGCCTCCCCGCATGGCAGAAAACAGAGTGCCCCAAAACGGGGGGGGGGGGGCTGTTTCAGTGCACGGCCAGCTCGCCCTCCTGCCTCCACCTTCCCAGGCTTCTGCAAGACCCGTCAATTCCTGGCCAGCCACTGCGGCCCTTCGCCTTCGATTCCGCCAACAAAACCCATTTACCGCGCCTGTCTCCTGCACTTTCCATCAAGCCCTCTGGATTCCCCTTTGGCGGAATAAGCGAATTTACTGTAACACCCGCCTTTGTATGAGAACAGCTAAAATGACAGTCTTTCTGAAGCCCATCCTATTTCTCTTCACCGCAGGAGTTAAACGCTCCTTGTTTCCTGGGGCGAGCCACTCCAATCTTTTGAAATGCATGAAAACTACCAAGGGGGGTCAATTTCTCTGGAAAAGGACAGTTCTTATTTACTCTTGGCTGTGCGGCAAGTTCAATCATTTCCGAGGTGAGGGCTCTGGGGGCTCCTTGCAAACGCGGCCAGGAGGACCGGAACGCATCCCATTTCTAGGCCCGGGAAGAGCGGAACGCAGCGACACATGTCAGGTAAACCCGGCGTCCGTCACCGCCCGCTCAGCCTTTCCACGCCGCGGCCTTTGGCGGTGCCCAGGGACCTGCAGCCCTGCAGGCCCCCGCGCACACAAGCTCCCCACGCGCCACAGCAGCCACATCTGCCGCTGGGGCGAGGCACTTGGGTGGCCAAACCCCGGCCCGCTGGCAGCCCCGTGCTGCAGGAAGCGCCAACCGAACACGGCCCCGGCCACACCAGAGGCGGCTCAGCAGGCCCAGCGGCTCGGTCGCACCTCACGCGGAACCGGGCAAGAGGCCCGTTCTGCCCGGGCCCCGATTCCACGTTCCCTTGCTCTTCTGGCAAGCCCAGAATCTGCGAATGCTGCAGCCGGGCAGGTCTTCTCCAGGGTCCCCTGTGCTGCTCGGGCGGCAGCTACTAAGGAGAAGGACACGGCCCGGGCGGGGATCGCCTTTCCGCTCGGATTCCAGAAGTCACTTACAGGAGAAAAACGCAGCATGTGTCCGCGGATCCTGCCCCGCTCCCCCTCGCTGCGCAGCCAGCCAGCCGGCCGGCCTCCCCCAGCCCTGCCACTCGTGGGCACACTGGATCGGACGGGGCCCCACGCGCGGGACCGAGAAGCGTGCGGCGCTCCGATCACTCCGGGATCACGTTACAGCGAAGCGCATTCCACAAGGCACCCTTTCCCTCTCACGAGGCAGCCCACGACACTCCCTGTGAGGAAGGCTGGCCCGGGAGTCGGTGAGTGGCCCAGGGTCACTGAGCAAGCGCCACGGCTGAGAGGGGGCCAGAAGCCGGGTCTGCTCCGCCCCGGGCGGCGCCCTCGCGCAAGGGGGGAAACGACTGCAAGGTGGCCCTCAAAGGCCGGCCAGGCCCCCCGGCTGCCCCACTCCCGCACGGAGGAGGCCTTCCACGGCACGGCAGCCGGGCCTGCCCCCAGGCACGTCAGCTGCAGGCATCCCCCCGCCCCTGGCTCGCCAGGGCCATGCGCCTGCCCATCTCCCGGCCAGGGTCCCTGAAAGCGCACGGACGCACTTGCGCAGCACCTAGAACGGCCCCCCTGTTTCGGCGGCTTCTCAACCGAGAGCAGTTGCGTGAATGAAAGGCTCTCTCTGGCCGGGAACGGCAGGCGGGCAGTTTTGCAGCGGCTCTGGTTGGGGTCCCAGCCAAGAGGCGCTCGTTCTGCAGGGCCATGCTGACAGCCTTTACTGGCGTGGCGCGGTAAGCACAGCGCCCGTGGCACCCACAGCCGCCTCCGCCTCCTTCCCTGTTGCTCCAGAGCTTTGCCGGAGGCACCAGGCCCCCCGTTTGGCCCCAGCCCCCCCCCGGTCGCCCCCTCTCTGGCTCACCCTCGCAGTGGCTGCCGTCCCACCGGCTTCTCCCTCCTCTGCTGCCCCACGTCTGCCTCCAGCTGCCTGGGGAATCGCCAGCCCCAGTCCAGCCCCTGGCGGGGAGACGGGAGTCTCCAGAGGCACCGCAGGTCGGCCGCGACCACTCAGTGCGGAGCACACGGCGCAAATCCAGACGAGCATGGGGACGAGATGCCGGCCGAGCGAATGCCACAGGTGACCCGTGCGCAGGCACAGGCGGCCCGGCCACGCCAGGCGAGGCAGCACCGGGCACAGCCTCCAGCCCGGCTCAGCCTCAGCACAGACACTGGACCCGCGAAGCCCTCACCAGACGTGTGGCCCGACCGTGCCCCACACCCACTCGGGCAGCACCCGTGGGCGCCTGGCGCTCCTCAGAGACGGTCTGGGGTGGGTCCGGATCTGGCAAGGCTTTCTGGGCACGTGGTAGCAGAGGAACATCCTCTGGGAGTCCGGTGCTGCGGCTGATCCTGGCCGGCAGTAATGGCTCGCCAGGGCAGGGGCTGAGCGTGGGCCTCCTGCAGGCAGGCCCCGGGGGCGCCTCAGAGCCCGGTGCCCCTCTGTGGCTCCATGGCCAAGGCCCTGGCAGGGCCCACAGCCTGGACCCTGCTCAGAACCGGCGATCCCCCTTTATTTATTTATTTGTTTATTTAAAACATTTCTATGCCGCCCCCATTGCAACAAAGCCTCGGGGCAGCTCACAGCATCCAAAATAAACATAAAAATACAATCAATAATTTAAAGACTGGTACCATCTCGGCACTATATATATTAAAATCTATAAATACAATAATAATAAATTAACAGTTAACTTTTAAATAAAAAGGTCTTTGCCTGGTGCCAAAAAGCAAATAATGACGGCGCCAGGCGGACCCCTCTGGGGAGCGCATTCCATAGGTGCTTTCCCGGGAGACGGCAGGCGGCACGGGAACGGCGCTTTTCCTGGCCACTGCGACACCTGCAGGCGAGCAGGGCTGCCTCGCGGTGCGGGAGCCCCCACTCAGCCCGGGCAGCCCACACTCAGGGCACATGGTCAAGCTTTGGTCCCGCGCTCCAGTCCTTCCCGAGGTGCAGTCACCCGCGTACGGCCACGTCCATCTCTGACCCGACCTCTGCAAGGTCTTGCGGGGCCCCGGCAGGACAGGATCCCGATCCCTGGGCGCCCTCCCGCGTGGGTGCTTTTCAGGGGAGGCCCAAGATGAGAATCCCTCTGAAGACAGCCAGCGGGGGTGGGGGTGAGGCGGGATGGAACCCCCATCAGCCACCCCACCGTGGCCCCACTTATCAGCCGTGGCTATGCATGACGGGAGCTAAAGAGGAACCACCGTTCTTTTCTGCACCAAGAAAAATGGATTTCAGGTTCAGAATATGGCTTGGGGTTCTCTTCCCCCAGTCAAATAGCATCCCCCCAACACACGGCCGACACAGTCACCCCTGGAAAGCAAGCTCCCTGCCTGAATGGTGGCATTTCTTCCCGAATTCCTCTTGCCAGAGCAGGAGAAGCGTTATCGGAGGCCATGGGGGTGCAAGAGAGCGACGCCAGCATGGATGGGGAGGGGCACATGGCTCGGAGAGCCCTAAAAGCACCCACAGGTGCTCGGCGACACAGCTCGGGGGGGCGTACAGCCGCACCCTCAGGGCAGCCCTGCAACTTCCTACTTACGGACCGTCTGGGGAGCACCGCCTGGCCCAGAAACACTTCATGATTAACTCGCCGGTGCGCTCAGCTGTGATGGCGCTCGCACAGAGGACATCCTTGAGAGGCATTGTTGACAAACGGCACGGCAGAACGGTCGTTTGGTCTGCCACCGCGAGACAGAGCTGCATGCGCAGCGCTTGGGGCCGCGCAAGAGGCACGGCTCCGCGGCCGTAGCGGCGGGCCTCCAGACCCCTCCAGGGGCCGCCTGTGCCCCAGCTGTGCCTTGGGGGGCCCTCCTCCCATGCGCAGTCCAGAGGCGCCCCAATCCGCCAGTGACTAAACGTGGCAGAGTCACCGCAGCGGCCTCCTTGGCCCTCCTTCCTCCCGCTGCGCCGGATCCCTCCGCTCTGCGCCCGCCTGCCCCGGGACGGCTCGGCTCAGAAAAGGGGCGTGTGGTGGGACCACCGAGCCGCTCGCGCAACAGGCCCCGTGGCGGGGACACGCTTCTCCCCCAGCCAGAACCGCGCGGGGCTGGCCCACGGTTGCGGTGGGAGATGCCAGGCAGAGAAAGGGAGGGCACCACTCATGGCGGCAAGATGCCGTGGTGGCCCCGCAGCTGGAAGCCGGGGAGGGGGGGGAATTCACAGGGGCCATTCCGTGGTCCGAATCACCATATGCAGCTCCCAGTACTGGGGGCAGCACGCCCATGTGGCCCAGTTGCATGGCATATGGGTGCTGTGGTGCTCGCCGCCGCCTAGAAGGCTTTCCACAGCCACCGGTGGCCAATGCAGGAACAGAATGCCGGACCCTGGGACGGATCCCGCATCCGGGCTCTTCCGGAGGGGACGGCGAGGGAAGGGCGGTGCAGGGCGGGCAGCTGCGCTTGGCAGTCAGAAAAGGCAGGATTCAAGTGCGTTTCTACAGTACCCCAGGCAACGCAGTGACGTCGCGGTGCCATGTGGCGGTGCCACGGCACACCCAGCCCCACTCGTGCAGCGCGTCTCCCACCCCTCCAATTTAGCCCCCGTGCCCGGGCGGCGCAGGAGGCCAAGGACCCTTTTCCGCCTGCCAAGGAGCAACCGTCAAACGGCAACCGCCTCTTCCGCGGGGATGTTCGGAAGCACCCCTTGGCCCCCCGGCCCCCGGCCCCTTCTGCAGGGCCGCAGAGACGCAAAGGTCACTCGCTTGCTACGTCAGCCTCGTGTGCTAGCGAGTTCCAAGAGATGCGCTTATTTTCGACTATTCTAACCGCAGCTGAAACGTCCCATTTGTCCTAATCCTCAGCGCTGGCATGTGCAATCACACCGAGCCCTATTTCTCTCGCAGGTGGAAGCCACGGGTGCTTCCTGGTTGGGGAAATGGGACTGAAAGGCAGGGAGCGGTTTTTCATCTCTTCTACAAAACGATGTACAAGAATTAGCATTTTTGAGACTTTACGGTTGAAACACATTCGGTGGTTTGTCATACATGAAGGAGTTTATGTCCTTTGCTCAAGAGCTGCTATTAAGCCGCTTACTTTTACATTTTGTGCGTAGAAAATGGGCCACACGAATGCGCAAGGTGTTTGCGATCGTTGTTTTCACCTTTCTTGACATTACGCTCTGCAGCTCGAGCGCTCGGTCTGAGTGCCGCCTGTCTGTGGGTGCCCCATTCTTCCACGTGACTCACACTGGACCAGGGAGGACCCCAGAAATGGGACTTGGCTTGCAGTTGCTCAGCGTTCGGGGCAGGAATCTCTTTTGAGGCTCCCTGAAGGAACACAATAGCTTTTGCAGCTTTGCTAGTAAGACAGATCTTAATGTTCAGACTTCAGACAAGGCCTTCCCTAGCTTGCCAGCGACCTGATGAGTCAGGCTGCACGCTGCATGGGGATTATGGGGGTTGTAGTTCTACACACCTGGAGGTCACCAGGTTGGCTGCACCATAGACCCCGAAACCCTTGGGTTCCTCCGCTTCACTGGGAACTTCTGCAGTTGGGCCCACCTTGGTCCCCGTCCCCATCCCGGTGACCTTGGTTCTAGACTGCGGGGCTGCTGGGCAGGGGCTGGCCTTCGTCGCGCCCCAAGCGGGTCCATACGGCAACACGTATTCATCTCTCCGACCCAGCCAAGGCCAGCCGCTGCCAAGCCTGCAGTCCTTTGCCCCCGTACTCCCTCGGGAGCGGGGCCCCACTGAACTCACGAGCCAAGCACGCCGGGGCAGACACGGCATGACCCTAACCAGGCCACCTAGCGGGGGGCCAGCAGGGCTTTGCTCGCAGGTGAGAGCGCTCAGGTCTGCGGCCCACCGCTCCAGCTGGAGGAGAGTCCCAAGGAGCCCTCGGCTGCCCAGCATCTCCATCGCTCACGCTGCGAGAAGAGAGAGCCAAGATGCCCATCGCCCTGTGAAGTGCTCCAGCCCTGCTGCTTCTCCCGTTTTGCACGGAGGAGCCGGTCCCACGATGCCCAGAGCAGCACCGGCGTTAGACATTTGCTGCCAAGACAGCGCAGTCTCTCGAGGTGCCTCGCGCCCCGCTGCTCCCTTCCGGCAGGAGACTTTGCGCATGGCCCAGACGTCAGAGGGATCTCGCACTGACCGCCAACGCTGGCCTGCACGTTCCCTGCACTTCCAGTGCAGCCGACGTCTCCCCTCGCCCCCCAGCCCCAGCCCCGGGCAGATTGGCCCATCGGGGGCAACCGTTCCACGCCTCCGATGCTCTGCCGCCGGAGGAAGGACTGTGAGCCGTCGAGGTGCCACAAGACCCCACCTCCTGCAGAGGCGGCCCAAAGGAGCCCAAAGGACACCTTGCAGCAGGTGGGGCCGGAGGGTCTGTTTCTGCTCCCGCTGCACTGTCTCTGCAGCCGCTGTTGGGGAAATTCAGCGAAATCCAGGCAGAAAAGGGTTGCTTATGCGTCCTTGTGTTGTCAAATGCCTGCACCCCTCCAAACCCGGAAGCACCCCAGAATCCCAAGCCCGGTTACTGCTGGGCATGTGCTGTCACTTGCAGAAGGGGACCTGCCGGCTTCCCCCAGAGGCTGCCAGGGCTGCTGTTTGGCTGACCAGAGAGAGCCGGTCAGGCTGCCTGGTTCACGGCATGGCAGTCACCCTCATTCGCGTGCCAAGACCCACAGAAGTCCCATGATCCTGATGTTCGTATCCTGCCCTCAAATGCCATTGGACTGAGCCCCCCCTGCAGACCCCTCGCCTTCTCCTGACGGTGTTCACCTTGTTTAGTATCAACCGCGCAGCTGCTGGGCCATGTGACTCGGAATCTATAAAACACTCTGTGTATGCTCTACAAGCCTGTAGTTGGCAGTGGAGAGCGCCACCTGGTAGGATGCTTTCCTAAGTCACGGGGGGGGGGTTGGGTGGTCTCACCCATAAAAGGGCCGGGGCTCAAGGCGATTCCATCTTCCCTGTGGGTCCCGGTCACTCATTCTCGCCATTGGCGAAGAGGCTCTGGCACCAGCAGAAATAGCCTGGTGGATTTCCAGCCACTGGACTTGGCCCAAGCACGGGGCCACTGGCACCCGAGCCGCTGGGACCCCGGAGGTGAGCAACCTCCCTTGCAGCCTGGGGCCCACGGCATCAGCAGCTCCTGTTCCCTCGTGGGAAGAGAGGAAGAACGGGGGGAGTGCAGAGTGGGACGGCCGCAAATGGAGACCCCCCACCCCACCCACTTGCAGGAACACCCCACCCCCCCGTTTCTCTCGCTTTTGCTCTTTGGAAACTCAAAGGGAGGCCTTTCCAGGAGGCCCATCCCACGACACTCAAAAATGCTTCCCAGTGGAAAAAGGGGGAAAGGGCCCCCACTCCAGCTCGAGTGACCCCAAAGATCCGGCGGCCGCTGCCCCGTGCTCTGCCGAGCCGCCAGTGCAGCCTGCAGCCCCCTCCCCTCTCCGCGCCAGAAGACCAGGGATGCTCCTCCTTGCAGACGTGCAGGGCAGGGCAGGGCCAGTGGCGGGCAAACCGCCGAGGGCAGACCCTGTCCGTGCGCCACACTCGGCACCCACACCGCAGCTTAGCAGCCTTTCTCCCCCGCAGCCCAAATGCGGGGCCCGACCAAGGGGAGAGCGGCCCGGGCTTGGCGGAGCAGGCTGCACGGCTGGCGCAAGGCCAGCGCGCATGTTCGGAGCGATCCGAGAGGACTCTCCCCAGCTGCCAGCACCTGGTGGACACCTGCAGCCAGAAGGTGTGGCTGACCCCCAGTCCACCCATCTCGTTCCGGCAGGTGCCGGGACCATCAGTCCTCCTGCTGCATTCCCAGTTTGCAGGCGCTGTGAGCGCGAAGGGTGCTTTGACTCCCAACAGCCGTCACTGAGCCACGAGGGCTGCGCTCGGGCTCCTCAGAGGACCTTTTCCTGAGAAAACCATGGGGGAATTTTCTCTTTTTCATGGGGAATTTTCCCGAATTTTCTCTTTTTCATGGGGAAGGGGAATTTTCTCTTTTTCATGGGGAATTTTCCGTGGGGGAATTTTCTTTTTCGCTGCCACCTCACGGGGTTTCCCTTGACTATTCTCCACCAGGCGTTGGGGTGGGCGCCGTTCCTCGCCCCTCTTCCCACAGCGCTCCGGGACAACCAGTCAAGCCTCTGTGTAGCAGCACCCAAGCCCCAGCCGGGCCCCTCCGACGGCCGTGATTAATGCCCTCCATGCGCCTTCCCCGGACCCGCAGACGCACCTTGCGGCCAAATCAGACCTTCCGCAGCTGTGCCTGCAAGCGACAGCTGCCTCTTTGCAGGAGATCTGGGGAGGGCAGCCTTAAGCTGAAAAGCCCCCCAAGCCCTTGCTGGGGTCCCGGTGAGGGGTCGGCCCGAAGAAAAGATATCCCACCGCCCCTTGCAGACTTCCAGGCGATGCCTGCCTCGTCTCACCCCATGGGAAGGACGCGCACAGCAGCCTCTTCCCTTGGGCGAAAGTGACGGAGAAGCCTTTGTCAGGAGTTAAAGGGGAAGTCTGCACATGCTCTGACTGCTGTGCTTGACCCCGAAAGCAGTGGGGGCAGGGCTGGGGCTGAGCAGGCGGTGGGGCCCAAGGGACACCCAGGGAGCCGCAGGAGGCGAGGGCCCAGGTGGCAGGCAGAACGCCCCACGCCCTGGAGGTGTTACGGCGGCCTATTACACAAAACCACACACACTCCGCTTGTTTTCTTCATTGAGGTGGGCAGAGGTTGGCTGTTGTTGTTGTTCTAACACAGAATCATAAAAGAGCAGAGCTGGAAGGGGCCACCAAGGCCACCGGCTCCAACCCCTTCTGGTGCAGGACGCCGAGTCAAACCTCCCCCCCCCCCATTCTCACTTGCTGGGAATGCAGACGCCACTGGAAAACTTGGACCAGGAATGGGGAAGGGAGCAGAGAAATGTGAATTCCACGCCTCATACCCAAAGTTACACATGTGGCCATCTAAAGCACCCCCCACCCACGAAAAACTACGAAGGGCTCTCCCACATGAGCAATCGGCATTCCTGACTCATGGTCATCACCACAGTCCACTTTCAGTTTTACTTCTAAGCGGCCTGTCTGGCGAGTCATTAAGAGCGAGGAAAATGTGGCATCCTTTGTGATATCGAAATAAGGCCAGGCTCTCACTGGAGCAATCGCACCGCTCTGCCGGGTGACAGGGCCACCTAGAGGCGATGTGGAGGAAGCGCGGTACTACACTCTCTTCGGGTAGCACCCAGAGCTGAATTCAGCGATCTCCAAAAGCTGAACTCCAAAAGCTGCGCCCGTGGAGCAAAGCTCCAAGTCCCCGGCTCTGGCTCTGGCTGTACCACCGGAGGCAGGCTGCCCCCCCCCGAGGAAAAGCCCTGGCACCTGGGGGGCAAGTGTGCACCGGCGGCCGTGCTTGGAGGCGGAAAAGGCGGCCAGCCGGCCAGCCACTGCGCAGCCGCCGCGCAGGGGGAGCTGCCTGCTCCTGGCCGCAGGAGAGCCTCGCCTGCCAAATGGGCCCGAGCGGGAGCCCCCCCGCCCCCCAATCCGCTCGCCTGGTCTCTTGCTGATTTATTTATACCGTGCCCGTCTCTGCAAGATCCAGGTCCATTAGAGAAATTAAAATGAACAATTGCCAGCAAGCACCAGGCATCGGCCTTCCCTGCCTCTCCCCTCCAGAGCACTCAGGAGATGAATGCCCTTTGGCACTCATCCGCAGAGTCAGCGAGCGAGTGAGCGAGCCTGTGCGGGAGGCAGCCAGAGAGAGAGAGAGAGAGAGAGAGAGAGCCGAAAAGCCACTGGGCTCCCGGCCGGGGGGCCTCCCTCAGGCCAGGACCCACCAGTGCCTGCCCAGGCCAGCCCCGGGGCGAGGGTCCGGGCCGCAGGTGTGTGCCTCCCGCTCCCCAAGCAACCGGCTCACAGGGAACGCCTGCAGGCCCGGAAGCAGGGCCCGGAGGGATCCCCACAGCCCTGCACTCGCCCAAACGGATCGTGCCCACTGAGGGCAGCCGCATCACTCCAAGCGGGAACGGGGCACCGTCCAGAGGCCTGGAGCGCCCGCTCAGCGCACCTGGACACCCGAGCAATCCAAGTGGTGGCCGGGGGAGGCAGTCCTTCACCTGGGGATGACAGGAGTTGTAGTCCCACAGCTCCGGAGTGCACCAGGCCAGCAAAGGGAGCCCGAAACAAAGCACTGCACCCCAAAATCCCAGCACATGCTCAGACTGGGCGCTGGGTTTGGTTTAAGCTTCCCAAGCTCCACTTCAGATGAAAGGCTCTCCAACGGTTGCCTGTAACTCTTGTCACTTAATCAAACTAAAACAGATTTCCCTGAAAGGGAACCATCAATTTTAATTATGGGCTGGAAAAGGCAGAGAAAGTTTAGACTGGATGGGAACAGGGAAAGTGCCATCTATCTTTGTCCTACATCAGAGAAGATCAGTCTCGACTACAGACCCATTTGGGACAGAGCAGGACACGCTGCTGTCGTTGTTCCTGTTGTTGTTGCTGTTACTATTATTCAATTTCGTTTTTCCATGTCCTGCCCAGGACAAGCAGGTGGCGACCCCCCGAGCTGTCAGCAGCGCCTCAGGAGAAGTGGGGGCAGGAGGGGCGCACGGGTGCTTGGACGTGGCACGTGGCACATGCACGCAAGCCGCTTGTACCCCACCTCCCTCCAAGAAGCGCATTTCAGTATCCATGGGACTGTCGGACAAGCGCCCATGAAGACCCACGAAGCAGCGCATGGTCGCCCCAGAAGGTCCTTGGCTGAGCAGAGAACTGAACCCCGCCTGGCTGGGCCAGACCTCCGGGATGCGCAGCGCTTAGGGTCAGGGCATGCGCCCCGTACGTTGCACGGCAGCAGAAGACGCCTGGGCCTGGAGGCAGGCTGCCCGCTCAGAGCCCCCCCCCCCGCCCGCCAGGTCGAATGATGCCAGGGCGCCCTGCTGCAGCATCACGCGGCCCCCGGCCAGCTGCGGGCCAGCCCGTCCATCTCCGGATGGGCCCCCCACGGGCCTTCCTTTTCGGGAAGGTCTTCAGCAGCTTCTAGTGATCTTGGTTTGACTGGGTTTATTGCTGTTCTTGTGGTTTCATCTTTCTGCTGCTCCGCTTCTTATTCTTAAGAAGGAGCAAGAACGTTCAGGGGCTCACTGAATTGTGATTGTGCTTATATTGCTTTTATTGGCAGCTTCCTCCCTTTGCGTTTTTCCCCAAGCTTTTGAGAAAAAAAGATGAAAATGTTCAATAAAAAGAACAGACAGGACTAAAAGTGCATTATTCTCCCCCAGCCCCCAATTCAAGTTTACGAAATCCCCAGAAGAATACTGCTGGTGGCAAATGTTTCAGGGCAAAATCAACATTTAATATTTTCTTTCCAGGATTTGAGATGTTCGGAACCTCTCTCTGAGCTGAATCGCTAACTGAACGCCGCTTTGTGGTGCTTTTCTCAGACAGCGTGCACACGGCGTTCCTCCTCCTGCCCCACAAGTTGGCCACCCTCTCCCACACCACCGCCCAGCTCCCCTTTCAGGCAAACCTATACTACTCCCTTATGCCGAGGGAGATCGTGTGTCCAAGATGCACGGAGACTCAGGGTGCACGGCACCCGCCATCCGACTGCCCGCCACACCTCCCTGCACGGTCTTTTCCCTCTAAGGGGGACCATCGGACCCTCTGGCCACTTCCGCGGCCACTGAAGAGGGCTCGCAATGGCCCGCTGGGTCTCTCCCCCTCCCCCCGGCTTGCAGCTCTTGACCAAGGGGCTCCAGAGGCGTGCCGACCAGGAGGGTCCCGAGGCGGTCCCATGCGAATGCCCTGGGATACGCAAGCCGGCCCCTCAGGCTCTGCCCGTCCTCCACACGCAGGCCCTCGAAATGCGGAGCGGCACAAGCCCCCGCTGGAACGGCAGGCGGGCAGAGTCGATGCTTGGCAAGGCAGCGGCACTGCTGCGTGGACCCCCAGCCCGCTTCCTCACTCCAGACAGACAGCGCCAGAGGTGCAGGATTCCTCCCGTCTGGGGCTGCTTCAGAGAGCGGGAGGAGGAACCGCATTCCTTGTGTCTGCTCCCGTCCCGGGGCGGGGAGTGTGCGGGGATTCCTGCCCACGCACGTCCACGGAACGCCCCTTTGATTCCCTGGCCTCGGAAGGGCTGCTTTTTCGGGAAAGACGGCGCTCTGAAGGTCTTGCCACCGATTCCCAAGCCGAGGGGTTTGTGCAGGCCGCGCGCACTGAGATAGGCACGTGAGCGGTGGAACAGACCTTGATGATAAATAATTGGGAGCGCCAAGATGTCCCCTTTCCATTTCCCACTGTGCAAAGCAGAGGCAGCTGTGATCGCACCCACGGGCAGCTGCCGGAGAAAAGGCCGCGGACGCAGCTCGGAGGGCGCGAGAAGAGCGGGCTCAGCCTCGTGGGGCGAGGCGTCTCGGACGTCCGGAGGAGCAGCTGTGCGCGTTGGCGGCCAACAGGCCCGGCCAGAGCAGAGGGCGGCTTTCCGGGAGGCGCCAAGGGGGCCTGCGGATCTCAGCGTGCATGATGCGCGATGCGCAAATACGCACCTGTGCATGCGCGGCACCGGCGGAGCGGGGGAGCTCCGGGGAGAAACACGATTCGCACTGTCCTTGCCTTCTTCTGCAGCGTGGAGTCAGAATGTGCGGTGGGGAGGGAAGCTGCCAAGGCAGCTTAAATGGGTTTTTTTATGGGTTGTTTGTTTGTTAGCTGGTTGGATAGCTTTTATGCCTCTTATTTTGAAATTTTATCGTTGCAATTGTGCAGTGCGCGTGCGTTTTTTCTGTCTTTATGGGCACTGCCCTGGAATCCCTGTGGTTGAAGGCCAGTTTATCAATTTTAGCAAGGAGCAAGGCGAGACATGCAAATAGTCTCCCTTTGGTTCACCTGACCTTGCAGCTCTCCTGGTTTGGGGGCTCACCATGCTGGGCTGGCTGTGGGCGAGCGGCAGCCCGGTGCTGCCCTGCACGTGTGTCTCTGGGCCGCTGCCGCGGATGTGACCGAACGTGCCGGTCGGCTTCTGCGCAAGCCCCACCCCCACCCCGCTCACCTGCCAGGCGGCATTGCCAGCATGTGTCCCACCAATCCCTGAAGGGGCACCTCCAGAGGCTGCAAGGAAAGGGGCTGCCCCAAAGCCGAGCGGAGCACTGGTCTCGTCACGAGTGCCTCACCCTTCCACGCCCCACCGTGAGCTCCCACGCGAGCGCCCCCTCGGTGCCTCTCTGGAAGACCCAAGCTCGGAGAAGAGGAGCCCTGGGAAGGTCCGAGTGGTTCCAACCCTCCTATTTTCCCCTGCAGGGGAGGGCAGGATGCGCTCCAACGGAGCCAAGTGCAGAGAACGCAGGTTCCATTCAGATGCCAGGAAGCACTTCCTGACGGTTAGGACCCCGAGGGCGTGGAATGGGCTCCCACAGGAGGTCGTTGAGGCCCCATCGGTGCGGGTGTTCAAGGAGAGACTGGACATGCCCATGGTGGGCATGTCGTGAGTGGAGCCAGCTGGAGCCGGGGGTCAGACTAGATGGCCCGGGGGGCCCCTTCACTTTCTTTCTGTGTTCTATTGCAACAGCTCCTATCAGCCAAACAGCCAGGAAGGACGGCATCGCCAGCTCTGGGAAAGCCACCCCGCCAAGCCCAAAAGCAGTGGCCCATCTCCTCTTGGAGGTCCCAGGAGCCCTGCTGCATCACCCACCCACACCGCAGAGCCAGTCTTGGCTCACCGTGCAACTCCGGCCGCTTTCCTGCCCTTCCACGGCTGCCCTGGCCATCCTCCTACCCCGGTCCAGCTTCAAGCAGGCCCCTCCGCGACCCGAACATCCGCTCTGCAGGAACGCCGCTTTGCTCAAGGCCTCCAAATGAGTTTCTGCGCGGAGCTTATCTAAGCCCACATGCGCCCGTGAGGCTCTGCTGTGGGCGTCTGGGCGCAGGTGCTCAGGTGCTCAGGTGCACCTGCGGGGAGCTCTCCAGACCGCCTGCTCCAGCAGGCCTCAGAGGTGGCTCCGGGGAGCAGAGAGCAAAAACACTTGAGCTTCCAGGCAGCAGGTGGGCTTCCCGCTCACTGTCCCCTTTTTCTAAAAAGCGGCCGACTGCAACGGACACTAGAAATGGCCACCAAGGAGGCCCAGCGGGAAGCCGCAGGCCGAAGGCCTTCGAGCCCTCTTCCTTCCTCTCAGACGGAACTTCCTCCAAATGCGGTACTAATGGGCTGCTGAGCGGGGCTCATCTGAAATGATGCCTCTGGGCATGTGCAAAGTGCTGGATCCATTCGAGGAGGTGCAACCCCATTCTGCATCTCTGAATGGTGGGGGGGGGACTTCCAGGTAGGCCGGCGTGCCTTTGTGGCTAGCGAGGAAGAGCTGCAAGCTCCCCAGACTCGCTCAGGGCATCTTTCACTGTGTCCAGCCAAGCACCGGGAGCCCTCGAAATTCCTGAATTCCGAAATCAAGGAAATATTCCGGCCTTCTCACTCCGCACCAGCCACCCGCACAAACCCAGCCGCTTCCCCCAGTAATCCCGACCATCAGAGTAACTCTGAAATAGCGCGACCACCTCTGCGGCCTCCTCCAACGTCGCGGTGCTGAGATCACAGCAAGAATATTAAGCTGACTTGCCGCACCTACAGGCTACATCAGTGGGGTGTGACCCCCCGCTTCCTCTGGCCCCCCAACTGCTGGAAAACGGGGGGACTGCCATGGCATGAGGAACTGGCCCCTGCGGCAGCCGACGGCACATTGCGTCCTGCCACCGCTCAGAACGCCGCAGAAAGGGCACCATGCCTCCCATGGCGCTTCCATGCGCTTCCATGCTTCGGGGCAGGCCGGGCTCCCACGTCGGGGAAGGAAACCTGCCCTGGACCCCGCGGCTGCCGGGGCTGCCACGGAAAGTCCACCGTCTCCACCAGCTTCGCCCCAGGAGCTGTCCAAACTTGCACCTGTGCCATGCATCCTATGCGGACGGGTCTCCCTGCTGCCCCGGAGCACATGCCTCCGCCTGGCAGAGGGGAGAAGGGGGCGGGTCAAAGGCCGTGCGCACGGGGGCCAGGATTCGGCTCACGAAACACAGAAGCCCCCCCCCCGCCCCCGGCACACCCATGCACATTTTTGAAACACACACAAAAACATGCTCTGGTCTTTGGGAAAAGAAGGCATTCAGTCTTTCACTCATTACATTTCTATCCCGCCTTTTTCCTGCAAAGGGCTCAAGGCAGCTTACATCATTCTCCTCCTCCATCTTATCCCCACAACAACAACCCTGTGGGGTAGGCTGGGCTGAGAGTCAGGACTGGCCCAGAGTCACCCAGGTGGCGCCATGGCTGGGTGGGGACTCGAACCCGGATCGCCCGAGTCCTGCACTTTCAACCACAACGCATTTCAATGCTGCGCTCCATTGTGCATCTGGATACATAGGCAAACGTGTGTGGATTTTCATGCGTGAAATAAACCAGTGCCGGCAATCAAGTCAGGAGAATCTCTGAGACGGGATTCAAGGAACTTCTGCATGCTCAAGTGTCGCTGATTCAGGTCCCCTAGCGCATGGTCTCCAGTATTACATCAAGTCACTGAGATCAAATGAACAGATGCATCTCTTCCACTCTCCTATTTAAAATACTCCCAACACCTCCTTTAAAAGGTAAAGGGCCTTCAAGGTCATTTACAAAATAAAAACACCAAACAGAAGCATGATAGGATATGAGTTAAATAAAAAATAACAGCTGTATTAAACAGCATTCTAATAACCAAGGGGATGTGTTAACGGTTAAAACTGTAACGCGCACAATAAGGAGCCAGGAAGCTCTCCCTTAAGAACGGGCTCAGACACACAAGCTCCTCAAGGTTTTGCTCCACAGCGTCTGATCCCTGCAGGCCCTGCCTGCCTGAAGTCCACATCTGCATTACTTTGGGAAAACCTCTCCAAGGCGCACCTGCGTCACAGGTGAAGAGACCAGGGTGGCCTTCCAGGTGTCTCAGCGGCCACACTAGCTGTGGTCGTCCCCAGGGCTCCGCACACTGAAATGCTGAGAATCTGCACGCTGCTCATGCCATGGGGCTCCCCGCGCCTGCTTCCAGCCCCGAGGGCTCCCCCAGTACCCACTCTGGCCCAGCACAGGAAACACCAGCTCCCACTGGTGCGCCTCGGCGGCCTAAGCCGAGCCACCTTCCCCCGTAACTGCAGCTCTGTGCCATGGGATACCCCATATTCCGGCCTGGCAGTTACGCTGGGAGTCTCCCGGCAAATTCAGCGATGCGACTTTGCTCCGGAGAAGGGGGAATGAGAGGACATTTGGGGAAGGGCTTCCACGAATAGAAATGCCTTCGGCTCAGGCGAGACCTTTCTGGATCCCAGCCTAGGAAACTTGAGATAATTACATAGCAGAAGTGTTGAGGAACTCACAGCAAATCCTTTAATCCAAATAGCCTCCTTTTAGTCCTCACGATTAATCTCCACCTGAGTTTTTGTTGAAGATGGACGCGACCGTCGCCGCTCGGGGTTCTGACAGGCAAGGGGGACTTCTGGGTCTGGAGAGTCAGTGGCCACCGGGATGGCCAGCAAATCGGGCGTGGACTCGAGTCAGCCAATGTGTCCCCCCATCTCCGAGCTTCAAACGCACCCGTTTTGAAAAACCGTGCGCACCTGCTCAGTGGTACATTCCTCCAAGATCTTATCGCCGAAGCGCTGATTGTGGCACTGTTGCTTGTGAGCTTTATTTTCTGCTGGAAAAAGTGCTGAGCGGACCAAGGTGGGGAGGGGGCTCCTGACAGCAAGGCACGCCAGGGTGGGGCTGTACCACAGCCCTGGCTAAATGCAGGGAAATGTCTCTGCGGAAAGGGTGCTCCATTCACATACATCTGCACGCGCTCTAAGAACGAAGCGATCAGAAAAGCAAGTTCCTAGTCCATGTGGTTGCCAAGATAAGCTTTTGCCACCATCAGCAACATATTGTTCTCAGAAGTTGCCAGAGGAGACGGATTTAAAGTGATGAAAGGCCAAGATTGCAGATGGCAGATGCCTGGGACGTGTTGTGCCAGCAAACCAGGCACCACTCACCAAGGACATCCTCCGGGAATGACAGAGGAGGGGAGCGATCCCTCGAAAAGCCAGGCGGCAGCTTCCAGCCCTCGCACCTGCAGTGCCAGAGTTAAGCAATGGGGCAGGGGAGGGGGCTGCACCCCCACAGCGTGCGGGACCCGGTTAGACAGAGCGCGGCAGCTTCCTCCACTGCCTGCGACTGGGAGTCTTTTGATTCCTTGCAAATTGCCCCACGATCAAGCTCACCCGGGGCGTGCCGGCCTGCATGTCTTTTGCAGAAACGCGGCCACAGCCACCCCAGCCTGCTCCTTGCTCCGAAGCAAAAATGAGAGAGGGAGGGGGGATTTTCCGCACGTTCCACCTGAAGCAGCTGCCCAGACAGAGGCCCCTTCAGCCCCGCTCCGTGGGTCGGGGTGAGCCAGCCGACAGCAGGGGCCGCGGGGCCGGGGCACAATTGCCCTCATTAAGGATGCTCCCAGCTCAGTCCGACCGGCTCCGCTGGGGCTTCCCGAAATGGACAATCAAGGCCCAAGCGCCGTGACCAAACGGCTCCAGGAGGGATCCGAGCAACTGTGGCGGCCAGGATCATTAGACACAGCCATTCTCGGCGCATTTATGTTCTGTCCGTTCTCTGACAGCTGGATTTTAAAAAAATTACCGAATTTCATTCTGCTTGTGCCGATTTGCATTAGTGCAAATGTGCCTTCGTTTGTGAGAATGAGCACAAGTAGCAAGTGATTCCGGTAAAGAATTCTGATCCCGCCAATCATCGGATTAGAGGATGAACGACACCGGCAATCCACGAGACACAAGCGCTAATTAGTGCATTAATGTGGATTCCCCCTCACCTAAGTGGAATGCCATTCCACAAATCGCGCAGGCCAAAACAGCCAGTCGCAGAAATCTGCCCCCGCTGGCTCCCCGGGGGGCTCCCTTGACTGTCCCGCCCCCGCCGGAGGGCCACAACATGCATGCGCCACAACATCCACATCTGCTGGGGGGCCAGCCCACGGGGCCACCACGAGGACAAGGGCCGCGTCTCGGAGCCGGGGCCTGGGAAGCCCCCAAGGCCTCGGGGAGACTGGCCTGAGCGGAGGCCGGGGAGGCTGCGCCAGGCTCCGTGCGAGGACTGGGCTGAGGCCGAGCTCCCGGAAGCACCCCGAGCAGCCCTGCCCGAGCCAGCCGCCCCTGCATGGGGCCACCCTTTCCAAGCACCCGCCCTCTCCTGCCTGCTCCGGGCCTGTGGGGGGCCCCCGAAATGGGTTTGGCCGCTCGTCTCTGGGGCTGCCCTGCAACCCGCCTCTCGCCCAATCCCAGTGCGCGTCAGCACCGCTGCAACTCCCGGCCCCTGGAAGCTCAGCGGCCGCAACCATGATGCACCGTCCCTCGGAGCCAGAGCTCCTCCCTTTGGAGGCAGCTTCCTGTGTTCCCAGAAGCGGGGCCGAAATGGCCGGCGGAAGTGGCATGGGCGGCCCGGGGGCAGCTTTGCGGTGTGCAGGGAAGGCGAAGCCAGGGTGCCCCGTCAGGCCTGCGTGGCAGGAAGCTCTGGCTTGCTGGGGAGGGCAGGGGAGGGCGGAGGGGCGGCAGCAGAAACGGCTGGGAAAAGGGAAGTGGAAGTACGGCTATAGGTGAGGGCGGAAAGCGCCATCACGCTGCCGGGAAGAGTGGCCCCCGGCTCGCCAGAGAAGCTGTTCCCGTGCCGTCTCCAGGCCCAGAGGTCGACACCGCCAAGGTCCGGCGCAGGCCCACGTGCCCCCGCCCCTGCCCTGCCCCTCTTCCATGGGCCCACACCCTCAAAGCAAGGTGCAGGCGTGCACGAGAGAAGTGGGGGGGGCACGGGCATGCCCGACCGGCTGTGGCCCCAGCAGCCACGCATTCCAGCCTGGGGCCACGGGGGCCTCGGGCTCACCCAGCCCCCAGTGCACCCTCATGCCTGCGCTCATCCCCGAGCCATGTCTGGCGCATCACCGCAGCCAGCAGGACTGAACTTGCAAGGAGGCTAAGGCGCAAGAGGGCGGGGAGGTCATCGGGGCGGGAGATGGCCTGGGCGCCTCCCCCTCCGGCATCCTGTTTTGGAGGGTCCGAAAAGTGCCGCCTTGCAGGAAGGCAAACACCACCAAAGAGGCAGGCCGTGTTCGCGCCGCTCCGTTGAGCCACTGGGCTCCACGTGGGGCTGACCCACAATGCCCCTCGCCGCATTTTCAGCCTGGCGTGGAAAAGCGACCGGGCCCGCGTGCCGCACCCTCGCCCGGCGCCTGCACACTCGGTGGCAACCGCCACTGGCACGCATCTAGCCATGCTCCAGCCCTCTGGCAACGACCTGCCGCTCTCCCCACAGCGCCAGTGCAGGCCCGTCTGACAGGCCCGGCACCCTGGATTCCGCGGGAGGTGCTCCCGGTCCCCGGGGCCGGATCCGGCAGCAGCGCTGCCCTCTGTCTGACTGGACCTGGCCTCCGGCACGGTCACGGCTGCATGGAGCTGCTCGCGTGCAGCCCACACGTGTCCGCCGTGCTCCGCCGTGCCTGCGCCTTCGCTTCACTTACCGAGCGTGATCAATCCACCACTTAACCTTCTCTGGGAACAACTCAATAACACATCTTACAAGTCTCCTGCTGGAAGCCGGAGGCTCCTCCGCATCGGAAAGTTCCTTCCAACGCGGATCGATGTGGGAGCCTGGGGGACGGAAGCCACCCTCCCGTTGGCCCTGCAACGCGACTGCACCGGGCGGAGGAGGCCACCTCTGGGCACCACCCTGCGCCGGTCCAGGGGCGTGAGGGCGACCCCCAGCCCCTCGACCGGCACTCGGCTCCGGCTCCAGCAGCGTCCACGCCCCGGGCAGCCCAGGAGTGACGCCCGTGGGGACGGCCGCCCGTGGGGGAGGGAGGGCCCCCGAGGGAGCTGCCCCGGGAGATGCCTGCCCACAACTGGTCAGCTGCTCTCTCTGCAGCCCCC
Organism: Varanus salvator macromaculatus; assembly: GCA_023646645.1. Classification (NCBI taxonomy): domain Eukaryota; kingdom Metazoa; phylum Chordata; class Lepidosauria; order Squamata; family Varanidae; genus Varanus; species Varanus salvator. Next base: position 1,660,729 of record JAIXND010000827.1, on the reverse strand, counting down.
TGCGCGGGAGCTGGCAGGCTCGGGACGCCACCCAGTACGTGCACGCTGGAGGGACAGACGGGGCGGCCTGGCACTCGGCCGGGGGTTGCGTGGCTGGGCCCATGTGTGCCCCCCCAGGGCCAATGTGGCCACCACAGCGCAGGCACAAAACCGGGGAGGAACACGGGGCAGACCGAGAAGCTGTGGAATCCCCCCCGCAGCACCCCCCCAGCCAGGCAGCAGCTGCGCCTCACGAGGACAGGAAGCGGCTTCACCCACAGAGTGCTGCTACGGCACGCATGGGGCACAGGAGCCCATCCGGCCCAGCATGGCCGGCACTGACTGGCAGTGGCCACTCTGCAGGGAGGGGGGAGTATCTGCCCACCGTCTCTGGCTCTACCAGGCATCGAACCCGGGGCCCTCCGCTGGCAGAGCCTGCACTCGGCCGGGGGTCCCCACCCCTCCAAATACCACTGGGGAGGTCCGGAGAGTTGCAGCAGGATGAAGGCCGGCCATCCCCGAGCATCTGCAAGCCCCGGGAGGCAGGCGGGCCCCGACCACCCCCGTGTGGGCAGGCTTACCATGGCGCCCATTTCAGAACCGAGCCCCCCCCCCCCGCAGGTCCCCCAGACAGTGCCGGGCTTCACCTAGCCAGCGCCCCCCCCCCCACCCGCCAGCCTGTCAGGCTAATTATGTTATCAGTGCAGGAGAAACAGCAGCCGCCTGGCCCTGCAGGGCTTGCGGGGAGGAGAGGAGCGGCCTCGGCCTCCCTGTTCCGGGAAGGAGGCTCCATGCTGCTCAGACGAGCCCCTCTGCCAGGAGCCTCCTGCGAGCGAGCGCGCAGCACAGAGCGCGCTGGATATTCCCACAGCCAGCTGCGCAGCGCATGGATGCGCACGAGCGGGAGGGAGGGGCGGGGCTGCATGGGTGCCCACGGTGCGGGTTCGAGAGCCAGCCAAGGGAACAATGGGGGCCCCTCAGCCCCACGCGCTCCCCAGGGAAACTGCCTCTGCGGCTCACTCGTTCCAGCACGTGGGTCGGGAGGGCAGAGCAAGAGTGAGGGGCAGGCAGAGGGGCCCCAGCCACACCGGGGAGGCTAAGCTCTCGGCCCGTCTGCAGCCTCCAAGGAAACTCACAACGCAATTTTAATTGATGTTGTAAGCCACCCCGAGGCTTAATTGCGATGGGGCAGCCTATAAATGTTTTAATAAATAAATAAATAAATAAGAGCTGCTCCCCAGAGTCCTTCATGGCCGAGGCCCCACGCCTGAGCCGTCCCCCACACCACAATCCGCAAACCCCCCGCCAGCCCCTTTGCGGGAGCCTGTGGCAGCGAGGGACACCTCCGAGACCGTCTGCGGGATGCCCGCCTGGCACACCCCACAGGGGCCCTGCCCGGCTTTCCTGGTCTTCCTCCTCCTCCTCCCTTTTATCCTCACAATAGCCCTACGAGGTAGGTTGGGCTGGGAGGCTGTGGACAGCCCAAAGTCACCCAGTGAGGTTCATAGCCAAGAGCAAAGAAGAGCCTGGATCTCCCAGTCCAGCCCAGTGCTCCAACCACTACGCCACACTCCCTGCCTTGCAACGGATTGGTTTCATCTGACTTGGCCCCAGAGCCACGCAGGGTCACCTCGGCTGAGGAGGGGGCTGAGTTGCACTCCGGCCTGTGCCACCCTCTCTGGCCAGCTGGACGCTCCGCACGGCACCCGCGACAGGCCGGGTGCTGCCCGGGCAGGGGGCGGGCGAGAGCCGTGGGGCTGACCGCGGAGGCGCACCAGGGGGCGCATGCTCTGCGAGCAGAGGACAAGCACGCCCGGCCGGCTCGTGAGGGAAGGCCGGCAAGGGCCCAGCGAAGCAGCCAGGAGAGGCCCAGGAGCCCGGCCTCTGCCCGCTCCCGCCCGGCAACGGCGCCAGCGAGGGGGACTGGCAGCAGCCGGCGCCCGATGCCCCCGGGCAAGTGGCGGCAGCGCCAAGGCAGACAAGGGCGGGAGAGGGCAGATTCCCGGGTCAGGGCATCGTGCGACCCCTCCACCCGGCTCCTTGGCATGCTTCCCGGTCGCCCAAGAGCCGAGCCACACTTGGCTCGGCGGCAGCCCGCTCGGTCCCTCGGCCCACATGGTGTGCTGACGGTCTGGTCCCAAAGGCAGGCCGCTCTCTGGAGCCGAGGTTGGGACCCGCAGCGCCTCGTCCTGGGGAGCCGGGCTTTCAGCCGGCCATCCGGGCGGGCGCAACGGAGCGCCACTTGCAGCTCTCTTCGCGGGCCGCGCTCGGTCCACGGATGCCTTCCGGGCTGCTGCGGCGTTGCGCCGTGCGGCTGCTTTTCCACGCTGGCGGGGCTGACAGGCGGCGGCCGAAGCAAGACGGAAGGGCCCTCCTCAGGCTCAGCCCAGCCAGGAGAAGCGGGAAGGCGCAGAGCAGCCGGAAGCCAAGCCGCCGCCGAGCCCGGAAGGCCTTCCTCCGACGCTCCCACGTGGTCCTCGGCGCTGGGCTGGCTCGAGCAGAACGGCTATGGGGCCCGGTGGGTCGCGCAGCGCTCTTCCTCAGGGCAGCCTTCAGACATGCAAAGCGACATCCCTTCCTGCCCCCACCAGCGCCGCTCCAGGGGCAGAGGCAAAGCAGCTTTTATCCGGCTTTTTGCTCTGAAGCGTCGCAAAGGTGGAGCAGGCGGCGTGGATGGCAGTGCAGGGCTGCGGGAAAGGAAGCGCGGAGGGCAGGCTGCCCTCCCGCAGGAAGGGGCACGGCTGCCTAACGGGGCCCTGCAAGCCGTGTGCCCCCGCACTGCAGGTGCTTGGTGGCGCACTGTTCGTGTGCCACGCAGGCTGCAGAAATGCAGGCCCAGAAAACCCGCCCACTCCCCACACTGGCTCCCCATCCCCTGAACCCGCTGCCTGGAAGTCCAAGCAGCGGGACTGAAGCCCAGGGCAGAGGCTGCGGGACTCTGGGCACGCACCCGCTGCGGGAAGCCCACTCCGGCGCCTCCTGCTGGCCAGGGCCAGGGCTGCACCATCCATGTCGGGCTGCCCCGTGAGTTCCGACTGGCGCATGCCCAGCTTGGCTCGCTGGGAAGTGACCCAGAGGCCTTGAGAGCTGTGCGTGGCCTTCCGGGACAGAGCATGGCTGAGCCCGTGTAGCTTCTGAGGGAAAGGGGGAGCAGATCCGGGGCTGGTCGGCATCCGGCCACCATCTGCGCAAGGTCCACACGGACACGGAGAAGCCACGTGAGGGAGGGTCCTTGCCCATGTGCGCGTGAGACACTCAACCCGGGAATGTGCGGAGTCGGGCTGGGACGACGGGGTGGAGCGAGCGGCGTGGCCTGCACCGGACCCAAGAGTCCCACGGAGGCACCTCGTCATTCAGTGGCACCCATCCACGGAAGGGAAAGCGCGGCCTCTGCGGAGCGGCCCGGCGGCTCCGAGGGAAGGGCCGGCCTCACGAGAGGAATCCGCGCCCCTCAGTCTTCAGACTGTTTTTCATCAAGAAGTCACGATGGAGATGGGTCAGGAGATGGTCGTATTTTTTTAGCTGTTTTCAATTTTGTATGTTTTCATTTTGTTCTAAGTCATCTTGAGCCTTTTTTTAAGAAAGGGGTCTAAGAAAGCGAGGGACGAAAGAAATAAATTAAATCGAGGCTGGCGCTTGGCCCGTTTTGCCCCGGAAGTGCCCGAGTGCAGCCAGCAGGAGCGTCTCCGTCGGCTCAGCGGCCAAGGAACAGCGCGGAGGGATTCCCGGGCACGCTTGGAGGGGCCCCGTAGCCCCCGGGGGGAGTAGCCAGCCCAGCCCAGCCCTTCCTGAGCCTCCCCACAGGAGAAAAGGCCAGAAGTAGCGGGAGGGGATGGCAAGGAGCCCTTTGCCCACTAAGCATGAGGAGGAACGACCTGTGGCGAGCCGTGGGGCAGCGGCTCTGGGGAGCTGGGGCCGGGGGCGTCTCCACTGAGGGCAGGTGGCTGCGTCCCCAGTGGCGCAGTGCGCCGGCCGGATCAGGGATGGGCAACTCCTTTTGCCGGAGGGGCAAGCTAGCTGCCGAAGGGCCGTGCGCCGGGGTGCGTGGGGCCGGGGGCAAAATCCCCATGTGCCTGGCTTAAAGGTGCCAGAGGTGTGCTGGGGGGGGGGGTCACAATTGCTGGAGGGGAGGGCTGGCCCAGAGAAGGGGCACGGGCAGCTGCGGACCCAGCGGGGCTAGAGCGGGCCCCAGAGCGGAGGTTCCCCACCTTCGGCCCCGGGGGCCCCCGGTGCTCTCCAGGCCTGCAGCTGCGTGGTTCCAGGAGCAGCAGGCCCTCCTTCCACGGCCCCTTCTCAGACAGCCCCCCTCCGTCTTTCCCCCCAGACACACACATAGCAGCTTGCTAATATTCCCGTTTTAGTGATGCTGCCGATTCAGACAGCATCCCGGGCTCCGGCAGCCCGGCCTCTCTTCTCGCCGGGACGCCAGTCGCTTCCTGCTGCAGGGCTGCACAGCCCTTGCTTTCCCCGGAAGGCTCCAGTCCTCATTGTTCTAGCGTATGTGAGGAGGAGCAGGAGGAGGAGTCTGTGCTGGCAACGGAAAGCCAGGGTTCAAGGGAGCCGGTTCCTGCGGGAGGTTCAGACACGGCAACAGCCGCATTCTCCTCCCTTTCCGTGGCCCTAGAGCCCAGGGGTCCCCCCATGACGCCAAGCGGCGGGGCAAGGGGTGGGTTCCTCACGCCACGCAGGACTGCACTCTGGCGTTGACCCCGTGCCAGAGGCCGTGATGGCCACCAGCCCGGAGGGCTTGAAGGGGGGCCGGCCGCATTCCTGGAGCAGAAGCCTCTCTGCGGCCACAAGGGCCGGGGGCCACCTGCCCCCTCCTCTGCACACCTCCGTGCTCCTGCCCTGCTTGCGGTCCCTTGGGCGGCTGCTTCGTCACTGCGTGGGCTGAGGGCAGGACTGGCTGGCCCCCGGCCTGCTCCAGTGCTTCCTTCTGCTATGCATGTGGCGGGGGCGCCCCCCTTGCGAAGCGATGCACCGCCTCGCACCACGTCCTCCTAGGCCCCAGCCCCCTCCTGCCCGCACACCCTGCCCTTTCCCAACAGAATCCCGCATTATGGAGGAGGAGGAAAAGAAGGTGGAGCGGGAGGGAGGTTCCGCGCCCTTTCTGCACATCCTCTGGCTCAGAGCTGGGGACTACAGGATGCCGCACGGCTGTGGCCACGGGCCACCTGGCTGACCACAGCGCCCCACCGCCAGAGCAGGAAAGACGGGTGGATGGCGTGGCTGGCCAGGCCGGCGCCTGCCGTGCATCACCCGCCTTGCCCTGCAGGGGGCGGCAGCAGCAGCAGCAGGCCGTCCCTTCTGGCTTGCGAGCCCCTCCCAGCCAGGCCCCAGCGGGGCCCAGCCCTCCCCTAACTGGTCACATCAAGGCCAGGACAGCCTCCGGTCGGTCAGTCGGTGGGTCGGTCGGTCGTACGAACCCCTCTCTGTCAGGCCGCCGCAGGCCAGGCCTAGAGCAGTTTCCGGAAGGGTCGTGGAGGCTCCCGCGAGGATGATTTTGGGCAGACGGCCCCTGGCCCGTGCCACTCCAGAGCCTTCCCGGGCACCCCCTTTGCGGGGCAACCCGGCGCCAACCTCCTTCTCTGCTGCAGCCCATCTCCGGGACCGGCTTCTCCGGGACAGGGTCCTGTCCAGCCGTGTGCCGAGGCTCGCCTTTCCCGCAGCTGGGGGCACGCTCCCCCTGCACCCGAGAAGCATCGCCACGGTGCACTAAAAATTCCCGGCAGGCACAAAGCACAACTCCTGAAGGCGCTTCCTAAGCGCGCTCCCAGGACGCGAGCCCAGGGCAGAGACAGGCAGACGGAGAGGTGGTGCAGGGTCTCTTCCACGCGCAAGTGATTTCTGCTGCGTCAGGAGAGCCAACGATCCAGATCGTGCCCAGTGCAGAGAGGCTGCGGAAGCGAGTGCCGCAGGGCGAGCAGCCTGCCTGCCGCCGAGTGCCAGAGCCCTGCTCTTCACGAAGGAGGCCCCGTTCCACCCGAGCGGCAGGTCCAGGCGGGGCCACGGAGGCGGCCAGCGCGGAGCCTGGGAGACCCACCACGGCCACCGGCACGGGCAGGGCCCTGCCCGATGCACCGGCACCCGGCCGTGCGTAAAGCAGCTCCCAGTGAAACCAGGTCCGTCCAGTTCATCTGGCTGCAGGGAAGGCGCTGCTGCGTGGCACCTTCCAAGCAAGTCCAGCGCAAGAAGGCAGAGGGCGGGTTGCCGGCCATGGAGGCAGGTGCCCGTCCCTCCATGTGGAAGGGGCAGGTTGGACACTAAGAGCCAGCTGGACGGCCCTGGAGCACATCCTCCCTTGGGCACACGCCCAGTAGGTGGCCCCTGGGAGGAGACGCTGGGAGAACTGGGCATGTTCAGCCTTGAGGAGAAGGCTGAGGGGGGACAGGGTGCCCCTCTGCAAGTCCCTCCAAGGCTGTCACAAGGAGGAAGGCCAAGATCTCTCCTCACTCATGCCGGAGCGCAGGACACGGAAGAATCAAGTCAAGCTGCGACAACCCAGGTTCAGGCTGGGCATCAGGAAGAGCTTCCTCACCCTCAGAGCAGTAGGACAGTGGAAGCAGCTGCCTGGAGAGGTCAAGGGCTCCCCCACACTGGGGACATTCAAGGTGGAACTGGGCAGCCCTCTGAGTGGGAGGGTGTGGCCTGGTGTCCTGCAGCAGCAGGGGGTGGACTGGATGGCCTCATGGTCCCTACTGTTCTGTGATTCCCGAAATCAGGTTCTGAATCCCAGCGTTCCTCCCACCTACAGGATGGGAAGCTAATCGGCCTCCCAACCTTCCCAGGCTGTTGTAATGATCATGAAGGAGCACGACCCGCTTTGAGCAACGTACAAATGGCGGGGGCCGCTCTGAGCACAGGGGGCACATTGCAGGAGTGACGTCCATCCGCGCTGCTGCCGAAGCAACGCCCACGCCCTGCCCAGCTGAGCAGCCCCCCGACCCAAACCGTGCGAGGAGCACCCACCCGATCCCCTTCCAGGGTTTCCACCAGCGGGGGGGGGGGGCCTGCACTGGCGAATCCCCGGGACAGCCGCTTCGCAAGGCAGAGGAAGAGAAGGGAGGTGCGCAGGATGGGCCAGGCGGCACCGTGCGAGACGCACACTTGGGCCAGTGCCAGCGGGCGCCACGACGGTTGTTTGTAAAGGCAGCTCTCCATCCAAGGCAGGCATCCACCTGCACAACGGGGCTGCGGGCGATCACCTGACGGATCCACCCCGAGGCACCCGGCAGAATTGCAGGCCCGCCGCCCCGCCTCGCAACCGTCGGCAGGCAGCTGGGCACGCTGCTCACAGGCTGCTCTGAGAGGACGGCGTGATGGACTGAGCCGGCTCAGGATGCCAGGGCCCATGCTCCACAAGCTCAGAGGCTGCAGGCAGTGCCCCAAGGCCTGCCCAACCCAGTCCCCCGTCCCTGGGAAGGGGAGACTGGGAGGGTTTCTGAGGGAGGGGGCCGTGCATCCCAGGAAGGGAGCGGCCTCAAGCCCACCCCCAGGCAGCCCGGGCTGCTCCTTCACATGTTCAGTGTTTCCAGAGTGGAACTCCTGCCCTGCCCAGGCGAGGGCATCGCGGCCGGCACAGCCCACGGCAGAGCGCGAGGCCTTGCTGCCGCAGCCGCGAGGCACGCCGGACACCTCGCGCCGGCCCCAGCTGGAAGACGGACTGGCCCGCCCGCGGCCAACCTGCCCCCACACACCCGACCCCTTTGCGGGGGGGGGGGGGCGCACAGCGGATGTGAAGAGGCCTCAGCAGAGCTGCCCGGGAGTCGGGGGCAGGACTCTCGCGTCGCCCCTCCTGCACACAAAGGGTCAAGCACGAGGATGGGTGCGCCTCCCTCTCCCCCCCCCCCCCGTGATGTAGCGTGGAAACTTTTCCAGGAAAATGCTCAGCTACGCCTTTTTGCACGCACACGCACACACACAAAAGCCTGCAACACATGCATTGTTTCTCAAAATTTATTAGTAACTTAATACCAGTGCAACAGAACGATTGGAATGGACGCAACACCCGTCAAACCGAGGCTGCTCCTTCCTTGCTTCACAAGCCCATCCCTACGGAACGGGAATTCGTGCGCAGGCTTCCCCAGGGTCCGGCACATCCAAACGGACACATTAGCAGTTCTCAGTGGCTTCACCCCCCCCCCACCCTCTGCAAAGCTAAACAGCGCAAGCGAAGTGCATACTCTTGAACTCTGCCTTGTAAATATTTACAAATATTCCAGTAAAGCGAAGTGCAGGGCGAAGCCCTTCATGCGCCAGACGCGGGACATTTTGGCCGTGCGCGGGGCCCTTCGCTGCTTGCCCTCCCCCACTACCATTCCCATTCCTCCCTTTCAGCTCAACTACTTTGAGTTGCCGGATTTTTCTTCTGAAGACAACAGCACAGAGTGCCAAATCGATGCGGAATAAACTTAGCAAATGAAACTAAATGTTGGCCGAACATGTGAAATCAGAGATCTCGGTCGGCTTAGGGCAGAGATGGAGCGCAACCAGTTCAGCAAGCCTTCTAGCTCCTTTCCCTGACCCGAACCCTGGCCTTTGGGTATGGAAGGAGAGGATCCGACCTCCAGGAAGGGAGGTGGCATGGGGAGGCCGGAGTGCCAGGAAGGTTCTGGCGAGAGCCGGTTCGGGTCCCGTCCAGCCACGACGCTCTCTAAGCCTGCCCCTCTTTCATCCTGCCCCAGCTCTGCCCTCCGGGAGACTGTGAGCATACCGTGGCAGAGGAACCGACTTGAACTCCTCAGGGGAAACAGGGTATTACAAACAGAGCCGTTAAATAAAGGCTTTCCCATAAGCAGCCGGTCACAGATGAATCCACTGAAAAGGGGCCCATTTCTCCATGCTCAGCAGGGGAAAGCTCTTATCTTTAATCCCTCACTGAACAGAGATAAGAGCTTTTCCCAGGAGGCCCAGGGTGGAAGCTGCGGGGCAATTCAGTCCTGCTTCCTCCTGAGCCTTATCCCGAAGGTGTGCCCAGTGTTCATCTGTGTCTCCTTGCAGAGGGCTGCCCCATTACTCGTGGGTAAGAGCTCACGCTTGCGTGAGTCCATGCTGCGTGAGCCAGCCCTGCTTCCTCTGGCGGGGCATCCTCCACTCACTGCCCAGCAGACGTGCAGAGGCGCCCGCCTTCTGGGCCCCGATGCACCCTTGCACGCACCCCAACGGCAGCAGGGAACATTACCTTAGCCGAGGAGCGTCGGGGCCGCCCCAGCTCGAGGCTGAAGCCCCAGCATCTGCAGGGGGCTTGTCCAAGGAAGCACTGCCAGGACAAAGGCTTCAGAGGAGGGTCTAAAGGCGGAAAGAACAGAGGCGGCCTCTCCGCCTCGCTTCCCATTCATCCTGACTCTGCGCACCAGAGGCTCCTGTGTTATCGACTCAGGCGCTTCTCGCAAGCATTTGATGCCCGCTGAGCGAGGAAGAGGGGGCTCGCGGTAGCCGGGGAAAGGGTCCAGGGCCTCGTAATACACGAGATTTAAAAGTTAACAATTTAGAAATGCATCTGGAAAGTCCTCTGCTTGGAATCCGTTTGGAATCCGAACATCTGCTCTCACGAAGCGCAGAAGAAACTGCAAGGACGGACGGGAGGCTGAGCCAGTGAAAGCAGTGTAACTAAACAAGCTGCGGGACGGGAGGGGGGAAATCCTGCGAGCAACTAGAGAGATGCTCATCAGCGTCGAAATTCACAAAAAATAAATATTGAATCAACCTCAAACAGTTATTTAAACACAATGTTTCTCTCCCCATCTGTCTCTAGCTCTCCATTTTCCTAGCAACAATAGGAGGGGGAGAGAAATACTAATACGCAGCGGGAGTCCGTATCCTCGCATGTGCGCTGGGAGATTCATAGATAGAAGAATGGCGTTCTCAGAACAGAAGGAAACAGTTTCAGGGCGCATTCCAGTGTGAGGTCGTCCTGCTCGTGCCCCTCCACCGCGAGTGGGAACCGGCGCACTTCCGCCGCTCCCACTTGCTTCAATGGCGCAGGCCGCCATGACGGGGGAATGTGCCCTCAGCCATTCTTTAAAGTCCAAATGCGCAGCCGATGTTTATGCGCTCGCACGGTGGGCTTAATTTGTTGCAAGATCTGAGGAGGGGGAGAGGCCTGTCCGTGCCTTTGTGAGCCTCCTGGGCAGCCTCCCAAACCTGCCCCCCCCCGCAGGATCCACTGCACCCCATAGGACGTGGCCTCCATTCATGCCCCACCAACACTCCCATCTTTAGTGTACCTCAAATCTACTGTAGGTTTCCATTAATGGGCGAGGCGCACATGCGCATGCACAGAGGGCCTAAAAAACGTTTAAAAAGGGGGAGTTTGGCCGGGGGGGGGGGATATTACTATGGCATCACACCGGCATTTTATAGAAACATCATCCAACACGTTGGTACACACGCCCAGAAGAGGAAGCTGGAGAGTCGTGGGAAGATGCGCAGTGTCACTCAACGCATCACGAGGCTGCCGAACTCGGTGCCACAGATTTGGCAGTGGCAGCTCTTCTGCAGAGTTTTACAAAAGGTCCCCCACCAGGGACTAGTGGCCTGTTCGCACCACGTGCCCTGACCACCCAAGGCAGAGTACGCGCCACGGGGATGCTCCTGCCAAGCCCCCAAAGCATCTGGGGACAGCGCGGTGCCAAGCGCACAGGCTGACGGGTGGGCTGGGTGGGGGGTCCCCCTCCTCCCATGCAGGAGCCCCTGCGTGGATCCAACACTGTTGCCGGAGAGGACGCAACCTTACAGAAGCGGTACACACATGCCCAATTCATCAGGCATTTTGGAAAGCCAGAGGAGAAGCTGACCCAGCGCACTGTCCAAAACGGGATGGGCTGAACCTCACGAAGGCTACCCAGAAGCATTTCCCGGCTGAGCTACAGGCACCCCACTGCTGGCCAGCCGGGGGGGGGGGGCATAGTCTCTTGGGCCTTTCGACTCAGAATTTTTTGGAGGGGCTACTTCTCCCGCCTCGCTGTGCTGGCACGCACCGTTCCGCCTCCCTCCACATATGCAAAGGCCTTCCATCCCTTCCACCCCGCAACCGGCGAAGGGCATCTCTGCAGGCCCCATGCGCCACAGCGAGTTTCCAAGCTCCAGGCCATGACACACGCCACATCCGGGGTGCATGTCATGCCCCTTCCCATGCATGCACACGGTTTTGATACGAAGGGCCCAAGCCGCTGCTGCCTCCACCTGCACTCGGAGTGCCGGCAGGACGAGGTGCACGGAGCTGCAGCCCCGGTCCAACATGACCGCTCAGGGAGCTGCACGCATGCTGCAAACCCCTGCAGCCGTTTCAGCAGGCTCGGCTTTGCATGAGTCACACCGGAAGGAGAACCAGCAGCCGGAGGGATGCCCCTTTGCCAATGTAGCACTGCAAGCCACCCTGACCCGAGGGTTAAGTCACCATGACCAAAGCGGCGCCCCCAGCACTCAGAGCAGAGTCTCGCCACCTGACATAATCCCGCCCCGCGCACATGGTGATGCTCAGCGTCCACAGGCAAAACGGGAACCAGAGAGCTGAGCAGTCGGAGGAGGGAGGCAGAGATCACTACGCAAGTCAGGCGAGCATGGCTCCCTGATCTGGCACTTCTGCAGACAAGCAACATAAACCAACTACTTATCAATGAACAACGGATTTCATGGGGGCTAGCAACTTGCCCTGCCAATTCTTCTTAGCTATTTGTATCGTGTAGGGTATGCATTTATATGGTACCCTATAATGAGTTCTCAGGACAGCTTACAACAGAAACGTTTTGCCCAATGGTAACAGTAGCCTTTCACAAAAGCACGCCTTGTTGAATGGAGCCAAGACTTCTTGAAGAGCTACTTCAGTGCAGTTATAAAGCACAAAACAATTCCAGGATTTAGAGATTTTCTGCTTCTCTTAGTCAATTCATCATTCAGTATTTGACTAGTGCACTCGTGTGATGTACTGAAGAGTCGGGAGATCTGCGTTCTGGCCCCCGCTCAGCCACAGAGCTCACTGGGTGGCTTTGGGCCAGTCGCAGACTCTCAGCCCAGCCTACCTCGCAGGGTTGTTGTAGGGATAAGACTGAGAGGAGGAAGAGGATTATGGCAGCTGCCTAGAGTTTCTTGGAGAGAAATATTAGCAAATAAACAAGCAAGCAAAACAGTCTGGTGTCTCTTTACAAGTCAGAGCGCCTGTATCGCTTACGGAGTTGGACCGCTGGCGCACTTGCTGCAAAAAGTCTGCTCTATCCAGGGCAGTGCAGATCGGCAAAGCTCCCCCAAAAAACTGACTCCTGAGTCTTGTGGAAAAGCTGCTGCAGGTAAGCGCCAGTCTTCACTAGAAATGTCGATGCATCCCAGCAGCTGGTACCGAACGTAAAACCAAAATACGATGCAACGATTGCCGTTTTCCACCAGGGATCACGGCCAGCGCCCTCCCTGCCGCAGCACGTGCCGGCCTCGGCCGTGCGAGGAGCAGGGGCAGTGGATGCAACCCGCCCCCGGCCCTGCCCCTTCCTCGCGCTCGAGCCCCACAACTGGCACAGCAGTTCATGCGACACGGAGGCCGCTCCCCGCAGGACGAGGAGAGCGAGAAGGAGCCGACCCGCCCGCCTGCCCCCTGCCCCCCAGTTAAGGGATCCGTGGCTGCAGGCTGTGCAGCCGAGCCCGTTTATCCCACGGGGACTGCCGACCACGGAATAGCGGACGAGGCACGGATCGCACGGGGCCACCTTCCTGCAGACAAAGGAGGCTGCATTTTTGCCAGACCACGTGCTGCTTGCTTCAGCAGAAGAGGCTCCTGCCCTGCTCCTGCCCCATCAGATGGAGGCGCCGGCGAGTGAGCAGGGCCAGCCACCTGCGGAGCAAGCAGGCGCTCTGCCCCCGAGCTGCGAGTCAGCCCCCGAGCGCCTGCTTCGGCCAGGTCCACACAGCCAGTTCCGTGCGCTCTCTGCTCACGTGTGGGGATGCCAGTCTGCGAGAGCTGAGCTGTTCCCACCACTTCCCCGGACATGCTGCCTGGCCTGGCGCATGCCTCAACCTCACCCCAGTCTTCCCTTCTGTGAAATGGGAATTAACTTCTCTGGCTGCTTAAAATGCAGCCTGCCGGGCACTTTGCAAGTTCCTTATGAGAAACCACAGAAAGTGTCTTGCTGCTTCATGAATTCATAATCCAAGTGATCAATTCTGTTTTAATTGAGAATGATTATTTAAAGTTCAAATTTCCCTTGAGCAGCTTTTTAAAAAAATTGGTTTATGAAGGGCCGAGCTCTGGGGGCTCAGGCGGGTAGCGAAAACACTTTCCTATCCTCATCCAAGCATCCAGAAGCCATGCTTGTTGGCCACAGGGTTTCCCCACACACTGTCTCACCAAACACCCCACCACACACAAATTTATTCAATTTGGATTACACCCGTGAAGGCAGGACTCTGGGCACACCCCGCGGGCCTTAATAAGGAAACGTTCATTTGTTGCTGGAGTCTCGATGTACCACCCCGTCACAAATGCTCCCTGGCCAATTAGCAATAATCTTTCAAGCCATGAGGGTTTCATAAACAAGCAAACGCCCAAAAGAACAGAGCTGCTGGCAACACAAATAAGGCCACCTCTGGCGACACATGAACGCAGCATTGCTGAAAGCACAACAAGGCCCCAAGAAGACATGCCTGGAACTGGGAAAGGTCTTTGCGTGGCACACAAGGGCCACGGTGTGGGCATCTGGCAAGCCCCTGTGGGAAGGGCCTTCCGCAGCTGGGGAGCGGCACCCCAGCAGGGCTCCACGTGGCCGCCGTCTCCCCTGGCCAGGGCACACGGGGGCGGGGCGCTCAGCCCGATGCCATTTAGGGTTTCGAAGGCAAATGCCACAGCTCTGGGCTGGGCCCAGAAGCTGCCCAGGGGCCATCCCGACCCACCTGAGGTGGCAAACGCGATGCTCAACTTTGGACCGGCAAAATTTTCCCAAGCATCCTGAAAGGCAGCGCCACAGAAAACCCACCGCCGTCACCCAACGGGAGGTTAGCAGAGCACGGAAAACTACCGCAAACACAGTTGTGCATGGATCAGCACAAGCGCGAACAGCAGACCTGATCCTCTGGGGGAAGGGCAGTCCTCTGGCAGAAGAGGCCGACGGTCACCCTGCCAACAGCTTGGCTCCTTGATCCGAACGGAGCCCTTGCCTCCTGGCTCTCCTCCAGTCCACGAGTGCACTCAGGCCAGGCATCCAAAGCTGACACCCGTCCAGGACAACTACTTTACATCTATGCAAACACAGACGCTGAAAGGAACGGCTGGCGCGGCACAGTGCAGAAGCCCTGCTCGTGTTCCTTCCACAAAAGACGCGTGCGCTGCTTGCCCGGCCACTTATCCCTCCTCAGACCTTGGCCGGGGCACCTGCGGCAGCGGCGCCTCTGGTGAGTGGGGGCCCCACGGCTAGCGGGCTTCGCCCCGGCACTGCGTGTGGCGGGCCCGGCCTTCGTTGCTCGTCTCCAGCCTGCTCCCCTTGGCGGAAGGCAGCCGCGTTCCCGTTTGTCAAAGCCGGCTGCCTTTCACGTGGCGTTCCGTGAGAAAAGCATCGGCCCGGCACACTCTTCACCGTGCTTGTTAGCACGAGTTACGGACCGACACCCGGCTGAGTGGTGCACGGTGTCGCACAAGACATCCGCGAGGCATCCCAGCCCAAACTCAACTGTAAGAGCACAGCTCTTTGGAAAAATGCGCCCCAGTGGTTGGAATCAGCGGCAGCTCTGGACGATGGAGCCGGGATATGGGAAGCCCAGCTACTGACACCCAGGAGAGGCTATGGGCCACCGTGCACCAAGCTTCCGTGTGCTGAGGCAGTGGCGGGGACCAGGGCAGAGCGCGCGGGCACGGCTGGTCCTAAGGGGACGCGTGGCAGGTGCCCTGGACACGCTTATTAGCTGAAGTATCTGTTGACCATCCACGGCGAGTTCAGGCAGACCTGTGCAAAGCGAGTGAGCGAGAAGGCTCCCAGCTACTCCAGCAGCTCTGCAGGGGAGAGTGGCCCACGCCAAAGCGGGCAAAGGCTGCGCCACGGCTCCACGTGGCCTCCAGCATCAGGGCAGCTGCTGGGAACAGAGCTGGGCTGCCTTCGGCCTCATCCAGCCTGCCTCTTCCTGCGTCCTTTCTCTCTGTCTCCCTCCCTCCCTCCCTCCCTCCCTCCCACCCACCCATTCCTGCTTGGATCTCCCCGCACTGCCGTCATGCTTCCCAGGTCCAGCAGAATTCACGATGGCTGGACTTGAACTTTCCAAAAAGGAGCCGGCCCGGGCTCTCCAGCACCGCCGCCGCAGCTCTCAGGCCACCCCTCCAGAGGAGACGCCTCGGCCGAGCAGACGAGCCAGCATATGGCTCGAGATGCAGCGCACGAGATTGTTTTGCAAAGCCTCTCACAGTGTTATAAACAGCCGGCTGTGCTGCAAGTAACCCAACATGAGGCGATCGCAGCCCAAACCGAGCACGGCTCTCTCTCGCCGCTACAGAGGCAGCTCCTATAATTAAGAAAATGATTGCCCAGGGCGATCCATTTGGAAATGTAGCCAGCCAGCTAATTGGAGCGCCTATTGCCAAGCATGCTGTACTGTCAAGCCCGGAGTACGTCCCCCGCAGCCCCACCGCATGCCCTCCCGGTCGGTCTCTCGCTCGGGATCACGCTCCCTATGAGGCCGTTTGCAGAGCCTCCCCGCTTGCATCCATCACTCCTCTGCTAACGAGGGTCACAAGGGCACGGCACGCCATCACATGCTGGGCTGCAGGGAGCCCACCAAGCGATTCCCACCCAGCCCCCAAAGCGCTGGAGCCACTGGGGGAAGCACCCGGGCAGCACCAGCCGGCAGCAGGCCTGCTCGCTGCAACCGATCCGGGCACTGGGGCCTTGGGAATTTGGCCTAGACAAAGCCGAAGGGACCCCAGCACAGACGCCAAGACTGGAAATCTATTCAGGAGTTTTCAACAAGTTTCTGCTTTGGAATTGAATGCCTTGACAAAAATCGCGGGGGGCAAGGGGCACCCCAGGGGTCCCTCCAGAGGCTGCTCCGCTGCAAATGGCCAAACATGAGTATTGGCTACTCAGAGTTCAGTTGTGGGGCAAGTCCCAATCGTTCTATCCTTCTAAACGCAGCTGCTATTTGGATTTAAGGCCGCTTTTCTGACAAAGCTTTCAATATCACCAATCCCTCCCCACCACAAATGAACAGACTGATTCACTCGGAGCCCCAGGTGGGGGCACTGAAGCCCCGATCTCCCTCCTTCCCTCCCTCCCTCCCTCCATCTGAATCTGGTTGTGAGCACAGGCTGGGGATGGTAAGATAGGAGGATGGGGGCGAGGAGGAGGAGGAGGAGGAGGAGGAGGAGGAGGAGGAGGAGGCCGGTGCCTAGGACAGCCTTCAGCCTCCTGAAGCCCCTGCGGGGAGGGGGGAGGCAAAGCGCCAGGGTGATCTGAGATACTGGAGCTGGACTGCCAGAAGCCCAGAAGACGCTCCTCCGGCCCTGCTGCCGACACATGTCATCCCCCAGCTGCAAAACGGCCCTTTGTAGTCAGGCCTGGATTTTTCCCCAGGCGATTTGGGGGAGCTTTCAACTTCAGAGGAGGGGGGGGTGTGCGCGCACGCCTGTGTGTGGGGAATCTTAGAAGAACACCATCCGTGCAAGGAAACTCAACATGCCCCCTCCCATGGACACCTACCTGCACATCCCGGTTTGCTCTCCCAAAGCCAGTGCTAAAGCAAGCCCAGCGGCAGAGGCACATGCTGGGGAGGCTCCCCCCTTCATTTTGTGGCCGCCGGAGAACGGGGGTCGGGTTGGACACAAGCTCCATCGGCACTGGGGGTGTTGACCCCCTCGGCCTTAGCGAGCCACACAGCTCTGCCCCAGCGGGGAGACAGCTCAGCCGTCTGCCTCCCAGCCCCACAGAGCAGAAGGGGCTGCTCCCCACATATGCGATGCCTCCCATGCATGGTTTTTCAAACTCCGATAAAGCAAGAGCAGAAGCCTGCCGAGAGCTCAACTTTTCAGTCGCGGACATCTCTGGGGCCCCTGGGAAATTCCAAGGAACATTCTGCTCTCCAGTGGGCTCCCCCGACGCCGCGCCCTCCAAGGAGCCACAGAGAGTTTGGCTGCGGGCGGCCAATGCCCCACACAAACGCCCTTCCCTGCCATGCCCTCATGTTGCCGAGGGGAAGGAGAGAAACTTGCTCCCAGCGTTCTCACTGGGGAGGCTCTTGCAATGGGCGAGTGCAGGCACCCCTGCAGGGCGCAGGTATCACGAACGAACTTCGCAGGTGCCTTCCTCAAATGCTCCCCGCCCGCCCCCGCAGTGGGATATTTTAAAACTGGGGGTGACCACTGTGCTTGCAATGAGCTGTTTTTCCAGTCACCAGCCTGGAGGGAAATTCAGGCAGCAGGTTCCGGTGCAGGCGGTACAGAGAGAAGCAGAAGCATGGGCAGCCAGACCCAGAAAGTCCTTTAGTGGGGCTGAAAATGACAGAATATCTGGATGCGGGGGGGGGGGGGGCGCAGGGGGAGGAAAGCGGTCTTTGCAGCAACTCCTACATTGCAAGGTTTTGTGCGGGGGGGGGATTGCCGGAGGACAGACGTTATTTTCCCATGTCTCCCCGTCCTCCCCCTCCTTCCCGCGATCAAACTGCCAAAGGGGCATTCGGCGTGTGGAGACGCGGGCGAAGGGGCGGCTGCTGCAGCCGTGGCGGGGGGCGCGGGGGATGAACCTGTTGCTGCCCCATAATTGCAGTTCCCACCCTCCCGGCGACTTCGTCCGCCCCCGTTCCGCGCCCCCATTTCCCAGGCAGAGAGACCCCCCCCCCTGCCAAGTTTCCCTCTCCGGTAAGCCGCCCCCTCGCGGCTCCGAGGCGCACCCAGCTGGGCGGCTCCTCCGAGAGTCGCCCCGAAAAGCCGGGGAGGAGTGAGGGCGGGGGGCAGCTGGATCCGACGCGGGAAGAAGAAGAAAGGGGAAAGCCGGGGGGGGGGGGAGAAAGCAGAAGGAGCATTTCCGCTCCGGCTCAATCAATCGGCGCCGGCTAAGAGCTCCCGTGCTGGGGGGCGGGGGGAGACCCCTCGGCTGTCTGGCCAGAGCGGGGGGCTAATCCCCGCCCCGAGCTCTCTCCCCCCCGACTCCCCAGCGCGACAAAGGAGCGCCCCCTCCCCCCGCGAACATCGTCTCGGGGTCCGCGCCATGAACCGGGGAGATGCTCCCCCCGCAAATGACGCCCCCGTCCCACCCCCGCGGAAGGAAAAGTTGCTCCATTTACAAAAGCGCCGGTCGGAAAAAGCGCCGGAGGGGGAGGGGAGGGACCCCAAGGCTGCAAAGAAGCTCCACGCAGAAAAGGGGGTACCTCCCCCCCTCCGCATCCAGCTTTCCGCACGGGCCGACAGACGCGCCTTCTCGTCTTCAACCCCCCCACCCAGGCCCGCCAGCCCCGGCTGGAAATAAGCAGATGCCGGCCGCGCCGCAGAGATGCCGGCCCCGATTCGCGCCCCGCGAAGGTGCCCCGCGCGCCCCCGGCCCACTCACCGCGCTGGCCCCGCGCCCTCCTCCTCCGCCGCCGCCGCCGCCCTCGCCGCCGCCGCCTCGGCGCTCGCCGGCAATCCAGCGCGCCGCGGCTCGCCCGTCGCCCGCCCGGCGGTGCCAGCCGCGCCCGCTCTCTCCCGGCAGCGGCTCCCGTGCACCGGCTGCGAAGAGAGCGCCGGAGCGAGGGAGCCGCTCTTTTAAACTCTGCCCCCCCCCGCGCGCGCCCCACCCCCCCATGTGACCAGCCGAGGAAGCGCGGGGGAGGGGAGGGGAGGGGAGGAGGGGAGGGCAGCCGCGCGCCGCCGGACCCCCCAGCCCAAAAGTTGGGCACCTCCGCGCCCCCCCCCCCGCAGCGGAGCGACAACTGCGTGGAGCCACCGAGCCCGGAGAAGCGAGGGCTCCGAGGCGGACCCGGCTCGGGACTTCGCCCCGGCCGCCGCCTCCGGGCCGCGATCCGGCGCACGCGCCCGCGAAAGCCGAGCGAGCCCGTCTGCCAGCGACCCCGCCGGCAGGAGCCGCGGCCTCGGCGCGGGCCCGGCCGGGCTTGACTTCCGAGGAGGCGGCGCAGCGCCGAACCAAGGACGCCCGCGGGGCTCGCTCTCCCGGGCAGCCCGGGCGCCTGGCCGCAGGCGGGGCTGACGTCGCGCGCGAGGGAGCCAGTCGCCAGGCCCCGATCCGAGGCGCTTTCCCGAAGCGCCTTGGACGCGGGGAGGCGCCGCTTGCGTCCGAGTGAACCTGCCACGGACGCGGCGGCCCCGGCTGTCGTCCAGCGCCTAAGCGGCGGCGCGAGCCACCAGACCCGGCGAGGCGCAGCGCCTTGCGCCCGTGCAGGCACGCATGAAACCGCCGCCACGTGCGCTGCATTCTCACGTAGGCGGGCGGAAAGCCCACTCCGTTCGACGCGCTTCTTCCAGGCGATGCGTGACCGCCGGGCGGGGGTGGGGGGCAGACCAAGGGTCTGAGCCAGAGTTGGGGAAGGGGTTGGGACGCTGCGTGCCAGCTTCAGCCACGGTCAGACCGAGCACCTTCGCGCACAACGCGTGGCTGCGCGTACACATGTGCGCCAACACGCAAGGGCAGGGCGCCGCGCGCCACACTTACTCCGAGGAGACACGCGCGACGTTATTGCGCGAGTAAAAAAAGGAGAGGCGCGCATGGCACGCAGCACCACCCAATGCGCGCAGGAGGCGGAAAAACTTCAAGCGGACGGGCGCGTACATCAGAATCGCCCGGCAACAGACCGGCAGGTGGGGCGCTTCTTCACAAGTCCTCTTGACCCGCGACGGGCACCCGCCGACAAGAACACGCATCGGCGCGCGTTGCTCTGCGGGCGGAAGACGCTCGCGCGCGGGGGCCGAGGGGCGCTGGCGAGGGAGAAGAGGGGCGCTGCTGGCGAGGCGAGGGAGGCGAGAAGAGGGGCGCTGGCGAGGGAGAAGAGGGGCGCTGCTGGCGAGGCGAGGGAGGCGAGAAGAGGGGCGCTGGCGAGGGAGAAGAGGGGCGCTGCTGGCGAGGCGAGGGAGGCGAGAAGAGGGGCGCTGCCGGCAAGTCTCGCGGAGGACGCTGAGGTGCCTCCTCGGGGCGGCAGCCGAGCGCACGGGAGCGCGCACCCGCCCGGCGGGCAGCCCCCGTTCCTCGCGCTTCGTCGCGTTGTTCAAATGGGCGCCGCGTGATGCGGCGCACGCTCGGGGTGCTTACTCCGGAGTAAGGGAGAGCGTGCGCCGCGAGGCTTACCGCACAGGGCTCCCGCCAGGCTCCCGCCCGCGCGCCTCCTCCGGGATCGCGCGCACAACCGGGGAGGCCTGGCGCACGAGAGGCGCAGCGCCCGCCACTGCCGCGGAGGCGCCCCAGACGCGACGGGGCGCGCTCGCGGCGTGGCTCGACACGCGGGAAAGCGCTCGCTCGCGCCCCCGGCGGGGGCCCTCCAGACGCGCGCGCGCGGCCCCGAGGCCGTGCCAGGCACCCCCCCGCGCGGCCCCAGCTCTAGGGGGCGCAGGGGCCTTCTGGGCAGCTCACCCACCGCCACGAAAACGGCGGGCCGCCTCCTTCCGCGCGGCGACCCGAGCCGAGATCCAGGCGCACGTGCGGCCGCGCTGCGCGGGAGCCGCTTCGCCCCCCTCTGGCCCGTCGGCCGGCTGGCTGGCTGGCTGGCTGCGGGGGGTGGGGGGCTGCACGTGCAGTCGCGTTCACACGGCCAGCCGGCGGGCATTCGTCGCCTGCTGCGGAGCGGGAGGGGCGCTCGCCCCCCCAAAGCCTTCGGCCGCCAAGCGCGGGGCGCGGGTCCCCCGCCCGCTCGCGACTCGTGGCGGCCTCCGTCCAGGAGGGGCCTTTCCGCACGCGTGGGCGCGCAGAGAGGGAGCCGAGGGGGGCCAGGCCTGAGCACCGGAAGCCTGTGAAACGGGAGCGGGGACGAGAGTGCCTCTGAGCATGCCTCGCCTTCCCGGCGGTAGCCACGCGGCACTCCCGCACATCTGGGGGCCCTTCCGGTGGGATCCCCTGGGCGGAGCGCCTGGCTTCCCCGAATGCCTGTGAAGCATCCTGCTCTGAGCAGCCACCCCAGTAACATACTGATAAATAAGGCCGGCAAAGCCGTGCAATTAAAATAGTGCGGTGCGTCAACAGGATAACATCACAGTAAACATAATAAAATAATTGGGCGGAGGCCTGCTGCCCTCTGCAGTGCGAGGAGGCCCCTTCCTGCAGGAGTGACCTCGGGCCTCCGATGGGACTCCTGCCTGTGATTAAATTATTATGGGAAAGATTGTGTGTGGTGTGTGTGTGTGTGTGTGTGTGCGGGGGCAGATCGCTGGCCTCCACCCTCCAATTATCACACGGGGAGAGAAGGCGCCCCGGAATCCGTCCTTTTGCTCGGGCTCTGGGAGGTGTGTGCCTCTAATTTGTGTAATAAATTACCCAAGCGATGGCACCAGCGTGGCCAGGAGATATGGCCCCTGGGGGGGCGGGGGGGCAGGGCCTCTCTCAGCGCAATCCCCCCTCCCCGGAAGAATCCTTTCTGGGGGTTGCACTGGCGGAGGGCAGGGGTGCAAACGCCGGCATATTGTCGCCGGGAGTTCTCCCACGCGGGAATTCTTCAGCCTTCCACAGGAAGCGGCTGCCGCAGCAGCAACGGTTGGCGGGGGAGTGGGTGGTGCTAATGGGGTGGGGGTGGCCTTCTGCAGAACCCCTGAGGTCCAGAGGGGGGCACTGGATCTGCCCCCCCCCCGGGGCTTGGCCTAGGACTGGCGCCTGAAGCGGTGGAGGCTGCCCAGGCGCATCGGAAGCCCCCAGGCCCACCCTGTGGGAGGACCCGGGTAAGGAAAGCCCAGCCGGGCTCCAGATGCCGGACCCCGGGAGACCCCCGGGGTGCCCTTCCCGGCTGGCGCGCAGGTCGGTGCTGGGACAGCAGGAACGCCAGCCGGCAGTGGCCGAACCGCGCAGGGCCTGGACAGGCTGCTCGGCAGGATGGGGCCGCGGCTCAGAGATCTCTGAAAGGAATTCTGGGAAACAGTCTTTTCCCAGCCGAGCCCTGCCACTGGGTGTTGCTTCTTACACACACACACACACACACACACACACACACACACACCCCCGGGCTGCAAAACGCAATTGACTGAGAAGGTGCCGTTTTTAATCAGCGAGGGACAATTTCAATCAGAGGTGCAGAGTTTGAAGGTCAGACTTTTTATTTATATTTTGGAGTCTATTTTGGTTCTGGTGTGTTACTGTGGAAATGCCGTTTCCTGCTCAGAAGGACTGGCGGCTATCGCTGATTAACCTTCAGGTTCTCTCCTGCTTTCTCCAATGCCAGAACAGCATTTTACTATCGTTGGATGGATGGATGGATGGATGGATGGATTCATATCCTGCCCCGTTGGCCAAAACAGCTCTCCCGCGGGCAAACTCGCAGACCATGGGCCTGGACGTGCGCATGGCGGGCATGTCGTGAGCGGAGCCGGCTAGAGCCGGGGGTCAGACTAGATGGCCCGGGAGGCCCCTTCTGGCTCGCTCTGCTTCTATGGGCCTGACGCAGAACCCTCCTCTCCTGGCTGGCTCGTTCCGAATCGCTTTGCACGGCGCTCACCTGGCAGCCGCCGGTTGGGCCTGACGGCCTGCATGGCCCCTTGCGGCTCTGCCGTTCTATGTCTCCGTGCGTCTGTGCACCTTTTCGCAGGCAAGGCTGGATTTTGGGTGGCGGATTAAGGCCTCTGAACAGGCCCTTCTGAGCACAGGTGGGTCCTCCTGCAGTGAATCTGCTGAGGTCAAAGGTAATTCTGGGGATGTTCTCGGGGGGGGGGCTCCTTGGGAGCAAAGCCACACCCCTGAAGAAACCCCGGGGCCCTCATACATCCAACTGGGGTGCCTGGTGGGCTGGGTGTGGCCCATGGGCTTGAGGTTGCACCCCTGGGACCAAGGAGATTAGAAAGGCTTCCCTTGACTCCAGAAAGGCCATAACAGGCTGCTAGACGCGTGATGGGGGGGGGGGGCTCCGCAGGGGGATGCTGCACCCAAAAAGAGGCTCCTCTCCCCCAGAGCTTCAGAGGATGAGCAGCAGGCGCAAGGGGAGGCTTGCTGGAGGACAGGCGCATTTCCGGACTCTCCTGCACCTGCTTCTGGGCTGAAAAGGAGGCTGCGAGGGAACAGCGATTTGCATAAGCCTTGTTTATATGCACAGCTGCAAATTAGGCACCTTTAACAGTGGAAAGGCCGTGGGCACAGCTCCATGGAGAAGGCTGCTGAGGTGCAGCCCCTCGCGGGGCACCTGCGCAGCGGCCCGTGCTCTACCTGGCGAGCAAGCCTGGTCGGGGTTGTCTGGAATCCCAAAGGGCGCACCAGTCCTTCCTGACAGTCAGGGCCCTGAGGGCGTGGAAGGGGCTCCCCGGAAGGAGGTGGAGGCCCCATCGGAGCCGGCTGGAGCCGGGGGTCAGACTAGATGGCCCGAGAGACCCCTTCTGGCTCACTCTACTTCTCTGCTTCTATCTCCGCAGGCGAGTAGCAGCCGCGTTTATTGAGCCTCCTGGCTGAGACAGGCCTGCCGAGGAGAAGCATGGCTCGGTGGATGCAGGCAGTGGTAGCTCTTTGCCCGAAGGGCCGGATCCTGCTGCTGGTGGGAGGCGGTCCTGTGCCTGCTCCTGCAGACCCAGTGGCATTATCCCCCCACCCCATCCAGCTGTTGCCTCCTTGGGGAAGATACTGCAGAGCGCCTGATGGGCTACGGGCTGTCTCGAAGGGCGTGGGCTTCGGATCGAGGCCCATTCCAGCCTGGGTTTTGCCCTGCGCATGGGTCTTTGCCTCGAAGAGGGCAATCCGGGGCAAAGGATGGGACCACAGCCCTGTTAATGCTGCTCGCCCTCCCTGTGGCTGTGGCTGCCACTGGCCCTGGGATTCTCCTGGCCTGACCCCGTGCGGAGCACACTGAGGGCCCGTGGTCCCCGCCTCACCTGCAGGCCATGCCGGGCGAGTCTTCCCCAGCCTCTGGGCGATGGAGGGGAGGGGTCTGCAGGGAACCGCCTTGTCGTGGGGGGATCTGGGGCCGGGTGCCACCCATCCGTGGGAGACGCACAGCGCCGTCTCCCTGTGGCATCCGGATCAGGGAAGGCTGTGCGAGTCCGGGGTCAGCATCTGGACTCTGCGACGGCTGGCGGGGCCAGTGAACTGACACAGCAGCCAGGCAAGGCGGGAGCCCTGGGGGGGGGGCGCTCCTGGGCCCAGAAGCGAGGCTCAGGGCCTGGTTCAGTCTGGCTACACTCTCTTGAATGAGCCAGTCTGCAGCCCAGGGGAGCTCCTAGACCCACGGGGGCTCCTGGAGTCCCAGGGGACCCCAGCGGGCCAGGGGCGTGCAGCCTCTCCATCTGCTTTGCCCGCTACGGCCTCTCCTGGCCAGCGGGAGTTTGGTCACGGGGGCCCAGGCGCAGGCCTCTCCAGGCTGGATTCCCACCATGGGCTCCGAGCGGAGCTGCACTCGAGGCTGGCCGGAAGCAGAGCTGGTGGAGAGCGCAGTGACCGGGCCGTGGCCAGGAGCTGCCCTCGGGGTGCTGGCTCCCCATTGCACCTGGGCCACGGCTTCCATGCGGCAGTGAGACTCGCGTGTTCTCGTTCCCGCTGCCTTCTGCCAGCGCCCTTTCCGGACGGTTTCCACATGACAACAGCCCCCCTGTGAGTCTGGAGGAGCCTGGCACGAGGCCAGAGACACGGAGCCACGCGAGCTGTGACCCGCGTTCCGATGTCCCCACGTGGAGTGTGTCCTTGATGCTGCTGTGTAGGCCAGGTGCAGCCTGACCCCTTATCTCAGGGGCCCAGGACCTCAGTCCCTCTTAGGACCTTAGGAGGGGCACCCCTCCCCTTTAGGATTCGGGGTGCACAAAAGCTGAGATACCGCCAAAGCGCCAGGAGTTAGCGGAACTGCCCAGAGACCCCCGGTACAGAGGCGATTAATGATGAACGAACGAAGAGGTAGGGGAAGGGACAGAAAGGGGGCACCGCATCACAGGAATCCCCACTGGAGCGCATGAGTCCCCAGCGGGGAAAAATGCATGCGATGAATCCTAAGATCTGGTTTAACTGGGAGCCAGCCCTGTGCCAACGCCAGCCAGCCAGCCAGCGGCCCCACAGCCGCGGAGCTTCCCTCGCCGATCTGGCCAAGGCCGAGCCGCTCAGCAGAAGCACGAGATTCCTCTTCCGTGTGGGCTGGGCTGAGGCCAACCGGGATGAGAAGGATTTAGTTCGGGTTTACTGGTGACATTTTAACTGGAGGTTTTGCATACATTCGCAGCATCTGGCTGCTGGCCCCGTGCGCCCGGGATGGAGTGCACCAGACATGTTAATGAGGGGACGGCGCTGGAGCTTCAGCCGGATCGCTCTGTCAGGCCCTGCAGTTGAGGCTCTTTGGGGAACTTCGCATCCAGCATGGCCGAGGCCAGAAGGCCGACGGGAGATTTCTGGCAGGCCGGTGGGCTCCCCAAGCCCTGCGAGAAGCGCTGCCCTCCTGGTCCAGGCTCTGCCCTTCCAGCTCGGGAGGTGAAACCCGAGACCTTCGCGTTCCCAGCCTCAAGGGCATTTTCGTCTTGCTCTGAGCAGAGGCAGGTGGAAGGGGGCCTGCGGGGAGAAGTGCTTGCAACTCTGGCCCGGCAGGCCTCCCGTGCTCAAATCCTTGTCCGCGGGGTTTCCGTGTCCCTTGGATTCATGAGCCGGGGGAAAGCAGCCCTGCCTGGGGGACGGGGGGGGCACCGCAAGTGAAAGGGGGCTGCGGGGGACGCGCAGATGACGAGGCCCATCAAGCGGGCCGCCGATGGATTCATTCCTGCAACTAGTGCTCTGCCCGGCTTTCAAAAATAGCCATTCAGCGTGGCCTGGACAATGCGTGAAGCGTCCGAATAGCGGAGCGCAGAAATGAAATCACAGAGAAATCAAGCACAAGGATGGATTTGATCATGGGCACAGATACGGAAACGAATCCCTCTCGAGCGGATGGCTGCCGCCTGATTTCTCGCGGCTTCCCCCCACAGAAATGCTTTCTCCTGCTTGCAAGAGACATTCGGAAAGAAGGAGGGCGGCCCGCTGAGTGGGAGGGTGGGACGTGGTGTCCTGCAGCAGCAGGGGGTGGACTTGATGGCCTCAAGGGCCCTTCCGACTCCACGATTCTATGATTCTGTGAAAAGGCCTGCGGCCACCTCCCCCCAGGGCCCTCCAGTCATGCGGGACCACAACACCCAGCATTCTCCAGGCAGGAGGGGCGATGCTGGGCGCTGTGCCCCAGCACCAGTGGGGCTCATCCAGCTAGGGCGCAGGTCTCTGGCGAAGTCTCCCGAGTCTGAGCTCTGCCAGTGGAGGGGGAGCCCGGATGGAGCAAGAGGCAGCGCCAGGACCCTGCGGATCACCCAGCCTCGACGCGCAGGGATGCCCTTCTCTCCCCGCTGCCCCTCCTCACATTCCCCGGTTTCCTCTGAGCTTGGCTGCAAGCCTTACGGTGGGCGCATGTTCCCAGCGGCAGTGGCGTCGTGAGCTATTACACTTGTATCCCACCTTCTTTCCTTATATAAGCAGCTTAGACAATCCTCCCCCCCCCCCCCCCGGTCTTATGCTCACCAGCGTCCTGTGAGGCAGGTTCGGGGACAGTCTGTCTCTGGCCTAGTGGGGACCCGAACCCGGATCTGCCGAGTCCCCGACCAGCTCTTTGTGCCTCGGCTGGCTGTCCCACGGTGTGAACACACAACACAAAGCAGGCGCTGGCATTTCTCCTCTGCACTCGTGGACATTTTGGGGGGCGTGTGAGGGGGAGCAGCACACAGGGATCGGGATCGGCCGTCTCTGTGCCTCTAGCCCACCCCCAGCAAAGGCTTCGAAGCGACAGAGACGCTGGGAGTGGGCGCTCGTCCTCGGACTGACCTGCTGCGATGCTTCCACACCCGCCGCTGGGCGCACTGTGTCCTGTTCCCTCTCTCTAACCTTTGGAAATCTTGCAAGTCTGTACATTTGTCATTTTGAAATTTGGTAAATTTTGAATTTTCTAATTTTCCAATTTTGCAATGTTGCAAGTTTTGTGACTTTTGTAACTTTTGCAGTATGTTTTTATTTAAATAAAACATTGTAACCTAAAAAAAAAAAAAAAATTCAACCTAACCTAACCCTAACCCGTCAGACTTGCCGCCCGCAGGAGCTGGACTCCGACGCTGGATTCTACCTCCATCCAGGCCCGTGGTCAGCGTGAAGGTTGAGGGCAGCCAAAAAGCAGCGGGGAGATTCACCTGTTTTGCTGGCCTTTTATAGCGACAAGATGATCAACTGCATCTTATCCATTTCCGAGAGAGAGAGAGAGAGAGAGAGAGAGAGAATTAAGGGAGGCAGACTGCCCCCTCACCAGCCGTGGGGCACCAGGGTCAAGATTGTGGCCCTGCACTGCAGCTCGGAGTCCAAGCCCCGCATGGACGGGGCTCTCGCCCGGTTTCCTCGCCTTTCGGAGGGGGCAGTGCGGGCCCTCCCCCCGCGTCTCTCTGAAGGTAGGAGAAGATGAGGAGCACGCCAGGGATGGCGTTTCAGTGTTGCGAGGAAGGCCGCGTTCATGTTGGACAGAGGCCGGGTTGGGCCCAGAGCCGCCCCCCATGGGAGAGGGGGCTTTGCAGATACGGTCCTGCTGTCGGATTTCGGGGGCTTTCCCACCACAGCCCCTCCCTTTCACGAAAACCTGTGGACTCTGGGTAGAATTTCCAGGGGGCTGGGGGGGGGGCTGCCTGCAGGAGATGGGGCTGGGGAAGCCCCTTTCCAGCCACGCAGTTGTTCCCGCGTAGTGCCGGATCCGGCCCACGGTGGACGGGGGAGGGCCGCCGGGATGGCCCTTGCTCACTGAGGCCGTGCCGATGTGGTGGCAACAGACCGCAGGCCACACGTGGGTCTGCCTCCAAGCCCCTGGCCAGCAGAAGCCGCGAGGGCGATGTCGAGCCCGGCACGCGCGGAACGAGGGAGGTGAACTCGTGCCCCGCACCAAGTGCGCCTCAGCTGTTTTTAGTTCCCCTTGCAGGACGCTGCAGCCCGAAATAGCCCCCGGCAAGAGGGAAATAGCTGGCGTGAGAAGCAGGCATGCCAGAGGCGGGGGGGGGGGCGCTTTCCCTCTGCCTCGCTCGCCCACGCAGTGCTCCCCCCGCCTGGTCCACCTTGGCTGTCGGTCCAGCCTGCCTGGCGGGCCTGTCGTGGGCATCAACCCTGCACAGGTTGCCCTGGCGGAACTGCTTGGAGGCGAGATGAGGCGGCTGGCGGGATTCCGGTTGCGTGGGGCACGAAGAGTCCCGAGACGTCGGTGATGGGGCAAAAGTTTTAAAAGAGAGAGAGAGAGAGAGAGAGAGAGAGAGAGAACGGGGGTCCTTCAGCATCACTGAGCTGTCCAAGCAGCCAACGATGCAAATGGCAGCCATTTCCTATAAAAGGCCCAACAGTAACGGCAGTCCCGAAAACAAAGTAAGAAATGCCTTAATTTTCAAGTGGGGAGGATATCTGGAGAGCGGGGGGGGGGGGGGGAGAAGGACCACACCACAGAGATCCTTGCTGGAAAACAGGGAAATGCAGATCTTTCCAGTTTCCGAGCAAAACCAAGTTTCCAGTCTGTTTAAATGCTTATTAATATTGTATATGTTTTAAAGGCTGTTGCAAGAGGCGGCATATTTAAATAAATAAATAAATATTATTACTACTACTATTTATTATTATTGTTTCAACCTCCTCTGCTCTCCTTCGCCAAACAGGGCATGCTAATTTGATTTATGCAACACTATTTCTGCCCTTGCTCTGTCCATGTGTGTGTGTGTGTGTGTGTGTGAAAAGGGGGGACACACCTGCAGCTGCACTTTTGGGGAAATCAGAAGGTGCTTCCTCACACCTGAACAGATGGTCGTGTTTCCGAAATGCTGGGATGGAGCAGCGGTACAGAAGAGGCAGCTGCATCCAAAGCCCGAGACCATCTGGAGAGGCTCTTGGAGTTCTGAAAGTTCTCCTGTGAACCGGACCCCTGCAGATTTTTCAGGGTTCCCCCGAACAGTTTCCGGGTAGCGGTGGAAAATGGCTGTGCTGCCAGGTGCCCGCGGGGCCACGTTGCTCAGTGGCTGCTCCCAGTGGGACAAAGGCTCTTGTCAATGCCACAGCAGAGACGAGCGCTGCAGGGGCTTGCACAGTCCTCGCGAGCAGGGACCACACGGTGCTTAACACAAGAACCTCCTTCGATGTTCATGCAGAAGGAAGTTCCGTTTCGCAGATGCCGTCTCCGGCGCGCACCGAATTTTTCCAGCCTGTGTGACAGCGCTGTGCCCTCAGGCCCCTGGTCAGGAAGCTGACCAGAGAGCTGACTCCAAGAAGGCCCAAGCCCTGAGCAGGCTGGGGAGCTGCTAAGGCAGCTGGGAACAGAGACCCTGGCTCTCCCAAACAGGATTCGTATGTCAGCAACAAATTGCCAAGGAAGTCCAGAGTGGCCCAAAGTTTCCATGTAGCCTGAAGCACCTGATCCTGTTGTAATCTTGGAAGCTAAGCAGAGTTTGGCCTGGTTGAAATATGGCTGGGAGACCTAAGCACTGGGAACTGCCCAGAGAGTCTCAGCCGTGGCTGTTGTAGGAATGCAATTAATACTAGCGCAGTCCAGCCGCCTGCTAGCGCTCCGTCCTGCTTGGACAATCCGGACATTTTCACGCTTGCCACCACGGTTCTGTTCCGCCGCGCTGGATTCTCCCCAGCTCCGGCGGCTTTCCCACAGGGGCCGGCTCAAACCACGCTCTGCCACCTTTTGATAATCATGGGATGGGAAGAGTTGCGTGCCGGAGGATGGACAATGGCGCTCATTGTCACTGCGGCTCAACCTTGGCCTATCTAGTCACATTATCATAATTATTAAATCTGGAGAGGCAGTCCTCTGGCAAGGCGGCACTGACGCGACGCGAGGCTCATGGCCAGGGCGCTGCACGCGATCGACAAAGGGGGCATTGATTCGCTCGCTCGGCCCGTCCGTGGGCGCACGGGCTCCGCACCCGCCGCCTGCACGCGATCCTCCAGTCACGCAAGGAGCTGCGCGCTGCAGCCCGGCACGAGCAGCCCGCTTCCCGGACGGAGCCTCAGCCTCGGGGCGCAGCCGCCGCCGGATCAGGCGCGGGCGCACAGGCGCGCGCACGCGTGGCCACGGCGAGCCGCGGCCCCCGGGTCGCGCTCCTTTGCCCCTCTGCGCGCGCAGCGCGTGACGGCGGCCGCCCCGGACTGCCAGGGCAGGGGGCGCCGATGCGGCGGCGGAGCGGCGCCCCCCACGCGTGTCCCGGGCGGGGCGGGGAGCCCGGCGGCCGCCTCGGCGCGGTTCTCCTTGCCTGCAGCGCCACCTGCTGGCGGGGCCCGCGGCGGAGCCGGGAACGCTCGCAGGCGCGCCCGCGGAAGCGGCCGGGGCCCCTCCGCCGCCTGCCGGCCGCGCGCCCGAGGCCCGCCAGCAGCCGCCGCCTGGGCTCCGTGCGCGCCGGGTCCGCGGCCGCGGCCGCCGCGGGGAGGGCGGGCGGCTGCTGCTGCTGCGCAATGAGCCCGGGGGGGGGCGGCGGCGCCGGGCGGAGGAGGAGGCGGCGGCGGCCCGGTGGAGCCGCGGGCGGTCCTCCGGGGGCCTGCCGGGGGGCCTCCGCGCCGGGCGGGCCCCGCCGCTCTTCTCCTTGCGCGGCGCTCCCGGGGAGGCGCGGGAAGAGCCCCCGCCGCGCCCCGAGCTGGGCGGGGAAGCCGCTGCGCGCACACGCGCGCCGGAAAGCTCCCCGCGGACGGCGGCGGCCCCACGGCCCGGGGGCGCGCTCGCCGGAGCCCCTTCGCGCAGGGCGGCCCTGGGCGGTTTCCCGTCCGGAGGGCGCGCAGGTGCCCTGCCGCCTCTGGGCTTGGACAGTGGGGGGCACCAGCACTGTCGCCAACAGTGAGCAGGGCTGGGGGCTTTATGGTGGCCGGTCCCGAGTGGGGGCACCGCGCAGCTTGGCTTGATTTCAGTTATTCAGCGTGGATGTCGAGGAGACACGTGCCGGATGGCCCTCCGGGGTGGACCTCCTGGTCCATCTCGCCTCCCCAGGAGCCTCCCTGGCATGTTTCACCACCCGCCCAAGAAGTGGGCCGAACGGGGTTCGTTGAGCGGCTGTGGTGCCCCGTTCGTGCTGACGGCGAAGGTGGTGCTGGCCGAAATGGGCTGGTGCAAGAGGCCTCCATCCCTGGTACAGGAGGCAGCCACCCCCGGGGGAGGCAGAACCAGGTCTTCAGGCACAGGATGCACTGGGCGAATCGGTTCCCTGTGCACATCCTGGAAAACACCCTCGGGCAGCTGCAGAAGGCGCTCTCTCCGCTGCCGAGGTCCATGGAGGAATGGCCCCGAGCCCCGCAGAGGGCCCGATCCTCCCCACGAGTGCTGCAGGGGCTTCTCTGCAGTGCAGCAGAGGGGGGTTGTGCGTCACAGTGTCACGATTCCAGCGCCACTGTCCGCAGAGTGGGCACAGTGCTCCGGAGAGGCCAATCCCTCAGCCGCCAGGGACTTTTGTGGCTTCTGCAGGGCTGTTGTGAGAATTCTTTATCTCTTTGTCTCAACTGCTTTCATTCTGCTTAATATCTGCAACTCTCTGTGGCTGACCGTACACACACAATGCAAGACCAATGTGCAAACAGCAGAAGATCGATACAAGCACGAAAACCTTGCAGCAGGGGAAACATAAAAGGGAGCATTGTTAGAGCCCACGTTAAACTGGGGAAAGCCCACGCAAACAACTTTGTTGTTGTTAGTTGCGAAGTCGTGTCCGACCCATCGCGACCCCATGGACAACATTCCTCCAGGCCTTCCTGTCCTCCACCATCCCCTGGAGTCCACCTAAGCTCACACCAACTGCCTCAGTGACCCCATCCAGCCACCTCATCCTCTGCCGTCCCCTCCTTTTGCCATCTATTGTTCTCAGCACTGGGCTCTACTCCAGGGAGTCCTTCCTTCTCATTAGGGGGCCAAAGTATTTGAGCTTCATCTTCAGGATCTGGCCTTCTAAAGAGCGGTCAGGGTTGATCTCCTCTAGGACTGACCGGTTTGATCGCCTTGTGGTCCAAGGGACTCGCAGGAGTCTCCTCCAGCACCACAACTCAGAGGCCTCAATCCTTCGGCGCTCAGCCTTCCTTATGGTCCAGCTTTCACAGCCATACATTGAAACTGGGAAAACCATCGCCTTGACTAGACGCACTTTTGTCGGCAGGGTGATGTCTCTGCTTTTTAGTCTGCTGTCTAGATTTGCCATAGCTCTCCTCCCCAGGAGCAAGCCTCTTTTAATTTAGAAACATAGAAGCATAGAAACAGAGCGAGTCAGAAGGGGCCTCCCGGGCCATCTAGTCTGACCTCCGGCACCAGCCGGCTCCACTCATGACATGCCCACCATGTGCATGTCCAGCCTGTCTTTGAACACCCTCACCGATGGGGCCTCAACGACCTCCCGTGGAAGCCCATTCCACGCCCTCGGGGTCCTAACTGTCAGGAAGTGCTTCCTGGCATCCAAATTGAACCTTGGCTCCCTGAGCTTTGCTCCACTGGGGCGCGTCCTGCCTTCCTCTGCAGGGGAGAACAGGTCTCTACCCACCTCCGTGTGACACCCCCTCACATACCTGCATGTTGCCAACATATCCCCTCTGAGTCTCCTCCAAGCTGAAGAGACCCAGTTCCCTCAGTCTTGCCTCATAAGACATCCCTGCAAACCAGCCACCATCCTTGTGGCCCTACGCTGCACTGACTCCAACCTGGCTATATCCTTTCTGTAATGAGGGGCCCAAAACTGAACACAATACTCCAGTTGCGGGCGCACCAGAGTCGTGTAGAATGGCAGTAATACCTCTTGATCTAGAAGCCACACTTCTGGCTATGCAACCAAGGGTGGAGTTCGCCCTCTTGGCCACCGCATCACACGGCTGGCTCATGTTTAGCCTGCGGTCAACCAGCACCCCGAGGTCCCTTTCACAAGTGCTGCTCTCCAGCCACTCATCCCCTAACCTGTACTTATGACAGCTATTCTTATGCCCCAAGTGCAAGACCTTGCACTTATCCACATTGAACACCATCCTGTTGTCTCCTGCCCACTTCCATAGTCTGTCCAGATCCTTTTGGATCTGGTGTATCTGCTCCTCAGTTGTGGCCACTGCTCCAGTTTTAGTGTCGTCTGTGAATTTGATCAGCAAATTTCTTGGCTGCAGCCCCATCTGCATTGATCTTGGAGCCCAGGAAAATAAAATCTGTCACTACCTCCATTTCTTCCCCATCTATTTGCCAGGAAGTGAGAGGACCAGATGCCATGGTCTTAGTTTTCTTAATGTTGAGTTTCAAGCCAACTTTTGTGCTCTCCCCCTTCACCCGCATCAAGAGGCTCTTTAGTTCCTCTTCACTTTCTGCCATGAGAACTTTGAGAGGTGCCCAAAGGCATCCATTCCTCCTCCTGAATGCCAGTAAGAGGCTGCGCCAGAGGGCAGGTGCCACCAGCAAGAAAGCCCGCTCTGTGGTCTCACAGTGACACTCTCCTGATCCTGGAATGGCGGTCGGTGGGTTCCACAGAAAATCTCACGGGTTGCCTGCGCGCATGCAGGGGCAACGACCAGCTGGCCCTGAGGCGCTTGGCTCCTCATAAGACAACTCCAGCACACCGAGCGCAGCGTCACAGTGAACAGGCTGCCGGGGCAGTTCTGTTGGCACCGTGTGATCTGTGCGCTGGGTGCTCCACTGAGCATCCCAGCTCAGGGCCGCATTGTGTGCCAGCCGCAGGCCTGGGCCCGGAGCGTGGGCAGCTTCGCATGGAGCGCATTGCAGCTGTCTGTTGGCGAACATGCCTGGAGCGCCTGGGCCACGGTGGCCAGGCTGCCCCTGTCCGGGGACGGGTCTCATTGCCGCACAGACTGGGGATGGTCACAGGCGCTCCGGCCCACTGGCATCGTGGAGCCGCGGGGCACAAAGAGGGAACTGAGAGCATCGCCCGCGTTGCACCTGCTCCTCCAGCTGTTGCGGAGAGAGCGCGGGGGAAGGCCTTGGGTGTCTCAACGCAAACAGCTTTAAGGGTGTCCTTCAGATAATACACCCACACCGGTGCACGGTTCTTCATTTCAAAAATTAGCCATATTTAATGTCGTATATCTGCAGTTCAGTTGCAAGCGGACATCTTCAGTCAGTTCTTCAGAGGCCGAACAGGTTGCAGGAGCAGGGGCTCCTGGGGGAGGAAAGGAAGGCAGCACAACTGTGTTCGTTTACACACATTTAAATTAATTGGCTCCTTGCAAGCCAGATGTGACTAGTTGGCAGGCTTGATAACCTTTTGGAAATGGCAGCTGGCGTAGGATGGGCCGGTGGGGCCACCTGGATCAGCGCATCAGCCAGTGTGGCGCTGCTGTTGCCCTTCGCACCACGTGTCCTGCTATAAGTTCTCTGCACGCTGCCCTTCGCCCCCGCTGCAAAAGGCGCAGTGGCGCGCAGGCAGGCACAGGGCTGCGTCTTCCCCTTCCGGGCGCGCAAGCACCCTGCCCAGAGCGGCTTCCATGCAGGTGGCGGCGGAAGAGATGCTCTTCATGGAGTCTCATTTGTTTGAAAATGATTATCTGCCACCCTGTCCTGGAGACCGAGGACTGAGATTAATTAAGATAGGAAAACGTCATTTTTCCAAAACAAGCAAAGCTATTCGGGGCAAAACGAGAAAAATACGCACAGCAAAACAGACAATTGGGCAATGCCTTTCTTGGAGCCAGCCAAGCTTTTCATTGCAGGCTGCCCTGTGAGGCGCTGCCCGGCGGGCCCTGGGGCTTCCTCCCTGATCTCTCCTCCGTCCTCGGCCCGGCCGCTCGGTCCACGGGGCCGGGGCAAGGGGTCCTCGGTCAGCCGGTCTCCGGGCGGCTGCTCTGTGGAGGTGACCTCCTGGGAGGCCTCGCAGCTTCTCCAGCAGGGGAGGCAAAAGCCAGGGCAGCCGGCGCGGCTGACGACTTGGCAGCCAAATTACTCCCGAGCTTGATGGGCCAAAGAGTGTCTCAACCGGAGAGTCTGGAAGGGAGTTCTAATTTCAGTGTTTCAAGCTTGGCCAGTCACGAATGGCAGGTGGCAGTTGATGGGGGTGGGTGGGAGTGCGAAAGGTCCCGTGTAGCTGTAGGGAAATGAAGAATAATGCCGCGGGCAGGGGAATTGGGCACTGGGGGAGCGGGGGGGGGGGCGCTTGCAGTGCGCGGCTTGCTGTTTATTTCTTCATTGTCATTTATGGGTAAAGTGTTATGGATCCCCTCGGGTCCCCCAAAAGAGCCTTCACATGAGATACGAATTAAAGCATATGAAGCGGCACCGTAATAATAAGCAGATTAAAACCACGAGGTGGATTTGAAACCGAGAGCAGAGCTAAATTCAGACTCGTTCAAATGCCCAGCAGAACGGAACTGTTGGAGTGGCTGACCTAGAAGTAACCCAAGAGGGGCAGCAGCTTCGTGGGGAGGCCCAGCTGGGGGGGGGGGCTGCAGGGAAGCCCCTGTGCCTCATTTTCGCCAACCCAGCTGCTCCTGGTGGTGGGGTGCGCAGCAGGGCCCCAGGGATGGATCCTGCACTGTGGGCAGGTGCATATGAGAAGTGGCGTCTTTCAGCTATTCGGGCCCTAGGGCCTAACAGGTGGACACGTTTACCGATGTGCCATTTGTACATTCATAAATTTATGTATAGAGAATGTATATTTTGACAGGTGGCCACATAGGCGTAGGTGTTAAACTGGGATTCGGTGTGGCAGGACCGTGTGGTGGCTGCGCGTTTCGCCCCCTTTATGCTGCATCTGAACTCCTGGCCTGCTCTGGAGAAATGCTGTGACCCCTCCAGTGGGATTCCCTCTGGAGCAGCCAGAACCGAACCTGGACCCTCCTGCAACCCCGCAAGCCTCTGGCCCTTTGGAGGGTGGGAGGAAGGCGAGGCGCTACCACTCCCCATCTTCATTTCCGTCGCGGGACAGGTTGGGGTTGGAGGAAGAAGAGTCAAGTGACAGACGTGTCTGGCACCCAATCGCAGCAGCCTGTTTAATCGCGGCACCCGCCTCATTTCTTGCTCTCTGTAAGCATGGTCAGCTGCTCTCCTTGGGGTGCCCGCAGCTGGTTCTCCTACCTGCCCTAAGTAGACCCTTTCTCCTGAGTAGCGCTCTCCTCCAGAGCAGGCCCAGCAGGGGCGCTCCTGGCGGCTGGAGGGGGCTCCTCCTGGGATTCAGGCCCGTTGCTCCGGAGACTGGGGCGGGGGGGGCAAGGGGGGAGCAGTGGAGGTGGGGCGGCGCTCAGGATGGGCCAGAGGCTGCGGGACCCCCATGGCGAGCCACCCCTAGGCTGCCTTCAGTCTTCTGCGGGGGGGCCTTCAGGGGCTCCCAGCTCCTAAGTGGCAGGGATGCCCATGTGGCGCCTCGGAGCGCCCTGGGGCAGGCAGCGCGCCTCCGTGGGGGGCCGGGGAGGCAGAGCCGCAGCGTTTAGGCAGGGCCCCTGGGCCAGGGCCCGGGGCCTCGGAGGCCTCCTGCCGCCTGCCTCGCAGGAGGCACCCGAGCAGCCGGAGAGAGCCGGTGCCGCTGCCTGGCCGCCCTTCTCGGCGCGTCCTCCTGCTTCTAGTCGGTGGCCAGTGCCGTGCAGACTCGACGTGAGCCACGGCCAGGCTCCTGCTGCGGCAAAGGTTCCCGACTGGCTTCGCAGAACCCGGGGCTTCGTCAGCTGCTGCCGGTTCCTCGTTTGCAGCGTGGCAAGAGGAGCTGCCGGAGCTGCCACCCCCTCCTGTGGCGCCTCCTGCACGCCACGGGCCGTGCTCCCTGGGACGAGCGTGCTCCCACGGCCCTCGGGCAAGCCACCTCTTTCCACGGGCCGCCTTCCGGGCTGGAATCCTCTCCGAGAGCGGCACGACCCACTGCCGCCCCTCCCTTCCTAGCTGACTCCTAACCCTGGGGTCTCACACCCCCACTCCCTGTGCTCCCATGGTTCCGAGGGCCCAGGCCGGGATTCGAAGGCCATGGGGCTCCTCCGTTCCCCCACCAGCCTGCGGCTCCCACGCCTTTGGTGCCTCCGCCATCCCTCCTGCCTCCGCATCGCCTGGCCCAGAATCGGTTCCTTGTCCTCCGGCGTGTGGGATGCTGGCCTTCTGCAGCATGGCGGGTTTGCTCTTGCACGCGAGGAGGCAGCCCTAGTCTGCCCTCTCAGGAGCAAGGAAGTCAGCAAACAAGAAGAGGCCCGGCCTGGCAGAGCAGGCGGAGCATGAGGGACCCCCCCCAGTCTCCCCTCCCCAAAGAAGGGGAGGTTTGAGCAGGCCACTCTGGACAACGGGGCCTACCTTGTCCGGCTGGATGTAAGAGCCAAGCAGATGCTAAACCGCTTGACCTGACTGGCCAGCAGCCTGGGTCAAAGTTGGCGGCCGAACTTCTGTTTTTCCGTCCCTGCCTGAAAAGACGCAACTTGGCGAGATTCAAACTCTGCAGCTGAGTTTGGGTGCCGCCTTGTTTTTCCTCCGATTCCGGCTCACCCAGCGCACTCATTATGCAAGTTGCCCGGCGTTCCTAGAGATGCTCTGCGGGCATATTTTAGAGAGCAGCAGACGCTCAGCAGGGGATCTTGGGGGGCCATTATTTCAATTAATTGCACATGTTGCTACACTAATGAAAAATAGAGGCTTAGCACCAGCTCTTCAGTTCAGCCCCTTCCAGTTCTACACCCAAGTCATTAGCTGCGAGGAAAATGTGCTGGGGAAACCGGCTGGATCCCCCTCAGCCACCTCGCAGCTCCCCTGGGGTCCGGCAAGGGGGGCACATGGATGGCAGGTGTCAGGACTTGGACCTGCCTGGAAATGGCTTAGGAAGTTGGGCAATACGGGCGCGATCTGCCTGGCCCAACCGCTGTGGGGCCCTGCAGGGTCTCTGGTGGAGAGAAGACGGGGTCCTGGGCCAGGCGTCCTTTGAAACGGAGATGCAGGCCGCTGCACCGGGACACCTGCGTGCAAGCCCTTGTCCTCCACTGAGCGATGGCAGCCCCTGCTGCATCCTGCTCGCCGTGGACCGGGGCCGTGGACCGGCTGTGCTCCAGCACCCCTTCCCTGGTTGGCATCATGCGCACGGGCTGCACCAGCGCTGCCAGGGGATCGCAGGGCGGGGGGGGGGACTGGTGGGAGCCGACTGGGAGCCAAGCGGCACCGACATTGGAGCGTTGTTTTGTGCTGGCATTTTTGGTTGCTCATTTTCTGGTTGTTTTGAAGACTTTTTTTTTCTTTTCTTTTCTTTTCTTTTCTTTTCTTTTCTTTTCTTTTCGTTTGGCATTGTGTTCGGAACTCCTGCACGGCATGCTGTAGTATGTGCAGGGCGCTTTTTGCCTCTGCCTCAGCCGTCCCCAAGGCGGTTTCCCCGTTTTCGCCGGTCCCCAGCTGGGGAAAGATGGAGAACCGCGGCTGTGGACAGCTTGTGATCCTCCAATTTGGTCTGGCTCTGAAGAGCACTAAAGGGGAGAAAACGGGGTGCTCTTTCTGCAGGCGAAGGAGCGAGTGCTCTCTTTGGGCACCCCCGAGAAGCTGTGTACAGAAAAGCCAGGAGGAAAACCTCAGGCCTCCATTCTGATGGAAGAAAGCAGATCCCAGGATGATCCGCCTTGTTCCCTGTTGCCATTCCCTGACCGGGAAGCTCTTCCCTGCCATTGCGTTGCATGCGGCCTGGCTGGGATTGTTCAGCAGGACGGAAAGGGCTCTCGGGACATGCTCTAGGGCACCGTCAACATGCCCAGTGGCACTGCATTTCAAACCGCCTGCATGGGCCACATGCCCCTACCTGGGCTCTGGGAACACCGGGGGGGGGGGGGCTCAGCAAGGGGAGTCAGGGGCACCTACTGGGGGAAGAGCCTTGTCTTGGGGGCTGTGGAGGTCTCTCCCCAGAGGGGCTCTGTGGTGCTGTTGGGGGCTTCCAGTTTCCGCTAACAAGCCCCTCGTTTCCAAAGGCCCCTTGGATTTCCCAAGCGCGATTCTGCGCCTCCTCGGCAGAACCAGCCCCACGGTTCCTGGGGTGCCTGCGCAGAGCTGCATCCCAAGTCTGTTCAGCTTCTTCGCCGGCGTTGCTCGGAGAGTTTTCTTGCTGCCGTTCCTGTTCTGTCATGCGGGCTTGATTTTCTGCTTTCTGTGTCATTGCTGTTATCGCAAGTGACACAGAGGAGCTGTCTGGGAGAAGTCCAACCGGGGCCTTTGAAGAGAGTCCGGGGCGTGTTCTCAAGGGCATTGGGGGGGGGGGCTGGCCAGCCCCACCACTGTCCTGGGCAGCGCTGAAGTGTCGATACGGAGGCCCCTGCCTTCCTCTTCCACCGGAAAAGCTCTTGCTCATTCCGAAATGCCGCACGCTTAGTGGGAGTCCTTTTGCCACAGGGCCCTTGTTCAGGCTGCTGAGACTCGGCGGTATGTATGGCCAGGCGGGGCTGTGGGACAGGCGAGCCCCTTCCCCAGGTGACACACACCTGCGGGGCTCCCCCCCCCCCGAGCGCCTGTTCTGCAGCACAGGCGCTGCCCTGCCCCCCCCCCCCCGGGGCTCCTCTCCAGGCCTAGAGCCGGTGGGGATGGCGACCGCTGCGGGCGCAACTCCCCTCGGAGAGATCGCTGCCGAGACCCTCGGGCGAGCCCTGCTCCGCTGCTGCAGCCGCGTGCCCCACAGCCTCAGCCTCTGGCCTGGGCACTGGCGGGTGAGGAGGGCTGGCACGGCCCCACAAGCACCCTCCCGGCTCCCTGCCCATCCTTCAAGCAAGCAAAGAGGAAGAGCACAGACTCACGGAACAGTCGAGTTGGAAGGGGCCATGGAGGCCCTCGAGTCCACCTGCCTGCTGTTGCGGGACGCCAGTTTGCCCCTCCCAGTTTGGCTGCCCAGTTTCGCCTTGGATGCCTCCAGTGTGGGAGAGCCCCCACCTCCCCAGGCAGCCAGTCCCACTGGCGTGTTGCTCTGACAGTGAGGAAGCTTTTCCTGATGTCCAGCCTGAACCTGGGTTGTCGCAGCTTGGGTGTATTATTCCGTGTCCTGCACTCTGTTATCAACAAGAGGAGATCCTGACCTTCCCCTCTGGGGCAGCCCTTTTGGGCACTTCTAGAGAGACATCATGTCCCCCCTCAGTCTTCTCTCCTCAAGGCTGAACGTGCCCAGTTCTCCCAGTCGCTCCTCCCGGGGCAGGGTTTCCATACTCTGGATCATTTTTGGTGCCCTCCTCTGGACCCTCTCTAATTTCCCTGCATCTTTCTGAAATCTCGGTGCCCAGGACTGGACACGGGACTCCAGCTGAGGCCTGACTAGGGAGGAGCAGAGGGGAACTGCTACTTCTCGTGATTTGGAAGTCATGCCTCTGTTAAGGCATCCCCAAACAGCATTGGCCCTTTTGGCGGCTGCATCACATTGCTGGCGCATATTGAGCCTGTTGTCCATGGTGACTCCAAGGTCTGTTGAGCCAGGAGGAGGAAGGTCAAAAGCTGGTGCCAGCAAGAGCGAGGGCTGGCTCTCGCAGGCAGGGGTCCGACGCTGCAGCCAGCCCCCCAGGGTGCCATGCCTGTCGGCTGCTTCTGCCTGGGTGTGGAGACCCGGCGGCAGAATGCCTGGGGGGCGGGCGGGCGCGTGTCGCGCCTCTCTCTGCCTCTCCGGGGCCTCTGAGAAGAGCGTCCCCGCACCGGCCTTCCCTCCCCGGCCCTTTCTGGCAGCCCAGTGTGGCTCCGGGTGCCCCTGCAGGGTCCGCGGCAGGAACACTGCACGGCACCCTCCAGACCACGGGTTCCAACGGGGTGGCTCTTTGGCCCTGGTGGTGACGGCCTTGCAGCCTGGTGCAGGCAGCGCCCTGGCCTGGCCTGTGAGCCCCCCCCCCCCACCGCTACTGCCACTGAAGGACCCCTGGGGATGCCGGGGCTCTCCTGGAAGGCCACTGCTGCATGGCTGGGCGGTGGCGGTGCTGGGGGGCTCCTGGAGCTGATGCCTGGGGGTCCCCGGCCCAAATCAAGGCCGCTCTAGTGCTGAAGCACGGCGAGCGAGCCGGCCTCACTGCCCACCAGGGGACCCAGCCCCTTCAGCTTGGCTAACATGCATTCGCATTGGAAACCCTGAATATTCTAGTATTTGGTAAGTGAGGTTTTTTTCTTGCAATTAAAACAGGCAAGTGCACAACCTCTTGATGTGAATATGTGCTTCCTGCGTTGGGAAGAGGCATATTTTGAAGCTAATAATAGCTTTCAAAAGCCCTTCAGAAGCGCACGGTTCATTTGCCTTGCTCACGATGAGACTCCACGAACCTTCTGCTCATGTAATGCAGGCTCAGGGCTGTTTCATGAATTAGACAGCAAGCAACCTTGCGCGGACTCGTGAGCATCCCTGTGCTAGTGCGCGGCTGGAGCTGATCCCAGCGCTCTGTCAGGCACACGCTTCCCAGCGCTCGGTCGCAGCATTTGCATGTTGACACGTACGCTGAAGCTGAACCTGTCCCGAGGGTGCCCCTTGCTCCTTCCGAGATGTCCAGGAGGAGGTGGGGATGCTTGGCCCCGGATCACCATACATGCACCCTGCTTCTCCAGCCTTGTCTCCTTCCGGGGGACGTGCACCGTGGGCTTGCATGGCTCCAGCGGGGAGCTGCGGGGGTCCCTGCCTGCAGAGCAGTGGTCTCTGGGAGGGAGCCCCCACTGATGAATGCGGGGCCATCCGCCGGCACCACTCAAGAGCGGGGCTTTGCAGAACTCTCGCCGTCCTCCTGGCTCTTTCTTGATCCTTGGCAGCAGCAGAAAGGGAGCTGAAGAGAGGAGCACGGGCAGGCCGTTCCGGATGGCCCCGCGAGGAGCAGGCGGCTGGATTGCAGAGGAGCCGGCGAAGGGTGGCACCCGACCACGGTGGCGACAGAGTGCCGGGGAGGGTGTCCCCATCTCCGCGTGCCTGGCTGATTGACTGGGCTGCTCCCAGCGTGCGGCGACCTTTCCGGAAACGGTCCCAGGCCACCGCTCTGCATTCTCACGCCACCTCGTCAGACGCCTTCCCCTCCGCGCACGCCCACAAGCACTGGCTATCTGGACAGCTCTCCCTCTGGCCAGGGAGACTTCCAGCTCCTCCTGGCCTTCTCCTTGCTTGGAAAGAGGTCAGCGGTTACGTTGCCCCCCCCCCCCGCCGCCAGCTCCACGCTTTCAAAACTGACATACTTGCGCTGTCCCCCAAGGACTGTGCAAAAGTCAGAGGCAGGACAGCCGCCCCGGGCGCTCCTTGCACAGCCCAGTGACGGCGGCGGCAGCGGTGGGGAGCTGCTTTTGCGCTGGCCCTCAGCACCTTCTGCCCTCGCTGGCGCAGGGAGGGCATCTCTGCTCCCCGTGAAGGAAACCAGGAGACCTTTGCTCTGGGCCCGACCTTCGCCGGGCTCCCCCCGCCCCCTGCAAACTCCGCACGGCTCTGTCTTTCGGCGGAATCTTCCTTCCCACCCCCAACTCTTGAGTCACGAGGAAAGAAACGTCTCCAGGAAATAATTTAGGAGCAGAGCAAACGGGCAGCTAATAAGCTGCAGCTGAACGGCAAGAGGCGTGTTCGCAGCCGTGTCGCTGACCTCTTGGGGCGCGTGTGCACGGCTGCGCACGTTGCTGCACCAACACTCCGGCGGAGGCCCTGCCACGCAGCACACGGCCGTGCCGGGAGCAAAGCACGCTGCCACGACGTGACCCGTGGCGGGTGCTTGGGCCGCGCACACGTTCCGTGGACGTTCCCGGATGGGGGGAGACATCAGTCAAGGCCCCGCAGGCCCACACACCGACCGGGCGGGCCTGCCTGAGCAGAGAAAGGGGAGACGCTCCTCTCTGTGGGGGACCTGCCTGACCCCCCCCCCCGGGAGCCTGGCCAGCCAGCACCGGCGAAGGCGTGACCGATCTGCGCCTGGACCCAGCAAAGGGGCAGCGCTGCTGAGGCCGGGCCCAGGCCGGGAGGCCCCCGAGCCCCTTGCAGGACGGTGCCGGCCCTCCGGGGTGCAGCAGCCCCACGGCTCCCCTGGCAGGCGGAGGAGGCGCCCGAGGGACCAGAGGGGCAGGCAGCGT
Organism: Varanus salvator macromaculatus; assembly: GCA_023646645.1. NCBI lineage: Eukaryota > Metazoa > Chordata > Lepidosauria > Squamata > Varanidae > Varanus > Varanus salvator. Next base: position 1,617,739 of record JAIXND010000827.1, on the reverse strand, counting down.
CCTGTTGGCAAAGCGCATTTTTGATGGCGGAAGCAAATCCTTTTCCTCGGGGATAGGAGGGCTTCTCAGAAGGAGGAACGTGGGCTCCGCCGGAGGAAGAGCTGGCCTCCTCGCAGCTGCCCTGGGTGGGCGCGGAGGACTGGACCCAAGAGCCTCCAGGCCTCCACCGGAGCGGCACGGATCCCACGGGCTGCGTCCAGCTGGCCGGCCGGGCGGCCCCTTCGTGTTTCTGGCTGCGGAGGATGCGCTCCTCCAGGGCTTACTCTGCCGCATCGGAGCCAGGCCTGCCCCATGCCGCTGCTCACTGGCGAGGCCAAGCGGGACGCAGGTGGGATGGTGCACACGCGCACTCATGGGGCAGGACCCGGGAGGGGCCGCTGCCCCCTCCTCTTGGGTGCATCTGCTGCCCAGTCCCTTCTGCCCCTGCCAGGAGGGTCCGGCCAGCGGGGTGGGCACCCCTGGAGGCTGCGCTGTTCTGCCTCGGGAGCCAAATGCCTGCCCGGCCGTGGTGGGACGCTCGGCCTCGGGGCGGTGTGGGGTGCTGCTTGCTGCTGCCCCCAGGGACCAGATCGCTCCTGCCATGCTGACCTCGTGCCCTTTCGCACGCCCGCTGGCCTCTTTGCCGGGAAGGCGCAACCTGAGCCCGCCTCAAACAGCTTCATGGATGGGGGGCCCATTCTGGCTGTACTCCTGTCCTCTCCATCACCTCTGGGGCTCACCTGGCCTCCAGCCTAGGCTATGTGGGCCTAGGGACACTGTGGACTAGTCTCATAAAAGAGACACGGCGGATACTGAGGCAGGGCTGAAGCGTTTGGCCGAGAGGCAAAGGGCAGCGCAGAGGCGTGGGAGCCACGAACGGACCGATCCAGGGGCAACTATGTCCCAGTTTTGAATGCTCCTCCCCACCCGTTTCTCTGTTTTCTTTTGCCCAAGGACTTCTTGCTCTCATCTCCCTTCTATGACTGAAGGCATGCGTGGGACTGCCCCCCCCAGCACAATTCCCGAGGGGCCGTTCCCGTAAGAAGGGCCCCCTCCCCGTGCTGGATGGAGAGCCTTTTGAGGCCACACCTGACCCAAGACCCGCGGGCTCCCGGCCCTGCTTGCATGCCGCGTTCTCCGCTTCAGGATACGGAGGGCTTCTTTCCGCCTCAAAGTCATGTTTTGAAGCAAATTCTTTCAATTAATTCCTTCTGGCTCTCAGATGCAAAGACTGGCTGACTCCCAGGGATCTGAGCTTACTGCCTGGAGTCCTGAAACATGGACCCCCAAACCTCTGGCTCGACTTTTCCACTGGAAGCTCTTCATCATCCGTTTCTCCTTTTGGGTTAATCACAGAACTGAGATCCAAGCACTACACAAAGAAATTCCTGGCACATTAACTGCCCAGACAGCTTTGGCTACGGGTGGTTTAGAAATCTTGACGGCGACGACGACGGCGACGATAATAGATGTTGTTATTTCTTTTCCTGCTTTGTCATCACATAACCTCTAGGCAGCAGTGTGGTATACTGGAAGAACACACATACATAAAGGGAAAAAGAGTCTCCTTTCACTTTCACCCATTTAACAAGTTCTTTAAAAAGCAAAAGCAGAAGACCCCCTTGGAAAGTGCTGTTTGCAAGCCAACGTGGCACGGTGCTGGCCTCTCCGGGCCCAGGAGCAGCCATGAGTGGGGAAGGGCAAGGGCTCACTGAAGCCCCCGTGCCAGAGCCAAGCCCGGCCACCTCGGGGGCTTTCGGCTGCCGGCAGCCGTTCCCCCCGGGCCTGTTTCGCGTAGCTGCACAGCCACCTGGCATCTCTTCAGCTGGGAGTGAACACGGGGGCCCCTGCCTCCGTCTGCAGCTGGGCCCTCTTTTTCGTTCGCGTATTTGGGGAGCCGTCGGTGCTCCTCGAGCGGCTCGCGAGTAACCAGCCAAAGGAGGCAGGCCTGGCCTGCAGCCTCGGGACGTGCCGCTCAAGGAGAAAGGGATGGGGAAGGCCGGGGGGATCCACTCTTCCGGCCCACCCCAGCAAGCCACGTGACTCCACGCCAGGACCACCGTGGCTGGAAGGCCCGTGTCATCCTGTTCCGCTGACCGCGTTGCAGCCTCTCGCATCCCCAGCACAACACGCTCCTTTTCCCTGGAGACGCACAACGAATGACCCTCTTCAGGTCCAGGTGGACCTCGCGTCCCTCGTGCCCCGTCTCTCCTGCCAAGCATGGGCGCTTACAGGCCTGGAACCATAACCGAGCCACAAAGCAAGCCTGGCAACACAAGAGGAGGCACCTGACGGTGCAGCGCGGGCCGCGATGCACCACATTTCAAACTGCAAAGTCTCCCCACATGGCTGAAAAATGCTACTGCGGATCCTTGTGCCTGCAGAGCTTCCATGGGGGCCTGTGGCCAAACGCTGTGGTTAGGTTAGCACGGAAGAAACAAACAGGCAGAGCGGGAGGGTGGGGCGGGGGGGGGGCTCAAGCTGGGAGGCAGCTGGCGGATTGACCCTCGCCACAGTGGAAACTCGCCGGGAGGCACAGTGCTGGCCTCCTGGTGTCCCTTCTCGGCTGTCAGGAGAGGCTGGCCAGGGCTCCGGCTGCGCACCAGGAAAAGAAGCCACGTGTGTTTATGTACCCCGTGGGCCCGAGGATCTCGCAAAGACTGGATGTGCCTTCCGGTGGGCTTCCTCCACCTGTCAAACGCTTCAGGTAGAGGCTTTCGGAAGAATCTGCCGCTCCGTCCACGGAGGGCCCGGGATCGGGTGGTGGTATTCCGGCCTGCATGAGCTTGGGGCACGGGCGGGAGCCTTCCGCGTCGCATCTCTGCGCACTGCTCTGTTGCGGAAGGCCCCTCACCTATGGCGAAGCGACATCTCAAGGAGGGAGCTCGGTGCACCAGTCGACTTCCTGCAGGGCGTTCCTCGGGTGGTGGAAGGAGAAGGGGCACTGGAGCATCCGGGGAGCACCTCGCAAGCCACGGAGCGAGGCCTCGGCCGAGGGGCTCCTGCCACTGCCCTGCTATCCCCTAACCAGAGGTGGCAGCTGACCTCGGCCCTCCCTGTCCCAGGGGGCTTCTCGCTCGCCTCCCACATCCAGGAAAGCCTTACCTGGCATCCGGGAGGAGGTTCTTCGGCTTCTGCTGGATCCCTGCTGTGCACGTGCCTGGAAGGGACCTGGAAATGTGTCACAGAAGCCTTCGGACAAGGCAGTGGAAAAACAAGCAAGCGACAAGCTGAGATGTCTTTCTCATTTCAGAATGATGCTCTGGATTGTTTTCTAATAATTTTCAAATTGGAAATATAGGCTGGCTGGCTCCTTGTCCCAAGTTTCCATGCACGGTGGCCCAAAAACACAGATGCTCTTGGCTTAAAATGCTTTCCTGCTCGTCTCTTCTTCTTCTTCTTTTTAATAAAAAAATTACTAATATTTTCCACTCCAAGATCCCTCACGTGTCTCTTCCCATGTCTTCTTGCCAGGCCAGCAGGATTCTAAGATCAGCTCACTTACCCAAGCGATGAGAATATTTATATAACACCGTATTAACCAGTGTCGGCCCCTCAGATGCCGCCTAACGAGCTGAGTATCTCTGCAGTCTTGGCAAGACGGTGACGGGGGGGGGGGGGTGGAGGCACGAAGCCCACAGCGAGCAGGAGGAGCAGCACCGCCGGCGCAGAATGCATGGAGCCTGGAGAGGTCCGAGCGCTATGGCTGCCCGGCTCAGCGTCTTCCAACCATCCTCCAGGCAAGCCGCAGTGCCCGTCGGCTGCGGTTGGCAGGCCAATGGCTGGGGGAACGGGAGTCACGGTCCCTCTCAGGGCCTTGCAGATGCCACGGAACAGTAGAGTTGGAAGGGGCCGTGGAGGCCCTCCAGTCGGGCCCTCCACCGTTTCAGGTCACCAACCTACTCCCCCCACTCAGAAGACCGTCCAGAAGGGGCTGCGGTGGGATATCCAAGAGCAGGATGCGGGCAGAGCAGAAGGGGTAGCCGGGGTTCCAGGCACCGGGCGATGGGTGCAGCTGGGAAGGATGTGGGCACGGAGGGAAGGGGACCAGAGCGGGCGGGCCAGACGAGAGCGGGCCAGGCAGCGAAGAAGAGCCGGGCGTGGGGTCCGCCCCGAGGAACAGCTCCTCTGCCCCACCGCTCTAGAACGGAAGCAACGATCGTGGTCACTCAGCTGCATGGAGGACGTACTCATAGAATCATGCAGGAGTAGAGCTGAAAGGGGCCATGAAGGCCATCAAGTCCAACCCCTGCTGCTGCAGGTCACCAGTTTACACCATCCCACTCAGACGCGGTGCTTGCTCAGGAGAAGCCTCCTCTGCTCATTCCAAATATATTCTGGGGCTCAGCCCTGCCTTGTGGTGCTCTCCAGGAGGGAGGAAGACAGCGGGCGTGGAATTTGGTTGCTAGCTTGCCCCTAGAAAGTGCTCCAGGGCAGGCCACCAGATCTGCTGGCAGCTCCGTCCACAGAGCCACCCAGGTGTCGGAGATGCAGGAAGCGGTCCCTCCTGGCCCCTGGGCTGTGTCTGGGCCCCTTCCTGCAAGCGTGCGTCACCGTGCAAGGACCAGCCTGGCTTGCTGCCCCAGGGCACCTTCTGGGCACCGCCAGCCATGGGAACCCTGCGCACGACAGCGGGCGGGTGAACGGGATCCGCAGGCCCGCCTCTGCCGGACTTTCAGCCACGTTTCCCACGGCTACCAAAGGCCCAGTAGCTCCATAATGACCTCACTCAACCACTGGCTCATATTTGCTATGATGTCCTGGTCCCGGAAAATAAGAGACTCTTGTCACTCCAGGTCTGAACCTCTCTTCCTTTCTAGAAGTAGAAAAGAGAGAACAAGAGCGAGACCGAGAGCGAGCAAGAGAGAGAGAGAGAGAGCGCAAACTGCAGTATGAATGTTTCCTCCACGAATTTTTATTAAGGAGTATAAATATTTCTTGCCCTTGATCAAGGAACATTTTTTCCTGAAAACAGGTTGGGAACGATCCCAAGCTGTGCCATGACATCTCTGGTGTCTTCTCCACTGCTAAATTTGGTCCCCTCTTTTGGGGATCCTTCTCAGTCAGACCCCAGGCAGCAGAACCCAGTGGAGATGAAAGCAGAAGCTCAGAAAGCCCCAGTACTTAGCCATGTGATTCTGTATTTCAAGAAATAAAAGGAGGACATAAACCAAAGTTCTGCAATCCAACTCCAGTTCTTTGCTCCCAGAATTGATTTTCTGCTTGAGAGTTCAGGAAGGACGCTCTAATCAGAATCAAACATACAACGTATGCATGCAGACAGCTACGCTTATATATGCTTATTCGCAATGAGCTGGCAATGTGATGTGGCCACAAAAAGGGAAAACACTATTATTGGATGCATAACAAGAGGCATCACTTCCAGAGCAAGAGAAGTACTTGCTCCCCTCTGCTCTGCACTAGCCAGACCTCACCTGGAATGCCGTGTCCAGCTTTGGGCACCCAGGTCTGAAAAAGATGCTGCAAATTTGGAGAGAGTTCAGAGGAGGGCAACAAAGATGATGCAGGGCCTGGAAAATGAGCCTTATGACAAGAGGCCGAAGAATGGGGCATGTTCAGCCTTGAGGAGAGAAGACTGGAAGGGAGCATGATGGCACGCTTCAAGCCCCTCCAAGGCGGCCACGAAGGGGAAGGTCAGGATCTCTCCTGGCTGATCCCAGAGCGCAGGACACGGAATGATCCAGTCAAGCTGCGACAACCCAGGTTCAGGCTGGACATCAGGAGAAGCTTCCTCACTGCCAGAGAAATACAGCAGTGGGACCAGCTGCCTGGAGAGGTGGGGGGCTCCCCCACACTGGGGACATTCAAGGGGAAACTGGGCAGCCCTCTGCGTGGGAGGGTGGGACGTGGTTTCCTGCAACAGCAGGGGGTGGACTTGAAGGCCTTCATGGCCCCTTCCGACTCTACTATTCTGTGAATCTATGAGTGAGGCTTGATTTGTTCCCGCTCTTTGGATGCTGCCAGAGAACTGGGAAGCACGAGGGCCCTGCCACTGAGCTCACACTGCGACTAGCCAGGTAAAAAGATGTTAATAGCGCTTCACAAGACATCGAGTTAAAGAGTGAAATTGTTTCAGCTTCACTGACTAATGAAGAATTTCTGATTAAACGGTAGAAAAATATGTAAATACGGAAGCAGAAGTTTTATATTAAAAGCAGAGGAACAAATGTTAAAATCACATGAATGATTAGAAAGCAAGATTAGCAACACTGGCCCAGCTCAGTCAGAATTACTCGTGATAAAGAAAAATTGAAATCAAAGGGTTATTGAGCGGGAGAGGCCTAGTTCCCCCAAGGCCCCCTCCCAAATCAAATAGAATAGAGAAATTAGATAATAAGAAAATGAAAAATAATATTATTAAGAGGGGTTCCTGAAGGAACAAAAGGCAAGGGAACTAGTAAAAGAGATTAGAGTTATTAATCAAGATTAGGGTGGGAAAGAATGTAGATTACAACCAAGATAGGTAGACAAAGATAAAATATCTAGATATATTTTAATCAAATTATATGACAGGGTACTTAAGGGAATAATTTAACATGTATTATTATCAAACTCCTTAGATTTCCATTAATCAGGCAATAATTTAATTCCTCTTAGAAATGTAGAGGAAATTTGCGGTTTGTTACTCCAAATTTATCCCAAAAGAGAATCAGTTCTCTCCGGGGCTTCTCACACCAGCCGTCCTCTGTCTGTGCTGCAGAAAAAGGCGACAGATTTGGAACAGGTGGGCAAGGGAGTCAACAACACGGATTGCCATGTTGCACGGCTACACGGGAATGTATAAAAATTAGGTGCTAGGTATGCGTTAAATATCCTGTGATATTCGAATTCATATATTTAAACTGTCCACCTATATATGGGAAATCTTCCAAGGAAGCGGGCTCTGGGAAGACCCGCCTTTAAAGCCCCCGTGTCGAAGGGAAATGGAAGATGTCGAGGAGTTCAGTGGTGCTGAGAGGTCATTTCAGGCGTCATGGCCAAGGAGCCGCTCCTGCTGGCCGGCCGTGCCCGTTCCGCCAGCCGTGGAATAGTTGATGGAGATAGGAATAGGGTTAGGAGTAGGAACAGCACCCAGCGTCCGTCTGTCTTGACCCATCCACCGCCACCTGATGCCTTGCCACGGCTCTCTTGACGTGCTCGAATGTTTGCAGGTTCTGCTAAAAAGCAAAGACGTGGGCAGCTCTGCAATTTCAGCCGTGCCCTTGACGCTCGCGTCCTCCACGGCGTCCCGGCTGCATGAGCAGAGCAGCGCTGGCTGCTTGGGTTTCGATGCTCCCGCCACCTGCCATTCTCTGGCGGGGCCTTTGGCCCCCGGACCAGCTCTAGCCGTGCCGTAAAGCGAACTGGTCGCTGCGCACGTCTCTTCACGGCCCAGAACGAGCTGCTGCAGGTTCTGTTTCCGCTCTCCTTCCGCTGACAGCTTTTCTCAGTGACGCTGCAGTCTGACTCAGGAGAAGAACTGGAGTGCGATGCATGCGTGGAATCGTGTCCAATCCCTGGGACGTGGGGAGGAAGGGAGCGAAAGCCCAGCTGGACCAGGGCACCGGCTCTGCTTGCTCAGCAGCCCAGCGGCTGGGCGGCCAGGCAGAGGCGGCCATGGAGCGGGGGGTGGCACGGCTGTTATATCTTGTTCTTATTGTTTTTAATATTATCTTTATATTTATAGTTTTAAAAAGATAACCGAGGTGGGCCAGTTTTAAATGCATTAAATGTTGTTGTTGTTGATATGTTGAATTAATTCGCTTGTGTTGTGAGCCGCCGTGAGGTTTTGTTGCATTGGGCGGCATAGAAATGTTTTAAATAAATAAATAAATAAATAAATAAATAGCTGCGCTTCCCTCCGTGTTGTGTCTCTTCAGAGTGGTGTGGGCTGCATCCAGAGCAGCTGCCGTGCGAGTAGGGGGCCAGCACCCGCTGAACGAGGCTCCCCTTCTTCGGTGCCCCTTGTGCCCAGCAATCGTCTCCGGAGCGTGGGGATGTTGCAACCAAGCCGCGATGGGCACAGCCTTGCGCTTGCTGGGACAGGAACAGTCCCACAGCTCCTGGCGCGCTCCCGGCAGCCACGGACAATGCTCAGCTTTGGGAGAAGGAGAAATAGTTTGGGCCCGGGAGTCCAGAGGAAGCCCTTCCGTCCATCGCTGGGTTGTTCAGGACATGGAACGAGATTGGTTGGGTTCACAGAAGGGCGGCAGTTTTGCAATTCCTTTAATAGAATGTGGAAAGTGGACATTTTAAAAAGTGTCTTTCTGGACAGAATGGTTTTTGTATTGAAGGAATGCACTTTTATTATTTATTTATTTAGACAACTTATATGCCGCTGCATCGCATGAGCCTCGGGGCGGCTTATAATCATTAAAATCCTGTATAAAATGCAAAAAAATTCATCAAATAAATAAAATACATAAAATAAAATAGTGGACACAGCCTGGTCAATTCAAAATCAACAAGTAAACCATTAACAGTTAAAATAGCGTTTAAATAAAAAGGTCTTGGCCTGGCGCCGAAAAACAAATAACGACGGCGCCAGGCGGACCTCTCTGGGGAGCGATTCCATAGGTGCGCTCAACCCAAGGGAGCTGCTCCAGGTCCAAACCAGTGTGTGTGTGTGTGTGTGTGTGTGTGTGTGTGTGTGTGTGTGTGTGAGAAATGTGTATCCTGTTGTGCAATGGCCGGGATGAGGGCAATCGGACAAGAGGGAGGTCAGCCCAAAGGCAATCGGGAAACAGGGGCCCAGCGCCTACTGGGTGAGGTCCCTTTGCGGGTCAGACGTTTTGGCAGGAGGTGAGGGGGTCTTGGGGGGTGGGGGCCGCCGGGGACAGTCGGCACGGAAGGGGGGGCACCTGCTCAGTTCTCCTCTGCAGCTGCCTTCGCCTGACAGACCGGGCCAGGCTCTGCGGGGAAGAGCTGCCTCCCGCGGGCCGGTGCCCAGCTCCTCCGCGTCGCCGCCAGCCGGTCCAGCCCGGCCCGAGGCCACAGGCGGCGCCCCCCTCGCCCCCGCAGCGCCTGCACGGCACCGGGCTTCCGGGCCCCCGGACCACAGCCACTCTTGCGGGGGGCGTTTCTCGTCCCCAAGCCGCAACCGCCTCTTCAGCATCAGCATCAACCTTTATTCTTCCAGGCAAGGACCGTTTTACTTTCCCAATATTTTAACAGTTAATTGGCTTTATCTTTGATTTTATCATTACATATCGGAAGCAGTGTGTTGTGTGTTGTTTGTTGTATGTGGTTGTTTTTGTTTGTTTGTTTGTTTGCGCCTGGTTTCTTGTAAGCCGTCCAGAGACTTCAGTATTGGACAGCATATAAAAACTTTACATAAACGAACAAACCACTTGGGTTTTTGTCGACAGTCCATTGTAAAAACATTTGAGAAATGTCCGGCTGAAAGGAGATATTAAAAGGCCGCAAGTAGGTAAGACTTTTCCTGCTGGCCGTGTGTTCCCATAGTAGTGTGGGAACACATGTGTGGCCCATCTGGGCTTGGGGGAACTACGGGTGCAACGCCGGCAAGTCCTCAGCATGGGGTTCATGGGCAGGATCGGGACCCCGGAGCGTGCGACACACACATCCAACCCTTCCCCCTCCCTGCAAGCCAGCACACTGCTCTGTGGGGCTCAGGAGACGCGGCCTTGGTGCCACGCAGCTGCCGTCGAAAACGCATGGAGCCCAGTGATGTAACGTGTGGCCCGATCCGGGGCGCGTCTTGCTGTGGCAACCGGGTGCAGGCCGAGGTCGGAATACCGGGAGCCTTTCCCAGGGGGAGGAGGCAGCCACGTCCACAGCTGTCGCTGTGATGGAGGAGGCTGCGCGGGGCCCGGAAAGCTTTCGAGGGCGGTGGCACCTGAGGCGGATGCCCGCCAGCGGCCCAGTGATGCGCGGGGGGCAAATAGTCCACCCAGCGAGGGCCTCGGAGAGACCCAGAGCTGAACGCGGCCGCTGAGCAGGTCCTTCTGGGGTCACGAAGAAGAGCCCCACACGCGCGTAAGTGAGCGAGCCGCAGCAGCGGAGCAGGCAAGCCCCACTGGAAGACGGATTGGGACAGACACCAGCAAACACAGCGGTGCCTGTTACGAGGCCATTATGGGCCCGCGATGCACCCACAGCGAGTCCCAGCTTGCAATTTGCACTGCTCCACCTCAGGGAAGAAGGAAGCGGAGCTGGAAGAGGTGGCGGGGGAAAGCATCGGGGATGATCAGCGGGCCGACACGTCATTTAGAGCAGCGTTTTCCGCAGCAGCCCGAGCGGCTGTTTTCCCAGGCCCCGAAGGGCAGATAGACATTTGCAAAATCATGAGTGGTGTGGAGAGAAGTGGACGGGGGGAAATGATCCACTTTCTTTGGAAACGCACACAAGCCCCAGACCTCTCTACCGAGACGGGCCAGCTACACGGTGGAGTGGAAACGAAGGGCGGACGCGAATGCCTAATGGGCTCGTGGAGGCCGCCGGCCGGCCGGCCGGCCGGCCCGGGGAGGCTGGGGAAGCCACCAGCAAAAGTGGATCACGGAGGGAGGAGGGAGGGGGGGATTCCAGCGGGGACGGGCCTCCTGCTGGCGTGCGGTCATGGCCCATGGAAGGACGGCATCCGCGTTCACCTCGGCCTCCCCCGCTGGCTGGGAGCGATGGGCGTTGTGCTCCAGCTTCTCTGCAGGAAGCCCTTTGGGGAGGCCGGCTCGGCACCTTTGATGGCGTCCAAGCCTCTGCGCCCGCCTCCACAGCCAGCTCCTCCTGGAGACGGAGCGAAGTGAGCTGGAGCACCGGGGCTTTCCTCACGGGCCCGGGTCTGGTGGGCCTTTGGGGAAGGAGCCCTCCTGGCCCCCTCCTTCGGGGAGGCATGTGCTGAGCACTTCCCAGCTGTGAGGCCTCCAGACTCGGGGGCTGGGGGCGGCAGCAGGAGCTGCGCTGTTGCCTGGGGGGGCCTTCGGGAGCCCCCCACGTCCTCACAGTCCTTTTGTTGTGTGGCCGCCTCACGGTCACACGGCCGTGCGAGGGGCCCAGAGAGTTTCCCCCCAGCACCGGCAACTGTCCCGCAGAAGCTTCCTTTCCCACCCAGGGATCCAGAAGCAGGATGCTGCTGCATGGAAGCGCATCACTCACGGGCGCGCCCCAGGCGCCAGTGTGGGGGGAGCTGGCGCCCCTGCCCCCGGCCAGGAGCAAAGGAAGCGCTTCCCTTTCGCCGGAACCGTCTCCCTCGGCCCGCCCGCCCGCCCGCCCGCCCTTCTGTAGGGGCTGAGGTCTCCTCCACCTCAGCGGCCGCCACGTTTCTCTTAAAGCCAGTGGGGCTTGCTCAGTGGCCACCGAGGTCCAGCGATCCGGGAGGGCCGGTGGCGGCTTGCTCCCGAAGGCGCCCACCTGGCAGCAGCAGGCCTCGCCTGGGCCAGCCGCCTTCCTTCACGCCTGGTGTCCTTCTGTGGTTGTGTGGGCGGGGGGGGGGGGAGGGAGTGCGCACGTGCGCACGCCTCAGTGCATGTGTGGGGGGAAGGAGCGGGTCAGCAGCGGTGCGTAGCAGTCATTAAGCGTGCCCTCGTGCTGTGGCGCTCAAGAGAGCGGGCCTGGGACTCAGACGATCTGGGCTCCAGTCCTCATTCTGCCTTGCAGCTCACTGCGGGACTCTGGGCCAGTCACAGGCTCTCAGCCCAGCCTACCCCACAGGGTTGTTGTTGCGAGGGTAAGATTGCGAGAAGGCGCAGACCGCCGTAAGCTGCCTTGTGTTCCTTGAAAGGAAAGGTGGGATGGAAGCATGCGAGATACGCAGAGTGGCGCCCTTGCCCACAAGCCCTTCGCACTTGGGGATGCGCAGTTGGTGCTGTGGGACCTGGTGCTACTTGGACATCTCTCCCGAAGCCTCTGCGTGCTGGTCTGACCCTCATGTGTGTGAATGAAGCTGTGGGTCCCCTTTGAGGGCCCTCTCTGTCTCCCTAGCCCAAGCCATGTGGCCACGGTGACCGGCCCGTGAGGACCTCCTTCCCATGCGCAGTGCCAGGAGCCTCGGCTGTGATGCCTCTGTGGTGAGTGGAGCCCCTGGCACATGGGCAGAGGTCCTCCGTGGAGCGCGTTCGCCTTGGTGATGGATTGTGGCCGGAAGGGGATTTCTCAGCCTGCCGGTGAGCCAGCTGGGCCTCCAGGCGAGCTCCCCCTCCAAAACTTGATGCTGAGGATGAGAGAGCTCTTTGAAATGCGTTTCTTCTCCAAGCATCCCTTCTCCAAGACGCCTTGTGCCCTGCAGCACATGCGTGACATGATCAAGCAATTACAAGTTGTTGTCACCAAGGAAACAAATTCAGAATTTCCTGTCGGGGTGTCTCGTTTCTGCAACAGCAAGCAACCTGCGCCGCCTTTGAAACTGCTCTTCTAATGACACGAGAGCAGCTTCAGCCAGGTAGGAACAACGGAGGCGGCACCTTGGCAGGCTCCCGGAAAGACCCGTGGCCGGGCCGAGCCGTCGGGGCAGAGGGAGCCGCCTCGGCCGAGCTGGGGCCTGCTGCTCTCTCAGGCGCTGGCAGCTTCCAGGCAGAAAAGGGCATGTCGTGAGCGGAGCCGGCTGGGGCCGGAGGTCAGACTAGATGGCCCGGGAGGCCCCTTCTGGCTCGCTGTGTTTCTATGTCGTCCTTCGCCACTGGCTACTACCGGAGGTGGCTTAACTCGGGGGTCCAGCAACCTGCCTGCGGTCCTCTGCACACCGGCAGGGGCTGCTGCTGATGCTCAGGCCATGCGCTCTCCACCGAGCATCTGATCTGCTGGGCCCAAGCACATCATGCTGGGCTCTAGGGAACTGGTTCAGTGGAGCCGGGGGTCCCAGGGTTTCTGGGCTGGCGGGCATGCCTGGAATTTGGGGTGCTCTTGCAAAATGGCTGCTGTGTTGGGGCGGGCTTGCCGTCCGGGCCAGTCGTCCAGCCCTGTCCCAGAAGACAAACTGGTGGGGCCAACAGAAAAGGGAGGTCCCCAGGAAGACGTGCAACGCAGAGGCGGGAGGGGAGGCACGAAACGCCTCCCTCCAGCCCCGCTTTCTGCTCTGCCGGCTGCTGCACGCAAGGAAAACGGATGGCCCCAAGGGGCAAGAAACTTCAGAAAGTTGGCCCAGAGACCAGCTCACTTCTTTGCTCCCCCAAAGCGCAATAGGTTACACATGTCACACACACACACACACACACACACACTCTCTCTCTCTTCAAATTCGCAGACGACACTAAAACTGGAGCAGTGGCCACAACTGAGGAGCAGATACACCAGATCCAAAAGGATCTGGACAGACTATGGAAGTGGGCAGGAGACAACAGGATGGTGTTCAATGTGGAGAAGTGCAAGGTCTTGCACTTGGGGCATAGGAATAGCTGTCATAAGTACAGGTTAGGGGACAAGTGGCTGGAGAGCAGCACTTGTGAAAGGGTCCCCGGGGTGCTGGTTGACCGCAGGCTGAACATGAGATGGCCGTGTGATGCGGTGGTCAAGAGGGCGAATGCCACCCTTGGTTGCACAGCCAGAAGTGTGGCTTCTAGATCAAGAGAGGTATTACTACCACTCTACACGACTCTGGTGCGCCCGCAACTGGAGTAGTGTGTTCAGTTTTGAGCCCCTCGTTACAGGAAGGATATAGCCAGGTTGGAGTCAGTGCAGAGTAGGGCCACAAGGATGGTGGCTGGTTTGCAGGGGATGCCGTATGAGGCGAGACGGAGGGAACTGGGTCTCTTCAGCCTGGAGAAGAGGAGACTCCGAGGGGATATGTTGGCAACATACAGGTATGTGAGGGGGTGTCACATGGAGATGGGGAGAGGCCTGTTCTCCCCTGCAGAGGAAGGCAGGACGCACCCCAATGGAGCAAAGCTCAGGGAGCCAAGGTTCAATTTGGATGCCAGGAAGCACTTCCTGACAGTTAGGACCCCGAGGGCGTGGAATGGGCTTCCACGGGAGGTCGTTGAGGCCCCATCGGTGAGGGTGTTCAAAGACAGGCTGGACATGCACATGGTGGGCATGTCATGAGCGGAGCCGGCTGGTGCCGGAGGTCAGACTAGATGGCCCAGGAGGCCCCTTCTGACTCGCTCTGTTTCTATGTTTCTTCTTCTCCATCAGAAGAAGCCCCCTTCTGCCCCCTATTCTAATCCCTGCGAGGGTTGCTCCCCCTCCAACTTCTCGTTTTCTTTTTCCTTTCTGGGCGGCTGAGTGAGAACCAAAGCGAAGGAAGCGCTGGACGGCGATCCTCTGCCATTCTTTGTTTCCTAGAAATGCGCATTTCACTGGAGACCAAGGCCAAGATCCTCCAAACTATTGTATTCCCAATCACAATGTTTGGGTGTGACAAACGGACAGTGCGAGAAGCGGACAGGGTAAAAATGGATGCGATCAAAACGTGGCACTGGAGGAGAGCTTTGCAAATAGCCAGGACCAACAGGAAGAGGAGCCGGGGGTCCTAGATCACGGCGAGCCACAAGCAGGAACGACAAAACCGAGGCTGTCCCGTTTCAGACACACCAGGAGGAGGCACGGCTCCCTGGAGGAGGCAGCATGCTAGAAAAGTCAAAGGCCAAAAAAGGAAAGGAAGGCCGAGTAAGAGAGCGATTGAACCCCTCGCGGAAGTCACAGCCTTGCACTGCGCTGTCATGCGCAGGGCGTTTTGCGGGGCTTCGTTCATGGGTTCTCCATAACTGGGAGACGCCGTGGTGACACAGAGCAGCAGCAAGCAAGACCGGGCCGTGCCTGGGACCCAGGGGCGTTCCTGGGGAACGCTTTGCTCGGCAAGGCTGCAAGTGAGAAGGGTCTCAGAGATGTTGCAGATCACGAGCTGAATATGAGGCCACAACGTGCTGCGCTTGCAAAAAGGGCCTCTTTAATAGAAGGATCGCTTCCAAATCCTGTGGGGTGCTAGTTTCCCTCTGCTCAGCACTGGTGAGGCCTCATCTGTAGTGCTGGGTCCAGTGCTGGGCACCGCAGTCGAAGGAAGAGGCAGATGGGCTGGGAAGGGTCCAGACGAGGGCAGCCGGGATGGTCCGGGGACCGGAGACAAAGCCCCGTGAGGAGAGATGGAAAGAGCTGGGCATGTTTCACCCGGAGAAGACCGAAGGAAGATATGATAGCGCTCCACACGTACTTCAAAGGCTGTCACAGAGAAGAGGGCCAGGATCTCTTCCGGATCATCCCAGAGAGCAGGACACGGAACAAGGGGCCCGAGCTGCAGGAAGCCAGGCTCCGGCTAGATATCAGGAAACACTTCCTGACCGTCAGAGCAGTGCAGCAATGGGACCCATGACCCAGGGAGGCGGTGGGGGTATTCGAGGTGCGGCTGGACCTTGATGCCCCATGTCCAGGGGAGTGACCCTGTTGGCCTTCCGGCCCCTTCCGGCCCTACTATTCTATGATTCTATGAAGCTGGGCCAGGACTCTGCAATCTCCGAGTTACACTTAAAGAAAAAATGGCAAAGAGAGTCTTTCAAAAGCGGGCTGGGGGAGAGAGGCAGTTGGCAGCCCAGGAGACGCCCGCAGAGACAGCGGTGCTGCAGAGAGGTCGGTGGCCCTGTGGCTCGCTGGGAGGTCCGAAGGGCAGGTGTGGCAAGCGGCAGCCCTGCCGTGGCTGCTCAGCACGCGGCCAGTGGGGTCCCGGCCAGCCTTCCTGGGTTTGAGGGAAGAGGGTTTGGTTACTGCACGGGGGACGACATCCAAATCCCCGCGAAGGCAGAGGCGAAGCCTTTATCCTTCTCCCAGCCTGCCTCCCTCCGGGGAGTTGATGGGAGTCCAGCTGTCACCGTCGTTTGCTCATCGCTCTCCTGTGTCTCCTGCCTGTTTTCCGCGGCTCTCAGGGCCCTGGCTGAGGAGGGGAAGCCGCGGTGGATGCGCCATGTCTCTGGAGCCAAGGCATGCGGAGCCCGCATTGGGAAGTGCTCCATGCACAGGGCCCTTCTGCGAGCACCAGTTGCTCCTGGGGTTGGGAATAACAGCACAGGATGCAGCCTGCGCCTATGGTTGCCACGAAAGCCTGGCGACGCCAGCGTTGCTCTGCCGACGGCCGTCCGGGTCCGCTGCAGATCTGCCCACGGGGCGCGAACGCAAGAGACCGCCGGGCTCGGGCTCGAAAGGCCTGCAGCCTCCGATAAAGGAACCGGGTATCTGGGCTTGCCGCTAATTGTTCCTGAGCTGAAGGGGCTTCCTCTCCCCGAGTTAATTAATGCACAGGCCGGCTGAAATTACAGGCAAGACGGGCCCTTTGTTTTATGGGCCAAAGTTTCAAAAGGTGCCGGGGAGCAGTTTAGGGAATTAGCTGGGCCCGCCATTTCTCTGGCTCAAGAACGCCAGCACCTTAATTAAGCTCGAGTGCTTCCCTGACAAGAGGCCGGCGGCGGCAGGAGGAGCAAAAGGTGTGCGACCCCCCTTATTTATGCCAGCAATCTCGCTTGCCTCCATCGCGGGGGGTGCATATTTTTGGAGCATGTGGTTTAATAATAGTGATGATGGTGGCAAAAGAAGCACTCCTTTTAGAAATAGGGAAAGGCGTTCTCCCTGGTGGAGCTTTCCGCACGGAGGCACAGCTTTCCCCTTGCCAGCCAAGTGAAATATTGGTGACATCTGTGCCCAAGCAGCACTTTCCACATGCCCAAAGCCTGGAAGAATCCGGAATCCTAATTAAGTCGTTGACGTTCTCGAGCCAGAGAAATGGGCGCGATGAAGCTGGATTCCTCGGGTGAGAAATCCGGTAACAATCCGAAGGGCCACCTCGCTCCGAAATGTGCCGAAGGGCCACCTCGTTCAGCGCCTGACACGCTGCTTTGCCTGTTGCTGCGTTTTGGAAGCTCGTTAGCACGTCTAGATAAGCGACACAGGTTTTTTTCTTTCTAGCCTGTGCAGAAGAGTCTTAGCGTTGTGGTGTAATCGTCGTGTGTCATGGAACGCAGATAGGCAGTGGCTATTTATAGCTTTGGGTTTCGCATCTTTGCCCATCCTGATGGGTTCCTGGGAGAGGCAAGCGAACGAGCTCATCAGTGCTGCGCGTGCAGCAGCCCTCCCGGCCCAGCCGCTGAACACGCTGATGGAGCCGGGAACGGTCTTGCCCCGTGGATCCCTGCTCACGCGTGTCGTCGGATTTGCTCTCCCTTCCTCTGAGATCATGGAGCCACATAGTTGGACGAGGCCTGAAGGACAGCGGTCCAGCCCTGCCCAGCGCAGGACTCGAGTCTCCCAGCCGGATTCTCACCAGGCCTGACCCTGGTGGCAGCAGGCACTCCCGGCTGTGCGAAAGGCGTTTCCGTTCTCCCTCCTGGATGGCCCTCTACAGCTGGGCAAGCCACCCTTTCTGGTCAGGGCGGCTCGTGACACCCAGAGGGGCAGTGCGGGGGGGGGGGGCAAGAGCGCATGCGTTGCTCTCTTGAGACCCAGAGGGGTGCGAGGGACTCGGACCAGGGAGACTGGGGTTCAGACCTCTGGTCAACCGTGCAGTGTCTTGGGGGAGCTTACAGCTGGCCGCCTTCACCCGCACCAGTGTGACCGGGCCGGCACAAGGAAAAATCTGGAGCCACACTGCACTCCCTTGACGTGGAAGATGGGAAAGGCCACCAGCAGCGATCGGTGGGCTGATCAGTTGGGGTAAGGGAGGAGGCGGCCAGGCGCGCGCCGGATGCTCATTGTCCCGAGCAGGGCAGTCAGGAGAGCCTTCGGATGTTCACAGCTGGGTTGCGCTACGAGGTGTCGGCTCCGCATTGTGAACGTAAGAAAGGCCCACCCTTTCCATCACTTGTACAGTGGCCACCCAGGGCGCAAGCCCTCAGCCCGCAAGGCTAGTAGCCACGAGTAGCCTCCTCCTCCAGGAGTCGGCCCAGGTCCTTGTTAAAGCCGCCCAGGTTGGCGGGCATCGCACCTGCCCATGGTGGCACCTCCCGTGGGCTCTCTGCAGAGGCGCTTCCTTTGGCCTTCCTGACCCCCCTACAGCCCAGCTTCACGGGATGGCCCCGGGTTCGAGTCAAGGCTCAAGTGCTACAGGAGAGAGAGAAAAGTCTCGCTCTCCACTTTCTCCACTCTGGGCGCCATCTTAGGGCCCGTGGCTGGCCATCCTCTGGGGAGCCTGTCTAGGCACGCTCCTCCTCTCTGGTGGGCCCCCTTATCTCCGGAGAGCAATTCCTTCTCCTGCCTTTGGGGCAGCCAGAACTCCAGAGGGGCAGAGACAAAGTTTCCCAGCGAGCCGCGCGTTGGGCTAAATGGCCGGATGTGCGGGGCGCTTCGCTCGGCTTTCAACAACGGCTCTTTATCCCAGCACGATGGGGAAGGTGCGCGGTGATCCATGGGGCATGTTTTCCAACCCCACCGGAGGAGCAAATGGAGTTCGTCAAGGGGGTGTCCGGGTGCCCTTGGCTGGGATTGTAGTGACTGGAGCCCCCACCCCGCATGGTGCATGAGATGCCCCCCACCCCTCCAGGAGGAGGAGGCTGTGCTGGGAGCTGCGTGCGCTTGGACATCCGTCCTCCGGGGCTGGCTGTCTCGCCACGCGAAGAGTGGGGGGATCCGAAAACCGGGATGCCGCATCATGGGATAAAAGGCAACATCTCGCTAAGCAGCATGGAGCACAATGGTGCTGACTAGTCCAGTGAAAAGGACTTGAACTTGCTAAACCTGAACATCGACAGACTATATTACCCCAAAATGCGTTTTGTTGGAAACGGACAATGAGATGTATTTATATCTCTCAAGCACGTAGTGTTTGTAGGACAAAACTTTTGGATCTTTTATTTTATTATACACCATCCCCCCCCCCCCCCCGCACACACACATATTTTTCCTGCAAGGCATGTAAGGCACCTTACATAATTCTCCCCCTCTGTTTTTATCCTCGCAACAACATCCTTGTGAGGTAGGCCAGGCTGAGAAACTGGTCCAAAGGCATTCAATCAGCTTCTAGACAAGCGGGGAGCAGAACCAGGTCGCCTGAGCCCCAGCCCAGCACTCGACGACCACAGCACACTGGCACATCCACCCTTCAAGTTGAAGAATTAGTTTATCAAAAGGGCACAAGGCTTGCACATTTATCTTTAAAAGAAACAGAAAACATCAAAAGCTGGACGTCAGGGTGGATGCCGGGAAGCACTTCCTGACGGTTGGGACCCCAAGGGTGTGGAATGGGCTTCCAGCGGGGTGGCTGAGGCCCCTTCGGTGTGGGTGTTCAAGGACAGGCTGGACGTGCACATGGAGGGCATGTTGTGAGTGGAGCCGGGGGTCAGACTAGATGGCCCAAGAGGCCCCTTCTGACTCACTCTGTTTCTCTGTTTCCATGTATACACAAGCAATCCATCATGCCCCTGAAGAACAGATCTGCATTGGACGTATCCTTCCCCGCAAGTCCCTGTACCTGGAGTTTCCTCTCCCCTTCCTTCCCCTTAAACTCGGTTTGGGATAGCTTGCCATAGTCCAGTGCCAGCTCAAAAAGTCTTTGGGTTGCTGAATGTGACCTAAAGCGTAAGGGCTATAAGTGGGTATTATTTTTAAAAGACAGGGAGAGCAATTTTGCCCGTATGTCTTATGGGTCTCATGCCTGAAGATCTTTTATGTATGGCCCAACTTTTACTTGGCTAGGAGGTGAATTCTCAGCCTGTTGGTCGCTGTTGTGCGGCACGGTCAGGGCGACAGGTTGGGGCAGAGTCTTTCTTGAGAGAAGGCCATGCTCGGCTTTTGGCTGGAGCCCTTTGGGCACGGTTTTCATTCTCAGAGGTTCAGCCTAGCTGCTACATTTCGTGCCCCCTCTTTTAATGGGGAGTGAAAGGTTCTTTGGAACACCATTTTGTACCTACGGTAGGTCAGCTTCTTGTATTTTTGCCTTAGATTACAATAATGTGAAACTTTCTTTATTCCAAAAGGTTAAGGACACAGCTGATCGGTTCTCTCTTTTATAATGTTTGTTTTCCATTGCATTGGGAGTTGCTATGGATTCACAGGGAGGCTTGTGTTAAAAACCTGAGGTCATTATTTGTATAGGAACACATTTACGTTAATTTGTTTCAATGTTCTCCTCTCAGCTATTTTGGAAGGAAGATTTAATAGCATTCCATATGCAAATTTGCTGTGCCATGTGGTAGCAAATTAGTATTAATTTAGTATTGCAGACTTTGTAAAGACAGACAGCAAGACTTACTTCTCCTCCAATTGCTCCTTTTCCAGCAAGGGTCCTGCCCCGCTTGGCTCAAGACGCCCAAGGAAGGCCGATGCAGGAGCTGATACTTAGTGGGAGGCCCAGACCTTTCCTGGGAAGCGGAATCACGTCCCATGGTGCAGTTACCGCCCCACAGCCGGCAGAGCAGAATCGCACCAGGAGAGACCAGGAAGGGTTGATCAGGACCTTGGACAGTTTGCGGCAGCCGGGGCTGGCTGGAGCGCACCCGGGAGAACCGTTGTTTCAGCCATACGCCGAGGCCTTCCAGGGAGCAGCACTCTACAGCAATCTACCGGATCACGGGGGAGCAGCTGTTCTGCCTGGGGCAACTGCACTGCCACGGGCACCAAAGGGGAGAAGGCCCGTGTGGGTTATCCCCTGCATGCATTTCTACCAGCACCATAAATCTACACCCCTTATTGAATACATCTCTACACCCCCCCTTATTTAGTACAAATATTTAATACGTATTTATGATTTATGTCTTGTGGTGAGCCGCCCCGAGGCTGGTTGCAATTGGGGGCGGCACATCAATGTGTAAAATAAATAAATAAATACAATAAATCCCCTTTGCCCAGATTGGCTGGTTATGAGGTGTGAAACAAACAGATCAGAGGTACACACATAACAAACAAAAATGAACAGCATTTGATGTAAAAGGACCAGAACAAAAGCGCTTCCTGTGTACGGCCACTTCCCAAACGGGGCTTTGATGCTGTTACTGTCAACACTGATCAGGGCAGCAGCTGCTACAGCTCCCAGCCCTAACCAAATCTCAACCGGTTCCCCAGCCAAGCCAACAGACAGGTCTTCCACTTGGGATGGGCTAGCAAGCTTTGACTTCCACTTGGGACCCTTTCTTACTTTTTACCTAATTTCTCCTGAAGTCTCCAATCAGGTCCACCAGCTGCTCCTCCATCAGACCTTCCCCAGTCCAGCCCAGGCCTTGTCTCTCCCCAGAGGTTTCTTTTGGCTCTGGCCTCTCTGCACTCGCTGGCTGCCTTCTGCTTTGCCAGCTTCCAGCGTGGCTCCCCAGTCCACCTGCTGCTGAGCCTGCCCTTCCCAGGCTCTCTGGCCCCTGGAAGACACTCGTCCTTTTGGTGACGACAGTCACTCTCCTGAGGTGAGCCTCCCGCAGCCGAATCCCCACAGACGCCTCTTGGCAGCTCCTCATATTTGTTCCTGGCGGTGTCCCAGGCAATCCGCATCGGTGCGGCCCCCAAACAACTCTGGGACGTTTAGTGATCCTCCAGGTTTGATCTGGCCTTGCTCTGTCTAAGGCAGAAAGCTTGTCTCATGCCACGCCCAGTGGCAACGGCCACTTCCCCAGCCACCTCACTGAGAAAGCTCCCCCCCACCCACAGGCGCACCTTCCTGCATGTCACAAAGCTTCACCAGGGAGTACCTTGGCCACACAAAAGGCATCTCCACACCTGGTCGTTTGGACTGCGCCTGCTGCTAGCCCCTGTCCCCCATGGCACAGACCGAAGTCCATGTGGCAGTCAGAAGGTCCGTGGCCCGAGTCACGGGGCAGATCAGGAACCAGGACGGAAGACGAGCCGGTGGTCCGGACTGCGGCAGCAAGCAGGAAGCGCCAGGTGGCTCCACTGGAGCGCCGAGCGCGTCGTCCTCCGTCCTGCCCAGAAGCGCCGGTGGCCAGCCTGGGGGAACGGAGGCCGCCCAGTGCCAGCAGGGACCCCTCTGAGAGGAGGCCGCTTGCGGGTCGGAGGCTCTGCGCATGGGTCGTGGCACGCAGGCCTGGCCTCCCTGAGTGGCAGAACAGAACTCGGGGGTGCCGGTGTGTCGAGGGGCCGGCTGCACACCGCGCCATGCAGCCAGGGGCATGTGCACACCCCGAAGAGGCGTGTGCCCCAGGGACAAAGTGCCCGCTCCCTCCCAAGCAGCCTGAAGCTCTAGCGACCCACCGGGAAGATGGCCTGCACCGTTCTTGCGAGGTAGGCCAGCCGTCAAGCACAGCCTCTCTGAAGGGCCCCAGAGGGGATGGCGGCTTACCCAGGGACAGGGATGGGGAGACGGGGTCGCCCCCAGTCAGGAGAGGAGCCGGAGCCTGTCGGCACAGCCGGAGCTCGGCAGGGGGCAGAACCAGCAGCCTCTGGCCAGAGGGGAGGTGAACAGCCTTGTTCTAGTCTGGAAAAGCCCCTGAGCAGCAGGATGAGGACTGATGGCTGCAGCAAAAGGGGCTTCCTCAGGTGGAAGACATCCCTGCCCTTGGCAAACGCTTCCCGGAGGCACGTCTGCCCTGGCAGCTGGCGGCAGATGGTGCAAGAGCCAGGGGCACCCCCAGACGAGGGGCGGTCATGGAGGAGGCGCACGGGAAGGGCTGTGGCCACGGGGAGGGGGCTTCTGAGGGCCTGCTCCGCCAGGGTCCAGCCAGGCCCTGCTTCTGCCTGGCACCAGGGGCCCTTTCCTTGGAGCGCATCCATGTGCTTTCTCCCAGCCAGTGCTAACGGAGAGCTCCGGCTTGGAGAGCAAAGGACACACCGAGGAGGCCAGCAAGTCTCCCGCTCTGTCCAGCGCCCGGCAATCCAGCCCTGCACTTGATAAGTGGGGAGTGGGGAAGGCGGTGTTTAAAAAGAGCAGCTGCATAAATTTCCCCGGCGTGCTGTGGGCATTTTACGCCTCTCGCCTCCTTCCCCACAAGGAGCGGCCGTAAATAACCAGGCGGTGGGACTTGCCACCTGTCTCCCACACAGGATTTATTTGGAGTAAGGGCGATAGATCTTGGTGCAGGCAGAGGAGCCGCAAACAGGCAACGTCTGTGCGCGGCTGGGGACTCCTCCTGGCGCACGGACGCCCCACCCACGCTGCCGCCCCACCTGCTCGTCCTCGCCGGCTCTCTCGTCGCAGCGCCACCGTGGCCGCGGCCGCCCGCCAAGGCCCGCCGGGCGGAGAGCAGCAGCTGCCAGGAGGGATGGCGCAAGCCGCTTCGCACTCCGCTCCAGCCGAGGGTGTGAAAGCAGAGGAGGCCACGCGGGCAGCGCGCTTGGAGGCGCAGTGCCTGGCCGGGACGCGCTCTGCCTCCCGCGCGCTTTCAAGTGCTCCTTCGAGTTCACGGCTCAGGAATTTAATGATGCTGTTAGTCTTGTTTAGTGGAAGCAGCTGGTATCTGGCCTGCCTCAGCCCGCGCTTTGGTTCACAGAGCTGGCATGGGACCGCTGGCGATGCACCGCATAAAGTTTCAGGAGCCACGAGAACCCTCTCGTTTACATAAGCGGAATCGGCCCGGTCTTCGCCGCCGGCTGCTGTGATGCCACGGACGGCTCCCTAGCTAAGCGCTGGCGGTGCAGCGGGCAAGCGGTCCACTGGAGGGTACCGGGCAGCCCTGCGGGTCCGGGGAGGGAGGGGAGGGCGGTGGCAGGCGAGGCCCCCCCGGGTGGCTCTGTGCAGGCCTGCAGCCCACCTGGGGGAAGCTGCCCATGTCCCGGCGCCCCCGCTGTGGCTCTCGCCGCAGGAACCGGGGCTGCTTCGTTTGGACAAGCCTCTCTGAGGGGCCATCTGTAGTGTGAGCTGTTGTTGCGATCTGATGGTAAGGAGCTCGGCTGTCGCGCTCTGATTCGGTTCACCCCTTTTGTTCACTGCTCGTGGATCCTCTGGCACGTGCGGGGGCGGGGGACACATTTTGCTAGCCGTGATGGTGGCAAGGAGTTCAGAGTCTGGCGTAGGCAGGGCTTGAGGCTTCACTCCTGGATATGCAAACGTTCCTATGGACCCCCCCCCCCGGAACTGTAGCGGGGTGCAGGGGGGAGAGACTCTCCTCTCCTCTCCTCTCCTCTCCTCTACCCTGTAACCCGTCAGCACTTTTGCAAGAGGAGACCTGCCCGCTCCCCGGAGGTGTCCCGGAGGCTGAGGTCTGCCGGGGGGCCCTGCGGTCCAGCCTTCGGTGGGAGCCTTTTCCGGCTGGTGTCTGCGTGCGGAGAGCCTCGGGGAGCCGGCCGGGCCACGGGGCCAGTGAAGCAGCGCCTCAGACTGCAGGCCCCGGCGGGGGGACAGAGGAGGCATGGCCTGCCCCCCCCCCAGCTCGCCTGCTGCCCTCGGGTGCTCCAGAGGCTGCTGGCCGTTGGGCTCAGCGGCCAGTCTAGTCGGCTGTTACACCTGGCATGCAAGGAGGCACCCTCTTGCCCTTTGCTCTCAGTGAAGCATCCTGGCCCCGCAGCCCCGCTCCACAGGGCCCTGGTCTGACACAGATGAACAATTTTTAAACGGCTGGCTCCACAAATTGCCATTTTTTAAGGCTGTTTCTTTTACTGTGAGCCTCTTTGAATGAACGAATGGATCTCTTTCAAAAGGACACAGAAGATTGAGGAATTGCAACAAAGCTATTGAAACACGTGGAAAGCAATTTCCATCCAAAAGGCCCTCAAATAGCAGAGGGACTCAAATTCCAGGGCAGACCCCGGCTGAAGCGACTCGTGGACAGGAAGCGGGTGTGGGGTGCCCCCGGTGACGCCATGCCTGCCCACACCACGGCCAAGACGCCCATCCACACGCGCGTGCTCCTCCGGCCGGGTTGCCCTCTTCGTGAGGCTCCGTGGGCCTGCAGACCCCTGGGGGGGCAGTGGCCCATGCCGCTGAGGCCTAGGAAAGCGGCTGCAGACCGGGCTCTCCGGCTGCGGGGAGCGCGGGGACCGGTGGCTGGGGGTTGCAGCCGAGCAGAACTCAAATCAGGGCCAGATGTCGGGCAGTGCGAATGATCTTCCCCAGCCTGCACTGCCCAAGGAGGGGGCCGCGGATCCTCCCCATCGCTCGCACTCTGCAAATCATGTCAGCCCCCCGCCCCCCCGGGTGCCAGACGCCCTCTCGGTCGGCTCCGATCAGGTGGGAGTTCAGGACCCAGAGGCGGGTCGGACAAGGGAGTCTCTGAGAATACTCTCTGTCCCGGAGGGAAGGGCTGTCTGTTGGCTGCGTTCGCTGCGTTCGCTTAGGCAGCAGCCAAGACCCGGTGCCCGGCTGCCCCTGATTTTGGGGGACCTGCGTGGCTGGAGCGGATCTGAATTTCTGTTAGTGGGAGGTCAGAAAAAGTCCGGCAGGGGCGGATATCCCAGTGAGGACGTGATCCACCAGCGTGCACCCTCCTGCCGGGGGCGGCCAGTCTTTGGATTGTGGCCGGGTTTCTTTTCCTATCGGGAAATGCAGATAAATGTTCTATTCTGCCCTTCAGAACTGGGATGGACACCCGCTCCTTGTGAGGATCGTGCGGCCCTGTGCAGGTGACCACAGGGGGCACCTCTGAGTGCGTCTTACCCAGGAAAGAACACCTCCCCACACGTAGAAAGCTAGCAGATCAGGGCTGCATCCTCCCCGCTCCCCAGCACCTCTGTTCGCTCTGTGCCAGGCGTTCTGTGCCTGCGCTTCGGAAGAGCATCCCTCCCTGCAGCGCTGCAGCCGTTGCTGGTGGAGGCGTGTGATTCTCCGCTGGCCCCGTGCTGCTTCATCTGAGGCTGCACAGGGCTGGAGGAAGCAGGTGCTCTGCAGATCTGGGTTGAGCCTTGGAGCTCAGGGGGTGACTCTGGACCGGCCATGAACTCTCAGCTAACCTTCCTCGCAGGGTTGTTGTGGTGAGGATAAGATGGAGAGGGCAGACCTTGCAAGTCCTCTGGGGTTCCTTGCAAGAGGAAGAAAGGCAGTGAAAGATAGACTGGGATTCCCCCGGATGCGCCCACACATGGGTTTAGAAACATAGAGACATAGAAATAGAGCAAGCCAGGAGGGGTCTCCCAGGCCATCTAGTCTGACCCCCGGCCCCAGCCAGCTCCGCTCACGACATGCCCACCGTGTGCACGTCCAGCCTGTCCTTGGACACCTGCACTGGGGGGGCCTCCGTGACCTAGAAGGGCCGGTTCTGGTTCCGTGACCCCCAGAGATCAGACTGCCAGCGCCGGCCTGCATTCCAGGGAAACGTGACGCAAAGGAAGATGCTCCATTTGCCTGCTTGGTTCCCAGAGACCTTTTTCTGCAGAATGAAGCTTTTTCCACCTTGCACTGCTGGAAATGTTGGTTGGCCGTTGCACACGCCAAGACCAGAGCCCACTTTGTGGACAGCAGCGGGGTATAAATGTAACAACATCAGCAACAGTGACAACAGATGGGGTGGGAAACCCCCAGCTGCAGGCTCAGCCCGAGCAGGGGCTTGGAATTGAGAGAGGGCGGCGTCAGGGAGCTGGCAGGCTGGCTCACGGCCCCGGCCCGGCCCTGCTGTGCTGTGGCAGGCGAGCTGCAGCACAGAGCTGCGCCCGGTTTCCGCGTGAGGGCTGGAGAGCCGGGCCGGGCAGCGATCTGGGTTCCTCTGGGAGGCAGGCATGAGGCCATGGAGGCTGTAGCTGGTCCGCTCTGTCTGTGTTCCACGCATTGTCCGTTCCCTCTTCTCCTGCTCCCGGCTCAAAGACGGGATTTGTCGGAACGTCCTTCTCCTGGCGCAGATGCGCACCAGCCCTAACGCCCACGTGCCCACTCGTGCAGACGTGCCTTCCGTAATGCGCACGAGTGCCAGTGCCAACTAGCGCAAAGCACCCCGTCCAGGAAAACAGTCTGCAAGCCTGTGCAGGTCGCATGATTCGGAAAAGCCCGGTCAGCCGTGGATCCCGTGGATCACACACTGTGGCTCCCCGACTCCTCCGGCCAAGGCCACAGAGCGGGCAGCCCAGCTCGGGGGAGCCAACCGGGCCTGCTCTGCAGACGCCGGAAGAGGCGATGCCCTTTGGGTACCCTTCGCAATCTTGATGGAGCCTTCCCTCCTGCCATGCCGCTCCTCATCTTGGAGAAATCAGAGGAAGACAAAGGCTGCGACAAGCCTTATCGTGCCTCTACAAAGGGCCGCCCGAGTCTTCTGGAGATCCCTGTAGCGCTATTAGCATCTCTCTACAATAACATCCCTTCTTCCTTTCTTCCCTCTTTCTCTTTTTTCTTTTTGTTTCCCCAAGGAAAGCAAAGCTGCCACTGTGAGCCGGGAAATGAAACTCGATGAATACTGAGCAGATACTTCATTTTCAATCTCAGCCACAAACTGGATTGAACTGGAGTGGGCCGGCGAGGGGCTGGCGCCCGCGATTAAAGGCAGCTTTCCAGAGTAGTCAAACAGCGCCTGCCGGCTCCGGGGGTCCAGGGAAGCAAAAGGCCGCTGCGCTCACCCTCCACCCAACCCCGGGCAAGACGACCGCACCGACCGAAGGCGAAAGCTAGCCACCCAGCATTCGGGCCGAAGGTCTCCACTCCCCTGCGGATCCTCAGCTGCAGGATCTGGAGGACATGTTCCGATGTGCTTTTGACAAAGCAACCTATGAGTCAGGCGAACGCTGGCCTGCCTCGTCGTCATGCCTGCGCCTCTTCCCGTGTAACAAACCGCACCCAGAAGTGAAACACTCCAAATAAAATACCTCAGATAAATAACGCAGCAAATCTGAATTCTCACGAAGGAAAATGATGGCCCGGCCAGCGAAATAGTGCAGCACCCAGGGCGCAGTGTGACGGCGAGCCGCGCGCACGAGAGCAGAAGCTCCTGCCTTCCTTGCGCGGAGCACGTGGGGGGGATGGCAGCGCTGCCCGGGCCTGGCAGAGAACAAGCTGGCAGGCACGCAGTTCCCCCACGAAGAGGCAAGGCAGAAGCAAGAACGAAAGGGGGTTTCTGCACGTCGTCAGGGGCATCCCCCACCGGGCCCCATGGGTCAGCCTGCATCTCGCCGGTGGGCACGGTGCCCCCGCAAGAAGAGAGGTGGTCGGCTGCAAACAGGCCGGTCTCAGCTGTCCCACTGTGCTCGGGGTTTAGTGCATGTGTGCAACAGAGGGGTGATGTCAGGTTTCTTGTTCAGCAAAAGACGCCCCGGGATGCTGGTCTTGTCAGTGCTCTGAAACGGTAACCGTTTGAGGGGTCGGGTCGAACTGGAGGGAGCACCACAAGTCAAAAGCTGTGCCACGGAAGTTCCCGGTTGTGCACCACGGCCACAGAATTCTTGGACGTGGACTCAGAGACTGAAGCCGGGGATTCCTCGCGACAAAATCTTGGTTTTCAATCTGCGAGGAAGGAGCACATGGAATCACAGAGCAGCTCTAATCGTCTTGAACCTGCCACTTTATTGAAAAGGTGCGCTCCAATTCCTGCAGTCGCTAACAGCAGCTTGCTCCCAGGTAGAGGCTGAAACCAACTATGAACTTCCAGAACATATACAGAGTGCGTTATAGGTTCTGAGTCAGGGAACACAGCAGCAGAGGGATGATGAGGAAAGAAGTGGGACACAGTCAAAAGAATGCGAGAGATTCAGAGGAGACTTAATACAATAGTGTTTGATTACAGGAGATTGACATGGCAATCATGAGCCATTGCTGGTCTTGGCTATCAGTTTGCATGTGAATTAATCAGACCCGGGGTTGCTGCTGCTGGCAGATTAGCAGCACAAAAGCCTCAGTGCAGTAAACTTTACTACTGAATGTCCCTAGCAGCTGCCTCAGGTGAGCTGGAAGCGCTCCGATCTCTTAAAGTAACAGCAAAGCTAACATAGAAACATAGAAACATAGAAACAGAGCGAGTCAGAAGGGGCCTCCCGGGCCATCTAGTCTGACCTCCGGCACCAGCCGGCTCCGCTCACGACATGCCCACCATGTGCATGTCCGGCCTGTCTTTGAACACCCTCCCCGATGGGGCCTCAACGACCTCCCATGGAAGCCCATTCCACGCCCTCGGGGTCCCAACTGTCAGGAAGTGCTTCCTGGCATCCAAATTGAACCTTGGCTCCCTGAGCTTTGCTCCACTGGGGCGCGTCCTGCCTTCCTCTGCAGGGGAGAACAGGCCTCTCCCCATCTCCATGTGACACCCCCTCACATACCTGTATGTTGCCAACATATCCCCTCTGAGTCTCCTCTTCTCCAAGCTGAAGAGACCCAGTTCCCTCAGTCTTGCCTCATACGGCATCCCCTGCAAACCAGCCACCATCCTTGTGGCCCTACGCTGCACTGACTCCAACCTGGCTATATCCTTTCTGTAATGAGGGGCCCAAAACTGAACACAATACTCCAGTTGCGGGCGCACCAGAGTCGTGTAGAGTGGTAGTAATACCTCTCTTGATCTAGAAGCCACACTTCTGGCTATGCAACCAAGGGTGGCATTCGCCCTCTTGACCACCGCATCCCACGGCTGACTCATGTTCAGCCTGCAGTCGACCCGCACCCCAAGGTCCCTTTCACAAGTGCTGCTCTCCAGCCACTTGTCACCTAACCTGTACTTATGACACCTATTCCTATGCCCCAAGTGCAAGACCTTGCACTTATCCACATTGAACGCCATCCTGTTGTCTCCTGCCCACTTCCATAGTCTGTCTAGATCCTTTTGGATCTGGTGTATCTGCTCCTCAGTTGTGGCCACTGCTCCAGTTTTAGTGTCGTCTGCGAATTTGATCAGCAGACTGTTCACCCCTTCTTCCATGTCGTTAATGAAAAGATTAAACAGGATCGGCCCCAGGACAGAGCCCTGGGGGACCCCGCTTGTCACTGGCTGCCATCCCGACGATTCCCCGCTTATGGTTACCTTCTGCTTTCGGTCAGTCAGCCATGCCCTAATCCACCGGACAGTGCTTTGGTGTATCCCAAAACTCCTCAGTTTCTCCACCAGGATATCATGGGGCACCAGGTCAAAGGCCTTGCTGAAATCCAGGTATACCACATCCACTGCATCCCCTCCATCCAGCCATCTTGAACCTTGTCGTAGAATTCCACAAGGTTTGTCTGGCAGGACCTGTTTTTGCGGAAGCCGTGTTGTGTGGCTGTCAGCCTCCCTTCCCTATCTAGCATCACTAGATCTCTCTCTATTATGAGCCTTTCCATTGTTTTTCCTACAATGGACGTAAGGCTAACCGGTCTATAATTCCCCATGTCCTTCCTACTACCCTTTTTGAAAATTGGGACCACCGATGCCACCCTCCAGTCCTCTGGAACTTCACCCGTTCTCCACGAGGCCTCAAAAATGGAGGCCAGCGGGCGTGAGAGAACCCCTGCCAACTCTCTAAGTACTCTCGGGTGTAACCCGTCAGGGCCTGGCGCCTTTGTAATGTCCAATGCCCTGAGGAGCCCCTCGACTTCAAGGGGAGTGACTCTAATCTCTGCCCCTAAGTCCCCAGCCTCATCTAATCTCCTATACAGATATCCCCCGTCCTGCTTTGGGGAGAACACAGAGGCAAAATAGTCATTTAGCATCTGTGCCTGTTCCCTCATGTCAGTCACTGGATCTCCTTCCTCCTTATTTAGTGGTCCCACCACTTGTCTCCCCTTCCTTTTCCTATTTACATGCTGGAAGAAGCCCTTTTTGTTGCTCTTGATATTCTTGGCAAGTCTCAGCTCATAATCAGCCTTAGCCTTGCGAAGAATCCTTCTGCAACGGGCCTCCTCCTCCCGGTATACCCTTTTGTCTATTTCCCCCAGTACCCATTTCCTACGGTGGCTCCTCTTTCGTCTAATCCCCCTAACCACCTCCTTTCGCATCCATGGCGGCACTCTCCTCCGCCTCCCCACCTTACTGACTAGAGGTATCGTCAGGGCTTGCGCCTGCAAAACCTCCCTTTTGAGTGCCATCCGCCCCTCCTCAACTCGCTTACCTTCCAGTAACCTGTCCCAGGAGACTTTCCCCAGCCTGGCCTTCAGTTGGCCAAAGTTGGCCCTCTTGAAGTCCCAGCTTCTAGTGCTCGCCCTGCTGCACGGCCTCAGTCCCCTGATCTCAAAGCAAAGGATGGAGTGATCACTCGCATCCAGAGCTCCCCTAATCTGTACTTCATCTATCAAAGCTAAACAGTAACCTGGCTTGGAATTCTGGTGCTTTCTGAGAAACGGGCGCAGGTTTGATTTTGTAACACAAAGGCACATGTAAGCAACCTTTTTCTACCAGGATTGATCTGACTTTCCCAACACTAGCAAGGTCCCAGTGCCCGGGTTCTTCCGTGATACCAGCATCCTGGGCGGTTCCTGGGCAGGAAAAGGAAATCGGCAGGTTATCCAGCTGGTTCAGTTTCCTTTGCCATGGCCCTTGTCTCCCTCTGCGTTTCGTGAGCTGCCTTGAGCACGTAAATTCAAGCTGAGTCTACTCTTCTTGGACCAGAAGGAAGGAGAAAATGGAGTAGGTAGGGGCTGACGTTCCAGGAGTTTGGTTGCAGATTTTAAAATGCTTGCTGGAATTCCTTCCCCAGGTTTCTCCCAAGACTTTTTGACACACCCCAGAGGCTGCGTCTGTTGAAAGCTGATTCTCCTTTCCTCTGATGAAAGACTCGAGCCTGGAGGTGTGGGGGGGAGCCAGAAGGTGCCGTGGGGCTGCCCTCTTGCTCCTGGGCAGAAAAATCCCCTATCTTCCAGCACGCCTCCATTGAAAGCAGGGGCATTTTTCCTGCCCCCCCCCCCCCATGGCCAGAAGGGCTCTGCTGGCTGCTGCAAACAGCACTCCTTCACTCTGCAGGAACCAGAAGCCAATGGGGGCAGGAAGCCGACCCGAGAGGGCCTGTCTTTCTTTCTGAAGCACAGAATGTTCAGCGGAACCTGCCAACTTAGACGCATGTAAGCGGCAACAGAAGTCATGCCGATTTTGAGCCGGTGAGCGCAGGAATGTGCTGAAGCATGACCCCAGGCATGTTTGTGTGTGACCGGCCGCACGTCCAGCACATTCAGCCCCCTTTGGCATGCAGACAGGATGCTCTGGGGCAGGGCAGAGGACCCCGGGAAGGGTCAGGGGGCTCTGCTGTGCACTCGGGCACCATTCGCAAGAAGTCCTCCTGAAAAGCTCGCCAAAGGCCAAATGCAGGCAGGCCTCAAGCAGAAGCAGGCGCAGCTGACTGGCGCATGCTCTTGTGGGCACCCGTGGGCAGAAATGCTTTCAAGGGCACTCCCCTTCTGTGACAGTTGCTTGACAGGGTGCAGGCTGGGGCTGCTTTGCCGGGTTTACTGGCAGGGTTCAGACAACGCTCAAGGGTGGACTGCGGGTCGAATGCAGGTTGTTGTTGAACTGTGCATGGGTGACTGGGTTGTCTGAACGAAACTGTGTAGCAAGCCGTAGCTTGTTAACCATGAACAGCCTGTGGTTTGTTGCTGGGCAGTGAACTCTCACTTGTTCATCATGGCTTGTTATCTCAGTTGGATTCAGACAACACAAAAACCCCCGTGTCAGCAACATCCCTTGATTCAACGACACTTAACCCACACGTAATCCAAACTCAGCCCTTGCGTGTGGGATTTTACGTGTTTGGGAATGTGGGAGGTGTCCCCCTGGTGCGGCAACCTCAGATTCCCTGGACTCGCTCCCGGAGTCCACCCCACTTTGTTGTGGCCGGAAGTCCGAGTTCCCGGAAGCGTGCCCAGTGCTTCCAGGGTGCTCACCAGGAATGGCGCCCTGCGCAACAACTGCGCCAGCAGTGTCCCTGCTCCGCGTGGCGTGCAGCAGCCTTCGCGGTGCAGCATGGGACGAGGACAGTGCCTGCAATCGCACGGCCCTCTTTCCTCGACTGCACGTGGACTTCCTCTCGGCTCTGCCAGGGCCGAGCAGAAGGGGGGTCTGCAAGTGCTGGAGGGAGGGATCCCGTGGCACTTCGTCGCCACCCCCGAGTTGCGCGGGAGCTCAGCCTGGACCACAGGGAAGCTCAGGATCCGGGGAGGCTGCCCTCTGCTGGGTCAGGCTGCTGGTCCTGCCGGTCTGGCACTGTTGATCCAGGCTGGCCACCGCTTCCTTGGCAGGGCTTCCTCCAGACCCAGGTGGAGGTTGCTCCGGAGGCCTCGGGCACGTGGCGCTGTTGCCCCCCAGCTGAGCTTCAGCCCACCCGTGGCAGCAAACTGGCCAGCGGGGAGTGATGTCAGACCTGCAAGATGGCTGTGGAGATCGTTCTTCTGCATGCCCCACCCTCCCCTCTCTCTGTCCTCCCAGCCACACGTAGCAACCGTGGAGGAACTGCCCGGCAGCAGCAGATCTCACAGAAGAAGGGCAGCGGGTGACCTAGGCTGCCCATAGGTCCAAAGGCGCTCCCATTCCAAGCAGAAACCACATTGCACTCCTCAGTGTTGCTTCACATCGTCAGAGCAGGGCCTTCCTTCCCTCCTTCCCCTCGTTGTGGCTTTGCCTCGCTCTGGCCTCCTTCCTCCTCTTGCTCGCACCGAGATTCGCCAAGCATAATTGCACTGGAATTAAATCTCCTCCTTGGCCCTTGCATGGTGCTCTTAATGTTTTCTGTAATCTTCCTGTAATTATCCCGGATCCCCAAGCGAGCTCCCATTCCTGCCTTCATGTCTCCTGACAATGGAGCGAATGGGCAATGCAGAATTTTCTCTCAATTGCACAGGAAAAATTAGCAGTTTTAGGTCCTCGTAGACCAATTGAATGCTCTTGCTTCTCCAAGACATGTTGCTCCAGGGCTTCATTAGGGCTTCTGAATTCACTGCAGTCCACTGTGGGGAAAGACATGTGCAGTTTATGGCATTGTGGGCTGCCACACGCTGTTGGTGCACTTCCATAACACAAAGAGACAACGTGATCCAATGAAGGCTTAAAGAGGGGCCCACTGGTGGCAGGACTCATGGGTGCTGACACCCACCCTGGTGGCTTCATGCTGCCACTTTAATTTCCCACACTCACTGAGTGTGGTCCCTTGAACCAGCCCTACTCACAGGCAATACAGGGCCAGGAAGCCCCAGTTCACATCAAGGTAGGCACGGGGCTGCTTGCAAAATGAAACGGAAGACTTTTCAAGAGGAAACTGTGCGGGCGCATTTTCCAACTCTCTCTGCAATGTGGGCCCAGTGGATACGGGCATCGCTAGGAGAGCAGATTCCTGGACCAGGTCAAGGGGCCGACTAGTCCAGCGTTCTCACGGCCCAGGTGGCTTGCAGGCAGGTTCTGAGTCATCCTGAAGAACAAGCCTTCCTTAAGAATCAGCAAGGCCTAGCAAATGGAAGTCCGGCCTCACCAACTTTTTGGGATGCTTCTAGAGCAGGGAAGGAGAATTTTGGGGGCTCGGGGGACACTGTGCCATCCGGAATCCACCAAAGGCTGCTGCCACAGATGCAAATTTTGGGGCAGAAACGGCCCACTGCAAAGACAGGCAGGAGACCTGCTTTCGAGGGTCAAGAAGTACATGGGCAGACAAGTGATCCAGGAGATGTTGCGTCCTCGGACTCCCAAAAGGCATTCGATGGGGGCCCTCATGGAAGATGCCTGGATAAACTGGGCAGTTTGGGGTGAGGGGGGAGCCCCTGCCTGAATCAGTGGCTGGTTAAGCATCAGGGAAGCCAGGAGCAGAAGCAGGCAGGGGCACGGGGGCATGCACGGCTTCCTGGGGCAAACGTGGAGTATTGGTCCCTGGTGAGGCCGGCGCCATCGACACCTTCCTGGGAACACGTGGAACTGAGCTGCCTGCCCCTCCCGGCGCCCCCACCCTCGTTGCCTGTTGCAGCGGCTGCGGGAGGCTCCTGTGCTCCCTTTCCCAGGGCCCGACTTGCCATTTGCCTGGAGCTGGGAGTGATGGGAATTGCAGTCCAGCACATCTGGAAGGCACTAGGCTGGAGAAGGCTGCCACAAAGGTAGGTTCCCCACGGGGCGTCCTCTTTCTCATGCATTCATGCTGGAAAGCCATCCCTGCATACGACCCCCTTCACTCTTGCCCCGAAGGCTTTCTGGTCCTGCCGCTCGCCCCATCATCCTCACAGCAGCCCTGTGGAGTGGGCAGGCAGCGTGTCAGGGACTGGCCCCGGGCCACTTGGTGAGCTCTCTGGCCAAGCGGGGAGCAGAACCGGCTCTCCCCGCTCCCAGTGCAATGTGCTGACCGTGGCATCACGCTGGCTCTCCCTCGGGACAGCTGAGGGCCAGCCGCTTGTGGACATCTGCCAACCACCCCAGAGGGAGCGTGCTTCTGTCCCGAGTGGGGGGGGGGCTCGTCTTCCTCGCTGCAGCCACACTGGTGGAGCCCAAAGCGCAGCGCCCGCTGGACAGCCCGCCTGCCACAGTCTTGCGGTGGTGCCACTTACGGCTGGCAAAGCAGGCAGAGGAGGGCAGGCGCCCCGAGTCGGCCGCCACGGCACAGAAGGCAGGAGATGGCTCCAGCCCCCCCTTCTGCAACCCCGGAAGTGCACTGGCATTTGTCACACAGGCCTGCGAGCAGCCGCAGCAGGAGCAACGCCAGGCGTGCCGTGCCTCTGCTTTTGCTCTGTCTTAATCATTTAAGGAGAAAACAGCTCAGCCTTGCCAGGGGCTCGCCAAACACCCCGCGAAGGGCCAGCTGGGGGCAAAGATGAGGGAAGGCTCCTCTACGAGGCACTGACCGTCTGCTCATCACGTCCTGCTCACGGGTTCTTTCCATGGCGACCTGGCCCTCCAGTTCAGCTTTGGTTTTCCTTAGCGCTTCTGGAGAGCTTTTTCTTTCAAGAACAGGGGAAATGCAGCGTTTGGTTAGGAAAACGAAAGGAAGGGCGATCTCCTGGTGTGCGTTTGTGCTATCCCGCTGTTGCGCAGTGTCACCTGGAGGTGATAGAGTGGGAAAGCCAGTCAGGAAATACGCATGTGGGCTTGGGCCTCAATTTTGCAATAAGACGGAAAAGTCGATACAGCTGATTAACAGTCTCATGCAGAAAAGAGCCACATTGGAATCAATGACAGTCCCCATTAAAAAGGGGGTGGCAGGGATGGGAGACCCCCCGGCTTGCTCTGTCTCAGGGTGCGGAGAACCTCCGCCGTGAAACACTGGGCCTTCTCTGGCCCAGCACCCTCCAGATGTGTGCGATCAGATCTCCCTCCATCCCTTCCTCCCCACAGCCAACAGGCAGTGGGGGCTGGCGATGGGGGGCACTGTGGTCCCACACACGAAGAGATGCCAGGTGGAGGCAGCCTTCGCGAGACCGAGCAGGGGCTGGCGCAATGGGAGACATGTTTCTGTGATGCACCGCTGTGAGAATTCGGGCTCAAGGCATGGCAGGGATGGACTTCGGGACTAACCCGATTTGCTTCTGCAGGTGAAACAGTCGCCTGCCCCCCCGTCCCCCTCTCCTCGGACTGGGATGCAGTGCCCTGCCAGAATGTCAGACTGTGCGCCATGTGCCCAAGACACTCCTGCACATGCTGATTATGTGCACCACATAAATGAGACATTTGGGCAGGTGTTGTGAGGTGGTGATCATCAAGGAAGCACCGTGACGTCCGCAGGGAACACAACCGCACCCATGAGCCCATGAGCCCCTTCCTACTGACAGATAGCAGAAGCCTCTCCCCTTTGAGGGCCTGATGTTAGTGCCCATCTGCCAGGATTGTGTTCATCAAAACTGTGGGGGCAGCTTCTGGGAACCATGGGGTATTTGGAAGGCCCAGCTCCAGGGTCGGGGGCAACACTCATAGAAACACAGAAACAGAGCGAGCCAGAAGGGGCCTCCTGGGCCATCTAGTTTGCCCTCCGGCTCCAGCCGGCTCCACTCACGACATGCCCACCATGTGCCTATCCTTGAACACCCTCACCGATGGGGCCTCAACACCTTCCCTGGAAGCCCATTCCACACCCTCGGGGTCCCAACTGTCAGGAAGTGCTTCCTGGCATCCAAATGGGATGTTGGCTCCCTGAGCTTTGCGCCATTGGAGCGCGTCCTGCCTTCCTCTGCAGGGAGAACAGGTCTCTGCCCACCTCCGTGTGGCGTCCCCTCACGTACCTGTGTGTCGCCAATAGATCTGTCCCTGGAATGGGTGCTCCTCACCGTCCCTTTCCCTCCCTCAGAAAGAGCTCCTCCATGGCTCTCCTGGGTCGAGAAGGCAGCCTGGGAGCTGTGGGGGCCATTGGGAGGGGGGGCAGCTGGAGGAGCCCCGTGAGGACCCCTCAAGGCTCCTTTCCCTCCCTCGCTGAACGGGCAAAAGCAGAACAAAGCAGAGCTCGGGAACTGGCAGATGGCGCCTGCGTAGGCGGGACGTGCATGAGGCCAGGGGGAGCCCTGCAGCGGCAGACTGGGAGTGAGAGGGCTGGATTTGGCCCCGGCCGGAGGTCCTGCACCCCGGCTCTAGAGTAGACACAGGGGCCCTGCACAAGCTAGGGGGCCCAGTTGGGAGCACGGGGGTCTTCGTCCCGTCCCCCCAGAGGCCCCACGAGGGGGTGCCATCACCACGAAACGAGAAGGGGGGGCGCTGTTCCTCCGGGGTCCACGCTGCTTCTGCGAGTCTGTTCCGGCCAGGAGCAACGGGCCCTGCGGCGAACTGGCTGTTGGGAATTGGCCTCCTTCCTCTAACGGCTGTGCGCCATTTCCTGGCTCCCGTTCTGTGATCCCCAGCTCTCGTTGCCCGTCTGGGAAGGCATTATGTATAGAGCAGCAGCGGAACTGGCAGTTCAGAAGGGCTGCGGAGGAGACCCGTGAGGCGCTTCGCAGGGACCGCGGCTCTCCCGCTTCTCGGACTGCTCCTCTCATGCGCTTCTGCAAAGCACCTGCTGGCTCTGTGGGACTAGTGGGGAGGCTGCGCTCTGCTCTGCTCTGGGCCTGCCGTTTGGGAGCGTCTTCAGTTCGATTCTGTTCTCTCCGCGGCCAGCAGGCCCCCTTGCACGACCCACAGGAGGCAGCGGAGGGGGCAGACGCATGGGCCGCTTTGCGCATTTCCATTGGCCGTCTCCGTGTGCCAGCCTGGACGCGCCTTGTCTCCCGTCCCTGAAAGATAGTGAGATGTTTGCTTCTGGGAAGCACGTGCCTGCCCATCGTTCCACTTGCAGAACAGCAGCTCCGCCAGTGCCTCCTTGAGGGACGGGAAAGAGGGGGC
Organism: Varanus salvator macromaculatus; assembly: GCA_023646645.1. Taxonomy (NCBI): domain Eukaryota; kingdom Metazoa; phylum Chordata; class Lepidosauria; order Squamata; family Varanidae; genus Varanus; species Varanus salvator. Next base: position 1,579,886 of record JAIXND010000827.1, on the reverse strand, counting down.
CCTGCGGGAAGCCTGGCTGGCTCCTGCTGCTTGGCACGCTTCACGTGCACCCGGACATCATGAGGACCAGCGTCCCACGTGTGGAGGGGCCAGTCTTGGGCGGGGGACACGGCCTCCCTCAGGGCCATGCTGTTGCTCAGCCAGAGCCTTTCGCGGTGCCACGTGGGGCTGGGGCTGGGGCTGGGCGAGGGACAGGGGGACCCCCACGAGACCCCTGCCCGTCCAGCTGAGGCAGGCCTGCTGGCTTGCTTGGCGGGACTCGCACACTGTCCCAGAACAGAAAGTGCTCCTGGTGGCTTTTTAAAGGGGATGTGGTTCTACTTGGGGTGCTACGCAGTTTTAATTATAATTCTGTCTCTGTTTTTTGGCAAGCCACCTTGACCCCTGCTTCGAAGGGCCACATTCCATAGATGCTCTTTCCATCACGGAAGCAGAGCAGTCCAGCATGACCGGGGCAATGGCTTGGAGAAGGTCGAAGCGGCGGAGAAGGCGGGCTGGGCAGCCCTGGCCTGCCCCGTCTCACTCTCCCTCTCTCCGCCCCGCCAGCTGCCTGTTGGGCTTTGGGAACCCCTGGGCCCCGGAGAGAGGAGAGCTGGCCGAGCCGTTTCCACCCCGTGGGCAACTTGGGCATGGGCAGCCGAGCTGGCAGAACAGGCTCGCAACATTCACAGGCAGGACCCATGGAAGCGAGTCGTGAAAGGGCACCAAAGGTCCCAGCGCATGGAAGCGAGTCGTGAAAGGGCACCAAAGGTCCCAGCGCATGGAAGCGAGTCGTGAAAGGGCACCAAAGGTCCCAGCGCATGGAAGCGAGTCGTGAAAGGGCACCAAAGGTCCCAGCGGTTATGTGGGACGTCTCTCTGTCGGACGTCTGCTGAGCAAAACCAAAGGGAAGCGGTGTCTGCAGATGAGCTACTGGCCAAGCAGATCAATGGGCCAAGGAAAAAAAACCATACAGGAGTTGGACATCATGCACTCAAAAGCAATGTATGCATCTTTTGATCCCAACATTAGCACGGTGCTCACACCTCAAAGCTCTTCTGAGTGTAACATCGATCCAACACCAAGAATATGTATGAGGTGCACGCTTTCAGCTTGTGGTCCCGCACTTAGCAGGGGTTGGACTCAAGGGCTTCCCAGCTGGAATTCCGTGATTCCGTGAAAGGAACTTGGATTGTTTCTATGTGGCCAGAAAGTGGGTTTGCCTTTTTGCTTTTCCGTGTTGCAGAATAAAAAGCCATTGAAAGAAAGTATCAAGTTGTCTCAGTATCACTATACACCAATGCGAAACCACCACCACCACCATCATCCTCATCACAGTGCTGGGTTCAGATGGCACGAGGGCACTGCGGGGTTGCATTTGGTGGTTGAGCAGGGGGCGGGGGGCTTGCACTGAGACTCTCCCATTGCCTGACCCCAGCCGAGGCAAGAAACCACGGTGAACAACCCGCAATTCTTGCCTGACCCCAAAGCGTGGGCTCCCTGCATGGGTGGTTTATGGCTAATGAGGCTTGCTTGTTTGCAACCTTCCGGGGTTCAGGCAGCACAACAGCTCGGCACTGGACACCCACCCATGGCACTGTGAGGACCCACCTTTGCGCATTTTTATCACCAGGCGCTGGGAACCTGAAAGTAGCAAAAGGGTGCGATGAAACCCCTTGCCAGCGGCCACACTAAATCCGGAGGAAAGCGAAAAATCATGTTGACTTGGAAGCGAGAAGCGAAACGGCAAGTTCCTGGTTATGCTCCGTTTGGACTTTTCTTCATGGAGAGGATGGCAGCAGCGCTCGTCTCGCCCCGTTTACGCCCCGCGTTTCTTCCTCTTGCAAGGAACCCACACCAGCTCATGCGCTTCTCTTCCTCCGCTTTTCATCCTCCTGGCAGCCCCCCTTGGGGTGGGGTGGGGTGGGGTGGGGTTGGCTGAGTCGGTGGGCTGGGGAGTCGCATGGCCTCGTGGGGGCCAGAACCTGGGCCTCCTCAGCCCGGCCCGGCGCTCTCGACCGCCAGTCCACGCTGGCTCTCGCACGCACCCCATTTCAGCCTCCACGGCCGCATTCGGTCCGTCCTTCGCCTTTGCGGCTGGCCCAGGCCAGCTGTGCACGGTCTGTTGTCCTCCCAGGCCCTCGTGTTCAGAGACGCATTCCTCTGGCCAGCCGATGCCTCCGTGGCCACCCTTTTCACGAGCTCCTTGCGGGTCATGTACCTGCTGTGTGCGACCCTCCGTTCCACGCACGAGTCTTTGCCAGGAATTGCAACGGGGGACGGGTGTGCACAGAGCAGCCTCCAACAACCGGCTCCAGTGACCCTGTGGAGGACGGGAATGCTTTGATAACGTTGTCTAGCGTTTCGATGATAAAGGGCAAATTATTTTCTCTGTAATTGCGGAAACCGAAAGGTCGAAAGTGCAGGCTGCTGCCAGCAGGTCTCCATAGGAAGGCGAGGGCAGGAGCCGCGTGCAGTGCAGAAGCTCCTGCTCCGAGCGAGAGAGGCTTCCGTCTGCAAAATGTACTGCAGCTGCTTGCAAGGAGCTGAATGCGACAAATCTGGGGCAAGGGGACCCTTCCTGACCGATCAGGAATTACAAGGGCAGCGCCGCCACTTATAAAAAGGTGCAGCCAAAAAGCATTTTCTGCTAATGTAGAGGAAGGCGGAAATAGAGAGGAAAGCTGGAAGGGAGTTCTCAGATGTTCTTTCTCCTCTGATCTCTCTTTCCTTCCAACTTTCTTCTCTGCTTCGGCCTTCCTCTCTCCTATCAGGTGCTCCTCTGGGAGAAGCTGAGAGCTGGGCAGACCTGCCAGCGGGAAATACGTGGAAAACGTGGCACGGCCTATTTGCGGCTTTCCGACGTTAAAGCCTTTTCAACAACAAGTATTTTCTCAGAGAGCCCTTAAAATATTGTTGTTAAACCTTGCGGCCTCCCTCTCATTAATTTATCTTCCCCATGCCTAAAAGTCAAACCCGACAGGACTTCAAGGGACGCACAAGAGGCCCAGGGGCTATTTGGCACAGCGGACAAAGAAAATGAGCAATTCGCCTGGCAGCAGCAGAAAAGTACCAGGAAGGGGAGGGGAGGCTGAGGGGCCATGTGCCCCCCCCCACCCACAGCCCAGGGCATTGCCAGACGTACGATGGACTCGGACGTCTGAACTAGGCCTTAGCCACGTCCGCTCAAAGAGCAGCTGGGTCCAGTTTCCTTGCACCCTGCGTGACAAAAGGGCACATGCCGGCCATGGCCAACCCAAGGCGCCTCCGCTGTTCCCGACCCAGTGGCGGCAGGTTCGCCGAGAACGAAGGCTTCCCTCTGCCCATTCCCGGAGTGATGCGCAAGGCTTCGCCTCAGGGCGATGCGCTCAGCGCCGCCACTTGATTTGGAATGAGGCAGAGGAGAAGGCAGCTGCTGCCCATGAAGGGCTGCCAAGCCTCTCCTTAGCCGATTAACCTGCCACCCTGCCAGGTTTCAGGCAAAACCCCGGCATTTGTGTCTGCAGGCTGTTGAAAGGCTGCAGCGTCACTGCCCGCTGCCTCTCCCTCGGCAAGGAATCTCGAGCTTCCGGCGCCCAGAGAAGCAGTGGCAATCCGGCCACTGGTCACGCTGGCTCATCGGAGGCAGGTGAACGTGTCGGTCTTGGCTCCTGCCCGTTTCTCCTGCTTCCACACCAGTTTGAAACACCTTCGAAAATTTTGCCCGAATATTCATCCGCATCCGCATGCACGCCTCTTGTGCATGCAAGTTGGTTCAATAGACACCCTTTTAGAAGCAATTTTCTCAATATGCGTTTTAACATCGTGTTCATGAATATATGCAGCTCTGAGTGCACTTGTCTCCAACATCTGCATTTTTATGCATTTTCTGATTGACGAAAGCCCTCGCAAAATTCTGAGTAGTGGAAATGTCAAAGGATGAAGGCGTGCAAGTTTGCGTAGTGCGAAGGGCCACATCGGGAACGAACGTAAGCCGGAAGCATGTGACGCCAGCCTTCCCTGCCCAGTGTGCGAGACGGGGCCAGCAGGTGGCCATGCAGGGAAACCGACTTGAGGGACACAGCGCCTCGACGGGGATGCGGTGCAGCAGCCAAGCCTGCGAGTCGGAAGCTTTTAAGCGGAGGCCGGCCACCCACCCGCCTGTCGGGCCTGCGCTGAGCAGTTGGTCAGGTCAGATGGACTCAGAGGCACCTTTGAATGCTGTGATTCCATGACGGCAGCTCCTATAACCCACCAGCTGGGATATTATGGGAACTGTAGTCCAGAAAATTGAGAGTGGGCCAGGTGGGGAAGGCTGTCTGATCAATGTTCTTTTCAAGCCCCCAGCCTTCCCGACCTGTGTGAGCCATGGCATGCTGCCGCTCTTGCAGGCTGCTGCCAAGGGAAGCCGGCTCAGGGTGCTCCCAGAGGCGGCTTCAGGGGAACACACTGGTTGCAGGACCCCTGTGCTCACAGGGAGCGGGTTTCTGGTACCTGGGAAGCATGGCCAAGCAGTGCTGGTGGACTTCCCAGCGGGGCTGCACTGGCTGTCGAGACACAGCGCATGGGCCCAGGCGGATGCTCCGCATGTCCCGGCATGGCCCGATTTGCACTGTTCCGGCCCTGGTCATGTTTCAGGAAACAGCAACCGGCTCAGCTTTATGCTCCATCCCACTATATTATGTTTCTGCACCACTCAGTAGCCAAAGCTCTCTGCATGGCTTAGGGAGATTAAAAGCCTAAACATGCAAAATCCATTTTGCACAATCAACAGTACAAATCCCAGGACCATTGAAAAGTATTATCATATTTTATTTCTTATGCTGCCATTCTCCCTTCTCTCCTCCAGGAAACTCCGGGAAGCTTTCACAACCCTCCGGTATATTTTGTCCTCGCAGCCACAATCCTGCAAGGTACCCAGATGCCAAGGGAAGCTTCACGCCCGAGCAAGAATGACACCCTACGTCTCCCAAGTCCCAGGCCGATACTCGGACCCTGCGCCACGTTGGTTCTCCCACAGAGGCCGTCAGATGCCTGGGAGCAGCGGCAAACACAGTCCTATGCCAGAAAGAAGGCGACGTTGGTGCTGCCCGGAACATGGGCAGTGTCCCGTAAAGTGTGGGGACCCACCAAGAAGGCCCTCCCCCTCCTTGCTGTCCCCTTGGAGGTACCTTGGGGGGGTGGCCCGGGCGAAGACCCGACTGCACAGGTAGGGCCATATCCAGAGAGGAGCTCCATCGTGCACGGTGGGTCCCTCTCGCTGCGCTGCAATGGCGGCACGGTGCCAAGAGGAGTGACACTCCTGCTGGAGGTGTGGGTCGGTCTCGCGGCCCCACCTTGCTCTCCTCTGGCCTGTTTGGACTTCCCTGCCATTCCGGCTGAACCCGGCCCCTCCCTCCCGAGGTCACGCATTGACTTCCTGGGAATCTGCTGGGAAACGCTGGGAAGAGATCCGCCCACTGGAATGCGGGCTGGATGCGTCGTGCGCCCTGAGCTGGTGGCAGGTGCCAGAGTTCAGCTCTCGTGGCAGCAGCCTCGGCCTCCTCAGGGGCAAAGCAGGAGACCTCTTTCTGCATGGATCCGGCCCCTGTGCCAGGAACGCTGCGGGTGCCACGGCCATGTTCTTGTTGTTCCCAGAAGCTCGTGTGTGAGGCTGACAGGGTAATTTAGCCTAAACAGTTTTGGTTTTACTCACACACAAATCGCTGGGAAGAGACAATCAGACGAAATGAAATGTCTCAAAATAGATGTTTTTCCCTCCTGGGCCATCGCATCTCTTCCTCCTCCTGCAGAAAAAGTGGAAATTGCTCCCCAAAGCGGTGCGGCGTTCGCTCCTCGCTTTGCTGCATCCGCCGAGATGTTGTGTGACCCAGTTTCCGGCTCCCCCAGCCGCGCACTCCATGGCACCTCCCGGATCTGAGGTGGAGGGGAGCTGCCGTCGGGAGGGCAGGGGCCCTGGGTGCATTGGCCCCCCGGGGCCACCGGGCACAGCCGTCAGGGACCCGGCGTGGCCGGTGGGGCAGGCCCTGCTTTCCTCCGACCTCTGCACCCCTTGTGCATAGAAGTAGAAAGCCGCAAGAGGAGCTCAGGGGTCCTTCCTGCGGGACACAGTTCTCCTACTGAGCCCTTCCAGTGGTGCCTCCCACCCCTTTCGTGATCTGTGGCCACGTGCGACTGGCCACGGGAGGACCGTGCTGCATGTTTCCCCCATCGCTCCTGAACGCTGGAGTCCTCCATCCCTGAATATTGTAAGCACGGGGACAATGAGGTAGTAGGGCTCATTTTTTGACTGGGTAGCCTCCCAAATGGACTGTGGGAGTGCTGTGGACATCAGGGCAGCGTGGGGCCGCAAGGATCGTGCCTGGGCTGCAGGGAAAGCCGTATGAGGCGACACTGGGGGAACTGGGTCCCTTCAGCCTGGAGAAGAGGAGACTCAGAGGGGATCTGCTGGTGACATGCAGGCATGTGGGGGGGTGTCACACAGAGGTGGGGAGAGATCGCTTCTTCCCTGCAGAGGAAGGCAGGACGCGCGCCAACGGAGCCAAGCTCAGGGAACCCAGGCTCCATTTGGATGCCAGGAAGCACTTCCTGACAGTTGGAACCCCGAGGGTGTGGAATGGGCTCCCCCGGGAGGTGGTTGAGGCCCCATCCATGAGGGTGTTCGAGGACAGGCTGGACATGCACATGGTGGGTATGTCATGAGTGGAGCCCGCTGGAGCTGGTGGTCAGACTAGATGGCCTGGGAGGCCCCTTCTGACTCACTCTGTTTCTATGTTTCTATAATCTACTTAGACTTCAGCAAAGACTTTGACAAAGTGCCCCATGACACCCTGATTACCAAACTATCAAAAAGTGGGCTAGATAGTGTAACCATTGAGTGAACCCACAATCGGCTGCAAAATCAGGTGCAAAGAGTCCTCCTTAATGGCACCCTCTCAGTCTTGATGGGAAAGCACACGTGTCCTCCATGCCTAGAACATGGTTCATAGAATCATGGGATCATGGAATAGAAGAGTTGGAAGGGGCCAAGAAGGCCATCAGGTCCACCCTCCTGCTGTTGCAGGACACCAAGTCGCACCCTCCCACCCAGGGGGCTGCCCAGGTGCACCTTGAATGCCTCCAGTGTGAGGGAGCCCCCCACCTCTCCGGGCAGCCGGTTCCACTGTTGCTCTGACAGCGAGGAAGCTTCTCCTGATGTCCAGCCTGAATCTGGGTTGCCGCAACTTGAATTGATTATTCCATGTCCTGCACTCTGCCGTTGTTCCCAAGTTTAATGAAGAAAGAAATGCCAGAGGCACGTGAGCCACTGTGGGCAAGGTCGCAACACCAGAAGAAGGCAGCTGGGCTGCGGGGAGGTTTCCACCCGGCAGTGGTGGAAAAGGCCACAGGACGGGGAGGGGGAAATGACCTGAAAGCGGGGGAAGGCATGCCCTTGCCCTTTTCCGGACCACTCATGGAGTAGGCTGCCCGTGGTCCAGGGCAGCCTTCTGCTCTAAGAGCCATGCAGGAGTCCGCTGCACATGGACTAGCGTGCCGAACAGGAAAAGATGACTCAAACAGCCAGCCAGTCCGCCCCGCCTGTGCCAGTGCCTCTCAAAGGCTGTGCAGGCACCAAATTGCTCTCGCAGCTGGGAAGAGCCTCCTGGAGGCACTTCTACAGCAGGCCTCTTCTGGTCTTCTTCCCCTCCTCTCCCTGGCAGTTTAGCCCTAGACGAGAGGCTGGTTCCGACCGTGGTCCTTCCAACCCGGCATGGGGGAGGAAAGCTTCTCCTGGTGCCCCGGGGTAGAAGGACCACCCTCCAGCAAGTCTGGTCTTCCACTCCCACCCAAAGCTTCTGCTAAAGCAAGTGGACGAGTCTTGCTGTCCTGGGGCTCAGCTGATTAATAGCAAAGCGGCCCGAGAGTGGTAGTCAAGGTTGATGGGAAGCAAAGAGGCAGCTTCTTCTGTAATTAAAACCAGTGCCTTGGAAAGAGAAAATAAAAACAACAGCTCTCAGCCTGAGTGAAAGGCGCCCCCGGGCTCCCTGTTCGCTCTTCCTCCCTCGCCCCATCCCAAGTCACTTCCTGTTTCCAAGCTCACTCCCACCGTGCTGGTTCCCAGAGCTGAACCTTGTTCCGGGTTGTGCAGAGGGGCTGCCAAGCTGTGGAGATCATTTCTGTGCGGTTCGAGAGAGATGATCCGAGCCACCAGATGCTGCTGCGCTACTTAGGACAACGCTCAACCATTTAGACTCACCGTGTTCTTGTAAAAAGAAAGATAGACGTGCTTTCTTGGATAAAATGCCTTCCTCGAGAGAATGCTTTTTGCATGATGTGCGCATGAACGTGTATTGGGAGCGCAAGCTTTTGGGTGACACGAACCCCTTCGCCAGGCAGAATGCTAAAGCAACGGGTGTTACCCAAACAGCAGAGTGCTGGCGTAGTGCTTGGCTGTGCAAGCGAGGGTGCCCACCCCTTTCTTTCGTGTTCCTGCTACGTGCAAGTGACAGGGACCGCCAGGCTCCTCTGGGGCATTGGCCAAATTGAGGCCCAGAAGTTGTCCGGGGATGGGAAGCCTCGGGCAAGAGGGGCTGGAGCGTGCGAGTGCCCCCCCAGAGTAGCTGGCACTGCCTGGTCGGCCTGGAAAAGGGAGCTGGCCAGGTCCCCTGGCTGGTTCCAGGACCCGCTGTGCCCCACTCTTTGTCCATGGCCGCGTCCTGCTGCTCTTCCCTGCACAGCTTTGCAAACGGCTGCCCTTCTTCTGCTCCACCCCTCTTGCCTCAGGTGTACCTGCCCGGCCACTTGGCTTGGCCCTGACGCCATCCTCAGGCTGCCACTTCTGAGGGCGACTCGGTTGGAGACAGCAGGAGGGCCTTCTCAGGAGTGGCCCCACAGTGGAACCAGGCTGCCCGGTGCCAGCTCCACTGCCTCTGGGCTCTGAGCTGGAGGGCGGCCAAGGATCCGTGGCAGCATCCCTGTGTGCTGACTGGCTGGAGCGCCATCTTCCCCAGGCAGGGGAGGGGCGGTGGAGGGGTACCCCCCGGGCACTCCTGCACCCCCCGGCTTGCCAGTGCTCTCAGAGCTGCAGGGCAGAGGAGACCTCTGGCCAGGTGCTGCGCTTCCGCAAGGGGCATGAGCTGGTGGTGATGCGCCTTTGACTGAGCCGCATCACGTGCCGGCTCCCCTCCGCCGGCTGTTCTTCAGCTGTCGACTCCCTTTTGGCCCTTTGCTCAGTCCCCTTCCTCGCCTCTCGGCCCCCGGCTGCTCACACGGCTGCGCTGGCACCATGGCATTGCTGCGTGCAGTGTGGACAGCAATGGAAGCTCCTGGAATACCCCGAGGAGGCAGAGACCGGGGGGCAGCCCTGTGTGGACTCGGGCGAAGGGCTGATGCGCCGTAGCACCGAAGCATGGTGCACTCAGGACAGCAGTGCTCTCCAGCTGGGTTTGTGGCAGACGCCTCGAGGCCCACGTCGGGAGCAGAGAGGGGCTGCTGCACAGACGTGCGGGGTCTCCGCACAGCACCAGCTGGGGGCAGTCACAAGACTCGGGCGAGACCCGGCTGGAGCCATGCTTCCGCCCCCGTGGCTGCACCCGTGATCAGCTGAACCTCCAAGCGGAGCTCCCGGCTTTGCCCCGCCTGCCCAGCCAGACGCTCAAGGGGAGCCTCCGCTCTCCCTCGTCCATCAGGGCCGCTCTTGCCGTGTAGAGAAGCAGCGGAAGGGTCTTTTCCTGGCCAGGGCCCTGAGCGTGGGACTCGGGACTGTGGGAGCAGGCAGGGTGCGCGGCTCTTTAGTGGCCAAAGGGAACCCACCGTGTCAGATGTGGGGGAGGGACCCACGATATCCCTCACCACATGCCTGGGGTGCTGACCAAGGTGAGTCCTGCTTCTGGACTTGGTGGGAAGCTGAGGAAAGAGTTAATGGAAGCAGCCGGCCGAGGTGACCTCTGGGCACAGTTTCCTTGGGTTCTGCGAGGGCGTTTGGGCAGGGGTCCTCCCCGGGGGCAGCTCGAGGGCTGCTGCCTGTGGGGCAGGGGGCAGCCTCCTGCTGTGGGCAGGCAAAGCGGCCAGCCGCAAGGGCCTCGCAGGGTGGACGGGGGTTAAGAGGGGCCGCCCGGAGGGCCCGGCCCGGCCCCAAGTTCATTAATCTATTTGCGAAGGGCCTGGAAAGCTGCGGAGACAGAGAGATGAGGAGATCTCCAGAGACCGAGAACTATTTCCATTGAAAGGGAATTATTTAAGGGGAGGGGAGAAGCTCTGAAGGATGGTGAGAAACACGAGGAGGATTTGGTCAAAACAGGTGGGAGGGGGGTGAATCGGGGAGGGCCATGCGACGAAGGTGAGCGAGAGCTGGTGTGGGTCACGGGGCAGGCTGTCGCGGGTGGGGGGAGACCAAAGGGCGCGGGGCTCCACGGGGGCCTCTTCTGGACTGAACCGGCCTGGGGGCTGCAGTGGTGCTGGAGGGGCCGCTGCGTTCAGCTCCCCCTGCCAGGCCCTCTCGGCGGCTCCCTGAGTTGCCCCTGACATTTTTCAGAGAAACACCCTGGGCGCCATCGCCAGCTTCCACCTCAAGCAAAGCTGGCAGGATGCCTGGAGCAGGATGCCTCTTCGGCGAAATGACGGCGGGGGCTGAGGAGTTTCCGAGCACTTCGGGCTGCCCAAGGAACCGCGGCCTCAGCCCTTTGTCCTGGCAGCACCCCCTTTCTGGCCCTGCGGGGACCATCGGGCCAGAGCAACAGCGGTCAGGGAATAGCCGTGCTGGTAGCCAAGGTGGAGCTGAAAGACCCTCTCTCTTTGCAGGGCATTTGGTGTGCAGTGTGGGGGTGCCAGTGTGGAATCCTGCCCCCCAACCCCGGAGCTCACCTCTTTTGTTCCCACTGGTGCAGATTTGGAAGGTCTGTGCGTGTCTCTGTGTGAGTCCCTGAATGAGAAGGGGAACCGGGGTGCGTGCAGAGTTGCACCTCCCCCTTGTGCGAGGGCAGGCACACTTCTAGCCACTGGGCCACCTGGACCATCGCTGGCAACATTCAGGGGTGGGCAGCCCGCTGCCCACCTCAGGCTTGCATCAGCCGCTCCATCTTCCGCTCACGTGTCTCTGGTCCCCTTAGTTAGTTAGTTATTTTTTTATTTATTTATGCGAGGTCTTTATAAACCTTAGTAAACCTTTTGGTCAGTTAGCAAAATATCTCAGAATGGTGTACCAAAAGTTAAAGTGATCTAAAAACATTATATATATATATGCATTCATGTCAACAGGGCAATTAGCATCCATTTGGTGCACAACCTGAAAACCAACAATATGAACAAGCGGTAGTGATAACACGCAGTACAAAGGTAAAACGGATTGACAACGAGCCAATGACCATGCAGATAAAAGCCAATATAAAATCGAATAACAGTGTCTATCGATTAAAATGCCCGGAAAATGAAGAGGTTTTGACCTGGTGGCAGAACACAGAGAGCGTGGGTGCCAGGCGCACCTCCCTAGGTGACTGGCTCCGTAGCTGGGCCCCTTCCCCCCGGGACACCTTCCTTGCCTCTTTCAAAGGTGGCTCCCAGAGAAGGACCTCCATAGATGGCCTTAGGGTCTGGGTAGGTGCCCATGGGAAGAGACTCTCCTTCAGGTATCCAGGAGCCAAGCCGTTCAGGCTTCACACGCTACTGTGAGCACCTTGAAGCAGGCCGGACCTCCAGCTAGCAACCAACCAACAGCTGCGCTCACACCTGCCCATCCCTGTGCACAGGTGGGCTGCCCTCCTTGTACCATTTGAAGTCCCTGGACCGCTTTCAAGGGCAGCCCCACACAGAACGCATTGCGGCAGTCTAAACGTGACGTCACCATTGCGGGGTTCTGCCCGTCCGCAGCTGGTAAATCCGCCCAAGCTGTCGGCAGGTGCTCCTGGTCCCGACTGCCTCTGGGGCCTCCAGCGAGCGGGTCGGCATTGGTTCTTTCTCGCATGCTTGGCGGACCTCTTGGCTGGAAAGAGCTGCTCACACGAACCCGCTGAACTGGGGGTCGGCCACAAAGCCGCAGACTAGAGCCTTTCATAAGGGGGGGAGAGGGGGCAAAGCACTCTGAGCCCCCAGTTACCTGTTTTGGGGGCAGGACTGAAGGGTCGCCCCACCCTGGTGTGGGGGCCTCCCAGCTGCCCACTGAGGTCCACGGGCGCCACTCCTCCAGGCTCCATGACCTGCAGAATGCAGTGGTCGGACTTCGGCCGCTTTGGGCCTGGGCAGAGTCACCCAGGGCCTTCGGGGACTGCAGCCTGGATTCCCTGCTCCCCCAGAGTGGCCCCAACCCCTTGGGCCACACTGGTTGCCCAGCTGCCGTGAGGAGGGCGTGTGGGTCGGGGACGGAGGCCCTGCTTGGCGGGGCGAGGGGCTGGCTTCAGCCACGGCTCCTCAAGGCAGCGGAGAAAAGGCCCTCGTGGCCAAATGGCCAGCGGCCGCCGGGGCCGTGCGGCTTTCCCAGCAGCCGCAGCCCCTCTGGCGCCCCCCGGGCATCAGCCATGGAGTCCTGTGTCCAGGCCCAGTGGGCAGGGTGTTCCCTGGCAGGAGACGGCCCACGAGCCCTCCAGTGTGCTGGGCTGCAGCGCCCATGCTCCCCAGCCTGCATGGCCACCCCACGCATCTGGAGGGCTCCGGACTGGGAACGCCTGCCGACGCACCCTGCTTGGGAGGAGGCTGCTGTTGCCAGGAGTCTGGGCTGGCGGGAGCTCCCGGCTGGCCCCAGGGCCCCCCAGGGTAACCGGCCAGTGCTGACCCAGGAGCCGCGGTCTGTGTCCTTTCAGCCCAGAGAATGTGAGAACGCCAGGAAAAATGCCAAGAGGAGATCTCTGCATGGGCATGTGCAAAGCAACCCGGAGCCCGAAGACTCCTGGGCGAGCCGTGGTTTGCACGAACCGGGCCACTGCGGCATGCCCTTGGCAGAAAAGGTCTCCTTGCTACACGTGGGGGGGGGGAGCCAGCGAAGGGGCTTTTCCAGCGTGCCTGGCAGAGCGTGCCTACGCCAGGCCGACCCTCCCCGGGCCTCTCTTGCCCCCCTCCCTGCATTCCCTCCCAGGGCAATGCGGTGGCCAAGGCACCCGCCGTGAGGCCGGCCCGGGCAGACTGGCACCTCTGGGTGGGGCCACGCTGCTCGGGGACCCCCAGCGAGGGATCTTGGGCGGATTCGGAGGAGTCTGGATTTCGGGCAGCCTGACCCCTGGCTTTTGCAGGGCCTTTTTCTGCACCACATGGATCCGGCGGACTCGCAAACGGGCTTTTAACTTTCCGGAACGTGTGCGAAGCCAGGCATTTCAAGCACATGGCAGCAACAGCAGCGGTGCTGACAAAGTGCCAATTTGCCCCCATGGGCTAAAAGTGCTGCTTTCCGGGGGAGGTGGCAGATTTTCAGGAGTGCTCATTAGCACATGTGCGCACTTTCCAGTCGAATGCAAATTTGGGGAGCTGAGAAAAATCCAGCTCCATCCATGTGTGGAGGAAGGAACACAAGGCGTCCGACAACCTGCAAAGGACAGCCAACCCGTGTCGAACAAGATCGCTGTGTCCCTGCTGACAGCAGCGGCTTTGTGATGGCCTCACGGCAGTGTGGAATGTGTGTGGGTGTGCTTTAGAGCAGCACCAATGCTCTGTCATGGGGAAGAAAGTGGGGAGCCCCCCTGCCAGCCAGATCCGTGTGAGAGGGAGCCCAGAAAGAACCGCTTTAGTCCATTCTGGTTGCAGAGTGTCATTGTGCTTGACTGCCTGCAATTTGGTAGGATGAGGCACGACGTGGCAAACACCAGGTGCGGGATGATGGCATCTGGGCACCCGAAGAGGCTCCTGCTGCATCACGGGGGGATGCATTTGGAATGGGGGGGGGCAGGCAAGCTTGCTGAAGTGGGACCTTCTATCGATCAAGCCCCTCATAGCCACCCACTGGCGCTTCACCAGCAGCTGAACCTGAAATAACAGGTTGGAGTTGGTACAGCGAAGGGTCAAAAGGCGGGTGGCCGGTTTGCAGGGGAAGCCGTATGAGGCGAGACGGAGGACCTGGGTCTCTCCAGCCTGGAGAAGAGGAGACTCCGAGGGGATCTGTTGGCGACATGCAGGTATGTGAGGGGGTGTCACATGCAGATGGGGAGAGGCCTGTTCTCCCCTGCAGAGGAAGGCAGGACATGCTCCAAGGGAGCAAAGCTCAGGGAACCAGGGTTCAATTTGGATGCCAGGAAGCACTTCCTGACAGTCTGGACCCCGAGGGCGTGGAATGGGCCTCCACGGGAGGTCGTTGAGGCCCCATCGGTGAGGGTGTTCAAAGACAGGCTGGACATGCACACGGTGGGCATGTCATGAGTGGGGCTGGCTGGAGCCAGGGGTCAGACTAGATGGCCTGGGAGCCCCTTCTGACTCGCTCTGTTTCTCTGTTTCTGTGCAACATTTGGAAGCACTGCAAGGTCTGTTGGGCTACCTACCGGGGAAGAGGCACAAGTCTGAGCCGCTGGCAAGGTGATGTGGAAGGCAGAGGGAGGCCGGCCGGCCGGCCTGCCAGATGTGGGGCCAGGAGGGAGGCGCGGGGGCTGATCGACCGGTGGCCTGTCGCCCCCATCCCGTTCTCAGCTCCAGGCCAAGCATTTCCATTCCATGCTGCAATTTTCTCCTTGGGCAGGAGAGAGATTGCAGATGGCAGCCGACATTTGTCTCCCGGACGTGCTGCGCGGAGGTAATAATAGGCCACCTGCAGCTGGGAGGAGTTGATGGCTTCCCTGAATCTTTGCGACGCGGATGGAGCCGTGTGTGCGGCGCTTTGTTAGTCTCTGCGCAATTCCTTCTCGGGGGGCCGCTTTCCGGCTAAAGGATGAGAAACGAGCCCCGACTTATCGCCGTTTCCATTTAAGGCTGTCCGACTTGAAGAAGGATATAAACAGATTGGAACGGGTCCCTCCTGGAAGGCACGGAAGATGGACGGAGGCCTGCAAAAGGAGCTGCTCCCGGCAAGGCGGAAGGAACAGGGCGTGCGGTCAGCATGGGGACGTGGAGTCGCCCGGAACGAAGAGGGAGCGTTCCGCCCAAGCAGCGGCTGCGGGTTTGGCAGGGAAGGGCAGCGCTCCCTCCAAATAGTTCCTCCCTGGGCATCTTCTCAATCAAAGCCCCCCCCCCCGGCAGCACCCCCCAACTGAACCTGGGAAATATTTTACAGGGATGAGGGAAGGAGAGGGGACATCCAAACGCGGGCTCAGCGACAGTCACGGGCTGCTGGGGCTGCGAGGGCGTCCCAAGGCCCAGAGTGCGGGGTGGGGCCGCCTGCGTCTCCCCCCGTGGTGGCTGTCCCCTGGTGCCTGGGGGGCCAGGAAGGCTGGGGGCCGCAACCGCACGCCCGCTCAGCCGCTCTGGCCCAACGCTTCTGGCTTCGTGAGGCCCACGAGCAGCTCCGCAGCAGCACAGCCTCGAAGAGCAAGCAGACGCTGCGCCCAAACAAAGCTAGCCGCAGCCTGACCGGCCAAGGGCAGGCCACTCTTCTCATGCTTGGGGGCAGTCCCGTAGCACAGTAACTCTCTGTATTCCTGAGGTGCGTCCTAGCATGCAGATCGGGTTCCAGGCCAGTGACCCTCCGCGGAGAAGAGAAAATGACTACCGCACATGCTTAATGGAGAACATTAAGTGAGACATTAGGATTCAGCAGCCATTGTCTGAGCCAGACACTTTTTCATTTACTTTGTCCTATTGTTAGGAGCATTAGAATAATGCTTTGTTCGAGTGAGCGTCGCTTTCCTTTGACAAATGGACCCTGGAAGTTAAGGGCGCCTTCTCTTGGGAGCCGGAGCCGCTACACGGGACTGCCTTGCTTGTGGCAAAACCGGGGGGCCGTTGACAGATGGGGCGCTTGGCACCCCTTCCTCTTTGGACAGCCTCCCACCCCCGGATCTGCACGTGAAGCCGTCTGCGGGCACGTTTGGGACTGGGGAGGCCCAAACACGACCTCCCTCGGCCCACAAAGGGCCGTCCCAGTTCAGGGGGCGCTGGGAGCGCAGCTCCAAACCAGGAGCATCCCGGCTCTTCTGCCGAGCGCCCCACTTCCTTCGCAGGCAGAACCCACCACTCCTGTGAAGAGGAAGGGAAGGGTAATCGGCAGTGGGGAGACTTTGATGGAGATGCAGAAGGCCTTTTCGCTTTCCTTCAGAGGAGGGGGCCGCGGAGGGCCGTGCGCTGTCTCTTTTTCCTCTCTCTCGCCTTTTCTTCTTAGCTTTTCTACTTCTTCAGCTTTCCCACAGGAAAGCTTTATTTTTCAGAACTTCCGACGGATGTGGAGGGAAGTTGACCAGGTACAGCCTTTCAAGGCATCCAGAGATGGCCTTGGGAAAAGAGGATGAGGAGGAGAGACGGGGGGGGGGTAGCGATCTGGGGGAATCGAGCTCCTGGACCAAGGCACCAGGGCGCTGTCGTTCACCCCCCTTCCCAGGCTTCTCTCCCCCCTCCACCTTTCCCTGCGACCCCCACAATAAGTGGCTTCCCCGGCAACAGTGGCTGGTTTGAACATCGGAAGCCCCTCTCGAGGGTTGCGTGTGGGTGGCGGGTTGCTGTGGGGGCGGGCAGGAGCAAGCAGGGGCTGAGCCCTCCAACGCTGCGTCGAGGCTGCCCACACCGAGTGCCAGAGTCCATCTGTTTCGGGAGGGGTAGGAGGGTCTCCTGGAGTGGATGGGAGCAGGTGCAGAGATGGGTGAGGGGGCTTCGGGAGTCACAAGTGGCCGCTCTTGCCATCCTCCTCCTCTGAGGGTGAGGCCCGCAGCCGTACTGAGAGGGAGGGGATACCGGGGAGTATCCAGTTTGGGTTCAACTCTTTGCATGAGCAGAGGCTTCTCCTTCCAACTTTGCCAAAACTAAGCGGTTCTGTCAAGTGAGGGGTTAAAATAACAGAGCTGCACTTCGAAGGACTACCTTGAGTTTGAACCAGGAGGAAGCCTGGAAGGGCACAGGCTGAGCCGGAGGCGCAGCGGGGGCTACCTTCCCATGCAACGGACAGGCAGCTCCGGCCTTTCCTCCTGGCAGGGGAGCGAAGGGCCTCCATCTCATGGCTCTCCTAGAGGGGACTCCGGAAGGCGGGAGAGACACTCCCGTTTGTACATCCCCAAGGATATCCTGCGGGATGGTGGGGTGCCCGCTGATGCGTGCCGCGCATGACTTCTGCAATGGCTGCATAACATGCACGGCTGGGCTTGACGGCTGCAGCTGAGGGGCAAGTGCAGGAAGTCCAGCTGGCCCAGAGAGACGCGCCCCGGCCTGCTTCGGAAGCCCTTCTCCGGACCTGCCACCACGGAAGGTGCAAGGAGAAGCACGTCCTTCTGGTGGCGCCGCCACATTCGAACGCCTGCCCTGCAGAGGTGGCTCGGGGTAACACCCTTCCTGCTCTGAGAGGCTTCGAGCACTGTCCTGCCCAGACACAGCATCACTCCATGCCCCGTTGTCTGAGTTCAACTTTGCTGCCTCCCCTTTCCATGGGAGCATTGGACTTTTAATATTTGTTTGTTTTAATTGCTGTCGGATTAGCATTCTGATTAGTTTGATGGTTGCATGCTGACTTGAGTACAAATATTGTATAAAAGTGGGTCGTAAAAGAAACAGTCATTACTGTCACAGTGAAACTGGAAAATCAGATTTTAAAAGCCAGGGGTGGGGAAATCGGCCGTTCAGCATCCCAGTGGCAACAGATCTGGAGAAGCCGGTCCTTTAAACCACAATGCTTTGGAGAACTTGCAAAATCCTAAACTACAGAGAATCCTCTGAGGTTGCTACTGATTGCACAGCTCCTATTTATTAGGGACTCCGAGCAGAGAGGAAAATAAGAGATAAATAATCTTGGGATGGAACAATGGCTGATTGTTTGTGACATAAGCTGGCAAACCGGCTTCCTGAAGCCCTGGGGGGCCTCCCAGGCCTCCCTCTTTATTAATCAGCGATAAGGCCAATCGCAAGGCTATCTGCCACTGTGTCACAATCAATTGCTAATTGTTCTATTTGAAGATTATTTATCTCTCTCCCTCCAGATCACTCTCCCCGCCCACAAGCCATCCATCCCCTTTCAGCTCCCGTGTCCATAAAATTGGAAATAAGCCCAATCTATCTTTACGAGGGGAGCGTGCCTTGTGCCTTGGTGGGTGAGCCATCACTCACAGCTATGAGCTGCCAGGCAGATGGGTGCTCGGATGGACGGACCTGGAGGTCACTCCCTCCTGTTTGTTGGATGCTTTTGGGAGGGGGGGATAAATTCAGGGAACAGCCCTTCTCGCCGCCCCCTGGCCTTTGTGGAAAGGGGGTCTGGAGCGGGCAGAGTGTGGGGAAGAGAGATTTTACCCAGTGTGGGCTGATGGTTTGGAGGGTTGGGCTGGGGATTGGGGGGATCGGGATGCCAGTCTCCACCTGCTCACTGCCATGGCCCTCAGCTGCTCTTCTTCCTTGTCCTCCTCCTCCTCTTCCTCCCGGGCAGGCAGGGAGCAGATGAGCAAAGAGGCAGTGGACCGTCCTGCTCCCCCACTACCCATGTGCCACCCCCCCAGGTGGCTGGGGCAGGAGGCAGACAAACAACAGGGGCCAAGCAGAAGAGGAAGTCTGCGGGGCTTTGCAGCAGCCCCCTGTTACGGGGTGGGCCACAGCGGCTGCCCAGCTGTTCTTGCCCCTCAAGCAATGGTCTCTATTACCAATATAGTGGTTTCGACTGGTATCCATCACTGTCGATAGAGACCCCATGTTGTCTGAGCCTTGATGGGCTCGGGAGTCACACTGGGGGGCCCACGCAGGAGAGGCCTTCTGCTGCGCTCCATTCCTTGCCGCCTCTTTGGCTGCTCCGTGCAGCCTCCTCACCCACCAGTCTGAGAGCCACCGAAGGGGGTCCTTGCACAGTGTGGGCGCAGCTTTTATCTTTATGCACACCGAGAAAGCAGCGCGCCCAGCCGCCCCCCGATCCACCACTGCACCCCGTCCCTTGTCCCCCGCAAGGAGGAGATCCCCATGCGCACGGAGGAGAGCGACCGCATGCCTGCGCGATGAAGATGCACACCGTGAAGCGTGGCAGACGCTGTCAGCCGATCGATCGATGGATAGATCTCTCTCCTGGGCCGGGTGGCTGTTGAGAACCGCTGGGCGACTGAGCTGGAGCGACGCAGCTGGGCGTCGAGAGCGCAAGCACGTGTGAAGAGCCGTGCCCGAGGGCCTGGGGCGAGCCCTGCAGGATCAGGCCCATCTGGCCCAGCAGGCGGGTCCCAGATGCCCAGGGGAGCCAGCAAGCAGGAGGGGAGGGCCATGGCAGCCACCTGCCCATGCTCCCCGACGCCTGCTGTCCAAAAGCTTCCCACCACCCATGCGGGAGGGAGCACAGAGGCCTCAGGCGGAGGAGCCAGCCCCTCTCCTGTTGAACATCAGCCCTCAGGGGCTGCTCTGGAGCCCTCCTGTGGGTGGGGCAGAGGCGCAAGGAAAGAGCTGCTGCAGCGTTGGGCTGTTAATGCGGTTTAAAAAGATCGACAGGGCAAGCAGGGCAGGCCTGAGATCTTAGGAAAGGCTCCTTGTTTGGCTGGTGCTTCTGTGTTCGGTTCATGCATCTGATGCGGCCACGGCGGGTGGCGAGAAGTCTGGGCAGACAGGATCTCGGGTGCCCTTGCCTGGCCTCCAGCTCGTTGCACAGGCATTGTCCATGGAGGGCTCCAGCACAGCGGCCAGTGGAGTGCGAGGCCTTTGCACCACCACGTCTCCTTGCCAGAGGAAACAGAAACAGAGCGAGTCAGAAGGGGCCTCCCGGGCCATCTAGTCTGACCTCCGGCACCAGCTGGCTTCGCTCACGACATGCCCACCATGTGCATGTCCAGCTTCTCCTTGAACACCTGCACGGATGGGGTCTCAACCCCCTCCCATGGGAGCCCATTCCACGCCCTCGGGGTCCTGACTGTCAGGAAGTGCTTCCTGGCATCCAAATGGAGCCTGGGTTCCCTGAGCTTTGCTCCATTGGAGTGCGTCCTGCCTTCCTCTGCAGGGGAGAACAGGTCTCTGCCCACCTCCATGTGACACCCCCTCACATACCTGTATGTCGCCAACAGATCCCCTCTGAGTCTCCTTGAGGCTGAAGAGACCCAGTTCCCTCAGTCTCGCCTCATACGGCATCCCCTGCAAACCGGCCACCAGCCTTGTGGCCCTACGCTGCACTGACTCCAACCTGGCTATGTCCTTTCTGTAATGAGGGGCCCAAAACTGAACACAATGCTCCAGTTGCAGGCGCACCAGAGTCGTGTAGAGTGGTAGTAATCCCTCTCTTGATCTAGAAGCCACACTTCTGGCTATGCAACCAAGGGTGGCGTTCGCCCTCTTGACCACCGCATCACACTGCTGGCTCATGTTTAGCCTGCGGTCAACCAGCACCCCGAGGTCCCTTTCACAAGCGCTGCTCTCCAGCCACTTGTCACCTAACCTGTACTTATGACAGTTATGAGGGAGCACCTGCCTGGTCCAGTGTGGTGCCTTGGCACATCGCCGTGGGGTTGGCGGTGGGACGCCCCTGTGGGGAGAGGTGCCCAAGGAGACCAGCAGGCTTCCGCGTGGGGGCGCTGCCCGATCCAACCTCTGGGAATGTGCTTCAGAAGCAGCCCATGCTGCCCTTAGTGTGCCGGCTGCCCCACAGGTGTGCCAGTCCCCTGGCAGTGGGTTGCTCTGCCTGCAGCTCACCCGCCATCACGATCGGCATCGCCGCATTGTCCACACTGGCCAACAGCCAGTGCCACCCAGGCCCGAAAATTGTGAGTTGCACATACAAGAGAGTAAAGGACATGCTTTCAAACCTTTGCCAACATACAAACTTTAAGAACATTTCAAATAGCTGGAACAATCACAGTCAGACACTGGACCTGATTAAAAAACAGGCGGAAAACAAGAGACAAAATTGTCCCACCATCTGCTGCTGAACACTCAAGAACGGGACGGTCTCAATATGGCATCAGAAAGATGACAGTGTGGCGCCAGAAGCACCAGCACTCCACGTCTTGGTGGACGCCGGCACCAAGAAGTCCCTCTCCAGAGTGAAATTAATAGCATTCTCCCAAAAAATCAGCAATTTTTACCGTTTGTAATTCAGAGGTTTATGTCAAGTGTTGACTGTGAAAGCCAGAGATCCAAAACGCTGGAACTGAACTTGGACAAGAAATGTGCCTGCTTTGTTGCAAACAGTGAGTGGAAGGAAGCAGGCAGCTGGCGTGGGAAGTACGGCGGAGCGAGAGCTCGGGTGGGCGCGCTGAGCTGGCCACCTGCCACTCCGTGTCCGAGCCTTCGAAGCAGCAGCTCTACAGCTGTCAGATGATGTCCGGATGTCCAGCAACACCTTCAGCAGTCAAGCGCCAATTCAGAACGCAGAGAGAATATTTGCCGTCAACATTCACGAGGGAGAAACCGAGGCAAAGGGGAGCAGTGGTGCTTGTCTCGGTGCTGCTGTCCGTGGGGTTTATTCTCTAGTACATGCGATTAGGAGAAGGATGGTTGACCCTTAATGTGATTTTCAAGGCTCAGCCTCCTAAGACTCCCCACTAAAATGATCATAATATAATCATGAAATCCAGGGTAAATATTTCAGTATAGTCATTCATTCATCCATTCATCCATTCACATCTTTCTTCCTAAATATATTCTAGAAACAAAAACATGAAGATGTTTTGAATTCTGAGTCTTTGAGGCTTAACAGTAGAATTAAATCTTCATTATTCGGCCATGCTTGGAATCGCTGAGCCTCTCCTGCAAAGTCAGCTGTCTTCAGACTTTCAGAATCCCGGATCTGAGTTTCTTGGCTGCTCACATATCGCGTCTGTCTTAATTAATGTGCGCAGTACTTGAGGTCTTCTTGTATGCTGCTTTGATGTAGTAGCTGTGAGTTTCTGGGAGAAGTTGTTCGTTTCCAGGAGCAGAGCCTGTGAGTGCAGAGTGGGGTGGCTGCCTGGCAACGTGCAGGCCGCCCCGCGCATGGGAGCTGAGGTGCGCCGGCACATGTTTGACTTCGGTGGCCAAGCAAGCGCAGGTCTTGCGTGGGCCAGTTGCTCGGGAAATAGCCCTGCTTAGAAAACTCCGGTGAAGGTGAACGGAAACAAGGCAAAGATCAGTTGCTGGACTTCAAAGTGGACACAAAGAAGTCCTATGTACGTGTGAGACAAGCCCGGCACAGAGGAGTTTAACGTCGTTAACTAACCGGCCGGAGCAACTGGAGAACCGGCTGCACTGAGTGCCATTTCTGGGGGCTCGCCTCTCTCTTTTCCCTCCTTTGCTTTTAAAATAGCACGCTGCTTCCCTTTTCCTTTTTCCAGTCCTCCTTTGTTTCCCCCAAGATCAGTGGGGCACTGCCTATTGATTCTCAAAATAGTCTTTGCAATGGCCCAGCGTAGCTGCGTGGAAATCAAAGATCGCGCGTTTCAAAGGCCAGCGCCACCGACGCGGGCGCAAAGCCTGCCCTTCATTCAGGCCAACAATCAGTCGCAGGCGCCCAGGGAGCGGACGTGCGGGCGTGGAGTTCAAAGGCAGCCCCAAAATAACACGTCGGGCTGGCGGGCGCGTTGGCACACGGCACAAAAGCTGGTTCCTTGCACACTTTCCTTTGCAAGCGCTGCTTGGGGTGGCTTTTTTGCTGTGAGGGATATGAAGGGGGCATCCTACCCCACCCTGCTCCTTTTTGGACAATCATGTTTGCTGCATTTCTCTTCCACGGCTCAACGGAGTTGCCCCATCCATGCGGAACGGGATGCTCGTGCTTCACTCTCGGGTGCTGGGGAGGCGCCGGCTGCAGGGGCTGAAATCTTCGTTGCTTCCGTGGCACAAATTGGGCACAAATTGGGCATTTGGAATGAGAACACGTATCAGTCCGTGTCCCCAGTCCAGAGAAACTGAGCTGTAAGCATCGGCTTCCCCTCCTCCTCCTCCTCCTCCACCTTCAGTGTACGCAGCCTTATGTAGGCACTTTAGGAACATACAATAAATGTGCTTTATTAATCATCCAAGCTTCCTCTGTTTGCAACCTTGAATGGAAGTGCTAGTTTTGGGCAAACCTCGCAAGCTGTTTATGTTTGCATCTGCAAAATGCACATTGAAAAATGACTTTAGTGAATGGGGGAGGAGTTGTATTTTGGAAATACACACCTAAATTAAAATTTTCCTCTTCAAACAGGCAGACAAAATGCCATTGAAACTGGGGGTGATGCAGGCTGAGCTTTGAGGCTGAACTTAGAGATCTTTTGGCAAGCTTGATCCTGGCTGATTTCCCTGATCCCTTGACTACATTGTCATGCATTCCAATTTGTTGTGGGGAACCACACCAAACTGGAGTGCATGTTCATAGGTGTCCATGAGGCCCTCACACCAGACAAAGCGGCTGCAGTACGATTCGCAAAATCACATGAAATGGTGGGGAGCTGGAGTGATCTGTCGGTGTGGAAATCCACAAAGCCTGGGACAGGAGGTGAAAAAGATCGAGGAGGACGGAAATGGCATGATGAGCACCATTAAGAGGAGGGGACTGATGTTGCAAGGCTGGCTTCGGCCCACCTGAAGGGAAGCATGAAATGAGGCAAGTCGTTCTGGCACACCCTGCATTATGACCACGCTGAACCGCTGCAGTGACTCATGCAGGAATGCTAATGAATAAATTAAATTATCCACTGTAGCTGTTTACTTTAGGGAAAAGCGGCCTTTGTGATGTGGCTGGGGAGGGACGTCCGAGCAGGCCCAAGCAAGCGGGGGTTGAGGTAGAGGGGAGCAAGCTGTGCGGGAAGAGCTCCCTCCGGGGCCAGCGCGAGCGGGCAGCTCTGCATGTCGCATGGCGCCTTGCCCGGGGACCTTCGAGCGGGCTGGGGTTCTTCCTGGGCCCAGTCCGGAGTCCACACTGCTTGCCTTGCAGGACTCTTGCCGGGGCATGCAAGCTGGGACGGAAGAGCTTGGCCTGCCCTGCCGCCTCGGAGGCTCGCAGCCCCCTCCTGTGGCGCAGCTCAGCTGCCTTCCCCGAACCGTCCTTACCAGCCGCCAGTGGCAGTCGGTGCTCCTTCCTCATCCTCACCACTCTCTGGCCCCAGAGCATGGCATGCCCAACCTCCCAGGAGATGCTCAGTGCAGTTGCGAAGGCCTGAGTTGAGTCAGGGCCTCGCTGGGCCACCGTGGGAAAGAGCCACTGGGACCCTTGTCCCGTGAGAATCGTGCCTGGGAAGGGGGCGGTCATCATGAACCCCCCCCCCATCCCCCGGAATGGCTTTTGGTTGATATTCTCTCGTACTTCCCCAAGGCCGGCTGAGGTTTCGGCCTCCTGGCTATTCCATCCCTTACCTTTCTACCCTTACCATGATTATTCTTACATTTCTACACGGCCCGTAGCTGAAGCTCCCCGGGCAGTTTAGAAGAGGAGCCACAGAATCAGACCCGGAGTCGCCCACCCAGATTCTGACCAGGCCCGGCCTGCGTGGCTTCCAAGGCTGCGCAGGATCCGGTGCTTCGGGCTGCATGGAGGCCATGCCAGGCGGGGGAGGCGCACCCACACCTGCCAGGACGAGGCGGCTGGGCCTGCCGGGCGTCTCTGCGTGCCCGCCCCCCCCGCCGGCGCCCCCTCGCCGGTTGCGGAGGCGCAAGAGGCCGCCCACCCCCTCGGGGCAAGAGCAGCCGCCAGCCCGGGCCGAGCGCGGCCGGCCGGGCGGCCCTCCGGGCTGCGCAGGTCGGGCGGCCGCGTCCCCGGGGAGGCCGGCGGGGGCGCCCCCCACGGCGAGAGCCGCCCTCGGGCGGGCCGGGGGCGCGGCGCCTCCGCGGGAGCCGGGCCCTGTCCAGGGTGCTGACGGCGCGGGCTCGGCGCTCGCTCGCTCGCTCGCTCGCCGGGCCGCGCGGGCGAAGGCCCCATCGCGCCCCATCGCGCCCCATCGCGATCGCGCCCCCGCCCCGCCCCGCCCGGGGCGCCTCGCAGGCGCGGCCCCCCGCCGCCCGCCCCGCCGGATGCCCCCGCCGGGCCGCGCTCGCCCCGCGCCCCGCGCCGCCGCCTGCTCCTCCCGAGGGACAGGCGCCGCATCCCGCAGGGCT
The DNA here is from genome assembly GCA_023646645.1 of Varanus salvator macromaculatus. Taxonomy (NCBI): domain Eukaryota; kingdom Metazoa; phylum Chordata; class Lepidosauria; order Squamata; family Varanidae; genus Varanus; species Varanus salvator. Next base: position 1,554,908 of record JAIXND010000827.1, on the reverse strand, counting down.
CGGGGGCCGCATCCGGGCAGCGGGGGAGCTCTGCTGGCGCCCCTCCCCGGAAAGCCGAGAATGGCAGGCCGTGGGGGGCCCACCGCGCCTGACCCCGGAGGGGGCCCTTGCCCAAAGGGTGTGCTGCACCCGCCGCTGATGGGATGCCAGGAGGACCAGCCGCGCCAGGCGGGGGGGGGGGGCGGCCATTACCGCGGGGCCGCGAGGAGAGGGGCTGCAGCGCGGCAGGGGGCGCCGTGCGGTTGGGGGTGGGCGCCTGTGTGGTGTCCCAGTGCAGGCCCGCCCGGGTCTGGCCGCCTGCGGGCCCGGTGCATCTCCCCGCCAACGTGGGGACGCCAACGGATTCCTGGCCGGGCGATGGCTGCTCGGTCAGTGATGTGGGCCATGCGGCTGCTCAAGGGGTGGCTTGCCGAGGGCTCACGTGGGCAGGTGGACGCCAGGCGGCCTTTCGCATCTCACGTTCCTCCTCCCCAGTATGGGGAAAGGTGCGAGCTTTGAAACGAAAAATCCTATAAAAACCAAGCTGAAAGGTGCATCCCAGCTGCCCCTCCAGCACCCCGTGCTGAAGGCCCTTCCCAGTAGATTTACTTCTTTGGGGGATCCCTAAGCGGGACCCCAGTGGATGATCTTAAAGGAGCGTATGGGACACGGCACGTTCAGAGCCCTGACAGGAAGGATCTGTCCATTTCAGCTCCTCCTATATGCAACTTACTTTAATCCCAGGACCTTCCATGCCCTGACTATGAATGCATCTGAGTAAATTCTTATAAAAAGGAGGAGAAGCAACCTCGTTCACCCCCTCTGTGTCTGAAATGAATGCCGTGAGTAACAATGGGTACAAAGGAGAATGCTTTTCATTATCCTCTTGTGTGTTCGTGCCCACCTGGGTGGAGAGGGGGGCCACCTTCCTCGAGAGGAGCTGGGCTGGCGTGGGCCTTGGCTGCTATTCATTCCCCCAGAATGCCCCGGGCATGCCATCATTCCAAGGCCTCCCTCTGGAAAACAGCAGCCGGCAGGAGTGTCGGCTGGAGGAGGAGGGACAAGGGAAGTAAAACCCAGGAAATGGCTGAGGCAATGCCTTGTGGGAAGTGTCACTGCAGGGACACCTCCATGGGCGGCGCTTGAAGCCCCACCGGCCAGGGCGCTCAGGGGTCGGCTGGACATGCACGTGGCGGGCAGCCTGCAGAGCTGCGGCCTCCCCGGAAGCCCCATAGCACGTTCCAGGCCGGGGTGGCGCTTTCGCTGCCTGCCTCCTTCCTGGAAGCGTTCTTCCCCCGTGAAGCCGAGCGAGAGGAGTCGGGGAGACCTGCAAAGCTTCGATCCGGGTGGACTGTGGTGCGCCCTGTTGCTCAGCGAGGGCTGACCCGCTCAGGGCCTGCCGGTGGAGATGGTCCCGGATTGTGGATCGTTGCCGTGGCACTCTCGGACAGAGGCTCTGGCGAAGGGGTGCGGGAACATTTTTCTTCAGAACAACCAGAGCGGAGCCGGCTGGTGCCGGGGGTCAGACTAGATGGCCCGGGAGGCCCCTTCTGACTCACTCTCTGTTTCTGTTTCTGTTTCTGTTTCTGTGTTTCTTCCCCGGGGTAGCTTGCCAGGTGGGACGACGGACTGTCCTTTGGAGCACTGTTGCAGGTGACCAGAGGGTGGCACTGCAGCCACCAGCTTGGCAATGGTCAGGTGACACAAGCAGCCAATGGAAATCCACCAGGTCCTATAAAACTGAGGAGCCTTGGTCTTTCGTCAGAGCAGCTCCTTCGCCGGGCCCAGGCACCGCGGACCCGGTGGCTCACCTCCATGCAGGCAGCCTCAACTCCTTGCCCACCAGTCTGGACAAGGAAGCAGATGGGTGCTTCGCTTGCAAACGGCACCTTGCGGAAAAGTCTTCATGCAGTTGTGCCTTAGAAATCCTAGAAACACAGTGATTCAGAGGGGCCTCCAGGCCATCTAGTCTGACCTCCGGCCCCACTCATGACTCGCCCACCATGTGCAAGCAAATCTTTGTTGTTTGCTTGCTTCTTTGGCATGCGGGCGCCAGGTGAGCCTTCCCAGGCTGAGAGCCAGCCGCCTGCACCGTGACTCTCAAGGACAGTTGCCTCTGCGTTCCTGCGAGCGGACGTGCACTCAATACCTGTCACGGAGCCCCGGCTGGGCAGCCCTAATCACAAAGAGCCAGGCTCCTGCGCTGATTCCCCCTGAAGCACGGAGCCCAGAGAATCCAGATAAAGCGCGGGAAGTTATGGGGATGCCGGGCATTGGCCAGCTGGCACAGCCCGCCCTTATCTCGGCCCCAGAGGCCTCCACACACCGTCCGTCCTGCCCCTGGGTGATCGTCGCCAGCAAAGGACTTCCATTAAGGGAGAGGAGATTGCGAGCCACGTGGGGCCACTCCGAGTCAGGGCTTTGATGAAGAGCCTAGCAAAACACTACCGGAGAAATGATTGCTGCCTGGACTGGCTTTGAGCCCCCACCCCTGACGGAAAAGCGCTCCGAGGGCTATTCGCAATGGGTGGCTGATGGGTGGTGTGGAGCTGCCCTCGGCCCAGGCATCCTGCGGGTCAGGGGAACACAGTGAAAGACCCGCGCCAAGCTTCACATCTTTATTAATGGTGTGGCGGGGGAGGGACGCAGTCCACCAATAACACCTGTGGATGATCACCTAGCCAGCCGGGCAGGGCTCTGGCTGCCCGGCAAGGACTGGCCAGGCGAAGGTCACCAAGTGAGCTTCTACTTCGCAGCACTTCTGGCTGCAGGGCGGCTTCCGGCTATTTGGAGCCCGCACGGCGTCCTCGATGCCCCGGAGGCCATGGCACCCCGCGCGGGCTCAGTAACAAGGGCAGGGAGCTGTTTTCAGCACAAGCTGGTGCCAGGTGGGGGTGTCAAGGGCTCTGTGCCGGCAGTGGGCACGGCCCCTGCCTGAAGGGCAAAGATCCCCCCACCCGCCGCTTCCTTTCCAGGCCTTTCCTCCTCAGCTGCTCTGTGCTGAGCAGGGGGCATTGCCAGCCCTGCTAGGCGGGCCCAGTGGTGGGGCTGACTCTCTCCCCCGCAAGGAGGTCGCAATGGGGCTGAGTCCAGCCCCCCATCAGCAGCCAGGGGGTGGATGAAGCCCGTCCTGGCTTCTGCCTGGGAAAGCGAGTGGAGGGGCAAGTCCTGAAGCCTGGGCCAAAAGGGACCCCCCCCCCACCCTCAGCACCCTCCCCTGGCTGGATCGGGCACGGGGCGCCGCTCAGCCCTCGGGTGGGGATAGCGCGCAGCCAGCCCCTCCCGAGCAGCAACGCTGGAGCCGGCCGGGCCAGCACCGCTGGGGCTCTGGGCAGCATCCGAGCGAGCCCGAAGCGAGGTGAGAGCGCGGGGAACGGCGGGAGAGAAGCAGGCAGGGCCAGGAGCTGGCGGCTTGGCGGGCCAGGCGGTGCAGGGAGCAGGGCTGCATGAGCCGGGCGGCTTCAGAGGCAGCCCAGCACCCCGCTTGCTTCCAAGGAGCCACCTTCATGCTGTACGCTTAATTTCCCCGGTAGCCACAATCCTCTTGGAGCTTCTGGGCAGGATCCTCCAGCAGAGGGGAACCTGTGAGGCGCAGCCCTTCCCCTCGTCGAAGAGGCTGGCGCTTTGGAGAGGGAAGGGGCGCCTGCCCGAGGCCTTCTCAGACCTGGCGGCTGAATCGCACCCTGGAAAGGGTATTTTCAAACAAACAAGCAGATGCGCTCAAGCCAAAGCTGCTGCCCTGTTCGGCTTCATCCCCTTGTTTGTATCACCGCGTTCCTATCTGGCACCGCGTCACAGCGCAGCGCATCCCCCGTCGCCTCAGAGGAGCGTGGCCAGCACTGGCCTCCTGTCAGCGCAACCTGCTCCGACACCTGCGGGATGAAGCGCTGCCGCTGGCAGCCGAGTTATTAACAAACGGTGCCGCTTACGGGGTGATGTCTGAGGACGGCGGTCCAGCGTTCCAGGATGGATTGCAGGATTTGCCTGAGTGCCACATTAGCCTGCTGCTTCCTTGGATCAAAAAATCCATTCTCAATGGCAGGCTGTTCCTTTGGAATGAGCCATTTCCAGGGTATGCTTCCGGAGGCATGTACAACATGCAACACCCACCCACCCCAGAAACCAGTGGGCCTTCCATACACAAGGGGTTAATTTACCCGCACCGGCGGTGAGCCCTGGGCACCCCTCTTCCGAGTTCTTTCTCCAGGGGAGGCCCCAGCTGTGGATGCCCCCCCCACCTCCCGGGCTCCACCTGGTGCCAGTGTGGTCGTCCCTTCAGCACTGCTGGCATCTGACGGGGTTTCATCAGGTTAGTCTCTCATCTAACCGTTTTGAGCTGATTAAATGATTTTTAGATTTTCTGTGCGAGAATCTTTACATGGCCTTTTGTCGTTGTAATCTGCCTTGAAAGGAAGAAAGGAGAGATAGAAATTCGTACTCAGCCGCTCTAACGAACCAGGGCTGGGTGACCACAAAATAGGTAGCTTTGCTAACTTCACAACAAGCTGTGGGTTCTCCGTAGGTCGCTCATGGTCAACAAACCGTGGTTCGCCAACACAGCCAGTTCACACCACGCAATAGCCCCCTGTTCCATGACAACCCATACCCTGGGCTGGCAGATGGTGCGAACAGCCTCTGGGCCCGCTGCGCACTGCCTGCGAGCACCTCTCCAGCGTGTCGTGTGGAGAAGAGCCCTTCCCAGCCCTTCCGGTACTTGCCAGGAAGGGCCTGGGAAGCCCTGCAGGCAAAACATGAGCTTTGCGTACCCGTGTCCCTCTCCGTGCATTTCTCGGATTTAACTTAAGAGATAGAAAGTGTGGCGTGTAAGGTAAGCAGCAGTTTTGGCGCATGCTCCTCATGAGCGCATGCACACCTGCGCATGATGTCCGGAGCTGTTGGGCAGGGCCTCCTGGCAGGACTGGAGAAGGGCTGGTTCCCGTGTTGGTCACCAACTCTTTGCCTCTTCCTCTGACAAGTGTATCCAATTTCTCCCTATAGGTCGTTATGGGTACCCTGCCTTTTTATCCACCTGCGGGTTCAGTCGATATTTGGCTCGCGTGCTTGGCGAGATTTCTGTGTGCCGTTTCCATGGTTACATCTTTACCTTTAAGAGAGACAATTTTCCAGAGGCTACGATGAGATTCCGGTGCTGCGTCCTCCATTCAGAACTGTCTCCCCATAAAAGTGGCACTAATTGAGCATGAAATCGCATGCACCTAAATTACGCCATAATATATGCAGAGTTAAATAGCTCTAAGAAGCTATTCTGGAGCGCTGGGATCCGTCCTCGTCACGTCCCCTGCTGAAATGCGCTCGGTTCGCTTGGCAGCTTCTCGTCTTGGTCCCTCTCGGGCAGCCGCCCACCCCTTCCATTCTTCGCGCTGAGGAGATGGGGCGCTGGGTAAAGAAGGCCATGCGCCACGGGAGTGTGCTCCTTTCGCACTGTGCGCTTACTTCCCACAACGGGGCCAAGTAGGGAGACTCGGGGCATGTGATCTTTGTGCAGTGTGGTAGCAACCAGCCTGAACTGGACTTCCCACTTGCACGTGGGGTTGCTATCCTGTGCATCCTGGGATAGAAAAACTCCTGGCTGATTGGGGGATGCTGGAGGTGTGGGGCTTCTTTCCCCCGAACATGCATGAGGCTGTCCTTAGTTATCCACGGCTGGCTTTGCACTCACCAAATGCCCGGACACAAGTCTCAGCTCAAGCAAGGCGCTGGGATGCATGTGAAAATGAAGATTTTGAGAAGATTAATGCCGACATCGGGTGGGAGGGCCCTGTGGTCATGGATGCAGGCAAAAGGGACACAGGCTGGAAGTAGGTGGGCGCCAGGAAGCACTTCCTGATGGTTAGGACCCCCAGGGTGTGGAACAGGCTTCCACGGGAGGTGGCAGAAGCCCCATCAGTGAGGGGGTTTAAGGATAGGCTAGACATGCACATGGTGGGGATGTCACAAGCGGAGCTGGCTGGAGCCGGGGTCAGACTAGATGGCCCGGGAGGCCCCTGCTGACTCGCTCTGTTTCTGTGCCAACTATTCATAGTGACGTGGTGGTGAATTTTGAAGCAGATGGTCCTCTTGGCTGTCTCCACAGCCAGGCCCCCAAGGAGACCCCAGAATCCAGGCCGTTGTGCTGATGCCTCTCAAGGAACCCTCCTAGGACTTCTCACGTCCACCAGGAGCAGCTCTCCGGTAAAGTTAAGGGGCTTGGCTCTGTTCGGGACTGAGCCCCCCACCCCACCGCCAGCGGTGCTTTATAAGGGGGAGCAAGGAGGTGCTGCTGCGAAAATGCACCCAGCCACACTGCTCCAGCTACAGCGAGGTCTGCAGTGACACCCAGAGGGGGCAGGGGAGCCGGGGTGGGGGGCACATGACGTCAGCACCCTCACGGATCACGCAGGAGCCCGGCCTCTGCCACAGCACCACTCATGGGGCAACAACAACGTCACGTGGGTGGTTTGCGATAACAATAAAACAGAACAAGGCCAACCAATTGAAAAGACTGTCGGTTTCAAAATGTGCAAAATCCAGGCTGATGTTTCCGTGCCTCCATGAAACCACAGCCACAGGCAGGTAAGGGTGCGATGCTGAGAGCTCAGCTGGGCGGAGGGGAGGGGAGGGGAGGGGAGGGGAGGGCTCAATGCCAGAGTGTTTTTCCCCAGCGCACTCAATGCAGCCCGCAGCTTCCTGAGGTCCGTGCTCGCCTCTGCAGGGTGCTGTGAAACACGGGCTCCCCAGTGCCTGGCACGGCACGCTGGCCAGTGAGGGCTCGCACGGCCCCTGCACGGAGGGAGGGGCTGTTCAGCTCAACCAAGGGGGTGCAGAGCCCGGAAGTGTGGGTGAGGGTGGAGGGAAAGGGAAAACCTCCTCCTCCTCCTGCTCTGCCCCACTTTGACCCCCTCCACGAACGAGGCTCTCCAAACGGCCTGCCCTTGACAGCCCTGCGCAGCCCTTTCCGGCTCAAAGCTGTGGCTGCCTTGAGGGCGTCCACGCATCTCAGGGCTGGTCTCCGTCTTCTGCCTTTCCCTGGCGAAACTGTCTTCCCCAGGGAGCCTGGCCTTCTCTCCATGTGCCCAAAGTACGACAGCCCCAGTTTGCCATTTTGGCTTCCTGGGAATGTCCTGGCCTGATTTGATCCGGGGCTCTCCTGTCGGTCCTGCTGTCGCTCGCCAAGCTCTCCTCCAGCACCGCGTTGCACAGGCGCCCGTCCTCCTGTCGGCTTTCCTCACTGCCCGGCTTTCACGGCCACCCGTAGTGACCCGAATGCAGCAGTGCGGATGATCTTGGCCTTGCTCTTAGTGAAGCCTCCTTCCACGTGATGATCGATAGTTTCTCCTTCCTTCCCCCCCCGCCCTTCCCAGTCTTCTGCCAGGGTCTTGTTTCAAAGGGCCAAAGTCTGCCAAACCTTTCACCATGTCGGTGGCTTCAGTGCTGATCGCAAAGCCATGCGCTACTTCTGCGGTCATGAGGACTGTTGTCTTCCTCATGCTCAGCTCTAATCCTGCTGGTGCGCGTTCCTCTTGCGCTTTCCTCCGGAGTCGTTTCAAGCCCTTGCCGCTTTCCGCCAGCAAGATGCCACCGGCGGCCTCTCCTAAATTCTGGGAGTGTCTTCCGCCAATTTTCACTCCTTCCTCCGGTCCTAATCCAACTTTCCTTCTATGTCCTGCATACGGACGGAGCAGGCAGGGAGCGCGAATGCCCCCTGGTCTGATGCCGTTGCTTCCGGACGCCATTCCTTCCTCCGCAGCCTGTCCTGACGGAAGCTCCTTGGCCGCCATGCAGGTCACGCATCAGGACAATCAAAGGCTGAGCCCCCTTTCTTTCAGGACCCCCCATGGCCTCTTGAGGTCCACCCAGCCAAAGGCTCTGCTGCAGTCTATAAAGCAAGGACCGATCTCAAATTATTTGAGGCGCTCCAGTAGCCAACATATGTTGCCAAGACGATCTTCCTTTTAGGAACCCCGTGTGGACACGCGCTTCTTGCTCCATGGGGTTTGTCGCATCACTTTGACCATCACTTGGCCTGCATGGGAAAGTACTGCTCTGCTCCTGCAGTTGCTGCGCAACTTTGAACCCCCTTTCTTGAGGACTGGGAAGCATGTTGAATGTTTCCAGTCTGCGGACCATTGTGTCGGCTTTGTTGGCCTTTCTTGATGAGATTTCAGCTGATTCCGTCTGGGCAGCTCGCAATGCCTTCCTTGATGTTCTATCCACTGCAAGTGCTCAGTCCTTCCAAGCGCTTTCGCAGCCGCCTTCACTCCGCTTTCTAACATTGCTGGCTCTTCCGCGCAGCAGTCCTCCCCCAGGGAGTCTGCCAGCCTTTCCTCTCTTCTGCGTAGTTCCTCTAACGCCATTTGCACCCTGTTCTGCTGCCTTTCAATGTTCCCAATCTAGTCTTAAAACTCCCTTTGATTTCTTGGATCTTCTGGAAGAAGGCTCTCGCTTCCCCTCATTTGTTGTTCTCCTCTGCTTCTTTGCACTGATCATTGTAATAGTTCTTTCCGTCTCCAAATGGGCTTCCACGGGGGGTGATTGAGGCCCCATCGGTGTGGGTGTTCAAGGACAGGCTGGACATGCACATGGTGGGCATGTCGTGAGTGGAGCCGGCTGGAGCCGGGGGTCAGACTAGCTGACCCAGGAGGCCCCTTCTGACTCGCGCTGTTTCTATGTTTCTATAGTCATTGGAAAGTTGCATTCACGGTTCTGACCCCATTTCTGCCGCCCTTTGCTCCTCACCTGCCTTAGCAGTCAGGAGCTTTCCATGTCTTGTTGTGCCAGGCTGCCAGCTTCCTCTTGAATGCCTGTGTAAAAGTTCCCAGCTCTTCTTCTTCTTCAGCATCTGTTGTTGGAGCGTAGCTCTGAATGATGGTCATGTTGGTAGGTTTTCCGAGAAGTCTGATTCGCAGCCCCTTCCCGCCTACCTGGCATCGTGCCTCGGTATTAGAGGCACTCCATTTCTTCTGAGTTTATAATTTTCGGAGCAAAGCATGGTGTGTTTCTCTCACTGAAAAGGTTCTTCCCTTCCAGCCCACTGTGGTTTGCTCAGACTGAATCCTGCGATGTTTCCCCATTCATCTTCCCACTTTATGGCTTCCGGTTTGCCCTGATTCATGCTTCTCATGTCCCATGTTCCAGTTGTCTGTGTTGTGCAGCACAAGACTTCCCTTTCCCCTCTGTGTGTGTCGGCCACTGGACTTGCTTTTGGCTTTCATCCAGTTGCACCGTTTGGGACGGTGCTGTCCTTACTCGTCCTTTGCTCTTGCCCGCTAGCTGCTTGGGGGCCTTCTGGCCTGGCCTTCACCTTCTGGCACTCCCTCCTGTTTCATTTCGGACTGTTTCGCCACTGGGCCTCCAAGGTACGAAATTCAGAAGCGCCTTCCGTTTCCTCCTCCTGCGCGATGCTACCTGGAAGCAGTGTGGGTACTGGTGCTGCCGCCTGTGAAACTCCAGCGTGGCTTTCGACTGCCAGTGGCTGCCCTCAAGAAATGTCCCCACCCCGTCACTACTAGAGCAGGCCATTATTTCCTGCTGGCATGACCTCTCCCGCGAAGGGGTGGATGCGTCCTAGTCTGGAGCCCTGCTTTGGCCTTTGGTGACCCAGCCAGGAGACCGGCCTGGCAAGAAACATAGAAACATAGAAACAGAGTGAGTCAGAAGGGGCCTCCTGGGCCATCTAGTCTGACCTCCGGCACCAGCCGGCTCCGCTCATGACATGCCCACCATGTGCATGTCCAGCCTATCTTTGAACACCCTCACCGATGGGGCCTCAACGACCTCCCGTGGAAGCCCATTCCACGCCCTCGGGGTCCTAACTGTCAGGAAGTGCTTCCTGGCATCCAAATTGAACCTTGGCTCCCTGAGCTTTGCTCCATTGGAGCGCGTCCTGCCTTCCTCTGCAGGGGAGAACAGGCCTCTCCCCATCTCCATGTGACACCCCCTCACATACCTGTATGTTGCCAACATATCCCCTCTGAGTCTCCTCTTCTCCAGGCTGAAGAGACCCAGTTCCCTCAGTCTCGCCTCATACCCCATCCCCTGCAAACCAGCCACCATCCTTGTGGCCCTACGCTGCACTGACTCCAACCTGGCTATGTCCTTTCTGCAATGAGGGGCCCAAAACTGAACACAATACTCCAGTTGCGGGCGCACCAGAGTCGTGTAGAGTGGTAGTAATCCCTCTCTTGATCTAGAAGCCACACTTCTGGCTATGCAGCCAAGGGTGGCGTTCGCCCTCTTGACCACCGCATCACACTGCTGACTCATGTTTAGCCTGCGGTCAACCAGCACCCCGAGGTCCCTTTCACAAGTGCTGCTCTCCAGCCACTTGTCCCCTAACCTGTACTTATGACACCCATTCCTATGCCCCAAGTGCAAGACCTTGCACTTCTCCACATTGAACGCCATCCTGTTGTCTCCTGCCCACTTCCATAGTCTGTCCAGATCCTTTTGGATCTGGAGTACCTGCTTCTCAGTTGTGGCCACTGCTCCAGTTTTAGTGTCGTCTGCAAATTTGATCAGCAGACTGTTCACCCCTTCTTCCATGTCGTTAATGAAAAGATTAAACAGGATCGGCCCCAGGACAGAGCCCTGGGGGACCCCGCTTGTCACTTGCTGCCATCCCGACGATTCCCCACTAATGGTTACCTTCTGCTTTCGGTCAGTCAGCCATGCCCTAATCCACCGGACAGTGCTTTGGTGTATCCCAAAACTCCTCAGTTTCTCCACCAGGATATCAGGGGGCACTTTGTCAAAGGCCTTGCTGAAATCCAGGTATACCACATCCACTGCATCCCCTCCATCCAGCCATCTTGAAACCTTGTCGTAGAATTCCACAAGGTTTGTCTGGCAGGACCTGTTTCTGCGGAAGCCGTGTTGTGTGGCTGTCAGCCTCCCTTCCCTATCTAGCATCACTAGATCTCTCTCTATTATGAGCCTTTCCATTGTTTTTCCTACAATGGACGTAAGGCTAACCGGTCTATAATTCCCCATGTCCTTCCTACTACCCTTTTTGAAAATTGGGACCACCGATGCCACCCTCCAGTCCTCTGGAACTTCACCCGTTCTCCACGAGGCCTCAAAAATGGAGGCCAGCGGGCGTGAGAGAACCCCTGCCAACTCTCTAAGTACTCTCGGGTGTAACCCGTCAGGGCCTGGCGCCTTTGTAATGTCCAATGCCCTGAGGAGCCCCTCGACTTCAAGGGGGGTGACTCTAATCTCTGCCCCTAAGTCCCCAGCCTCATCCAATCTCCTATACGGATATCCCCCGTCCTGCTTTGGGGAGAACACAGAGGCAAAATAGTCATTTAGCATCTGTGCCTGTTCCCTCATGTCAGTCACTGGATCTCCTTCCTCCTTATTTAGTGGTCCACCACTTGTCTCCCCTTCCTTTTCCCATTTACATGCTGGAAGAAGCCCTTTTTGTTGCTCTTGATATTCTTGGCAAGTCTCAGCTCGTAATCAGCCTTAGCCTTGCGAAGAATCCTTCTGCAACGGGCCTCCTCCTCCCGGTATACCCTTTTGTCTATTTCCCCCAGTACCCATTCCCTATGGAGGCTCCTCTTTCGTCTAATCCCCCTAACCACCTCCTTTCGCATCCATGGCGGCACTCTCCTCCGCCTCCCCACCTTACTGACTAGAGGTATTGTCAGGGCTTGCGCCTGCAAAACCTCCCTTTTGAGTGCCATCCACCCCTCCTCAACTCGCTTACCTTCCAGTAACCTATCCCAGGAGACTTTCCCCAGCCTGGCCTTCAGTTGGCCAAAGTTGGCCCTCTTGAAGTCCCAGCTTCTAGTGCTCGCCCTGCTGCACGGCCCCAGTCCCCTCATCTCAAGGCAAAGGATGGAGTGATCACTCGCATCCAGAGCTCCCCTAATCTGTACTTCATCTATCAGCTCCTCCCTATTGGTCAAGACCAAGTCCAGGATGTTTCCCCCCCTCATCGCCTCTCGGACCCTCTGTGTGAAAAACCCACCCTCTAGAGCTTCTAGGAAGTGACGTGACCTGGCTGTCACCGCCGAGTGAGTCTCCCAAGTAATATCTCCCAAGATCGCCTGGCCTCCAGGCAGTGTGGCTCTTGGGCTTTCTGGCACCCTCAGCCCCAATTCCTGTGCAGCCAACAGGGGATGCGCACAGCCAAATGTGGTCACTGAGCATCTGCATGCATGAAAAACTGAGCAGGAGACTCTGCAGGGGTCCAGGTCCCAGTGGTGGAGCACACGCCCCGGAGCGAAGAGCGCCAGGCTCGGTTCTTTTCATCCCCCGTGGCAAATTGCTCAGAAAAATGACACTGAGAAAGTTTTCCTCCTGCCTTTGGCAGCTGGAGTTGATTTGGCCCGTGGTCCTGGACCAAGTGGCCAACGTCCGACCCGCCACGTTCAACTCAGATGGTCAAACTTAGTGGAGAAGCGGCAGCATTTCTACGCTTTTATTTCTGCTGGTAATTATGCACGAAGACAAGCGAACCAGGCAAACGTCTACCTTGTGCGGTACTTCGCACAGTGGCTAACCAGACGCCTGTGTGAAGGGAAATCCTCCCGCCGAACATCCGCGGAAAAGCTGCTTTGCAAGTTTCCCAGAGCAGAGCACCTCTGATCCTGGAGGAAGTGCGCCGCCGTCATTAGCGCAGCCCCGGAGAGCCTCGTGCGCTCTGAATTTGCCTATTTCGTCTTAAAGCTTCCCGGACTGGTGGCCGCGAATGGCACGGTTTAGCTTTATGCTGTGAAGAAACACCTCGTTTTCTCTCTCCGGAATCTCTCACCACTTAGCTCCATAATATGACCTCAGATTCTGGTATTATGCAGCACTTTCTTCACACCAAGTACAATTTCAAATATCTCTGTCGGGTCTGCCCTGTTACTTGGCTTTTCCCCGTCCTTAATAATACCCAAGTGCTTCAACTGCTTCTTCCAGGAAAGTCACTCCAACTCATTGATCTCTTGGGTTGCCCTTTCCTGTTTCTGGTGCTACAATATACTTTTTGAGGTGCAGCGACCAGGATGGAAACTGGCACTCTGAACGTGGCCACCCCATAGATTTGCATTTGACCGTCTTCGGCTCCTCCCGGCACAGGCTGCACGAACAAACCAGCAATGATGCCCAGGCCCTCTTCTCTCCCGGAACTGCGATTCCCGCCCCAGAACGAGCGGGGCCCGTTGCTGCAGGTGGAAGGAAGACAGCTGCGATTTCCCGCTCTTTGCCCACCACCCTGTCCGATGCACCTCCGTGCGTTGCACTGGTGCGGGGCACGATCCAGTGGGACCCTCATGCAGCTCTGAGCTCAGAGCACTGTAGGCATCCCATGCAGGTAAAACCCACCTCCAAGCGCTCCCGGCCCTGCAATCAGTGGGGGGGGGACAGTCTTGGCCCCCACCTGCAGTGCTCCAGATGGGGAGGGAAGGAGGCTGGGGGTGGGGGGGTGCCCAGGTCTGTCTTGCCCTGACAATGCCGCTCCACTCCTGCCCAGAATGCCCTCTGAAGCCAGCATGCGGCCTTGCAGCCCTGGGTGTGGGAAGGCCGGGGCAACCCAAGCCCAGATCCAGAGCTCCCAGGCTGGGGAATCTCCCCACCCCCCCGCCCCGCCTCGGAGCCGGGATTTTTTGCATGCAGCACTGATTGTGCGCTCATCATCCATCACTCGTGGAAGCTCTGGGGTGCGTTCCATGACCTTCTCCTCCTCCTCCTCCGGGGCCTTTCCTGTGGTTTCCAGCCATTTTGGCTGCTTTCTTAAAAAAAAGAAGAAGACTGCATGAATGAAGAAATGAATGAAGAAAGTCAGCTGCTAAATTTCAGCTCCGGCGCAGGCCAGAGAAAAGTCTGCTGCCTTTATGGCCCCGGTTCTGCCAGGCTGCAGCCACTCCGGGCACGAGCTCGGGCTTGGCCAGTGGCAAAAGGGGACTTCAGAGAACGCCCGGTGAAAAGGCCGATCCACCAGGGAAGAGGCAGGGGGAACAGCTTGCCACGGATGAGCAACTGTAGCGCACGTCGCAGGCGATATTTATGCAATCGGACACATTGGCCTACGCGACACGACACATTTGTGCGAGGGAAACACAATCACGGCAGTTTGCCTTTTTCTTCTGTGGCGAATTATGCCCGCCACGGAGAGGGCCTCAAGGCTGGGAGGGGCCCCCGCCAGCTGCGTCAATCCCTCTGCAATGTGTGGACTTCCTGATTTCAGCCCGGTCTTGTGAAGTCAGCCGAGTCACGCAGAAGACCACGGACGGGTGTGGCATGGGGGTTGTGCGACTGGCGGCCTTCTTCCACGCCAGCGACGCGGCACGGTGCATGCGGCTGGTGCAGGGGCGACATGAGGCCCCCTTCCCGGCGAGCTCCCTGCCACCATCCGTCCTCCGTGTCAGGTTGCGGGAGCCCCAGCGGTGCCTCCACGGGTCACGGAAGGGGGACTGCCCGCCGTGGCGCGGGGCTCGGAACGGAGCTTCTTCCGTGCCCGCTGACAATGCCCTGCAAGATTCTGGAGGCTCCACTCAGCGATTTCCTGAGATGCTAAAGACCACGTGGGGCAGAACAGACCACGCCACTGTGGCCCCTCGCCTTGGCCAAGCTGCGTCTCCCAAGCGCCACCCTCTGGAGCTTCCCACCCGAGCAGCTTCGGAGCCACGGCGGTGCTCTGCTGGCTCGGCCGATCCCCCCAGTGGGATTCCGTGGCCACAGGAATCCCACAGCACGACTCAGAAAGACCCCGTCTTTCTCCTGCTATGGCTCACCTGCTATGGGGCTACCTAAGCCACCCCGTCTGACCCTCGACTGAAACGGATCTAAAAACCGGTGTTGCCAAAGAATATCCAGAGCCGTCTGGCAACCACCTTGCCCAGGAAAGGAGCGCTTGCCGTGGGCATAAAGTTGCAACTCTTTTCTCAGTCCCGGGCAGACTGAGGGCAGACCCCAAATGGAAGCGCTGGGGGACTGCCCGCGAGGAGGATGAAGGAAATGGCCGTTGAGAACACGGCCAGCCAGGATAGGGGAGCCGATGCCTGGCTTGTGGCTGCGTTTCTCCTTATTTTGAGCTGCACGCTCTGGATTTCTCATCAGAGCTGGTTCCCATCCCCAAACATCATTGGCTTTGATGAATCACCTCCTATAGTTTATTCTCCTCCTCCTTAAAGATCGAAATAGAGCCGAGCAGCCTGGCAAAACTCAGGCAACTTTCTTTTGTGGGCGGGGGAATGGGGGGGGATGATAAATGGTTAACCCACGGGGTTTCCCGTCTTCCCTCCGCACCGATTCTTTGGAGTGTGAGCTGAGGAACCAAAACCTACGAGAATTGCTACCATGTGTCTCCATCACCTCCCGGAGATTAGCCCCATATGGGGAGAGACGTGCTCCACTCCCATCCATTTGCAGCGTGTGTTTGATCTAAATTTATAGCAGACGTCTTGAAAATATATGTGACAAGGCAGGAGATAGGCTTCAAACATCACACACACTGGCTACTTCGCATGTTATTTAAAATATACGGCCCGGCTCATTAGGCCGTCTATATCGCCGTATACTCAAGCATGTGGTGATAAATGTTTCCAGCACGCCCTGCCGTACACCTCGTGCTTTCTGGAGGAGTGGCCGCTGGCTGAAGCGGGTCACGCATTGCCACGGGTGGGCCGAGTCACATGGAAACAGAGCGAGTCAGAAGGGGTCTCCTGGGTCATCTAGTCTGACCCCCGGCTCCAGGCGGTGCCGCTCACATGGCTTGAGAAATCTGGGGGAAGGGAGGGCTGGCGGCTGGCACCGTCCGGTGCTCCTGCAGGGCTCCTGTCCCACGGCGACAAACTGCCCTGACGCCCTCACGACCCATGTTGTGAGAGCCACATCCGGTTCTGGCCCGGGGCTCAAGTCTACCTGCGTGTGCACATGCCACATGCAGTTCTGCGCGCACCCTGCAGCTGCAGTGGGGGGAGCACAGCCTGGCTGAATCATAGGGTCACGGAATAGTAGAGATGGAAGGGGCCATCAAGTCCCACCCCCTGCTGTTGCAGGACACCACGTTACACCACCCCACTCAGAGGGCTGCCCAGTGGCACCTTGACTGCCTCCAGTGTGGGAGAGCCCTTCCCCTCCAGGCAGCTGGTCCCACTGTCACTTTGCTCTGACGGTGAGGAAGCTCTTCCTGATGTCCAGCCTGAATCTCGGTTGTTGCAGCTTGAGCTGGTTATTCCGTGTCCTGCACTCTGGGATCAGCCAGAAGAGATCTTGGCCTTCCCTTTTGTGGCCGCCTTTGAGGGGCTTCTCGGGGGATAAGGTTTGAGGTTCGCTGGCAGGGGGGTGGGCAGGGGGCTCTTTCCGTGTGGCTGCTGCCCACAGGGGAGGGGACGGAAGGGCAGCTGCAGGGTGGGGGACTCGGGGCCGGTTTCCACAAAGCCCGTTGCCGGACCTGTTCACTCCTCTGTAAGCAACTCAGCACGAGCGTCCCAAAATCCAGTGTGCTGGATGGCGCGGAGTTTCTACGGAAGGTTCCGACTCCTTTGCCAGTCAGCGATGGTAAAGTTTGCTCATTGTGAGCTGCCAACGCGGCTCAGCCCTGAAACATTTGTGTGGCTTTGCAAGATGCATTTTGCTGGTCTTGAGCGGCTGCGTAGCTGAGACGGAGCTGCTGAAACCTCTTTGTACCAGCAAGCGAAGTAAGTGGCACCCTAGACCACCATTAAAGCGTTCAGGATGAAAAAGCCCCCCCCTGAATTAGCCAGGTGGAAAATGCAATATCAGATACTTCGTGGCTTATTTCAGGAGGGGAGTGGGGGACGCTGCACACCTCAGCTGCTCGTCTGATGAACGCGCTTATTGGCGCACCTCCGTTTTATGTGTTTACATCGGGATCGGCTTGTCCCTCTGCCCAAAGGCAGGCGAAGGATATACACGGCTAAAAACCCATTTCTGAAAATGAAAGCAGTCTCGAAACGAGCTCCTTCAAACAAACCTCGAATCCAAACAGCAGCTTTAATTGCAAGGCCCCCTGTGGATGGATCCGAGGCCGGAGACGTCAAAGTCGCTTCCTTTTCTCGACACCCCACCCCAAAGCTGGCCAGTAACACACAGGACCCATTTCGCAGCTGAACTCTGGAGGAAGCGTTGCAGAGCCCGGAGCAGCAAAGGCGCTCCTCGCATGGGGGGGGGGGGGACAAGCGTATTGCAGCCCCAAGGCGCTGTCTGTGTGAGAGGTACAGCCGAGGTCAGGCGTGCAGCCGGCACGAGGGACCTGGCGGTGAAGCCGTGACTCGGCTCTCCTGTCACAGGATGTGAAATATGTGCAGGCGGCAAATCTTTGCAAAATATGCTCTTTGCCTTGAAGGAGTTCCCAGCATCCCACGTCCCTCCTCGGAGATGGCCGATAAGGGAACTGTTTTGCCAGGTGACTCTTCTGCTGTCAAGATATCAGTGAGGAAACGGCTCCCTTCCCTTCGGTTCAGTCCGAGGTCACTTCCTAAGCTGTTATCGCCTCTGCTGAGCCCATCCGAGTGTCCTGGACGGAGAAGCTGGAAACAAAGAATGGGGGCAGAAGGGATAGGCGGGAATGCGGCAGGGGACAGCGAGGTCACACCCGCGGTCTGACCTGCGTTCCTGGCTGGGGACTCTCCGGATCTGAAGTCTTTGCTGGAAAGAATCTGGAAATCGTGGCCCCTATTTGCGCTGGGCCGTTGGCCATTCACGGGCACCCTCCCGCGTCTGGCAAATGCCACCCGCCTGCGGAAAGCGTGTCTCAGGCTGCTTCAGGGAGTCGTGGGCAGCTGGGCTGCCGGTGAGCGCAAGCTGCGGAGGCTCGAGGGAGCTAGGCATGGGCAGAGGCCGGTTGCTCTCTCTGGCTCTCTCGCTCTCCTGGGCCAAGACGGGGCCCTGAAGAAACAAGGGAGAGGGTGAGCGTTGGCCAGGCCAGCGGGAACCCCGTGCCTTGCAGAAGCAGGATGATAAATGAAAGAGTAGGAGGGGAGCACCTCAAAATAGCCTGAGAGCATGCTCTGAAGCCATGGCATGTTGAACATCAGAGGAAAAGAGAATAAAGATGATCCAGGGTTGGGAACGCTGCCCTGTGAGGAGAGACGGAGAGAACTGGGCACGTTCAGCCTTGAGAAGAGAAGACTGAGGGGCGACATGGTGTCCCTCTAGAAGTCCCTCCAAGGCTGTCACAAGGAGCAAGGTCAGGATCTCCTCTTGCTGATGCCAGAGTGCAGGACACGGAAGAATCAAGTCAAGCTGCCACAACCCAGGTTCAGGCTGGACATCCGGAAGAGCTTCCTCTGTCAGAGCAACAGTGGGACCAGCTGCCTGGAGAGGTCATGGGCTCCCCCACACTGGGGACATTCAAGGAGAAATTGGTCAGCCCTCTGCGTGGGATGGTGGGACGTGGTGTCCTGCAGGAGCAGCGGGGTGGGCTCGATGGCCTTCGTGGCCCCTTCCAGCTCTACAATTCCATGAGAGCCAGAAAACTGGTGGGGCAGGGAGGGAAGGAGTCCCTTGCGTGAGAGTGCAGTTGGGGGGCTGGAACCCAGAACTGGGAGCTGGTGGGGCCGCTTGCTGCACAGAGCCGCAGGTGCAACGGCAGCTTTTCTCACTGCAGGGGGCTTGCAGAGGCCTGGGGCAGAAAACGGGCCCCTTTGTCTGATCTCCCCCCGCAGAACAGCCCGTGGATCTTCTGCGGCGTCGAAGAGGCTGGCCCTGCGCTCGCATCCCTCCGCAGAAGCCCCCTTGCACAGCACTGCCACTGAGTGGACGAGAGCGCAGGGCTCTGCTGAACAAGGTGCAGCCTCGAACCGCACTCTGAAGGACACGAGGCCGCCCTTGAAAACTGCCTGCGGTTCCAAGCTGTCCACAGAGCATGCAGGCCGCATCTCTCCTCAAGCAGGACCAACAGCATATGTGGCACAATACGTAGAAATAGGTTGTTCAGAACCTGCAATGGGAATGTAGGAACGCAATGCCGCGAGTCTACTGGCTCTCCCCATTCCCTCCTCAATCAGTTGGCGATGTCCCAGGATCTGTGCATCCCCCCCCCGTCGCGGGACCCCAAAATTAGTCCCAGGAGTGGCTGAGGAAGCATTTTCCCAGGTTCTATTACAAAATAGAGTCCTCGCCACACCATAATACTAACAGGAAAGCTTTATTGCCTGCATGCAAGAGGGCAACACCATTAAGCGGTAATAACAAAGAATGGTTGTAATCTAACACCCTTGATACACTGTTGGCACACCTCCTTTATCCTGATGGGTCAACAGGTTAACTACAGATGTGACTTCCTTCCTTTTCTTGCCTTCGGTGACAGAAGATGTTTACTTTCTGGTCGTGGAACACGAGGAACATCTATATGGTCACTTTGAAAAACAAGGACCGGCACCTCTCAACACCCATTCCATGGTTATCAACCAGAGGTCACAGCAACCACATAGATTCTTTAATTTTTTCTCCATTGACGCTCTCATTCTCTTGTTAACCTTTTCCTCCACAGCTGCCAGCTCTGTAGCAGGTTGAAATCCGGTTCGGGAGGCTTACCTATCGGCCGCTCATCGCTTTCAGCCAAGAGAAGCTGCTCTCTGGCCCCACCCACCAAGCCGTTGGCCACACCCCTTTCGCTTGGCCCCACCCCCTGCAAAACGCGGCCCCCAGGAGTTCCTCTGCATCTGGAGAGGGAGTTGCTGGACCCCAGAGCAACTAGCCCAAAAGAGCGAAACATGGGCTGGAAGGTTTCGAGCCAGGCCACGGACGCACGTCCTGCGTCTCTGTGTTCAAGCTGCTGGCAGGACGGGCGCAGCCGCAGCCAAGGCGGTGCTGCCATGGAAGTGATGAGCTGGAAAAGAAGAAGTCCTGGCCGTGTGGCGAAGGCGAGCAGAAGGGCCGTGGGGAGTGCGGAAGGCGCTGCTGCTGCGCTCCGGCCCCGGAGAGGCTCGGGACTGCGGACGGGATGGGGAGTGCAGGAGGTGAAGGGATCAGCTGGCAGCTCTCCCCAGAAAAGTGGGGGGAAAGGGAAGAGAAGGGCCAGGGTCTGGACGCCGAGGGACTCCTGGGGGAGCAGGCAGGGAGGGCGGCAGGGGCCGTCTCCGTGTCCGCGCAGGTTCGGGGCTGCTCTGAAAGGCAGAGTTCAGGGATGAAGGTGGAGAGCAAGAGCCTCCGTTCAGGGGAGAGTGTGGTGCTGTTTGCGTCAAAGGGACCTCATTCCTGGCTGCTTTCATGCCCAGCATTTGAGCTGCATGATTAAAACGTAAAGCGTGGCCAACGACCTCCCAAAGCAACAACAGCCACAACAGCAGCCGCTCTGGAACCAATATGTGTGCAAGTTCCAGGAGACAAGCGCTCACCGTTCCCTTCCTCCTAGACTACCTGGACAGGCTAAATTACCTGACTGATGAACCTGCCGAGTCTCCCACACTGGCACTTGAGGCTCTGTTGCAAACACCCATCAATTTGGGAGCGCTCTCCAAGGAGTGGAGGGGCTCCAAGGATTGCGCCTGGGAAACAGTGCTCCTGCAGAAGGGCAGTGCATCGCGCAGTGGGAGTGGAGGAGCCAGTCTTTCCCTCCCCACAGTGCCCTCGTGCCCCGCGTCCGAGCCGCTTGCCAAGCTGCCCAAGGAGATGGCTCCACTGAATATAATGGGCGTGGATGGAAGGTGCCTTTTCCTGCCCAGAGCATAAAGGAGCAGAAGACCACCAGCGTGAAAACCAGAGCTCCAAGGGCTCCCGTTGCCACGATGTGCACTTTGCTCTCTGCTCTCCACCAAGGAGGGACCAATGGAAGGAAGGAAGGAAGGAAGGAAGGAAGGAAGGAAGGAAGGAAGGAAGGAAGGAAGGAACCATTGTGCCCGCAGCTGGAGGACTGTGTTCAGTTCTGGGCTCCATATTAAAGGAAGGATATCGCCAGGTTGGAATCATAGCAGCAAAGGGCCACTAGGATGGTGGCCGGTTTGCAAGGGAAGCCGTATGAGGCGAGACTGAGGGTCCTGGGTCTCTCCAGCCTGGAGAGGAGGGGACTCCAAGGGGATCTGTTGGCGACATATAGTGGGTGTCACACTGAGGTGGGTAGAGACCTGTTTTCCCCTGAGGAAGGCAGGATGCGCTGCAACGAAGCAAAGCTCAGGGAACCCAGGTTCAATTTGGATGCCAGGAAATACTTCCTGATGGTTAGGACCCCCAGGGAATGGAATGGGCTTCCTCAGGAGGTGGTTGAAGCCCCATCAATGACGGTGTTCAAGGACAGGCTGGACATGCACATGGTGGGCATGTCGTGAGTGGAGCCGGCTGGACCCGGGGTCAGACTAGTTGGCCTGGGAGGATCCTTCTGACTCGCTCTGTTTCTCTGTGTCTATCACTTCTTCCTCCTTTCTCTACTTCAGGGGATCCAGTCCATCTTCATCTTCGGCTGCTGCTGGTGAAAGTGCCAGTCATCTGCATGAGCCCAGAAACGACTCCTCTCAATGTTCGACAATCGTTTGCAAGAATCCTTGCTACCTGCTTGTTAAGAGCACTGAGGTACGTGGTGCAAATTTGCTGGGCTGGTTTCGTTAGACTCTGAAGCTGTAACAAATCCGAGGAAGACAGCAAAGTACTCAAGGGAAGCCTGTCCTGGAACTTCTCACTTCAGGCAGCGAAAGGCTCACCTCCTGCGTTGGAAGCAGAGAGGCAGTGGGAGGAAAGAAAAGTCAGTTTGCCAACGCAGCAACGGGGTCTGAGTGCAAAGTTGAAAGGAAATTGTCGTTCGGGAAGAAAAAGGATGCAGATGTCAAGAAAAGCCCTGGTGGAAGAAGGGAAATGAACTCTGAACTCCCTCAAGTTTGCAATGCTTTTGCGATTGAATGTAGCAATGGCACACAGTAAATATTGTTATTCATGCGCTGGCTGAAAGGGAACGGATAATGCACATTGTAGTAAGTGAATCCAAATGAAAGGAAGGAACATGAAAAGGAGCGCTGTGAAAAGACCAGGAATCTGAGGACAGAGGGAAGGGAAACAAAAGGAGGAGAAGAAGCAGATGAAAGGAGATGGGGAGGGGGAGACGGGAGCAGCATGTAAAATCTGCAAAAAGTGAAGATGGGACTTAAAAGTGGGCCTTGTAGTGAAGCGACACAGAAGACAGTAAGCCTTTCTTGTAATAATGAGCGATTTTGCCATTATTCATGCAAACATTTGAGCAGTCACCAGTGGGTAGTTAGCTACTCCATCTCCCATTAGAAACTGAGTAGTTTTATACTTGACCTTTTGGTCTTTTTATCATGATGACTCTGTGAAAGCCACTGAGGGAATGTGCCAGGCATCGAGGAGCGGCCTTGTGCGTAGCCCCAGCCGGCCTCTCTCTACTGCCCTTCTTTTTCTGTCGGGCCGGATTCTGACCTGCTGAGGCCCAGCTTTGACAGGTGCCCCAGCATTCGGGCCATGCGAGACAACGCTTCCCTGCACCGTGACCACGGCGTCCCACACAGAGCCCCTGGACCGCCCCCCCATCGGACGCGGGTCCGCATCCGCTGCAGCCGGGCAGCCCTGGAGAACCAACCGGTCAAGACACCACGGCCTGCCCCCTGCCGCCCGCCTGCTCCAACCCGGGGGGCGGGGGGAGGCAGCTTGTCTGTTCACTTCCCCAACAGCTTGTCTGGTCCTTCTCCCCGCTTCTCAAACCGAGAGTTAATTATTGCGAGCCGCTGCTTTTAATGCATTAAAATAATTAGAACCATCGGTGTGAGTGAATGGAGTGTCACCTGCTGGCGCCCTCCGCGCGCATCCCTCCGGGGCGAGTGTGGGCCCTCGGGGGTGGCCGCCCCACGTCCAACGGGAAGCTGCGGGGGAAGCAGGGGTCAGCGCTGCCTCCCTGCTCCCCCCCCGCCGCCCCGCCTGCATTTTTGCCGGATGGCTGTTTGCATCCTTTTCAGAGGGGGAAGGAAGGAGGCGGCAAAGCCTGGGTCGGTGCCACGGCTGCTCCCGTCTCCTCCCTCCCTGCGCCCCAAAAGCCCCGTTTACCCTTCCCCAAGGCTGCTATTCTGAGCCCTGAGAAAAGGCAGGGGCATTGCTCCGATGCCAGCAGTGAAGGGGCAGGAGCAGCGGGTCGGAGCACCAGTTCTCAGCCCCGAAGTGCGGGAGGGGAATCCAAAGCGTCCGTTGCCCGTCCAGGTGGAGCCTGGGGCTGGAGGAGCGCCCTGACGCAGCCCTCATCTGTGGAGAGCCTCTTCTGCCCCCTCACCGAATCACTCCTGAGCTCAGCAGCCGGGCCTTCCGCTCCAGCTCCCTCTGTCCCTCACGGTGCTACGCTTGCGGGTGCTCGGTTGGCAGCCCTGCACATGGTGAGGTTGAAGGTCGTGCCCGGCAGTGGAGGGCGGTGCACCTCCTGGGGCTTGTGCGCAGCGGGGCGCCCTCCAAACGGACTGGGTTTGCACAGGGGTGCCCCTGCCCCGGCGGCCCCTCCGCTCCTGATTCACAAAATGCTGAGCCCCAAAGAGTTGGCGCTGGGAGAGGAGGGGGGGCGTCATCAGCACCAAATCGGTAAGAACCAAGGCAGAGCTGGAACTATTGTCCCCTCCGAAGAGGATCCCCAGGACATCCTATTTCGGTAGCGAAGGCGCTGCAGAACGAAGCGAATGTGGCTCACAACGAGGAATGTCGGGGTAAGGTCAGGACGTAATCCCTGATGTGATTCCACTTAAAAAATCATAGCCATGCAACATTCATGAAGTACTAAAAGGAAGATGTTAAAAGCAAAATGGAAAGTTCGTCAGGCCTGGGCAGGACCTCCCACGGTGAGCAGCAAAGACCATCCAGGGCAGAGGGGAAGTCCGGGCAAGTCCCCCAAAGACCCTGTGGCTGGGATCCGCTCAGCCAGGTGCTGCCCGGGTCCCTGCCACCCCTGCCCTCTGCCGCTGCCTCGGTGGACCCGGCTCTTTGGAGCAGAAGGTGGGGTGAAGGGGGAGGAAGGCAGCAGCAGGGATGGGCGGGTTCCCTCAAATCCGTCCCGTCTGCCCTGCAGGAACTCGCGGGCCTCTTTCGTGGCGCTGCCTGCCGCTTCATGGAACTGAGTCTTCTCTTCGGGATGCGCAAGAATCTCACTCCGTTGGCACGAGTGCGCATCGCTGCTAATGTGCTCTAGTGCTGATGCACATTAGCACAACTCTTCCTTTAAAGGATAGTCTGCAAACCTGTGGGAAAAGCTAGTCCGCTGAAGGAACCCCAGGTCAGCGTTGCGGGAATCGGAAACCATTTGACTCTCTTGCGGGTTTCTCAGACAATCCCGCCTTAAATGGGCAAACGAGAAAAGAGAAGAGGCCGGCGCAGTGATGGGAATGCTTTCGGCCGTGTGCTGCATACCTAGGTGGAAAAAGCCGACTTCCGGAGCTTGGAAGGAAAACCGATAACTTTTAGAAGTGTGAGGTGGGTGGAATATCTTAGAGAAAAAGGCACAGAGCTTTCCAGTTCTTTCATCTGCATTTCTCTCTTCAGGCTGGAGGGATGAGCGATGAAATGGCAAATGGGTGTTTGTAAAGTGTAAAGTAATTCACAAAGGGGAGAGCGTGAGATTTACATGGATGGAATGGACTCAGAAGTGACTCTGTGGAACATCAACCGAATTTGTAGCTGCTGCGAAGGAGGCAAATTTCATGTTGGGGCCACTAGGAAAGGTACTGAAAAGAAATCTTCTGGTCCCACAAAACCTTTCTGCACTGTTATGTGTGATTGTATTCCAGGCACTGTGCACAGCTTTGATCGCCACACCTCGGAAAGGATCTTGTGGAGACGGGAACGGCGCGGCTGGAAGGGTCAAGGGGCAGGGGCAGCTCTGGTGCGAAAAGCCCGCCGCATTGGGGGTAGCGTCCTTAGGGAAAAGGCGAGTGCAGGGAGACGGGACGGAGGTGCGAAGAATTGTGCATGCTGTGGAGAAAGCGGAGAAGAAGGCATTCCTGCCCCTTTCCCACCGTGCCAGGACCCCGTGGGGCGTCCCCGGCAGCGGGCTCAGGACGGCTCTGGGAATGCCTTTTTCGCACGGTGCAGTAAAAGGATGGAGTTCGCGGCCACTGAAAGTGGCAATGGGCCCCAACTGGGGTGGTTTTAAAAGAGGCTTGGGCAAGCAGAGGAGGGCAGGATGTGCCCCGACGGAGCCAAGCTCAGGCAGCCAAGGTTCAATTTGGATGCCAGGAAGCACTTCCTGACAGTCAGGGCCCCGAGGGCGTGGAATGGGCTCCCACGGGAGGTCGTGGAGGCCCCCTTGGTGAGGGTGTTCAAAGATAGGCTGGACATGCACATGGTGGGCATGTCATGAGCGGAGCCAGCTGGAGCCGGGGGGTCAGACTAGATGGCCCGGGAGCCCTCTTCTGACTTGCTCTGTTTCTGTGTTTCTATGTTCTTGGAAGAGGAGGGGCTCGCAAGGGCCCCTGGCCCCAAGGGCTTGTGCCACCTCCGCTGGCAGGGGCAGCTGCTGGGGAACATGGCAGGAGTGGTGGTTGTGCTCATCTCCTGCGTGGGGATGTTCCACATGCAGCTGGGCAGCCCCTGAGTGGGCAGAATCGTGGAGGAGATGAGCCCCTGGGCTGACCCAGCCTGGTCTTCATAAGCAGGTGTCCGCCAAAGTGCATTTTTAAAAACGGCGTGGACGCTGCTGCTGTTTGCCCCTCCCGCACCTTATTCCACGGCCCAGAGACCGCAGCCCCTTGGCACCACTTCGATGCGTGAGGAGTGCAGCCCGATGCCGCCACCTCGGTGCATGCGCGCCTTCAGGGTGCCCCTCCGGAGCATGGGGCACGTTGTGTCCTTGGCTGCCCCAAGCCTCGCGTGTGGGTGCGTGGCACACTTCACGCAGATGGCCGCTCTGGCCCTTGCAGATGAAGCGCCCTGCGGGGCAGCAAAGGGGGCTGGGCCGGCCTTCGAGTGCAGCACAAGCCAGCCGCCGGGCGCCTGGCCGGGTTGCTTCCATGCTGGCTGCACGGAGGTGGGTGGGGGGTCCTCCCCCGGGTGCCAGCGCCAAGGTCCGGGCCCTGAGACAGAGCGGGGAGGCCAGAGGGTGCGCCCCAAGCAAAGGTTTCTTCTTTCACAGTTGTGCTTGTTGTGTTTGTTCTTTTCCGGTGACGGCGTGCGCACTCCTCCCTGCGTGCTTTCTGCTTAGCTGTATCCTGGCTGGAACCTTTTCTAGGCTGTTCCTATCCTTTTTTGGGAGGGAAATGCATGTCGATCATTCGCGTGGTGCTTGGGAAAGGTAAGACTGTAGCTGCTGGTCGAGAGCGGAGGTCAGTCGCAGAACACGCTGAGCAGAGGAGTGGCCAGTGGACCTCCCCAGACCCTGGGAAAAGTCCCGCTTTTCCACAGCTTCCACACCTCTTTGTAAAAGAGCGGGCGCCGTTTACAAGGCCTGTCCATCCACAGCGGGGCGCACGGCTTGTGTGCAGAGCATCTCGGGGCGCTCCATGTGCAGCTGCTTCGGGCCGTTCCCTGCCTCAGTGGAGCGCAGCGCCAAACGCGTCCCCACGACCGGGGCAAGCAGGATGGTGCCACAGCCCAGTTTAGGGCGGCCATCTGGATGCTTCTCATGGCACTCCTTGAATAGGGCGGGGGTCCCAGGGGCGCAGGGCATCTGCCTCGCTCTCTACCTGGGCGAGAGCTACAGCACCCGTGCGAAGCCGAGCCCAGGCATAGCTGGTCCAGATTTTCCAGGCAGGACGTGCTCGCCCCCCACCCGTTTTGCAGGGGCAATCAATGATGTGCCGTTTGCGCTGGCCGTGCCACCCCTTCCCCAAAGGGCTTTTTTTGGTAGAGGCGGCCAAGGTGCAAGCTCAGACCCTGCTGCGGAGGGTCGCAGATCCTTGGCGGCCAAGGAGAGAGTGAAGCGAAGCCGCAGAAAGAGGGGGAGGAAAACCGAAGGCGCCCGGGGCCAGTCGGTCGCAGGGGAGGCGGAATGGACTCGGCAGAGCCATTCCGTTTATGGCGGTGGGGGCTGTAATCAGAGCACGGCCGTCTCCTCCGCAGCCGCTTGGAGCCTCCAGGCAGGAGGGGGAGCGGCAGGGATAGAGAGAGGTCATTTCTCCTGCCTCCAGACTTCGGCATCTGTCAGGGGGTGAACTTCATCGTGGGAGAGAACTTGACCCGCCCCGAGCTGGCCCAGGGGACGCGGAGTCCTTTTCCCGTGCACAAGCGGAGAAAGTTCAGGAGCAGAGCAGAGCGGAGCGTCAGCCGCTCGGCCCCTTCCTTGCTCACACGCAGCCAGCCGTGTGCCCCCAAGCGCCTCCCGGCTTTGCGAGGAAGAAGGCCGCCACCAAAAGGGCGGACTCTCCAGGGAGCGCAGGCCACGGAAGTGGCCTGGGAGCCGCTCCGGTTCTAGCGGGATGCATCGAGCAGTGGCCGGACACGGCATGTGAGCTGGGCCGCAGGATGGAGATGACACCCCCATGTCCAGCTGCGACGGAGGCAGGATCCCTGGCAGGCATGTTTATTTACTAATTTAGGACTTTTGCAGGCCACCTCGTAGCCGCATGGCTCTCTAGACAGCTTACATAATAAAAAACCAACAACATAAAACATCATAAATTGTGAAATTAAACACCATTCACACAATTAAAACCACAATATCAATACTAAATAACATAACATCAAAGCAGGGATAATAATTTAACAACAGATTGGAAACATCTTGAACGTCACAATTATTAACTTTATTTATTTACTTACTTATATTTATAGGTGGCCTGTAATTGCTGAGGCCCTCCCCAGGAGGAAGAAAACCGAAAGCTGCATTAAGATAAAATTAAATTCAGACTAAAATAACTGCCAGTTATGCTGCTCCTGAAATAAAAACGGCTCAGTCTGGCGCCGGAATGTGCCTAAGGACGGCACGTGACAGATCTCACAATTAGGAATGGAACTGAGCATCGGGCTGCGCACGCCGCTCCCTGGGGGCGACCTTTGGTGTGGCCACGTGTGTGACGCCCCGCATGGTTCTGCCCTTGCAGAGCTGGGAAAGGGGCAGAGGAGGGCAGGGCGACCGATCCGGGCTGAGGCCGCTCCTGTGCAGGAAAGCGGCAGCCACCGGCACTAGGAAAAAGCGCCCGGGGGAGAAGATCGAGGTGTGACAGCCAAGCCTGGGGTAGAGGCAGGCCTTTTTCTCCCACTCCCGCAACACTCGACCCCAAAGGGTCCCCCCAGGAAGCAGATCAGTGGGAGACCCAGGGCGGAGAAACTCACGGCACGCAGCCCAGTGACGGGATCGGTGCCACAGGCGGTAGCGATGGCCACCTGTCTGGACGGCTGTCAAAGGGGATGGACAACTTCATGGCGAGGAGCCCCTGTCGCTGCCGGTCTGTGTGCTGTGTGCGGCGCCACTGCTGGGGCATAGGCAGTCTTGTGGCCGTGTCCTTCTCGGGACCCTTGACTTGATCCCACCCAGCCCTCCCTCTTTCCATACGGAAGCTCCTGAGAGGTGGGACAGGTAGGGCCAGAAGGGTCCGGGGCTCAGCCCCCTTCCTCCTGGTGGGAGAAGACAAGATCTGTGGGGTCCCACGTAACACTCCTAGTAGGACCTGATGGGTGTGAGGAGCTGGGTGGAGGCAGCCCCTGGGCTTGGTGGGGTGGACCTGGGCTTAGAGATGCCGCAGCACCCCCACCGCACCCCGAGTTCCCTGCGCTCGGAGAGAGCTGAGCTGAATCCTCACAGTCGGGGGAAACGAATTTCCCTGTTGTGTTTTGATGTGGCCGAGCTTCTCAAGGATGCGCTTCTGGTGGAGAATAAAACTCGCTGGCCTGTGTTGTTGACCGGACCCACAGGGCGGTCGAGGTTTTGGACTCTCTCTGCTTCCGTGGCTCTGGGGCCCTTTTGTGATGACCACCTGCCCCCCTCCTCACCCCCATCCCTGCAAGAGCTTGAGCGCAGGGAGCTGCTCCCAGCCAGGGCATGCGGAGTCTGCGGCGGCAGCCGGAGGACTGGAAGGGGGAGCTGTGGGAAGACGCATGGCTGATTCCTGTGCCCGAGGACTTTCCTTCGTGCGCGCGTCTCAGCCCACGAAGGATCCTGCAATCGCTCTGGTTCGGAAGACTGAGTGGGGGCAGAAGAGATGGGCTGCGGGCAGGGCGGGCGGCATGTTTCTGCTAGAGCAAACCGAGAGGCCGGCCCTGATCAGATGGAGGTTCTGCGCCACTGCCAAGGGAGTTAAATGCCCAATTAATTAGATGCTTTGGGAGAGTTCTCTGGGCAGGGTGGGAGGCAATTCGCGCGTCTCAACTTGCAGTCCAGGAAACTTTCGCTCTGAAGAAATGTCAGTGTGGACGCTTGAAGCATCATCTTTGACGGGCTGTTTGCATTAACATTTCAGTCTTAAATATAACCCGCTTTTTTTGAAGCAACATTTTGTGTCAAGGGATAAATCAGAAATGGCATTTCTGAGTTGAAAAGCACTGGACAGTTTTCTTTTGGATGAAAGCTGTGGTATTTCCATTGTCCGCTCCAGGAAAATGAGCCTGGAATTTCCCCTTGGAATGAAAATTTCATTTTATAAATAGCTGCATTGCTGGAAGCAGCCGGGGGGCAGGGGGATGGGCAGGGAGGAGAGAGGAGAGGAGAGCGCCGAGGATGCCGCTGACGTCGGTCCCAGTCCTCAGGCGGCCTGCAAGCCTGCAGCCCCGGTCCGGTCCGGTCCTCCTCTGCTCCGGACAGGAGGGCCTGCAGGTGGAACAAGCGGATGTGAGCCGTGGAGCTCAAGCGAGCGTTCTTCCCAAGAGCCGGTTTCGCACAGAGAGCTTCCATGCATGTGGACATCGGCGCCAGCTTGCACCCAAGGGCTCCCGCATTCATTTCGGCGTCGCTGCCGGGCAGCTTTGCGTGCCCATTCCTCGGTGCTTGAATGTAGCACCTGTCTGGGGAGAAAGGAAGGATCCACGTGAACATCCAGAGGCACGTGCAAACCGACACGCGTCAGAGCTGGTTGGGTGTTGCCTCGCCTGGCCCAGGTGGGCCATCACCTCTCCCTGTCTGGAGCATCAGGAACTTGCTGGGGTTGGTTGCTTGGCTAAAATGCACTGGCAGGCTGTTTCTCCACAGCATTGCTTCCCAAATGCTTTATCTGCTTTTCTGCACGAATTGCCCTGAATCGCTGACCTTTGCCTCCTGCACTCAGCTATGCAACCACAGCCAGTCTGCAAAGAACATGCTGCCTTTCGTCCAGCTCTGCCCGCCCAGGCTGGCCCTCCGGGAGGAAGCAGCCCAAGAGGGCTTCCTGCCTCGTTGCCTGAGCACCAGGGACCTCTGCGCTTCTGGTTGCTCCTTGGCCCCGTCCCAGGCCAGCCTCTGGCCCCGGCCCTCCACAGCCCCGTCCTCCAACCCTGCAAGCGGGTGCCCAGTGCCTGGCCCGGTCCAGACTCGCACGTACATGCCCAGGTCTAGCTAAAGGTCCAGGATACACTCAAGCTCCCGGTTCAGCTGCATCGTTGGCCCTTGTTCAGGGCGCCCGGACTCACAAGAGGTGAGCTTTTGCCCTTGCAGCCTCTTGCTCAGTAGGACGGGCCACATCCCAGCTGTGGATTTCCTGCAAGGGACTCTGAGGAGCACCGCCGGGCCACGAGCAGGCCGATTATGGCTAGCTCCAGGGTCCTGAAATTCCCACCGGCCAATTATTCAAGGCCAACCGTTTGGTGTTTATTTATCTGTCAGACAAGTTAACCGAGTCTGGGAACATCTCACGATAGAAGAGCAGTTTTAACTCCTTTTTGGTTGCTAATTAAACCCGTTCTAGCTAATTTACACATTTCAGGTTCATACAGTTAAAAGAACTTGTGAGCCAAGAACTTCCAATTAGGTTAGGGAAAGTTCAATATATTCATTTATGCAACAAATGAGCGCTTGCCGATTTCTGTATTTCGGGGATAGCTGGCTCTCAGATCTGGGCCCGCGCAGAGTTTTGCGGAAAAGGCTAGGATGGAAAACAAAAAATAAATGCCAGGGTTTCTCAGAAGTAAGTCCCCCTGAATGCAGTGGAGCTTACTCCCGAGCAAGTCGACAGAGAGTGCAGCGATGCAGCGTGATCTTACGCATGGCCCTGAGACATCCGTTCCGCTGCATGCGGGTGGCCTTCCTTCTAAACTTGGGAGCACGGAACTGCAGCCTTCTGCCAGTCCTGAAAGCTTCCTCGGGGGTCCAGCAGCTGATGTGAGAGGCCAGTTGCCATGAGCAAAGCGATGCTGCGGGATGCGAAGCACCCCAGAAGGACACGGAGCAGCTTCCACGAGCAGGAGCTCTATCTGCTGCAGGTCCGGGAATGCCTGGCAGCTGCGGGCTGCTTCCTCTTCGGACGCGCGTCGGCTTGTGCTCTGGGTCCAAAGGGGAGTGGCTGAAACAGGCAGTCCGGGGTTCTTGTTTTCTGGATCGTGGCCCTGGGCTTGTGCTGCCTTCCTCGCTTCTCGAAGCAAATTGTCCAGCTCTTCTCCAACTGCCTGTCTCAAACTCGACGTTTTCCTCCTCTCTTTTCTGGCATTTTGCAAACGCCACAGCTGAGCTTCTCCAAGAAGTAAGAGCGCAAACATCGCTGGAGAAGGGCCATCTCTGGGCACTGCTTGGATGGACCTCCAGGAGCGAAGGATGGTCCCTCCCACTGCCCCAGTCCGTGGGGTGGTGGGCCGTTCTCTAACGCCTTGGCAAGGCACGGGGCCGAGGAAGGCGACCCCAGTGCTCGGGCTGGCTGTGAGCCTGAGCCGGGGGACCTTTGCTGAGAGGTGCACGGCACCCCCGTCCGGCTCTCTTCTCCAGCGCTGCAGCCTCCCACCCCTCAGTCCAGTGGGCCTCGCGCCCCACGCCCTCCGCCCGCCGGACAGCCATTTCTCCGATGGGCCCGTTGGCGTTTTGTGGCCATAGATCGCAAGGGCGCTCATTAACGGAACAAGTTAGTTCTTATCAAAGTGACCCGTAAATCACCCCGTTGACTGAGTAGCTGCATGCAAAGAGGTCATACAAATGGGCCAGCCCAAGGGAAAACAGCCGCGGATATCAACCACAGGGGGGCTGGAGGTGCTGCAGCCCCCCGAACTTTGGGGAGAATTCCCCATCCTCGGAGAGGCTGGAAACCAGGCCCGGCGAAGTGGGGAAAGGCCTCTCTCCGTCCATGCCGGCTGCGCCCCGGATTAGGGCCCAGGAGCTTTGTGGCAAGCGCCGTGGTGGCGAAGGGTATCGGCACACCGGTGAGGAGCGGTCACGCGGCTCCTTCGCCTCGGCAGTGTTGTCCTATGCCAGAAAGCTTTCAACATACTGGGGGGTGGCTCGATTCCCCCGTGGCGGTTCTAGATGGGGGTAAGGCTGAGCGCCCTCCCCCAGCCCTGCACAAACTCAACCAGGAAGGGAAACAGTCCGTCCAAACAATGGCGCAGCTTGCGATTGATTTCAGCCCATCCGGGAAGGCCAAAGAGCACAGATGTCGAAATATTATTGAATTCCTTGGGATACATTTGATCTCCTTGGCCAAAAAGCTGTAAGAGGGACATTTCAGCTTATTTTTAATACCTTTTGCCACAGAAAAAGAACAGTAATTCAATTACCAAAGCCTTCTCATGACATCAGCTCCCAGCTCCAGACCTCGGTGAGCCCGGTTGCTGTGCGCACAAAGAATGTTATTTAAAAAGAGGTGGAGAAGATTATTTTTCATTTTGTAAATATATCCTCCAGAATTCATTGAGAAGGAGAACGCTCTTCCAAGCAAAGGTCCCCTCCTCAGTCTTATGAAACTGCCCCATGCAGAGATGCATGCGATTTCAGAAGCATCAGGCCCCGTGGCTCGCCTTCCCGCTCACGGCTTTCCTCCAGTTTCATCTCAGTGACATGGCTCCGTATTTTTATGCACACTCTGAGACTTGGGCTCCAGGGATGCTCAATCGTTTGGGTGCTTCGGAGCTTCTCTGCAGTCTGAGGCCACCCGAAGGGGTCCTCTGTCAGTTACACTCCTTTCCAGAAGTTGGGTGTCCTGTCAAGGGTGGGGGACGTTGCCCTGAAGACACATGTGTTCCTCCGTGTGTGGAAGAGGCACGGGGCTGAGCAGGGCAGAGCAGAGCAGAAAGCCTGGACGGGGTCTTCCACAGCAGCCCTGATCATCTGCAAATGCTTGCAGTTTATAGCTTGCTTCTCTGATTCTAGTACCTTTAATGTCCACATCGTCCCTGATATTTCTGTTTAACACTTCTAAGGTCAATATAAACAGCAGAGGTGACAGCGGGCATCCTTCTGTCTTGTACACTTTCGTATATCAGAGTGGGCTCCTACAGCCCCCAGAATTGACACTGTTCCCCTCTTGAGGTGGAAAGTGAAATCAGAGAGCCTCCAATTACCCGCCTCCCCGGCTGGATAAGTCCATGTTTCAGTCGCAACAGAGAGAAGGCATTTCTCTGGGACCTCAGTCATGGCAGCCTAGAAGAGCCAGCCGTGGAACTGACCAGAGGGGAGGCAGTCCTGGATTTGATCCTAAGCAGGGTTGTCCAGGAGCTCATAGGTAAAGGTAAAGGTTTCCCCTTGACATTAAGTCCAGTCATGCCTGACTCTCGGGGGCGGTGCTCATCTCCGTTTCCTGGCCGAGGGAGCCAGCGCTTGTCCGCAGACGGTCTCCGTGGTCGTGTGGCCGGCATGACTAAACACTGAGGTGCAGGAATGCTGCTACCTGCCCACCGAAGTGGCACCTTTTTACCTACTTGCGTTTGCATGCTTTCGAACTGCAAGGTCGGCAGGAGCTGGGACGGCGCACGGGAGCTCACCCCGTGTGCAGATTTGAACCGGCGACCTTTCGATCTACCAGCCCAGCAGCACCGCAGTTTAAACCACTGCGCCACTGGAGCTCATACAGGATGTAAAATCTTATTTATTGATTTATTTAATGAATTTTTGTGCCGCGACAGTGTCTGGGCTCCCTGCATGGCTCACAATATAAAATGCTGTTGAACCAACTGGAAATAGCGACCTCAGTCATATCTGGTTTAATATATATTTAAGAGGAGACAATGCTAAGGAAGGCTTGCAGTCACACTTGACTTCAGAAGAGGGAACCTCTCTAAACTGAAGGAAGTGGCAAAAGGAAGGCGAAACTGGGCGTCACGAGGGCTAAATCTTTGGGGTTTAGTCCAAACTGCAATGCTAGAAGCTCGGCGGGGAAGTGTGCCACGGGCCAGGGAGCGCAGCGCCGAGCCCACGAGGTCACCTGCAAGGCGCAGGAGCAGAGCCAGGAGGCGACGGGAGACAAGAAGGCCTCCTGCGGAAATCGGGAGGCTTGCCCAGAAGGGGAGGACGAGCGGGAGCACAAGGAAATGGCAGCAGACGTCAGAGAAACAAAGGCACGTCCTGACGGCACCCGGGCCAACAAGGCAGCCTTCTTCAACTCCCTTAACTGCGAGAGCAAGTGGCTCGAGAGGCAGCCGGCCCGTTGGATGGAAGATCAGGAGAGTGCAGAGAAGCCGAATGAGTTCTTTTCACCTGTCACCGTTGCCGGGGGTGGACGGCAGAAGCCTACGCCTGAGCAGGTCTATTCAGGGATGGAGTCAGAGGAGCCAAGGCAGGTGACGGTGGGAGGAAATCCTCTACCTGACTGACAATCCGAACGTGAATGCATCTCCAGGCCCAGGGGGCCTCCATCCCGGAGCTCTTGAAAAGCTCAAATGAGACGTGACTGATCTTGCAGCAAAACCATGTTGCACGCCCTCAGACTGGCCTGGTGAACGGCCGACGTGACGCCAGTTATCGCAGTGGGATCCAGCGGGGATCCTGGAAGTGTCGAGCCAGCCAGGTGACGAACACCTGCTCTGGGCAGTTTGGTTGGAAGCACCCAGGACCAAACCGGTGAGCGCGTAGACAGACAAGGAGGCAGCACGGCCTCACGAAAAGCAAGTCCTGCCTCACTAACTTGAGAGCTCTTTGAGAGAGTCAGTGAGCACACGGATGGGGCAACCCCGAAGACACTGCTGAAGTGGTCTGACAATAGTGCCGGACAGACTGAAGCCTTTGGGGGCATCCTGGTGAGCCTGCAGGCAGCCCCTACCAGAAGGACGGCTGCCATGAAGCCCCCCCCCCCCGCTAGGCCCGGGAGCTCAGTGGGGCAGAGTCAAATAGGGGAGCTGGCTTCAGCCTGGCTAGGAATTGGGGAATGACCACAAATTATAGGCTGTTTTGTTCTGTTCCTTGCGAATGAAATGCTATTTATCCTTGCTTATTATATCTGCACCACTCCGATCTGTTTGTCTCCTGCCTAATAAACAGCTACCCTCAGCAAAAAGGGGTCTGTGAAAGGAGGGGTGCCAATTTTGGGCAGTGGGGGGAGCGGAGGAGCACTTCCTGCATGCGGGCAGCTGGTGGGGTGGGGGTTGCAAAGCAGAGCAAGTGAGCCAGGGCAGCAGGAGGCACTTCGGGGGTGCACCGCAGCCCCCTCCCCCTGCTCTGATGTGGGGCCGTGCCGTGACTCAGACGGCCTGTAGCTCTGCCTACTCTCTGCGGCTGCTGATGCTCACTTAGGGGTTTGGAAAGGACGCGGCCACGGCAGACGGTCTCTTTCACCCAAAGGAAGCCGGAGCCCCGTGGTGCGTCCTGCAGATGCCTTAGAAACTGGGGAGGAGGGCAGTGGGGAGCAGGGGGAAAGCCATTGCCAGAAAAAGCCGCTGTGGAACGCCTTCACACGGGTAGAAACAGAAACAGAGCGAGTGAGAAGGGGTCTCCGGGCCATCTAGTCTGACCTCCGGCTCCAGCCGGTCAGGTCTGCCCTCTGCCTGGCCCAGCTGAGGACCAGCGCACGTTTGCCACTTTTCCGAGAGAAATGAGAATTGAAGTGCTTCTGCTCTGGAACAGCAGTGCAGTCACATCCACCGGGAACTGTCGCTGCAGGAAAGCAACCCATGTTTGGTGCAAACCGCCCGGACGGCAGCCGTGCGGTTTCTGCCCACTCCGGAAAGGGTTAATCAGGACCACAGCCGAGCGGGTCGTGGTCCGCAAGGGCTTCTTTTCATTTCCACCCCTCCCACCCCTTCTGACTGCTCTGCATTTCAGGCGATTAAAATCCCCGATGTGAGCACCATTTCAAAAAGGTCCTGCCAGCTCTTGTCTGCCTGAAAGGTGTCAACGTGCTCTTCTCCCCGCCTCCAAACAGAACACACTTCCTCCAACAGAATGATCTATATTTTAATGCCACTAAACATTTTGTAGACTTCAAACCAAATTCTCCAAGCCCGGGATTTCATAAAAGGGCGGGGGGGGGGGTTACAACACGAACACGCTTTGACTAAAATGAGAGCTGACAGATGCTCTTTAATGCCATACCCAGCCTGAGATTTTAATCATCAAAAATGCAACAGACGTGAAAGAGACGTTCCCCCAGAACCCTCCAATCCACCCTTGTGTGCATGCCTTACAGCCCCCCTCCACGCCCCCCCCCCCCCAGCCCTGCAGAACAGCCCAACACTTCGATCACAGGAGCAAGCGTGATTTGAGCGCAGACCAACAAAGGGCAAAGTCACCGGAGGAGCTGAGCGGGTCGCAGCGGCGGCGCATTGTTCCGAGGATACATTAGGTGTTAGAAATAATCAGGCGATTAAAGGCAACTGATAAAGGCTGAGGAAAAGAGATACACGAGTCTTTATTGCCTCCTACAAAGGAAGGGAGCAAATTCGCTCGGGAGTACGGGGCCCTCCGCGGGTGAGACGGCACGGAAGAGGGTGGCAAACGGCTGCCACATCGTCGGTGCCGGCCGGGGTGCAAGGGAGGTTCACCAGACCACAGGGAAGTGGCGGCCGGCCGGCCCTCTTCAGGGCGCCGCTGTTCCCGGTATAAGCAGCAAGACCTTGCCTGGTGCTCTTAGGGGTCACGTGGGACTAGGAGGAAGAGGCCGTCCTCCGGCCGTTTTCCTCGCTGGGGGAGGCAGTCTCCCCGGCAAGCGGGTGCCAAGACGTGCTCAAGCTTGCACAGCGCGGCGGCCTCATCTCCAGCCACCAGAGCGAAGCCCCAGACCCACGCGGTGCCAGGCGGGTCGCGTCACCTCTGGCTGCTCTGGGCACAGCCCGCTTCGCCTCCGGTCCAAAGGTGGAGGGGCTCATTGCAGAAAATGGGGCGCTTGGAATATTCCCATGGATTTCCCAAGGGAAATCGACACATGGGTCGAAGCGTGGCTTTGCTTCGTTTTTGAAATACTTTGGACATGCTTGGGTGGCCCACGCAGGATTTGCGTCCCCTTCCAAAGACGGAGCCCGGCGCGTTTCCGACAGCGGTTCCAGCTGGAGATGTTTGTTCAGGAGATGGCTCAGCTATGTATCCTAAAGGGGGACACCTGTAACCTCTTTATTTCTTGGCAGAACTGGAAGCGTCCTTCCAGCAGGATCTATTCATGCATTTGATTTCTACATTTCCCAGAGCTGGAACTCAGGGTGGGGGGCCTCTGCCTGGGGATCGGGGGTCTGCAGAAGCTGAAAAAGCAAAAAGTCAGGTGGGGAGGGGGCGGGGGGCAGGAGGCAGGCACCGCCCCGTTAGCGCTAGCAACTGGCACCACTAGGGCTGGTTTTAGGCCTGGGGCCCAAAGTCTGGCAGGACCCCTGAGTGACCCCCTGCCAAGGGGCAATAGTTGGGCACAGCAGCTGCTGGCCCCCTCCGTTGGCAGTGCAGCTTCACCGGCAAAAGGGGTGCTGCAGATACCCCAAACGAAGCCTTCCACAGTGCCTGTTTGATTGCGGGCAGTTGGGCTTCGGGGGGCGGGGGCTAGACCTCCAGTGGCAGCATCCGGAGCCAGACACTGGGGGCACGGAAGGAGTGAGGGTCTCTTGGCAATCCCCTTCAGATGGAGAGTCAGGACGGCTGGGGAGGGGGTGCTGCGCCGCTGAGTGACGGGCCCTCCCCGGCCAGCGCGCAGGTCTCCCTTCCACGGATTCGGGATTCTGGGGCCGTTCACAGCCCTCCCGGGATTTCTGCGGCAGGTGCATCAAGGGCCGCCTCACCTTGGCCCTCCATCCCAAGGAGCTGTCTCAGTAACACTCTCTCAGATTTCGGAGAACACGTGGCGTGCCCCCGGGCCTCTGGCCGAGTATACATAATTAAGAAGGAATTCATGAGGAAGATAACTTTGAGAATACGTATAAGTTCGTTGGCCAAGTTTCAGGGAGCCTGACTTTCTCTGGAAGCCTGGATGTGTCTAGCCAGACCGCAGGCCTTGCTCATCCTTTCACTTTCTGCAATGTGGGGGTGCGTCTCTACAGGCCGTGGACTGCGAGCTGGCACCCAGGTCTTTCAGGACGAGTCCTCCTGAGCTGAGCAAGGCCTGCTCCCACTCCAATAGCCAAAGCGGGGGCTGCGCATGCCTTGCGACGAGGAGCCTCGCTGCTTGTGCCCTCGATGGAGCAACGAAGCCTTTCCCCTCGACCCCCCGCCAAATATTCCATGCCTCTAATTTGAGTAGCTCTATTTTGGACGTCAGCATCGTCCCTTTCCGTTTTAACTGCCCTAAATAATTTGGCGGTGCTGACAAACTTGGACGCTTGGCTGCTCCCACAAGAAGCGCTGAGGGGCCTGAGCTTAGACCACATTCAAAGGGGATTTGGCATCTTCCCGGAGGAGAAAGCCACCCGTGGCTGCTAGTCCTGATGGCTGTGCACTGCCTGCAGGATCAGAGGCCGGGCGCCTGCATGCGCCG
The DNA here is from genome assembly GCA_023646645.1 of Varanus salvator macromaculatus. Lineage (NCBI taxonomy): Eukaryota > Metazoa > Chordata > Lepidosauria > Squamata > Varanidae > Varanus > Varanus salvator. The sequence continues at coordinate 1,516,359 of JAIXND010000827.1, read as the reverse complement.
GTCACTGGGGAGCATGGGTGAGAGGGCTTGTGCATTTACCATGGGGCTGGCCACTGTGTGGACGGACGGCACGTGGGTCTCCGTGGAGCCTTGGTCCGACCCAGCCAGGCTCAGCTTATGAGAGGACCGCCCCCCTGAGGCCGCGAGGAGGAGCCCCTGGTGACGGAGGGCCACGAAAGCTGCTGCGGGACCCCCTGTGGAGAGGGCCTCTGGTTTCGCCCTTCCTCGGTGGCCTTCCACTGGTTCAGTTTTTCCTTAGAAGGGCCTTTGAGACACGGATGGTTCCTAAGCCCCCCACCCCAGCTAAGCAATGGGGGGGCACACCACCCTCCCCATCCATGGAAGCCCCTCTCAGTTCCACCTTTAATTCTGAATTACAGTGTCTGTATTCTGCAATTACTCCATATCTCGCATGGGATTTCTCTAATTCTCTAATATCCCACCCCCGATTTTTGCTATATTTGATCAACCTAAGATCTGGCCTGAGGAAAAGCCTCGCAAAATATTTTGTAACTTTTCAGCTAGTCCTAATAAAGGTTATTTATTTATTTATTCAAGACATTTCTATGCCACCCCCATCGCAACCAAGCCTCGGGGCGGCTCACAGCATAATTAAAACATATAAATAACAAAATATCCCAGTGATATTTTGAACACTCTTTATAAGTGTTCAAAATATCACTTTATAAGTGTTCAAAACTGAAATTCATCCAATAACGAGGGACAAGCAGGCATGGTTGGTCCCTCCCCAAAGGAATCTGTATCAAGAGTGGAGTCCAGCTCGTGACGAATCAGCGCAACTTTCTCCTGGAAATGCGTGGCGAACTCGTCCCAGCGGGCTTTCGAGGGTGGCACCAGATCTTTATCGGGGCCAGGTTTTGTCAGCCCCTGCACCACCCGAAAAATCTCCGCCGGACGGCATTGCGAGGAGGCAATGGACGCGGAGAAGAATCGCTTCTTCGCCGCCCTCACCGCCACAGCATAGGCTCGATAGTGTGCTCTAAGATGTGTTCGGTCAGACTCATCACGAGATTTCCTCCACCTGCGCTCTAGCCGTCTCCCAACCCGCTTCATCGCCCGTAATTCCGATGTATACCAGGGAGACGAATGGACTCTGCCAGGTTGGAGAGGGCACTTAGGAGCGATCGTGTCGATGGCCCTGGCCATCTCCCCATTCCATGTTTCGACCAGGGCCTCCACAGGAGCGCCAGCCTTGTCAGCCGGAAAATCCCCCAGGGACCTCAGGAATCCATCAGGATCCATCCGACTCCGGGGGCGGACCATCACAATCTGGTCCGCACCCTTACAGAGGGAGAGGCCGCTCTCGAGCTCAAACCGCACGAGGAAATGATCTGACCATGACAAGGGCGTCAGACATACATTCTTCACCCTCAGATCACCTCCTTCCTCGCCCGTCGAGAAAACCAGGTCCAAAGTGTGTCCACGTTCATGGGTCGGGCCGGTGACATGTTGAGACAGCCCCATGGCCGTCATGGCAGCCATGAAGTCCTGAGCCGCCCCGGAAAGGTCAGTCTCGGCATGGAGATTGAAGTCCCCCAGGACCAACATCCTGGGGGTCCTCAACACCAAATCCGAGACGACCTCCGTCAGCTCAGGCAGGGAGTCTGTTGGGCAGAAGGGTGCTCGGTACACCAACAGAATCCCCAATCTGTCTTGGTCGCCCAACACCAAGTGGAGACACTCCAGCCCTGGTCTCGAGGGGACAGGAAGCCCCGTGAGGGAAGAAGAAGCCCGATAAACTAAAGCGACCCCCCCCTCCCCTCCCCTCCAGGCGCGGTTGGTGCTGCACTAGGTACCCGGGCGGGCAGAGCTCCGAGAGGGAGACATCTCCCCCCTCGCCCGCCCAGGTCTCGGTGATACAAGCCAGGTCGGCCCTCTCATTGACTAGCAAGTCGCAGATGGTATTTGCCTTATTACGGACCGACCTGGCATTGAGTAGCAGCACCGTTAGGCCTGTGGGGCAGCTGACAAGACTCCCTGGCACCCGCCGGTTGGGGGAGTAACCAGAAGGAGGGACAGATGTTAAGCATCTGTCCCGCCTTCTCCTAGGCGGGAACGTTAGACCCCCATTGTGGCCATACCGACCATTGCCCACCACCACCCCGATGGCGGCACCCCGTGCTCCCCAGGTAACATCCTAATCACTTACCTGAGATGGGCCTCTAAAATAGTTAAAAATTTAAAACTCTAAAAACCCCCCACCCTCTTACCCTCTCAGCCGCCTAGCCAATGATATGTGTCCACCACAGCCGAAGTCCAGGGTTCCTGGCCAGCCCAGCCCCCAAGGCCCCTTTGGCCGCCGGCCCCGGGCTCGTCTGTGGCCTTGAAGGCCCCACGGCCTCCACTTCCAGCCCCGGCTGCCGGCCCCGGCCCCACCCCGGCCCACCCACCTCGGCGTGCCTGCCACTCACCGCGCGAGGGGGCGGGTGCGGAGCAGGGCCTGGGAGCCGGTGGGAGCCCGTGGGAGTTGCGGCCGCCGCCCGGTGGGTCCGCGGCGCGGTGGAGCAGCGCGGCGGTGCCAGTCGCGGGGCCTCCCGGGTCTCCGGCGGACTCCGGAGCGACGGCGGTGGTGGAGTGGCGCAGCTCCAGCTCCGGCGTGGCGCGGCCTCCTCCGACGGCGGGATGGGGTGGCACGTCGGTGGTGGCGATGTCAGGCCGCTCGGCTGACAGTTATTGGATGAATTTCAGTTTTTGCGGCCCGATGATGTGGACAAGGTGCTTGGATCGGTACGCTCAACCACCTGTTTACTGGACCCGTGCCCATCTTGGCTATTAAAGAACGCCAAGGACGGGATTGAGCCCTGGATCTTGGAGGTGGCCAACGCCTCTTTGAGAGATGGCCGGGTGCTGGCCCCCTTAAAAGAGGCGGTAGTCCAGCCAGTCCTAAAGAAGGCTTCCCTAGATCCAGAGGTGGTCACCAACTATAGACCGGTGGCCAACATCCCGTTTCTGGGTAAGGTGCTGGAGCGGGTGGTGGCGGGACAACTCCAGGCACTCTTGGAGGAAACTGATTATCTGGACCCATTTCAGTGCGGCTTCAGACCCGGCTTTGGCACTGAATCCGCCTTGGTCGCCCTGTATGATGACCTGTGCAGGGAGAGGGACAGGGGGAGTGCGTCCCTGTTAGTCCTCCTTGACATCTCAGCGGCTTTCGATACCATCGACCATGGTATCCTTCTGGAGAGGCTGGCGGGATTGGGGGTTGGAGGCACTGCTTTGCAGTGGTTCCGCTCCTATCTCGATGGCCGATACCAGAAGGTGGTGCTGGGGGACTATGGCTCTGCGCCATGGCAGCTATGCCATGGGGTTCCGCAGGGTTCCATTCTGTCCCCCTTGCTCTTCAACATCTACATGAAACCGCTGGGGGAGGTCATCAGGAGGTGTGGGCTGCGGAATCATCAGTACGCGGATGACACCCAGCTCTACCTCTCGTTCTCCACCGATCCAGGTGAGGCGGTGGCTGTGCTGAACCGGTGCCTGGCCGAGGTAATGGGCTGGATGGGGGCCAATAAACTGAGGCTCAATCCAGACAAGACGGAGGTCCTGTTGGTAGGTGGGTCGGGCTACAGTGTAGGGGACCTGACCCTAGTCTTGAATGGGGTTGCACTCCCTCTGAAAGACAGGGTCCGCAGCCTGGGAGTGCTCCTCGACCCGGAGCTGACCTTGACTGCTCAAGTGTCAGCAGTGGCGAGGAGCGCCTTCCAACAGCTTTGGCTGATACATCAGCTGCGTCCCTTCCTGGAGCTCGATTGCCTGGTGACGGTGACACATGCGTTGGTGACTTCCCGGCTGGATTATTGTAACGCGCTCTACGTGGGGCTTCCCTTGAAGACGGTCCGGATACTTCAATTGGTGCAGAATAGAGCTTCCAGGGTGCTGACAGGGATGAGGCGTTATTCTCATATGACCCCAGTCCTCCGTCAGCTTCACTGGCTCCCCATTGAAGTCCGGGCCCAATTCAAGGTGTTGGTTCTTACCTATAAGGCCCTAAACGGCTTGGGTCCTGGTTACCTAAAGGAGCGCCGGCGACCATATACACCCTCCCGCCCCCTATGATCGGCAGCTGATGCTCTCCTCTGGGAACCCTCCGTGCGAGATATCAGGCGGGTGAGTCCCCGGAGGAGGGCTTTCTCTGCGGTGGCGCCCCATCTATGGAATGCGCTCCCCGGAGAGGCTCGCCTGGCGCTGTCGTTATTTGCTTTTTGGTGCCAGGCGAAGACCTTTTTATTTAGACAGTATTTTAAATGTTAGTATTTTTTTTAAATTTAAGATTATTATTTAATGGTTTATTTATTTATGTTGTATGTTTTTAAATTTAACCTGGAGATGGGCCAGTTTGTAATATTGTATATGTTTTTAGTGGTTGTGAGCCACCCCGAGGCTGCTGCAAGGGGCGGCATATAAATATTTAAATAAATAAATAAAATATAATAAGCCCAGACAAATGAAAATATTTTATATTTGAGAGCCAGTGTAGTGTCGTGGTTAAGAGCCTGGGACTGGGACTGGGACGATCCGGGTTCGAGTCCCCGCTCGGCCATGGAGCCAACTGGGTGACTCTGGGCCAGTCACAGGCTCTCAGCCCAACCCACCTCACAGGGTTGTTGTTGTGGGGATAAGATGGAGGAGGAGAAGGATGTAAGCTGCCTTGAGCCCTTGGTAGGAAAAAGGCAGGATATAAATTGGAAAATAAATAAATAAATAAATAAAATAACGGACCCCTTCACATTGCTACCAGAGTTTCTGCTCTTCTTCACTGGAAAATCATGGCTCGTCTCCACAAAGTCCACTTCTCTCTCTGAAGGGAACACACTGGTGTGGCTGACGGCACAGCCCGCTGTGTGCTTGGCCAGCAGCAAGGCCCAGAATCCACAGCCAGCCCTGGCCTGGGTATATGGGCCTTCCTTTCTCTCTGAGCACAAGCATTAATGGCCTTTGTCCCTTGGCAGGGGTCTGCCAATTTGCTGGCAGCTTCGCAACTTTCAGCTTCTGCCCTGCTGCTCCCTCACCCTGCATTTCTTCGTTGCAAAATAATGGGAACGGCTCGTTCTGCTTTCAAGCAGCCGACTCGGCAGCCGTGTGCGTGCGCATGCACTCAAGAGGCAGAACAAACCTATACATAACCCTGTGCATAACCAAATTGTCAAGCAACACCTAATTTCTCTGAATGAGTTCAAATCTCCAGGGCCCAATGAGTCAGAAAGGAGCTGATGGAAGAACTCTCTGAACCACTGGCGATTATCCGGGAGAAACTGGGGAAGTTCCAGAGGACTGGAGGAGGGCTAGTGCCGTCCCCACCTTCAATAAGGAGGATCCTGGGAATACAAACCAGTGAGTCTGACATCAGTCCCTGGGAAAATGCTGGAGGAGATAATCAAGAGGTCAGCCTGCAAGCTTTGGAAACAATGCAGTAATTACTAAAGGCCAGCATGGATTTATCAAGAAGAAATCCTGCCAGACTAGTACTAATATGATCTCATTTTTTGAAAATCAGGTAACCTCCCTGGTGGATGGTGGGAGTGCCGTGGACATAATCTATCTTGACTGCAGCAAAACTTTTGACAAAGTGCCCCACGATCTCCTGATTAGCTAGCTAGCTAAAAGTGCGCTGGATGGAACAGCCGTCGGGTGGCTCCACAGTTGGCTGTGGAGTCAGACTCAAAGAGCGCTCGTCCATGCACCTTCGCAAACGGGGGAGAGGTAAAAGCAGGTACCGCAGGGCTCAGTCCTAGCCCTGCTGCCTCTCCACCTTTTGATTAATGACTTGGATGAGGAAGCGCAAGGAAAGATAATCAAATCTGTAGATGACACAAAACTGGGTGGAACAGCCAATACCCTGGAAGACTGAAAGTGATCTTGAGAGGTTGAGCGTTGGGCTAAAAACAGCAGCGTGAAAGTCAGCAGGGACGAAGCCAAGCTCTGCACCAGGGAAAAGGCAGCCAAACAAGATGAGGGATACTTGGCTCAACAATATCGCAAGAGGGAAGGATCTTGGGATTGCTGTAGATCACAAGCGGCGCATGAGCCAACGGCGTAATGTGCCTGTTAAAAGAAAGCAAGCGCTATATTAGGCTGCATCGATCGAAGTGTAGCTTTCAGAGCACATGAGGGACTTGTGCTTTGCCGCTGTCTGGCACTGGTCAGGACTCCTGTGTCCATGGTCTGGGCACTGCTCCTCAAGAAAGATGCGGAAAAGCTGGAAGGGTCCAGAGAAGGGTCCAGAGGAGGGCAGAGGATGGGAAACAAAGCCCTCTGAGGAGAGATGGGCAGAACTGGGCATGCTCAGCCTCGAGAAGAGAAGGCTGAGGGGAGAGAGGATGGCGCTCCGGAGGCCCTTGAACTGCTGCCCCAAAGGGGAAGGGCAGGATCTCTTCTCGATCGTCCCGGAGTGCAGGACACGGAATAATAGGTTCAAGTTCCAGGAAGCCAGATCCTGGCTAGATTTCGGGGAAAAATTCCTGACTGTTCGAGCAGTACGGCCGTGGAATCCATGACCCAGGGAGGTCGTGAACTCTCCCACACTGGAGGCACTCAAGGGGCAGCCGGGCAGCTGTCGGAGAGGGATGCTAGGACTCGGCGTCCTGCACGGAGCGGGAACAGGGCCCCTCTCATGCTGTTATTCTGCGGTTTTACGATAGCCAGACAGAAAAGGCTCCGGCGGTTGCCAGCCTTCCCCAGCTGGCTGAGGCTCCCTGGGAGCTGTGGGCCCGTTCGTGGTGAAACAAGCAGGGGCCGCACGCTCAGCCACATGGATGCTGTGCCCGGAAATCCCGCCAGCAGGCCAGCGTGTCCTTGCCTGGGATGGCTCCCATCCCTCCGCAGCTGCGCACAGCCTGGCCTCGGGAAGGAAGGCCATGCTCCACAGGCTCTCTGCCTCCCAGGCAGAAGCCTGGCCTGACCGCCCCAGAGAGAGGGCCTGGCTGGGGGCAGGGGGTGGCGGCTCAGGAGGCTGCAGCCCCTTACCCCAGATGCTCTGCGCTCACACCGCTCCTGCTGGGCTCCAGCAGCCTCACCCGATCTGAGCAGCGGGAGGTGCACTTCCCCAACTATCCCCAGGCAGTTCAGCCCCATTTCCGTCCCATAGTAGCTGGGCTGCGGAACGGCCCCGGCTCCCCACACCTCCAGGGCTCTGTTTCCTCCTGCCCTCCACCCACGATGGGAAGAGGCTCACTTGCTTTATTTTTATTCCCGTTCTGCTGCTTGTAATCATTTTGTGATTGTGTTTTATTGCGTGTGTTCTCGTTTCCATGCAGCTGCCTCGAGCTTTTTAAGAGAAGGGGCTGATCTATTCCTGTAAAATAAAAGAAATACACAGCCCCCCCCCCCCCACCGCCATGAAGAAGCCCCAGGCGTTTCTGCTCTCCCGTGGGGAACGGGCTCCCACCCCTCGCTCAGCTTGGTTGCCCCCTTTCTTCCACCTCCATCAAGGCCCTTCCAGGACGGGGCCCCCGGATGCCACATGCTCTGCAGCCTCCGCGAGGCTGGCCGTTTCGGCCGGTTGTTTCCTGCTCACCCGAATCTGCAGAGGGAAATTGCCTCCCCCAGCGGACACCTGCTGGGGCAGCATTTGCCCCCGGCCCCCCGGGGGCCTTATTTGCCCACCTGGCAGGTGACCCTTTCCCCGTCCAATGTGCCCTTCGGATTCAGAGCCACGGGGCCTTCATGGGGTGGGGCGGGGGGCTGTGCGGGCAGAGCGGGAGGAAGAGAACCGGAGGGACCCCCCGGGGCAGCGGTGCCAAGCCAGAAGCGCCCCGTCGTTGGGTCACAGGGCAAGCGCGGCGTCAGCGGGGAAATTGGAGGGGCGGGCGGGGGGCCAGCACACAAAACTGTTGACTGTTTCAGCGCTGGCAGCAGAGCGGGGGTCCCTCAGGCACCGCGTGGGGTGCAGGTGGCGAAGCGCTGTCCATGCCTGGCTGCAAGGGGCGCCCGTGGGGAGACGAGCCCAGGCTAAGACTGGCGGGCCGCAGGAGACCCATCGGGGAGGGAGGCGTGCTCCCAGCCCCCCCTCACCCCCCCCGGCCGGCACCCAAGCACTTCTCTCCCCACGGGCCCCAGCCACCGCCCGAGAGGGCCCGGGGAGCCGCTCCGCAGGGCACGCGGGTGGCTGGGGCGGTGGTGCTGCGGCACGGGCCTCACCAGGGTGGAGGGGGCCGCTCGGGAGCGAAAGGGAGGCAGCCTCGGATGGGCCCAGAGAAGCTGGTGGGGCATGGGAGGAGGTGCCAGCAGCGGGGGCTCCGGGGGCGCACTCTCAGCCCGCCCACACAGGCCGCTCTGCCGCCATTTGCTCTCCCCAGAGGCCCAGCCAGCCCAGTGCACGCAGCCACGTGCGACCTTGGTGGTGGAGAGCCAGGGCGAGAACGGCGGGGCACGGGGGCAAGGCTTCCAAGTGCTTCAGGTGGCTCAAGCAAGTGAGCCAAGCTGCACATGGTGAAAGAAAGGGAAGCCCTGCCGGTTTGACTGTGTGAGGGGGGGAGGGGCCGAGGGGCGTTTCCTCACACGTGGCTTTAATCCAGATTTGCGGAGGCCTCTCCCCTGCCGGAGGCCTTCCTGATGCGGCTGGGCAGCCATCTCTAGGGATGCTCTCACGTGCAGTCCTGCGCTGAGCAGCGGGCTGGACTGGATGGCCTTACTGGACCCTCCCCAGCTCAACTGTTCCAGGCTTCTGGGACCCTCTGGATTGGAATGAATGCTGCAATATTACGGCAGGGAGTTCAGAGAGACGCCATTTGGCCAAATATGGGATCAGCAATGTTTTCTTTGGGGAAAATGCAGATTTAATAGCAACGTTCTCCTTGGGCCTGCACTGGGCATGAGGAAGCCCACCTTGCTCAGAGGAAGCTTTCGGGGACTGGGAATAACCTCGCTCAGGCCAGACCCCCCCCCCCCCCCGCAGCTGCAGCAGGACCGGATCGCCTGAGAGAGGCAGTGAGCAGAACCTGAGCATTTAACACTGATGCAAAGTGTTGGAAGCACGGACCTGAATTTTTTTCAGAAAATGAAGTTAAAATGGGGCTTTGTAATATCCTTACATTAAGACATAAGGGTGCAAGAAGAGATTGGTGTAAAGGCTGGTCTCATCCCGCAATCCCACCCATGGCTGCTTGGAAGCGAGCTCTTGTTGCCTTTGCTATTATTAATATTTCCATGCCAACCAATAGCTGAAGCTTTCTCTGTGGTTCACAAAATTCGTAATAAATCAGTTCAGCAGTAAACTAAATAGCACTGGAAATGCAAAGACAGCACCACACAGCAGCCCGAAATTCGGCCGTGCTCTCTGGTGAGCGACTCCAGGATTGTGGCCAAAGGGCACGAGCCTGTGCAGGTTTAGACAAGAAAGGCCGGCAACTCCCAGCATGCCTTGCAGAGGACCGGAGAGCGGCAAATTCCGATTCTCAATTTTGGGATCACCTTGGGGAAATGCCTTGTTGAAAAACATACACTTTAAAAAACAGTGTATTTTTGCACTCAGGCCTGTGGGGGAAATGCACAGTTTTGAAAAATGAACACAGCGATCTGCATTTTCCCACTGGAAGGAGCTGAGAAGCAGGTGGACGATGAAGGTGGCCACCCGCCAGAGCGTGGTCCGGAGTGAGTCTTGGAGCATCTGAGCCAGCTCCAAGCGGTGGTCCTCTTGCCCCGCTTTAACGCTTGGAATCTCTCCCAGGCCTGACTCCGCTGCATCCCTTGCTTTCGGGCAACGGGGGGGGGGGGCACTGCCATTCTGGCATCCCCATCATGAGCCAGCATAGCCAGTGGCCAGCAACAGAAAGGGAGCAGTAGTCCAGCATGGCTTGGGGGTCTCCAGACTGACCCTTCACCCCTTCCCCAGTCTAGTGCCCTCCCATCATCCCAGGAAGCGCATCAAGAAGGCGGCTGGATAAGAGACCTTCCGCAGCAAAATAAGGAGAGGAATTGCACCCTCTGACCTGCTAGGCACGCAGAGAAGCTGAACGGCTGCTTCCAAAGGTGCCCCCCTGCAGTCGCCACCCCGCCTCCCACGGCTGCCCCCCAGTGGGGCACCGACTCTGACCAGGGGTCTGCCCTGCCCTCCGGAGGAGCCCTCTGTCCTCCATGGACTGTCCCCGTGCAAGAGATGGAGAGGCCGAAGGATGCCCGCTTCAGAGGAGGTCCGGTGGGCAAGAGCGGCGCCCCCCTCCCTGACGGGGCTCAGGCCCGGGAGCTGCGGCGGGAAGGCCAGGCGAGGGCGTGGAGCTGCCAGGAAGGCGCCAGGGCAAAGCCTTGCCCATGCAATGGGGTGGAACAGAGACGGGGAGGCGGGCTGGGCCTCCCCCAGAAGTCAGAAGGAGCATCTCCAAGGCAGGGAGACCTTCCAGGTAGAACACGCAATGAGGAGCTGGGCCGGCTTCTTTCTTTCTGTCTTTCCTTCCTACAAAGCAAAACAAAAGTAATGAAAAAATAGGCAAAGTCTAGACTTTTTCTTGGGCTATTGTCAGCGTGTGAAGTCCCCCTGCTGTTCGAGACATTGTCGATACCTCTTTGAAGTGCAAAAGGAGCCCTGTGAAGACGCCTCTACCTGCAGCAGGCGAAATATTTGCATTGATAATGACGCTCAGGAAGGGGCTGGAGCGGGGGAGGCGACCTCAAACCAGCCTTCAGTCGCGGCGCCTTCCCGGCCGCCTTCCCATCTTCTTCAAGGAGAGCCTCCCGAGGTCCCACGCAAAGCGCCGGCTGCACGCGGGACCGGCCGAGCGCCCCCCGCGCCGCCCCCGTTGTAGCGCTCCTGCGGCTGCTGCTGCGCATCCAGCGGGGGAGGCAGCCGCCCCTGCTCTGCCGCCCCCCCTCGCCTGCTGCCCCCACTCCCGCGGTTGCCAGGCTGCAGCAAACGGGCATTTGACTTCCCGCCCCCGCCCCCCAGAGATGGCTGAGCGGCAGCCGAGCCTCCTTGCCTCTCCGCAGCCTCCCCGCACCTCGGGCCCTGCCAGGAGTGGGCGAACCGAGGCAGCGCCTTCTGGGAATGGCCTTCCTGACTTTCAGCCTCGTTATGTACGACCTTTCTCTCCCGCCTTCCTGGAGGAGCCAAAGTCGGGGCACAACAGGGGGCAGAGCTGCCCAGGCAGGGTCCTGCATGGCTCCCCAGAAGGCCGTCCTTCCCGGGACCCCACCCCGCTTCCCGGCTTTGGTATGGCTTCCCACGCTCGGAATGGTTGGTGTCTCATCTCAGCCCCAGCCGCTGGCAGCCGGAGCTTCCGCCAAAGGGCTCCTGCTTTGGCCCCTTTACCTTCAGCCCACCCCAGAGCCCCCCAGAACGCCAGTTGGCCCCTGGGGTGAAAGAGCTTCTGCCCCCTGGTGTACGCGACCCCATTCATTTCGCCCCAACAGCAACCTTGCCAGGTCGTCTGGCTGCCAGCCTTGCTCTGGCTCTGCTCTGCCCACAGTTGCCACACGGCTGGGCAGGCGTGTTTTGCTTCGCCCATCAGAGGCTGAAGGGAAAACCCTGAAACAATTCTGGATGTGACCCTTGTGCTCACAAGGGACCTTCCTTTATGAAGACACAGGGCCTCTTAGTTTATGAAAATGAGACTCCATTGTCCCAGTGCGCCGCCGAAAACTTGTGGTCATTTGTGCTTTTGGCTCTGGCCTCTTGGCAGAGCGGCAGAGCAGCAGAGGCACAGGCTGGGAGAGAGCGCTGAGTGGCCAGGGGACTGGCACATCAGGAGGCAAGGGAGCCACTGCAGGAGAGGCGAGGACCAGGGCACGGCTGCCCACCAGCACCGAGAAGGTACGGCGGCGGGTGATAGTTGTTGGGGACTCCCTGCTGAGGGGCACTGAGGCGGCGGTGTGCCGCCCCAGCCTTCAGACAAGGGAGGTTTGCTGCCTGCCGGGCGCACGCATCCGGCACGTGAAGGACAGAGTGGAGCGTCTTGTTCGCTCCGGGGGTCACCAGCCACTCCTGGTGATCCATGTGGGCACAAACGACGTGGCCAGGCAGGGGGTGGTCGGGATCACCAGGGACTTTTCGGCCTTGGGGAAGAAACTCAGGGAGCTGAAGGCCCAAGTGGCCTTCTCGTCAATCTTACCCGTCCGGGGATTTGGGACAGGAAGGGACAGGAGGGTCTCCGAGGTGAACGACTGGCTTAGGGTGTGGTGCCAGAAGGAACGCTTCGGATTCCTCGACCACGGCACTCGTTTTCTTGCCAATGGACTTCTGGCAAGGGATGGGTTACACCTCACGAGGATGGGGAAAAGGTCCTTTGGAGATGCTCTAGCGAGCTTCATCCGGAAGACTTTAAACTGAGCCAGTGGGGGGTGGGTTCAGGCCCCCCAGTAACGTGTCTGCACTGGACAAGTGTGCAGGGAGGATCGGGGCTCTGGGAGCAGGGCTTTAGAGATACTGCAGGGACTGACAGGACTTCTACAGAGAGGGGCCAGGTACCAGGGAGGATGGGAGGAAGGAGGATGCTGGGCACTCCAAGGAAAGGAAGCAGTGGGAAGGAGTTGAGGTGCATGTACACCAATGCTAGGAGCATGGGTAATAAGCAGGAAGAGCTTGAAGCTCTCCTGGGAATAGGAGGATACGATCTGGTGGGAATCACAGAAACTTGGTGGGATGAAAGGCAAGTCTGGAATGTGAACATAGAAGGGTATCACCTTTTTAGAAAGGACAGGAAGGGAAAGAGAGGTGGGGGTGTGGCTTTATATGTCAGGGAAGGGATAGGATGCAGTGAGATAGAGTGCAGCACAGATGGGGATTCGGTAGAGGCAGTCTGGGTGAAACTTAAGGGTTTTGACAGAGAAAGAGACCTGACAGTGGGGGTATGTTATCGCCCTCCAGGTCAACTTGAGACCCTGGATGATGTCCTGACAGGCCAGATTCTAAGGATATCTCGGGGGAGAGACACAGTAATTATGGGAGATTTCAATCTCCCGGATATTACTTGGGAGACTCACTCGGCGGTGACAGCCAGGTCACGTCGCTTCCTAGAAGCTCTAGAGGGTGGGTTTTTCACACAGAGGGTCCGAGAGGCGACGAGGGGGGGAAACATCCTGGACTTGGTCTTGACCAATAGGGAGGAGCTGATAGATGAAGTACAGATTAGGGGAGCTCTGGATGCGAGTGATCACGCCATCCTTTGCTTTGAGATCAGGGGACTGGGGCCGTGCAGCAGGGCGAGCACTAGAAGCTGGGACTTCAAGAGGGCCAACTTTGGCCAACTGAAGGCCAGGCTGGGGAAAGTCTCCTGGGATAGGTTACTGGAAGGTAAGCGAGTTGAGGAGGGGTGGATGGCACTCAAAAGGGAGGTTTTGCAGGCGCAAGCCCTGACAATACCTCTAGTCAGTAAGGTGGGGAGGCGGAGGAGAGTGCCGCCATGGATGCGAAAGGAGGTGGTTAGGGGGATTAGACGAAAGAGGAACCTCCATAGGAAATGGGTACTGGGGAAATAGACAAGAGGGTATACCGGGAGGAGGAGGCCCGTTGCAGAAGGATTCTTCGCAAGGCTAAGGCTGATTATGAGCTGAGACTTGCCAAGAATATCAAGAGCAACAAAAAGGGCTTCTTCCAGCATGTAAATAGGAAAAGGAAGGGGAGACAAGTGGTGGGACCACTAAATAAGGAGGAAGGAGATCCAGTGACTGACATGAGGGAACAGGCACAGATGCTAAATGACTATTTTGCCTCTGTGTTCTCCCAAAGCAGGACGGGGGATATCCGTATAGGAGATTGGATGAGGCTGGGGACTTAGGGGCAGAGATTAGAGTCACCCCCCTTGAAGTCGAGGGGCTCCTCAGGGCATTGGACATTACAAAGGCGCCAGGCCCTGACGGGTTACACCCGAGAGTACTTAGAGAGTTGGCAGGGGTTCTCTCACGCCCGCTGGCCTCCATTTTTGAGGCCTCGTGGAGAACGGGTGAAGTTCCAGAGGACTGGAGGGTGGCATCGGTGGTCCCAATTTTCAAAAAGGGTAGTAGGAAGGACATGGGGAATTATAGACCGGTTAGCCTTACGTCCATTGTAGGAAAAACAATGGAAAGGCTCATAATAGAGAGAGATCTAGTGATGCTAGATAGGGAAGGGAGGCTGACAGCCACACAACACGGCTTCCGCAGAAACAGGTTCTGCCAGACAAACCTTGTGGAATTCTATGACAAGGTTTCAAGATGGCTAGATGGAGGGGATGCAGTGGATGTGGTATACCTGGATTTCAGCAAGGCCTTTGACAAAGTGCCCCATGATATCCTGGTGGAGAAACTGAGGAGTTTTGGGATACACCAAAGCACTGTCCGGTGGATTAGGGCATGGCTGACTGACCGAAAGCAGAAGGTAACCATTAGCGGGGAATCGTCGGGATGGCAGCCAGTGACAAGCGGGGTCCCCCAGGGCTCTGTCCTGGGGCCGATCCTGTTTAATCTTTTCATTAACGACATGGAAGAAGGGGTGAACAGTCTGCTGATCAAATTCGCAGACGACACTAAAACTGGAGCAGTGGCCACAACTGAGAAGCAGGTACTTCAGATCCAAAAGGATCTGGACAGACTATGGAAGTGGGCAGGAGACAACAGGATGGCGTTCAATGTGGAGAAGTGCAAGGTCTTGCACTTGGGGCATAGGAATAGCTGTCATAAGTACAGGTTAGGGGACAAGTGGCTGGAGAGCAGCACTTGTGAAAGGGACCTCGGGGTACTGGTTGACCGCAGGCTAAACATGAGTCAGCAGTGTGATGCGGTGGTCAAGAGGGCGAATGCCACCCTTGGTTGCATAGCCAGAAGTGTGGCTTCTAGATCAAGAGAGGTATTACTTCCACTCTACATGACTCTGGTGCGCCCGCAACTGGAGTATTGTGTTCAGTTTTGGGCCCCTCATTACAGAAAGGATATAGCCAGGTTGGAGTCAGTGCAGCGTAGGGCCACAAGGATGGTGGCTGGTTTGCAGGGGATGATGGGGTATGAGGCGAGACTGAGGGAACTGGGTCTCTTCAGCCTGGAGAAGAGGAGACTCAGAGGGGATATGTTGGCAACATACAGGTATGTGAGGGGGTGTCACATGGAGATGGGGAGAGGCCTGTTCTCCCCTGCAGAGGAAGGCAGGACGCGCTCCAATGGAGCAAAGCTCAGGGAGCCAAGGTTCAATTTGGATGCCAGGAAGCACTTCCTGACAGTCAGGACCCCGAGGGCGTGGAATGGGCTTCCACGGGAGGTCGTTGAGGCCCCATCGGTGAGGGTGTTCAAAGATAGGCTGGACATGCACATGGTGGGCATGTCATGAGCGGAGCCGGCTGGTGCCGGAGGTCAGACTAGATGGCCCAGGAGGCCCCTTCTGACTCGCTCTGTTTCTATGTTTCTATGTTTCTATGTTTCTATTTCCCAAGATGATTGCAAAGACGTTTGACATCAAGCAACAGGATGGAATTCACACAATAAATGATCAGCCTGTGGAATTCATTGATAAAGGATCTTTGGATGAAAAATCGAGCCACCGGAAAGTTCCTGTCATTAAGGGAGGAAGGAGGAAAACACCCATGTCCCCTGGCCAAGAAGTCTCCAGGATTAATGCGATGGTGGACTCCGAGTGCAATTCTGTGTGCATTTACATGGAAGTCAGTTCCACTGATCTCAGAGGGGCTTACAGGAAGTGAATCGGGATGGCAGCTTTGGCCCATCCAGTCCAGCGTGTTGCTCAGGCTGAGACCCACCGGGAGCCTGACGGGAAGCTTGCAAAGAGAAATAGGCAGAAATTGTCCAGGACAATGCGGCACGTGCCTCGCGTGTGCCGGAACCCCAGCGGCTGCAGGTCCTTGCAGGCCACCGAAGCTGCCTGAAGTCGCTGCACTTCGGGGTGCCGTGACTTCCACAGCACCCCAACCCCCACGGTCTTTTAATAAGCAGGAATGATGGCTTGACACGGGGCTTTCTGAAGCGCCCAAGGAACCCCCGGCTGGATTAGCGTCTTAGTCCATTTCATTTCCGTCTGCTCCTCACAGTGGAGCTGCGCATGGAGATCTGAGTAAAGACGGTAATTTGGAAAGGCAATTTGCCTGAATTGCAGGTATGGGGGGATGCAGAGCGATGTAGCTGTTGGCTCAGGCAGTCAGAGACAGACTGAACACCAAAGCGATTTAATGGATTCTTTTCATGGCAGCTCCTCTGTTTTCTGTTTTTTGTTTCCTAAAGCCTCCATGAATGAAGCAAAAATAATTATAAGCACAAAGTGCCACCTCATTTGGCATAATCGTTAGTCTCGCCTCACTTCCTATCAAGCTGATTTTCCTGCTGGAGAATAAACATCTTGCAGGAAGCGACTGGCAGAAACGGTGTCGTCTCAGAGGCAGGGGACCTCACTGTCACCCCAGAGAATAACACCGAGAGCATTAAAGGCCCTCTTGCAGGTGGGATCAACATCCTCTCATGCAGACTGCCTGCTTTAATGGAAAATGGAGCACGGGCCTTTTCATGTCACTCGAGCGAGGGAGGCGGGCTCGCTTGCCCATGAGCGGGTGCGTGTTGCCAGAAGGGAGTGTTATGCCAAGGGGGGGGGGCCCTCCCCACAGTACGAGGTGACTTTTGCAGCAGCTGACACGAGAATCAAAGAAGCCCCCCTCTTTTTGACAGGAGCTCCTTAGGCATGGATCTGCCTCTTTCCGGTAATGACCATTTTGCCAGTGATAATCGAGAAGATGCCTCTTGTTTCTGCATTATTGTGCAACTTTGGGGGATCTGATTGGACATTCCTATGTAAACATGTATTTTGAGCCCATTTTCCTCCTAAGATAGGCATCTCTGAAGAGCCGCTCTAAATGCAGGCGACTTCTGATGTGTTTTTACTCTAAAACATGCATATTTAATTCAATTTGAGACTTCTTCGAGCTGAGAGCCACAGTGCAGCATCAGGAGAAGTGCAAGATCTCAAGCAAGATTCCATGCGGATCCACACATGCAGCTGGTGGGGGGGGGTGCAGGCCAACCCCGAGAGCTTCCTGACTGGGTTCCTCAGCAATCCCAAACCCTCAGCTGCTGGGGAAGCCGCAGGGGTGGGCTTATGCTCAGGCAGGCATGTTCCGAAGGGGCGAGCTGTGCCTGGATCCGTTCAAACAAACACGGTTCCTTGGGTTGCCCAAGGGGTTGTGTGGACTGCACCGCGTGAGGAAAATGCTGCCCGCCCCCATCCCTAAACATAGAAACAGAAACAGAGTGAGTCAGAAGGGGCCTCCCAGGCCATCTAGTCTGACCCCCGGCTCCAGCCGGCTCCGCTCACGACATGCCCACCATGTGCATGTCCAGCCTATCTTTGAACACCCTCACCGATGGGGCCTCAGCCACCTCCCGTGGAAGCCCATTCCACGCCCTCGGGGTCCCGACTGTCAGGAAGTGCTTCCTGGCACCCAAATGGAACCTGGGTTCCCTGAGCTTCGCTCCTTTGGAGCGCGTCCTGCCTTCCTCTGCAGAGGGCGCATCGTCTGCAGGTGCTCTAGCCCCGAAAGGGCAGGGCGTGTGAGAGCCGTTCATGAGACTGAGCAGGGCAAGCAGGCGGGGCGGATGGCTCCTCTTTTGCCCCCGTGCTTCTGTCGCTGGGGAGCGGAGCTGCGGCCTGGGTGCTTGTCCAGCGCTTCCACTTGCCCTAGACAGACGAGCAACGAGGCACCGGGAGTCCCCGCTTCCCTTCTTCTGGAACGGCGCTCCAGAGGTCGCCTGACCACGGCCGCGTTCGCGAAGGGGGACAGAGCAGCGCCCCGAGGCGAGGCGAGGCGAGGCGAGGCGAGGCTGCGTCCTCGCACCCACGCGGGCCTTTGCAGCGCCCCGCGGAAGAGGGCTGCTGGACGAAGGCTGAGTGGAAACGAGGGCGCGCCTGATCTGCTTCACGGGTCGGTGGGCCCCTCTGCCCCCAAGAGGCGCCCTGGCCCAGGCGGCGTGCGGGGGGCGGGGGGAACGCAGCCCGTCGGAGCAGAGACGCGGCCGGCTGAACACCGGGCTCAGCCCACGCCGCCGAGGACCTTGCGCGGCGGCGCCCGGCTCCCCTCCCGGCCGCCCGTGCCCGCGGCAGGGCAAGCGGCGCCCCTGCGCGGCCGGCGTCGCCCCCGGAGCCGCGCGCCCCGGGCGCCCACCCCGGGGGGCGCCGCCCGGCCGCAGGCGCAGCGGCGGGCAGGGGCCGGGCGGGCCGGGCCGAGGGTGCAGGACCATGGAGAGCTCCCCGCGAAGGCGGGCGCCGCGGCCGCCCGGCCTCCGGAGGCGCTGGCCGAGCCCCGGACGCACGGCGAAGCCGCTGCAGCGGGCCGAGCCGGGCCCGGGGCTCGGGCCTGCCTGGCCCGATACACGCTCCCCAGTCGGAAAAATGCTCGGCGGTGGCAAAGCCGGGGGGGGGGGCCGGGGGTCATGCTGCGGCTGGCAGCTTTGGCTTCTGGCCACGAAAGGACTTGAGCAAGCGCCACGTCCCGCGTCGGGCGCTCCCCGAGCAGCCCACGGCTTCCTCCCTGGATGCCTGCCCAGGCAGGGGGGCGTCTGTGCAGGCGGGGTGCCCTCCAGGCGGTGAAAATCGCACGTCCCATCGAGAATTTCCATTCAGGAAAAGGAGCGAAACTGAACCGAAACTGGCTGCCCTTAAAGCAAGCTGCAAAGGGCCCACTTGGCTTCTGGTTCCTGCAAGGTGCTGCAGAGTTGGAAAGTGCGGCGGAGGGCCAGGCAGGTGTTCCGGGGCTGGATCGGCTCCCCGTGGAGGAAAGCCTCCAACGCCTGGGGCCACCTAGCTGAGGAGCAGGATGAGGGGAGACATGAGGGAGGGGTGCAGAATTATGCCTGGTGTGGAGAATGTGGGAAAGAAGACGCGCTAGGACCCAAAAGGGGCACCCCTCAAAGCTGGCCGAGGACAGGTAGAAGGAAGCATTCGCACGACACCTGGTAAAACGGTGGAATCTACTTTAACGACAGGGGGTGACGGCCGCCCGTTCGGACAGCTTTCAAGGGGCGTTGGATCGATTCGTGGCAGGAGGGCTGTCAGTGGTTACTCTTCCTGGAGGAGTTGTGCTGAATCCAGCATCTGAGGAAGCAGGCCTACCTACTCCAGCTGCTGGGGAAGATGGGAGAGAGGTGCTGCTCCACTCAAGGGCACATTGAATGCCAAGCTCCCTCGCCTTTTGCCCTTTTCTTGGCCGTTCAGAAAGGGCCACCCCGATGAGGATGTAGGAAAATAGGGGTGCTGCTCTGTCCTTCTCACCCATGTGGCGACGAGGAGACCTGCTGTGGGGGCAACGGCTTGCTTTGGAGCGAAGAGGACCTGTGAGCAGCCTCCTCCTGAATCAGAGGTTTAGCCGTGCTGCTGGAGGGGTGGGGAGCGTGCGGCCTGCAGCCACACTGATGCACAATCCCCTCCATGTGGACCCCCAGTGCTCCCCAAAACTATAAAACCATCTTTACAAAGAGCCAGCCAGTGTTGACCTCCTGTGGGCCCTTTCAGTGCTTTGTAACTAGGTGGAGCACCAAAGGGTCGAGCTCACGTTGACCTTTTCGGCACCCCGGAGCCACTCCGAACACCATTTTTCGGGGATTCCAGGAAGGCCTCCTGGTGGGCGCTCTGTTTCCACGCATCCCCTGCCTGGCACCTCTTCCCTTGCATTAACTCCGCTGTTCGCGGCATGGTCCCTGTTGCTTGATTTCCCCGTGCTGCTGTTCCTCTTGAAGGAGGCAGACAACAGTCTGAATGCATTGTCTGTTTCTTGCACTGCGCAGGGTGTCTTGAAATTGCTGCCCTTTATTTCCAGAGCCCCCGATGAAATGACGGGAAGTAATCATGCTGCTATCTGTGGCGAGGGCTGGCTGGTGCGATGCCAAATACAGGTAGTTCGCTACTCCTGTTTTATCACTCTTGGCAGGCGTGGGCCTCAGAGATTACGCACTGAAGTGCTGCCTGAGTCTTTATCACCGCATATTTTGGGAAAGTAATTTCTGGTAATTATTTTTTCCCAAAGAAAAAAAAGTTGAAATTAACCAGAAGGGTTTGTTTTGTCTCAGCGATGCAACTGATTAATCTCTTTGCTCAGGCTTCATTACAGAGATGAATGGAGCAGGGGCCAGCAAATTTGACAGAAACCAAGCTGAACGGAGGGCTGCAGGCTGCTCTGAGCGGAGCTGCGGAGGCCCAACGGGTGGCGCCTTTCGCAGAAACCGTTAGTGGCCTTTGGGGCAGAAGCCTTTAGCCACGCGGCACAGGAGAGCTCCAGGAGAGCCTGTGAGGTCGGATGGTGAAGTCCAATATCCCGCAGGCCAAGAGGGCACAATGCCAACAGCCCTGTCCAGCCACTGGCCTTTGAAGGTACAGTGCCCCTGTGCTTGGGGGCTCCATTTGCCACAGCCGAACGAAGCTGGAAGCCCTGCCTATGGAGCTGCCTTACGCTGAACCCGCTTGCACACTTAGGACGATCAGGAATCTGATGCGGGGGCCCTCAAACCCAGTTCTGCCTGACTGGGGTGGTGCGCACCAGGCGCGCAGGACGAGAGGGCAGAGATGCTGCAGGTCGTGACACGGGGGCTCCGGCCCAGTCGTGCCGATGAGGCCTGGGTGTCCCTGGACTGACACACTTGTCTGGCCCCACGAAGCTGAGGCAGGGCCCCGGCTGCTGCTCTGGACAGGGTGGCCACCGCCTCCAGAGCATCTTCAGGCTCACGCCTAATGCAGGAAAGGAGCCGGGCCTCGCCGGGCAGCGAGAGGGTCCTTTGCGGGAGGGCCGTTCCTTGAGTCTGTGGCTGCAGATGTGATCGGAGAGGGGCCGAGTCCGCGGGGGGATCCTCCCGGCTTGGGGAGAAAGCGGTCGGGAGGAAGGGAGAGCTCCTGTAAGAACAGAGGAGCCCGGCTCCGTCCAGGCTCCACCTCGCCCAGCTTTCTGTTCCCCGAGTGGCCTAGCAGCTGCCTGTGGAAAGCCGCACGTACTGTACGAGCCCGAGAGCGCCTCCGTGCCGCCAGCCATTGGTGCGCATGGGTTTCCCACCCCTCCTGCTCAGGGGCTAGTAGCCACGGACAGCCCCCCCCTCCCCCCCAGCCACGCACTCTCCTTTCGACATCATCCAGACCGGCAGCCCACACTGCAGAACTGAATCCCACAGTTCACGGCCGTGCTGTGCGGGGGCTTCTCCCCGGAATATCAAGCAGCGCCTTCCTTTCTCACAGGGGAGCCCCGATTCGGAGACGCGCCTGAACTTAGGCACTTCCACACGCCGAGAACCACGGTTCTGGAGGAGCAGCTGTCAGGGGAGGAGCGGCTTTTGAAGCCGAGTTCTGAGCGGAGCACGGAGGCAGAGCGGCCATGAAGAGCAGACGGGGGGCGGGAGGCAGCCAGCAGGGGCCCGGAGAGCAGCAGCGGGGCGAGGCTGGGGTGGGATTTCACGGCTACGCTTGAACTATGAGCCCACCTTTCGGTAACAGTTCCCCCGCTGGCGAGAGCTGCCAGCGGGGGAACTGTGTGCCACGTGCATGTAAAATAGCACCAAAGGTAGAGCAAGGTCGCGGCCCTTCCTGTGTGGAGACGAGGCACATCCCTAAGCAAGGAAAATGGAATTATAAAAGAAGAAGAGCGCGTGGGAAGAACAGTTGACGGAGCCCTGCAAAAACTTGCGAGGAGTGCTCTGAAACCGGCCTCTCCACGTAGCGGATTTCTGGGCTGGATCATCAGGCACCCTTTGCAGTGACGAGCTGCCTCACTTTGGAGGCACGGCTGCTTCCTCCGGCTGCTGGTCAGGAGGGATGCTCCAGGCAGGGCCGGCCTGCGGATTCAATTAGGGCACGTCTGGTCATGCCCAAAGGAGACAGCTGGCTTCCGTGGGCTCCTAGACGTTTTCGAAATGGATATTCAGGAAATGAGGCCGCGCTTGAGCTGGGCACGCTTCTAGCTGTAATTCCATTTGGCCTTCACAAAAGTCTTTGCAAGCCGTAGTCCAGGAAAGGAAAAAATCATTAAACTGAGAGAGTTGGATGCCCAGGTGGGACTTCTATGGCAGAAGGAAGAGCGAAAGCTTCTAATGAGGCTTCTTCAGGCCCCGCCAACAGCGAGCCGTGGGACGGACGCCGCTTAACCACTGACCACTGGTAACCTGTCAACCTGACGTTGGAGCCCATGGTGCTAAAGGAGGCATTTCTAAGAGGCCGAAATTTCCCCTGGCTGCTCTGCCAGACACGCAGCACGCAGGAGTCTGTGGACTGTTGTCAGTCTTTGACGAACCCTCACCCCCTGCAGATGAGAAGCGACCTGCCAGCAGCCTTGGAAAATATTTCTTTGGTTGCCTCTCCCCTAATTAGAGGAAGTTTGGGGCAAGTCCAGCAGGGATCTGCTTTCTATTGTAGCGAGAACAGAAGGACTTCTGTAGGGGGCTGATTTAGAAACATGCAGGCTGAGCACCTCTTACTGTTCTCCCCAGTGCTCATGTAGGCGAGGAACTGATCTCTGGAGCCCTTTTGTTCCTCAGAGCATCCAGGTCTGCTCCAGAGCCGAGAACCAAGCATTTCTTGCATTGCATTTAATCGGGATGACGGCACACAGATGCCTTCTCTGCCCGGCATTGGGGAGCTTGGAATGACACCTGCAGCCTGACTCCGAGAGGCTCTTTCTGCGTCCTTGTCTCGAGTTTCCAAGGCAGCTGGAGCTTATTTGTTCATTCTCAGCATTTAAGGATATTATGTGTGAAAGATGGCAATATTGACTCTAGGAGCCATTTGAGGTTCTTTGATCAGCAGAGGTATGCCTTGTCTGTTGCAATCTATTGTTTCAGCTATTACAAAAGCGCTTCCCAGAACTGGGTCAGGCCCACAATAGTGGTGGTTCTGAACTGGGTGGTTGCTACTTCACACCCCGTTGGAATGGTTTTGCACACTGATGGAGCCTGTCCCGACACCCGTGCTGAGGAAGGCCGGGCGGGCAGCCATCCCCTTTTCCGTTGCGTCTACTGCATTGTTGTTGGCTTTTGCAAACGTCTGACCCTGTGCTCTGTGCCCTGTCTTTCTGGGCGGCCGTCCCACACACACGTTTGCACAAACATCTCCCGTTCCTGCTGCAGGTCGGCCTTATTTGCGGGGCCACATTCATTTGCCCGTTGTGCAGGATCTCTGGCTCATAACAGGCCTTAGAGGCCCATGTCTGTGCTAGCGAAAGCAAACCAAGAATAAGCAGATGTTGTTGTTGTTAGTCGTGAAGTCGCGTCCGACCCATCGCGACCGCGTGGACAACATTCCTCCAGGCCTTCCTGTCCTCCACCATCCCCAGGAGTCCACTCAAGCTCACACCAACCACCTCAGTGACTCCATCCAGCCACCTCATCCTCTGCCGTCCCCTCCTTCTTTTGCCTTCTGTTGTTCCCAGCATTAGACTCTTCTCCAGGGAGTCCTTCCTTCTCATTAGGTGGCCAAAGTATTGGAGTTTCATCTTCAGGATCTGGCCTTCTAAAGAGCAGTCAGGGCTGATCTCCTCTAGGACTGACCGGTTTGATCGCCTTGCAGTCCAAGGGACTCGCAGGAGTCTCCTCCAGCACCACAATTCAAAGGCCCCAATCCTTCGGTGCTCAGCCTTCCTTATGGTCCAGCTTTCACAGCCATACATTGCAACTGGGAAAACCATAGCCTTGACTATACGCACTTTTGTTGGCAAGGTGATGTCTCTGCTTTTTAGTATGCTGTCTAGATTTGCCATAGCTTACCTTTCCAGGAGCAAGCATCTTTTAATTTCTTGGCTGCAGTCCCCGTCTGCAGTGATCTTGGAGCCCAGAAAAATAAAGACGCTTTATTTATGTCACTACCTCCATTTCTTCCCCATCTGTTTGCCAGGAAGTGAGAGGACCAGATGCCATGATCTTAGTTTTCTTAATGTTGAGTTTCAAGCCAACTTTCGCACTCTCCTCCTTCACCCGCATCAAGAGGCTCTTTAGTTCCTCTTCACTTTCTGCCATGAGAGTGGTATCATCTGCATATCTGAGGTTGTTGATCTTTCTCCCAGCAATCTTGATTCCAACTGGCGATTCATCTAGCCCTGCCTTTCTCATGATGTGCTCTGCATATAAGTTAAATAGGCAGGGCGACATTATACAGCCTTGCCGAACTCCTTTCCCAATTTTGAACCAATCAGTGTCCAGTTCCAGTTGCTTCGTGTCCAGTTATCACTGTTGCTTCTTGACCCGCATATAGGTTTCTCAAGAGGCAAATAAGATGGTCTGGTACTCCCATCTCTTGAAGAACTTGCCACAATTGGTTGTGATCCACACAATCAAAGGCTTTAGCATAGTCAATGAAGCAGAAGTAGATGTTTTTCTGGAACTCCCTAGCTTTCTCCATGATCCAGCTGGCAATTTGATCTCTAGTTCCTCTCCCTCTTTGAAATCCTGCCTGTACTTCCGGTATGGCAACCCACTCCAGTATCTTTGCCATGAGAACCCCATGGACAGAACCAAAAGGCAAGCAGACATACTGCGGCATAAACTTTTCTTGTGTGCAACTCTGGGAGGTTCCACGGGGCTATTGTTTGCTTAGAGATCGAGTCATGAACATGTGCAAACAGTGTCTCACAACACGAATCTCTGCTTGTTCACGATTCTATAACAGACAACACAAGCAATTGTAAGCGCTGCAAAACAGTAGGGCTGGTGCGCCCAGGTCCTCGGCAGTGGCACCCACGCAGAAGTCGCTCTCAGAGTTGCGGAGTGCAAGTGTCCTTTTGAGAACACATTCAAACAAGAATCCACGGCATCTTCCACAACGGGGTTGAGTATCCCTAACACAGGAGCATCAGCTCCGCACGCAGAATCGTCAGGATCCTGGAATATAATGCCAGCTCGATTGCACGGGCGAGTTCACCGCCTTCCGAGGGGCCTCGTCCCTGGCTCTTTTGGATTAAAATCTCCCACAGTCCCTCTCCGGCTCAGTCCCACCCCTTTGGCCTGACGCACTATTTCACAGGGAGCTACATATATGTGCCTGTAACGCAGCACAATGCTTCATGGAGCTGACGAAGGGGACTCCATAATAAATTGATTCGTCTCTTGGATTTCTGTTGGCTTTCCAGATGGAATTTATTGATTTATTCGTTTATTTTGGTCGGGGGCTGTTGACTGCTGCGTCAGTGGGGACCCCTAGCCATTGCAGCCTTTATTCTGAGCTTTATGGGAGCTATCCATGGTGCTCCATGGTGGTGAATCTATTCTGGGGAGTGGCCAAAATAAAAGCTGCGATAGATAGGAAGCCCCAGTGGCACAGGAGTCAGCCACCCCTCTTGCAGTGCCTGGGTAGAATTTCGAAGCACTGAGTTCTGGCTGGAGTGGATGAAATTTGGATCAACCTTGTGCATTTTGGAGGGGAGCTGGGTGGTCATGTGGTCTCAAACTTATTTTGAAGGTAGCATGTCTGGTTTTGGCAGAATGTGCACTGAAGCCTCCATCACCTTCCAGTTGTGCATGCACAGCTTTTCCACTCCGGGAATTCACCGATGCCGTCCTATTGTTCATGACCATACCCTTGGTGCGCCCGGCATTTTACAGAAATGCGACCCCTCCCCAGTTTTAAATTTTTTAAAAAAAGTTCTCACAAGGAACTTGGATATTGATTGATAGATTTTAATTGCAACCTGAGTTGTAGTTTTATTTTAGTATGAAATCCTATTGCATGCATAAGCCGTTTGGTTGCCAATTTAATTGAAGAGAATGGAATGAATGAATAGGAGAGAATAGACTAGAATAAATAAAGATAATTTGGCAGACAAGGAGCCCATAAAAAGGGGGGGAAAGGTAGCGGAAAGGGTAATGGGCCATAAATGTGAAGGGTTTTTTAAATGTCTGATGTTTAGACCAACCTGTTATTTCTAATTAGAAAACTGGACTACATGTTTTAGGATAAATAAGGATGCTACTTCTGAAGGGATCCACCACTCCCCAAGTCCCCCAGGATCTGAAAATGGACCTCCTGCAAGTCCTTTCTCAGGCGATTTTGACCCCCTAAGGCACTGCTGCCCCTGTCTAGCCGCTCTGGGACTCCCTTAAAAGCCTGAATATGATCCAGACGAAATCAAAAGCTGAGGGGAACCGAAAGGCTCTCCTCTTTCGGAGCAGTGCCTGTGCAGAGGTGGCCAAGGTCGTTCTCCGCGGTGGGTTGAGCAGGGGATCCTCCGGACAAAGGCAGGGCCGGTTCAGGGTTGCGTCAAGGGAAAAGCGGCCATCAGAGGCACGGCGACCGAGCGGCAGAATGCTCTCAAGGGAGGTGGCCTTGCGAGACGAAGCGATGGACAGTCGCATGTGAGGAAGGCCAACGGGCGCAGAAGCAGCCAAGATAGTGGACTGAATCCTCTGCCTGCATTTCCTCGCTTGCGGACAGGGGTTGTGCGCTCGCACGCGCTCTCTCTCTGCGGAACTGCTTCTGCGCTGAAAACTCCTGACGAGGTCCTGCCAGTAATTGCACCAACATGGTGGAAAAGGACCCCTCTTGCCAGCTGGTGGATGCTCCGTGAAAAATGCTCGGAGCCACTCCTGACGCTGATGCGCGCTCTTTCCGCGGCCTTCGCTGTCTCCAGGGAAGCTGCATCTGGCTGCCCATGCACACGGGTGTCATTCCACCCACGGCTTGGAGGGGATCGCCCCTGCAGCCCACCTGGGGGCAGCTCCCTCCCTCTCAGGGGACTCCCATGATCTCGTGACATAGTCAGATCTGGCCAGCCTCACGTCTCATCCATGCGCGGCGATGCTGGACCTGCTCGCATCGCCCACGGGAGCCAGGCCAGAGGGAGAGGGCGCAGCTGAGACGTGGGCTGGTGGTGCTGAGCTGACGGCACCAAACAGCTCCGGCCGGGCGGCTTGTCCCAGGAAACTCTCCCATGGCTTGCAGGTCGCCTCCACTTGCATGCCTGGCTGGCCTTCGGGAAGCCCCCATTTCTCTCCCTCAGCGGAAGCGCTGCTGACGACTCGCGGGGTCGTTGTCAGGATCACAACTCTGCAATGAGCTTTGGACACTTGGCAGAGTCACACAACAGCGAAGTGTCGCTGAAACACTCCCGAATCCATTATTTTTGAGCCAGCAGAAGGACAGACGAAGCACATCTTCTCTGAGAAGGGTGTGGAACTGACAGATGTGGCTGCTCAGGTTCTCCAGTGGACGCGAGCAAACCCATTCTCCCCAAAAGCAAGCATCAGGGGAGATGAGGCAGAAGAGCCATGCTGTGTCCAGCCCACAAGCAGGACAGCACCCATGTTCCCCGGTAGCTGGCGCATGCAGGCGCTCTGCCTCTGATGGTGCGGACCGGGTGGAGCCACCAGGCCCGGGGCCCATGGGCAGCCTTCTCCCCGGGGATTTGCCGGTCCCTGTTTGAAGCCCCCCCAGTTGGTCGCCACCGCCCGCTTAACTGCACTAGGGGTGCGGGTCCTTCTTCGGCCTGCTCAGGGTCTCCTGCAGCCCAGCTCCACCGGCCGCCGCCGCCGTGTCCTGATAGCACGAGAGCAGGAGGAAAACCTCTCGAAGCCGCTTTCTCGCAACACTTGAGACGAGCGTGTGCGCTGCATTTTGACCAGCTAGCTAAGCTCTCTTGCACTTGGTCTAACTTTTCCCTCCTTCCTGCCCTCCCCCCTCCCTCCCCCTCCTGGGGTGAACTGCACATTCATGGTAAGCTTGGGGTGGGGGGTCCAGCAGCATGCAAGAGCATCTCCCCCCAGGCCCGATTCTTCAGCTTAGCTGTGGCTGTCCGCAGCTTCTGGCAAAGCCCACCGTGCCCAGAGGCTAAGGCGAAGCCCTCAGGCCCTGGAAAAGCGGAGGCTGTTGCGCGCTGCGCCATCCCCGGAGGGCCGCCCGAGCCCCACGGCGCCGTCCTTCACGGGAGATTCTGTGGGTCTCTCTGGCAGCATCCCCGGCACCTTCTGCTCAGGCTGGCACTTTGCGCTGCGCTTCCTTTCTGCTCGAGTAGCTACACGCTGCCCGTCAAAGCAGCGGAGGAAATCCGCGCCGTTAAGACCGCGTGTCATGGAATAGCAAAACCGACCGTTGTATTCAGGGCCAATATGTCAAATGGTTCCAAAGGATAAGCTATCTGACAGCGTGGTTCCCCCGTGGGGAGAGCAGGCAGGGCCTGGGCTTCAGGCAAGGAGAAGCTTGGCTCAGAGTTCTGTTTAAAAGGGAGAATCAGATCCCCTTTTGTGCACTACAAAAACCGCTCAGGCTTAGGGGTGGAATACATTTCCGCTCGAGTGGCTGCCTTTCTAGCCAGGACGTGCTCCGTTCTGACGGCCGGCCCACACCGTTTAGGCCAGGTTCAGCGGAGGGAAGCCCAAGATCCCTTTGTGTTTCCTCTGCAAGAGCAGCGGCGGGGAAACAGCAGGCCAGCGACTCAGGAAGGCAGCTTTGCACAACGCTGCAACACACACCATTCCGCTCCACGGCTGCAATCGGCGGGCGACCCGTTCAAGCACCTGCCAGAAAGCCCCACAGCGGTCCAGCCTTCCCTACCATAATGGGGAGGTCAAGTCTAGACACGGGCAACCTCCCTCTCCCAGCTTTCCACCCACGGATTTGACAGCCGTTAAAAAAATCACTTGAGTCACTAAGTTGCTCCCATTTTGAGAGGAAAAGCTGTTAGAATGCAGAACAAATCGCTCTCTCGCAGCCTTGCAGAGCATGGATATGATTACGACAGCATCCTCCGTTGCTATGCATGTCCTAAGCTTTATACATACAAAATACCCCGAGGTTAGCACAGCGTCTCTCCCACTCTGCTGAGAGTGCGCCGCACACGGGGGCTCCCTGAGCAGCTTCGGCCCAGCCCGCAGGACCCGTCTGGCGCAAGTGGGGAGCTGCGGCACGCACCTGCCCTTTGTTCTGGGTGGGGCGGCTGCTGCCCCGCAAGGCAGAGGGAAGAGTCAAGGTGATCTTGACAGGTTGCAGCGCTGGGCTGACAAACAACAGGGTAAGATTGAATGGGGACAAGCGCCAAGTTCTGCACCTAGGAGAAAGCAACCAAAGGCATCGTTGCAAGAGGGGGAACACTTGGCTCAACAGGACTGCGGGCAGGACGGGCCTTGGACCTGTCGATCACAAGCTGGATATGCGTCGACCGCAGGATGTGGCTGCAGAAAGGGGCATACGCTCTTTTAGGCTGCATTAATAGAAGCGTCTCTTCAAAATCACGTGAAGTCCCAGTTCCCCTCTTCTCAGCACTGGCGAGGCCTCCTCTGGAGCCCCGTGTCCAGTTCTGGGCACCGCAGTTGAAGGAAGATGCAGGCAAGCTGGAAAACATTCAGAGGGAGGCAAGGAGGACGGTGCAGGCGCTGAACACAAAGTCCCATGAGGAGAGACGGACAGGCTGCGTGTGCTTCGCCTCGAGGAGACCGGGCGGCCATGTGATCGCACCACACAAGCGCTGGAATGTTGTCAAGGATGAGGAGCAGGGCAGGGATTTCTCCTGAATAATCCCAGGGCAGGACAAGGAATAACCGGCTCAATGGCAGAGAGCCGGATTCTGGCTGAACGTCAGCAAAAATGTCTTAGAGCAGGATGAAATTTGCCCAAATCCCATGATCTGCAATATTTGCAGAAACTGGAAGTGGAAAATATGGAGTTCTAGCACACTGTGCATTAATTGTGCCAGAATTACGTAATTTCCAGCTTTCAATTTGTTATTTGCTATGTGCGCAAATTAATTTGCGCACGTTTCGCAATGAGAGCTCATTTCCTTCGCCATTCACAAAAAAAGGCGCAGAGACAGGACCCCATGGAAGCCACCCCACCCGCTCAGCGGACTTCAGGGGAGGAGAAGGAGTCTCTTGAGCGCCAGCAAGTCAGGCCCCGCGGAGCCAGTGTGTGGACTCTGGTCGGAACCGGTCCCACCGAAGCAGCACGGAGAGAAAGGTCTGCAGAAGTCCCAGCGCATCTGCAGCAGCGAGCCAGAAAAGCTGAAGGAGTCAGAGTGTTTTGCAAAAGGGATGGACTGGGGGGGAAATGAAGTCTGTTCTTTTGCGAGCGAAAGCAGGCTCTAAATATTAGTGGAGCTGCCATGTCAGGACAACGGACAGCGCTGTTGCCGCTTGGGCTAAACCCCAAGGGGCTACACCGCCCCACTGCTATGGGAGCAGCTCTCTTCCGCCCCAGAGGCCAGGCACAGATTCCCGTCTTCTGCATACCAAAAGCATTCACATATATACTCCTTTCATTTGTATTATGCAGGGGTGTACACGTTTGCCCAGTTTGGCCTCTGAGTCCTTAAATTTGGTTTGCTCCAAGCTTTGAGAATTCCCCCTACTTTAAGTTTCCAAGCAGTAAGAGGTTTCAAGCTGATTTCCCCCCCTATTATGCACAATTTCTATGAATTTTGCCTAAACAACTTTTTTTGCATACAATATCCCTAATAGAATGAATGCTAACATTTGTTATATATGCACTTCATAAAATATAATATACATATTTTTAATCTGATTTTGTGACTGGAGGAGCTCCAAAGTGGCCAGATTTGGAGATGTAAAAAATTCAAAGGACAACTCCATTTCAAGCCTACATATCAGTTCAAATCTGCAAAATTAGATTCGTTTCCAATGCAGAGCATGCTGAATAGATTTCTCCTCCACCGCTAGCTGTTTTTAGGGAACTGAGTTGAGAGAACTGGGCCTTTTCAGCCTGGAGGAGGGGAGACTCTGAGGGGGTCTTTCAGCAACTTCTAGCTATGTGAGGGGACGCCATGTGGAGGAGGGCCGTGAGCTTTCTTCCCTGCCGTGGGGGGCAGGACATGTTCCAGTGGGGCAAAGCTCCCGGGACCTGGCTTCAGGTTGGATGCCAGGAAGGCCTTCCTGATGGTCAGGGCCCCTAGATATGGAATGGGCTTCCATGGGAGGTGGCGGAAGCCCCATCGGGGAGGGCGTTCAAGGAAAGATTGTGCAGCCGTGTGCTGGGGATTGCATGAGCAGGGCTGGCTGGAGCTGGGGGCCAGCCTAGATGGCCTGGGAGACCCCGTCTGACTCGCCTTTTTCCGTGTTTCTACATCAGTTCCGTGTCATGGCTGCGGCTTGGTGCTGCCCGTTCGCGGTGCAATTGTCCCCGGAATCCCTTGCAGGACAGCCGGCGCCAGGGCTGAAGGAGCTGCCCGGGGCACGCTGAGCCGGCCACACGGGGAATGTGGAGCTCACGCAACTTCTCTGTGGACGCGCCCATCAGCCTGCGCCCTTCTTCAATGTAGCTCTGTAGGGAGGCGGTCCCGGAGCCCCCCCGGTCAGCCCTCCATGCGCCAGCTCCAGCGAGTGTATTGCTGACCAGGCCGGCCGCGGCAGCAGAGCCAAGTGCGCCCCGAACATGCCATGCCGGGAGGGGAAGTCTTGCGCTCGGCACAACTGGCTGCGGCTCTGCTGGCGACGGCTGCCAAGGAAAGGCGGCGGGTTGCGTTAAATCGTATTTGTCTTTAAACAAAGTGTTCTAATTGCTAACAGAGGCATTGCAAGCAAATTGAGGGATGGGGGAACTGGAGCAGCCGCTCTGAATGCAAGCAAATGACTGCAGCAGCCTGGATTGCGGGCCAGGGGGAGCCGCGTGGGGAAGGCGCTGGCAGTCTGGAGCAAGGCGGTGACTCCCCAGTAGAGAGAACTGAGGCCCACAAGACCTGCACCGACAGAAGACTGCATGTCAAACGCAGGAAGGCGTTTCCGATCGCACTGAAGTCGGAGGCCGGGGATGAAGCCACAGTGCGCAAATGCAGTGTTTATACTGCACTTTGGTGTGCGGATTTATATTCTAAATACTGTCCTATTTCTTTTAAATTGTTTCATACCCCAAGCCCTTGCGAAGGGGATTAAAATCTAAATAAATGAAGCAAACACTCCTGCAAACAATAAAATTATACAGCATGTACCTGAGCTGCTTTGAAGCTGATTTGCATCCTCGGCAGGCTGAGAGCCGGGTGCAGTAGCACACTCCGAGGAAGCCAGCCCGTATGGCGAGATCGGGGAGGGACTGGGCTAGGAGAAGTCAGGGGGCAGCGGAGGGGGAGCCAGGGGGAAAGCTGGGGCGCCCAGGGTCGCCACTGGCCAAGCGGGAGCTGCTCCAGCGCACCTGTTCCCTGCACCACGAGGTGGCAGGTGAACCGAGGTCATGCAGGGGATCGCAGAAGCGCATGGCATGGGACTGGGCCCAGGGCCCCGCTTCGCCGCCCCTCACCCTCTTTAGGAGGCCAAGAGTCCAAGGCACAACTTGTGGGGTTAGCAGCCTGCCTGCCCTGGAACCCTCTTCAGCGGAGCTGTGTGGGCTGGAGTCAGCTCTTGGCACATGGGGAGCCCCATCCCGTGTCGCTTGCTCCAGTCGGAAAGACACCGGTGTGCAGCTGTCCGGGCCTGAGCTCGCAGAAGGCAGAGTTCCTCTCGAAGCACCATCTCTAGCTGTGCTGTGCCTCACTTCTGTTATCACCCCCACCCCCAAGGAGCTGCCCCAGGCCTTGTACCTGCTCATCAAGCCCTGACAGTGTTTCTCTGCCCCGTTGACACACGACCTGCACGGTGCAGCGGCCGACTTCCATTATCGCTCCCGAAGCGGGAGATGCAAGCCAGGCACTGCCTCCCCTGCGGCTCACTTCACTCCTCTCGCTCTTACCTGGGGTCTCTGGGGGGCTTTCTGGGTCACACGGATCACGTTGGAGGCCTGGCGGGTCACTGCGGCTCCAGCCTGCAGCTTTGCAAGCCTTTCGTCTTGCGCAGGGTCTTTGCACCTCTGCTGCCTCTTCAGGGAATCCTCCTCAGAGAGGACAACAAGCTTAGCTTGGCCTGCGCCACCATTAAAAGGGTCGAAGCTCGTGGGAGTCTCCCTGCGACATCATGTTTATATACTGAATACAAGCATCAATTTAACTAGACAACAGCACAGAATTGCTGTTGGACAGAGGGAGAATTTGGACACACAAGCCAGTATTAAGGCTAATTCCTTGCTTTCCGGAAACCTCTGGATGTCCCCATGTACCCCAAGGCCAGATGGACCCACCCCCTGGAAAATGTCTGGAAGCACGGCCCTTGGGGGCTGCTGGCCTTCATGGATCAGCTCTCGGGGAAGGGGGAACCGGGCCTGTGCGGCGCTCAGCTTGGACTTTGCAGACGTTAGTCCAGGCTCAGGGGCCTCAGGACCAGGCCGCTCTGACTGCCTGGTCCCGGGGTGCTGGTTCCGCCACGGTGCCTGGTCCACAGCCTCCCTTGCGGCACGGCCGGTGCTTCCGCCTCCGAGGCCACCCGGTCGTCGCTGCTGGCCTTGGCCGTCATGACGCGGAGTCCCGATCTCCTCCTGGGCTTTGCACGGCCAGAGGGAAAGCCTCCACCCTCGGGAAGGCCACGTGCGGCGTGGGATGCAGCGCAGGCTGGAAGCTCCCACTTCCGCTCCTGGTGCTGTGACCATTTCCTGCAGACGTTTGCAGATGAGGTGAGCAGCCGATTATCCATCGAGTGACTCGAGGCTTTCGTCCCATTCCAGGATTTGCAGCGAAATGCTAAGAAACCTGAGGCTGGCCTGGGCTATAGGATTTTCTAACCATTAGCAGCCATCCATGAAGCATGTTCAATTCCCCTTTCTCTGAAGTCAAGCCATTAAGACAACTTGTGCAGTGTCTCCCCGTTTCCTCGTGATCCTATCCATTTCTGCCCCCACAGCCCACCCATGCGCTCTGCAGGAAGGAGACCAACCGGACCATTTCTGTAATGTCTGCGTGTACGTGCGTTAAGAACATAACCGGCAACACAGAGTTTCTTGCTTGGGGAGTTTGACTGTCATTTGTTTTAAGGTTCCCAGTTTGGATGCAGCTAATCCGCACTTTGTTAAAATGGAGAGCACACAGCTCTGCCGAAGTTCCCGCTGGTCTCAGCCGCCGTTGCACAAATATACACTCACCGTCACGTGTGCATGCAAAGGAGGACGCGTGCCTTGCACTTGTTTGGATCCCGTGTTTTATTGACTGCATAGATTGTGTCAGTCTGTTGCCGCCGCCGCCGCGGCCGCGTGTGCTCGGCAATTCCACAGAGTCAAGCCTTTCAGTTCACCCACCTCCCCACTCCGTCATGAATAGACAGAATGTATTCATGGGCAGGTGTGTGGTGAGCCATTGTTCTTTCCTCTGACTCACTCTCGCTTTGCAAACTTTGATACTCCTAATTATATTTTGCATTTTCTCTCTTCTGTGCTGGTTTTGATGGCTCCTGCTTTGAATATCCGACTCCTCATCTTTTTCTTCTTAACAATTGAAAATAAACAACTGCGTGGACCAAAGAGCGAGCAAGCGAGCCAACTGTGGGGCACGGCCCAAAGGCTTCACCAAAAGCAGGACCAGCTCCAGAGCGCCAAGATGAAATGCTCTGTGGAACAGTGGAATTCAACTTTGTCCCAAGGTAATTGGCAGAGGACACTCCTTCCCCTCTTCCCCAGCTCCCCTGCAGGTCAACGTGAGAGGAGCAGCTGATCCGTGGCAAGACACTCATTGGCCGGGTAGTGTTACACGAGATACTGCAGAGCCATGGAGCAGCAGCAGAGAAGCGGTTGCAAAGTGCTGCTCATGGTGCCGTGGGCAGTGCAGACCGGCGCATCCTTGGGCACACAAGGGGGAGCTGTTGCTTCAGCAAGAGGCCGAGGCCTCTGGAAGGTTGGCCCATCTGTCCCTCCTGTTGCCCCTGCCCCCTCAGAGAAGTGCCCGGGAAGGGTCGTTAGCCTGCAGGGATGGCATGGACTGCACAGCGTCAAGCGACATCCTCCAGGCTGGGAAGGAAACATAGAAACAGAGAAACAGAGCGAGTCAGAAGGGGCCTCCCGGGCCATCTAGTCTGACCTCCGGCACCAGCCGGCTCCGCTCACGACATGCCCACCATGTGCATGTCCAGCCTGTCTTTGAACACCCTCACCGATGGGGCCTCAACGACCTCCCGTGGAGGGAGGTAGTGAAGGAGTCCCCATGAGGGGACGATCCTATCCACCCAGGTCTTCCTTTGATTGGAGTCAGGCAGCACCCAGGACTAGCCAAGCTATCCCAGGGCTCAAGGCACGCCACCTCCTGTTCCTGCTCTCGCGCAGCCAAGATACAATAGAAAACGGCATCACTACCCACTTGCTGTCCTCTCATGGATTCCCGGCGCAGCGACCTGAGGCGTGCTCCTCACTCTACCCGATGGTCTGCCTTGCACTGCACACCTAAAGGCCCGAGGCGCATTATCCAAGTGCGAGCCCACAGGCACGCAGAGGAGACCACAATCTTGCACAAGGGAGATGCAAGCAGGCAATCAGAGGAGCAGAGAGACAGTCTGAGGAGCACAGAGCTCACAACATCAGGGCTAACAATAAAGAATCCTTTAAATAAATCAGAGGAAGCAGGGCAGCTAAGGAGGCAGTTGGAGCACTGGATGCTAATGGAATTAAAGGAACACTCAGGGAGGCAAAGAGATTGCAAAGAGGCTGAGCGGATCATTTTCATCAGACTTCGCAGCAAAGGGATACTGGCCCCTGAACTTGCCTATTCTGGAAGGGAGTTCGAGAAATTAGGACAGACAGTAGTGACAAAAGATTGCATTTTTAACCTGACTGACAAGCTGAAAGTCAGCAAATCACCCAGTCCAGATGGCAGCCATCCTAAAATTATCAAAGAACGCAAGCACGAAAATGATGGCCTCCTTATCAAGATATTTAACACATCCCTAACATTAGCCCTTGCACCAGAGGCCTGGAGAATGGGCCATGTAACAGAATTTTTAAAGAGATCGGGGTGCGGGGGAGGTTTCCAGGAAATGAAGGCCAGCTTGCTTAACCCTAACATTTGTTCCGGATAAACTGCTTGCAAGCCTCAGTCAAGATAGACTCGGTAAGCACAGAGAGGGACAAGCCCTGCTTTAGCAGGGCGGGGGCGGGGGGACCCAGCATGGCTTCTGCTAGGGGAAGTCTTGTCCCACTAACCTGTTGGAGTCCTCTGAGAATGTCAACAAACACGTGGACAGGGGGGATCCAGAAGGCTTTTGACAAAGTCTCTCTCGAAAAGCTCCTGAGTAATTAAGAGTCAAGGAATTGGGCGGGGGGGGGGGGCAGTGGTCCTCTTCTGGATCGCTAATTGGTGAAAGAAGAGATGGTGGAAGGTGGGAATCAAGGCAACATCTCGCAGTGTCAGCGATGGAGTCCCACAGGGCTCTGTGTTAGGACCGGCGCTTTTCCACCGATTCATAAATGATCTGAGATTCGGAGCAGGGAGTGAGGTGGCCAAGTTTGCTGATGCACCAGACTATTCTGGGAAGTTAAAAGCAAAAGGGACTCTGAGGCGCTCCCAAGGGATCTCTCCAAGCCGGGGGAAGGGGCATCAACATGGCGAATGCAGTTCAGCGGAAGGAAGTGCAGAGCGGTGCCTGTTGGGCGAGACACCTCAGTTTCAAGGACAGGCTGATGGGGATGAGAACTAGCAGTGAGCAGGCAAGACAGGTGTCTTGGGGTAGTGGTGGGCAGTAGAAGCTGGGTAGGAAACAGCACATGGCGGGCATGTCGTGAGCGGAGCCGGATGGAGCTGGGGGTCAGACTAGATGGCCCAGAGACCCCTTCCGACTTGCTCTGTTTCTGTTTCTATCTTACTTCCCTTATACAAATCTTTGGTGCCACTACACTTGGAATCTTGTGTTCTGTTCTGGTTGCCTAACCAGATGGTGGGCATGTCATGAGCAGAGCTGGCTGGAGCCGGGGTCAGACTAGATGGCCCAGAGACCCCTTCCGACTTGCTCTGCTTCTATATTCTCCATGTTTCTAACCTGAACAGCGTGTTATTGGGCTGGAAAGAGTACAGGGAAGGGCAACAAGGATCCCGTGGGGGCCGGAGCAGCTCCCCTTTGAGGAGTGAAAACTGGGACTGTTCTGCTTAGAAAACAGTGAGTAAGGGGGGACATGGTAGACGGGTACAATAATGCGTGGGGTGGAAAAGTGGAGGGGGAGGTTTCGGACAGACAAAAGGAAGCAGTTCTTCACATGGCGCATGATCACACGGTGGAATTTGCTCCCACGGGAAGTGGTGACGGCCAATCTGGACTTGCTGTAACAAGGGCAGATACACGGGGCGGGGGGGCTCTCGGTGGGTACTGGCCTTGCTGGCCATGTGCTGCACCGGTTGTGAGCGGTTTGGCCAGAGGACGCCTTGCACCCGTCCTGCTCAAGGGGCCGGCTGGTTTGCCACCGTGTGGGTGGCGTGCTGGGCTCAGTGGCCGTTTGGCCTGACCCGGCGTGGCGTGCAGAGCTTGGGCTCCTGCGAGGAACTGGACTGCAAAGGTCTTTGGGGCAATCCAGGAGGGCTCTCCTGGCGCCCGTAATGGAAGCGCTTTCCTCATTCTTGAAAGACTCTTTATCTATGGACCCACCCAACCCAATGTCACCTCCTAGTCGTACCAGCAGCTACCTTCCAAACTGGGATGGAGAATGAGGGACCATTCAGGGCTCACTGAAATTCTCCACATTTTGCTTCCAAGCTCCGCTCAACACCCTCCCATTCTCATTTGCAATCTGGTTTTGGGGTGATCTGAATGGGGGAAGGTGTGGCTTTTGAGAAAGTGCCACATCTGGAGTGAATCCAGTGGGATGCCGATGTGCCCACTGATTCTCTTCCGCGCCACCAGCTCCTGAAGGTGCCCGTCAGTTGTGCAGGGGAGATTCAGTGCTTCCAGAGGAGGCGACCGCAACGGGGCAGGAATGCGCACTTCTGCAGTGGGCCGGGCGTGAGGGAGCTCCACCAACCCGTCCTGAAACCCGCATTTTTCAAGAACAGATTTTCAGAACCCCATCTTGGGGATTTGTGAACATTTCCGAAGAACCGCGCTGCTGTACTCGTTCATGCTTGGGATCGTGATGTGTCCCTCCTCAAGCAATTGGCAGTCTGAAATGAAACGCTCGTATAATCCCACCTGGGGATCTCAGAAGATGCTGGGAGTGAGCGGAATGACAATGGGGCCAGGGAGGGTCCTCCTCCTTCCTGCTGACTCTGCGGAGAGCCCTGGAGGGCAGCAACGGAGGGGCAAGAAAAGATCGTCCAACAGAAGGCCGTTTCGCTGGAGACCAAGGCCATCCATGCCGTGAATGGACGTGAAAGCCGGGCAGGGAAGGAAGCTGGCAGGAAGAAAATCGGGGCGTTGAGACTTGGTGCTGGAGGAGAGGCTTGCAAGTGCCCTGGGCAGGCGGAAAGGTGAGCTAGGGGGTCCCCCATCCGGTCAGGGCAGAGCTTCCCCTGGAAGCAGAAATGACAGAACCGGGGCTTCAACAGAAGGAGCGTTCCCTGGAGAAGGTCTTCCTGCTAGGGAAAGTCGCGGGCAGAAGAAAGGGAGGCGCGACACAGAGATGGATGGACTCCGGGAGAAGCCACGGCCTGAACGCGTGGCGTTGCCCTCGCAAGCGCCTCCATCTGCCAAAAGCCCTCAGAGGGAGGCGCCTGTGCAGTGCCGAAGAGGAGAGCGCCGACGACATCGGTCTGCACAATGCTTGCCTAGCTGATTGTGCTTTGAATGGAACGAAGCGTGACCGGGAGATCTGCCTCTCGCTCCACCTACTTTCCACGTTCCGTGATTTGTCCTTCTGACCGATTGCTACCTTTAAACGGGACTTAGACTAGACAGCCTTCAAAGAGAGGACAGACCCTGGCAAAAGTGGGCACCTGGCCACCCTATCCACTAATGAGGCATTTCCTCCGCTGGTACTTGCCTCCTTCCTCCATCCCCTGCCTCACTCTGGAGCACAGGAAGCCACCGTGGGCAGGGTTGAGCCCTTGGCCCACACCCAGACCAGTGCCGCCCACACTGACTGGCAGCCGCAGCTCTCCAGGGTTTCGGCCCTGCCCAGAGATGCTGCGCATCAGACCCAGGGCCTTCTGCACACAAAGTTGGTGGGACATCCGAGGAATCCGTTTGGGGTGGAAATCCGCTGGATCCCCTCCAGTCTGTTCCAGCATGGCCATGAGTCTGAGCTCGTGCTGAGCATGCCCAGCTTCTGTGGGCCACGTGCCAGGAATCGAGCCGCGCAGGGCCACTACTAGCCTCCTCTGCCACGACATGTGCAGCATCTAAAAGCCCGCCACACGAGGCACGCGGAGGGCGCACTGCGGTGTTCACGGGGGCTCGCTAGGAGCGGAGCCGCCCGTGGGTGCTGCAGCCTCTCTCTTCTGCGCCACCTGAGGCTGACCTCCGGGCATGGAAGGAGGTTGCTGGTTGCGAAGCTTCGTCCGGCATGCGCCCCCGGACTTCCTCTTGGCTTGGCTTGCTTTCCCGCTCAGGCTCATCCCGACCCCGCCACCAGCCCTGGCATTTCCGCTCCTCAGAAATGGGAGTCCTGCAACTGGCAGGACGCTGAGCACAAAGAACGCTGCGCTGCGCCGCCAGCCTTAGATGCCCCATCTTCTCCAAGGCGGCCCCTGAGGATCTCCACAGGGGACTGTGCCGGGGGGGGGGTGTCCGTGGCTCCGTGGCAGAGCAGCTGCCTCGGGGGAGGACGACCCCGGGCCCCATCTGCAGCAGCACCCCCGACGGGGCTAGAAATACTTCTGCAGGAAGCCAGTGACACCGTCTCACTGGGATGAGGAGTGCGCCAGTGTGGAGCACCCTAGCTCGGCGCATGTGGCAGGCCCTCTGTCTGACCTCTGCCCTCGCCAGGCACGCCCCAGAAGGACACCTGCCTGAAGCCCTGGAGCACGGAGAGGAGAGGAAGCCTTTATGGCCGCTGGAACGCATTGGAGCCCGGGCTCAGCTGCCCACGCTCTGCTCGGCTTTGCCGGGGCCGTGCGTCCGTGAGCGGGCGCAGCACAAGCGCATCCCTTGTGCACGTCACGTGCGGCGGCACCGAGTTGCGCGACCCCATGACTCCATGCGGAGGAGGCGGCCATCGTGCAGCCCTGGCGCCACATGCGTCGCAGACTCCTCCGGGCTCGGCTCTCTTTGCAAGACTGCCTGAGCACGAGAGCAAGGCTGAGCGCGCCAGAGGGACGGATCCTGCGGGGACTCCTCCCAGCCCTGCCTGGAGCGCCACTGCCCCCAGTGGGTTGCCCCACGAGGACGCCAGATGGCTCAGGGCCCGAGTCCTCACAGGGAAGCACCCCGGGCTGCCGCGCTCTGCATCACCCGGAGCGGAGCCAGGATGCGGTCCGCCCTGCACGGCCTTGTCCGCTGGCGGGGCAGCTCTCCCCCTCCGGCGCTCCTGAAGGCAGGAGCCGGCCTTTCCCAAGCCCTCCCCGTCAGGCTCCCGCCTCGCCTCGGGAATGCCTCCGCTGGGCTGCTCTTCCAGGTGCCCCCCCCCACCGCCCAGGCGTCGGGGACGAGCTCCGGAAAGTGCTTGCAACGGCTTTTAGGAAGAAGCAGCCTTTCTGGGGAGTTCAAAGAGGAGGTTCCTACAGGGGCACGAGCACCTCGAGCTTGAAAAGGGAGATGAAGGCGAGGGAGCGAGTATTTACTGTGGCGGAAGAGTTCATCTGTGATGTATTTTTAATGCCTGTTAAGCACTCAGGAGATGACAAACGCCACAAAATGGGGGAAGATGAATTAGCCGCAGAAGAGGCAAGGGGTCGGGGGGGGGGGGGTGGACGGTTCTGCGCAGATAAAGACCCTTTGAGGAGACTCACAGAAGTGGAGCATTAACAAGGACACAAATGCGCGCAGGTGCCCCCCACTTGCACCACCGGAAGCTGGAGGCCAAAAGCACCCATCGGCCAGCCACAGAGCCGCACCGCTCCGACCACTGGGCAACCCAGCCAGAGAGCAGCTGCACTGCAGAAAAGTGGGTGGCACATGGAGGCGCTTCCAAATGAAGGCAAATGGATTGAGCGCAACCTCCCCCGACCTGGTGGTGGACTGCAGCTCCCATCATCCCCAGCATGCAGGAGGAGGAAGATGGGAGTTGAAATGCAATAGATGAGGAGGGCACGCGGAGCTGGGGAAGGCTACTAGCAAAGGCCTCGAGAGCTGTCTTGTCCTCGGGAACTCAGTGCTTTCTAGGGATTTCAGCAAGGCTTCCTGCCTCGGTCCCCCGCTCTGTAAAATGGGCCTAACAGTGACTCACTCCCCTCGTGAGGCTTCTGAGAGAGCAGGTGGAATAACAAGGCTCCTAGGATCCTTGCGCACTGCCCTTCGTGCAGGGGCACACGCAGGGCTGCGGGGGGCCAGCCTGGGCTTGCTGCCGGACCCCCTCTCTGGCCTGAGGCTGAAGCGCCCCTCCCTGCCAGGGTCCTGATCCCGCTTGCAGCCCACCTTTCTTCCTTTCAACAAGCCCAGGGCAAGCAGAACGATACATAGCATGTCTAGGTTGGCCCTGTGAGAGTCCGAGTCACACAAAGCCACTCAAACATGTGCAAAGTGCATTTTCATGAGAGCTAAGGGGTTTATTTCATTTCTACCTCTCCCAGTAGCCAAAGCTTTCTGGGCATTTTCTAGGAGCTCATAAAAATACAATCTCAGCCCAACCGATGTCATCGGGGGGTTGTTGTGGGGATAAGATCGAGAGCAGGGGGAGAAGAATTACGTGAGCTGCTCTGAGTTCATTGGAAGAGAAAAACCAGGGTGTATATCTAATAATTAATAAAAGAATGCATGAAATACAGCAATAAAATATCATAAAATACTGCCATAAATTTTTAAAACTGAATTTAAAGTATAGAAAAGCTGCAATAGCTTAGATTATCATACCTGTTTCAGCAGCGTACAAAGCTCCATATAATGGCAAACTAATTAAACGCCCCGTAATGGAAGACGGTTTGACCCTCATGCTGAAAAGATATTAAAGTTGGTGCCAAGTGGGTCTCGATGGGGAGGGGGTTCCACGTCTGGGGAACACAGCCCTTCCCCTGCTGTGACCAGCAGATCTTCCCAGAGCCGGCTGGAGCCGGGGGTCAGACTAGATGGCCCGGGAGCCCCTTCTGACTCGCTGCTTCTCTGTTTCCAAGACCTGTGCAGCCCTTGCTGCTGCGCCTCTGCATCCTGGGCCCAGGAGCAGCAAAGGTCTCCTCTTTCCGAGAGGCCGTTGAGGCCCCATCGATGCGGGTGTCCCAGGACAGGCAGGACATGCACATGGTGAGCATGTCGTGAGCGGAGCTGGCTGGAGCCGGGGGTCAGTCTAGATGGCCCGGGAGCCCCTTCTGACTCACCCTGTTTCCATGCTTCTGTGTTTCCCTGGAGGGGGCAATGGAGCAGACCCCAGATCGTGCCCGTGGCGTGCCGGAGATGGCAGCTACAGAGGCCCTCCGGCAGGGGGGTGGCCCAGCCATGCAGGGCTTTCTAGGGCGAAACGGCTCCCTGGAGTGGGGCTCTGTGCTCAGACCCTTCTGGCTCCTGCAGCTGGCAGCCTTCAAGGGCAGCCCCAGGCAGAGGGCACTGCAGCAGTCCGGTTCAGAGGTTACCAGAGCGGAGAGCTCTGCCCAGGTGGGGGGGCACCTGGAGGAAGGTGCTCTGAGCCCCCTGGGCCTCAGGTAACAAAGATGGCTCAAGCAACAGCCCCACGTGACAGGGCTGCTCCTTCGGGGGGGAAGAGGCTTGGTTCCTTCCATCCAAATGGTTCTGTGAGAATGGCGATGTCACCTTCCTGCTGTGTGTGCGTTGCCAGTGTTGTATATTTTTATGTAAGGTGCGATGTACTGCCTAACCTATGGTGCACACCTTCACACCAAGGGGTGTGATCTTCGCTAACCACCCCGGGAGCCCGGCTGGGGGCAGAATAGCAAGGCAGTGCGAGGATAGCCAGGCGAATGACCGCTGTCCAAAGCGTGGGGGTCGGAAGCCGTGTCTCCCCAGGTACCGCTCCAGCACGCAGCCCGCCACAGCACATGGGCCACCTGGCCGACACACATGGAACGGCAGGCATGTGGCAGGGGGAGGTGGACCGCAGCGAGACCCCCGGGCCCGGGCAAAGGGTGGCACCCACTGGGCCTCCGCTGCAAGTGTGGACGGCGGATCGCTTCCCCCTCCGGCTTCTCAGAGTTCCTTGAGGATCGCGGAGCCTCCGTGACAGGAGGGCCCCCGGCCAGCTTCCCCTTGGCTGCGCGGAAGGCAGGCAGGCAGGCAAGCCGCATGCTCCCTCGCGGCTGTGACGACGCCACCGTCTATCTCGCCGCCGATCTATCCGTCACTTGGCTCTTCCCACCCTTCAAATATTTGCCAGCTATTATCAGTCGGTCCTGCGAGGCGGCGTTTAGGCAACCGAGAGACATATTTAGCGATTTCATCTTCTCTCATGCAGCACACGGAAGCCGCTTCCTGCCAAGCTCCAAAAAGTGCTCACGACATTTCCCATCTCTGCAGCTCTCTCACATTTGCTCTGTTCCTGGCTGGGAAGCTCCAGCCATTTCTGGCATCCTCGGCCTTCCCCCTCATCCCCGCGTTTAAGGACCGAAGAGCCAGAAGCTGGATCAGCCACGGGGTCATAGAAACACAGAAACAGAGTGAGGCAGAAGGGGCCTCCCGGGCCTCTAGTCCATTGGAGCACGTCCTGCCTTCCTCTGCAGGGGGGAGCAGGTCTCGACCCACCTCGTGTCCATCTAGGACAGCACCTGTTCCTTCCGTGGCCAGTCGATGGCCCCCAGGACGCCACGGGCTGGCCGTGAGGGAACCCCTCGGCAAGCAGGGCATGTGGGCGTCCTGGCACTGGCACAACGCCATCAGGACCAGCAGCCCTGGATAGACTTCCCCTCCAGGAGTGTGTCCAGCACCCTTTGAAAGCCCCCCACATGGGGGCCACCGCGGCACCTTGTGGAAGTGGGTTCCAGAGTTTAACCGCGTGCTCAGTGGAGGTGGAGCAGGCCTTCCGTTCAGCCTCCCACCTGTCGGCTGCCTTGGATGACCCGGGATTCGGGGCAGCCCCATAATGCTGATTCAGTCTAGCCTCCTGAAGGAAAGGGGGCTGGAGGGGAGGCTGAAGCACCATAGAAACAGAGAAACAGAGCGAGTCAGAAGGGGTCTCCCGGGCCATCTAGTCTGACCTCCGGCATCAGCCGGCTCCGCTCATGACATGCCCACCATGCGCATGTCCAGCCTATTCTTGAACACCCTCACTGATGGGGCCTCAACGACCTCCCATGGGAGCCCATTCCACGCCCTCGGGGCCCTAACTGTCAGGAAGTGCTTCCTGGCATCCAAATGGAACCTGGGCTCCCTGAGCTTTGCTCCATTGGAGCGCGTCCTGCCTTCCTCTGCAGGGGAGAACAGGCCTCTACCCACCTCTGGACCTTCTCCTTTCGAGTGGGGGAGGCCTGCTTGGAAAGTGAAGGGTCCGGCACACGTCACAGCACCAACATATCTGGAGCGGAGCAAATCCCGAGCTTGGCTAGAATTTGTCAGACTGCTCCGCATGCCCTTCAGCCTGCAGCTCCTTCGCCGAGGGGCCCGGCTGTGC
Organism: Varanus salvator macromaculatus; assembly: GCA_023646645.1. Lineage (NCBI taxonomy): Eukaryota > Metazoa > Chordata > Lepidosauria > Squamata > Varanidae > Varanus > Varanus salvator. The sequence continues at coordinate 1,472,075 of JAIXND010000827.1, read as the reverse complement.
ATTCCCTGCCAGGCCAGTGAGCGTAGCAGGCCCTGAACAACCTGAGACCAAGATTCCCGCGAGAGCACCTTCTCCCCTCTCAACCAGCCTGGTCCCAGAGGCCATCAGGTGGCTCCAGGTGGGCCCAGGACCTGACCGGAGGCTGCCAGGTGAAGGGCCTGCAGTGGGGCGGCTCCCATTCTGTGGGACCAGGAGGCTCTGGCTCAGGAGGCTGGACGTGTGCAGCAGGGCATGCTTAGTGGTGGCTCCTGAAAACACCGTTTCAAGAAGGCTGCCTTGATCCACCTCCTGCTGCTTTTGCTGATACCTTGTGTGTGTTTTAAACGCAGGGTTTTTCACGGCTATGGGCCCCGCTTGGATGTGGAGCGGGATACAAATGTTGCAAGCGAGGGATAAGAAATAAGCATCAAATGAGCACCATCAGCTTCACTGCTTAGTGAGGAGAGAGCACTAGGGACTTGCACGCATGTGCTCGTGCACGGGGAGAGGGGACGAGGCCCGGAGGCGTCTGCGGTGGATTGAAAGGAGTTCAGAGCTCTGTCACTCGGACCGGCAGTTTCCCTCAGAGCCGCCTTGCCGGAGCTGTGGGCCTCTGGGGAGCCAGGCGAAGATCCTCACTTGTGCCAATCCATGCCCCATTCATGTGCATTCAGGGCCGCGCGGAACATCACTCACGCACATCAGCACAAGGGCAAATCTGTGCCGGTTCACATTTGTACTCGTGGAATGAGAGCCTCGGAGAAGCCGAGACATTCCAGTTCTGTCAGAGGAATCTGACAAGATGAAAGACGCCTGACAGTCCGACACGCAGGCGGAACAGACTGACCGAAAACTGTGCATCCCCAGGGCTGGGGAGAGCAGGCAGCGCGAAATAGCAGCCCTGCCCTCCCAGCCGCTGCTTCTTGTCAGCCATCTGCTAAAACTCAGGCTCCTCACCCGTTCTTCTCCCTTCCCCGGCAAGGTGGAGCGCTCCCAGCGCAGCCTCAGTGGTCCCTGCGCATCACGCCCCAGAGCGAAGAGCAGCTCTGGGAGCCGGGCTCGCCTGGCCCTCCCCTCCGAAGGGAAGGTGAAGCGAAGGTGAGGGGGGCTTTGAAGAAGCCGCGTGCGCCAAGCAACGGTCCAGGATGCACCATTAAGGGGAGGGGGGAGTCCCCGCTTTCTCAGGATCCCACGATCCTCTGCCTCTCGCCCCCCCCCCCCGCCTCGCAGATGGCTCTCCATTGCTTTGCTGGGGCTTTCCTGGCAGCCCCCCCGCTTCGGAGGTTTTTGCTTCTCCCAAGCCTCTTCCTCCTGTTTTGGGATCCCCCCAACTCACTCAGAGGGGCGCAATGAACAAGCTGCTTGCCTCGGCTTCCGAAGCCTCAGTGCCCGGCTCAGCACGAGGCTTTCCGGGTGCACGAGGCGGAGGGGGTCTCTCGGGCACAGGGGAGGCCGGAGGGACCCCGCTCCCACCGGGGACTCTCCGCTCGCCCCTCCCCAAGTTGCGGGAAGCTCAAGGAGGCCTTGGAGGAGACGGGCCAAGGGGGCCCGGGGCCTGCAGGGGGCTGCTGCGGGGAGCACGGAGCGCCCCCCTCGAGAGAAGAAATGACACGGCGCAAGCGCAAGCAGCCAGCTCACCGGGCTCTTCGCGCAAGCCTCTCCTCCCTGCACAGGCGGGCCTGCGCGATCCGCCCCGCAGCCCCGCTGTCCCGGGCCATGTAGGGTCACCCTGTTTCAGTTCACTGGCCATCCGATCCACCCCCCCCCCCGCCCCCAGACGTGCATGGGCACCTTTGGTCCTCCTGAACACGAGAGCTTTTTCCAGAGAAAACTCGCACCTCCCGCGCTCATGATGGCATTAGCAGGACTGGAACAGTGCGCACTACGAGGGTGCCTCCCCTGCTTCAGTCCGCGGAGGAAAGGAGCACGCCTGGGGGCCTGCGCTTTAAAACAGGCGCCCCTTCCCCACTGCAGCGCCGCCCCCAGCAGAGCCTGCCCTGGGAATGGCGCCAAAGCATGCTGCCCTTTGAGCAAGCGTGCTCTGCCTTCTGGCTTGAGGTGGCTCTGGCTGGAGCCGGCGTCAAGGCACAAGCCTTGTTTCCCTTCTCACGTTCAATGCCCTGCATATTTTTGTGTACGGTTTCCAAAAAAGTGTGCGTGGAGTCGGTGCAGCTTTGAAATGCACGCAGTCTTCCCCTGTGGGGCAAAGCTCCTTCGTGGGCATCTTCCAGAAGCGAGCGCTCCAGAAAATGCATGCACTCCGTTTGCTACATTTCCGTACCGCCAAACAGCCACTTGGGCGCTGCAGGAGGAGGCTGCCGATGGCACATCTTCTGAGCGATTCCGCTTGGCTCCAGGCCCACTGGGTGACTTGGTGCCAGTCCCGGCCTCTCAGCCTAACCTACCTCACAGGGTTGTTGTGCAGTGCGGCTAAAATGGAGACGAGGAGGACCTAACAAGCCACCTGCGCCGCTGGCCCTGCGGCCTTCTTTCTGGCAGGGGTCGCCTGGCTCAGCCAGTTCTGCCCTGGCAGCCTCCAGGCTGGATCGCTCCAGAGCCCCGCCATGGGGCTGCCTCGGGGAGCCCGGAAGCGAGCCCATGAGGGGCAGGCGGGCTGATAACCGGGAGCACAGGGCCCAGGCGGAGGGCACCCGCGCTGGCCCGCTGACACCGGCTGCCTGCATGCCTCCGCGCCCAATTCAAGGCGCCAACCCTCTTGCGCAGAGACCCCTCAAGCAGGATCATGGCCATCCATTCAGACTCCATTACCTTCGAGAGACAGGCAGGGGCAGCGCCAGATGACTGAAGAAGGACAGATGTTGCTCTCTTCAAGAAAGGGACACCAAAAAACCTGGGAACTACAGGCCAGTGGGCCTGATAGCAGACCCTGGGAAAATTCTGGGGCAGATCATAAAGCAGTCAGTTTGCAGACACCTTGAAAGCAATGCAGCGATTGCTAGAAGCCCACATGGATCCCTCAAGAGCAAATCCTGCCGGACTAATCTGATGTCATTTTTCGATTGCACACCTCCCTGGCAGACTGTGATAAGGCAGCGGGCATAATCTATCTGGACTTCTGACAAAGTGCCCCGTATTTCCCCGATTAGCACACGAGCAAAAAGTGAGCCAGACGGAACAACGATCCGTTGCCACAGAGCTGGGCTACCTGCCACGGCAGCCGGAAAATCCTTGGGGACCCCTGGACCCCTCTGCCTCCCGGGGTGGGCCCTCTAAGTGGGTTTCCCACCCTGCAGAGGGGAAAAGGTGCCGTTAGTCCCGCAGGCAGTGACTGGCCGTGACAAAGGAACTATTTGGGGTCCCCACCGCGAGATCACGATCCCCCACCCGCTGAGAAAAGCGACAAAAAACAGGTCCAGAGCGTGTCCTGCCACAACATGCTAGGGCCGCCCCGTGAAGCCCCGAAGCCCCCCAGTTCGGGGGTCCCTGCAGGGTGTCCGCCCTCTCCAGGCCAGCCGCCTTAAATGCCCATGCAAGGCCGCTTCCCCAGCGGCACATCTCCGGAAGTCCCGGCACCACTCCATCCCCGGTGCCTGTCGCCAATGTTGGGGAGAGGGGCACCGTGCGGGCTAACGAGGCGGCCAGTGAGGCGGTCTCCTCTCGGCCGCGCTCTGGGTCGGGCCAAGGGGTCTCAGCCAGCGGACCCCGGCTGGAGTTGAAGGCAGGCCCCGACCTCCCATGTGAGGGGCCGCTCCCTTCCTCGGCCGTGTTTCCCCCGCAGATGTGCAGTCCTGCCACTAATCTGCCCGAGGGCGTCTTCCCTGCCCCATCTTCCCCAGGCGGGATGCGGAGGCCTCGGCTGGAGTGCGGGTCACCTTGGGGAGAGACGGTTGTCAGGCCGGGCGCCGGCCTGCCTGCTGGCTAGCGTACAATTAGCGTGCGGCCAGGACATGACCTGGAGTCCGGCCATTTGGGCGAGATGCTCCGCTTGTCGGGAGGAGTGGAGCTCTTTCAAGTGACTTTGGACATTCTGCTGATGCCAGCGCTGCTGGCGGGCACCGGGCGCGCGACCCCACCGCTCCTCATTAAGGGATGATTAGCAAGAGTCGTTCCGTTCATCCTTCGTCCAGAGGTTTAACACCAGCAGCAGTTTTATGGCTGGAATTCCCACTTAGAGCTTGGCGCGCGGCCACCGCTGATTTAAAGCCGAGGCCAGGCAGGGCCGCCGCCACGGCTCATCCCGCCGCTTTGTCCGTGGCCAGTCTCCCTCGGCAAGGGGCCCCGAAACCCAGCTCCGGGGCCCGTTTGGGATGCCCTGAAGTCCGGGTGCCTGGCCTGCTGATGGCAGCCTTGGGCTCAAAGGGCTTCCAGGGGCTGCCCCAACTTTTGGAGGCGCCCCTGCTTGGAAGTCGCGACGTGGCACTCCTGCAGGGAGAAGCCCCGTGGGGCCTCGTGGCACGAGGGCCTGCCAGGCGTGGCGCGGAGGGACCGACTGTGCCCGCCGCTACCACCTGGCACCGATAAGCGCCTGGCCCCAGTTCTGGTGGGGGGGCCGCTCCTCTATTAACTGCCGCCTCCCTCGAGAGTTGGCCTTTGTTCCCCCCTTCTCCTCTCCAGCGCTTATCTCATTTTCGGGCCGTGACTTGGCTTTCCCCCTCATCCTGTGGTTAAGCATGTTTCCTTAATAGCCTCCTCTGAGGCTTTTTTTTTTATCAAAAGCTTTTGGAAAGCTTAAATAAATTATAACCACCGGTTCTTGGATCTTTGCTATCTCGTTAACCCTCTCGCCAGAGTCTGACCTCATTGCTCACTTGCCTGGATTCTGGATGCCCCCTTCTAGGCAGAACGGCTGGTGCTGACCTCTGCCAACTCTTGCTGCAAAAGCCATCCTGCAGCCCCTCCGTTCCAGCTCGGGGAAGCGCCTCCCTCCTCTTCATCGCAGAAGAGCTGGCGCCCAAGGTGCAATGTCAGACATGCAAACGGAAAGCAATTCAACACCCCGCTCCCCGGCTTGGGCAAGCTGTCTGGCCCGTCCCTTTGAGAGGCTCCGGCTCTTTTCCTCCACGCCGTGTCCTTCAGGGGCCCCTGGCGCACCGAGTTCGCTTTTCCAGGGGTGCTTGCAGAGGCTGCGATGACGGACCAAAGGTTTCCCCGTGGCTCTTAAATCATCAGCGAGAGGGCCAAGGATGCGCAGGTCCTCTGGCCATCCGGGCAGGTTGGGCCGGGCGCCGCACCGATCCACCCCGAGCATGAGTGCAGGCCACAGAGACACCACAGCGGGTCCGTTCTGAGGTTTTTCCTCTTAATAATAGACTGCACAAAGGCACTGAGACATTGATGTTCAAAGATGCAAACATAAACACGGAAGGATGATCGAACTGTATGCTACGCTTGCTCCATTCCAGCTCTCCAAGCGACGCAACACGCAATAAATTCCCTCCTTTTAGTCTTTAGATGAGGGATGGGAGTCTCCAGCCAGGTTCCCCGGTCAGCTCATGAAGGGTGGGGGCCTTTCCTTAGGCTCTGCCCTCTCTGCTCCCCAAGCCCCCCCCGCCCCGCCGCCAGGGCATATGGATGGCGTGAACAGAGGGACCCCTGCTCCTTTCTCGAATGTGCGCATGGGGAGTTAAGCTGCTGTTTTGGAGGGTGAGAGGCACTGGGGAATCCCTACGGCCAGTTGGAGGTAACGGCCGGCCGGGGTTCCAGTCAGCGGGCTGGTCCCTCTCCCAGGCAGCCGAGAAGCATCGCCGGGGAAGGCGGTGGGGGGAGAAGCAGCCCCGCACCCCACCCTGCCGCTCTCTCTGTTGCTGGTCTCACAGATGCCTCCATGGGGGCCGCCAGTGTATGTGCTGAGCTGTGGTGGATTCGAACCCAGACCCCGCGTGCAGGGCATCCCTCTTCCTGTGGCGGCATCCCATTTCTCTTCCCCCCCAGAGAGAGGGATTGCGACCGGGCCCGTGCTCCTTGTGTGACGCAGGCTGTTGTTTTCCCTCTGTCTGTTCATCAGTCAGAAAGCCAATCTCACATAATTAACATTAATGCTTATAATGGCCCTGCAATCTATGCTTGCTTTATTACCCCAGGTAACTGGAGAGGGACTATCTAATGTATTGCTGATTATTATGCACTCGGTGCTTTTATTTTATTTTATTTTATTTTATTTATTTCATTTCTTTTCATTTCATTTCATTTCTTTTCTTTTCTTTTCTTTTCTTTTTTTCTCTTCAGTTGGAAAGCAAGGAACACTGTTTAATTTCAGGCCATTATCTTCCTGTAATTGCTGGAAGGATTTCATTTTGAGTGGGAGCATTGGAAGCAAATCAATTACCCCTCCTTCCCTCCCCATATGCAGCAGGGGGAGAAAAAAAAAGTCCTTTATTTTTCTGGAAAGGCCTAATTTCCAGGCCCGGCTTGGCACACCAGCGCTGAAGCGGCTTTATCAAATTCGCATTTCATTGCAAGAGGCGGCTTGACAATATGGAGAGAGGTAATGAGAACATGGGGAGGAATTGCAGAGAGAAAGAGATGGAGAGGGAGCGAGATGGGGAGAGATGATAATGGCATGAAATGGACTGCCACTTTCTCGGGACGAGCCAGGGCAGTGGCAGGCCGATGAGGTCAAGCCCGGCTGATGCAGCGGCCCCAGACCCAGAGATGCTCAGGATCCACTCAGCCCTGAAGCGAGGAGAGTCCCCAGAATACGCAGACCGGAGTGCCTGGCCGCGCTCCGGGCACCTTAGATGGGACCGAACCCAGTGCCACGAGGGGAGTTCTGGTGCTACAGGAAGCAGAGAGGACTAGAGACTTGGGCTGTCTTCATAGTCTACAAGCCGGCACAATGGCAAGCAAGGATATTCCCCTGAACAGGCGAAGGATCCTCGAGAGGCGACTTGTCTCGGGATAAGTGAGAGAAATCCGTTCACTTCAGCTTCTGAATCAACATTTCCATGCGGATGGAAATTCAGTTATCCGGGGAAAATGCGACTCCCCCACATTGTGCAGCGAAGTCCTCGATCAAAAGACGTGCTTGTCAGTGAAATGGTGTTCCAAGATGCATTATATTGGGAAAAGTGCTTGTGCAGATGTGTCCCTTCAGTCACACTGATGGCAAAAAGGGCCGGTATGAGAAGAAATGCAGACAAACACACACGATTTTATGCAGGCTTAAAAAACACCGTAAACTTTGGAATGGAACAAGGGAAGAATGGGGAAATAGCAAAAGAAAGGAAAAACCCAGAAAGAGACACCAGCCCGGCATATTCATCTGTTTCTACACCGTTTCCATCCCAGGCGGGCTTACAGGGCTCGCCCACCAGTGCCGGGGAGGCCAAAGGAAGATCCGGCTGGCGCAAGAAAAACAATAATGTAGGAAAAACAATGGAAAGGCTCATAATAGAGAGAGATCTAGTGATGCTAGATAGGGAAGGGAGGCTGACAGCCACACAACACGGCTTCCGCAGAAACAGGTCCTGCCAGACAAACCTTGTGGGATTCTATGACAAGGTTTCAAGATGGCTAGATGGAGGGGATGCAGTGGATGTGGTATACCTGGATTTCAGCAAGGCCTTTGACAAAGTGCCCCATGATATCCTGGTGGAGAAACTGAGGAGTTTTGGGATACACCAAAGCACTGTCCGGTGGATTAGGGCATGGCTGACTGACCGAAAGCAGAGGGTAACAATTAGCGGGGAAACGTCAGGATGGCAGCCAGTGACAAGTGGGATCCCCCAGGGCTCTGTCCTGGGGCCGATCCTGTTTAATCTTTTCATTAACGACATGGAAGAAGGGGTGAACAGTCTGCTGATCAAATTCTCAGAGGACACTAAAACTGGAGCAGTGGCCACAACTGAGGAGCAGGTACTCCAGATCCAAAAGGATCTGGACAGACTATGGAAGTGGGCAGGAGACAACAGGATGGCGTTCAATGTGGAGAAGTGCAAGGTCTTGCACTTGGGGCATAAGAATAGCTGTCATAAGTACAGGTTAGGTGACAAGTGGCTGGAGAGCAGCTCTTGTGAAAGGGACCTCGGGGTGCTGGTTGACTGCAGGCTGAACATGAGCCAGCTGTGGGATGCGGTGGTCAAGAGGGCGAATGCCACCCTTGGTTGCATAGCCAGAAGTGTGGCTTCTAGATCAAGAGAGGTATTACTACCACTCTACATGACTCTGGTGCGCCCGCAACTGGAGTATTGTGTTCAGTTTTGGGCCCCTCATTACAGAAAGGATATAGCCAGGTTGGAGTCAGTGCAGCGTAGGGCCACAAGGATGGTGGCCGGTTTGCAGGGGATGCCGTATGAGGCGAGACTGAGGGAACTGGGTCTCTTCAGCCTGGAGAAGAGGAGACTCAGAGGGGATCTGTTGGCAACATACAGGTATGTGAGGGGCTGTCACATGGAGATGGGGAGAGGCCTGTTCTCCCCTGCAGAGGAAGGCAGGACGCGCTCCAATGGAGCAAAGCTCAGGGAGCCAAGGTTCAATTTGGATGCCAGGAAGCACTTCCTGACAGTCAGGACCCCGAGGGCGTGGAATGGGCTTCCACAGGAGGTCGTTGAGGCCCCATCGGTGAGGGTGTTCAAAGATAGGCTGGACATGCACATGGTGGGCATGTCATGAGCGGAGCCGGCTGGTGCCGGAGGTCAGACTAGATGGCCCAGGAGGCCCCTTCTCACTCACTCTGTTTCTATGTTTCTAAGAGGGGCATGAGCGGTTCTCATGCGTGGAAACAATTGCTCCCACTGATGGAAGCATAGCCCATCTCACCACTGTGGGGGAGAATGGAGGCTAGGTGGCCAGGTACCTGCCCCCCCCTTATGGCCCTGTATCTTTAAGGGAGGTGGGGGCAGGGGGTGTCAGGAGTTCACCCTACGGCCCAGGAGCGTCTTCATGGCATTTGTGCAAAGCAGGCTGGGGCAGGCGGATGCATGCACGCGTAGCTCCCACTGTGCTCCAGGCGGATGCATGCATGCGTAGCTCCCACTGTGCTCCTGCTCGGGTGTCATGCGCAAATGCGATTGCGGGAAAACAGGAGGAACTGGGAAGGGGATGTGTGCAGGGAGTGAGTTCTTAAAAAAAAACCTTGCTGTTTTCCATCCATTAAGCCATGAGCAAGTGTGAAGAAATGAATCGGTGGTGGTATTTTTGTTGTAAGTGGTGCCCCTCACAAGATAAAGCACGGAGAAGAGACAGGATGGGGGGAGCCGGGGAGCCCCGCTCCCATCCCATGTGCGTGTGGTCCCACTCCCGTGGCAACTGCCCAGGAATAGGAGTCAGCGAGGAAGCACGATTTCCATCTATGGAGTCATGCAGATAAGAGCCGGAACAGACAGTGTGGCCTACTTCTGAGTAAGCACCGTCGAAGATAGCATGATTTCCTTCAGACTGGACACGCACTTGCTCCTTGCACAGATGGGGAAAGGGAGGCAGCGCTGCATGTGCTCTCCAGTGTGCTGAGCAATTCGGGGGGAGAAGGGGAAGCTCAGGGTGGGGGTGAGGAGAAAGGAAAGCCCCCCCCGCTTGTCTCCTTCTCCAAGGTGCTGCTGTTTCATCGAAGACTGATGAGAAAATTCCCCTTGCAGTCGGACTCGCCCTCCGCCCACTGACGCGGCCCCTCCTCTCCGCACATCAGTGCCACAAGTTTAGCACATGTTGGAACATGTACCTTAGAAAAATGCGGCAGGTAGCAAAGCCTTCTGCTGGTCCGTGGAAATAGATTATATCCTGCAGAAATCAGGATGGCCGAAATTGCGTGCGGAGGAGATGTGTGAACGCGGGCGTCTCCTGTCCCTGGTCCCACTGCTGGAACAAGCACCCGTCCCGGTGCACGTGCCATGCGCCCCACGAGGGGTGGACTGCCGCAAGCCGCGAGGCGGCGCAGGGGAGCCGCACGGACAGGCTGTGGCCGGAGCAGTCGGGCCCTGCTGCCCCAGCCTTCGGGAGACAGGCAGAAGCAGGCGGCGAGCTCGCAAGCCTAGAGACACTGACCTAGGAGTAAACTCTGTGGAATGCAGTGGGATTTATGTTCATGCATGCAAGAGACTAACTGGGTATGACTTAACCCTAATCCCAAAATGATTATTAGACCTTACTCAGTCCAGTGTATTAAAACCACATGGCTCGATTGTTTCAGCTTTATTAATAACTGCAAATTTAGTTACTTCAACAACAGGAACCTTGAAGAGATATCAAGACAAAGGCTGGATGAATCAAGGACGGCCGTTTTCTTGGCTAAGTCACACACGGCAGAAAGCGGCCTCTTAATCGAATTCCACTGGCCGAGGGGACCGAGAGCCAGCCGGCCTTCCACAGGCCTGGTGGGGGGGGGATGGCGAGTGGCCCCCAGGGAGCCCCGCTTGGCACGTGGAAGGTCCTGGGGCAACGCCCGGCAGCCCCAGGTGGGGCCATTGAGGCCCCGGCCGGATGCTCCTTGGGGGAGGCTGTGGCTGCCAGTCCGCGATGACCATACTGGGCCACATGGACCAAGGGCCAGATCCAGCAGCATCAGGCGTCTTCCTGCCTCCCTCCGTCCCGCTCCCACCCATCCCCCCAGTGCGCTGGAGCATCGATTACTCATCCTGGCTCCAGTCCTGTGCGCTTTTCTGAGAATAAGCCCGCTGAGCACAGGGGGAATATTGGCACCGGGCAAAAGGCTGCAAAATTGCAAAAGGCACCAGGCGCCCGAGGCAGGAAGGCACCAGGCGCCCATCAACCGAGAGCATCGACCGCGCACTTGAAGGCAATCTTCATACCTGTTCGCTCCAAATATGCCCACCCACCCTGTTTTTACTGATCCCGTTTTGCATCTTAATCAGATGCTAATTATATTTTCTCTTCTTGACTTGCGCTATTATAGAATTATTGGACTGACTTGAAACCATCTCAGGTTCTCAGCCAGCAAACCAAAGGGAGCGGCCAAACTTGCTAACCTGCAGAGTTAGTCCCACATACAGCATGGGGCCCATCCATCCGGGGGGGCGGGGGGGCTCCAGCCCACCCAGGGGGCTCTGTGGGGGTGCCGCAGGTGAGGCGTCGCGGAAGGGCTGGTGGCTCCTGCTCGCTTCCTTTCCCCCAGTTTGCTGGTGGCACTGGACACGCTGAAGGCATACCTGGAGCCGGTCCTGTGCTGGGGAGGCCTGAGACATTGTCGCCCCGCCCAGACAACTCCAGGTGTGTCGATGCGATGCGGGTGCTCAACTGCCTGCCCAGGCGGGAGCCGCTCAGCCTGCCCTGGGTGGGCTGCGTTCTCCCTTGGGGGCCCTGGACTAGCAGCCAGCTTTCCCCACAGATGTTCCAGCAGGATCTCCGGCACGAAGCTCTCCGCATCTGCTCTGGCCGGCGGGTCCACCGTGCCCCTTCCTGGAAACAGTGACCTTGCCGCAGGGATCCTGCGCTCTTGGAATGCCAGGGGGGCCACACACGGCCTGTGGGGCTGCCTGTGAAGGGCATTGAAGAAGCTCTGCAGGCCCAGAATAGAGGGAAGTTTTTACCCAAGCCCTCCTGCAACGATCGTTTGGTACCCTGGGGACCCACACGACGTCCTGGCATGTTGTGGGAACAATGCCAAGGGTCACCGTCATCAGCCAGTCAGTCGTGTTGAGCCCTTGCCCACAGTTTGGATCACCGCTGCCCAGGCCCCTCTGCCTCGCACCGCTTCCGTCAGGACCGCCACGTCCACCCCGTGTCGTTCTTCGGGGCGTCCAGCCAACGGGTGCTGGGGAGCCCCTTCCCAACATGCTGGGCTTCGAGCGAGCCAGCCGTCGTGGCAGGGCCCCTGTGGCAGCCTCTGTCTGGCGATCTTGGCTCCGGCTGGTCCCTTCAGTGAGGCTCGGCCAAGGACTTCCTCGTTGGTGCTTTTGGCAGCCCGTGGGTGCGCAGTCGCCCTCTCCGGCAGCACAATTCGAAAGCACCCACCTCCCTTCTTCTATCTGCCTTTTTCCGAGGCCCAGTTTCCCAGCCGTACGTAGCAATTGGAAAAAATTTTTGCCTTGACTAGTCTGCGTTTGGTCGGGAGGCTGACATCTTTACTCTTCCGGATGTCGTTCATGCCGGACATCACGGTTCCTCCGAGGGCTACGTGTCTTCTGATCGCAGGACCATGCTCACCACATTGGTCAGTCTCAGGTCCGGGGAAGCTGAATTCCTTTATCGTGTCCATGGGCTCGTGGTCAACCTGCACTCCAGTTTCCTCTGCAAAAAACTCTTTCGATGGGTCGACTTAAAAGTGCGACCTGGCCCCACAGAGCCCCAGATGGCCTGGGAGCAGGGGCCACGTGCTGGTTCTACCTGGCAGAGGCACGGGTAGTTTGGGCCGGGCACCCGACGGACCGTCTTCCCCAAAGGAGCCTCGCGGTCAGTCGCCTCCCAGGGCAGCTGCAGGACCTCCTCCCTTGGAGGAGAGGGGCGACCAGGCCCGTCTCAGCGGGGTCTCGTGACCCTGTGGCTGGCCAGGCTGGGGGAGCTCGTGCGTCCCTTGGACTGGCTTGGGTTGCGACTCCCTCGGTTTACCAGACCTGCTCCTGAACGTGGCTTGCTCAGGCTCACTGCAGGTACTGGCTTGCCCTTGGCTTAAATCTCTGGCAAACCCCCCAGGGCCTGTGGGGATGGGGCAGTAGAGAAACATCAAAGTAAGAAAGGCCCTTTCGGATTGCGACCAGGCCAGGGAAGCTGGTGCTCGGCTCGGCCCTGGGCTGCGGACGCTTTTTCTGTCCAAGGGCGGAATTCCAGTCTGAGCAAGGCCTGGGGGCTGTCCGGGAGGCAAACCGGGCAGCCGAGGGGAGGGAGGGCCGGAAAGGGCGGATGGGATTCCTCCAACTGTTAAGGCAGCTCGGAAGTGGCTCCGTGCACCTGCTCACTTGCTATGCCTCCAGGTAGCATGACCCATCTATTTTTTGAAATTTCATTCCCTTATCACCCCACAGCTGAGCTCTCTGGGGGTTTCCAACAGTCCCCACACACATAACAATAAAACACAGTGCAAATTCCGTAGCATCAACGCGGCACTGAAAATTACAAACAGCTAAAACACGCAGCTCAAAACTGGCCCGGGGAAAAGAGCAGCTGCCGGGGTGGCCGGACCTTCGCACCCCCCGGCACCGAGGTCGTCTCCACAAAGCTCAGCATGCAGGTCATCTTGACCTGGCGATGAGACGACGGCAAGGCTGGTGCTGGGAGGGCAGCAGCGGGAAGGAGAGGGGCCGCCACGGAGAAAGCCCTCCCGCTTGCTGCCTTGGCGTTGGCACTCCGGGGAAGGCCCTGGCGGCTGAGCCGGCAGCCCCTGGGAGAGGCGTTCCAGCAGGTCTTGAGACCCCAGACCAGGCAAGACCGTCAGTACGCTGCGCCTTCCACTCCCCCTCCCCAGTCTGCCCCTCCCTTTGTGCGTTGCCTGGGGCAAAGGAGACGGTAGCTGTGCCCCGGGCAGGATGCCGAGACCGGCCGTGGGCAGCCGTGCAGGGGCTCCAAACTCCTTTCTTCTAGCACTGCCACAAAGACAGACAGCCTTCCAAAATTTTTTAGTAATCTAATTATCTGTGGAACAACCTTCCCGCATGCAGAACTAGTGTATCATTTTGGAAAATGTCTCAGCACCCCAAATGTGGTTGAAACCAGCCAGATGTAATTCCAATAACAGGCGATTGTCATCTCAGTGGCAGTCGGCAAATTAATTGCCATTTCCATATCAATTCATCAACAACTTCATATAGATAATTCAACCATTCGCTCAGCAGATCAGCAGGGATTTCATATCCTGGCATTGTTTGGGATTCAAAGGAGCCTTTCTCCAAAATACTCTGTTCCTTTTGTAGTTCCAAAGATATGTAGATGCGCTCGGTCTCTCTGGCTGACCTTCACAGCCCGCTGGCCCGGCGGAGCCCACCTTCCATGCTCCCCTTCCATTCCGCTGGGGAACAGTCCCTTGACTCGGGGGCTTTCCTTCCTCGGCTTTGGCACAGCCCGTGCCGCGTCCGAGGGCACGGACCGCGTCAGCCAGAAAGCCCCGTGCGGCTCAAATGCCTCTTCCAAATTAAGAAATGGGCAGAGGGCTCCAAGATGGTTCCTTCAGCGACACCCCAGAATGTATCAATTTACTTAAGAATTATATCCCTCCATTCCCATAGGCTCTGGACAGTTTACAAGAAATTAAAACCAACAATGCTTGAAATTTTATTAAAAAACAAGCATATTAAATAAAACTAATATGGAAGTAATTTATTCTTCTGAATTTTACACTGGATATGTTTCTAGACCAAACACATCTTTGGGGGAAGCAAAATTACCTAACCAAAAGGATGAAAGTGATATGATTTAAGTACAAACACAATGCTGAACAGAATCCATTTCTGAACGATCCTTATGTATCAGCTCCTTTCTAACCTTCCACACAGCCGATAAGTGTCCCCAGTATTGCCAGTCACTGGACTGATCTTTTAAAAACGAATCAATAATTCACAATCAATCACACATGTATGAATTGTGTTTCGCCTGCTAAAGAACAAGAGGAAATCGTAGGTTTCCTCTTCATTATCGCTGCATCCCAGGTCTTGCAGAGCAGCTCAATCTGCGGGAGATATTTCTGTTTCAATTTGCCATTTTTTTGCTATAACTGCTCTTGCAGCTATTAATTTGTTAATCACTGGGGTCCATTTGATCTACTATGCAAGCTGCAATATCGTTTGAAAAAGCAAAGCCTTCTAGGAAGGTTATTCTTTCCCCTACTATCTCTTGAAGCATTTTCACTGCTGCTTTTCGAAAGCACTTAATGCCAATTTGTTCATGCAGCTGTAGTTTTCTGCAATAACTTTAGCAGTCAAGTACTTCCCTGGCACCAAGATACTGCTGCTGAACTACAAACCCACAGTGGAAGCAGCATAGCCAGAAGTAATTTCGGCTAGAGATGAGTGAGCTATCCTAGTTGGATTTGTTTTTCAGGTTTCCTAAAAGGTTTTCCAAAGCCCCTTCCAAGGTTCAGCCGTGCCACAATTCAGTGATGAATATCTGAAGATGCTCCACATCCTTTGCCTCCGAATGTCCCACCCCCTGTTTTTCCTTCCCCAGACTCACCAGCGATGGGAAAGCCTCACAGCGGGGGCCATGAAACTAGTCCACTATTCTAGGATTAGAAACAGTGGGTGATGTTTTTAAGAGCCTTGGGGAAAGCAGTTCCCATGGCTCCCAATGCTATGCCATGCCATTCTGATTCTACGGCAGTGCCCAGGACACAAGGGAGAAACCAGACGGGTGGGCAGCTCCTGGTGGCTGCTGGGAGGGATGCCACGCACCTTTGGGTGTGCGCTGTCCGGTGGTCCCTTGAGATTCGCAGGGGAAGCTGTGGAAGTTTAAGGCAGGAAGGCAGATCAAAGCAGGAGGAAGGAGGACCTTGGGCAGCTGCTGACAGGTCCTGCAGCCCAGCACCCTCTCCTACTAGGGCATTAGCAGGATGTTGTCTCAGCAGAGAGCAAAGGCTCACTGAAACATAGAAACAGAGCGAGTCGGAAGGGGCCTCCCGGGACATCTAGTCTGACCTCCGGCACCAACCGGCTCCGCTCACGACATGCCCACCATGTGGTCGTCCAGCCTGTCCTTGAACACCCGCACCGATGGGGCCTCAACAACCATAACCCCCCAAACCTTATGGGGGTTGACATGGCCTGTGGTGTGGTCATCTCTGTCCCTACCGGAAGAGGTGATTAGACAGGTAAAGGCTCTCACCTGATACTTCAGCAAGTCTGGGAACAAGGAGGCTCTTCTGGGAACTCACCAGCTGAGCTGGAGGACGATGTTAAGGCGGTGTCCTCAAACTGGGAATGCCCTGGACACTTAGTACCTTATTCTACCCCGAGGAAGTAGTTTGTGCCTCAACCCCATTCCCATCTTCTCTTCCGTACTGAAAGGCTGGAGGGCTGGGGATTCTGTTGGGCTAGAAATAAGTGGGGCTGTGCAGGCTTTGCAATGGGGTAGCCCCTTAAGTGGCCCTCAGGAACTCCTGTGGCTAGTGGGAAAACACTGGCAAATTCTCGGGGCAAGCGGTGAGGCTCCTCCTGTGCTCACACTGCCCGTGTGGAAGGCCCGGCTCGTGGAAGGCGGGGGGCACAGGTCCCTCCCCAGCATCTCCGGAGAAGACTCCCCCCTGCTGCCCTGGAGGCCAAGCCGGACGATGCCACCACAGCCTGGCTCGGCGGAAGGCGTCTCACTGCGCGTCCGGGTCCAGGACGTGACGAGGCTCCTGTGCTGGCCCACAGGGGCTGCGCAAGAGGTACCTGGCCCTCTTTCAGCTCCCACGTAGGGGGCCACGCACATCCTTCCGTGGCGCTTCGGATTCAGGGCAGAGCCGGTGTGGTGCAGTGGACGGGGGACCGAGCCTGAAAGCCCTGGCCGAGCGCGCTGGGCCAGTCCTGTTCTGCCAGCCTCCGGCACCTCCCAGGGCAACCCCCTGGCACGCTGCTTTGAGCTCCTGGGGGAGCGTGGAAGGCAAGAGCCACAGAAGGCCGGAAACGCAGGGCTGCCTGGAGCTGACGGGCGATCGGCCTGCACATCCAGGAGGTCAACAGAATGGATGGAGCACGGATCTCGATTCCGTTACCGTCCACCTTGCAAGAGCAAATCGTGCCCGGGTTGCATCAAAGGCACATGCAAGGTGCGGGAGGGAGTGGAGGCCTTCGCCGTGGCTGCAGTGCGCTAACCGCTCGGGACCACGGCCCGTTTGACAGCCTTCCTCTCCTCGGGAGTCATAGGCACCACCTTTCTGTTTGGGGAGGAGGGGCAGCGGTAGCTGCACCCTCTTCTCACGGCCCTCCCCAAGCTGCAATCCTAAAACCTCCTTCCCGGGCAGGAAGAAAATGCACAACAATTAAAACACACTCTTTCACACACACATCCACACAAAGGAAGAGAGCTGGAGAGAAGGAAGGAGGACTGCAGGGAAATGGAGAGGCTGCCAGCTGTTCTGGCACAGCATGATCCAAGCGCAAACAAGGTAGGATCCCAAGGAAAGGGAAGGCTGCGGGAGAAGGAGCCTAGAGAACGAGGGGGGATTCCACATGCGTGCATGAAAGGATGCCGGGGGAGGAAGCAGTCCGTCCTCATCGTTCTCCGCCGAGCGCAGGCCAGGCGGCCACGAGCCAAGCCGCACGGGCGCAGCCCTCTGTCAGACCTCGGAGGAGGGCAGCCAAGGGCTGGCCCGGAGGCCTGTGGGGCGAGTCTGGCAGGCGTCGGTCTCCGGCCGGCCGGCGTGTGGCTGATTCCAGCCTTTGCGTCTTCCTGCGGCAGAGCTCTGCAAAGCCGGGGCGGGTGAGCAGGCCTCGTTCGATCCCAGCCAAGGCCTGATGCAGTGCTTGATGCTTTTTCCGAGGATCCTGGCAACGGCTGGGCGCTTTGCTAGCAGGCAGCCTCCTTCCCGCCCGGACTGCCGCTGCCCCAGGGTGCGCTGTTCTGGAGGCCCATGTGGCCCCGCTCTGCAGGCAGGCACCGGCCACAGCTTCCCGCAGAACACGCTCAGGTGGGGCGGAGGCTCGCGGTGAGCTGGGCAGTTCTCCAAGCCGTCCAGGCCTTGCTCTTCTCCTGTCCGAGCCCCACGGATGCAGCAGAGGGGAGACTCCTGACGGACCAGCCCAGGCACCAGGCAGCCTCTGAAGCAGGCGCTGGAGAGGAGGCGCCCGCGAGGCATCAGGACTCCGTCCCGTGGATTCCACGTGGACCAGATTTTCCGGAGTTGTGTGTTGGGAAAATTTGGGTAAATCCTGTCTGAAAAGCATTACTTCTGTGTCCCTTTGCATTGTGGGATCAAATCCTGTCTCCCTTCTCAAAACCAAGCTGTCACTGTGAAAATGGCATTCCCCGCTCCTTTCTCTCACCTTTAGCTGTGGGCTACAGCAGACAGGCCACTTTAGCCCAAATATATATTGCATACCTTCACAATGATTAAATAATCATTGCTGGAATTCAGTTTTACCAGGAAGCATCTTCCCAGCCCTGAGGCTCCGTGTGCCCTGGTCACTCAGAAGGTCTAGAGTCTAGATAAGAGGCTTGGGCTCATGCATAGTTTCCAGTAGCTTGAATTTACATGTGGAAGCAGTCCTGGAGATGGGTTCAGGCTTCTGAACGAAAGTGTCAATTAGAAATATTGTGATCTCATTGTCACTGTGTGATTGACTGGCATTCCTTTATCCGTTCTGTATTCGATGACCTCAGAATCTTATTGTAATCTCTGCTTTCTGTCATCAATTGCCCTGTACCTGGGAGGGTATAAAAACTCTCTAGTTGTGTTGAAGCTTGGCAGCAGAGTTCACTTGCCTGCCCGGTAATGCATGCATGCAGTCTCGCGAGTACCGCGGGAACCTTGGCGTAAAACAATAAAGCCTCAGATGGTCTGGATGCTTGGTCTTTCCCACGGACCCGAGTTTTATTCCCTCTTCTCAAATTGAGATTCCGGGATTCTGACATGTGCGGACTGGTTCTGCTTTTGTACTTGGTGGGGCTCCATGTGCAAATACGCCTTTGTGTTGGTGTGCATTAGTGCACAGCAGCATATGCGGCATGCCCAGTTGCGTAAGTGGGATGCAGTCCTTCTACATCTACACACCGGATGGCCTCCAGCCGGTTCCAGCCAGTCTCCAGCCGGTGCTTCCCTGGGAGAAGAGATTACAAGCACCGGCTGGCCCGACCTGTGCCGTAACTCCTCGTTTGTTCTCTGAGCTGTACACGCAACATTGCAAATTCACACAAATGCTCTGCTGTTCTAGGATACCAAGTAGTATCTCCTAATTTGGCTGATTTGCCTCATCAAAAGGTACCTTGGACACAAGGCACGGCTAATCCAGCATCGCTTCCTAATCCCACCTGGCACAAGAGAGCTCTCTTTGATCAGCCCTGGTCACAGGTGCTTCAGTGGGTGGCCAGGGCTTTGGGGGGCACAGTTTGTGGCTGGGGGGCGGTCCGATATCAGCACTACCCGTTCCTGGCAGGGAACGCTTTGCACCCCGGGAGGAGATCCCTGCTGCTCGTCTGCACACTCAGTTCCAAGTTCATTAGCACCATGTTTTTCAGGCAGCTGCCAGGGACTGGTGATGAAGAACCGAGACTCCACACAGAAGTCCCTCCAGCCAAACCCCAAGGAAAGGCTCAAACGCCGGGCAGCTCCATTGATCTGTATCCACAAACCAGTTTGAGCAATTTTCCCCTCCATCTCACTTATAAAGCAAGTAGGTCTCAATTGCCCATTCGAAACCAAAATAGCCCCAAAGACTTCACGTTACAACAAGAAACTATCTATTTTTGCTGGGAAAATTCATTTCCTCGCCTACCAAGAACGCTTCTGGGATGCTCTTCTGAAGCTCTGGTATTCTGCTGAAGGGATGATTCATCCTCTGTTTCTAAGAAGGATGCTAAACATTTTTTGGCTTCAGTGCAAATTCGGAAGAAAATATTTTGTTCTCATTTTAAAGCCCATGCGCGCCTAACTATTTGTTGCTCGTTAGCTGCCTGCTCACTGTGCTAATAGTCATCCGGAGTCTCACCCACATGCCTTTCAACTCCCTGCCAGCAGCCTGAGGGCCCCGCGAAGCCCAGAGGGAGTTCCGAGAAGCAGGCAGGTGACCTCGGGGTCCCGAAGGGAAAAGCGCGGGGACGGCGTGTCCCTGCGTGGGGGCCTTGGGACAGCTGCACTCGCCTCCTGCCCAGGTCGGGGGAGAGCCGGCCTGGCCCTTCGCCTCCAGAAAAGGGGTCTCTGTCCTGCAGCGTGAAAACTTGGGGACGGACAAAGCACACCCCCAGGCCCTCCCCGAAGGCTTCTACAAATCCTTTCTATTTCCAATGTGAGGAAAGAGGGCAGGGGAGAAAAAGAGGGAAAAGGCTTGAGCCAAGATTGATTCTTACCTCATATCATTAAAAAATAAATTGCAGGAGCACTATAACATAAAGTACAAATCAATCATATTTTTAACACCAGAAATAACCTAATGAAATACAAGATTGATTCTGAATGTGGGTTTCTTGGTAAGGACCCAGCGGGAATTGATTACGAAATTGAATGTCTGTGAGCTGATAAGATGAATTTGGAATAAATCTTACTTTTAACTACTCCCTTTTTATACTCATAAAATATAAGATTGATTCCAATCAAAACTTCTACTCTGAAAGAGTAAGAAAAAGAAGTTGGGGGAGGGAAGGAAGGAAGGAGGGAAAGAAGGAGGGAAGGAAGAGGGAGGACGAGGCAGTAACAACTCTGACTTGTCAAGCCCATTAAAAGCACAGAACTCCTCCACCTGTTTCCACCTCAGTTTCCCAGAAGAAAAATACGAGACACCCAATCTCTGATTTACAACTTCAAATGAGACGGTCCTGATCGTGAGGATGAGAGGAGGGAGTGAACCGCAAGCGGATGCTCTCTTGCTCTCATCCTCTCTCTCTCCTGTGTGATGACACAGAGCGAATCCCCTGGAAGACAGAAAGGAGACTCAAGGTGATCTTGAGAGGCTGGAAATAGCAGGATGGAATTCAGTCGGGACCAATGCCAAGTTCTGCACCCAGGAAAAATAAACCGAACGCCTCCTTGCAGGACGGGGAGCACGTGGCTCCGCACTTGGGGCGAGTGAGAATTGGAAGTGATGTAGAGCACAGGTTGCATGTGAGTCAATGTTGGGATGGCCAAAAAAAGAGAGAGAGAAAAAGCCGTGCTATGCTGGGCTGCATGAGCCCCTTCCAAATCAAGTGAGGACCTGGCTCGGGCCATACCAAGTACTGTGTCCAGTTCTGGGTACCACCGTTGAAGAAAGATGCAGATGAGCTGGGAAGGGTTCAGAGGAAGCAACGAGGATGATCCGGGGACTGGAGACCAAGCTCCATGAGGAGAGATGGACAGAACTGGGCGTGCTTAGCCTCAGGAAGAGAAGGCCAAGGTGGGGGGGGAGCCCAGTGGAGTGACAGGAATCCCCCTCGGCCTGAGTCTACGCGAGGTGCCCACCACTCCGTGGCTTCACCCTGAGAAAGACTGACGGGCCAGTCCAATGCACGCTTGGGCAGCAGAGGTG
The DNA here is from genome assembly GCA_023646645.1 of Varanus salvator macromaculatus. Lineage (NCBI taxonomy): Eukaryota > Metazoa > Chordata > Lepidosauria > Squamata > Varanidae > Varanus > Varanus salvator. The sequence goes on along the minus strand of JAIXND010000827.1, from coordinate 1,451,121 downwards.
CACTGGTTCCCAGCATTCCCAACAATTCTGGGAACTGCAGGGCTTTCCTCTTGCTGACGTGTACAGTATCGCACCCTTAAACTGGGTCTCAGTCAGCAGGCCCCCTTACGCCCTGCACCGATCCTTCGGCTACTCGCCTGGGGACGGCCTCTGTGATGGGCTGGGAGGGAGGCGAGAAAGATCACTCCAATCCAGACAATACGTGAACTCGAAATTCACCGGAGCTGCCGCACCCAGCCTCCCGAGACTTTGCGGCTCTCTCGTGTAGGGCGACCTGTGGGCTCTCGGCCACGTTCAGAATAGTAGTCCAGAACAATAGCACAGAACACAGAGGGCGAATGTTTCCTCTGTGGCATCGAGTGCCGAGGCTGCTCCTGCACGAGGGCCCCGAGCCTGTTCTTCGGAGCTGTGTGGTGTCTGATCCTCTCAGAAGAGGCAGCTGGCCTTACAAGTCTCATTCGATCCCGCAAGGAGGCAGAACGCTCACTAGCAGTGCGTGTGCACACACAAGTGTGCGTGCGCACAGAGGGGTGAAGCATGAGAACACCCGATCCTGTGACGTTTGGCGAGTGCAGCCCCCCCCCCCCCCGGAGCCATTGTGCCAGCAAAAGGAATTAATCCTAACCAACATAAAAACGCTACGGCCGTCCTGATCTCCCCTGGTAGCCAGTGGGAAGCACGAAGCCCCCGGTTCCTCGGCTTCGATCTGGGCTTGGACGGCCCCCAGGCCCATCAGAGCAGAGCTGGGCCGCCCCCCAACCTGCCAGGCTCGGGCCTGAGCCAAATCGATCCGGCAGCCCAGAAGGCGAGTCCGCTCCATGCTCCGCATCCGAATGGCGCTCGCCCTCCTGGAGCTCCCCGGGAAGGCTGCCCCCCGAGGGACCCCTCCGAGGTGTCCCCTGTTGGGCTGGAGGGGCCGCGTCGCACGGTGGGGGCGAGGACTTTGCACACCGTAGCAGAAGAAGATGGTTCTCTCTGCACAGAGCTTGCCATCCACGAGTGAGAGTGTGCTCTCCACCGCAGGGGCCTGTGGGCACACACACACACACACACACACGGACCCCTGGGCATGCCCGTCCTTCTCACAGGCCCGAGGGGGTGCTTGCCCTCGGCCCAACTGGACCCGCACACAATTCCAGGGTCCTCTCTTTTCTTGGCCTCACCTTCTGGAATTCTCCCTTTTCCTGACATGCTTCCGGGATTTCCACTTCTCCCCCCGCCCCCCGGCCACCCTTTCTTTAGGTTAGGGACAAGTGGCTGGAGAGCAGCACTTGTGGAAGGAACCTCGGGGTGCTGGTTGACTGCAGGCTGAACATGAGTCAGCCGTGTGATGCGGTGGTCAAGAGGGCGAATGCCACCCTTGGTTGCATAGCCAGAAGTGTGGCTTCTAGATCAAGAGAGGTATTACTACCACTCTACACGACTCTGGTGCGCCCGCAACTGGAGCATTGTGTTCAGTTTTGGGCCCCTCATTACAGAAAGGATATAGCCAGGTTGGAGTCAGTGCAGTGTAGGGCCACAAGGATGGTGGCTGGTTTGCAGGGGATGCCATATGAGGCAAGACTGAGGGGACTGGGTCTCTTCAGCTTGAGAAGAGGAGACTCAGAGGGGATATGTTGGCAACATGCAGGTATGTGAGGGGGTGTCACACGGAGGTGGGGAGAGGCCTGTTCTCCCCTGCAGAGGAAGGCAGGACGCGCTCCAACAGAGCAAAGCTCAGGGAGCCAAGACTCAAGGTGGATGCCAGGAAGCGCTTCCTGACGGTTAGGGTTAGCATCTCCCCCCCTGCAAATGCCCCCCTTTCTTGGTGCTGGGCGTGGGGTGCAGGCAGTGGCGAGGAGAGAGGAGGGAAATGGGTCTGCTGAGTGCCCCTCGTGTGCCTGGCGAGCGCCAGTTATGTGTGCAGGGTTGGGCTGCCGACTTTATAGGGAGGAACAGCTAAGGGGACGCGACAGCAGCAGGAGTGAGTGCGAGCCACGAAAACGCAGGATTCGGGGCACGATCCTGGTCAAAGTGTGGGTTCCCCTGCTGCTGCTGCTCCTCACTCTTCCTCATTGCTCACAGGTACATTCAGATGGAGACTGAGCACCGAGTCCGTTCTTGTAACCGCAGGCTGCTCTGAGAAAGCCGGGAGATTCTGGCCAGCCTTGTTAATTGGATTACAGTTAATTTGGTCTTGAAGTACCTCTGGAACAAGGAAGCCAAGGAAGCAGAATGAGCCTGGATTTTATATGGGAAAAAATAGAAAGACAAAAAACCTTTTACACAATCTTTTTGGGTGATTGGCCGGCTTTGTAAGTGGCCATTTAATGAAGTTGAATTAAATGCAGTCAAATGGTCTCACGTCATATTCGACGACGCTTTGAAAGGAAATTGCAAATTCAAATGCCTTTAGATTATGAGACTCACTGGATGAGCAAGAACCAAAGACTGCTCGATTCCTTGGGTGTTATTTTGTGATGTTCTGGGGGGCGAGGGCTGGCAAGGAGGGTCCGACCCTGCTTCCCAGGCCAGGCGCAGCCAAGCTTCTCATGCACAAATATTAGGACTGCGCAGGCCGCGCCAGCCTCGTTGGCCAGTGCTCTCCCGGGGCCAGGCACCATGCCCAGAGGCACAGCCCCTCGGAGGCGCAAGCTGCACCGCCCCTCCTGGGCCCCCAGCCCCTCGGCTCACGGCTGGAATGCCCCCCTGGAGTGACCTTCTCCAGCAGGACCTTGGTCTTCGGGCCGAAAGATGCTCCACACACCCAGTGTGGGCCACGCAGGGCGGGAGGACCGGCTGGCCTTGCCCTTCTCAGCCTGGCTCCTCTTCGGTGTGGTGGGCCTCAGCACCCCTCAGCACCAGCCAGTGCGGCCGGTTGGGCAGGCCGGTGCAGGAGCTTGCAAGCGCGCCCCGAAGGGCCCGCGGCTTTCATGGCGCTTCCCAGGACGCCGGAACAGGGGTCCGCGTGCCTCGCGTCCGCTTCTGCAGGGCTTGGATGTGCTGCCTCCACACAGAGGGGCAGCTGGGCAGCCAGCGACCCACGGCTTGCCGGAGCAGAAGCAGCCCTGGCAGGGCCGGCCCCAGTCCCGGCTTTGGGGCAAAGCACCCCGGAGGACCCTGGGCCAGTCACGACCTCACGGCCCCCCTCACCGTGGTGCGGTGGGAGGGGAACCAGGCAGGCTCTCCCGCGCTCTTTGGAGGCGCTGAAGAGCTGGCAGGCCGATTATATTACCGCTGCAGGCGGATTTACACCTTGCAAAACAGGCCGGATTAAGGGGGACGCAAGCGCAGGAGTTTCAAGCGCACCGTGCCGGGATGCCTCGAAGTCTGCTCCAGGGCTGCTGCTGCGAGACGGGCTTTCCCACATCTTGCAGAGTCCACCCAGCCTACCCTTTTTTTCATAGTTCGCACAAATTTAGCCACGGAAACATATGAAAATAAAAACTCCAAATCCCTCCACAGGGTGTTGTGTGCAAGTGTGTCTTGCGGAGGAGAATGTGCAGCGTCGGCCAATTTGTTTACCTGCAGGAGTGAAGCTGGTGCAAATGGGCACAAACGGATTGGTGCCAAGTCCAGGCGTGCGAATCACTGGGCAGCCAAGGGAAAGTGCCCCCCAGATCCGTGCGGAGCGGCTGCCCCCCATCAGCCCCTCCCCGTCTGAGCCTGGCCCTCGTCCCGCTGACCCGGGGCATCCTCCCCAACCGGAGCTTTTGGGAAGCGTTTTCTGAATAGCAGCTGCCGGCGCATGGGAGGGACGGCTGCCTGCAGGCTCCGGGCACCGCAGAAACCTGACAGCACTGCGACGCTTTCCCCCTGAGCTCCTGAAAGCTCCAAAGAGGGGTGGCCCCTCGTAGGTCACGGCCCCAGCCAAGCCCCTCCAGACGCAGCGGCAGCCACGGATGCCCACGGCGCAGACGCCTCTTTCCTGAGAAGGGCTGCTGCTTCGGGATCTTCTTGCTTGCTTGCTTGCTTTTATGTTTTCAGCCCAGCTTGGTCCTTGAAATAGCAAGGAAAAGCCTTCAAGTTGCGGAGCTTAGCTTAAGTGCAGCTAAGGGCCTGATGTAAGACTCTGGAAGCCATCCAGATCCCCAGTGCAATAATAATAATAACAGCCGTGCCCAGACAGCACAGCCCTCGCAGAGGAACTTGTTCCTGAGGCTTGCGGGGCTGTAATTAAATCAGCAGCAACACACCTTCTTCGGAAGGGCTCCCAGGCTTGCTTTTCTGCTGGAGGTCTGCAGAGGTCAGATTTTTCTTCTCCAATTAGAAATCTGCTGGGAGGGAGCTCCCAGGAACGGGCGGGCGCTCTGCCTCCATTCATTCCGGCTGCCTACATGCAAGGGGAGCTGGCGGCCTCCGTAGCAGCCCCGGGCTGCGGCAGGGCCTTGGGCGGCCGTCCCCCGAGCACCTGCACCACGGTGCCTCGCTCGCATCCCTGCCAGCTCCTGGGTGAGCTCAGGGGCAGGAGTCAGCAGTCGCTCAATGGGAGGGCTGCCCTCCGAGCAGAGGCTTTTGCCATGGGCGGCACATCCCCCAAATCCCAGGCGCCCAGCTCCCAGGAAGGGGCCGTGCCGTGCCGTGCCGTGCCGTGCCCAAGGGCAGGATCCCCCATCTGTGCAGCGAGGCGCAAAGAGAGGCTACCCGGAGGGACCACTGGCAGCCGCTGCCCCAAAGGCCTGCGTGGCCAGCGCCTGTGCCTCAAGGCTCATCCGGAGGCGGGGAGAACGTAGCTGGCTCGCTTCCAAATGTCTCCTGATAAAAGCAAGAAATATTTACTGCATCCTCTCCTTGGGCTCAACACACGTCTGGGCACGGTTTCCCCAGACTCCAGAAAGGCAGCGCCCACCTCTGTCCCGGGGCAAGCAGGTCGAGGGCAGCTGAGGGCAAGCACCTGGTTCGAACCTCACCTGTGCCAGGCGCCTGGCTGGGCAGCACCGCCGTCCCACCTCTGCAGCTGGAGGAGTGCCAAGCCGGTCTACCTTGCCAGGCCGTCGTAGGGCTCCGTGAGGATGCCGCCTGCAAGGTGCAGCCAGCACTCCGGGGGGCTCTGAATGGGCGGCACCAGCGCGTCGCCATTAAGTGCTCCTTCGGAAGGCATTTATATCTGCAGAAACAAGCCGGAATCACCTGCAATTTCAGTAATTCAGGCTTTTAGTGAAGTGCTGGCCTTTTACCAAAAGCTGCCTTAGTCCGCACTCAGAGCTGGAGGCTTCCCTCCCGTGTGAGGGGGCACTTTTGAGGTCTGCTTTCCTTCTGCAGGGCAAGCCCAAAGTGGCTGCGTACCTGTGCTGCCTGTCGTGAGCCATGTGCAGAAGCAAGACCGGGGCACGAGTTACGCAAACGGGTGCTTGTGCAGACACAAACATGCCCGCGTATTCTCAGTCCGAACAGCAACATTCATCATTCGCCATCATCTGCGGGCAGGTTCTGGCTTCGGCAGCTGCACGGCTCCACGAACACCCCCTTCCCCGCTTCTTTGTGGCTCTCAAGCCCGATCCCACGAGGACACAGTCATGAGGATCCGCCGGGAGGCGGCACCTCCTGCATCCACATTCCTGACCTCAAATTAAGGCGGAAGCTCTCCTGGGTGTGGCACAGGGGCCTCGGTGAGCGTGAGCCGGGCCCTTGTCCGTCTGCCTCTGGGGTCCTGTGCCACCGCCACCTGGAAGCTCAGGTAGGGGCACCGTCCAAGCCCACACCCAGCCTATGCTCTGCCCCCTCCCCGCTTTCGGGATCAAGCCCCACCTGCCGTGCCTCCCTTCCTCTCCCCTCACGCTCCCCCAACTCCCACGCACCGCAAGCTCTCCATAATCATTTACGGTCGCTGCTTTCCTCCACTATAATTTACATGGCAATTATATTTAACAAAAATGGCAATAAAACCAAGAGTTACTGCCATGTAGCGATCAAGCCGTAATTATCCTTCGAACAATTCGGTGATGACAGTTTGCGGTGGAGGTAGCGGCTTGGCACCAGCCCCTTTCAGCGGGAGCAGGAAGCTGGGATTGAGCTACGATCCAGAGGGAAGGCGGGAGGAACGGAAAGGCAGCTGCTGTGGGGCTGGCAAACTTTGGGCTGTGGGTCCGGCAAGCAGGGAAGAGAAGAGGAGAAAGTGAGAGGAGACGCAGGAGGAGGCTGTAGGATCAGCCAAGCTGTCGTGCCAGTTCAGCAGATCCGTCCAAGGCCGGTCTGTGGAACGTTCCACGAAGTTGCGAGCAGAGCAGTCCTGCGGTTCTGGCGCCTGGGGGGACCTGGGGCCCTGGACGTCCCAGATCTAGCGCCAGAAAAGGGCTCCGGCCTTGGAACTCGGGGTCTGTGCTCAGAGACGGGGTGCAAAGACTGGGGCCGGCTGCTTCGCTGAGGTCTTAAAGGCAACCTCGGAGAAGGGGCTCGGGTCACTTCTGGGGGAAGGGGAGGGGCCTGGCTCTGCCGGGACGTGTCCTGGGGGTTTCTCGGTCTCCTTTCCTCCCCGTCGGAAGTGTCCCAGTTAGGTGGCTGAAATCAGGGATCCAGGTGCTTGGCAGCACAGGCAGGCTCCAGAGGTTACCTCCGCCTTTGTGATCTGTGCAACGATGGGGCACTAGGATGGTGGCTGGTTTGCAGGGGAAGCCGTATGAGGCAAGACTGAGGGAACTGGGTCTCTTCAGCCTGGAGAAGAGGAGACTCAGGGGATCTGTTGGCGACATACAGGTCTGTGATGGGGTGTCACACAGAGGGGGGTCGAGACCTGTTCTCCCCTGCAGAGGAAGGCAGGATGCGCTCCAACGGAGCAAAGCTCAGGGAGCCCAGGTTCCATTTGGATGCCAGGAAGCACTTCCTGACAGTTAGGACCCCCAGGGTGTGGAATGGGCTCCCATGGGAGGGGGTTGAGGCCCCATCGGTGCGGGTGTTCAAGGACAGGCTGGACATGCACATGGTGGGCATGTCGTGAGCAGAGCCGGCTGGAACCAGGGGTCAGTCTAGATGGCCCAGGAGGCCCCTTTGGACTGGCTCTGTTTCTATGCTTCTATCCCCCTGCTCAGCACAGGATGGTCAGAGGGCTGCAGGCTGTCCCGTCCCACTGAAGTGCACCCTAAGGCACCAAAGCAGTGAGGGAGGCGAGTGCAGCCACTTCCAGCTGGTGCGCTGGCACATCTGTAAGGATGTCTGGGAATTCCAGTTCAAGGATGCCCCTTTCACAACCCTGAACACGAACAGGAGGGTGCGTTCTCCTGAAAGGTATTCGCATTCCCAAAAGGTGCAGTTTTAAAAATGCACAGATTTTAAACCCGCACGACTTTTGAAAAATGCACAGCTTTAAACATGTATAACTTTCTAAAATCTGCACAACTCGAAGAACACAGAACTTTTGAAAAATGTCATCTTTATTAAAGTACAACTTAAATTGTGCATTTTTTAAAAAGTGCACCACTTTAAAAAGTGCAGCTTTGAAAGTTTGCAATTTTAGAAACATACAACTTTAGGGAAAAGCATGACTTTAAATTTAAACAATTTTGAAAATGCATTCCAAATGCAGTAATTTAAAATACATAACTTCTGAAAAATGTACAGTTTTCCACATTCAAACAAACCGACAGACACTGTTTATGTGCTGTCAGGTTGTCACTGACTGATGGAGACCCCGTGAATGGATGCCCTCCAAAAGTCTTACTGCTGCCGGCCCTTTTCTGTTCTTGTGAACTGCGGCCTCCTTTGTGGAATCGATCCATCTCCTGGCTGGTCTTCCCCTTCTTTTGCCTTCGATTTTCCCTAACATGATTGTCTTTTCCAAGGAGTTTTGCCTTCTCGTGATGTGTCCAAAATACAGCAGTTTTGTCATCTGACTTCCAGGCTAAGTTCTGCCTCGATTTGATCTCACTTGTGCGTCCTTCTGTCATTTCTGGGTATTTGCAAAGCTCTCCTCCAGCAGCATATTTCCAATAAGAATCGGCGTGAGCTCAACTGAGCTTTTAAGTAAACTTGGGAACATTTCAATGAGCTCTTTTCCCCAGTTCTCCCATCCCTACAAATTTGTCAGGTTTTCCTCCTGCACTTGGGTCTTTTAGAATGCAACTTCTTTCCATCTTGAATTTGACTAAATTGACACATTTTAGGGGGGGGAAAGATCAAACGTGGACTGAAACAAAATTCTCACTTGTGTGGGCATGCCAGCATCAGTGGGCCCAAGCTATTCCTCCGGGGGGGTGGGGGGGGTCGTGTGCCTGCTTGCCCTTGAAAGAGCAGGTGGAGAAGAGGAGACGGCCAGGAAAAGCAGGTGAGCGACCTCAGTCCCGCACCAATGCCATCTCAGGGGCACTCGGCGCCCCGGGCTTAGAAAGACGAAGGTGTCCTTTTGGTTTCTCTCACATTTCTTCTTTTTTAAAAAAAAATCTCAGATTCTTTCCTTTCTTTGTCACGTTTGGTAAATTCACGCAGAGATGAGAGGTGAGAGGAATGACATGCTCCCTCATCCTGAGGTTCACGGGGTCATGCTTCTAGCATGCTGGTCGTCACGAATGGTGAGGCTTCAACCGTTCCCATGAACGCTCTGCTCATTCTGGGCAGCAGAAACCATGGGCCTGGAATGGCTACCCATGCCAAGAAAACCATTAGCCTGGAATGGCTGCGTGTCAGGAACTGTGCTACTGGGCTGTATCAAAATTGGATGGATGGAGGGATGGATGGACGGACTCCTACCTAATCCGTCCATCCCTACCTAATCCTCCTCCCACCTATGGAATGCGCTCCCCAGAGAGGCTCGCCTGGCGCCGTCTTTATTTGCTTTTCGGCGCCAGGCGAAGCACTTTTTATTTAAGCAATATTTTAAGTGTTAAATTATTTTATGTTTAAAGTTATTGTTATTATATTGTATGTTTTAATTCGGACCTTGAGATGGGCCAGTTTTTAATATTGTGTATGTTTTTAGGATATTGTGAGCCGCCCCGAGGCTTGTGGCAAGGGGCGGCATATAAATTTGTGAATAAAAATAAATAAATAAAAATAAAAATAATCAGGTCTGGCCACGGCACAATATTTTAAGTGGTTGTGAAAAGCAGCACAAGCGCTCGCCTGCCGAAGTGGACCGCTGAGGACAACCCTAAATAGACTCCCCCCTGGGCCAGGAGTGTCCAGTTATTAGGGGTTTTAGAGGAATCTAGCAGAAGGGCCCAAGGCTTCCCCAGTGAGAGGCTTCATGGGAAGTGACGGAGGAGGGTGGAGACAGCACCGGAATGTGTGGCGCGGCACTTTAGAGCCGTGCGGAGTCTGAGGACCCCTGGACGACCCGGCCTGCTTTGCACCATGTCCGCCAACGTTTTGAACATGCCGCGTATTTTAAGTGCTTGCACAATCCGCCTGTGTGGGTCTGTGCGTTGCTCTTCCCGCTCTCAATCCCTGTTCTCCAAATCTCACCGCAGTTAGTGTGGTTCCTTGCAGGTGTTGTTGTTGCATCAGTGGGCATAGGCGCACACAAACTGTGCACACACAAGCTGAGCAGGGGAGAAGGCAGCAAAGACGGCAGGGCAAAGCCCCCCCCGCCCCGGAGGACACCAGGCTTGGGACAGGTGGACGCCGAATCCCTCCTTGGTCAACGGTGTGTTTGGCTGACGTAGCAACTGCTCCTGCCTTTTGGTCTCTTCCGGCCCTGGCAAATGAGCATCCTTTTCCCTTTGGGGGATGCCGCATTAAAACGTTTCTTGTATGAACTCTTGGACTTGCCAATTTTCAGGTTTCCGCTCCTGCTTCCCTGGCCCACCAGGTCTTACATGTGCGCGCACATGGAGGGGTCCACTGAACCTCCTTTGAACATGCACTTAGACACATCCATGGGAACCCTAGAATGTCACGGACATCTCTTCACATTCTGCAGATGCTGAGCTATACCTGCAATAGCACACTATTAAGCAATTATGTTTATCTAGTGTCTCTTTAATCAAAGGAACTATGCCCATCATGGTTTTTAAATCATCTAGGTAAACAAACGAAGCACGCAGAAATGCATAATCAGCTAGCAGGCGTGTGTGTGTCTTGGGACCAAAATGCGCAGGGAGTCATTCAGACTTTAAAAATGGAGGCTGACGCTTTGGGTTGGGATGGCGCCTTTCGGAACCCCCTCGCGGCACCAGCGGACGGGCCGCCGTGCTCAGCCCAGCCCCGCAGAGCCGGCCGGCCAAGAGGAAGTCCGCGAGCGCGTGCACGGCACCCCTTCGCCCAGCCGGCAGCCTTTCCCGTCAGGGGCGCCCTGGGGAGCCATTCCCGGCCACCGCCCCGGCACAGAAGGGGGGCTGCGAGGGGTCTGGCCACCCTCCTCCCCCCCAGGCGGCAGTGGGCGTGGAAGAGGGGTGCTGCTGGCACAGCACGTGGGCTCCATCCCTGGCGAGCACCCCACGGATGCTGGGCGAGCCAGAGAGGAGTGCGGCTCGTGGCCCCTCCTGCTCGTGCTCCCCCATGTTTGCTGCCAGGTGAGCGATCCCGAGGTTTGCCCTCAAGGAGATGGAAGGCCTGCCCCTCTCTGCTGGAGAAGCGCATAAGGGAGGCGTCCACCCCGCCGGGACTGCCCCTCCCGGGAGACTGGTGCTCCGGCAACGTTCCCGTGCTCTGCCCACCTCACGTGGCCGCCTGATCCTAACAGGACCGATGCAGCAAGGGCCACGGGCTGCCTGGGTGACCTAGGAATCACTCCTGTTCTGGCCCTCGAGGAGGACCTGGAGCAGCTGGCAACGCAGGAGGGGGCTCAGTGGAGGGGCACCCCCAAGCACCCCCAGACCAGGAGCTGCCGTGAACCATCGGGCTGGCCCTGCCCGGCCGCCGCTAACATCTCTTCTTCCCGAGCCCACGAGCATCCGAAGAACGACGTCGCTGCAAGTCCTTGTCTCCAGGGCCAGCCCGGCTGCGCCAGTTCCTTTCTCGCCGCTGACTAAATCCCTTCTGCATATTTATTCACTATCTGCCTGGATTATCTGCTTTCCGGGCACGGCCAGGGCCGCTCCGGAGTGCGCCGAGTGTTGCTGGAGCCACTTTCCTGAGGAGATCATTCTAGGATCACAGCAAGGAGCTTCATGCTGTGAGAACAAATCGGAGAAGAGAAAAGGACTCGGGCCGCCCGTGGCGGAGATGAGCTGCCTCCGATCAAGAGAATACTGCCGGACCTTTCCTTCCTCCAAGCAAACTGCATTCGGGCCTGGCAGAGTGCCCCACGGCCCATCCCTCATCACCTGTTGACTTGTATGCCACTTTTGCATGCAGTTTGCTCAAAGAAGCTCACAGCCGAACAAATGGGCAGCAGGAGATATACTGCCGTCGGAAAGGGTTCTGTTTCTTCCCCGCTGTTTTCCAACAAGGAACACAAGGAGGTACACAGAGCCCCCCTCCCCCTCTCCATTTTGTCCTCACGACAACCCTGTGAGGTTGGTTGGGCTACAATTCACATCCCGTGGACAACAGTAACGCGACAGAAGATCAAAGGACCCTTTGGCTGTTTTAAATTTGCGCGCTGGAATTTGCGCTGTTTTACCGCATCTGTATTTTTGGTGCATCTTTGTATTTGATTAATTGCTGTGAGCCACCCAGAGCGCTTCGGCTGTTGGGCAGTGCAGAAATTAAACGAAATAAATAAAGAACACACATCAGGAGCCGTTACAGTTGGTAGACAAATATATAATAACAAAATCAAGCAGATCTGTGCAAAGGAGACCAGCCTAAACTAGCAGCTTAGCACTAAACTGGAGAGGGAATAAAGCACCGCAGAGAAATAAGAGACGGAGAGCCAAGCGTGCCTGCAGGATCGCCATTCCCCCGGGGCGGCATGGCTGTCTCCGCATCGGCCGGCACCCCCGGCTGGCAAGCACAGCGCTCTGTTCTGGAGGCGCCCCTTCCTCCCTGCTCTCTGGGGCCTTGGGGGCTGCTCCCGAAGACCGTGGTGAGTGGAGGTCCCGGGGCCACGCCAGCGCCCTTCTGCACGCCGAGCAGAAGCTCCACTACTGCGCTCACCACACTCTTCCTCCATTGCTGGTCCCGCGGTGTCCATGGGCTGATTAGTTCAGGCCGCACCAGGCCAGGGCCCACGACTCGGTGCCCCCAGGAACACCAGTTCCTGTCAGCGCCAGGCTCTTTCCTAGAATCATAGAATAGTCGAGTCGGAAGGGGCCGTGAAGGCCATCAAGTCCACCCCCTGCTGTGGCGGGACAGCAAGCTACACCCTCCCACTCAGAGGGCTGCCCAGTTTCCCCTTGAATGTCCCCAGTGTGGGGGAGCCCCCCACCTCTCCAGGCAGCTGGTTCCACTGCCATGTTGCTCTGACAGCGAGGAAGCTTCTCCTGATGTCCAGCCTGAACCAGGGTTGTCGCAGCTTGACTTGATTCTTCCGTGTCCTGCACTCCGGCATGAGTGAGGAGAGATCTTGGCCTTCCTCCTTGTGACAGCCTTGGAGGGACTTGCAGAGGGGCACCCTGTCCCCCCTCAGCCTTCTCTCCTCAAGGCTGAACATGCCCAGTTCCTGTGACTCCTCCCCAGTCCCCCCCACTTGGCTTCGTTCCCAGCCTCGAAGCTGTCCGAGGAGAAGTGGAGCGAAGTGGGAAGGCCGTCGTGAAGGGCAGAGAGTGGGCTGCGGAGGGTTAAGCACCTCCCCAGCTGTTTTGCACCTGCAGTGGCCGTGCAACCCGCGCCTTGGAGGGCCGCCAGGTGCTGGACCTGGCCATGCTGCAAGGGGAGGTCCGCTGGCCGCAGCCTGGAGCCGTGTTGGAGCGGAGCCGCCGCGCTCCAGACCCAGCCCGCGCGCTGCCCGCCTGCTCCCGATGGATGTCGGCTGCGGCTCCGATTGCCACAGCAACCATCTGTGATGTCAGAGACTGGGGGATTAAGATTCCAGATGGGGAATAAGCAGCAGGAACCCGCGCAGATCTTCACAAAGGATGCTCCACTTTCCATGCAAATGGCTCTCAGAAATAACACTCCGTGGGGGCCGGGAGCGGAGGGAGCCGAAGGCACCGCGTGATGTCACCGTCTTTGCCTCGTCTCCCCTGAGCTTCCCGCGAGGTGCAGACGGGCGACTTGAAAGATGGCTGTTGATCAGCTGTGCCGATGAAAAGGCCTGGGGGAAGAGAGGCACTCCGAGCAATCCCCTTTTTATCTAAATGAAATAATAATAAGGCTTTCCAATCTCTCCGCGGTTTATTTTTGGGCCTCCATTTTTTAAGCAACTTGTTCAGAGTTGCTCATTTCGTAAGGATGAAAGACGGAAATGGCTCTTTTGGGGGGCGGGGGGAGGAGGTTTGGAAAAAGCCCAGGCTGGCTGAAAACAATCTTCCCGTGGGAGACGGGTGGTCAGGGAAGCATTTCCGGTGGACTTAATTCTTACTGGGCTCTTAACTCTTCCCAGGAAGGCAGGAGCCGGAGATGGAGACAGGGTAAAGTGGAGCCGTGGCGTCCCGGAAGCTCTCCAGCCGACCCACAGTGGGGGAATGGCTGCAGGAGGGCTCGCTGCTCGCCAGGTGCTCCAGGCAGGTGGCCGCTAGGCAGGGCACCAGAGCGGGTGGCAGCCCAGCTGTGACTAGGCCCCCTCTGCAGGAACAGGCCGGTGGAAAGGGTGGGGGGTTGGCCTTTGCGGGAGCCTGCCTCCTCCCCCGATGGTGCTGGGGCTCTGGCCAGCAGGAGACCCGGAAAGGAGGGGAACCCATGCTCAAGCTCCGGCAGGCTCCAACGGGGCTCCCTGCAGGGTGAGCGGGGTGGGTGAGGCCCCCCTCGTTCCACTGGAGCTGCTTTCCCTCCCAGCACTCGCGGCCACGGGATGCTTGGTGCTCGCCGGGTTTGGCCTGGGTTGTCGCGTCTTTGCCAGCCCAGAGTCCGGAGGCAAAGCCAAGCATGCGTGAAGACAGGAGGCCCAGGACCCAACCAGAGAGGGTTCTGCCAGGGGGCAGGTGTGGGGATGGGCGTGCTGGGCTGCAGGAGTGCTTTTGGCTCATCTGGGCCCCGGAAGAGGGCAGGACCCATGGGGGCCGCCTGCTTTCGACAGGGGGCTTTTTGTCTTGGCAAGAGATGAAGTGGGTCTCAGATCGTGGGCTGACACACTTCCCAGAGCCGCTCGCCACCTGTGGCTGGGATGGGGGGCAGCCGTGGTGCGCCAGACTTTGTAGGAACTGCAATGCACATAATCCCTGACGATATGCAAGGCAGAAGCCCTGAGCTTACCAGAGCTTTCCAAATCCCGCGTGGAAGCTCGATCCCACTCAAGCTCATGCCAGACTGCGAGCGTTGTCTTCTTCTTGCATGAAAAATGGTCCAAACTTTCATGGGTCTTCCCCCAAATGGTTGCATCTTTGCAATGCCCACTTCTTTCTCTTTGGTCAAAGTCATGCCTGTGCGCCACTTTGATCAGTGCACGTGTTGCCAATGCGTTTTTGGTGGCGTGAATTATGTTGCAATCTTGGACGGACTGGGCTTCAGCTGCAGGCTGCCGTCGGGCTCCGTCTGGAAGCTGCGCACCAGGCAGGGACTAGCCCCCTTGAAGTCGAGGGGCTCCTCAGGGCATTGGACATTACAAAGGCGCCAGGCCCTGACGGGTTACACCCAAGAGTACTTAGAGAGTTGGCAGGGGTTCTCTCACGCCCGCTGGCCTCCATTTTTGAGGCCTCGTGGAGAACGGGTGAAGTTCCAGAGGACTGGAGGGTGGCATCGGTGGTCCCAATTTTAAAAAAGGGTAGCAGGAAGGACATGGGGAATTATAGACCGGTTAGCCTTACGTCCATTGTAGGAAAACAATGGAAAGGCTCATAATAGAGAGAGATCTAGTGATGCTAGATAGGGAAGGGAGGCTGACAGCCACACAACACGGCTTCCGCAGAAACAGGTCCTGCCAGACAAACCTTGTGGGATTCTATGACAAGGTTTCAAGATGGCTAGATGGAGGGGATGCAGTGGATGTGGTATACCTGGATTTCAGCAAGGGCTTTGACAAAGTGCCCCATGATATCCTGGTGGAGAAACTGAGGAGTTTTGGGATACACCAAAGCACTGTCCGGTGGATTAGGGCATGGCTGACTGACCGAAAGCAGAAGGTAACCATTAGCGGGGAATCGTCGGGATGGCAGCCAGTGACAAGCGGGGTCCCCCAGGGCTCTGTCCTGGGGCCGATCCTGTTTAATCTTTTCATTAACGACATGGAAGAAGGGGTGAACAGTCTGCTGATCAAATTCGCAGACGACACTAAAACTGGAGCAGTGGCCACAACTGAGGAGCAGATACACCAGATCCACAAGGATCTGGACAGACTATGGAAGTGGGCAGGAGACAACAGGATGGCGTTCAATGTGGATAAGTGCAAGGTCTTGCACTTGGGGCATAAGAATAGCTGTCATAAGTCCAGGTTAGGTGACAAGTGACTGGAGAGCAGCACTTGTGAAAGGGACCTCGGGGTGCTGGTTGACTGCAGGCTAAACATGAGTCAGCCGTGTGATGCGGTGGTCAAGAGAGCGAACGCCACCCTTGGCTGCATAGCCAGAAGTGTGGCTTCTAGATCAAGAGAGGTATTACTACCACTCTACACGACTCTGGTGCGCCCGCAACTGGAGTAGTGTGTTCAGTTTTGAGCCCCTCGTTACAGGAAGGATATAGCCAGGTTGGAGTCAGTGCAGCGTAGGGCCACAGGGTTGGTGGTTGGTTTGCAGGGGATGCCGTATCAGGCGAGACTGAGGGAACTGGGTCTCTTCAGCTTGGAGAAGAGGAGACTCAGAGGGGACATGTTGGCAACATACAGGTATGTGAGGGGGTGTCACATGGAGATGGGGAGAGGCCTGTTCTCCCCTGCAGAGGAAGGCAGGATGCGCTCCAATGGAGCAAAGCTCAGGGAGCCAAGGTTCAATTTGGATGCCAGGAAGCACTTCCTGACAGTCAGGACCCCGAGGGCGTGGAATAGGCTTCCATGGGAGGTCGTTGAGGCCCCATCGGTGAGGGTGTTCAAAGATAGGCTGGACATGCACATGGTGGGCATGTCATGAGCGGAGCCGGCTGGTGCCGGAGGTCAGACTAGATGGCCCGGGAGGCCCCTTCTGACTCGCTCTGTTTCCATGTTTCTATGTTACCCCGGAGAGGACATGTGGGCCGGCTGGCGCTGACGGACCTCGAGTCCAAGCGCTCTGGGGAATGGGAGGTTCCTGGCCCACGCACAGCGCCGGAGGCCTGCCGCAGAGTGGAGCCCCGCGCGGGAGCCCGGCGATGGGGCCCGGAAGGCGGAGGAAGGCTGGGCTGGCGCCGAGGGGGAAGCCAGCTCTGCCAGATGCCCTGGCTGCCTTCGCAGGGAGTGCTCTTCTGAGGCCGTCTTACTTCTTTGTTGTTCCGATGTGCGTGTTGTGTGTGCCTGCTCATGCTTTGCAAGAAACTTGTAAATATGATTGATGCCGCGTGTAATGAGGAAAACCGCCAGATGCGACTCTTTAATTTGAATGATCTGTTGCCGCTCATTCCTGGCATCTGCAGAAGGCGACCTTCTTAGCACGGCGCATCCCTGTCTTGCTGATCCCCACCCAGGACAGCGCCGCCACCTCCTCCCTGAGCAGGCGGCAGCCGCTCTGCCACCCTGCCTCCAGTGCCCCCCACCCCGTGGGGCTCTAGCACCCCCCTGGGGCTCGAAGCCTTCCTGCTGCCAAAGACTGGCAGGGGGCGCTGGGGGGGGGGCCGGCTGGGTGCAGAGAGGGCCGGGAGCCGGGGCTCCTGCGCTGCACAATCGAAGCCGCAGACCGCTTTCCTTGCAGAGTGTTCTTTATCGAGCAGAAGCACAGCACACCCAGAGGGGACCTCTGAGCATGCACAGAGCGGTTTGTTGAACCCAGTCTGGTCTCCTCCTCCAGGAGCTCTCCTTGCGAGCAGGCCTGGCCCCCATCCCTTGGAGGGGCCTTCTGGGAGCCAGCACGCCTCCGCGCTGCAGGCCAGCCGCTCACTGGGCCACGCTCTTCCGCCGGCGGCGCTTCGTGGGGCCAAAGCCAGGGCTGCCCGGCCTGGGTCTGGGAACGCCCCTGCCCCAAGTCCCCCCCCCCCGGCAGCTGTGCATCCTGGCTCTTGGCAGCGACCGCCTGCCCCCCGGGGACTCATCCAGGGTCTCGGCTTGGCCCTCCTTCCCAGGCTCCCCGCAGTCCAGCTTCGCACGCTCCCCCGCTTTCCTCTGAAGTCCAGCCAGCAGCCCTGGAGAACGTGTGCCCAAAGCTCCTGACCCAAGGGCTGCTTTGCACGCAGACAGTCCTGGGGTCCTCGGCCCGGAGGGAGCCCTGCCCGAAACCCGAGGCTGCTGCTGCCGCTGCTGCCGGCCCATGGCAGCAATGCTTGGGCCCGACTCAGCCGCACGCTGCTCCCGGTAGCTCTGGGTCAACGCCTTCCTGAAAGCCCAAAGGAGGGCCGGTGGGCGTGATCAGGCCGGATCCCGGAGCGGGCCCGCCTCCCTCCTCCTCCACCAGACATTTAGTGTGCCCACCGCCCGATAAAAGCCAGTTCATTCATGCCGCCTCATTTATTACCTTCCTACCTACCCCAAGTGTTGGTGGAAATACTGGCAAATGCCTGAGCTGATGAATTAATCACGAGGGGCGCTGGCTTTGTCTTTAGACAATGCAAGCATGTTTACCTTAGATTAGTTTATTAAATTGATGTATTGCGGCACACGACCGAAAGGAGTCCTGAAGCAATTCACGAAAAGGATAAGATGCAGACACTCCCATATATAATGCCATTCTCAGTTAAACCAAGCAAATGTTCTACGATTTCCATTGCAAAGGATCCACGTGCCCCATCCAGCGCAGAATGGACAACCGAAAGAGCCCTCGGGACCAATTCTTGCAAACGGCTCGAAAGTCCAGCAGAAGGGAGGCGCCCCCCCCCCCCGGCGCAGAGAATAGGGGCTCCCCAGGGGGGCGTTCGGTGGTCAAGGGGCCGTCGTGAAAGGGGCCTTTCCCGCCATGCTGCCTTCCAAGCATCTCTGAGAGGGGGCATGGAGAGAAGAGCCTCCGACCTCAGCCTCCGGTTGGAGAACGGCCCCCCTCCAGCTCCCGGGGCCCTGAGCCACGCACAAGGAAGGCTGGCACCCTGAACTGGGCTCAGAAACACACAGGCGGCCCTTCAGGTGGGCTAGAGCAGGTGTCATAGAAACATAGAAACAGAGCGAGTCAGAAGGGGCCTCCTGGGCCATCTAGTCTGACCTCCGGCTCCAGCCGGCTCCGCTCACGACATGCCCACCATGTGCATGTCCAGCCTGTCCTGGAACAGCCGCACCGATGGGGCCTCAACGACTCCCGTGGGAGCCCATTCCACGCCCTCGGGGTCCTAACTGTCAGGAAGTGCTTCCTGGCACCCAAATGGAGCCTGGGTTCCCTGAGCTTTGCTCCATTGGAGCACATCCTGCCTTCCTCTGCAGGGGAGAACACGTCTCTACCCACCTCCACATGACACCCCCTCACATACCTGTGCCACCTGTTCAGCCACTCACCTGGCTGCCGCCCTCCTCCCAGGCTGGGGTCTCCCACTCACCCGCAAAGGCAGCCCAGCATACAGCATGTTGCTGTGTGAGTGGCTGAGCTCGGAGGCTGCCCAAGAACGGAGCGCCGGAGCCAAGTGGCCTCCGCCCAGGGAAGGCGCACCTCAGCCACGAGCCAAAGTGGCAGGAGGCACTCTGCACCGCGGAGGCCGCTGGTGCCTCCGTGGCAGCGATGGCACCAAGCCTTCGGGAGAAATGTGGCCCCGTCCAGCTCGGGCTGCACCCTGCCACCCTGACCAGAGAGCCCACGGTCGCAGCAGCCGGCTCCCAGAAACGGCTTCCCACTTCGTGCGGGAGAGAAAGACGGCGATGCTCCTTTCCTTTGCAGGCCACCTTTTGGGATACAGCCTGCTTTACACAAGCCATAAAGTTGCAAACCATAAAACACCACGATAATGAGATGAATAGCTAACGAAGAGACGGCAATAATGCTAAAACCCCAGAAAACAAATACCATAAAATTTTAAGGTGCTGCTCGTCATTTTAGTTTCAGAAATCCATGTACTAACAATATTACTAGCTTTTTAAACTTCTGCTGGTGGATTGGGCAGCGACAGTCCACGGGCTGGAGGTAAACACACAGTGCCGGTGCTCGTCCTGATAGCCCACCCAGCTGCGCCCGCCAGGCGAGGCCGAGGCCGCGGCCGCCGGTGATGGACCACAACCATTGCTGCATTGTGTAGCACAAGCACACCCAAGTGCCTGGGAGCAATGGGGGGGGGGGCTGGGGTCTGCTCCCCATGTTCTCCCTCTGCTACGCCACAGCCAGCAGTTGCGCTTCTGATGACTCTCCTGATGCGCATGATGCATCGATCAGATACAAATACTGACTCGCATTTGTCTGTCACGGTTAGACCGCCCCTTTTCTCTGCAAGGAACAAAGCAGCTTCCGGAAGCTCCCCGGCCCTCGCCGCCTCCTGCAACGGGGTGGCGTCCCAGCCTTTCTAGCCTTCCCCCTGTGGAAAGCGGGCTCTTTCCTGCGTGCCAAAGCCCTCTTCCTCCCGCTCGGGCGACCCTCGTTTCCAGCATCCGGGGTGCAGCCGGGGCGCTCACCGGCAAGAAGGGCCAGGTTGAGGAAGGGCGCACGCCGGAGGGACTGCAGTGCAAGGAGAGCCGTTCGCAGTGGGGTCGGGCGGCCGGCTTGTCCACACACGGTGAGGAGCAAGGCTGCGGGAGAAAACTCCTCCGGCGAGCTCTGTGCGGGCCACGTGCGACAGGCTCCGACGCGAGGCTCCCCCGCCGCGATCCGGAGGGCCTGGCGATCGGCAAGAGGCCCTTGAGAAGCCCAGCTCCTCGGCAGTGCCGGAGACACCGCTGTGAGCGATTGTGCTCACGCCACGATCTCCCACTTTTTTTCTTCTATCCGTCCACATTACTTTTAAAAATCTGACATAAACAACTACACTGAAAGCCACTTAATCTTCGTTGGATCACCTTAATTCTCTTCCATGCCTCTGATCTTTGCGAGGGGATGTTTGCTGCATTATTATGAAAAATTGGTAGTTTAGTACAAGTGCTAAGCACTTTAGTAAAAGAAAAGCCACTTCTGCAGAAAATGGATTTCATTTCCAGGATGAACAAAGCTTAACGTCTGGCTGGCTAGGTACACATGCCCCTCCTGGGGAGGAGGAAGCGATGGGGTTTGTGCTGAGCAGACAGGGCTGCCTTCCAGAACTTCTTGGGAATCCTCGGCTTCACCCCCACAGCTAACGAGAGAATCACACAGCAAAGTGGAACTCTGAGGATGTGCAGAGTGCAGGCCCATTCACGGCCCCGTCAGTTTCAGCTCCCACTAGTTTTCCGGGGGGAGGAGGCACTACCCTTGCCCAAACTGATGTTCTCCAAATCTTTGCACTTCAAGCCCCATCAGCCTCAGCCAGGCAGGGGCTGGGGCAGGGCACTACCTTGGAGGAGGCTGGCTATGCACGAGCACGGATCCCAGACGTGCGGAGCTGGCCCTGTGTGTTTGGGCGGTGTGTGATGTGATGTGATGTGATGCTCCACTGCAGACTACAGCTCCCACAATCCAACTCGGTATTTATTGTGCGTGCAGGAAAATGTGTAGACATGCAGCAAGATTTCCGAGTAAAGGAGCTCAGGAATGCGCTCGTGGCAAGTTCAACCGCCACTGGTCGTCTCTGGCGCCTGTGCACAGGCTGGCAGAGTAGAAAGCATGGCGCTCCTGCGAAGAGGCCTCCAGTGGAGGGGGGCAGCGGGTCCCTCCTGTTCTCCGGCCTGAAAGGACGCCCCCAGCACCTGCTCCTTTTCAAAACGGTTCCAGATCCGACCCTTTAAGAACCGTGCCCTGGAAGGGAATGCGCAGCTGGCACAGGACATCTCCCGGCCCCTGGTGTGGCCAGAGCACATGGGGCTCCAGGAGGCCACTCTCCGGGTGTCCAAGCTCCCATCGCCTCTGCCCGCAGGAAGGGATGACGGCCGAGCGGCGCGGCTGCTTTCGCCGACCTTGGTCCTGCCAGGTGTTTTGGACGGCAACTCCTTGACCATGCTGGCTGGGGATGATGCCTGCAACTACAGCTCCCATCAGCCCCAGCCAGCATGGCCGATGGTCACGGACGGAGGCTGGGAGTTCTAGTCAAAGCACCTGGAGGCACACAGGGAGGGGGAGGCAGCCCCCCAGCACAAAAGCAGGCATGGATGCTCAGGCTTCCCTACCTGGGGCAGCGGTGGGGGTGGGGGTGGGGTGGTGGATTAATTAGCAAATGCTTGCAAAGTGCTTTGCAGATGGAAAGTGCTAAGTGGTATTAATCAGCTCCAGAGCTTGCGGAAGGAAATGTTCCTGAAATAATCTGAAGGGATAAATCACAGAGAGCCATGATGTGAGGAGGAGGAGGTGGAGGGGCCGCGATCCAGGTCGCGCTGACCCTGGAAGGCAGTCCGTGGCCACCCCGCAGCAGCGCCTGTCACCCTCAGAGGATGCCCTGAAGCTCCTCGGAGCAGCGGGGTCCGCCTGCAGGGCAGAGCAACAAACCACGCAAGGATGGGCCGCTGGGCCACGAGGACAGGGCTTCTCGTGGCCCCGGCCATAGAGGCTGCCAAGACCCGGGACGACGCCTCCGAGCGGGCCCAGGGGCCGAATCCAAGAAGCTGGGCCAGGGCCCTCCCAGGCCACCGCTCAGTTCCCTGCCCCGGAAGAGCCAAGCGGCTCCGGTCCCACAGTGCAGCAGGGCCCATGCGCCGGGCAAGAGGGCAGCAAGAGGCTAGAAGGCCGGGGGGCTGTCCCCCCGGGAGGCCGCACCCCCAGGCAGGGCGGGGGGAGCCCCTGGCAGGCTGGAGCTTTCCGAGGTGCTGCAGGACTGCCCTGCTTTGCCCCGTTCTGGATGTGGCAGAGTCTCAGCCTGGACTTCAGGGTGGCGCTTCCCGCTGGGGGTCCAACAACCACAGACAGGCCCCTCTCAGAAGGAGCAGCCATGCCTTGGTGTGCGCCCGACTGCAGAATTCCTCCCCAGGCTCTGACTGCCCTGGCTTAATCCCCACAGCCTCCCCCTAAAGCAGCATATTGAGGGTCCTGGAATTTATGCGGAGATTCCCAGAATTCCCTTCAGGGAGGGGATTGCCCAAAAGCCCCTTGCAGCCCTGGGCGTGCTGTGCCACATGGCAACCTGCGTTCAGCTTAAGCTGCTGTGCCATCTTGGCAAGGACGGGCGGAGATTTTGCTCCCTTCAAGCTGCCCTGAGCGCACCTCCTGCCCCCTCCCTGGCCCGGTGCACCTTTTCAGCCCCAAGCACCACCATCTGGCGCTGCTCGTTCTCCATCATTAATCCAGGCAGAGAAGCAACCCCCTTCTCGCCGTGGCTCTGATGGCTGGGTGAGGCCGAAGCTCAGACGGTCCTTGGAGAAAGGTCAGAGAAGCCTTGGCTTTTCTGAAGCCAGATTCTTCAAGTTTGCCTCAAAATTGGGCTGCCAGCAAAAGGAGATGACCTGGTAGTTCTCACTAGCATGTCTTTGGAAATGGGGATCGCATTGCTGGCCTCCCGGATGAGAGTCCCTGCTTGGCCAGCGGTTAATCTTCCAAAAGTCCATAGTCAACAGTGCGGTGGTGCTGAGCCACTTCTGACTTGCGCAAAACTTCCAGACATGCGGAATTGGCTGGGTACCCAAAGAACACCCTCGGGCCTCGTTCTGAAAGCGACACCCTGTGGAGGGGTCCCGCCGAGGGCTGCATCCCCCTGCTTCACGTTGGCTTCTTTCGGCTCCTGTCCTTGGCGATATTCCGAGCAGGGAGGCTTCCCGGAAAGCAAATGAGATGCCCCCACCTCCCGTCTCCTTTGTGTTTGCCCAACTACTAAACTTCACTCCTTCCCACTCCTGGGGACCTCCCCCTCCCCGCAAACATGACCCACACACAAAGCCTCTAAATTGAGAGTTAATTTGAATTCAGGTTTATAAAATCCAGGCACATCCCTTTGTAAGAGACAGGAAATGGCTGACGCATTAACCTCCTGCAAGGGAGGGCAGGGGAAAGGGGCCGCTTCCCCTTTGTTGTGTTTTCGGTTTAATGGAGTCGGGGGAATGGCTCCAATTTCAGTAGGAAAATCTGCCGTTCGGGGCTGCCTGGGAAAGAGGCCTGAGGACCAGGGTTCTGCCCGGCGGCCCGGCCGGAGGAGTCACTCCAATGGCAGGTTCCCAGCTGTCGGTCCCCCCTGCTGGGTTCATGGGCTCCGTTCGTGGAGGTCGGAGGGAACAGTGCGAGCCCGAGAGAGGTGGCCAGCGAGCCAAAGGTCAAAGGAAGGCTCATGCGCCAGGCAAAGCCTGGGGAGGGGGCTGCATCCACGCCGGACTGCTGATGCCTTGGGGGGAGCAGCAATATGTAGGGCGCTTGCGACCAACAGAGCAATCCCACCCCGACAGGGAATATCCCCTCTCCTGCGTTGCAAGCAGCAGGGCCTCTCAGGTCGTGCTGGGTCCTCGAGGACTTGTGGGGAGGAAAGAGAAAGGGTTGCGGAGCTCCGAGCAGGACTCTGTCCGTGTCAGGGGAGTTGCAACCTAAACCCGCAATGTGCCCGTTCGTCTCACACGATCCCCCGCCTGTTCCCCTTCAGGAAGGACTGGATACTCCCAATTACAGAAGGCGAGGATCACGCTTCGCTTAGAATGTACCAAACGCTCCAATGTTCTCTATATTTGGGACAAAATGAACTCGAGATGACAGAAATCTGCATGTGGGAGAGACCAAATGTGACGGAGTTGTGCAGTGAAGCCCAGGCCTTCGCATGCTCTGCTCGTAGAACTGAGTCTGACTCCTTGCGTTTTGGGCCACGTTGGTTCCAAATGAGAATGGCGACCTGCTTTTCTGGCAGCCTCCTTCTCTTTGAAATTGGAATGGCTGGCAGTTCTCCATTCTAGAATAGCTGTGCCGATTGAATTGGGCTGGTGCAGAGCAGTGAGAATTTCAGTTCAGTTTTAATAAGCCTCTCCCAAAATGGGCCATCCTGGGGAGAGGAGGATTTTGAGATTTCAAAGTCTGAAGGCCGGAGAAAGGGGAACTGACAACTATGCCCATCCCCACTTCCAAGCCAAGAGGTAAAGCCGTGCCCGCTGCTGCCAGAAACTCTCTCCTGTTTTCTAACTAGGCGCTGGATCGTTCCTCTGCGGCCAAGGGCAATGTCAGTTTATTCAGATGTTCTAATGGCAAGCTGTCAAATAAAACCTTCCCCTCCGGAGCAGCAGAGCTCAACCTGGTATTTACATGAGCTGCAAAATGAACACAAAGAAGCACAACAGAATTAAGGGAAGGATAAACAGCTTTCCTTCTGAGCTCCGCCGTTTGTGAGCCCTGCTCCCAGGACGGCAGGTCTTTCTCAGGCTCCTTACCTTGAAATATCACCCCTTTTCCAAAGCCCCCCGGGGGGGGCACTGCATTTTCCTGGTGGGACGGAGGGAAGGATTCCACTCAGCTTTGGCAGACACAAATGCGTCAGGCTCGAAGTGCCGCAAAGTCCGGGAGCAAGCGGCAGGTACCTCAAAAGACGCCGCTGTCTTTCTGTCCGGGCTGCCCTGGACCGCTGCTGTTGGGTCTGATGGGGAGCAGACAGCAGTGGTCTCGGGCAGAGCTGCCACCGTGCCTGAGACAGATTAAAAGGAAAATCAGGGGCCGCACCTCCTAGGCCGGGCACTGAACCCCGTGGGCCAAAGACGGCCTGCCCGGAGCCCCAGTCCAGCCCTCTGGATGGCCTGCTCTCACTGGCTGATCAATGGATTGGTTGCGGGGCTGCATCACCCTCATTTAATTTTTTCTATACTGTCGGACTACTACTGTCTCGGGGTGGTCTTACAATAAAAATGGGGGGGGGAATGAAGCATAGCATGCAATAATAAAACCATGCAATAAAACCTAATCAACTTTTTAAATAATGGGAAAATTATTCCCATTATTTAAAAATGGAGAGCCAGTGTGGTGTAGTGGTTAAGAGTGTGGGATTGGGACTCAGGCGATCTGGGTTCAAGTCCCTGCTCGGCCATGGAGCCAACTGGGTGACTCTGGGCCAGTCACAGACTCTCAGCCCAACCTACCTCACAGGGTTGTTGTGGGGATAAGATGGAGGAGGAGATGTAAGCTGCCTTGAGCCCTTTGCAGGAAAAAGGCAGGATATAAATCGAAAAATAAATAAATAAATAAAATAAATAAATAAAATAAAAAGGTTTTAGCCTAGCGCCGAAAAGAATACAAAATCAGCGCCAGGCAAACCTCTGGGGAGCGTACTACATAGCCGGTGCGCCACCACCGAGAAGGCCCTTCTCTGGGTAGCCACCCTCCTCATCTCCTTCAGGGAGGGCTCCCGAGGAAGGACCTCCGCCCCAAATCTCAAGGGGTGGGGAAGCACATGCGGGAGGAGACGTTTTGATACCCTCTAACAGCCTGGGCAGTTCACAACCGCTGTCTTCTTTCTCCCAAGTGCTGATGACCTGGAGGCGCCCTGCAGTCTTGGTCTGGTTCAGGGTTCGGTGCTTTTTCCCTGTCAGGCTGAAGTGCCTCCGTTAAGGCTTTGCGACTAGTAATACGGCCCACCAGGTTGCCACGTCCGGTGTCGTGGCCTGCCCCTTTGCCTTTCTATCTTTATTTGAGGTATTTCTAACCCGTCCAATCACTAAGTGTCTCCGGATGGCTTGCGACGATAATTCAACAAATGCAATGCTATAAAATATCATATTGATAACCCAAACACTAATAGCACTAATAATCCACAACTGGAATAAAAACATGGCTAATTTGGCCTCGGGCGGCGTGAGAGTCCCACCCTGCTCTCGGGAGCAGGCGCCCGCTTCCGGCCAGAGCAGCCCCACGAGCCTCCAGCGCTGGCGGGGCAGCCACCCAGGAGCGCACGGAGCCAGAGCGGGGCTGGCAGGGCGAGCCACGCTCTGTGGCTCAGGCTCCTGGGTTCGGGTCCTGGCACCTCTGGCAGGAACGGACAAACGTGCGCTTCTGAACTGGAGCTGTTTCCGTCCGTCGTGTCTGCCTTGGATGCCCTCTCAAGCAAGAGCAAACTCTAAACCAGCCAAATTCAGCGGGAAAAGCGATTTCCAGCACGGGGCGGATTGTGTCCTGCCTGCCTGCCATGCCATGCAGCTGTTGAAGATGGGCGTGTGGGAAGAAGTGGTGGCCACCCTACCGAGCCCCCAAATGCAGCTGAATGCACAGGGAGTCCAGCCCAGCGTTTGGAAAGGGAAGCTGGGACCAGTCCCTCGGAAGCACCGCCTCCTCCCCCCGGGCAGAGTCGCTCGCCTGAGAGGTGCACTTCCCGGAAGGGCTTTTCCGAGCGGTCCAGCTCAGCTCGGAAACTCCTTTCCCAGGAAGGGCAGTCCTCGCCTTAAGCCCTTCCAGGAGCTGGCAAGGCTTTATGCTCCATCCATAGGTAATTTTCATCCAGTCTCATTTTGCTCACTGTGTGGTGTGTTCATTATTATTTGCATTCTTAATGATTATTATTTGCATTAATAATCATTATTATTTGCTGCATCTCTTTCTGCAGGGTTTTTGTGTGTTAAGTTACGGAGGCAAGCGGTTCAGTCATTTAGCTGCCACGATCTGTTTGCAGATGATGTGCAATATATGTTTATACTAAATGAAAGAAATCAATAAAGGGGAGATCCTATGCAAGCTCACCCGGAAAAAGGCCTCCGCTTCCCAGTACAGCCCAGCTGGGACGCACTGGACTGGCTAAGCTTGCTGGAGGTTATGCCTCAAAGCATGCGGGTCCCTCTGCTTGGGCAGACATCTGGCCGTTCCGTTTTCTCCTTCTCTCTTTTTTAAAATTCTCAAGTTCTTACCTTCCTCTTGATGAGGAGCCTTTCCTAATATCAAAAGCATCAGTCCGTGAAATTCTCAGCCACCCATTTTTCCAGGCAGGGCTGGGAAGGACATCTGCTTAAAAACTCAAGTCGGATAATCGCCATTCACTGCGTGTCCAACTGTCGGACTGGGTCGAAGGCAATTCTATGGACAGTGTGGTGTAGTGGTTAAGGGTGTGGGACTAGGACCCAGGAGATCTGGGTCCCACATCAGCCGTGGAGCTCACTGGGTAACTGTGGGCCAGTCACAGACTCTCAGCCCAGCCCACCTCGCAGGGTTGTTGTTGTGAGGTTACGACTGAGAGGAGGAAGAGCCTTATGCTGGCTTCCTGGGGCTCCCTGAAAGCAAAGAAGGCAGGAGAAAGATCTGCTGGGAGTTGTCGCCCCTTCTAACGTCCTGCTTCCTGGCAGGCCACGGGTCCCACCAGCGTCCCGCACGGGGTCCCGCTATGATGGGGGACTCCGAGGCAACGTCTCCGTCTCGCTGCCGGGTGAGCCCCCGCGGGGTCCCGCCACCCCTTCCCCACAGCGCCGCTGGAGAGGCTGCTTGGGCTTCCTGCAGTGAGGGGTCTCCGGGGCTGCAGCTCGGCAGGCCTGGGAGTGGGGGTGGGGGCCGTGCACTGTCGAAGTGTAATTATTACCCTTTTTGGCCTGTCAGGGAGGGGAAATGAATAGCGTCCAGCTTCACAGCTGTCAAAGCCCTGATGAATGGGATGCGCTGCTCTGCAGCCTCATCTGTTTGTCTTATGCCGCTGTGCAAATTAAAAGTACAAAGCGATCCATCTTTGCGAGGTCTCGTGCACCCCAGCCGGGACCGGCGGACCCGCTCCCTTCCTCCCTCGCGCTGCCCCGCGGCTTCCTCACCCTCGTCTCCTCCCTTCCCCGCCCGGGTTGCCTTGGCACACAGAGACGGACGGACGCGGCGCCGGACTGCGGCGTGAGGCCGGGAGAGCGCGCCAGCAGCACCAGGAGGCTGCCGGGCCCTGGCCGCTCACGCTCAGGCTCGCACTCCTACACGCGTCTGCTTCACGTCCTGGGCCCTCCCGAGCAGCAGGAAGCTCGGGGCCACGCGTTGTGCACGGTTGGTCTCCTCGGAAGGAGAGCACTTGTGGGGGCAGCACCCCTTTCTTTGCAAGCGCGACCCGAGCGGCTCTTCATGTGCCCCGGTTGAGTCGCCTGCCTCTCTGCTGGCGGGGCGGTGCGAGGGGTGGCCTGGGGGGGACGGGGACTTATGCCGCAAACCGTTATTTTGCGAGATTGCATTTGAATTGCATTTTGCCCACGGAAGGACATGATCAAGTATGAGAAAGTGATTAAGTAAACAAGCAGGTAACTGTGAAGCAGGAACCCATGAAAGAAAGCAGCGTCTTCCTGCGAAACGCCCCCCCACCCCCGCCCCGAGACGCCCCACGGGGGCACGGATTGCTTTGGGGGAACTGCAGCTGGCTGCTGAGCCCGGCCGGAAGGGTTTCCCCCTTTTATTTTAACTTCGCAGAGGCCGTGAGAGGAGGAGAGGTCGGCTGTGGCGACTGGGTGGTCTAGCGGACGGACAGACGGACAGCCCTTTCTCCAGAGGCCGCCTTCTTGCCATGGTTGTCCTCGCCAAGCTGCATTTCCGCTTGCAGGAAAGAAGCTGCTGGGGCTCCGCATTTTTCCCCTGCAGAGAGAAAAACAGCTGGGAGCTATTTTTAGGTGACAAACCACTTTTAAGGAAAGGCTTTTGGGCAAGGAGCAGCCCGGGGGAGAGGCGCCCCCCTCCCCACCGACCTCAGGTGTGATTAAACCCAAGGGCTCTGCAGGCCGCACTGCGTCGGAGCGAACAAACGAGCAGAAATATTCGGATCAATTAGATGCCGCTGTCTACCTGATGGGAAACAGACACTTCAGATGTCTAGTGCGTGGTGCTCTGTCTGACCCACGTGTGTGAGAGGAGCAGGCGGGAGGGAGGGGTGGGCAGAGGCAGGCGGATGCACGCATGCCCCCCAAGCGGGTGGCAGGCGCCGCGGCCCTTCCAAGCCCGAGACCGAACTCGGCTCCGGTCCCGGCAGCATCCGGACCGCGCGGCCACCTTGCTGCCCTTCCCTGAAGCAGGTCGGCAGGTTGGCAGCGCCCGCCCGGGAAACCTTCGCCCACCTCTTCGCATGCAAAAAGACGGAGATGCCAGCCTGCGCGAACACCGGAAGGCCGCGGGGAGGCCTGCTGTCCTAAGTAACGGTCCCGGCCAGCAGCAGAGGCCCCGAATGCCACTGCCCGGGCATGAGCGGGGAGCTGATCCGTCCGGGAAGGCTGCCCAGGCAAAGATCCACCGCAGACGGAAAGCCCCTTTGCGCATTCACAAAGCGGGGGGAGCACGTCTGAAGGGCAGCGAAGACGCCAGCGTCTTGTCCACGTCTCCCTCCCTTCCCAGGGTGTTTGCCGACAGACCGGTCGAGAGCCTAGCACAGCACATTCCAGATAGGTTGGACTACAACTCCCATCACTCCTTGGCTGCGATTACGGGACTTGTAGTCCGAGGCATCTGGAGGACACCCTGCTGGGGAAGCTGCTCCAGAGGAAGGCGACTGCTGAGAGGCTCTTGGAGACGGTCAGGGAGAGCCCCCGTCTTGCTCTGCTCTTAGGCAGAATCTGAACATTTGGAGGTATTTAATAACCCATAATTGTCTCAGCAAATCATAAGGGCAGATTCTGCTGGCACCGTTTCCATTTGTCATAGAAATATATGTGCAAGTGGATCCAAAGCATGATTTTTACAGCCGGAAGGGTGTAAAACATATAATTTTGGGATGAGGAATAAGATGGTGCGGGGGGGTGGGGAAGTGTTTAAAGTAAAATTCAGCATAAATACTACTGAGAGAGAACCACTGAAATGACAGGAATTGCATTAACCATGACTAACAAGCCCTAGTCGAGTCAATAGGCTGCTCTAAGGGGGACTTAGCCTGGATTCTACCCTTTAAATTTTGGCAGCCTGTGTGGCTCCATTTCTCACATGTAAATGATTTTGTGACCATGTCCCCCAACACGAAGGCCGGGGCAACAGCCCTTTGCTGTGTCCAGCTTCCTGCCGCAGAAACGGGGCTAATGAAGATATTAGCTTTCCTGCTTGCCCACAGACAAAAAAAGATGAAACTCTGGTTCAGCTGCACGTGTTGGATTCCCGGAAGGGAGCCATGGAGCGCCACATCTGCTTGGAATTACCGGACTTATGGAACGGGGCCGTGGCTTCTAGCAGGCCCAGGGACCACCGCGGCCTTGGTCCTGGTCCCCCGTTCATCGATCGCATTTCTATACCATCCAGCAGCCAAAGCTCTCGGAGTTCAGTCACAGCAGTTGCTAGAGCAGGGTCATAAAATACAAAATTCAACGTAGAGCTTGCTGAAAACATCAGCTGTTAAGAATCCGTGCATGTCCTTAAATGCCACAGCACATGGAGAAAGGAAGCATGTTCAGATGGATATTACCAGAAGGGTAATGAGAGGCAGTGTGGTGTAGTGGTTAAGGGCATGGGACTGGGACTCGGGCGATCCGGGTTCGATTCCCCGCTCGGCCATGGAGCCAACTGGGTGGCTTTGGGCCAGTCACAGACCCTCAGCCCAGCCTACCTCACAGGGTTGTTGTTGTGGGGATAGGATGAAGGAGGAGAATGATGTAAGCTGCCTTGAGCCCTTTGCAGGAAAAAGGCGGGATAGAAATCGCAATATAAATAAATACATTGTAGTGCCCAGGTGGATTAAAGTGGCAGGAGGGGGCACATCTCATCAAACACTGCAGTCCCGAATTGGGTAAGGCTTCAGGGGTTAAAACCAGCCCCCTGATCTGGGCTTGGAAGTGCGCAGGCAGCCAATGCCGGTGGGTCAGGACTGGCGCTGCATGTTTTGATCTCCTGTCCCCACATTTTGCGCAAGTGGCAGCTTCTGAACTGTCCCCCCCCCCCCTGAGTAGAGCATCTTGCCTCAATCCGGCTTGGCGATGAGCAGAGCACACAGAAACCGGGCCACCCCTGGCCGGAGGGGCATGGCGGAGTCACCAACCGACACCGGAGGAAGGCACTCCCTGCCACCGAGGCCGCCCGAGCTTCACGTGATGCAGACGGCCCCGGGAAGACCCCAAGCTATGAGCCGGCTCCTCTTGGGGGGTTCAACCCCACCCGCAAGGGGTTTGGCTCCATTCGGTCGGAGGAGACACCCACGAACGGCACCTCGGACAGGCCTTGCCTGAACTCCGGTCTGTTCGCTCTCATGTCGCAGCTGTGCCAATCCAGCCGGCGCACCAGGTGAAGAGGGCAAAGAGACATGGAGGGGGGGTCATCAACTTACTGGTGACAGTGCACTCCAAAATGCTGGTGCCCCCCCCCCAGGGATTTCATGTAGCTGTTGAAGAGCATGGGGGCAGAGGACTGACCCCGGAGAACCCAGCATGGCAGACTCCATGGGGCTGAGTGTCCGAGTTGGAGCAAATCGACAGCAGCGCAGGGCTGGCCACTGGGCCGTTGCCTGGGAAGGACAGCATGGCCGTGGCATCAAAAGCCACGGAGATCAAGGGGCGTCAGCGAGTTCCCCACCATCCCCATCTCTGGCCAGAAAGGGAAGAGGCGCACCTGTCCTGCACTGCGCATGAGTGCGGAAGATGGACAGTGGAGAAGCCACAGAGGCCAGGCCCGTGGCCACAGCGCTGAGGAGGACCTGTGTTGATGCCCACGAGAGCAGCAGCTCTGGGAGGCCCAGCATCACGTCTGGGGCCGCCTCTGCTAGTTCCGATGGACAGACCGATGGGCCACAGGGTGGATGGCATGCCGGCCGCATCCCCAGGCTTTCCCACAAGCCGCAGCCATGCCAGACTGGCACCTGCAATGAGAGGGAGAGGGAGAGACTTCTTGCAGACCACGGCAAGCCCCCCTCCACAGCCCCCGAGTCTGCCTGGGGCTGTCCCAGGTACCCGGTGAGCGCCCCTCGGAGAGACCAGCTCCTCCTTAGCTCTCGGCCGCATCCTGCTTCTCCATCCCAGTCTGGCTGCCTCACCCACTGCTGCACCGCCCTGGCCTGGCATTCAGGAGCCGCATCCAGGGACCCTCAGGAAGCTGACGGGGCCCCTGACAAGGGGCCTGTGTGGGGGGGCTGGAGCATGGCGCAGCCATTCGCTATCTGGGCCATGCCCGCCCTACCTGGGTGGCCCTCCCCCGGGGCCCTCGCCCCCTCTGCCTGCCATTGCCCTGCTTTGGCCCTCGCAGGTCCCGCACTTGGCCCCCTGCCCAGCATCCCCAACACCCACTCAGGCCCTTGAGGGAAAGCAGACCAGCTGGCAGAGAGGTTAGGGGCAGCCCTGCCAAGCAGCCCCCTGCTTTGGGCCAGCAGCTCGAAGGGCCTTTCAGAGCTTGCCTCAGCCATCCCCCCAGGGGGACCCCCCCCCCCGGCCCGGCCACAGGAGCACCAGTCCAGTCCGGTCAGCAGCAGCGGGGGAGGAAAGGGGCTGCTGACAGGGCAGGGACGCTGCTTGCTCCCCGGGAGGGTCTCACCTCCCGCCGCCCCGTGGGCCACACAGGTGGGGGTGGCGCTGCTTCTGCGAGGCCCCCTGCTCACGTTCCCCACCTCCTCTGCCAGCCAGGCAGAGCCTCCGCCGAAGCTGAGCCACATCACGCGACTCCTCCTGGTTCCACGGGGTTCATTTTCATCTCTCTTTGACGGTGAGCGAGGCTGACACCTCAGCCGCCCGGGAGGCTCCTCGTCCTCACCTTGCCATCTCCGGATCCGCTTTGCTTCCTTCTCCCCACATTCAGGAGCTCCCAACCTGCACTGGCAGCCAGCGCACCAAATTCCCTTCTGCAGGCCTGCCTGTCTTTAAGTCATTATATGCATTTTCTGTAGCTGAATAATTTTAATTTTCTACTCAGTTACCTCGTAGCTTCTCGCTTTCTTGTTTCTTTGGATCTTAATTGCCTTTTCTGTCAGTAGCACCTCTCCTCTTCCGGCGCTCCGTCTCCCTTCCCCATCTGCTACTGCAGGTCTCTCGCCTTCCTCTCCTCCGTCCTGCCCTCCCCTGCACCCCGAGCCCCTTCTCCATTCACACACCCGACACCCGAGTTGGAGGCATCGCCAGTTCCCTCTCCAACGGCAAAAGCTCCTTTCCGTAGTTTTCAGTGCTGGCTGGATAAGGGCACAAATACAGCACATTTTGCTTGGATGGCTGTGGGGTGACCTCCTGATGCCCAGAAGGAAGCTGACCCGCCCAGGCCCTGCCCACGAGGAGTCCCGCCGCTCCCTTTGCTTGGAAGCGTTGTTGGTGCTGAACGCGGCTGTCGGCATGCGGGGGAGAAGGTGGCCTGGCCTCACAGCCCCGCAGCGACGTGGGCTCTGCACCCGCGGAGCCGATGGCACCAACGAGGGAAGCCTCGGGTCCGAGCACCACCGAGGACCTGCAAGCCCTCATAGCCAGAGACTCCCTGGGGCAGAGTCCCTCCGGCACAGCCGCAGCCCTGGAGTGCCAGCCTCCCGCAAGAGCTGTGGGTTCCAAGGGCCGGCGGAGGCCGCATTCCCGGCATGAGCTCCCCGTGGGTTCGCGGCTGCCCCTCTCAGGCTCCCATGCCTGGAGGGAGGAGGGAGTCTCTGTGCAGCACGGGAGGGTTCATGACGGCCCCGGACCTCCCCAGAGGGAGTTGCTCCGTAGGAGCGCTCTCAGCCGATGCGACCTCTGGACCCCTTGTCTCCTGATCCCCATCCAGGACTGAAGGAAGGCAGGGCGGAGATTCCGGACAGGTGAAGGACAGCACCTCTTCTGGCGGTGGCGCAAACAGTCTTCCGTGGCCAACGGCGGCGCAGTACTGAATGTCAGCGGCTAACAAGCCAGCTTGGGACGGGGCTGCTGCCTTCGTGCCCCACAGGGGCTTCCTGGAAGCATCTGCTGGGGCATTGTGGGAAACAGCCTGCCCCACGTGGGCTTTCCTGGACTGGAACTCACAGCAGCCTTTGGCCATGCTGGCTTGGAAGGGCCAGAGGTATAGCCTGACTCATCTGGAGGGCTTGGGGTGGGGAAGACGGGTGTGGATGGACTTTGGCGCTGGACAGAACCCGCTGGTGCTACTGTGTGGGGAGGGGACAGGAAGAGGGCAGTAAAGCGGGAAGGGGTTTCTAGAAAGCATTGCTGGGGAAGTGAGGAGGAAGGACGATGTGGGCCCACTGAACAGCCATTTGTACAGATGGCCTTTCTCCGTTGTATTGGTTGCTTCTAGCGAGTCGCCCAGCATGAGAGTGGGAGCGGGACGGCTTCCTTTGGGACGGAGGAGCTTGCAAGCATTTCCGAACATAGTAATGAATCCAAGGGCCACATTTCTCTCATGCCTTAGTCCTTCCAAAGCCAAGCACCAGTGGGTGCAAATGGGCCGGAAGAAAGGAAGCAGTCTGGAAGCCAGCCTGGCCTTCGCGGCACACCCTGGACTGCTGCGGTCTCTGGGCCATCTAGCACCATGGTCAGCTCAGGAGCCTGAAGCGACGGTTGGCTGGCGGTCGGTCGTTGCTCAGCGGCTCAGCCCTGCTTTGGACGCCACAGGATCCTCGTTCCCTCCCGAGCAGCATTTTCGCGCAGGCCTGGAGAAGGTCCTTTCCAAATACCAGGCGAGCTGCTGCTGCCAGTCCGTGCCAGCAGTGCTGGGCCTCATCGAGCAGCTGTCCGGCTCAGTACAACTCATGGAATGGAGGCGCCATGCCTTTTCTGGGCAGGGAAGTGACTTGCCTTCCCAGCATTCTCTGGGGCCTGGTCTGGAGCGGGCCAAGGAGACGCAGGCCTATTCCCCCCGAGAGGAGGACAGCAGGGGATGAAAGGGGCTGCTTTGCTGGCCAGGATCAGCACAGCTGCCGGGCAGAGTTGGACTCTCCGTGGATTCTCCGAGCTGTGGGAATGGTTCTCAGGAGCCCCTCCACCTCAGCACACCTTGGAGAAGAAGGCCGCTTCGGTGTTCTGCTGCCCTGGCTGATGCGGTGACTGGCACAGCAGCGCCAAGCCAGCACGGGGTGCCCCTGCGGCTTGGCTGCCCAACCCCAGGCGGGAATCCAGGAGAACCCTCAGCCTGGGTCAGTAACCCCTTTCAAGCCCCGCTCATCTCCACTGCCAGGACGGGCTTTCTACCAGGCGTTATGCATGTCGCTCGCAGGACTGCGTGGCATCAACTTTGATCGCAAGCACCGAGCAGGATCCTGGAAGGGGGGGGTCTCTGGAATGCAAGCGGGGTGGGGGGCAGTCTGGCACTCAGCTGGGACGCATCCGCAGAGCTGCTCAAGAGGCCGCCGACCTGCCTGCCTCCAGATTCGTGCTCTGCCTTTGCACCAAAGAGAACCAGTCGCAGTCCTCGCACGCACCCCTGGCCTTGCTCCTCGTGGCTCCTTGGGCACCCCAAGAGCAGAGGCAATGCATCACCAGAAATGGGGAGCAGAGAGCACTCTGACTCACCTGGAGTCTTTCTGTGCTTCAGAAATCAGGAGCATGATTCAAACAGAAAGGCAGCGCATATTACCAGGTGACCTGCTCGGGCTGCCAGCCAAGTCCGCCTGCCGGCCCAGCTTCTCCTGCCGAAGGGTCTTGACCTTCACAGCAGACTTGGGCTGGAAAGCCCCTCACATGGAGGACAATGCCAGATCGAGGACTGTCCCCTCTGAAGTTGCACATGTGGCCACCCTGTGTGTGGCGGGGGGCATCTCTGCATTCGGTGTTGTGGGTTGAAGGACTGCCAGGCGTGAGCCCCGGGTGACTCTGGCGGGTCTCGGCCACCAGATCAAGAAGGCCTCCGGGGTGGGAAATGGAGCCCGTGCAGGACGCAGGCCAGAGCCGAGCCTTCCCATCCGCAGTGGATCCCATGTCGGGGCCGCGGGCTTCTCTTGATCTGCATGCCAATCCCACATTGAGCCGAATCCTCTTTAATCTGCAGCAGCAAATCGCCCTTCTTTCCCCGGGAAGGAAGCCAAGTGGTACCGAATCCAGGCGGCTCATCAGCCAGCAAGCTGCCATCAGGTTTATCTGTGCCTCCCCATCAGCTCCCGCTTCCATCGCCAGCATGTGTATCCAGGGCAGGCTGCAAAACGGATCCCCCAGTGGGGCAGGGGGCGGCCCAGAGGTCGCCTGTGCAGCCTGCGCTGCGGGCCGAAGCCACCGCGGTCTTGGCAGCCCTCCACAACGGGCTCAGGAGGCCTCCTGTTGCCACGGGCCGCCATCTTCAGTGCTCTGCCTGCTGATTTTGCCTTGCTCTAGAGAAAGCCAGAGCAAGCTTCCAGTCCGAAGCCCATGGAGGGCAGCAGGTAGGGAGAGGGGGAAGGAGTCGAGTGCGTGTGTTTAAAATGCAAGACTTTCAACAGTGGAAGGATGTTGGATTTAGGTCAGCAAGCGCCATGGGGGTTCCCGCTCTCGGGCCGCTTTTGTGGGCTTGGGCAAACGGACACTATCCTGCATTTGCCCTCAGGGCCATTTTTGTTCCTGTTTTACAGGTCGGGCACTAAAGGCTGAGCGGGAGTCGCTCAGACCAGGCCACACACAGAACCTCACCGTCTAGTCACCTCCGTTCCCCGTCCTTCCCACAGGAGCCACACACCCTCCTGGCTTGCTTATTCCAAGCCTGCTCCCAAATTCCAAGGCTAAGCGGGGGGGATGCATGCAGAGCCCACGCTCACCAAATTCCTCGTGTTCTTTTAATGTCCGCATGAACATCCCTGCATATTTTCGTTTGCGTCCTTCAGAGAGGTGCACTGCCGGAAGCAGGTTTTTGTTTGCCAGACCACACCGCAGGCTCGGATACGTGCGGACGTCACCCGCAACTTTGAGCTCTGCTCTGTCTTCAAGGACAGGAATTGCCGACTGGAGAAATCCCGGCCAGAAAGAACGGGACTGAACCGCGGATGCATCCCCAGCTGAGGGCCAATCTGGCAACCAACCTGCCACCAGGAGCACAGGTGATGTGGGATGCGGGTCCGGGTGTTGCCGCAGTGTGCACGGTGCCCTGTCTTGGCCATGTGTGTGCGTGCACGGCAGGAGAGGGGAGGGGAGGGGAGGGGGCTCTTTTGTGGGCTTGTTGCCAATCGCAGCACCCCCAAACACCCCAGAATTAGTTGGCCAGAGGAAGACCCCATAGTCAAAACACCACAGTTTTACTGTCCCAGAAGGGAGGGCGGATACGAACAAAATGAACTTGGTGTAACCCACGGCTAACCCGCCAGGCTGACCTCGAATACAGTAATCAAAGGGACAGTGGACACTGGTTGCAGCCGCCATGAAAGATGCAGATGTGCAGGGAGTGAGCACATGGCGAGCCCGTGTGAATCCCGAGCAGAGAAGAAACAGACGTGGGAAATGCCTGGTCCGGACAGAAGAAAGGACTCTTTCTCCAGCACGGGAGGGGTGCATACATTGATGTATCGATGCATTGGATGTGTACTAGGGGTCCCAATTCGTTACTTAGAGTATCAAACGCATGTACCGGGGTGCAACTTTCGAGACCCTGCTTTGGGCTGAATGTCCCCTTCTGTCTCCCTTTATTCTATAGTGCAATAGAATAAAGCTGGTTTTGGCGCCAAGTCTCGTCTCAGGCTCGGTTTGGCTTGGGTCTGGGGTCCACCCGGGTTAGAAACATAGAAACATAGAAACAGAGTGAGTCAGAAGGGGCCTCCTGGGCCATCTAGTCTGACCTCCGGCACCAGCCGGCTCCGCTCATGACATGCCCACTATGTGCATGTCCAGCCTGTCTTTGAACACCCTCCCCGATGGGGCCTCAACGACCTCCCGTGGAAGCCCATTCCACGCCCTCGGGGTCCTAACTGTCAGGAAGTGCTTCCTGGCATCCAAATTGAACCTTGGCTCCCTGAGCTTTGCTCCATTGGAGCGCGTCCTGCCTTCCTCTGCAGGGGAGAACAGGCCTCTCCCCATCTCCATGTGACACCCCCTCACATACCTGTATGTTGCCAACATGTCCCCTCTGAGTCTCCTCTTCTCCAGGCTGAAGAGACCCAGTTCCCTCAGTCTCGCCTCATACCCATCCCCTGCAAACCAGCCACCATCCTTGTGGCCCTACGCTGCACTGACTCCAACCTGGCTATGTCCTTTCTGCAATGAGGGGCCCAAAACTGAACACAATACTCCAGTTGCAGGCGCACCAGAGTCGTGTAGAGTGGTAGTAATACCTCTCTTGATCTAGAAGCCACACTTCTGGCTGTGCAACCAAGGGTGGCGTTCGCCCTCTTGACCACCGCATCACACGGCTGACTCATGTTTAGCCTGCGGTCAACCAGCACCCCGAGGTCCCTTTCACAAGTGCTGCTCTCCAGCCACTTGTCCCCTAACCTGTACTTATGACAGCTATTCCTATGCCCCAAGTGCAAGACCTTGCACTTATCCACATTGAACGCCATCCTGTTGTCTCCTGCCCACTTCCATAGTCTGTCCAGATCCTTTGGATCTGGTGTATCTGCTCCTCAGTTGTGGCCACTGCTCCAGTTTTAGTATCGTCTGTGAATTTGATCAGCAGACTGTTCACCCCTTCTTCCATGTCGTTAATGAAAAGATTAAACAGGATCGGCCCCAGGACAGAGCCCTGGGGGACCCCGCTTGTCATTGGCTGCCATCCCGACGATTCCTCGCTAACGGTTACCTTCTGCTTTCGGTCAGTCAGCCATGCCCTAATCCACCGGACAGTGCTTTGGTGTATCCCAAAACTCCTCAGTTTCTCCACCAGGATATCATGGGGTTTGCCCCGGCTGTTGACTGGCTGAGTGGTAGCAGGCCATGACCCCATTCTTAGGCCTGACTTAGGGTGCCTTTGTGCACCTTCGAAAGATGAGCCATTAGCAGCTGGAGGAATTGCGAGAAAGGCAGACACAAGCAGCACAGCCATTTTCCCACCAGGGAAAGGCAGCCGCAGGAGCAGAGACGCTGCCCCCCCTCCCTGCCTCAGTCCCGGCAAAAATCCCGCTTCCATTTGCTCCCCAAGAGAAGCGCCCAGGGAGGCCTCCCGCAGCCACACCTGTACCAGCCCCTGCGCACCTGTCTGGTTCCTAGATGACAACTTCTTCTTCTTCTTTTTTATACTGCCCAATAGCCGAGGCTCTCTGGGTGGTTAACGAGAGCTAAAACACACACACACACACAAATTAGCATAACACAACAAAAACACAGCAATCGCAACTGAATCAGCACAAAAGCACAGCAGCAGTAGGGGATGACCCGCCATCTTAAAAATGAAGACCAAAAGTTAGGGTGCTAAGTTGCACCCTACGAGGCTGCTGCAAGGGGCGGCATACAAATATTTAAATAAATTATTTATTTATTTATTTATTTATTTAGAAATTTATAGGCCGCCCCTTGCGACAAGCCTCGGGGCGGCTCACAACAACAACAAAACAACAAGTTCTAAAACATTAAAAACTGGCCCATCTCCAGGTCCGAATTAAAACAACTAGAATATAATACAATAAATAATTTAACATTTAAAATATTGCTTAAATAAAAAGGTCTTCGCCTGGCGCCGAAAAGCAAATAAAGACGGCGCCAGGCGAGCCTCTCCGGGGAGCGCATTCCATAGATGGGGCGCCACTGCAGAGAAGGCCCTCCTCCGGGGACTCACCCGCCTGATATCTCGCACAGAGGGTTCCCGGAGGAGAGCATCAGCTGCCGATCGTAGGGGGCGGGAGGGCGTATATGGTCGCAGGTGCTCCTTTAGGTAACCAGGACCCAAGCCGTTAAGGGCTTTATAGGTAAGAACCAACACCTTGAATTGGGCCCGGACTTCAATGGGGAGCCAGTGAAGCTGACGGAGGACTGGAGTTATGTGAGCACAACACCCAGCCCCTGTCAGTACTCTGGCAGCTCTGTTTTGCACCAACTGAAGTATCCGGACTGTCTTCAAGGGTAGCCCCACATAGAGCATGCTACAGAAGTCTAACCGGGAAGTCACCAACGCATGTGTCACTGTCACCAGGCAGTCGAACTCCAGGAAGGGAAGCAGCTGATGGATCAGCCGAAGCTGATGGAAGGCACTCCTCGCCACTGCTGACACTTGAGCAGTCAAGGTCAGCTCCGGGTCGAGGAGGACCCCCAAGCTGTGGACCCTGTCCTTCAGAGGGAGTGCAACCCCATTCAAGACTAGGGTCAGGTCCCCCATTCCGAAGCCCGAACCACCCACCAACAGGACCTCCGTCTTGTCAGGATTGAGCTTCAGTTTATTGGTCCTCATCCAACCCATTATCTCAGCCAAGCACCGGTTCAGCACAGCCACCGCCTCACCTAGATCGGAGGCGAATGAGAGGTAGAGCTGGGTGTCATCAGCGTACTGATGATTCCGCAGCCCACACCTCCTGATGACCTCCCCCAGCGGTTTCATGTAGATGTTAAAAAGCAAGGGGGACAGAATGGAGCCCTGCGGAACCCCATGGCATAGCTGCCATGGCGCAGAGCCATAGTCCCCCAGCACCACCTTCTGGAATCGGCCGTCAAGGTAGGAGCGGAACCACCGCAGAGCAGTGCCTCCAACCCCCAATCCCGCCAGCCTCTCCAGAAGGATACCATGGTCGATGGTATCGAAAGCCGCTGAGAGGTCCAGGAGAACCAACAGGGACGCACTCCCCCTGTCCCTCTCCCTGCACAGGTCATCATACAGGGCGACCAAGGCAGATTCAGTGCCAAAACCGGGTCTGAAACCGGACTGAAATGGGTCCAGATAATCAGTTTCATCCAAGAGTGCCTGGAGTTGTCCCGCCACCACCCGCTCTAGCACCTTGCCCAAAAACGGGATGTTGGCCACCGGTCTATAATTGGCGACCACCTCTGGATCCAGGGAAGCCTTCTTGAGGACTGGCCGGACTACCGCCTCCTTTAAGGGGGCCGGCACCCGGCCGTCTCTCAAAGAGGCGTTGACCACCTCCAAGATCCAGGGCACAATCCCGACCTTGGCGCTCTTTAATAGCCAGGATGGGCACGGGTCCAGTAAACAGATGGTTGAGAGTACCGATCCAAGCACCTTGTCCACATCATCAGGCCGCAAAAACTGAAAATCATCCATTAATGAGGGACAAGTACGCACGGTTGGTCCCTCCCCAAGAGAAACTGTGTCAAGGGTGGAGTCCAGCTCGTGACGAATCAGAGCAACTTTCTCCCTAAAATGCGTGGCGAAATCGTCACAGCGGGCTTTCGAGGGTGGCACGAAATCTTTATCAGGGCCAGATTTTATCAGCCCCTGCACCACCCGAAAAATCTCGGGAGCCTTGGTCCGACCCAGCCAGGCTCAGCTTATGAGAGGACCGCCCCCCTGAGGCCGCGAGGAGGAGCCCCTGGTGACGGAGGGCCACGAAAGCTGCTGCGGGACCCCCTGTGGAGAGGGCCTCTGGTTTCGCCCTTCCTCGGTGGCCTTCCACTGGTTCAGTTTTTCCTTAGAAGGGCCTTTGAGACACGGATGGTTCCTAAGCCCCCCACCCCAGCTAAGCAATGGGGGGGCACACCACCCTCCCCATCCATGGAAGCCCCTCTCAGTTCCACCTTTAATTCTGAATTACAGTGTCTGTATTCTGCAATTACTCCATATCTCGCATGGGATTTCTCTAATTCTCTAATATCCCACCCCCGATTTTTGCTATATTTGATCAACCTAAGATCTGGCCTGAGGAAAAGCCTCGCAAAATATTTTGTAACTTTTCAGCTAGTCCTAATAAAGGTTATTTATTTATTTATTCAAGACATTTCTATGCCACCCCCATCGCAACCAAGCCTCGGGGCGGCTCACAGCATAATTAAAACATATAAATAACAAAATATCCCAGTGATATTTTGAACACTCTTTATAAGTGTTCAAAATATCACTTTATAAGTGTTCAAAACTGAAATTCATCCAATAACGAGGGACAAGCAGGCATGGTTGGTCCCTCCCCAAAGGAATCTGTATCAAGAGTGGAGTCCAGCT
Organism: Varanus salvator macromaculatus; assembly: GCA_023646645.1. Classification (NCBI taxonomy): domain Eukaryota; kingdom Metazoa; phylum Chordata; class Lepidosauria; order Squamata; family Varanidae; genus Varanus; species Varanus salvator. The sequence goes on along the minus strand of JAIXND010000827.1, from coordinate 1,409,425 downwards.
TGTGATGAATCAGCGCAACTTTCTCCTGGAAATGCGTGGCGAACTCGTCCCAGCGGGCTTTCGAGGGTGGCACCAGATCTTTATCGGGGCCAGGTTTTGTCAGCCCCTGCACCACCCGAAAAATCTCGGACGGCATTGCGAGGAGGCATGGATGCGGAGAAGAATCGCTTCTTCGCTGCCCTCACCGCCACAGCATAGGCTCGATAGTGTGCTCTAAGATGTGTTCGGTCAGACTTGTCACGTGATTTCCTCCACTTACGCTCTAGCCGTCTCCCAACCCGCTTCATCACCCGTAACTCTGGAGTGTACCAGGGAGACGATCGGGCTCTGCCTGGTTGGAGAGGGCGCTTAGGAGCGATCGTGTCGATGGCCCTGGTCATCTCCCCATTCCATATATCAACCAGGGCCTCCACAGGAGCACCAGCCTTGTCAGCCGGAAAATCCCCCAGCGCCCTCAGGAATCCATCAGGATCCATCCGACTCCGGGGGCGGACCATCACAATCTGGTCCGCACCCTTACAGAGGGAGAAGCCACTCTCGAGCTCAAACCTCACGAGGAAGTGATCTGACCATGACAGGGGCGTCAAACATAAATTCTTCACCCTCAGATCACCCTCTTCCTCCCCCGTCGAGAAAACCAGGTCCAGAGTGTGTCCACCTTCATGGGTTGGGCCAATGACATGTTGAGACAGCCCCATGGCCGTCATGGAAGCCATGAAGTCCTGAGCTGCCCCGGACAAGTCCGTCTCGGCATGGAAATTGAAGTCCCCCAGGACCAACATCCTGGGGGTCTTCAACACCAGGTCCGAGACGACTTCTGTCAACTCAGGCAGGGAGTCTGTTGGGCAGAAGGGTGCTCGGTAAATAAAATAAATAAATAAAATAAAGTTGCTGGGAAAACAGCAAGTGGCTGTGCCAGGACGGGGCAGCGGTGGCTCGGAGCAGCCCCTCGGGTGGCCTCTGCCAGGCCGTCCTGGCGTCAGTTCCCCACCTGTAACAGGGAGGCGGCGATGCACGGGGCAGATCCAGGGCAGCCCAGAGGAGGGCCCGCTCCCTGGGCTGGTCCTGCAAAGGGGTGCAGGGCGGAGGCGAGCGCAGCCCCCTCTGTGCTGTGGCGCCAGCCTGTGCTATGCACAGGGGCCGTGCCAGGCCAGGCCTCGTGCCTGCAGGGTGGCGCGGGGACAGATCCAGCCCTCACGGCAGCCTTTGCAGCCCCTGGCAGCCCTCTCAAATATTAATCAAGGCACAGAAGAACACATTTCCCGATGCCTTCACTCATGAGGGTGAAGATGCGTCTGCATTGTCAGGAACTGAGGGAGCCTGCAGTGTAATGCCAGCGAGATCCCGGGCCGGGTGCGGCTATGCCAGGGCATGCATGCGAGGTATCCGCGGAAATCTTTCTGCTCGGCCGTTCCAGTTTTAACTCGAGGCCTGCTGGGGATGCCAGTTCCTTCCGCAACGCTCCCCAGCCACTAGTACCCGGGCAGGAATGAGCGCTCCCTCTCGCATGCATTGGCACACGCACATCTTTCTCACATCACAGAGAAACGGAGGCGCCCCCCCCCCCCGTGCACGGGGCGCCTCCCAAGCAGGCAGCAGCCGGGCCCCCTGCAGGGCCGGGCGGGGGCGCCGGGCCAGCGCGCACTGCGGCCGGCGAGCTGCGGAGCCGGGCGCGCAGCCTCCAGACGCAGCCGCGGGGGCCCCAGGGCTGCGCTGCGGGAGCCGAGCGCGCGGCGCAACGCGGCTCTCTCGTCCCGTTCCCGCTCCAGCGGCGCGTCTTCGGCGCACGCTCGCGGGCGGCCGCGTTGTCCTCGTCTCCAGAAGGCTGCGGGGAAGGGGCGCCGCCGCGGCTGCAGCTCCGCTCCGCTCCGGGGGCGCGCCTGGGCCGGCGCAGGAGCGCTGGGGGCGGCGGGGGCCCCGGGCGGGCGCGGGAAGCGGGGCGCCCCGGTCAGCCCGCAAGCGCGGGGCTGCGCCGGGCAGGGCGCCCGTCCCTCGCCGCCGGGAAAGGGCAGCCGCTCCAGGAAGCGCGGCCGGACAGCTCCTGGTGGAAGCGCCCCATCGCGCCCCGAGAGGCTGAGGGACGGCCCTGAGCCGGAGGGGAAGGAGCCCAGACTGGCTCGGCCCCCGCCGCCCGTCCCACACCGTCCCACCGCCCTGGAGGGAATGGGCAGCGGTGGCGGTGCAGGCCCCCCTGAGCCCCAGCGACTCAGCCCCTGGAGCTGTCCGCCCAGGTGTGGAGGACAGGTGTGACGGACCTCTGGCCCAAAGGCTGCCCTCCCGGAGGCCCAGTCTGCAGCTCCACAGCATGCAGTGATGGCCACCAATTTGGGTGGCATTGGGCAAATTCATGGAAGACTATCAGTGGCCCCGGCCTGCCTGGCCCTGCAGGACTCCCAGCTCCCCAAGCAGTGTGTCTCCACATACGGCTCGCTGCAGAACTGTTGCTGGTGGGGTGCTGTGGGCAGCTGGCTGGCCAGAGCACAGTGCTGGACGTGGGGGGCCTTTGCTCCCGTCCAGCAGAGCAGTCCCTGCCTTCTTAAAACGAATGAGTCCAGGAGCAATATAATTAGAACACTTCTGCTCGACACGCCAGCTTTCTAGCCACACACAGGGACTTCCTCTTCTGTTTTATGGTCGAGCATTTCATTACGTGCCTCCACTCCTGTCTGCAGTTCAAAAGTAGCACAGTCCAGGCGCAACTCGGCTCCCCCAGTGAGACCAAGGCCAGTGATGTGAGCTTTCTGCAATTCTCTTTGTTGCTGTGCGTTGCTCTCCTCTCCTGCTTTCCAGCAGCACGTGTGGGCCTCAGAGGAGGCTGCGCGTCGCTCCCCTTTAAAGTTCGGGGGCACCTCCATGCTTCTGGCTCTGGACCGGCAGCCAGTAGGCACCTCCCTGGTTCGGCTCTGCCTAGCAGGAGTGAAGAGGCCCCTTCCACCCCAGGCAACCCGAGGCGAGGAAGAGCCGCCGCTTCCCCCTGCAGCACCACTGAACGACCCCGCTGCCCCCATGCCAGCTCAGTGAGAATGAACCGTGGAGTCCAGCTCCGAAGCGGCCTTCCTTCTCCCCCACCACAGCCTTTCACTTTCTGAAGACTCAAAGAGAGAGGAACTCCCTCCAGGCTAACCCGGTCGAGAGTCCAAATAAAAATTCTGAGAGAGAGAGAGAGCGAGAGCGAAGGATTCGAGCTGAACGTTTGCATCATTTCTACCTGGTGCACAGCGGTTGTTAAGAATGACCCCTGAGAAATGAATCAAAGGACTCTGTGTGGCGACAAGTGGCACCGAGATGGTTCGAAATAACAGATGAAACGGCACGAGGAAAGAAGATGGCGCTGCGGAATCGGAAACGGGAGGGAATCTGTGAGTGATCTGGTCCTTCATCCAAAGCTGCACCCTCAGGACAGACGTGCCCAAATTTATTTGAACGGCAACCATAAAACCTGCCAGGTAGAGCTTTCCAGCACAGAATCGGCCTTCAATTCGATTCTGCCCCCCACCGGCGCTCCATCTCCGTCAGCCTTCTTGTGGAGCAAAAATGGGCAGGTGTACTAAATCGTCAGCAGCGCATGTCTGCACACTTGCGTTCAGAGGTACTGTATCTGCTGCGTCCAATACAGAAGCAAAGCTGAGCACAATCAGTAGCTGTGCCCAGAACGCCGCACATTCTGTCGCCCCTCCCTTGGCCGCTTGCCTTTGGCGAGGCGTCTCATCGGCTCTTAGCCTTCAGCCTGCGCCCGTGGCTAGCACTGGTCGCATCTGGGGGGAGTTTGCGACCCCAGACAAAGCATGAGAGCAAGGCAACTGCTCTGTCTCAAGGCCTTTGTTCTCGGTGACCGTTTCCCACAGGTGCTTACAATCCAAACTAGAATAGTTTTCAGCTTTTAGCAAGCGAGGGCAATCCTTCCCGAGGCTATGAAAAACAAGAAAACCGGCACAACAATCCTTGGCGCATTACATTTTTCTCCAGATAACAATAGCTTGGCCTACAAACTTCAAGGAAGCACAAAAGCGTTTTGCTTCAATGGATTTTCATTTTTGGAGGTTTTGACTCAGGATCTTCATTTCCAAAAGAGACTAAAATGATCCGTACTTAATCTTCTTTTGTTGCTTTGTCTCGGGTCTATTGTTTGGCGCCTTTTAGGCCCCATAAAACTGTCCTTATGGGGTTGGGGAGGGTATCTGGGGCACATTTTGCTGCATAATAAAACTAGCCCATAAAAGAAAGGCAGCTGAATTTTTGACTGGGCCATTTTTGAGAATGGCTCCGTAAGGCCGGATGCTCAGCCTACATGTGTGCAGTGCGCAAGGGCAGTTCATATGCAAAGCACATCGCCCACTGGCAGGACTGCGTGTCAAGCAGCCCGATCACAAAGCAGTTGGCGAGCTGGGCCTCACCAGCACGCTGCTCTCCTGACTTGCGCTGCAGTAAGAACAGCCAGGCAACATGTATACGTGGATCCAGGGCTCGCTGCCTTGCAAAGGGGTCTTGGCGCCCGGCTGGGACCCCAGCGGCCGATCAGGAGGATGCACGTGACTGCGGTCGAGGCGGCGATTCCTGCTTAATGAGTCTGCCTCCTGCAGGGATTGCCTTGTGAATTGGAGCATCTGGCTCTGTTGGCAGCGGCGAGCAGTTCACGCCGGGCCGTTTTCCCCAGGCAAATATGGGAGAAGTACCTGCCGGCTGTCTGGACGCACCCACCTCCGGTCCGCCTGTCCTTTCAGAGGCCACGACAGCCTGTGCTGACCTGCTCAACCGAGACCAAAAGGGGCGGCGCAAGACTGCATTCCCGGGGCTCTTTGGCTCGGATCCCGCATGTGTATCCCAGGCTACAGCTCAGCCTACAATCCAGTTGCTGAGGCTCCTGTAAAAGATTCCCCACTCGTCTGTTCTTCTGTTGACCATCTGCTGCCACTTCTGTTCCGGAGAGATCAGCCTTGCTGTTCCTCGTACGGCTTCAAGTGCGTGAACGGCACAATCACCGCCATCAGCCCAGAGCTCCTGGGCTTGATCCCGAAGTTCTCCAGTCCAAGGGAAATGCTCGCCGTACTTTCCTGCTTTCAGCTCAAAGCGTTCATGCAATTGCTACGCGACTATTGCAGCCTTTGATTTGGCCCTCGATTGGGCAATTGGGAAACAGCTTGATTAGTCTTGGACTGATTGGATGCCACCTAATTCAGCTTTTCAGGATGGCACCCCCAAAGCTCTGGTCCTGCACCTCCCATGGACCCTCAAGGAATTGTAGTCTTCCAGAATAGTAGAGTTGGAAAGGGCCCATCAGGCCCTCAGGTCCAACCCTCTGCTTTGTACTGGACTCCAAACTAAAGCGTCCCTGGCAGAGGGTGCTCGGCTGCATCCTGAATGCTTCTGATGTGGAACAGCCCTCCACCGCCCTAGGTCACGGGCTCCATGGCTGTACTGCTTTCATGGGCAGGAAGTTCTTGCTGATGTCTAGCCAGAATCTGGCTTCCATGCCCCGCGCTCTGGAATGATTGGGAAGAGACGCCGGCCCTCCTCTGACAGTACTTTCAAGTACGTGAAGAGTGCCATCCTGTCTCCCTTCAGTCTTCTCTTCTCTTCTCCAGGCTGGACATGCCCAGCTCTCCTCAAAGGGCTCCGTTTCCGGTCCACAGGTCATCTTTGTCACCCTCTTCTGAACATTTTCCAGTTTGTCTGCAACTTTCTTCAACTGTGGAGCCAAGAACTGGACACAGCATTCAAGATGGAGCCCAACGAGTGCTGAATGGAGGGGGGCCAGTACCTCAGGTGATGCAGTACTGGTTTGATTACATTAATGCATCCCAGAATAGCACTGGCATCACACTGGGGGCTTATATTTGGCATATTGTGTACAGTAATCCCAAAATCCTTCTTGCTTGTTCAAGCACTGTTGCGCCAGGTATTCCCCATCTTGCAACCAAGCTTTCGGTTCCTTTTTCCAACTTCTATAACTTGCCACTTGACTCGTCCTGCTTCTTCAGTACAGCACTCCAACCGTTAGATCGAACTTCAATCCCTTTGAACTCTGCTTCTGCCTTCCAGGGTATTGGCTTTCCCTCCCGGTTTTGCATCCCCTGCAATCTGAGCATTATTCCTGTACCCCCTCATTGAGATCACTGATAATAATGCGGGAGGGGGCTGGGCCCAGGACTGAGCCCTGCGGCGCCCTGCCGGGTGCCTCCCCCGAGTCTGAGAAGGCGCAGGTCCACCCGCTTGCATCCAGCCCACTTTTAGCTAGTTTGCTGATCAGGATGTCATGGGGCTCTTTCGTGAAGTCAAGGGAGATGAGCTCCACAGCATCCCCACAGTCCACAAGGGAGGTTCATGTTCGAAAAGCGAGGTATGAATATGCTGGCAAGATTTGCTCTTGATAAACCCATGCCGTCCCCATGGAATCATTCCATTGTCTCCAAGGTGCCTACAGACGGACTTCATTACCTTCTCCAGAATTTCCGCAGGGATGACCGGTCTTCAGTTCCCCGGATCCTGTTGGTTGCCCTTTTTGAAGATAGAGACATTTTAGCCCTTCTCCAGTCACCGGGCGCGTGTCCCGTCCTCCGTGGTTTCTCAAAGAGAGTGGACAGTGGTTCTGAGAGTTCTTCTGCCAGTCCCTTTGTTATTCTGGGATGCTGCTCATTGAGCCCTGGAGATTTGAACCCATTCAAAGACGTTAGGTGTTGCTTGACCGTTTGTTTATTAATCTCAAGCTTCGATCTTGACCCTTTCATTTCTACTTCATTTCTGCCAGGGGGGTCATTGGCCTCCTTTTGGGAAAAGACTAAGTCAGAGTGGGAATTGAGCACTTTGGCCTCTTCTTGGTCATCTGTTATCAATTTGCCTGCCTCACTGAGAAGTTGAGCCGCGCTTTCTTTTCTCTGAATTTCTACTCTGCAAGTACCTAAAAGAAGCTCTTTTGTTGTTTTTCGCATCTCTTGCATGCCTCCTTCTCAGCTTTAGCCTTCCTGATCCCCTTCAGAGCAACAAGATGCATGGCCGCCAACCTCCCTTTCCTATCCAGCATCACTAGATCTCTCGCTATCATGAACTTTTCCATTGTCTTTCCTACAATAGACATAAGGCTAACTGGCCTGCAATTCCCCATGTCCCTCTACTCCCATTTTTGAAGACTGGGGCCACGGGTGCCACCCTCCAGTCCTCTGGAACCTCACCTGTTCTCCACGAGGCCTCAAAAATGGAGGCCAAGAGGTGGAAGAGTACCTCCACAAGCTCCCAAGGTACCCTCAGGTGTAACCCGTTAGGGCCCAGTGCCTTTGTAACGTCCAGTGCCCTGAGGAGCTCCTCCACTGCCAGGGGGGGACTTCCTGTGCTTCATGCTACCTGCCCATACAGTCCGTCACTAGGAGTCAGCCGCCGCGCTCTATTTCTGCTGAACTGGCAGAAAAGTCACAGAAAGGCCAATAGGGCAAAGGTGGGTGATGGAAGCGAAGCATCCAGAGACAGAGCAGAAGGACCTGAGCGTGCAGCATTTTCCGAGAAAGCACCCAGGTCTACGCCCTCCTGGGTCCCAGAACAACTCCTGCAACATTCCTTCTCCTGGGAGAGCAAACTGCAAGGATCAAGGAACTCCAAGACTTGCTGTGATCCAGGACTTCAGCATCCTCCTCCAAAACGCTCTAGCTGGCAAAAGCCTCCCCTGCGATTGGAAGCCGGAGCTGTCGGTCACAAAAGGAAACCTCTCCCTTCCCTGCCCACTCTCCGCCTGGCATTTTCCGTGCATGTGGAACTGCTGGGGAATGCGTGCTTTTCTGCAGGCAGACTTCGTGTCCCTCCACATTGCTACTGAAGTTCAGGGAGGGCTTAGCTCCAGAGTTGAGCTGGTTTGGAGGAGACCCGTGTGGGTCTGGACTTCTCCCAAGTCTCCCTAAATCAGCCCGGGCCTGTGCTGCAGTCCGGATTGTGTGGCTGCGATGCGCACCCGTTTATATTGTGCCAGAGGGCCAGCAAAGGCGTGTGCAGCATTCATCTGATGCGCCCCACCTGCCTTCCATAGGTGCCAGGCATCTTTCATTCCGCCATAAACTCCTGGATGGAGCTGCCCTTTTAAAACTAGACTTTCACCCTACTTGTGCTAGTTCACACTAATTCACACGTGCATTAGCACAAGCGAGTCTCTGGACTAAAGCGCACTTGTGCAAATACACTCATGCGGATGATCTGACTCGTGCGCGGCCATGAGCTTGGGCAGCCTGCAAAGCAGCGCAAAACTCCGCCACCGGCCAAGCAGGAAACCAGTCCACGAGGCCATGAAATCGGCACGGCTCTGAAGAAGCCGCTCCAGCGTGGATCGCGCCCCTTAGCCTTCGGACTCATTTGAACCTGCCGAGGCCTCCGAGGCCAACTCCCTCTCCGAGTGGCAGCTTTCCATGCGGAAAGACCCTGCTCCAATCCCCGCAGCCCCAGGGAAAGAAAGACACGTTGGAAAACCCTGGAGAACTTCTGCCCATCCATGCGAACCTGACTGAGCTGGGTGAACCCCAAAGCAAGCAGCTGCTGCTGCGATCGGGGCTGCATGCGGGAAGAAAGTGGGGTGTACTTCTAAGAGCCGGGTGCTGTGCTGTAAACATTCCCCTAAAGAAAGAGGCGTGAGGCCCCGAACATGTCGGGCTCTGGCTTCTATGTGAGCGCAACACGCTCTGAGCATCTGCGCCAGGGCGTTTGGGGTGGTGGACTCTTCTGGCCTTGCCTGCTGGCAGAATCAGCGTTCAGCTTGCAGTAAGATGAACACCTTGGTGCCTGGCTTCTGGGTTGAGCGCTTACCCAGCCACTGCATCGTCACACAGGAAACTCTGATGTGTGCTTAGAGCTCACACTCCTATGCACACACTTCGACAGAAGCCCACAAATCCCCGTCCAGTTGTGGTTGCAGGCTTTGTTTGTTTGCTTGGTCTAAGATTGCATGAACCTTTGGTTCTTCGTTTCTGCTACTTTCGTTGAGTTTTTGACCTCACGTGAGACAGACGCTTTAAATGGGACCATCGAACTGCCTGGCATCGCTGCGTCTTAGCAAATGGCCAGCTGTCGCTCTTTCCAACAGTTTTGGGTCGTGTGCACTGGGCTTGTGAAAATGGAATGAGATCCCTCCATGAGTTGATGGGAAGAAAGATAAAAAGGGAAGAGCAAGATTAAGCGTTAGGATGGGGAAAATATATTTAATTTGCATTTTCAATCTGCGCACACCCAAGGCTTTTTTTTGTCATAGGACACACTGGAATGGAGTTCCTGCACCTTTTTTCGACAGATTTTCCAAGTTTTAAAAGTAACTGTTGAAAATTTGATGTTTGGTCCACGTGGATTTGAATCGCCCTGTTGAGCGTAGCAGGTCGGCGGCAAAATCATTAAAACGGTGCACGCGGGCTGCTTGTGTGTCGAGTCCGATGCATGCGCGCTTCATCCGCGCCGGTTGTGATGGCTGCTCGGCTTGTGATTGGTCGTGTGGTCGCGCGCTGAGTGTTTTCTGCAGGCGGCAACTGTTGTTTTGCTACACAACTGACATGTGTGGGTGTGTGTACAGTGATTGACTACGTGCGAAAGGAAAATAATTTCATGAGTTCCGGCACCTTTTTTCTTACAAAAAAAGCACTGAGCACATCTAACTTTACACTTCTGTCCCAATATGCGATCCAAAACTCAGTTCTCTGTCAAAATTCACACTTCCCCAGAGCTTCCAGTAAAAAGGTGCATAGAAACACACATGTGTTTGGAAAATATTGTTCAGGAATGTGTATGTTCGTCAAAAGTGTATAAGGAAAATGCCTGCCAGAATGCATGCGTGTTTGTAGGAAGGTGCTTTACTTTTCATTCATCCGCGTGATGGAGGGAGCCAGACGTTGGGCAGCCTCTTGCCCCCGAGGGCCCGGGGCACTTCCCGCATGCCCGACCTTGGCCCTGTTGAGGGGGGGCAGGTGCCCTGCCCCCGCCTAGCTGGGCCCTTCCCTGCCACCCTGCTGAAATCCAGAAGCCCAGCAAGTGGCCGCTTCCCCTGCAATATAATCAGGTGCCTTCCAAGTGCCGAAGCAAAGGAGTCGAGAGGGGCCTCACCTTTGAAATGGTTTCCACCTGTTCTCCAGTATCATCCCTGATGGAGACGTCCAGCTGCATCGCTGTCTGCCGAGTTCAACAGGACTCGCTCCCACATGCGTGCAGTGCAGCCTTTCTCTCCTGAGAGCGATAACTGTCAAAGGAGCAATCTCAGATGACGGCCTGCGAGGAACCAGCGGAAGGAGCTGCATTTTAACATTCGGCCTTTCTGTGCCGAGCGGTGGGTGTCTGCCGAGAATCCCGCTGCTGACGAATGCCAGTGAGTCCCATTTATCCCACCATCCCTTTATTAATCACCCGTGGAAAAGCTGCCCGGCTGCTTTGATGGGCCACCGCTTGGGCTCGCACTCTTGATGCAACATTTGCCCCTTGCGCACAAGGGAGACGTGCTCAAGCTGCCCGAGGCTTCCCAGAGTGGCATTTCCTGGTTTATCGAGTTATTTTGCCCCCTTTCCCGCAAGGGACCCAAGGCAGACCGCATGAGCCTCTTCCTCCTTTCCATGCCATCCTCACAACAACAACCCTGCGAGGTAGGTTAGGCCGAGAGGGAGTGGCTCCACGGCCACCTGAGGACTAGCACCTGGATCTGCTGACTCCCGGTCCAGCACGCCAGCCACTAAGCCACGCTGGCTGGCTCTGCCCAAGTTGCTCAGAAAAGGTACACACAGGAGCCTCAGAGGAACAAACATTCAGTGGTCTTTGGGGGGAGAGAAGAGGCTTTGCGAGAGTCAGTGATGTCTCAATGGAAGAGGATTAAGTGTTGGAAGCGTGAAGGGGAAGATATTGCAAAAATGCATAATGTGATAGCCGACCCGAGAAGCAAAACCAGAGCACTCCCTGGGTGACGGACTGAAACGCAGCTCAGGAGAAAAGTGGATGAACCAGACAGACGGCCACTTTGGGAATTTGGAAGAGACGCATTTAGGTGGGATTTGCCTGTGGGGGGGATGTGGAGGCAATCCTGGGGATAAACTCTCTGCCCTGGATTCTGCTTGGCTCTGCTCAGAGTTATAGACACACAGAAGCAGAGAGCGTCAGAAGGGGCCTCCCAGGCCATCTAGGCTGACCCCAGCTCTGGCTGGCTCCGCTCACGACATGCCCACCATGTGCATGCAGGGGATGGGATATGAGGCGAGACTGAGGGAACTGGGTCTCTTCAGCCTGGAGGAGACTCAGAGGGGATATGTTGGCAACATACAGGTATGTGAGGGGGTGTCACATGGAGATGGGGAGAGGCCTGTTCTCCCCTGCAGAGGAAGGCAGGACGCGCTCAGACGGAGCCAAGCTCAGGGAACCCAGGTTCCATTTGGATGCCAGGAAGCACTTCCTGACAGTCAGGACCCCCAGGGTGTGGAATGGGCTTCCACGGGAGGTGCTTGAAGCCCCATCCATGAGGGTGTTCAAGGACAGGCTGGACATGCACATGGTGGGCATGTCGTGAGCGGAGCTGGCTGGAGCCAGGGGTCAGACTAGATGGCCCGGGAGACCCCTTCTGACTCGTTCCGCTTCTATGTTTCTGTGTCCAGCCTGTCCTTGAACGGCCTCACCGGTGGGGCTTTCCTGAGCCAATGAGAGGAGATGCGAGGTCCTGAGCCTCCCGAGGCCTTGGCTGGCTGCCAGAGCTCCGTGCTGAGTGGGGTTTTTGGGCCTTGAAGCCAGGCCAGGCTGCTCTGCTCAGGGATGGTGAAGCACGCGAAGGGAGTTTGGCCCTTCCACCCCAACACTGCATGCCTTATCGTCCCCCCCCACCACCAGCACCACTGTGGCAGTGGGGACATGCTGAGGCTGGGAAACGGCTGGGTGGAAAGCTCTGTGTGCAGCGGCCCCGATCTGGATCAGGGCCCTTTGTGCATGTGTGCGTGCTTGCGTGAGGTGAAGCCCAGCTCTTCAATGTACTGCACTGCTCAGCCCTCAGAGGTGGAGGAGACGGAGCCCGTGGAGCAGGGCCACCCACTGCTGGCCGAAGAACACGGCCAGTTTCCAGCCTTCCAAAGCAAGCCCTGCTAAGAGCCCAAGCCCCTGCCCCACTGTGCTACCTGTTCGGTGCCAGCCGAGAAGTTTCCAAGAGGCACGCAAGGTGCCACTGGCACCCAGGGGTGGTCCCTTCCAGAAGCCACAGGCCCAGCTGGGGGTGGGTGGGCTGAACCGGGGCACTTGCGGGGTCCCAGCCAGCCCCGGCTTTCTCTGCAGCAAGTGGCTCCCTGGGGACTCTCCGCGGTGCACTTCAGCCGTCGCCTGAAACAGCCTTGCATTCTGCCTTGCCCTACCCGGGCCCTCCACATGCATCCAACTCCAGCTCCCATCGTCCCCAGCCAACACGACCATTGCTACTGCAATAGTGCAAGCTTGTATTTAAAGGCTCTGCAGTGCTGAAGGGTTCGGCGTTTGGGCCAGGTTGCTCCCCGGTTCCCTTCTGGTTCCTGGGAATGGGAGCAGGGCGGCTTTTCCCCACAGCGGCCTCCGGGCAGTGCCATTTCCAGGCGTACAAAGAATCGCTGCCTTCCTCCTTCCAAAGGTCACGTCACCCCTCTGGGCCACAGCCGCGCGCCTGGAGCTCCCGCCCGCTCGTTCGTTCTCTCAAATCCATTTCGGAGTTGTGCTTCATGGAGCCGTCAGGCACGCAGGAGGGCTGAGCAGGCGGCCGGCATGCGGCTCGATTGCTCATGAAAGGCATTTCGCAGCAGGGCAGGTACGGATCGCCAGAGTTGCTCTCGAGCAGCCCCCTCCCGGGCCCTCAGGCATGGCCTGCCGCAGCCTCCATCCCCTTCCGCCACCCCTGTTGGGCTCCACCAGGCTTCGGGGGTGCCCGTCTCCTTCCCCGGCCCAGCGATTTGCCGGAACAATTCCAGAGCAGAGACTAACAAGACTCAGCTCGGTAAATTGCGATCAGGTTTTTGTTCGGAAAGAAGCCGCTCCGAACGGAAGCGGCATCCATGGACGAAGCAACCCGTGTTCCGGGACATCTGGCTTCGTGCCGCAATCACGTTTACATTTGATCTCTCTTAATGATGGATTTTTGTGCCGCGGAGCAAATAAGCCAGTAATCCTGTGAAGACGATAGCACCTTCTGTGGAGGCGTTTGGCTCCCCGTGTGTCAGAGAGGCTGGAAAAATGAGGTTGAGCTCACGACGTCGGAAGGCGTCCAGAGGCCGCGAGTAGGGAAGCGGCTGTCACGACGCGGAGAACCTCTCGGAGCGCAAGATGAGCAGTGCCTTTGGCCGGGCGAGGCGAGGAGCCTGCGGGGAAATTTGTTTCCTGCCAGCTAAAGGCCTGCCAGCTGTGATAGGCAGGAAAGGCTGCGCCGTGGGAGCGCCAGGCCTTTCTCCAAGCTCACGCCCCACGCCCAGCGGTCCAGCTCCGCCGACCATGTTCTCCAGGGCTGCTAATCAAGGCACATCGCAGACTCACCTTCAGGACAGGGACGCGGGGAGAGGAACTGCCGAGATACCGCACCCTCTGGGGGGGCCCAGCTGGGGGAGGCGGGAGGATCTTTCCCCCGTTTGTCACAAATGCACCTGAAGAAGATGACGAGGATTCTCATCTTCATCAGCACCACAGCATTGCTTGGCTTGCGACTGACATTCAGTGCAAGGCAGAAGGAGAAGGGGAGGCCCGGCCAGACACGGGGCGCACGGGTGCGGCCAGCGCACGGGCTCAGCGTCGCGCGTCACGGCGAGCGAGGCTTGCGTGGTGCAGTCGGGGGAAGAGGTGGGTGTTGGCGAGAGCCGGCAGATGCCAGAGGAGCTGTGGGCCCATGTGCTGCGTGTGGGTTGTGCATCGGCAGCTCCCTTACCTCGGTGTAGCTGGACTAGGCGGATCCTGGCCTGATCCAGCGGGGCGCTGGCGTTCTGGGAGTGGCAGCGGGAGCAGCAGCGGGTGGAGCCACCTGGGGTGGCCGGAGCCCTTCAGATGCGGGGAGAGATGGAGCTGGAGAGGCCACAGCCCAGCGTGGGGCACAGCTGGAGGGGGGAGCAGAGCAACCGTAGGAGGAGAGGCGCTGGGGCTTCCAAGGGAAAGACGAGCTCCCTCTGGATCCGGCCAGCAGAGGGGCCTGCGTGGCGACGGGAGCGATTTGGGCAGCAGAACGTGGCCCATGGCCTGCGTGGCCCGTGGGAGCGAGAGGGAGCAGGTTGCGGTGGGCCAGGCGGGAGGCGGGTGGAAGGGCCCCGGTTCAGCAGCCGCACGAGCAGAGCAGCAGCGTGAAGCCCCATCCCCTGTGAAGCCCCTCGCGTCCCCCTGCCAGGGCGGCAGTGAGGGCCAAGCGGCGTCCCCGCAGCCACCGCCAGCACAAAAGGCAGTCGCCCAGCAGGGCCCTCATGGTCGTGGCTCCGCTTCTCCGGCGCTCGGGTGGGGGCCAGCGCTGTAGCGTTGACTGCGCCTCCCGAAAGCCCTTTTATCTCAGCAGCACGGCCCGACCGAAGCAGCCACGGCGACGGGTGCCAGGCCTGCTTTCCCTGCCTGGGTCTGTTCTTCCATGCTCTCCAGCACCCCAACAGCTCCAGGCCGGCACCTGGAGCAGCACCTGCGCCCAGCCCGTGAGCCAGCCCATAATGCCACACCCTGCACGTGGCGGGAAGGCGAGCCCGGCTGCGGCCTCGGACTGGACACTGCTAAGGCCCTTAGACCCATGGCAGAGGCAGGGCAGTCCGGCTGCTGACCCCTTGCAGAGCTGTCCAGAAAGCCCCCGGAATCTGCCCCCCACCCCCGCCCAGGAATGCCCCCGGGATGGAGCTGCCTGGCAACGGACAGGGCATTCTGGACAAATTCCCAAACGGTCCGGCAGCTGGGATGCTCAGCCGAGTTCCCCCGAAACACAGCTTCTTTCTATTTTACGAAAAATAAAATGAGGGGCAAAGTAAGACCCCTGGCCCGTTCATCCCGACCTCTTCTGTCGACCCTCTGGCCAGCTGAATGCCCGGCAGGAAGCAGCCATCCCCAGACTTGGGGAGGGTTTTGCCTCACCAAAACTGGGGAAGAAAACCAGCCCGTGTGCTTCATTCCAGCCTCGGCGCAACAGGGACGCTCGTGGCCCACGCCGGTCCACGCAAGGAGCGCAAACCCGGAGCTGCAGAACCGTCACTGCTTATTGTTCTCACTCCATGTTGTTCCGGACAAGAACAGCGCCACTTGTTTCGGGTCAGTTCAGCCTCGTTCGTCTTGTCGCGTTATGCTGTCAAGGGTGATGCATGGCTCATCTCCGAGGAGATTCCCACTGGCTGGGAGGACCGGCGGCCTGCTCTGTCTGCCCGTGGAAGCACAGAAGGGAGCCGTGCTCTGCAGCCGGCGGATGGGAGCTTCGTCATAAGCCTGCTTCCCTGGAACGGGATGCACGGAGGACGGACGCGGCATCTTGGCCCGGCTCCCCGGTGGAAGCCGGCCAGGCGCCTTATTCCACGGAGTCAACAAAAGTGTGAGCCTGCGTGTACACCAGACCCCAGAGGTGTGCAACCAGACCGAAACCAGTGGCTCAGTGTGAGGCAAAGCACCCCAGACGCTTGCGATGGGTCAGGCAGGACCCCTCCTACAGACCATCCCCACACACACGCAGCCGGCTCCACACGATCCGGAGTTCGCTGCAGGTCCAGAAATTGGGTGGAGACCTCGCGCCCCAGCTGCTGCGCATGATGCCGCCATGGTGGGTCCTTTAACCTTTCCATGGGGTTAAGTTGCTTTTCCTCTCCTTTAAAGCTAAAACTGCGAAGGCCCGGAAAGGGTGACGTCTCCCAGAAACCAGGTCTTCTCTGCGGTGCCACTTTCCCTTCTCAGTGCTAGCTTTATATGCTTCCAAACTTTTGCAACAGTAGTCCACCCCCAGAGGAGAGGGCTGCACAGGGGGCACACGTGGGCTAAGGATTCTTTAAAAATCAAATTTCGCTAGCATACGATGGTAATTTTGGGGGTGGCTCGTGCAATCAGGCCACTGAGCAATGAGGAGATGGCAAGGGATGGAGTCGCCTTTCTAAGAGGCTCCTGCAGCGGCTTCTGCAGCCCTCCTGCTTCACTGCTAGAGGCGTTTTCACTCAAGACGGTCCCTGGACGCGGCCGTGAAAAGCACACGGAGTCGCCCTGCAGAAATAACCCTCCTCGGCCCCCAAACGCCCGCTCTGCAGAAGCCTGCAAGAAACGCATTTCCTTCCCCCTCCATTTCCTGCGCTTTCTCCATGTTGACTTTTAGAAAGCAGAGCCCCCGAATGACTCGCTCGCCTTCTCACGTCTTGTGTCTCTGCCCCGTTTTCCCCTGTGAGACGAGACCAGCAACGTGGAATGCAAACAAGGAAGCAGCAGGAGCAACTCGGGAAGAGTAGCGCCAGGGGCCCTTCGCCCCCTGCCCGGCCCCCGAGGGGGCAGCCCTCCTCTTCCTCGGGGCTTTGCGTCTTCTCTGCCCCCTGAGCCAACCCGCAATTCCCAGGCTGCCGAGCGCATTCCTAGGAGACCAGCAAAGGCGCCCCAGGCCAGCAGTGGGCCAGCGCTTGGGAGCCCCCGGGGCCCTCCCCAGACCCGCTGGCACCCCCCTCGGGCCTCCCTCTTCCCCCTCGCCCAGTGCAGCGTTGACTGTCGCCTGCCTGCCTGGGGCAGAGCCGAACTCCGCCTGCCCAGGTGCGAAACGGCTCGCCAAGCGTCACCTGCATAGGGAAGGTGGCCTAAGGAAGAGATGGCGGGGAGTCTGCATGAAGCCTCTAAGAGGGGATGCCCCTCGGCAGCCGGAGGAGGAGGGACGGGGGAGATGGACGGGGGTGTCCCTGGGCGGGAGCCGCGAGCATCGCCTGGGGGCTCCTGGCCTTGGCCGTGGTGGCTCGGCGGCGCTTCCGCCCTCTTCTTCCTGGAGGGCGGCCGTGCCAGCTCCGCTCCTTTCAGCTGCCAGAGGAGGCAGCCCGGAGCTGAAGCCTCTCCCGACTCGAGGAAGGGCATCCGCGTTGCCACGGAGTGGCACCGGCTGCGGACGAGTCTCTTGTGGGGGCTCTGATGGAAGAAGGAACAGGGCCTGGTCGGCAGGGGCAGCTGCACTCCTCCTCCACGGTCCAGCTAGCCAGGGGGGCTGCAGCTCCTCCCCGGCCTGCTCCGGATGGCGGGCAGGAGGGGCACAGGGCACTGCTGGCCATGGGGTCCCTCTGGATCCACCATCGCGCATGCCCGGCCTGGTGGTCCCGGCAGATGGACCGAGCTACAGCTCTTGAATTCCCCAGCCAGGTCGCAGTTCCTGGGAGAGGCCCCAGTGGCCCTGCTGAGTGGGGATGCTGGGAATAGTAGTCCCATGCATGGCTGGAGGGCACCGGGGTGGGGAATAGTGTTCCTTGTGCCGGTGGCGTGTGGCTTTGCTGGCGTGGGCCTTGCTGGAGCGCTGCTTGATGGAAAAGCAAGACACGCATCAACAAAGCAGAACTGAAAGAAGAATTAATGGAAAGCAGCCACAAACAGAAAAGAGATTAGGTTAACATATGGGGTCATTAAAAACAAATTGGACACTTTGGGAGACTTGGCAAAGCAAAGGAAACGGAACCGGTCCCTGAATCCATGGAAAGCGCTGGCCCGAAACCCGAAAGGGCAAGCGAGAGCGCCGAGACACCAGGGAGGAGGCAGCCCCCTCCCCCCGGCAGAGGCGCACAGGTGGGAGCACATGCCCTGCACAGCAAGGGTCTCTGGCACAGCCCCCCACCTGTGGGAAACGTCCTGTTGCTCAGGGCTGCATCCCCCCAGGGCAGGGGGACCCCTGCCAGCAGTACCTGGGCTGCAGCCAGAAGTGGGAGGGTGCAACGCGGCAGGAGAGGGCGCCCCCCACACAGCCCCCTTCCACCCATTTTATGCCTTCTGCGCCAGATACGAACTCGGGAGGCCGGGGCCCATCCAGCCCGGGGCGGTTGCTCATCACAGACCGGCAGACCTGGCGGCACAGGGCTTCTGGCTGGGCTTTCCCCACCGCTGCGGACCGAACCGGCTGTGCCACGGGCAGAGCGGTGCTCCGCCACTGAGCTACGGACCCTCTCCAAATCCCCCCTTGCCCATCCTTTCCGGGGGCGGCTGCATCCCGTCAGTGAGTCTCTTTGGAGGGCGCCCGGTTGGAGAACTCTGGACTGCAGCGACGGCACGTCTCTCCCCAGCCCCACCTGGAGGTGCTGCGGGGGATCGAACCCGGGGCCTTGGGCGGGCAAAGCAGGGCTCTGCCACAGTCTCCAATGATCACTGGAGAAGGGGCCCTCTTTCCTCGCGCCACCAGTGGACTCCCGCTCCACCCCTGCTGCCCTCTCCTCCTCCTCCTCTTCCACACTCCCTGCATCCGGTGGCTACGCATCCTACTATTGATAGCATTGCATGGCATTTATCGTGTGCCTCGGTCTCTGCTTGCCCAGCTCCGTGCCATGTGCACAGCAGCAGCGGACTCGCAAGGATTTCTTCTGAAATTCGGTTTGTTTTTTTGGGGTGGGGGACCAGTTGGCTCCCCTGGCTTGGCTCCGCAGTCTGCGGCCTGCTTTGTCTTGGCCCTGGCTCTGGACTCCGGGCCAGCAAGCCCCTGCCTGGAAAGGAGCGCCCCGCGAAGGCCGCGCATACGAGCCCCTCTTCGGCGCCCTGTGCAGCTGCGGCATGGAAGGCAGGCGCTGGGGGCAGGGCCTCCGCCTTGCGGGCGACCACGGCCATCCTCTTGGCTCGGCTCGGCTCGCTTCCCAAGGCAGGGCCCAGCAAGTCCATGAGTGCGCGATGGATGGATCCCGGAGAGTCTGACGCACCCCCAGAAACAGCAACTGGGCTGGGCTGGGCTTTACTGGGAGTACGTGGTTGGCCCTCAGCTCTCCCTGTGAGCCGCAGGGCTTCATGGCCGAGCGGGGGCTGGTCCCAGCGCGGCCCTCTCAGCCCCAGGCCACGCGGGCTCGCCTGAGGGCACAGGCTGCCCTCGGGGCACTCAGGGAAGAGAACCAGAGTGGCGGGTGAGAAAGCCCTCCCCTGGCCGGGGAGCCTGGAGAGGGGCCACCCCGGCTTTGGGATGACCTAAAGACAGCGGACGGTCCTCAGCAGAAGGGCCATCCGAGCCACATCCTCTGCCTGAAGGTGTCCTTCCGCAAGGGTTGCTCAGCCCAAGTCTTGCTTAAGATCACGGAAGCCGAAGAACGGGGGCCAAGGGGGCAGCTTGGAATCGCCCAGCAGAGACCGAGCAGCGACCTGCTCGCCGCCATCCCCCTTCCGGGGAGGGGGCCTGTCTTTCGGAGCGAATGCAAGCGATGACCCCAAGTTTGCATTCATACATATCAAGCAGCCTGCGCTGGCTTTATGCAGATCGGTGTCCTCTGCCGCCCTCGTACTTGGTGATCCTGATCCGTCTTCTCTCCCCTTGGCGCACGAAGGGGGCAGCTGAACGGGGAGAGACGGGCACAGACAAGGGACGCTGGAGCAGGGCAAGTTCTCTGAGCATCAACTCAATGCTCATCTCCTGCCTCCTGGTGTTTTCGGCTGCGGCTTGTTTCACGCTCATGGAGGACTGCAATCCAAAGGGGAACGTTGCGTCAAAATCCCCAAATGCCGACACATCCCCTCAGCTGCAAATCCCCCCCACCCCCAGACTCACACAAAGCTGCTTTAGAAGTTTGTGCACAGACAAGCAAATAGGAGACAGATTGTCGGGGCAGCCCTGCCTGGCACCCACACGCCAGAGGTGCTCAGAAAGGAGCCCAGCGCATCCCTCGCTGGCAAAGGTGTGGCAGGCTGCACTTCTGGTCCCGGAGGGACACACCGGGCGGCCCCCGCAGCGTGTGCCGTGCGCCCCCACCTGGCACCCCCGGCGGGCCCATCCCAGCTCCCCTCAGGCGCCGCCCCGCCGCCCCGCGGAAGAGGCAGGGATGCCTCCGAGAACGGCATCCCTGCCTGACAGTGCCGCACGCAGACGCTGCCCCGGCCGATCGATGCGGCGCTCCCGCCGGGCTGTTTTCATGTCATGATATTTATTGGCTTGCTTTATTGTCAGAATCATTACCGTTCGATGTGCAGCATGGATTTTATGCCAGCTCTGCTTAGTTTGGCTTGTTTTTAACGCTCCTCTCGCCCAGCACACGGCCGCGGCGGTGGCGGCTCCCGCATCTGGCCTCCCGTCCCTGCGGGTGAGAAGTGCCGTCCCTTTGCTGCTCCCGGCGTTGGCGTGGCGTTCGCTTGGCTTCGCTCTCTTGGCACCGGGGTGCCTCACCCCGGTCCCCAGTCTCACTCGGCCCTAAGTCAGGGGGCTTGTGAGCCTCTGTCCAGAATAAACAGAGACAAGCGGTTGACAGCTGCGATCATACCCACTAACTCTCTCTCTCTCACACGCACACACACACTTGCAAGCGCCTTGGGGCAGGGCAGCCCGAGCAGAGCGTGGAAGCCCATCCCGGGCCCCTGCTCACCGGTTCTCCCTGAGCAAGCCACAGCGTCTCCAGGCCCGGAAGGACTGCGCGGGGAAGTGAGCGACTCTCCTCACGGGGTGGTGGCCGCAAGGGGAAGCCCCTTGCCTGCAAGGGCGGGCTCAGGAGGATGGACATCCCAGCCCGCTGGCCAAAAGCCACGGGTTCGCTTCAGAGGTGCTCCTGTTTAGAGGAGAGTCATTGCAATAAATGAGACGTTTGATTCCGGTGGGTCTGCTTTAAGCAGGGCTGCATCTGAATCCAGTTCACAGGCAGATGGATCCCTGGTGGGATCAAGAGAGAAGCAGGACAATGTTGTCAGGACTTCTAGCCAGATGCATTCCTCCTCTCTCTCTCTCTCTCTCTCTCTCTCTCTCTCTCTCTCTCTCTCTCTCTCTCTCTCGCCCACCCCCAGTTTCTCACCTTTACCTGCAGAGCGAGCACTTTCCCCTACAGCTCTGGTGAGTCCTTCATGTCCGCCTCTCAGGCAAAGAAAGGAGCCACTGTCCTGGGCAGAGAAGCCAAAGAGATTCACGAAAGGAGAGCGAGAGAGACTGAGATCATATAAGGACAGGCGCAAACCCGGGAAGAGTGTAAATAATGCCATTGCAAATTAAGGTTTGAGGCACAATCCTACGAAAGTTTAGCCAGAAACAGCAGCCCACAGCTCCCAGAATTCCCCATCCGACTGGCTGGGGCATTCTTTTCATCTAAACTTGTACAGGATCGCATCCTTACGGTTCAGGTTAGCAATTGCTTAAAATGGAATTAAATGTCCACAGCCCCCAGAAACGGGCGACGAGGGAATAAAGCAAACCCAGCCGCACGCCGTGGGAGCACATGCGGCACAAAGCAAACACATCGAGAAGTGTGAAGTGCTCGGCACTCCAGAAGAAGGATGCTCTGCTGTGCTTCGCAGGGCTGAAGAAATGAGCTCGCCCTCGCCGCTGGTTTTCTCTCCTTTTTCAAACTTCACATGTTACGCTGCTTGAGCAGCCCTGCTTTGCGGGCTGCTGGCTCACGCTGCTTGTTCTGCTCTCTCAAGAAAGAAGCAGGCCGGCCTTCTGGGGGTGGGGGGGTGTCAGGAGGAGAGGGGCCTCCGCTGCCCCCCGCCCCATCCTGCCCCAGCGAGGCTGCGCTGTGCTTCGGTCTGCACCGCTGCCGCTGCCCTCCCCGCGCGGAAGAAATGGGCCGGAGGGGGGCTTTTCGGTGGTGGTGCCCTGCGGGGGAGCAGCCTCCCCGGGGAGCTCCACCGGCTGCCTGCGCTGCTCCCTTTCCAGAGCCTCAGAAAGACCCTTGCTATTTTTGCAGGAATTTACTTTTAGCGCCTCGGCTTTTAAAATCTGCAGCGGAGCACAGTTCAGTCCTTGCGCCGCTGGTGGTCTCCACCTCAGTGCAGCGTTTGCTGTTATCCTGTTTGAAGTGGGCGCTTTTATCCTACCACCTCGTTGTATCTAATGGCCCCAGGCTTTGTCTTTCGGCTGCCTGAAACCCATTGGCCATTGGGCTGCACCACAATGGAACAAAGCTAAAAGTGCAGGGAGGCCGCACATGCTCTGTGCAACATTTGCTCTCCGGGCGGCAGAGCTGAGGTCGGATGCAGCTGGGTTCCAGGCTGCCCCTCCCAGGACAGCCTTCGGGCTTCGGATGGCTGGCGCCGCGAGCTCGGCACCCTGGGGTGCCGGGCGCTCTGCCGTGCCTGGGGAGCGAGCCGAGAGGGCCTGCCCCCTCCCCGTGCCCGGCGTGCCCCAGCGCCAGCTGCGCAGCCCGGCGGTTCCATGCCCATGCGGCCGTGCGGGCAGAACGGGAGGCGCCCCCCTTCTATCCACCAGGCCTCACCTGCTGGGAGAGCATAATCTGCTTTTAATATGTGGCTCACTGATATTCTTTTTAAACAGAATTAAACAAAGGACGCGCTTTTCGATTCCTATTCACATTTATAATTAATTCCCAATCTGATAGCATTTGGGTTGAAAGAGGAAAGGCTGTGTACTGGCTCCTCGGAGAGGCAGGCCGGGCGTGCGTCACAGGGCTGGAGCTTAACCCCTTCGGCACACGCCTCCTGCAGGGACCCCCGGCTCGGCTGGAGCGGCGGGCCGGCACGGGGCGCCCGAGGGCAGGCGTGGGAGCGTGAGCGGCACGGGTCCAGTGCCCCGTTCACCAGGCATTCTTCGCAGGGTCTGTTTGGAGTGCGTCGCGGGGCCCCGGCACCAGAGGCATGGAAGCCTCTGAAGTCGATGCTGATGCGCATCCGGGACACGGATGCGGGGAGCTGGTGGAAACCCACAGCCCCGAGGACCACCTGGAGGGGAGGAGCCCAGGGGGCTGACTGGCATCAGTTGCCGGCCCTGGCTTCCCCACACTTGGCTGCCCCCTTTCTGCCCCTCCAAGGCCTCGCCGCACCTCCAGGGATGCGGCTCCCTCCATGCTGGCCGTGAGCAGGAGAGGGCAGGGGCTTGGCTGCCGTAGCCCCGGATCGGAAGTCACGGGGCCTTGGCGCTGGAACCATGAATGAGCCGATGGCCCCCAAGCGACGCCAGGAGGCCCATGAGTGGCGCTCTTAGCATGCTTTGAACCCGTCCTGCCACCAACGCTCTCTGGAGAGCGTGCGTTAAAATATGCACTGCAAACATTTGCAAAAAATAGAGACAGCAGAGAATACAAGCAGCAGCAACAGATGCAGCCTTTACCACATCATGCGGCTGATCAAAACCAGCCGCGAAGAGCATCAGAAACAGCCCTGAAAATGCCCGGGAGAACAGGAGGTCTTCGCGGTGCTCGAAGGACCAGGACAGCAGGAGGGCCTCTCTGAGGAGCCCATGCCATAAACGGGCGCCACCACCGAAAAGGCCTCTCTGCTATAGCTGCCCTTCCCACCGTATTTGGTGGAGGCTGATGGAGGAGGCCACTTGATGATGGTTTTCGCGTCCAGGCAGGTAAAAATAGGAGGAGCCCTGCTCTCAGGTTCAGAGGGCTGATCATAGGCTGCTTAATGAGCCAATTTGCTTTCTCCCTCGTCAGTATTCCTTTCCATCCCAGATAGGGAGGCATTTGTGAATATGGTCACTTCTAATCAAAAAATAAAGAAAGAAACAAGATCGTCTGCACCGGGCGGATCCGATGCACGCAGCTTTTTCCAGCGCGGAGAAGACCCCGACGTCTGGCTGCCCCAGTGGTGGAAAAGATGCCCTTGGCTGCATTAATTATGCACAGACAGTATTTTTGGGCAGCTCTGTACCTAGGCAGACCCCAGAGCGGCAAAAGACGGGGAGCGCCCCAGAAATACAGAGCTGCCAACTCGAGTTCCTCCAGGAAGCTTGCATGGAGAAGGCCGCGATTCAAATCCTTCCAAGGCTTTTCATCCCAAACCGGAAGACATCGGCAAACGGTCACACGCTCTTCTCCACGCCCAGCAAAAAGGGCATTTTCGCCTGCTCCACTTTTATCTCCCCCGCACGGCAACGTCCTTCTGTGGGTTGCGAAGGGCCGCTCCAAAACGGCCAAATTGCACCAGAGGCTGCGGGCCGATCGACATATTCCCCTGATGGGGGACTTAACTAAGAACTTCAGGATACAAGGCGAGCCGTGCTGGATCAGGCCAGGAGGCCGCTGCCGCCGTGTTGCTGCCTCCCTTGAAAGCTGCGTGGGAGCTCCAGCCAGTTCAGAGCTTGGGCTCGAGAGCAGAGTTTGCGCCACGGCTGATCTCGCTGGTCTCCGTGGACCCTGGCATTATTTTTAGACTAAACCCACAAGACTACATACCTGGGCAACTGTATGGGCTCCTGCTCCATTTCTGGGCCCAGGCCCAACTGTTGGCTTTGCCTTTAAAAAGAAAAGGGGGGGAGGTATTTGCCTGTAGACCATCCATACGTGGCCTGCCTGAAGGAGAGGCGGTGGTACCTTCATGCAGGGGATTCTGCTGCATGGTGAGCCGGTTAGCTTGGGACCTGAGTACCTGGAGGGTCACCTTGCTCTCCTCATCTGTCTGGCTGCACCTTAAAATCCTTAACTAGGGGCACGTCTTCAGTTTCCTTGCAATCCGAGATGCTCACCTGGAGCCCAGGTGAAAGGTGTCCCCGGTGGTGGCAGCCTGCTTATGAAATGCTTCCCCAGAGAAGCGAGCCTGGCGCAGACCCCACCTGTCCTGTCAGGTGCGAGCCTTTTCCTCAGCGTCCTGTGCATCCTCGGGCTGGAAAAGTCGGCCCTGGCTGGCGCCCGATGGCTGGCTGGGGGGCAGAGGGCTTCCTCTGCCACAGGTGCCTGGGGATGCTCCGGAGCTGTTCTGGCTCAGCGTGTCTCCGACACGGCCCTCTGCAGATCGCAGGGCTGCCGGCCTGGCCGTGTGTCCAGCTCCGCTGAAGGGCCGCGCAAAGAGACGCCGTCCGCAGGGTGGTCCGGAGCCAGGCTGGGGCCAGGCGAAGGGGCGCGCGGAGGGGGAGCGGGTGGCACTTGCGGCGGCCCCTCAGCGCACAGGCGCCTGGTGGGCACGCGAGGCCTTGGTCAGCTCCTTCCCCGCCGTGGTCAGATGGAGCTCTGTTTAAACTCTAATAATTATTTCTAAATGCGCACACGCTCGCGGGCACACACGCAATGAATTAGCAAATGCAAATACTATGCAAATCCACAGGATGACCTTGCTTTCGGCTATGCCTCCGTGGGGGCCCCCACCGTCCCGGCTGCTTGCATTTTGCATGGTTTCGCGTGGGTGGGGGGGGACCCTTGATTTCCTGCTGGAAGCTGACCCGGAGCTCTGCTCTGGGGGAGCGAGACACATATTTTGCTGACTCGAGAGGCCCCGGCCGTTCACCCTCAAAGCTCTGGTACCTTTCCACGTATGGCCCTCGCGGATCCAGGGCTCTGCCGCGTGGCACGCCGGGCTTCTGCTGGGGATGGGCTGCACCCGTGGTGCCGGGTGGCAAAGAGGGACCTTCCCGGAGGACCCCTCAGGCATGCCCTACCGTTTCTGCAGGCGCTCTGAGTTGCAGGATTGTGTGCCCTTGAGCACGAGCAGGCACTCCCCGAGCTGCCAAAGGCCTCTGCTCGGGTGCAGCATCTATTTTGAATGCTTTCGCTTTGATGTGCATCGCCTGAGAGCCTCGTGGCCATGAAGGGGCCGCCCTTTCAGCAGCCTCGACACGAAATAGAAGCCGCGGCCCGCACAGCCAGGCCCGCCTCGTTCACACATTCAGGGGAGCGGAGCCAAGGGCGAAGGGGCTGGAAAGAGAGCTGAGCGGGGAGCAGGTGCCGAGCTCAGCTCCTGCTCCCATGGAGAGATTTCTGTTTTCCAGGGAGAAATGCAGCGGCCCGGGAACGGTGCAAAGCAATGGGGGGGGGGTGTGGATCAAAGCTGTGGGCCGAGTGTCCTTCGACCCACGTGGAGTGAGACCCACCAGCCTTTGGTGCCGAACTGCCTAAACTTTTCAGGTCATGCAATAAGGCAGAGCGCATCGAGGGCCGGGGGCCAGAGCCCACAAAGGGGGCAGCTCTGGTCCGTGTAGCTGCTCAGCGGCCACGTCTGGAGACGATCCAAGGGTCGGAGTCCTCCGAGTTCACAGAGAAGCTCGGTAAGAAGCAGACGCCGAGCAACCTTTGGAGAGTGGAAAGCAGGCAGAGGCACCCGGTGCCCCCTTTCCACTTGAGCTCCCAGAGGCCTAGGAGAAATGTCCTGGGGAGATCTTACTCGTGAGGAGACTCTTCTACGTGAGGGCAGCTCATTCCTGGACCAGCCTGTTTTTTTTACCTGGCAGCCGGCAAGGTGTGCACCTGGAGACACCTGGATCAGGCACTGGCTTAGCCTCCGTCTCAGTCAGGAGATGCTCTCGGCATCCCGAAGAGTTGCGTCTGCCCGCAACACCCCAAGGACACCCCCAAGGGGCTTCTGCAAATCGGAAACATTCACTTCGGGGAGCACCGGCTCGCCCTCCAGCAGGGACCCCTTGGGCAGGGGAGGGCAAGACACCCACAAGTGGCTTGCAGCCCGTCTGTGTCTTGACTTTGTCTAGGTGGTGAAGCCCAGACACTCGGCAAGATCAGTCCACCAGGGATTTATTATTTATTTATTATTTTTTGATTTATATCCTGCCTTTTTCCCACAAAGGGCTCAAGGCAGCTTACATCATTCTCCTCCTCCATCTTACCCCCACAACAACAACCCTGTGAGGTAGGCTGGGCTGAGAGTCTGCGACTGGCCCAGAGTCACCCAGTTGGCTCCATGGCCGAGTGGGGACTCGAACCCGGATCGCCTGAGTCCCAGTCCCACGCTCTTAACCACGACACCACACTGGCTCTCACTGGATTGGAAGAAACAGAGAAACAGAGAGAGTCAGAAGGGTCTCCCGGGCCATCTAGTCTGACCCCCAGCTCCAGCCAGCTCCACTCATGACATGCCCACCAAGAAGGCGCAGAGACGGCGTTTGAGCTGCAGACCGTAATCCTGCCCGGGGGTGACGGGGAGCCACTCCGGTTGCGCAAGCTGCTCATGCGCTCGGTTGCAGCCCGCCCTCGATCGGGGCAACCTGATGCCCTGGGGAGCCCAGGCCGCACAGCCGCAGTCCGGGTGCTCGGCCTCGGCCTCCCCCACCCCAGCCGCTGGCTGGCCCTTGAACCTGAAAGAGACCCCTCCCCAGCTGCCATCCCAGCAGTGCCCCTGGGGTCGCCTTGCAGAAATGCCAAGCCAAGCAGCCCAGTGTTGCTTCGAGATCGTGCTGGCCACGATCCTGGAAGCATTTCGCGCTTTTGGAAGGGGCAACGAGCTGTGTAAGGGCTAGGAAACCGCCCAAGGAGAGGGAAAGCCAGTGGGGCCAGAGAAAGGGGGCAGGGCATGCCGGAGACCCCCAGGGGCCCAGCTCTGGCACTGTGGCCTGGCGCGCTGCACCCCGGAGCAGGCGGAGCACCAGGCCAAACCAGCAGCCTCCTCCCTGGCCAAGCCCCAGCCCGCCAGGCTCACTCAGCGCTCTCCCGGTGGCATCTGCAGGCCAGCGCACCTCCTCCTGCCCTCACAGAGCAACCTGTTTTCACCTTCCTCCCCCCAGCCCCCCCACCGCCTTTGATTGTGTTTCCAACTGAAAGCATCTTTCAAATGCCCACTAATTATTTCCCTTGCTTGAGAAGCACACGTGAGTCCAAAGTCTCTTCGGAGTCTTTGTTTGCTGCCGTCCCCAGAGGATTCCGCCTCGCATAGAAATAGATGCTCAGGGAAGAGCGATATGTTGACAGAATGTAATAATGGCCTCGCCTCTTGCTCCAGAAAACTATCCTGACACTGGAATGATGTTGTCTTAATCCCATTGTCAAGTGATCCAATTACGCCTCGTAAAAGGAGCAGACATAAATTGGCAGCCCCGTTATCCCCGCGCACGTCGGGCGAAACCTCCCCGGTGCCCAGCAGCCTGCCTTCACCGAGCAGCCGGGGGGGGGTGCCCAGCTCCCACCCTCTCCCGCTGCATCCCCAGAACCCCGAGGCCTTTCCGGAAGCTCAGGCTGAGAGATAATGAGCTGCCTGGTGAGTATCTTGGCCAGGCAGCAGCGCATGTTGCGCTCTCCACTTCTGTGGCTCTTTCGCTTCCTTTTTCGCTGTGCCGGCCACCCAAGACAGCCACCAGTGGCAGAAGGGGCCAAGGGCCAAGGATCACAGGGTCAAGACACCACGGCTGTTTGTCCAGCAGCCACAGCAATGCCGCGCGCCCCCCACGAGCCTCCTCAGTGCAGGTGTCATGGGAGAGGGGCCCGGGGAGGTGGAGGCGTCCACCAGCCATGCAAAACATTTAGGCAGCCAGAATCAGTCACCAATTTTCTTCCTTTTCCTCTTCCTCTTCCCCTTTGGCTTCCCTGCCAGGAGGAGGGACCCCCAGCATCCTTTGGAGGTGGGCCGTGCCCTTCTCCTCGCCTCTCTGCCCCCAGGACCCCCTCCCATGGGCTCGGGAGCCCTGGCTGGAGACCCTGCTGCTGACAGGCTGGCCAGGGGCTTCGCCTGCTCCGTGCTTTCCCACTGCAGGCAGTCCGACCCCGACCTAAGAAGCATCCCCACTTGCGCTCCGAACCGTGGGGCTCCGTGCACTTGCGGTGTTCGTGGAGCAAGGATCCTGGACCGGCTGGTGTTCTCACATGCGTCTCCATGGCATCTCCATGAACCACACCTGGCCACTGGAGCATGGGCCCTGGAAGAAGACTGGGACACAAGACGGGCAGGGGGGATCGAGGGACACGAGCGGCGCTGAGAGGGACCAGCCCGGAGCCTCTGCACCCTGGGGCTGAGTGCCCCTCAGCGGTACAGCCAATGCCTCTGGGACGCTGAGGGCCAACGGCACGCTCCCCTCCCTGGAGGGCACGTACCTGGAGCGCACGTCTTCCATGGCTGCCCTTCCTCATTTTGTCCTGCATGTGCTCACACACGCAGGAGGACCGAAGGGTGTCTCTGGCTCAAAGGAAGCCCCCCCCCCTCCCGCCCTGCACCAGGCAGGACCTGCCCACATTTCTTGGCACCCTGGAGCCTCCGGTGATGGAGGGGCAACCATGCAGCCTTCCAAAGTAGCCCCAAGAATAGGAGGCCTGTTGAAACTCAATCCTATTTCCAGTGCACAAGTCAAAGTAAGACTTCACTCTGCGTGTGCGTGCGAGAGAGAGAGAGAGAGAGAGAGAGAGAGAGAGAGAGAGAGAGAGAGAGAAAGGGTGGGGAGAAGCATCAGTGTTAGCCAGCTGTGGATCCTTCACATCCAGTTCCACCTCTGCATATCACTACTTTGTATGCTATCTGACATTACTGTATTTGTCATGCCCCCAGGCTGACCTGAGGGCAGCCCAGTTCCGGTCTTCAGGCGGAGGGAGTGAGTTGCGGGCAGAAATATTTCCCCCCAAATGCTTTGCGCTCGCCACTTCTCTCCCCATCTCTGCGCAAGCAGCTCCCTCCAGGATCCCATCCAGCAATGACGCGGCTTCCCCCAGGCTGGGGTTTCTCTGCGCAAGCAGCTCCCTCCAGGATCATGTGCCTCCCAGATAAGCCTCATGGGGCACATAGCCAGCCCGGTTTATCTGCAAGCGGGCATGGCCAAGGGGCGGCCAGATCCACTGAGGGCAACGAGAGCGAGGCAGCTGCCTGCATGCAGCTCTGCCGTGATCTTCGCTGCTGGGAATGAGAGGGGCAGTGGCTCCTGGAGCGCGTCCTCACTCAAGCCGAGCCGGGCTCATGCGAGGAGGGGGCAGGCAGGGCCTGGGGATGCGGCCAGTTCAGGCTGTGAGGTGAGAGAAGCAGAGGCGCTGATCTCCAGGCCAGCCTCCCCAGGTGCCCAGGTAGTCTCCGGGAGCCACCAGGAGGTATGGCAGCCAGGTGGCGGCTGGGAGAGGAGCTCTTGGAGTCAGGTGGGGCTGGTGTGGCTCTTGACCTCAAGGTGCCACGTCAGGAGAGGAGGGCCAGCCAACTAGAGGCTTGGTGTGCAGGGAAAAGGTGTGCTCACTTCTGGAAGGACCCTCCTGAAGGAATCAGCCCCAACATGCTCAAAAGGAGGGTTTGTGGAAGTAGTTGTTAGACTGGGTTCAAGAAACCCAATCTAACATCTGGAATCCTGTGTCCAGTCCTGAGCACTGAGATTTAAGAAAGAAGTGGGTAAATTAGAAAGGGTCCAGGGGAGGGCACCAAAAATGATGCAGGGTTTGGAAACATGGCCCTGTGAGGAGAGACGGAGGGAACTGGGCATGTTCGAGGAGAAGACTGAGGGGGGTCATGGTGTCCCCCTATAAGGACCTCCAAGGCTGTCCCAAAGGGGAAGGTCAAGATCTCTTCTGGCTGATCCCAGAGTGCAGGACACGGAAGAATCAAGTCAAGCTGCCACAACCCCGATTCGAGCTGGACATCAGGAAGAGCTTCCTCACTGTCAGAGCAACAGTGGGACCAGCTGCCTGGAGAGGTGGGGGGCTCCCCCACACCGGGGACATTCAAGGGGAAACTGGGCAGCCCTCTGAGTGGGATGGTGTGACTTGGTGTCCCGCCACAGCAGGGGGTGGACTGGATGGCCTTTGTGGCCCCTTCCAGCTCTACTGTTCCATGATTCTATGAAACCGCTTTGTGCATGCTCAGAGATTCTCTCTGAAGACATCGTGTGTACTGGATGTACTTCAGTGAATACAGAACTTGTGTAAAGGATCGGTCCAATACGAAGGGAGGTGAAAACCTGGCTCACAGCATTCCCTCCTCCGCTCCAATGACCCCAGTGGCTCAAAGGACCCTGCCCCCCCCTCTTAGCACGTTCCGTGCTCCAAACAGCAGGCGGGGGGGGGGGCCACAGGGCGCCACCTCTGCCTCCTTCCGGACCCCCATCTCTTCAAGGCCTCCAACACAAGGCCCTCGTCCTTGCACACCTCGCACACCTGCAAAACCGCTGCGGGTTTGTTTGGCCGTCCTCGGGTGGGGGCAGAATTAGTGGCAAGGGTTGGTGCAGGCCTGAGACCTGTCCTGGAGGGGCCGCATGCTCCGCTGGTCCCTGGAAATTGCCCCCTTCTGCTTTCATTTAGTTCCCTGGCTCCCTCGCCCCCCAAGCCAGAATGGGGACACCTGAGCTATCGGAAGGGGCAGGGCGGACGGCTGGGAGGAGCCGAGTTCTCTCTTCCGCCTGCGAGTTCTGCAGGCCTTACGAGGCACCGGGCGGCTCTCCTAGATGCACTAAGCACGGGGACCTTGCCCCAACTCTGGTCCCTGCTCTTTCCCCCTCGTTTCCATGTTGCACTTGGGGCTGCAGCTTCCTCGGGGCAGGGCACTGTCTCTTATCCTCCGCAAAGCAACACAGATGCTGACAGTGCTGCTCAGGTGGAGCTCAGCCGGAGCTTTGGAACCATCATAACCAGGCTGCCAAACAGGTCAGCGAAAATCAGAGCGGACGTTCAGCTCAGCCCTGTTACTGCTGCGCGTCATCGGGGGAAGCCGGGGGCAAGATCCGGCTCATCTGGGGTCCCACTCTAGCCACCAGGGGCTTCCTAGAGGTCTTGCAGCTTTCCCTTGGCCCACTCACGTTCTTCCCACTGCCGTGCACGGTGTGGTTTCCTGGCCTCGGAGCAAGTTTCTCTGCATCCTAAAACTCTGAAATGTCTCTCCCGAGGCTTTGTTACCGGTTGCAAGCGCCTTGAGCTAGAGTCTTCTGTTGTTTCTGTCCCTACTTTTTGCTTCTGGCTCGACCCACCAGTGGAACGGGGTCTCCAAGAGTTCTCCGAGTGGAATCCAGGCTTTGTGCCGAAAAGTCCAACCCCTGGACTGGATCAGCTTTCTTGAAAGTATGGAGAAGAGGCTGTCAAGGTTCAACGGGGCAGTGAACTTCCCAACGGCCACTAGTTTTTTGGAACCATAGCAAGGCCTTATGGCTTTTGGCTTCTTAGGACAAACACCAGAGATAATTGCCTGGGAGCTGCTCAGATAAGAGCTGCTTTTGCAATGAGAATTGAAACTGTTTACTCTATTGAAGCATCTTTGTTCCTCCTTCGTCTCTCAGGAACGGAGGGTTAGAACCGAACGGGGGACAGGAACCTTGCAAAACCCGCAGCGAGAGGCTTTGTCGTTTGTTCTCCTTTGGGGAAAAGAACTCTGCGTAGGCGACATCGGAGGCCCACAGGCATCCCTGGCCCATTCGGGGAGCGCATGTGGCCGTAGGTAAGGGGGCAGGAGCTTCCTTGGCTTGCTTCTATTCTGCACTGTCTTCAGAAAGCTGCATATTTGGAAGTGAGGCGCCTTGGCTGTGCCAGGCCTGGGATGGAGAGGACGCCCAGGTGCTCCGCAGGGCTGAAGGAGCAGCCGGTACGTAAGCACACTGGTGCAGAGGGTCACACGCAAGAGCAGTGGCCAGGTTGCCATCGGCTATCCTTTCCCCCACAACCATGTGAATGATGTAAAGAAAACGCAGGAGACGAGAAACAGAGCGAGTCAGCAGGGCTCTCCAGGGCCATCTAGTCTGGCCAAGGAAAACTAACCTGATCCCAGAGCGCAGGACACGGAATCATCAGGTCAAGCTGCCACAACCCAGATTCAGGCTGGACATCAGGAAGAGCTTCCTCACCGTCAGAGCAATGAGTCAGTGGAAGCAGCTGCCTGGGGAGGTGGGGGGCTCCCCCACACTGGAGGCGTTCAAGGCAGAACTGGGCAGCCCTCTGAGTGGGACGGTGTGGCTTGGTGTCCTGCAACAGCAGGGGGTGGGACTTGATAGCCTTCATGGCCCCTTTCAACTCTACTATTCTATGATTCTTACCCTGTAGCATGTCTGAAAGTGGGTGGCACCAATCCATGGCCATCCGCACCACAAACATCGCCAGAGACCTAGGGGTTCCCGGCGGATAAACCATGCTCGTCCTCCAAAGTCCCAGAGCCGAAGTACGACCTGGCACAGCTTCCTAACCCAGGCCTAACGGAGTTCGGTGCAACCCGAGAGCCCCTTGCTTTGGTGCCTGGTGCTCATCCAGTGGCTCGGCGTCAGCCGCTTTTCTGTCACCAGGCAGGCTGTTTGGGGGTCTCTCCGCTGACGCACATGGTTAACCCTAACCATGCAATAATACCCTCTGCATTGATTAAACCGCTTTTCTGATTCCGTCTGATTGCTGCCGCCGCGGGCGTAACAGCCGCAGGTGGGAGATGGACGGCTCATTTGGATTGTTTGGCTTAATATTGCAGCTCAGGTCGCAAGCTTCTGCTTCGTTCTTCCTCACACGTCAACGCCCCCGTAGCCTCGACTTTGCCGCAACGTGCAGGAAGCATTTAATATCGAGGCTCGCAGCAGTCTTTGTCTGATTTCAGTTCAATCAGACATTCGGAAGAGAAAGGGGATGGTGGTTGTCCTCGCACACTGGGTGTCTTCGCGGTGACTAAAGGCTCTTCCATGCCTCCAAGACACTGTCCAGGGAAGGCTCCTCTGAACACCAGTTGCTTTAATATTTTGCGAATTAAACTTGTAACCCAGAATCAGACGGAAGAAAGGCGGGGGGCATATGCCTGGCATGGAGCATTGCAAACCTATGGCGACAAAATCAGTGTGTTGCCTGGGTGACCCCACGGTGCCGCGTCCACATCTAGGGGACCAACAGCTCTTTCAGGTTCCCGGACCGGCATGGGTTCTGGCCATCTCCTCCTGTGGCACCTCGTGCCAGCCTCCTTTTTCTGCTCCGGGGAAGGGGGCCTCCCCGAGCCACTGCTGACGGGGCCGCTTGTGTGCTCCACCGGGCAGCTTTGATCCGCCAACCGCGTTCCACACACCCTGCACATTGATGTGATGTCACTGCAAAGAATCGCACAAACCGGTGTCCACATACAAACACATCGTGACAACGTGGAGCCTTGTTTGGAAATGGGAAATTAGCATGCAGCATGATAAAAAGAGGTGTTTTCGAAAGTCTGCTCTCGGGAAGGCGAACCGTTTCCACATCCGTCGGCAGCCCATCTTGGCTAATTGCCACCGATGTCTCTATTCCCCATAAATTTGTCTAATCCGTTTTTTGAACCCCAGTTACACTATTATCCTCCTGTCAGCAGAAGCCTTGGAAATGCCAGGTTTAATTAAAACAATCTTTTATGTTCCGATCCGCGTCTCATATTCTCTACCTGGTGAGAAATGGCTCTCGCCTCAATCAACAATTGAACTTTTAGGAGTGCTGTGTTGAGCAGAACGGGGGCCGCTTTCCGTTAATTAAAACTCAGATCTCTGAATCAAGGAAAAGAGCTTTTGGCTTGGAAGTCGACGCAAAGTCCTGCCTGCTTAGCAGAAGCACCGCGTGGCCCCAGTAATGAGATTTTGGGCTGGAGCAGGCGGGCTGGTGTGCGGCTGGGCACAGCACGGGGCAGGGAGACAGCAGGAGCCACTGCTCCCCCAGACCGATTACGGCAGCTCCTCCGGGCCGTTTGATTGGCGGCGGGGATGAGCCTCCACGTGTATTTCCAGCGCCAGGACTCGGCCCTGGTGGCACGTCTAGATGTCTGTCAACATGGCCTCAGCGGCAGAGCCCAGGAAGGAGAGGGAGATGGAAGCAGGTTGCTCGGTGGGGAGGCCCTGTGGTCCCGGGACTGCGAGCAGAAGGCCAGTCCTTAGCATCCCAGCTGAATGGGACCCCAGGCGTCAGATGAGGGTGAAGACCCCTGCCTGAAATTTTGGAGACCTCCTGCCCTACAGAGAAGGTCAATGCTAGCCTCGCTGGACCACGGGCCTAACTTGCTACAAAGCAGCTTCATAGCTTGGGTTGAGGTGATAGGTTCTTAGCAGGGCAGTAGATCCCTGCCATGCCCAGGTGAGTTAGCAACTTGGAAACATAAAGTCTGAGCGAGTCAGGAGGGGTCTCCCGGGCCATCTAGTCTGACCCCTGGCTCCAGCCAGCCCCATTCACGACATGCCCACCATGTGCATGTCCGGTCTATCCTTGAACTCCCTCACCGATGGGGCCTCAACGACCTCCCGTGGAAGCCCATTCCACGCCCTCGGGGTCCTGACTGTCGGGAAGTGCTTCCTGGCATCCAAATTGAACCTTGGCTCCCTGAGCTTTGCTCCGTTGGAACCCATCCTGCCTTCCTCTGCAGGGAGAACAGGCCTCTGCCCACCTCCGTGTGACACCCCCTCACATACCTGCATGTCACCAACAGATCCCCTCTGAGTCGCCTCCTCTCCAGGCTGAAGAGACCCAGTTCCCTCAGTCTCACCTCATATGGCCCTCCCTGCAATCCGGCCACCAACCTTGTGGCCCTGCACTGCACTGACTCCAACCTGGCTATAACCTTCCTGTAATGAGGGGCCCAAAAATGAGCACAAGACTCCAGTTGTGGGTGAACCAGAGTCGTACAGAGTGGCAGTAATCCCTCTCTTGATCTAAAATACCCCTTTCGATCTTGAGTTCTTCTCAAGCAGCAGGGCTGCAGATGACCCCAGCATGGGGCCCCTAAGAGATGCTGACAGAGAGTTGGACCAATCATATAATTACTTCAGCTCCATTCCTTTCCTTTTTTTCCCCATATAAGTGGATTATTGTCATTTACTTCTATAGGAAACACAGAACGTTGCCCTGGGGGACACAATGCGGGGAGGCAGTCCTGAAGGCTGGGCCTCTGGCCCCTATGGACAGGACCCCACAGAGGGGAGTAAGGACCCTCAGCGGCCTCAGCAACGCACAAACCCACCTCTGCAAAGATTGAGTCCATAAGAAAGGCAGCCACTCAGCTGAAGAAATGCTGAGGAGCAGGCCTGTGAGCATGTGGACTGAAAGCCATTGTGCCTTTCATGTTGCGAATGTCTGGAACTGCCCCTCCGGTTTTGCCCGGGCTCCAAGTTCTCTGAGGAAGCAAAACAAGCAATGGCAAATGCTAGCAGGGTAGCGAACATTGGATAAAGCAGAGTAACCTCTCGTACGCTGAGATCAAGGCTTTATCCATCAGACAAAGCAGAACCAGCCAAGCCTTTGGACAAGCACTCTGAGGAAGCTGGATGGCGCGTTCTCCTGCACGGGAGAGCTGTTGCTTCAGCGAGGTGCAGAGGCCTTCTGTAGGACGGCGAGATTAGTCCTGCTGTTGACCGGGATGCTGGAGAAATCTGAGCCAGACTAAAATAAATTTGGATTTCTCGTAAACTGACCTGCAGACTCTGGGGTGGACTGGCATCCTCAGGCCACACAGAATCTGCAGGCTTTCAAAGCATTTTGATTTACACCTATGTATTCATTAGAAAAAATACAAATTAAACTGAGATTAAATATGCCATTTGGGAAAAGTATGGAAACATATAGACCAGGAAAAGTTGGAAGAGATGAGGAGAGCTAAACTAACTGCTACATGTTAGTCTAAATTATGTAAATTGCAGCAAAACCTCTAGTAGAATTTTTTGCATATTTTTCCGCACACCGGGGGGAAAATCAAATCCATCTGTGAGCAGGAGCTGGAACAAACAACACAGATGTGAAACAGACATTGGGTGGATTCCTCAAAATCCAGAAATCCCCTTAGCAGGCCCCTGCCTTCTTCTGCAGCCGTGAGACTGTCCTCATCATCAATTATTTCTCTGCTGACCAATAGCCAAATCTCTCCGGGCAGTTCAAAGCAACACATAAAATATAATAACAGTGCAATATAACATGCATATAAATAGATAAATAGCTCTAAAGACATCATATAAATTATGATGTACAATTGGAAAGCTGCATTTAAAACCCTGGCACTGCGAAGATATGATAGTTGGTGCCTGACCTGCCTGAGTGGAGAGCTTTTCTATGGGGGGGGGGGCACCACTGAGAAGACCCTTCCCCTTGTTGCTCCCCACGAAGGCTCCTCTCAGGTTGCAATCAGCAGTGGGCCCGGTTCTTGATCGTCTGTCTGAGAAGGCTGCAGTTGGGAGGGGAGTTCCAGGGGGCACCACAGGGGCTGTGATGGGAGCACTTTGCCGTCTCTTGGGATCCACTGACACGACCTCCCCTGGCCTGGAGGGAATTGAGGACGGGGTCTCTTCGGGAGGTGCCGCCTCCTCATCTCTGCGGGCCTGAGCGAGGGTCAAGGCCGGGGGACACGATGCCACCAGGCTGTGAGGAGGAAGCCCTCGCCTCCGTGTGCAGGGCTGCCTGGTGTGGGGAGCCAACTGCGCTGTGTTGCAACATCTGCCTAGCCAGGTGGCTTGTTTATTTCTTCCTACTGCTCCGGCTCCTGCTTCTGCTTCTGCGTCTGCTTCTGCTTCTTTCCATACTGCCCAACAGCCAAAGCTTAGCATCCTCAGCCCCTCA
This sequence comes from Varanus salvator macromaculatus, assembly GCA_023646645.1. NCBI lineage: Eukaryota > Metazoa > Chordata > Lepidosauria > Squamata > Varanidae > Varanus > Varanus salvator. The sequence goes on along the minus strand of JAIXND010000827.1, from coordinate 1,372,301 downwards.
GCCACTCTTCCCAGTGGTCACTGGGCGAGATCAGGAGGGCTTTCTGGGCTGAGCAAGCAGGATTTCCTGAGCGCTGGCATGCAGCTGCGTCCATCAGGCGCCCCCCGAAGCATGGGGAGGAAAGAAGGAAAAGGCTGTGGTACCTGCGCCTTTCCGGCGGGAGCTTTCTTCTGCGTGTTGAAGGTTCTGCAGTACAGAAGGCAGAGGGGGGCTGAGTCTGGACCCCAAAGGCCAAATTAAATTATACAGCAGATCTGGAGGATCACATTCGGCTTGGAGAGCAGAGACAAAGGGGATTGGCCCAAAGATCAAGCATTCCAGCATCTTTCCCTTAAACCTCTTTCTGCCGGCAGCTAAGCCACAGGACAGACTTCTCAGAATAGAAAAATCACGCTAAATCCAAGGAATTCCATGACAATCGGTAGTCGGTGGGGAGGAGTGGGGATATGGGAAGGGAGCATCTGAGGACCATGTTGCGGGTATGGGTGGGCAAGGCTGGGGCTGCAGGCTGGAAGCCCCGCACCCCATTTGCTTCTCCGGAGAAGGCCAAGCTCGGTCCAGCCCTGCAGGCTGTGTCCCCAGCCCTGGCCGATCCCGAGAAACCCACAGCAGGCTTGGCAGAGGAGGGACCCCCATCCCAGCACCCAGGGGGTCCCTGCAGCCTTCACCCCCTGCTTCTGGCCTTATGGCCTGAGGCTGCCAAGCCAGGAGGTTCTCTGTCCTAGCCCCACAATCCAGCTTGGGTTGCCCTTGCTGCATCTTCCCTATTCCCTGTGGCACTTTGGGGGGGGGGGAGGGGGGAATGCACCTGGCTGGCTGCACGCAGCGTGTCCCAGGCTTCGCAAAAGGCTGCCCTTCCCGGCAACCGGAATCCTAATCGGGACAGTGCTTCATCCCGGAGGAGCCCGCTGCCTCCCAGAGATCTAAGCACTTGTGGCAGCGTGATTTATTGCTCCTGGAACCAGAGCCACGCAAAGGAGGCGGATCAGCTTTCCTGGAATGCTTGCCACATGTGGCTGACGTTATGCTGCTCCACCGCCCTTCGGAAAGCCAACACCAGGCCCTGCTTTTCCGGCACACGACCCCGACTACAGGCAAGTGCAGCCGGTGCCGCACAGCTCCTGGCAGAGGTCACTGCGAAGACGCGTCTTGCCGGATCGGACAAGCGTCCGTCCAGCTCCGCACTCCGTTCACGCAGGGGCCGCTGCCCTCCCACCCATGTTCCCCAGCAACCGGAGCACCCAGGCACGCTGTTCCTAATTGAGGAAGCCGCGCATAGCCGTCAGGACCAGCAGCCCTGGCCAGCCTTCCCCTCTGGGAACGCATCCAGTGCTCAGGCCCTTTGGGTCTGTTTTGGGCCTGCGGAGCAGCCTAAGCCGCCCCCAAGGAAGGGGGTCGATGCTGGCAGGACGCATCATGCAGATATACTCCGGGTGTTCGCGAGATGGTCATCTGGGTCCAATTCTTTCTCTTCCTCCATTTTCTCAGGAAAAATCAATTTCTCCAGGACAACATCATTGAAAAATAATCTCTAACGTTGGTTTGAGATTCTGTACAGATTCTCTGTATTTACGGAGTTTTGTGTAACTTAAATGCTTATCTCGAGCATTTTCAGCCCAACAGAAGATGCATCGTCTTCGGCTCTGTGTTTCTAGTACAATGCGTAATTCCTTTCATCAGATAAAAGGCGGGTTTGAGGTTCTGGACATATCACCCCGATGTTGTGTCACGGCATTAGATAAAAGTGGATCACCTGAGCTATATAAGGTTATGAATCATGGGAAACAGAGAGAGAGTTTTTCCTTTCTTACGACACTAGGAGAATGGACAAAGGTTTGCAGTAGATAAAAGGAGAACTTCACACCACACGTGAGCCGTTCTCACTTCCACGAGCTGCCACGTGGAGGACACTTGTGTGCGCTGATGTGGCACATAGGTGGATCATTCCTTTGTTACTTTCGGGGTGGTGCCAGGTGTGACTACCTGGGAGGGGGCTATTTTAGGAGTCTTCCCCAAGCCCTTGGTACCATGGCGGGAGGGGTGGTTTCTAGTTAGGCCGGGCGGGGGGAGGTGGGATCCTCGGAATCGACACAGACACATACGACCAGCGCAAGTGCTTTGCACAGAATTCTCACAAACATTTTCTCCTAATTCAGCCTCCAAAACCAAAGAATCGGAGAACTCCACTTTGCCCTTCTGCTTCCGGTTTTCCCCAGTAGGAATTGCAGCATGCATTTATCAATTGCTTTTCCACCCGTGGGGCCTCCGAGTGACACACACCGGGCAGCAATGCGGCAATAGGGCCAAAGGAGCCTGGGGTGCCTCTCATCCCACCAGGATGCCCGGAAGCAGAATCCCCCGAGTGCGGAGGACTGCAGCCCCTGGGAGAAGCAGAAGGCTGGGACGTTGCCGGCTGCGCAGCTGGGACGGGCCACACGCACGAGCTGCACGGCTGCCTCTGCTCACCAGATGCTGGGGCAAGAGGGGGCCACGCTGGAAGCAGCTTGCCGTAAGGGGGCCGCTGTGGTTAGAGGAGCCCCCCGCGCCGGCCTGGGTTTTCATCTTGCAGAGAGAGAGAGTGGCTCCTTCAATCGCCGCCGTGGGTCCTCCGCTTTCTCGCCCGGCTCCAAAGAAGAAAGACTTGACAGTCTCTGCAAAGTTGTGCCTTCTTTTGTTTGTTTGGCTTATGGATCCGAGCCCTGGATCTTCTGGCAACCCGGGGCTCCCCGAATGGTTCCCCAGAGGGTGACAGGTGAGGGGGCTGCACCAAGCCCTCCCAGGCTCACCTCCTGGGTCAGCGAAGGCCCCCTAACTTCTCACAGAAACGTTTGCAGCTTGGAGCCAGCCGGGACTGCAAGCGTGTGGCTGTCCACGCACTTTTTATCCAGTGCCCTTTAATCGCCTCGACCCCCTCCGGCAGCTGACGTAAAAATGCTCCGCATCGGGCCGGCAGAAGCCAAGTCCGCTCTGTTCCTGCAGCCCAGATGCGGTCGTGATTCCAGGACGGGGAGGACCGGCCGCATTGGCCGGGCCGTGTAGGCATCACAGGCTTTTTCTGCCTGAACGTGCTGAGGAAACATAGAAACATAGAAACAGAGCGAGTCAGGAGGGGCCTCCTGGGCCATCTAGTCTGACCTCTGGCACCAGCCGGCTCCGCTCACGACATGCCCACCATGCGCATGTCCAGCCTGTCTTTGAACACCCTCACCGATGGGGCCTCAACCACCCCCGTGGAAGCCCATTCCACGCCCTCGGGGTCCCAACTGTCAGGAAGTGCTTCCTGGCATCCAAATGGAGCCTGGGCTCCCTGAGCTTTGCTCCATTGGGGCGCGTCCTGCCTTCCTCTGCAGGGGAGAACAGGCCTCTCCCCATCTCCATGTGACACCCCCTCACATACCTGTATGTCGCCAACAGATCCCCTCCAAGTCTCCTCTCCTCCAGGCTGAAGAGATCATGCCCTTTAAGGATCATGCCCTTAAAACGTGAGGCTCTCCGTGCTGGGGGTGCTCGCTTTTCTCGTTTTCATCAGGGCAGACAAATAGGTGTGTGCTTCTCCCAGATGCCTGGCTCCGTTGGTCACTTGCAGCAAGAACCCGCAGAGCTTCCTAAAGCCCGGGAACGTCTGCTGACATCAGATGCCGCCGAGGCGCCCACCTCAGGGCTGTGCGCCCGCACCAGGCAGGGCCGCAGAAGCAGCGCACACCCGGAGCAGCCTCTGGGGTGGGCAGAGAGCAGGGATACGGCGGCTCCACTCCACATAGCTGCGTGGGAGGCGGTCCCAGGAGAGGCAGCTCTGGGATTCAGCTGCTCAGCTGCGCCTCGGCCGAGAGGAGGGGATGCCGCAGCCTGGATGCCCGGCGCCGCCCGCTCGACATCCGTTCAGGTGCTGCGACCTTGGCTGGGAAGGAAGGCAGCCGCACGGTGGCTGAGGCTGAGGGCCGTAGGAACAGCAGCTGGCCGCTTGTCCCGTCTTCTCCTGGGCATTTCTAGATGTCCCTGGATAATTCTGGGGAGCAAGGGGTGCCCCCATTAGTGAGGTCACGGGTAGGGGGAGACATGGCCTTGGAGGATCAACAAGCCAGCAACGAGGAGGAGGAGGAGAGGGGTCAGAGGCCTGCTGGTTCTCCTCCCAGACGGATGGTTTCTGGCAGAGGCAGCATCTTCACCTCGGGCTCGGTGGGGCTGCTGTTGAATGCCAGCTTGGAGCCCAGGACGATGGTTCTGAGGGCTCTCAGCCTCCATGCTGAGGCTGCACCATCCCGGACAGCCCAGGCCTTCACGATGGCCGTGACAACCCTGGGGCCGTCTCAGCATGTTGTTGGCCCAACACGTGTGAAAGAACACGCTCTCAACCTGGGTTTCGCAACTGGGGAGGAAGGTGGCGATCTGGAAATGCGCGGTTGTGGTGGCGGCTGCGGCGGAGGGTTAGCGTTCACTCCGTTGTCACGGTCAGCTCGCTTCCTTCCCAGGTTCAGACGTTCGGCCCCGTTTCCCCTCTGCAGGGGTGGGAGACCTCTTGAGCAGCCTGCCCCAGAGGCTCCCGGGTCCTGATGGGCCCCGGAGGGCCCCGGGCGAGTTTCCGGCCGGTACGGCGGGCTCTCCTCTTGAAGCCCAAGTCACTGCAGAAGGCAAAGGTGGCTCTGGCCCTGGAGGCAGTTGTCCCCAAGCGCCCTCTCCCCTCGAGCAGAGCCCGGCCAGCTCCTCGGAGGACCCCCGAGCCGAGGGCTGCGAGGCCAGAGGGGCGAGGGCTGGAGCACACGGGCGAGGAGGCCCGTGGGAGTCCGACCGAACGTGGCCTGGAGCTCCCCGCTGCGCCTGCCCCGTGGCGGAGGGGGCAGCCAAGGCCAGCAGGCGCATGCCCGGTCCCGTCCCGCAGCACTTTTCTGAGTGGCCTGTGGCCTGTCGCAAACTGGGCCAGCCGAAGGACTGTGAAACCCTCATCGCTCGCTGCGCTGGATTTGCACAGCACCGCGAAGCCGAAGCCGCTTGGACTCATCACGAGCTGGACAATTAGCGCAGATCCATTGGCAGAGGGATCCAGGGACCGCCTGATCCAGTTTCGTCGGATGAACGCCAGTCATCGAGGCCGAGGATGCGGACAAGGTGCTTGGTCAGGCGCAGCCCCCCCTGCATGCTTGACCCTCGTCCCTCATGGATTAGGGTTGGAACCAAGGTGGGGACTCGCACCCGGGTGCAGGGGGCTGTCAAGGCCCCGCTGCAAGAGGCTGCGATTAAGCCATTGCTCAGCGGTCCAACCAGGACCCAGACGACACGAATAACTGCATGCGCATAACGATGCTCGCTGGCCCGCCTCCCCTTCCTGGGCAAGGTGCCCGAGCAGCGGTGCCTGAGCAGCTCCAGGCGCTCTTGGATGAAATGATTCTCTGGAATCTTTTCAGTCCAGCTTCAGGCTTGACTTTGGAATGGGAACGCCTCCGTTTCCCTGTGGGATGCCCTTTGCTGAAAGAGAGGCGGGGGAGCACGGCCCTGCTCATTCTGCTGGGCCTCTCAGCCGCTCTGCACGCCATCGACCACAGCATCCTGTGGACAGGCCAACTGGGCTCAGCGCAGAGGTTCCCCTCCTCCCTGGCTGGCCCATTCCAGGAGCTGGTGCTGGGGGGCTTTTGCTCTGCCCCACAGCGATTTTTCTTTTTCTTTTATTTACATATTTATATGCCGCCTCCTTGCCGACCAGCCTCGGGGCGGCTCACAACGAACAAATTAACAAATTAAACAATTTCAGTATCTAGAACTACTTAAAAACTGGCCCATCTCGCGATAAGAATTAAAAATACAAAAAATACAATAAATATAAATTAGCAATTAAAATAAAGTTTAAATAAAAAGGTCTTCGCCTGGCGCCGAAAAGCAAATAATGACAGCGCCAGGAGGACCTCTCTGGGGAGCGCATTCCATAGGTGGGGCGCCACCGCAGAGAAGACCCTCCTCCGGGTACTCACCCTCCTTATTTCCCTCACGGAGGGTTCCCGGAGGAGGGCATCAGCTGCTGATCGTGAGGGGCGGGAAGGCATATATGCGCCAAGGGGTCTCGCAGGGCCTCCTTTTATCCCCTGTGCTATTTAGCCCCTCTGTGAGAACACTGCACGGGCCGCGGTGTCTTCGGTAGGCAGATGACGTGCGGCTCTGCCTCGCTCTTCCATGCAGCCCAGGTGGGGCCGGGGCTGCTCTCAGTCAGTGAGCTCGGGTTGGGCTGGACGAGGGCCAGCAAGCCAGGGCTCCGGCTGGCCCACCTGGCCAGTTGGACGCTCCTCGACCTGCGCTAGTTCAGGGGAGCTCATGGGCCCAGAACGCTTGCTTGGGCCTCAGGGGGACTCAGTGGCACAGAGCACCTTTCATCAAGGTGGGGCCGATATGCCGCCTTTGACCCTACCTGGACAGGCAGGGCTTGGCCCCAGTAATCCGTGTGCTGCAACCTCTCGTTTGGACTCCCGTAATGCGCTCTGTGTGGGGCTGCCTTTGAAAATTTTTATTTTATTTTTTTTTTATTTAGACAATATTTTTTATTTAGACAATATTTTAATTAATATTATTGTTTAATTTAGGTTTATGTCTTGGTTTAGTTTATGTTTAATTTATGTTTAATTTATGTTTAATTAATTTATGTTTAATGTTTAATTTATGTTTAATAGGTTTAATTTATACTGTTATAAATTTTGTTCATGTTTTTATATAATAACCTGAGATGGGCCAGTTTTTAACTTTGTTATATGTTTTTAATAATGTATTATGCTGTAAGCCGCCCCGAGGCTATTGCAAGGGGCGGCATATAAATTTTTTAAATAAATAAATAAATAAAAAATGGTCCAGAAACTTCAACTGATCCCAAAAGGGGCAGTACGGCCGTTAACAGAGACTGGCCCACGAGAGCGCATCACCCCAGTCCTCTTCCAGCTGCACCGGCTGCCAGCTGAAGCCCAGGCCCAAGTCAAAGCGCTGGCATGAGTGTTTCAAGCCCTGAGGGGCTCAGGGCCAGGTTACCTGCAGGAGCCCCTCAGCCCGTATGCACCTACCCAAGCTCCCCACAAAGGGCATGCCTGCCAGCTACTCTTTCGGGGTTTTGGTGCTGGGTGAAAACCTTTGTATTTCAAGATATTCTAACAGTCAACTTTTTAGCTTTAATATTGTATTTGATCATGTATTGAGGCTCTACCTACGTGCCAGCTCAATTGCAGCAGCTGTGGGTTTATCGTGGATTTAGTATTGTTCCTGTAGTTGCTTCATTGGTTTCATGGCTCCGTTGTCTTATTGCGATGTGGTGCTTCTGTTCTTGCTGCTTATGTGATTTTTAAAAGCTTTCTTAGCCACCCAGAGAGCCTTTTGACCATTGAGCGGTATGAAAATGAAATAAACAAACAAATGAATCCGGTAAGAACACAAGAGCCCTGAAGCTGGGCCAGCCCAAGGGGCCATCGGGTCGCCTTCCTTCCCTTCGCTACCTGACAGGAGGGCTTTGGCGACTGGGTGGCACAGAATGACAAGAGGAGAGGAGAGGAGAGGAGAGGAGAGGAGAGGAGAGGAGAGGAGAGGAGAGGAGCACCCCTCCTCATCCTGCCCACCACCACTGGACTTGTGTGACCTCTGAGCCACATGGCCAGTGGCCAGGCCTGCTCTGCTCCCTGTAGTTGTCCAATCCTGGGGAAGACACCCGAGCTGCGTGTGGGTCCCACCACCTGCCCCCCACCCCAAGGCAGCCCCCACTGCCGAAATTCGCAGCAACAAAAACGTCACTGGCTTGCCGTGATTTCGTGGTGGTTCAAGACCAGGATGGAAGCCCGGAATGGCCGGCTCTCACTTGAAACAAGCTAGATTTGGGGCACTTCAGGATTCCTGAATAGGGAGCACGGTGGCTCCGCGGGTAAGATGTGAGCTTGTGATCCGGAAGGTTGGCAGTTCGGCCGTTCGAATCTCTAGAAAGCGCTCCCGTTACTTGCCCCAGCTCCGCCAGCCTAGCCGTTCAGAAGCATGCAAATGCAAGTCAACAAACAGGTACCCCTTCGGTAGGAAGGTAACGACGTTCCGTGCGCAAAGGTGTCCATCATGCCGCACGACCACGGAAGCGTCCTCGAACAACGCCGGCCCTTCAGCTTGCGCAGAGACAAGCGCTGCCCCTGGAGTCAGAGAGAACGAGCATGCATGTTTGTTTGTTTGTTTATTTATTAAAACATTTCTATGCCGCCCCATTGCAACAAAGCCTTGGGGCGGCTTACATATAAAATACACAAAAGATAACAAATCTTTAAAAACTAATCTATCCTTCCCCCCCCCCACCCCCGGTGCATCTCGGCGAACCCAAAATACAGTCAAATTAAATATACCTCAATTATAAACAAAAAACCACAACATTCAAAAGATAACGCAAGTTAAATTATAAACAAATACAACCAATAACTAAACAATAAACAAATACACAAACATATAACAATCGACTGAAACAAGTAGACAAATTAACAATTAAAATACAATTTGAATAAAAAGGTCTTCGCCTGGCGCTGAAAAACAAATAACGACGGCGCCAGGCGGACCTCTCCGGGGAGCGGGTTCCATAATTGGGGAGCCACCGCCGAGAAAGCCCTCCTCCGGGTACTCACCCTCTTAATCTCATTCACGGAGGGTTCCCGGAGGAGGGCCTCTGTTGCGGATCTCAGAGGGCGGGAGGGCATATAAGGGCGCAAGCGCTCCATGTGCAAGGGAAACCTTTACCTGTACCTGTACCCGTACCTTGGCTTCCTTAATGGAGCAACACCAACAATCAGGGGCAGAGCAGCATCACTGGCTCCTGGCAACGCACAGAGTTCGGCCAACAGGGAGTCCAGGGAGCAAAACCGGTCCCCAGGCCCCGGCGGTGCCCGCCCTGGCCCCATCCCATCTCGGGGGCTGTGTCCCCTCATCTCGCTGCAGCAGATTCCGCCGATTCGCAATGAGCTTGCAATGACGCTCTCCCATTTGATAAAGGGAAAGGGGGAATGAGCACACAGAGAGACGCCCAGGTTTGCTGTGGGGGCAAGTTCCTTCCAAACCCCTGTGTGGTAATCAGACTGCCCCCCGCGGGGCATAAGCGGAAAAAGCCCACCGAGTTCCGTCAAGGGTTCGGGTTGGGCCACAAATCTTCCCACACCACGGACCGTTCGGCCTCCACTTGCGTCTGGGCCAAAGGCTCGGGGAGGCCCCGTTTCCCAAGCTGACGGCGTTCCCAGGATTCTTCTGAGGACTTCCGCCCACTCCGGGGAGAGTCCAGAGCAGCTTTCCTGGGAAGGTTCGGGACGCTCCCCTACAGACCAGCATCTCCGCATTGCAGATGAGAGGGGGGGGGGGGCTGCCTGGCTCCCCACGCCCGCCACGGAGCCAGCTCATGTGCAAGGGCAGCCAGACAGAAGCTAGTCTGGGCCAGCCGCCGCCTCCTCGCTGTGGCGGCTTTCTGCAGATCCCTTCGTTGCCACGCAATGCATCTCCTGCCTGCAGGTGGAGGGCACAAACTCATTAAAAGGGATTAAAAGGCATCGCTGCCAAGCAGAGATGTGCCACTTGATGATTGCACGAGTCGGCAAATAAGCAGAGGTCTCCTTGCCCCCGAAAGCAGCCGGGGGCTTCCAGGCGGCTGCTGCGCACAGGGCCTTTGCCTCGGCTTGTCCTGGACCGAGAGCTGCCGAAGGCCCACGAGCCGCATCCGTGCGGCCTGAAACCCATCACCACACGGCCCAGAAGCCACTGCCCCTTGGCAGGTTCTGCACGGCCTGTGCCGGTACCTGGAAGAGCGGATGCAAGGTGAGGGGTGATCCTCGGATCCGGACCAGGTGGGCCGGCCGGGAAGGGCTGCTCAGGCAGGCCGTTGCCCCCCCTCCGAGCGGTGCTGAGCCAAGGTCCCCCCTGCCGCACCCCAGCCTCGCCTGCCTCACAGTGCAGTTGCGAAGATAAATCATGCTTTGAGTCATACACAAATACATATGCGCTCATGGAGCAGGTTCTGCCCGAAGTGTCCTAGGCGCCAGGCCAGCACCGGGTTTCCCGGGGCCTCGGATGAAAAGCCCCCATGGACCCCTCTCACGGCCGTGCCAGCGGCTGCTCTTGCTCTTGGTCGGCACCAGCAGTTCGCTTGACGGGCCCGAAGCCAGAGAACACCCTGCAGGAGCAGTTTCTCACCCCCACCATTGACTGTGCCGGGGCAAGAGGCTTGTGGAGAAGCAGGCTGCAGGGGTGACGAGCCCCCCGTGCAGGACGCTTCTGTGTGCGAGCCCCTCCCCTCAGCAGGCACCCCCACCCCTACCCAGAAGCCAAGCCAGCCTCTCCTGCACTCTCTCCTTTTCTTCCCTTGTCTCCATAGGATCATAGAATGGGAGAGCTGGAAGGGGCCGGGAGGTCATCGGGTCCACCCCCCCTGCTGCCGCAGGACACCAGGCCACACCACCCCACTCAGAGGGCTGTCCAGCTTCCCCTTGAGTGCTTCCAGTGTGGGAGAGCCCCCCACCTCTCTGGGCAGCTGGTCCCACTGTCTTATTGCTCTGACAAGGAGGAAGCTTGGAAGATGCCCAGCCTGAATTTGGGTTGTCCCAGCTTGAACTGATTATTCCGTGTCCTACATTCTGGCATCAGCAAGAAGAGATTGTGACCTTCCTCTTTGTGACAGCCTTGGAGGGACTTCTAGAGGGACACCGTGTCCCCCCTCAGTCTTCTCTGCCCAGTTCCCTCAACCTCTCCTCACGGGGCAGTGTTCCCAAACCCTGGATCATTTTGGTTGCCCTCCGCTGGACCCCTTCTCATTTTCCTGCATCTTTCTTACATCTTGGTGCCCGGAACGGGAGACAATATTCCCGGTGAATATCCAGAGCCCTGGCAGGGAGCGGCATAAAGCCCCGTAGATGAATCACGCTGCCAGCACCTTCTCGTGCCTGCACTGAACAATCAGGGCTGTGCAGGCCCACGGAAGCGATGCGGGAGGGGGGAGGTCCCAGCCCTTTGCGGGGAGCTGGTCCATCTGTATTCCGGGCGAGCGGCAGCCGTGCCAAGCCTGTCGCTCGTTCGCATCCTGAGCCAGCTCTCAGGGCCGGCCTCCGTCTTTGGGACTGTTGGAGAACATGCTCTCCTGCCCACTCGGCCCTTTTGCGACCCGCAGCCGCCCGCTCCGTCTCCACGAGACGAGACGCCTGGAGTGAATGCGAATAAGCAGCAGTGGCGGAAGGGAAATGCAGCGAGAAAGTCCAGAGGAAACTTTCTGACGTGGCCGTTTATAGTGCAGGTGAGTCGTCTTCCCGAGGGGGAGCGGGAAGCGCTGCAGGCACCGGGCAGAGGGCAAAGCGGGCGGGAGCCCTCTCCGCAGGCAGGGCCCAGCTCCGGGGGGCTCGGCCTTCCCCCAGTCCTGGGAATCACGGTATTCATTCATTCATTCATTCATCTGAAGCTTTTATAGGCCATCTCTCTATTGGCGTCTCGGGACGGTTTGCAACACACAAGTAAAATGGCACAGCATGCAGTAATGCAATGATATAAAGCACATTAAAACCAATTAAATGTTAAAATAACAGGAAAATAAAAAGGTAAGTCCAGCTTAGGTGCGCAAGCAAAGCCGATGCAGCTGCCCCTCCCCTCCCCTCCCACCACTCCATGGAAATTGGCTGCAGCATCTGCAGATCCGCCCTCACCGAAGGCAAAGGAGGCCCTGGGTGTGGGGGGTCAGGATCCCCAGGGAGACCCTGGCGGCAGGTTGGTAGTGCTGTGCCCTCATTCCTCAGCTCTCCTCACCGCATCAGAAGATCGCACTCAGGGAGCCCCCCAGGAGGCCCGTGCCTTGCCCAGTGGCGGAGGGCCCCTGTCCCGACCAGGAGGCGGTCCTGCAAAGGGATGGAGGAAATAGAGACACTTCCCCCACATGATGTCCCTGACTCCCCGCAGGCTCACCAAGAGAAGGGGGGAACCTCCTCAAGGGTGGCTGCTCTCCAGCTTTGCCAAGGAGGGTCCTCTCTTTGAAGCTGCTCATTGGAAGGGCGACCCACTCCAAGGCCTTTTCAGAGACGAAGAACAATAGGAAGAGACAGATTGTGGCGGCCTTGAAGGTGCCCATCCCCTGTTGGCACCTGGACCACCTGGCCACAGACTTCCTGCCATGGCAAGCTTATTGCATTCCTCAGATTTCTAAATTTCCGGGTATACATTCCAAATTTGCAAAGATTATGCATATCCGTAGTCACTTTTGTCTGCTGTTCTGGTGATGCCCAAGTGGCCACCCTACTCCATGTTCTAAGTTCTCTGGGAAAACTCTTCTAACGGCCTCAAGAAAAGCCAACAATCTCTGAGCACCGTCTCCTGCCTTTCCAGAGGTGCTTTTCCGAGGGTGTTCTGTGATGCCACCTCCCTGCATGGAGCTTCTATCTCAACAGCTCCCCAGTCCGTCCTTCCACTGACACTTGCCCACCCTTAGCAGGGGAAGGGCGACGGTCTGCCCTCGATCCCGGCTTTTCTCCCCCGTCTTCCAGATGTCCTCTTGCCAGCTGCTTGGCGTGAGGCACTGAAGGACCAGCCCTGAATGAGCATTGCAGGAGGAGGAAACATAGAAACAGAGCAAGTCAGAAGGGGTCTCTCGGGCCATCTAGTCTGACCTCTGGCACCAGCCGGCTCCCCTCATGACATGCCCACCATGTGCATGTCCAGCCTGTCTTTGAACACCCTCACTGATGGGGCCTCAACGACCTCCCGTGGAAGCCCATTCCACGCCCTCGGGGTCCTAACTGTCAGGAAGTGCTTCCTGGCATCCAATTGGAACCTGGGTTCCCTGAGCTTTGCTCCGTTGGAAAGCGTCCTGCCTTCCTCTGCAGGGGAGAACAGGCCTCTCCCCATCTCCATGTGACACCCCTTCACATACCTGTATGTTGCCAACAGATCCCCTCTGAGTCTCCTCTTCTCCAGGCTGAAGAGACCCAGTTCCCTCAGTCTTGCCTCATACCCCATCCCCTGCAAACCAGCCACCATCCTTGTGGCCCTACGCTGCACTGACTCTAACCTGACTATATCCTTCCTGTAATGAGTGGCCCAAAACTGAGCACAATACTACAGTTGCGGGCGCACCAGAGTTGTGTAGAGTGGTAGTATTATCTCTCTTGATCTAGAAGCCACACTTCTGGCTATGCAACCAAGGGTGGCGTTTGCCCTTTCACCTGTCGTTGGAGCAGCACCTTTCGTTGGCGTGGCCGCTCCCCACATGCCACTCCCTGGGCTTCAGCAGATGACTTGAGAGCCCCAAACCGATTGCAGCCTGGCCTCACACGGATCATCGCAGCGGCATGAAGAGCCTTCTGGGGGCAGGGAGAGAAGAGGAGGGGGCGGAGAAGGGAGGATTCCTTGGTGGAGCGCTGAGGCAAGAAACGTTACACTAAAATGCTCAAAGGAGTTGCCAGTGGGTCGCTTGCTTCAGGCAGGGGGTTCTGGATCTGGAAGTGCTGAAGACTGCGGCTCTAGATCACCATCCTGCATCCAGGTCAACAGTCCAAAAGAGCTTCCGCGTTCCGACTGTGTGGAATAGATGAGGCCTGCTGGAATAGGAGCTGAAGAAGAGCCACGCTGGACCAGGCCAAAGGAGCACCCTGCTTCCCGTAGCGAGCGGCGCAGGAGCAGAGGACGCCGTGCCGTCTGGCAATGCTGCAAGCTCAGCACCTCTTTGGCCCCTGTTCAATCCATTCCTGGCTACGTCTCCTCCACACACTCCTTGAGTCTTCCCACAATCCCACAGCCCTCACAGGGAAAGGGCTCCTTACTGGGGATGCACCTCATGGATTGAGATCCTCAGCTAATCCAGTCACACATGTGTTACCAGAATGGTGTTACCAGGATCAGACGCATCATTTACACGTTAGCATGTCAACATCCCACCATTCTGCCGTCACGGGGTCCAAGGCCGTGGGCAGTGGGGATCCCAGGTTCCCTTCCCAGTCTGCACCAGGCCAACATCTCCAGCATCGTGTGTCTTCAGGACAGACCCTGGGACGGGGGTGCAGAAGGTCCCTCTGGATGCGCATCGCACAGGCAAGGGCTGGGGAAGAACGTCGGACTCCCAGGCACCTGCGTGCGGAAGCCAGGAGAGGAATTCTGTGGGTTCAGTCTTGGCCCTCAGTTCGAATTCCTGGGCTTGGAATTCTTTCCTTCCAAGCCGTGCAGCAGGTGACAATCGGAGGGTCTCAAGCTTTTGGCCAGAACTCGCAGGCCCCCCGCAGAGTAATTTGTTGCAAGCGCTCCAACAGCCTCCCCCAGACGTGCCTTCGGCGCCGCTGCTCCGCGGGACTCTGCTCTGCCCCAGCTTCGGCCGGCCCCGGAGCATGGCGCCTCCGATGAGCAGCACCCCGTGTTGCGCCAGCCAGGCTAGGGCACCTTCTGCATTGCCCGGTTCCACCGAAAGGGATCCATCGAGGGGCGACGAGGGGAGTCGTGGGCGGGGGGCTTGCCTTGGCCCAGCCTGGCCCAGCCCGGCCCGGCCCCGGCCGTCTGTCTCCCCTGCACCTTTCTTCTCCAGGGTGGAACGTGGAGGCAAGGAGCTCGCAGTGCTGTGGGGGCCACGGTGGGGGAAGAGCCAGCAGGACCGTCCGGCCGGCAAGAGCAGGCACCAGGCAGAGCTTGTCCTGGGCTGAAGGATGCGTTCCAGGAGGTGAAGCGCGAGGGAGCCGCGTGCCCCTGCAGGGAAGGGAGCGTCCCGGCCCGCTGGAGATCGTGCTGGGGCTCCACGAGAAGCCTGCTCCCAGTTGCCCGTTGCTGCATTTCAGAAGCAAGACATTTATCCCCAAGAGCAGAGACCTCTCGTGGCAGCGCTGCTGAGCACTGCCTGCTTCCCAGCTGGCCTGCGGCAATTGCCCAGCAAATCGGCCGTTCCAGGCGCATGAGGCCACTTGGTACAGATTTTCTTAATTGGCATCGCTGGGTCTGGATGCTACATAAATTGCCTTCAAGCAAAGCGCAGGCTCCATTGGGTAAGTGCTGGGGCTGCAGGAAGCAGCGCGGGGGCCCAGCCAGGCATCCTGAGGAGGGGTGGGGACATCTTGAGAGCAAGACCCCCACACAGTCCTTCCACTGGCTCTGGCACATTTCCCATAGTGGGGATGGTCGGGGCCCTCAGCAGGGTCCCTGCTCCCATGAGGACTAGCGCCACTCGCCGCTCGAGAGCAAATATTCTTTGCATGAAAGTCCTTGGCCGCATCTCCAATTAAAGGATCCCAGGTTGCAGGCGACAAGAAAAACTCCACCAAAGTCTTGGCAAATATGCAGGCGCCGGGGGTGGGGGGGTGGGGGGGTCTGATGGTACCGCGTTCTCAGGCAGCTTCATACCTCTAAGAGCAATGATGATGTTTCTGCCACAAAGGAAATTACTGGCCCATTTTCCAACTTCTCTTTGCAACATGCCGGGGGGAAGCCTAGGAAGAAACTAATGTGATGAAATCGTTGTAAGTGGTCTGAAAACTTTCACGTTCTCCATTGCCCCATCTCGAAAACATCCTTGCAGACGCTAAGCTGCTTTTTCAGAAGACATTCTTTTCTGCCATTTCACATAAAAGCAAGAACAGCGCAAAACTATGAATCTCTAGCCTGCACTTTCCTGGAGATTTAGGGTGGGTAACAGAAAATAAATATAAGTATAAAGTATCCTATTAATGTCCCAGATGAAAACCGGCTAAAAGCATCCCACTGGACAAACCCCACACAACATGACTTATCTGGAAGCAAAACATGCTTAGTCCGCTGTTTTTGAAGCAGTGCAAATGTTATATCATGCCAGCCCCTCGCTTCCTCCAGACGCCGAAACGCTGCCCTGAATGGAAAAGTCCCGCAACATTTTTGTGGTGGATGGAGAGGCTCAGGACTCGCACGCCGGAGCCCGCCGAGCCCGGGTGTGCCAGGTGTGCGGGGGCACAGCCATCTCCTCCTGTTCCATGTACTGAACAGTTTGGGGTGATAAAGCTCAGCCTGGTGGGGCGGGGGCAGCAAGAGAGGGCAGTGGCAAATAGACCCCAAACAGAATATTTGAGCTCTGTGTCCCCTTTGCTGGGGCTCAAACAGAAGCCTGCCCTGTCCAGTCTGGGCTTCAGCCTGCAATTACTTTGAAAAAACTCTGCATGAAGATTCGAACATTAAAAGCACTTCGATACGTGTATTTGAATACTTCTGTCTCAAAACAACACATTTCTGGACCCACATCTTTATTTGAAAATCCAGATGTTTAACAATAGGCTGATTCATTTTTGAGCTCAGAATATCTGGAGACCCATGAGATAGAAACATAGAAACAGAGCGAGTCAGAAGGGGCCTCCCGGGACATCTAGTCTGACCCCCGGCTCCAGCTGGCTCCGTTCACGACATGCCCACCATGTGCATGTCCAGCCCATCCTTGAACACCCTCTCCAATGGGGCCTCAATGACCTCCCGTGGGAGCCCATTCCACGCCCTCGGGGTCCTAACTGTCATGAAGTGCTTCCTGGCATCCAAATTGAACCTTGGCTCCCTGAGCTTTGCTCCACTGGAGCGCGTCCTGCTTTCCTCTGCAGGGGAGAACAGGCCTCTCCCCATCTCCATGTGACACCCCCCTCACATACCTGCATGTTGCCAACATATCCCCTCTGAGTCTCCTCTTCCCCAGGCTGAAGAGACCCAGTTCCTTCAGTCTCACTTCATACCCCATCATCCCCTGCAAACCGGCCACCAACCTTGTGGCCCTACGCTGGATTGACTCCAACCTGGCTATAACCTTCCTGTAATGAGGGGCCCAAAAGTGAGCACAATACTCCAGTTGTGGGTGCGCCAGATCTGAGAGGGAGCTCAGCTCTGGGGTGCGCCTTGGGGTGAGGTGTGTCCCTCAGGGCAGGTCGGACTGGAGTTCCCAGTGGCCACGATCCTTGTGCATCCCAGTGGCAGCTGGTCTGCAAAAGACACGGCCAAGGCAAAGCTTCAGCAAGCAGAGTGTCTAAAGAGCCGCAGTTTGCCCAGGCTGTGCTTCCGACTTCAGGTATTCAGCATGGCCTGCCAGCCAGTTTATATAAAGACCTGCATCTGCTGGGGAAGAGGAATCAAATCCAGAGGGGCAGGGTAAACAGAGAAACAGAGCGAGCCAGGAGGGGTCTCCCGGGCCATCTAGTCTGACCCCCGGCTCCAGCCAGCTCCACTCACGACATGCCCACCATGTGCATGTCCAGCCTGTCCTTGAACACCCGCACCGATGGGGCCTCAACCACCCCCCATGGAAGCCCGTTCCACGCCCTCGGGGTCGTAACATTCTTGGAGTGAGCCATCCAATGGCTTGCGGGGGGGAAAGGTGCCACCAGCTAGGTGAGGGTCCTAGAACTGAGTCCGGAGACAGCACTCCCACCTTGTAGCTGGGAACTGGCACGCCACCCTTCTCCCTACCTGTTGGAGCTGGCACAGAAGGAGCCGTCATGGTGGCTCTCTGAAGTCAGAACGGGGCTTCAGGGAGAGCAAGAAGAGGGTGCGGGAGGGTTGGAAAGGGAGGGGGAGGAGACGCGGGCAGCATGCTAGGGATCCTGTCGCCCCTTCGGCCTCTGTCCCTCCTGCTTCACGATGCTACAGTTCCATGGGCAGGGGAAATGTGGGGCGGCGGATGGGGCAGTGGAGGCCACGTCCTCTACCCCACCTCCTTTGCACAGGATGGCCATGTGCCTCACGTTTGGGGCTTGCTGGCACAGGAATACAAACGTGCCCCTAAGAAATATGTAGAGGCTGTGAAATAACTCGTCAGCTGATTGTCAGATGCAAAATCCAATCTATCACACTGTCATATATCCAATGAAAGGTGTCAAAGGGCAAGTGGCGCTCGCTCCATTCATCAGGCACACACTGACTTCATACACTAGTCATCACAGGCTAAACGCCATCGCCTGACAGCTGTCAAACAGCCCTCATTATCGATGGCCGAATATTGAAATCGGATATCAGATAAAAGAGTGTGGGACCCGGTGCGCAAACTCTTCTGTTCATATCAGACACCAGTATTAAATTGCGGAACAGGATGTGGGAAGGATGCGAGGGGGGGGGCAGGTCGGTGTGAGCTGTGTCTCTGATGTTTCATGGTGCCCCTTTAAAGGCGGGAGGCTCCAGCCCATAAATACCAAGAAGCCGGCTCTTGCCCTCTGAAGCAGAACTACAGAAGGGCAGGAGAGTTTCCATCCCTGCAAAACGTGCATCAGCACTTTGAAAAGGTAACGTGGGAGGCAGGGATGCTTTTTACAATGCCCATAAAATTTGCAAGAGCTGTTCCTACAGGAGACGCGGCAGGGAGGGAGAGAGGAGAAGAAAGGGAAGGACGTGGCAGGTGAAACAGAGAATCGGTGTGGAGAGATTTCCGGAGAGGCGACATCTCGATTGGGTCTGAGGCGACTGTGATGTCTCTGTTAGGGATTTGGAACAAGCCCCCCCTTTTTGGAATGGCCCAGGGGGGTGCCTCGAAAGGGGCACCTCTCTTTCTTAGCTCCACCAGCTCTGGAAAGGAGCCGAGCCGTTTGCTACGCCTGGCTAACAAAACGGGGAGGGGGGGCAGAATGGCCGTTCGACAAGAAAGCCTCAGAATGGCAAAGTTGAGGGAACAGGGGGCGAAAGCACGGGGGCCGTTCCCGTTCCCCACTGATGGCGGAACCTGACATCACAAGCCAGGCACAGATGGCTTGGCCGAGGGAAGCAGAGAAGGGCTTTCTGGGAGCCCTGGTTTCATGGGAAGCGGGCCTACAGGCTGGAGGAACAAGAAGGAAAGGATCCCCCACAGACCCCCTTTCCCCAACCTGGCCCCCTCCAGGCATGTTGGCCTACGGCTCCCATGCACGCTGGCTGGGAATGATGGGGTCGCAGTGCAGCACACCTGGAGGGGGCCAGGTCAAGGAAGCCTGCCTGACCCAGGTGCCAGCTTGAATGACTCCGGAAATACCCTTCCCGTGCTTGGTTCCATCTCCACCTCACCCCAAGTCCTGGCTCTCTGCAGGAATCCTACGGGGAAGAACTCAGCGTGCGCCCGAGGGGGGGCTGCATCACTTCCCGCCCCACTGGTTCAGACCAGGCACCTGCTCTTCTTATTGCCCTCCAGATCGCAGGGTGGAGACCCCCAGGAAGGTGAGACAGGGCACCTGGAGAAGCCTGCGAGTCCGCGGCAAAGCATCCGGAGCCCTCCAGCCCTTTCCTTCTCTCCCGCCTTTCCAGCGGTGGGTGAGATGGCAAGGCAGGCACAGATCTTAAACGGGGTGTGCGCACACACACACAACATTCATAAATCATGCTTCCGTTCCAACGAAGCTTGACGAGGAATCGTGGTGCGGGCTGGAGGGACCACCTCTCCCAGGATCTTCGCCTTTGTCACCGAGCTCTGTCTGAAGTCTCCGTGTTCATTAGGTTTCTCGTTTCAGCACTGCGGGGGCTGGAGAAGCCGGGGGGTGTGCCAGGACAAATCATGCCGGGCAAAACTACCTCTGCACAACAGTGTTCTCTGAGGGGGTCTGGTTGGTGTGAGGGAACCACGAGAGGACGGAGGGAAGGCGCCCCTGCTGAGCACGGGGGCCTCACCTGCCCACGAATTCCTGCAATGCATTTCTTGCGCCCCCCAGTGGTGGTGTTGGGCAAAACCATTTGCTGATCTCTCCCTCTCCCCACCCCTCACACACACACACACCAGGACCCAGAAAGAGAATGGGGGTTTGCACGGCCTCTGCCTGCTTGTGCAGAAAGATTAGAAATGCACCAGGGCCGTGACCAAGTCCTGAGCCGGGTCAGAATAAGGCTGCTCCCCATGTTCTGAAGCAACCGGGAACTTTCCTGCACAACTCCATTGAAATGAATGGGAGCCACAACAAATTCCCATTCACTGTAATGGGACTCATGCAAGGCAGACTAACCTGTCATCTGTCTTATCGCAGAAGGCTCAGGGAGGTAACCGAAACATCAGCACAGGACTTTGATATGAAGCGAGTGGAGGTTGCAAAGGAGCCTGCTCTACCGGATGCCTGCAGAGAAGTTGTCAGGCTGGGAGACCTTTTGGAAGCAGCCTTGCCCGGGAATGAACGCTTGGAAGGCGGTGCCCGAAGCCGCTGCTTGAGCAGACTATCGTGGGAAGCAAGGAAGAGCCTTAACTGCGAAGCACATGTGAAGCAGTCCTGGCATTTGGGGAAGAAGAGGAAGCGTGCCTCCTCTTGGGTGGAGAGGCAAAGATCTCTGCCGTCTGGGGCTCACACACGCACACCACAAATGCGAGGCCTGCTGCACAGCAAAAGGCTGCAATTCCCGGAAGAAGGATTTGTACTCCCAGAACTGCGGATAGAAAGCAGTCTCCTGCCTTGTCTCTAGGAATGGCAGGTAACTTACACCTGTCGGTTTGCAAGTGACATGATCTTTCCACTGTGAGTGGTAAATCAAGGCACGATCTTATGCATGGCTGGCCAGAGCATGCTGGGAGTTGTAGGACATTGTCTTCCTAAACCCACACGGGACTGCCCTTGGCTCGCCTGGCGGGGGGGGGGGTCTCGGGTGGCAGCCCGCCTCCTGCACACCACCCTGGGCCACTCTGCAGATCGCTCAGCGCACTGTCAGCTGGAAACTAGAGGCCAGGAGCCGTCGAGGGCTCTGCCCCTCGGACATCGAAACAGAGAAACAGAGCGAGTCGGGAGGGGCCTCTCGGGCCATCTAGTCTGACCCCCGGCTCCAGCCGGCTCCGCTCATGACCTGCCCGCCATGTGCATGTCCAGCCTGTCCTTGAACCCCCATGTGACATAAGGGCTCTCAAAGGAGTTGTGTCTGTCCCGGGGACACAGAGCAGCCCAGTTCCTCTGGGGGGCGCTCTGCTCACCCGCTAAGCAGCCTTTGCAGCATGGATGCTTCTCTAGCATCTCAACCTGCTTTATATGGCCGAATGAAATGCTATTCTGACTGCATACAAGTTGCGAATAAAGCGTGCTTTTGTCGCCTGGTTCCTTCCATTAGTCATTCATTCTGTTCCATTTCTATAGTGCCCCACAGCAAAAGCTCTCTGGACAGTTTGCAACAATCCATAAAAGCAGTAGAGAGATACTATGAAATGCCATATCTTTCCTTTTTCCTGACAGCAGATGTTATGGGACAGGTATTTAGGAAATTAAGGTAAATAGTAGTGACAAAAGATGAAATTCTCAACCTCATTGATAAGCTGAAAATTAAACGTCACGGGGCCAGGATGATATAAACGTCACGGGGCCATAAAGATCTCAGAGATGAAATTGCTGGCATTCTTATCAAAGCATTTCAGAAGCCCCTAAGACATATGGCCGCTGTGCCAGAGGATTTGGGAGTGACCAATGTAAAAACCCATTTTGAAACAGACATCTAGGGAGATCCAGGGAGTGACAGGCAGGCTGGCTTGAGGTCTGTTCTGGGCAAATCGATTGGCAGCATTATCAAAGAGAGGATCTGTAAAGATGCAGAGGGACAAGTCCTGCCGGGAAAGGATCGACGTGGCTTCCACCAGGGGAAGTCTTGCCTCAGGAACCTGTTGGAGCCCCCTGAGAGTGTCAAGAAGCGCGTGGCCAGGGCGAACTGCTAGACCTTGTCTGCTTGGACTTCCAGGGGGCCAGGTCCCCCCGACTCAGCTGCTGCCCTCGCAGTCGCCACCCCGGCATCCTGACAGAGGGACTGGGTGCCCCACCTGCAGAGCTCTGCCCACTGAACGGAGGGGCGGGCGGCACTTTTCTTGAGTTTTTGGCAGGGTGAAATGAGTGCTGAGAGGCAGGGAGAGATGCCCTGCGCTTCCGCCCACCCGCCCTGTCCTGCCCTCCCGCTTCCCTCTGTCTGCTGCTGCTTCAGGCCCTTTTCCACGCTTCCTTAGAGGAACCGTCGGAGCCGTCCGAAGCAACAGGGCTGGCCCCGGAGCCCCTGGCCCCCTCCTGCCCCCCCCCCACGATCACTCCACAACTGGCGGCCACCAGGCTCCGCTGGCAAGTGCCCAGGAGGGCGAGTTTCCTCTGCAAAGAAATTCTACAGCAGGATGACCATTTCCGCTAAAAATAAAATTAAAAATGACCAAGGGGAGGTTGGCCTTCCTTGATTTGGCCCTCCAGGTGCATTGACTACAGCCCCCAACATCCCCATGCAACATGGCTGCAGTTCTTGATGCAGATGGCCAGCACTGCATCCCCGCCCGCCCACCTGCATGGCCTGAGGCTGGATGCCCCTTCGGTCCCTCTTTGCCATCCCAATGCTTGAACTTTCACAGGTAGGGAAGGGCGAGCCAGAGCCTCTTCACCAGTGGTGAGAATGAGCGACCGGGACCCGCAGGGAAGACGGGATCGCCTTGAACGCCGGCGCGTGACTTACGACAGCATCCAACCAGGTAGTGGACTCCGCTGAATCGTCCCAGAAGCCGCATTCACTGTGGGCTGACCCCTAGGATGCTCCAGCGCCCCCTCCTCGTCCTCAAAGTTGCGGCGGTCGTCCTCATGAGCGTGAAGAGTGCTTCTCAGGTGCACCTCTGCACACGCTTGCGCATCAGTGCTTGTCTTGCGAGTGCCAAGCAGGTGCGCACCGCCCCCCTTCCCAGCCCCCCCCCCCCCCCAGGCACCAGGGCCGCTGTTTCTGTCTCCGCCGCGGATCGCCCTGGCTTACGCTGTGGCAGAGAGGGCCCTCCAGCTCGCTCGCTCTCCCGCCAGACTCCGCGCGTATCTACCGGAGAGCTATTAGGCTGTACAAATATCCCCGCAGCCGTCGGGGCGACTGTTGTTTGGTTTTAATTACATGCAGCTAAAAGCCCTTTGGTAAAATGTGTGATTTCGGGCTCTGTCTATTTGCGCTGCACTACAAGCGCCACGGGCTCCCGCTTGCGAGCCTCCGTAATACCCGGAAAGCCGGGAAGGAAAACGGACCCTCAGTAAGTGGGGCCGAGGCAGGGTTGGCCCGGCGCATTTTGGAGCCTGAAGTGGGGAATCCAAGGGGTTCCCGGGATGCACACCCTTTAAGAGGGCCCTGATCCAGTGCAGAAGTCTCCTGCACAAGCCCCGCTGAAGCAGGCTGGAAGTGTGGCCAGTGTGGCGCAGTGGTGAAGAGCCTGGGACTGGGACTCGGACGATCCGGGTTCGAGTCCCCGCTCGGCCATGGAGCCAACTGGGTGACTCTGGGCCAGTCACAGGCTCTCAGCCCAACCCACCTCACAGGGTTGTTGTTGTGGGGATAAGATGGAGGAGGGGAATGATGTAAGCTGCCTTGAGCCCTTTGTCGGAAACAAGCAGGATATAAATTGGGAAATAAATAAATAACTAACTAAAGTGGGCCGCCGCTTCACTGCTGTACTTCAGTGGGCTGATTCGGGAGACCTTCCTGTGCAGCGGGACAGAGCCGTCCACCTAGACGGAGGGTCCTCCCAAGCCGGCCACCCTCCGGGCCATCGGAGCGCTCCCTCCCACTTGCACACCATCAAAAGCAGGCTGGCCAGAGGAAGGCTTCTTAGTGGTGGCCCTGCCCCCCTCGCGTGCTGGACAGCCTCTTCCTCAAAGGCCCCCCCCCAGGCTCTGGGGACCCCGTCCACCTGGCCGACGAGCTTTGTTGGTAAATTCTGCTCTTCACGGATTTCTGCGGGTAATCCCTGCTGTCAGGGACTTTGGATTTCCGCTGCTGGACACATCCGCGCGGATTTCCCCTGCATCCCTGCAGTGGGCTGGCGTCTGTACGCCCCAAGAGCGTTCCAGGCCAAGCCAGCTCCAACATTATTTTAACCAAGCAGCCCGCCTTCTGCAGGGCTGAGCCATGCGCTGTGCCAGGGGTCCGAGTCAAGGGGGCAGAGCCGGGGAGCACGCTGGAGTCCCAAGGAGGGGTGGGCCTCTCCCCCCGGCCCAGGCAAAGGACCAGCCTCAGCTGCCACGGCCCTTTCTGGTCCCGGGCAGAGCTGGTTAGTGTCTGGAAGCCCTTCCTGCCTTGGGGAGGCTCCTGAGGAGAGAGAGGGGCAGCCAGGCAATGAGCAGAGAACCCCGGGATGCCCTCGTGCCCAAATTTTCCTGGTTGCCCACACCGGCAGCCCCTGGAGCTGCCTCTCCGCTCCTAGAATGCCTTCCTTTGCTCAAAGAGGAGAGCCAGCTCTTATCCCCATTATTATCTTCTCATTATTAACTTCATTATTATAACTCTATAGGAGCTTTACAATGTAATGAGCTTTACAGTTCATATCACTTTCTCTGACAGAGGACTTTAATATATGCGCAACAGGGAGAAATCCAAGAGTGGAGCTTTTCCCGATGCAGGGCGGCTTAAGAGATGGAGCACAAGCTGCGGCCTCATGCGGCCGCTCAGGGAGGGTGTGCGGGCACCGCACGGGCCGGCAGTCGGCACCGGGCCGGCCAGGTGTGCAGGTGTGACTGTGTCCGGGGTTCTTGCAGAGGCAGCCCACAGCCGAGGTTCTCTGGGCAGCGAACAGCATTTGAGAAATAGAGCGGCCATCACAACGCAACCGCAAAGCCACACGGAGGACCAGCGACCAAGGTAAAGCCAGCGCACGCTCATAAAAGCAAGCGGAAGCCCCTGGCAGAACGAGTCCCAGAAGCGGCTCTGAAGATGCCTGGGGCAGGACAGGCCGCCGCACAGTGCCAGCCGGGCCTTTTGGGGAAAGCGTTCCACATCCGGGGCGCTGCCTTCAAAGGACGCGCAGCTGAATCACCTGGACAGACTTTGTGGGGCAGCTGCGCAAGGCTGCGGGCTGCGGTGCGAATGTCCGTCTGGCTAAATTTGGGCTGGGGTCTTCCTGCGGACACGCTGGTCCCAAGCCAGTTAGGGCCAGAGGGGTTGCGACCAGCCCTTTCGAGTGCCTTCTGCACAAGCACAGTGGGTCTATTTGTATGCTGTTGTTGTTGTTGAGTTGCAAAGCCGTGCCCGACTCCTTGTGAACCCACGGACAGCGTTCCCCCGGTTCTCCTGTCCTCCGCCATCCCCCGGAGTCCTCCCAACCGGTAACTTGGTCAGTGTGGATTCGCCAGGCTGCACCAAGCCACGCTCAACTTGCCATTCGTTGTTAGAACAACTGTGGGTTGTTTCGCCCACAGTGAACCCAAGGTGCAGTGATGGCGGGTCCAGGACGTGGCAGCCGCACAAACGGTGGCTGCACCTGAGGCGTGACAGGTGCGCTACCTGCACAGCACATGGGGCGCGATTCCCAGCCAGCCCCTGCGAGAGCCGGGCACCCTCAGCCCGGGCTCGGCTCAGGGCCCCTGCCCAGGGGACTGCAGCCCAGGGAGCTGAGCCAAGGGAGCCGGGGGGGCTCCCACCGGCACACGGATTCCTCACACGCCCCCAGCGGTCAACGCACAGCAGGACAGAAGCACAGCCAGCGTGCCGGGCCGGGTCCCCAGGAAGCCCGGCAGGTGCAGACAAGCAAGGCTCAGCCGCGGGCAGGGACGCCCGAGCCCCTGGCAGGAATCGGAGACCCAGCAAGGTGCAGCGGGACGGGAGGAAGGCAGGAGGACCGGGAGCTGGACCAGGGACAAGGCAGGGCTAGGCGCAGGATCAGGGCCGCCCCGCCACCCCCTCTGCCCCCAAGGCCCACGTTGCTGCAGCGGTGCCGAGCTGTGCAAGGGAGCCTTCCGCGGAGGCCCCGATGCAGCCCGTGGTCACCAGCTCCAGCCCTCGCTCTCCTCCGCAGGTCGCTCTGAGGAAAGGGCCAGGTCACACCCCAGCCGCCTGCCGTGCCGGCAAGGAGCTTGCAAGCCTGGGGGAATCTAACGCACCCGTGGGCATGAGGACTGGCCGCAGGTGAGCCGGGGGTGGGGGCTGAGCTCATGGGGGCTGAGCAGGTCCCCCACTGGGACTAGTCTGAGGATGAGGCCGGGCAACAGCGCAAGCAACGGTGGCTTTTCGCAACCGACGGTCTGTCGAGTTGTCTGAACCCAGCCGTGGTACTTCATGATGGTAAATTTGGACCTTAGAAGCCATGAGAGGAAACAATGGTTTGCTCTGTGGTTTCTCTGCACCACCATGGCTTGTCACGTTGTCTGAACCCAGGGTCTTGGTTTCCGTGCTCCTGCTGTGCAAGTACTACAGAGACCCTAGAAAGAGGGGCACCTGCCGAAGCGGCTGCACTCATCCGGCCTCTGTGTGTGGACCGATGAGGAAGGCAGGGGCAGCACAGGCAAGGAGTGATGCATCCTGGGATTGAAATTCAGGCGCAGTGGCTGATAGGATGCACGTCAACCCATGGGGGACAGTGGGGAGGATGGAAGCCATAATAACATGGAACCCACAGGACTGTCTGTCAGGGAGACCTCGCAGGATCGCTTATCTTGCTGTGTGAACGCAGCCAAAGTCTTTGAGTCTCTTTAACACAAAAGCCCGCTGGAGATGGGGAGCCCTCCTGGGCGGACTCTTCCAGCAGCCCGGCAAGGAGCAGATTATGTTTCCACAGGGGTGCACTGAATGCTCCCAGTGTCCAAAAGCCAAGATAGCCCTTTGAGGCCACGCCACGGCCTTCTGGCCCTCTGCATGCTGGGAAGAGCACCGGAGAGCTTGGCCTGTCCCAGTCCTTCCGGAGGAAGGGCTGCTCTTGCAGCGAGGAGAAACGCTTCGCAGCTTCCCTGGCCCTCGTCTCCCTGGAAGGGGGCTTGGTGCCCATGTGGCTCTGACACAGCGGGGCCAGGAGCTTGTTGAAATCCATGGCAGGAAGGGCTGTCCTTTGTTCTTGGCCTGGGCAGAGGAACTGGTACATTGCTCACTCAGGCACCCTTGGAGGGCCCCGGACCAGGGCCGTCTGAACAGCATGATGGGCCCCGGGCAAAGCAGTGTACTGGGGCCCCTACGACAACGACAACTACCGTTCACTTTGGAAGTTTTCCAATTTTCCAAGGGTTAACATGCACAGATTAGTATGGGACCCACGGGCAGGTGCCCATCAGGCCCATGCGCTAAGACGGCCCTGCCCCGGAGCATCCCCGGGCCCTTCCAGGAGCCAGCGTGGCCCCAGCGAAGGGAGGGGTGGCCTTCCCAGCATTCTTTGCATTTTGCTCCAGCTTTTCCCGTGGCTCCATTTCTCCCTGAGTAGCCCCAAATCTGAAGTGAGCTGCCCGACTGGACCAGGCCCTCGGGGTGATGCAGGAGCGTCTCAAAGGACAGGTGATTATCTGGAGGAAATAGACCATTAACAGTGTCCGCTCTCTCCCACTCACTCTCCTAATACTAGAGCGTGGAAATCGCCCAGTGAAGCTGAAGGACAGGAGACGAGGTCCGGCAAGAGGTCTTTGCGCACCATGTAACAAGTGAACGGCACAGCGCACAGGGTGAAGCAGCCCCCACTAAGTCAGGGAGCCTTCAAGGGGAATTCGAGAAATCCGATTAGTTACTTCAGGTGATACAGAGACCCTCCAGCTCCTGGCACTCTCTATCACTGAATACCAGTTTCTGTGGCGCAAAGAACAGGGACGGATGGTTGCAGGACGCTCTGCTCAGGACCAGGCTGCGTGGCCAGGCCTCGTGGCATCTCTCCCACCTCGCACTGCCTGCCGCCCCCTTTCCACAAGGGAGTGTTTCGGTGGGAAAGGAGGGGTGCAGCAGGCCGCTGAGCAAGCTTTGTTGGTGTCCCGGGCTGAGCTCGGTCGGGGCTCGGAGAAACGTATCGTTGGACTTGCATTTGGGACCCCCTCCCTTTCCAAATGTCAGATGAGCCAGTAGTTAAAACACTTCCATTACTTCTGGGGTGAGGGGATATTCGAAGGAAAGCACACGGCTAAGCCACGTTTTGGAAGGGGGGAAAGGAATGTCCGTGTGGGTCCTGTGAATTTTACCTAGCATGCCGGCTCTGGAACAGAAAGTTCAGATTTGCCTCATGCTGCTCGTAAAGGCAATTTCCCTAACGAGAAAAGAAGACGCAAATCAACCTAGCCTTGGAAAACTCGGAGCAGATGCCTCCGTGAGGAAATGGCGCTCCAAGATCCCTGAAAGAGGCGGTGGGGAGGCATTCCTTGCTCCGTGGGACGGGAATGTGGCAGGGAACAGCCGCAGCTCCCCGGCCTGCCTCTGCCCGCCGAGCCGCCCAGGACTCGATTCCAAAGCCAGGCTTTTTTATTTGACATCTGCCGCGAGGGAAGCCAACTCAAGAAAACGATGAGTTTGCCTGTTTTGCCATCTTGGAATAATTCAGGATAATCTAGGAGAGAGGAGAGGGGAAGCAGTTTAAAAAAGCAAACCGGGTGAAAGCAGAAAGCCTTTGAAAAGTGGGAAGGAATCAAACATGTCTAAACACATCCCCACATCGGAGCCAAACCAAACAGGAATCAGCCGTTGGCTTGTCTTCACCCTTCACTCTTTGTCTGACGAGCAACAACACCACCACAAGGGCCCATCACAGCTGTCCTCGGGGACCCCACGCCGGGAAGTGCGCACACACAACCGAGGCGGCGTTTCCGACAGCGCCGTCTCGTTCGAATAAACAGCACCGGCGTGGAATCCGGAGCGGCAGCGGTGGCTTTTGGGGCAATGCCGGGGAGCAACGTCCCCTGCCCAGTTCGCTTGGGTTTTGGCACGTTCGAGGCGCCGCTTGAGATCCTGGGTCCCCGGAGCTGGTGAGGCCTCCTGGGTGGAGGACCCTGCTAAACAGGGCGGTTTCTCCCAGCAAAGGAGCCCGGCTCTGCCTCGGATGTGTGGAAGCAGCCGCGGTCCATTTGGGAGCCACCCTGCCCTCAGGAAGAAAGCTCCCAGTTCCTGGGTCTCCCCCCTGCCCGTCCCCACCCTCTCCCCTTCTCCTGAAACCCACATGCGCCTGGGCTGGCAACAGCGGTGGCGCCGGCAGCGCTGCGTGGAGTGGCGTGCAGGGTGGCCTTTCCCTCCTCCTCCTCCTCCTCCTCCTCCAAAGGGTCGTTTCTCCAAGGCCGACTGCGATGGCTGGCGGAAGAGCATGTGAGTCTTGCCTCAGGCCTTCCTCCAAACCAGAGAAGACTCGGGGTGGGGCAAGCATTCATGCCTCCCCACACTGACCCCCAGGCCCAGCCTCGGAGCAATGGATGCGCTTTCACAGGGTCACAGAACAGCTGGGTCGGAAGGGGCCGGGAAGCCGTCGAGGCGCACCCCCGCTGGTGCAGGACGCTACGCTGCACCGTCCCGCTCACCATCAGAGGGCTGTTCCCGTCTTGCGCCTCCAGTGTGGGAGCGCAGCAGCCTCCCTTGGCAGCTGGTCCCACTGCCTGGTCCTCGGACAGTGAGACGCTCCTCCTCGTGTGCAGCCTGCACCTGGCGCGCTGCAGCTCGAGTTCGCTGTCCCGTGTCCTGCGCTCCGGGATGAGCGAGAGGGGATCTTTTGCGACTTCTTTGTGCTAGTTGCAAAGTCCCAAAATATTGTGTGGGATGCAGGAGGGTCCTAAGGGAAGTCCTTAGGGCATGCCGAGCATAAGGAAAGCCTGCCCAGCGCCCCTGGCAATGCATGGAGGAGCCGGTGCCCCGAAAGCTACGAGATCGGGCACGGTTTCCCCAGGGCAGTGGCCTTTCCTGAGGGTGTTCCTCAGCCAGCTTCACACCACAGGACATCAGGCAGAGGCCCGCTGGCACTGGTCCAGATGGTGTGGACTGCAAACCCCTGACAGAACATAGAAGCAGAGAAACAGAGCGAGTCAGAGGGGGCCTCCTGGGCCATCTAGTCTGACCCCAGCTCCAGCCGGCTCCGCTCATAACACGCCTGCCATGCGCACGTCCAACCTATCCTTAAACCCCCTGATCCGGTGGTGGACCGTGCTGACTGGGGCTTATGGGAGGTACCAGGCAAGTCATCCAAAGGGCCCCACCCCTGCTTTGCGCTTTGCCCCCGAACCTTCTGGAGCCAGGACCCTCCAGTGTGGAAAGCCTCGTCCGGAGATTCCTGCACCAGGAAGGGCTTCCTGGAGCATTACAGGCACCCTTCATGATAGGCTTCCCCATCCAGTGCCATTCAGATGGTGTGGGACTACAGCTCCCATCACCCTAATCAGCATAGCCATGGGCAGAGGATCGTGGGAGTCATAGGCCACCCTAGCTGAAAGGTGCCAGGCTGGAGAAGCCTCTTCCAGGTGAATTCTTGACCTTGACAATCGCACGTTTTAATGCTTGCTTGTTGCTTTTTAAGCTTAATTCCAAATATGTGGCTAGTTTGCTCCTGAGACGGGGCCCACAGGAGACCCCCCCACATTTGTGTGCAGTGGCCACTGCCCATTTCCAGATCCAGTTTAAAGGTTTGATCCCCCTACAATAGTTTCAGCCTGGGGTACCCAAGTAAGAGCTCCTTTCAAATGTTCCTCATGGCAGTGCTTGAATGATGGAGGGAAGGATGAATCCATGCCTCTCACGTTCCCCCAATATCATCAAATACTCTCCATACCTTAAAAAAAAGCCCAATAGGACAGTTAGCAACGGAGAGGTGGGGAGATCCCCTATGCCCCCAGCCTCTGAAATCATTGGATGAGGTGAGAGCATCAAAAGTAAGGCTTACCGCCACGGCTTACAGGTGCAGGGCCTTCTCTGGGGTGGCACCTGCTTCCTCTGCCAGACCAGCAGGGCTGTCCTGCTCAGTTTCCTGGGTTTGTCCAGGAAGTTGGTTAAAACGGTTTTGTTCAAAGAGGCATTTGCAGGATAATTGCTACTCCGGGTGGATCAGTTATAACATTATATGCAGTGTTAGTTGTTTCTTTATTTAATGGAATCTTTTATGTTAGAAGTGACCCCTTCCCGAGGCTGTTGGCATAAAAAACCCAGAATAACCGATTACAAATAAATTGACGTGTAGCCAGGAGGCTACAACTTACTTCCCTGTCCTAGTCCACTTTACGGGGTCGTTGCGTGGATAGAGGGGACTCAGAGGTCCCCCCCCCCATATTTACTGCCCTCGTGGGAGCAGAGAATGGGAATGTGGCAAATACGATGCACACGTAGACGGAGAGACCTGGAATCGCCCCCAAAATGGCAGGCAGCTGCAGCGCTGCCACGCGCGGCGATAAACCCGGCGAGCGCGGAGCCCTGTGTACACAACGGCAGCCCCGTTAGCATGTTCCAACTTACAATGGGTTTCTTATGCTATTCATAACCGCTTAACAAGACAGCCACTGGCAAATTAACTAAACATCAATTAGCGGGGAATGTGGTCGTCACATCCATCCCGTTAAAGCTCATGGCTAATTATCTCGACATACCTCCCGTGTATTAATTGGAACCTAATTGTTTCCCATATCTTGCTGGCATAATTTAAACTTGGGAGCAATGGAATAGCTAGGTGACATATCCATCAAGTTCTGCCCCCCCCACATCCCCCCCGCCCCCCGCAACTGCTGACGTATTCGTCCTCGTTGTCGTTAGGGGAAGCCTCCACCCCTCCGACCGGGCTGGGGTTGCGCAAATGGGAGAGCTGGAGAAAGGCATTTGGCGGACAACCCCTGGCCCCACCGTGCCCACCCCTGTGGGGCAGAGCGAGCCCTAAGCTCTTCTTGCCAAGGCCGCATCCAGCTGCGGCCGCCAACTCCTCCTCCCTCGCTTTGCTCCAGCACCTGCAGCAAGACTGGCTGCAAGACGGACGTGGCTCTTGCGCGGTTTTCCGGCCTCGCAGGTGCCCCCCACCCAGCGCCATCGGTGGCTCCAGCGCTGGCCTTCCCGCACCGGGCCGGCCAGAGCGGGAGGGCAGCGGGAGACGGCCCTTAGCATCCCTTCCTTCTTGCCTTTCTCGGCTTTTAGCTCCGTAGCTCTGCACAGGCACGAAGGCCCGCAAGGGCCCTAGTCCTGACCCTAAACCTGTCAAACACATTGGCAGCACCTCCTGCACCCCCCCCCCAGGAAAACCCTGGAGAAGGAGAAGGGTCCCGCTTGTTCCTGCCCTCCCAAGCCAGGGAGACCAGCACCCCCTTCCCCTCTGCCCAAAGCAGCCTGGTAGAGCTCCATCCCGGGCAGACTTTGCCCACCAGTTCGCTCCACTGAAGCCACAGTGTTTTACTTGCGAGTAAGGACAGTGAGGATCGTGTGAGTCACTTCTTTGCGCAGAAGACAAAGATGGCGCGCAGGAAGTTTGGAAAAGCTGCAAGCGTTTTGGAAGAGAGGGCAGGGGGCACTTGGAAGCCAGGAAGAGCCGTCCAGGGTGGGCAGCGGAGGAAGGGTTTGCAGGGTCCTGGAGCTGGCGGGACGCTTCCTCTCCCCGGCCCCACAGGCAAGGCACGCACTGGGCCAGGCGAGCATGCGCATGCTTCGCGGACCCCGTGCCTCAAGCGCAAGGAGGAGGGCCGCTGGCATGCAGCTGCTCGGGCCAGTGCTGGAATGGGGCGCTGCGACGGGGAAGGAGCTGTGGGGCAGCACTCTGGGGGCCTCGGGAGTCTGTTCGATCCCATTCCGCGACTTTCTTCCTGCTCCTCAACCAAAAAGATTTCCAGAATGAGTCGCGTCCCCTCAGTAAGGGAACTCGGTGGCCGCCCACAGAGCAAGGGCTCAGCCTGCCGACGGCATGGCAGGGAAAGGGGATGGGAAGGAGCCAGGACGGAAGTGACCTCTCTCTCCAGCAGGGCTTCTCCTTCGCCACAAGCGGCTGATGAAAAGGCCACGTGCGTTTCGTCTCCAGCTCACCCCTGTCCATGCACGTATGGGCACGCCAATGGGTTAGCAGGGTGGGAGTTCCCAGTCCTCTGGCAGAGAGACTGATCTTGGGGACTCACACAACGGTTTGGTCAGCAGGTCAACATCTGCATATCTGAGTTGCTTAAGAACTCCAGGCCTGATATGTCGAGTCCCAGTCATCTATGTGTTGTGAAGACAGAGAAGTTCCTCTTCCCCCACTAACTGCCCTTACAATTAGATTAACATAAACAACTTGCATTTGTGTCCTGCCTATTTTCTTCTTGCAAGGAACACCAGGTGGTTTACATAGCCTCGTTTTCATCCTCACAACCACAACCCTGAGAGGTAGGTTAGGCTGAGAGTCCAGGACTGGCCCAAAGTCCCCCAGTTGGCTCCATGGCTGAGCGGGGACTCGAACCCGCGTCTCCCAGGTCCGCAGCCCAGGATTCTCAGCACCACACCGCACTGGCGCTCTCTGAGACTCGGGAAGGCTCGCTCCCTCCCTAAACACATCCGTGCAGGAACCGGCAGCTGCAAGGAGAGCAGAAAAGGAGGCATCCCGCTCCTCTGCCATCTCCTCATTGTCTTCAAGGCGAAGGTTTCCCCACACACGCCGGCTAGCTGAGCCTGCCTCGGGGGCCGGTGCTCATCTCCGTTTGTAAGTCGAAGAGCCAGTGTTGTCCGAAGACGCTTCCGTGGCCACGTGGCCAGCATGACCAAATTCCCAGGCACGCGGAATGCCGTCACCTTTCCCACCGAAGGGGAACCTTTCCGTCTGTCCGCACTTGCATGCTTTTGAATTGCTAGCCAGGCCAGAGGGTGGCCCCCCCCCACCCTGTCGCACGGATGCGAACGGCCGACCTTCCGATCCACAGCCCAGCAGCTCAGCGGTTCAGCCCGCTGCGCCACCCACACCCTTCCAGTCCCTTCAGCGCCCCATAACTTCCACCACCATCATCCAGCGGCCCAGCTGCCTCGCTGGGTGCTCCCTTTCTTCTGAGATATTTAAGGAATCCTTCGCTGCGGGCCTTGGTGTTGTAAGCCACTCACTCCTCGGCTTCTCTCATGGTCCGCGTGTGCCCTCTTGTTTCCCTGGCCTGGGCAAGATTTCAATTTCCTGAAGGAAGCCTGCCTCTCCTGGAGAGCCCCTCTCGCGCTTCGTGCTGCTGCCCCCTTGGACTGGCACTGCCTCTCCGCACTGCCCGGCCTCACCCCGTGCATCCCTCGTAGTGCTTCTGAGCACCCTCCAAGCAGTTTAAAGGCTCGAACCCTCTTGACTTCCCTCTTCAGCCATTTTTTCTACCGCCTCCTTCATTTTAGCGAAGGCTCCTTCCTGACGTCAAGGCTGACTCCGCAGCACTTCTTCGGCAATCGCCCGCCTACGCACACACCCCATCCGATAGCGCCGGGCCACTGTTTCCCGTCTATTCGACGCCACTGGCATCCCGTCCTACGTCTTGGGCAGCCCATCAAGAATCAAATCCAGGATCGTCTCCACTCTGGTGGGTTCCACGACCAGCTGCTCTAGGGGGCAAGCATTTCAGCCATCGAAACATTTAGCGTCCTCTTCCTCTTTTCCATGAACGGCCATGGAAAGCGATCTCACCGGTCCAGTGCGCTTATCCACTCCGCGTAGCCGAAGTCCCCCAGGACTGCAGCACTGCCTTTGTTGGAAACCTCCACAATTTCCTCTCCGTCACAAGGACACTTGAGCATCCTGGTTTGGAGGACGAGAGCATATTCTGCGACGAAGGTGGGCCGGAGGCGGGCACTGGGCGTCTGTTGAGGGGTCCCGGCATGTCAGATGCTCAGGTCCTCCAGACTCCATGGCCATCCTGGGCCCAGAGAGCAATGTGGCTGCCAGTGCTCCCTTCCCCGTCCTTCCTGTCGAGTTTATGTCCAGAGAGGGACGTGCCCCTTGTTGATCTCTGCTCCACCAGTTTTCCGAGTGCCACCGTATCTAGCTTCTCCTTTGAACCCAGGCCCTCCGGCTCTCCCATGCTGGCTCTGGGCTTCCTTCGCTTGCACAGAAGCCCCTCAGCACGGAGCCCGCCGGCCAAGCGTGAACTCATGTTCTGGCCCGTGGGCTTCTGGAACTAGTGGCCGTGCCTCGCCGTGAGCGTGTGGCTTAGAGCCTTACCCGTGGCATCCAGGCAATCAGAAAGGGCGCCTTTGCATCCCCGGGGCTGACTTCACCTGAGCCAGCCGTTTCCAGGCCCTGCCGGCTTTCCCAAGCAGAGTTCAGGCGACAAGCTGCCCTGCCACCTTTTAAATAGATGCCCCGCAGTCTGGTCCCCCTTGGGTTCAGGCAGCGCCCGCCCCTCCCACGCAGGCCGACAATGATCCGTTGTGGGAAAGGACCGCCGGCTCCGGAGGCTGGGTGCGGGGCAGCTGTGGCAGGAGCGCCGGTAAGTTTAGAAAGGTCCCCGTGGCTAAAAGCTTTATTAAGAAAACTGAGTCCGACCCCTTGCTGGCTCTTTCCCACCGTGGCAGGGGTCCCCCCATTTCCCCCACCTCTCTTCTTTCCAGAGCTGTCCTCAGAGGCTGTCCGCCTCAGGGCCTGGCGGGCACGGGCAGGGCGAGGCGCGCTGTGCCAGCCCGACACTCAGCAGCTGCGACAACGCAACGGCGTGGCCATGGCAAAGGCCACTGCCGAAGGAGACCCTTTCCGTGAAGGTTCGAGGGGTGGATGAATGGGACGGCGGCACACGAGCCACACAACGTGCTCCGGCAGTCCGCAAGGTGTAAAAATAGTGATTAAGGAGGCACATGGGTTCTGGCATCGATGGGGGTCGATAGCAAGGAAATTAGAATGGGCTGACGCATGCCTCCCCCGGGCCCACCCAGCGCCCTCCGGCCGGGAGAGCAATTTTTCCACGAAACGACCATGGAAAGCAATCTTATTGATCCATCGGAAGCCTCGTTCCTCTTCTGATGGGCCGGCAGTAACAAGGCCGTCACCGGCGAGGTTTATAGGTTCGACCTCCCCGTCTTCTCTCAGGGATCATTCTCAGCCAAGAGCTGTCACCTGCGAAACAGCGAGCCCACCGCCCCCAGCCCGGCTCTCCGTTCAGTGGAAATGAAATTCTCCGGCTATTACTGTGGCGCCTCAGAGGGAGCGACTTAAAAAGCTTCTTTCTGAGTCTGTTGACGGTGGCCCACCAATGAGCCGGCTCAGCCTGGGGCTCCAAGCACGTTTTGCGACTGGGGAGATTTGGGGGGGCGATCAAACAGGCCAGCCCCTTTTCCGAAGGGGTCAGGCAAGGCCCAACCCAGACCCTGAGATTTCCTTGAGTTTTCCCACAGAGAGAATTCCCTTCTCCCAGCCTCTAAGCGCCGGTTCTCATACAAAGTAGGGATGAGCGTTAGAGGAGCCGCTCAGGCAAAGGCTGTGACTTGCCACTGTTTTTCGGCTTCTCACAAGACTTTCCCCCCCTTCAGAAGAGCAATCTTTATTTGATGTGGGATTATTATTTGGGTGACTGATCTACACAGAGGGGATCTGTTGGCAACATGCAGGTATGTGAGGGGGTGTCACACGGAGGTGGGGAGAGGCCTGTTCTCCCCTGCAGAGGAAGGCAGGACACACCCCAATGGAGCAAAGCTCAGGGAACCCAGGCTCCATTTGGATGCCAGGAAGCACTTCCTGACAGTTGGGACCCCGAGGGCGTGGAATGGGCTTCCACAGTGGGTGGTTGAGGCCCCATCGGTGAGGGTGTTCAAAGACAGGCTGGACGTGCACATGGTGGGCATGTCATGAGCGGAGCCAGCTGGTGCCGGAGGTCAGACTAGATGGCCCAGGAGGCCCCTTCTGACTCGCTCTGTTTCTATGTTTCTATGTTACACAGGTGTAGAAAGTATTGTTTGAAGACGGACATGAGGGACTCAAGGCCATGTAGAAAAGGAACCAAAGCAGGTGGACAGTGGTGCCTTCCCTTCCCTTTCGGAGCTAGCTCTGGCTCTGCTGAAAGGAATCGGTTCATGGAACACGAAGCAGGCCTCCTTGCCCGGGGGAGAGTTTTCCGGTGTGCATCCACGACCCCCAGCCTCTGCCGCCCCTCAGGAAACGTCACTTCTCTCCAAAGAGATTCTTCTAGAAGCAGCGATTTCCTTTCAGACTCTTGGTCAGTGATGCCGGAGGGGCTGGAGCAGCAGATTCGGAAGGAGCCGGTGGGAAAGGAAGCCCTGGCGCGGCTCCCTCGGCTAAGATCTCCAGGCGGGCAGTCGCAGAAAAGGAACCCCGGTGCAGCAGGAGGGAGAAGCCCTAGCAGGACTGCGGCTGCGTGGCCAGGCGGACTGTGTGTGAGGGGTGCGCGGGGGCTCTTTCCCCGGAAGCGCCAGCGAGGCCGCGATGTCCAGAGAGTGCGGCTGGAGAAGTCCTAGGAGAGCGCATGCCAAGGGAGGCAGAGCGAGGCCCCGATTCTTCTGGGTTCCCACACAGCGTTTGCACCTCCCCGCTTCCTTTAAGTGCTCGCAAGGCCCTGTGCATGCCGCTTGCATGTACTAGAAACATAGAAACAGAGCGAGTCAGAAGGGGCCTCCCAGGCCATCTAGTCTGACCTCCGGCACCAGCCGGCTCCGCTCACGACATGCCCACCATGTGCATGTCCAGCCTGTCCTTGAACCCCCTCACCAATGGGGCCTCAACAACCTCCCGTGGAAGCCCATTCCACGCCCTCGGGGTCCTGACTGTCAGGAACTGCTTCCTGGCATCCAAATTGAACCTTGGCTCCCTGAGCTTTGCTCTGTTGGAGCGCATCCTGCCTTCCTCTGCAGGGAAGAACAAGTCTACCCACCTCCATGTGACACCCCCTCACATACCAGTATGTCGCCAACAGATCCCCTCTGAGTCTCCTTGAGGCTGAAGAGACCCAGTTCCCTCAGTCTTGCCTCATAAGACATCCCTGCAAACCAGCCACCATCCTTGTGGCCCTACGCTGCACTGACTCCAACCTGGCTCTATCCTTTCTGTAATGAGGGGCCCAAAACTGAACACAATACTCCAGTTGCGGGCACACCAGAGTCGTGTAGAGTGGTAGCAATACCTCTCTTCATCTAGAAGCCACACTTCTGGCTATGCAGCCAAGGGTGGCATTCGCCCTCTTGACCACCGCATCACACGGCTGACTACTAAAGAAAACCCTGCTCATCCACGAAGCTGCAAGTGCTTAAGGGAAGCTTCTTCCCGGTGCCTGCCCTTGGCGATGGCGCTGCGTCGGCCAGGCCGATGCTCTGCTCATATATTCATGCCACGGTTTCTAGGACAAGCTCGCCGGGCCTGGCGAGGCGGTGCAGTCCGAGAGCCTGGGAGGCGTCAAGCGCTCTTGGGGGAGACCCAGCTAAGTAGTGTTGGTTTATTTCATGCTATCGATCATATTTATTCCGTGTGTACCTGGCGCTTCCATGAAGGGAATGGCTCTCCCGGCACCAGCGCTGCGCATGCATTTGGTGTGCATCTCGCCTAATGGGCAGGCCCTTCCCAAGCCGGCCTCCTAAGCAAATTTGCTTCGGCATGTTCGGAAAATGTACCTCGGTCTGCAAAGAAGACCCTCCCCACCGCAGGAGGGTGAGGCTGTGACAGAGGGACGCCTCCTCGCATGCAGGTGCAGTGGCTCGTCTGGCCGCAGCAGGGGAGGCTGGCGAGGAGACCCGGACGTGCGTGGCTAGCGAAAATATAAACTTTGCACGAGTGCTTTGAGAACTGTGGGCTTCAGTTCAAATACTGGCTTGAATGTGTGAAGGCAGGAGAGTTCCCCTCAACCTGCAGACTGAATGGATGCTCAGCCCCGAAGGCCACCCCATTGCCTTGCCCCTCTCACAGCTCCAGGCTCAGAAGGGGAGGGGAGGGGAGGGGAGGCAGGGGCCGCATGCCTGGAAGGGGCTCACCATTGTCCTACCTCGGGGAAGGGGGGACGTTCGGCTGGTGTGGAGCTGCACGAGGGAAGGACCCATGACTGCTGCAGACCTTCCTGCTTCCCCCAGCTTCCCCGGAGCCAAGGTGCTGGTGGCGGCAGCCGGGTTCAGGGGGGTGCAAGGTGCAGGACGGGATGTGCCTGCGATGGCTCAGGTGGCCGGGGATATCCGCTCGGCCCGGAGCCCTGGAGCGCTGGCAGGTTTCCTAGTGTGGAGGTGGAGGGGGAAGGCAGCCCCTCCGAATCCTGGACCAGCAAACACAGCCAGAGGGTGCTTAACCTGAGGGCGGGTTAAAATGAAGCAGGCGGGTTGGGCCAGAAGAGTTTGTGGGAGATCCATCAAAAGGGCCCCCTGCTCCCTCCCTCCCTCCGCTCCAACAGACACTTGTGGCTGCACGTGCCCCATGTGGGTTGTACCCTCCAGGCCACTGGTTGAACTCATCGCTGGGCATCCGGTCGGGCGCTCTTCACTTCAGGGGAGCACGGGCCAAAGCGGCCCCCTGCAGCGCCCCCCATGGGCTGTGCACGGAGCTGCAATGGGGAGCGGAAGGGGGGGCAGAGCAGCGCCGGAGTCACCAGATCATCATTTGGCTGTTTGTCTGGAACAGAGGTGCAAAATGTTACATTCTTTATATTCTTTTCGGCGTCAGGTGAAACGCTTTTTATTTCCCAACTATTTTAATGTTTAATTGATTCTAACTGGGGTTTTAGTATATTAATGGCCGGAAGCTTTGGGGTTTGTTTTATTCTACATATTTATTGTAAGCCTTCCCGAGATGTTCTGTAGGGGATGGGATAGACAAGCTTTTAATTAATTAATAAATAAAATGTCTCATTGCAGAGGCTCTAGCGATGCTTTGGGGAACATACAATTTGGGAAGCAAGGGAAATGACTGAAAGTAAACGTCTTTTCATCTCCCTCTCTCTCCCCCTCTCTAACAAACACACACGCACTCTCTCTCTCTTCCCCTTTCCCTCCCACCATCCGTGTCTCTTGAGGGGCCCTGCTTGTCCCTTGCTTGGTGATGCAGCTTGGCATGTGAACGAGCCAGCACCGATCAAATGCGCCTTTCCTGGCGCATCGCCACATTTCCAAGAAAACGGCACACTTCGGTGAGCTCAGGACGCTCCGTCAACTGCAAGCCATCAGCCGACACATGTCAGTCGGAACAAGCTATCGACACCTGTCAGTCGCAGTTTGTTCCGGGAGCCACTGACGGACAAGCACGTGCATTTCAGCCAGCTGTGAGATGTTCCCCAACAAGCCTCGCATCTCAGGGAGCTCTGTAAGACAAGGCCACATCAGTGTCCCCCTTGCCATGGCAAAGGACGAGCAGACACAGAGAAGCCACGTGGTCCCTGAATCTCAAGGTAGTTTCTGCTCAGAATCACCTTCCCTGAATCACCACCCACGGGAGGAAAGACACGGAGGCCCCGACGCCTCCCCTGCCTCCCGCAAGCGGCCAAGCTGCTTGGACCGGCGACTTCGAGATAAACCATGAGCAGAGGGCAGCGGCTGCTTGGCCATGCACCGTCCGTCCTGCCACAGCCTGATTCAGAGTTTGCTCGCCTTCATCTCGCTTCCACTAACCCACACAAGCCTGTTTGAAGTGTAGTTTGACTCGCAGAAGCCCTTCAATATGACTTTGAAAAATGGAGGTGCAGCCATCAAACTCAGTCCATGACTGAGACTACAGGGAAGATCCCAACTAATCTGCTGAAATTTCCAAAGCAGAACCTACAGCAGCTGAGTAAATGTCAGAAGACGCCAACCGAGCCCAGCGGGAGGCTGGTCCAGCCCTCCCTGTCTGTTGCACCTCCACCTCAGGTATACCTGCGCTAAGTGGCCGGGGCCCTGGGGCTTCCAGGCAAGACCATTCTGCAATATTGCAGCGTCTGGTTATGAACCACGTATACACCGCTCAGTGTTTTCTCTCGCACGTGTCCTCCTTTCCTGAGGATGCTCCGCCCAGGATTAACGAGGGCTGAGTGGGATGAGGGATGCAAACCTTTGTCAGACTTCATCTGAGGGCCTTTGCTGATGGTGCCACAAAGCTGGAAACAGCTTTTGCATCCTGCTATCAAAGCTGCAGCATCTCCCATTTCTCAGAAGACAAGAAAGTCATCAAACCCCAGGAATATTCCCAGGGCTCTGAGACCATCTGCCAACTTCTAAATGCATCTGCCACTAATCTCATTAATGCAGTTCTGAGGGGGACAGATCCTTCCCATCCGCTCCGCTCCGGGGGACACTGCCCATCCCGAGCAAGGTGGGAGAGGCTCGCAACTGTAGTAATGACAGGGCTGCCTGCTCCAGAGGGACCTCAGGCGGCGCGATATCAAAACAGGAGGATCTCTTTGATTTGCAAATCCTTTGGATTAGAAGCAGCCATTCCAAAGCATCTTCTCCAAGCCCATTTGAGTGGCAGAAGCAAAGCCAGCACATAAAATAAAAGAAACACAATTGGTAATTCTAATGAGGGTGATAACAGAATGACATTAGCAAGTTAAGATGCCTCTCTGGTCCCTCGAAAAGTATCCATGGCAACTCCGGATCCAGAGGAACCCGGGGCTGCTGCCGAGCTGGCAAAGACCCACAAGCTCGGATCCGGGGCCCTGGTGGCCACCCCCACAAGATGCAGGGAGGGCCCCGGTTTGGAGGGCTAAAGGGCGATGGGGCAAATCCATGGAGGGGGAAGCAGTCTGCTCATCCTGATCGCCGCACGGCGCCTCGGGCATCGGGGCAGGAGCCCACGTGCCCCGGCGGCTGAGGAGCCTGCGCAGGAGGTGCTGCCGGGCTAGCAGCGGACGGCCACTTGGCCACTGCGTGGACAGTGCCGGACTGACTGGCCTTGCTCTGGCCCTTCTCGTGTGCCTCGTTTCTGCTGTTTGGGCAGGCAGGCTCCCCTGGGCCCCTGCTAAGGCCCCCGGAGGCGCTCCCCCTCCTCCCTGTTCCAGCCCAGGGCTCACCGGCCCACACGAGGGTGGAGGCGAGAAAGAGGCGCAGGGAGTGGCATGGCCAGCGTGGCCCCAGGCTCTCTGTGTGCCAAGCGAAAAGAAGCCGAGGGACCAGCACAGCCGCTGGCAGGGTGGGCACAGAGGAGGGGGATCATTCAGGGTCTGGCTTGTCAGTCTGAACTAGAATCGTTTCCCTCTTTAGGAAATCCTAGAAGAGGAGAGTTGGAAGGGGCCGGAAGGCCATCGAGTCCCACCCCGTGCTGTTGCGGGACACCAGGTCACCCCACCCCACCCAGAGGGCTGCCCAGTTCCACCTTGAATGTCCCCAGTGTGGGAGAGCCCCCCACCCCTCCAGGCAGCTGGTCCCACTGTCCTGTTGCTCTGACAGTGAGGAAGCTCTTCCTGATGCCCAGCCTGAACCTGGGTTGTCGCAGCTTGCCTTGATTATTCCGTGTTCTGCTCTCTGGGATCAGCCAGAAGAGATCCTGACCTTCCTCTTTGTGACAGCCTTGGAGGCACTTATAGAGGGATATCATGTCCCTCCTCAGTCTTCTCTCCTCAAGGCTGACCATGCCCAGTTCTCCCAGTCCCTCCTCACAGGGCAGTGCTTCCAAACCCTGGATCGTTTTTGCTGCCCTCCGCTGGGTCCTTTCTCATTTCCCTGCCTCTTTCTTCAATCTGGGCACCAAGAGTTAAGACACGGGATCCCAGGCAAGGCCTGACAAGCGTGGGGCATAGATGGAAGAGAGCAGGCAGCCAACAGACGTGCCATGGAGGGATGGTGTGGGCAGCTTGACGGAGCAGCTCGGCACGTTGGCCTGGAGTGCTCCATGGAAGCGGGCGGGCTCCCTCTGGCTTTCTGGGCAGTGGCTTCACAGCCCGGTAGGCAGCGTGCGCCCCAAGCCCCAGCAGGAACCTTGAGGGCTGCGGTGCTTCCTTGAGTGGGAGGGGAGAAGAGCGAGGCCCGGCCCTCCGGGGAGGCCACCGCACCACCCCAAAGGGTTGCCTCAGACTCAGCGCATGCCCAGGGGCTGCGAGATCCGTGCATGAGCCTGAGAGCGCCCCCTCCTGCCCCCATAGCTCTTGCAGAGACGAGCCGGGCTTCACTAACTGGAATTGGCAAAAGATGGCCCAGGATCGCCCTGCGGCAAGGGAGGCTTACTCCCCCTCGCAGGATCCCTTTTGGCGAGTGAACTGACATGGGCAGCAAAAAGCCAGTGGGGAAGACGCTGTGCAGCGGGGGCACCTCCTTCAGCCCTAGCTGACCCCCCTGGATTGTGCAAGCAGGGACTCCGGCTTGAAGGGCGCCCATGCCCGATGCCTTCCTGTCCCATTCTTGTCCCCGAAACTCCTGTGCACAGGCTGCAGGTGACCTGCAATACAACCTCCCTTCCGTTGCAGGAGATGAAGTGCGTGTGTTCGTTAACACAAGTGCTGATTCATATCATTAAGTACTACATGCCAACCTTTATAATACATTTAGTGTGTCCTTATCCAGTGCCCTTAAATGCGCCGTGCCGGCCTTCCCCAGCACGGCCCCCTCCAGTTGCTCCGAACTGTGAAGCCATTAGATGGAATTGCCTTCCTGGCAGGGGAGGTGGGCGACCCCAACACCTGTGGTCTCCTCATGCATTGCAGCTTTTCGTCTGAGCTACCCATAATGCTGCAGGGTGGTGAACCTATTTGAGCCCCATGGATGTAGGAGTCGCCCACCTCCCCAGCTTCCTGGGGATGCTTGTTCTTGAAAAAAAAAATGTTTTCGGTAGGTGCTGCGAACCTTGAAGGGTCAGGACTGGTCCCGTCT
Source organism: Varanus salvator macromaculatus (assembly GCA_023646645.1). Taxonomy (NCBI): domain Eukaryota; kingdom Metazoa; phylum Chordata; class Lepidosauria; order Squamata; family Varanidae; genus Varanus; species Varanus salvator. Next base: position 1,329,104 of record JAIXND010000827.1, on the reverse strand, counting down.
GTAGTAGCCCTATTCTTTTGGAGTCAGGCAAAGACCTTTTCATTCTCCTGGTATTTTAACAATTAATTGGTTTTACCCAGTTTTTACTACTATTTTAGATGTTGTGTGCCGTCATTACGGTTTTGTTCTGGGTTTCCTCTCTTGTAAGCCACCCAGAGACTTTTTATAGTAATGGACGGCATAGACAATTTGTAAATAAATAAATAAATAAATAAATAAAAATAGTGATAGGGAAGGTTCCAGGATGGATGTGATGATAATAGAGGCCTTCTCACAACCCATCACAACTCAGATCTCCAAATGCTTGGGCACCCCCGGGAGGAAGTGCCTGGATAACAGCGGTGTTACCCTTATGAGAACCACCGTAAGGAGGTTGCCTCCTGATGACCAGAGAAACCACCCAGGCTGGCGGGCAGCTCAATGCGGCCCTTGGGGCACAGGCGAAACCTCAGGATTTGACATGTTCAGGAGGACCAGACTCTCCACCAGCCCAGGTGTCAAAATGGAGCTTCCTTGGTGAAAGGTTGTTGTCGTTAGTCGCAAAGTCGTGTCCGACCTCACAGATAACACTTCCAGACCTTCCTGTCCTCCACCATCCCCGGAGTCCACTTAAGCTCACACCAACTGCCTCAGTGACTCCATCCAGCCACCTCATCCTCTGCCGTCCCCTCCTTCTTTTGCCATCTATTGTTCCCAGCATCAGGCTCTTCTCCAGGGAGTCCTTCCTTCTCATTAGGTGGCCAAAGTATTTGAGCTTCATCTTCAGGATCTGGCCTTCTAAGGAGCAGTCAGGGTTGATCTCCTCTAGGACTGACCGGTTTGATCGCCTTGCGGTCCAAGGGACTTGCAGGAGTCTCCTCCAGCACCACAATTCAGAGGCCTCAGTCCTTCGGCGCTCGGCCTTCCTTATGGTCCAGCTTTCACAGCCATACATTGCAACTGGGAAAACCATCGCCTTGACTATACGCACTTTTGTTGGCAGGGTGATGTCTCTGCTTTTTAGTATGTTATCTAGATTTGCCATAGCTATCCTCCCCAGGAGCAAGCGTCTTTTAATTTCTTGGCTGCAGTCCCCGTCTGCCGTGATCTTGGAGCCCAGGAAAATAAAATCTGTCACTACCTCCATTTCTTCCCCATCCATTTGCCAGGAAGTGAGAGGACCGGATGCCATGATCTTAGTTTTCTTAATGTTGAGTTTCAAGCCAACTTTTGCGCTCTCCTCCTTCACCCGCATCAAGAGGCTCTTCAGTTCCCCTTCACTTTCTGCCATGAGAGTGTTGATAATAGGCGCACACAGATTTGTGTACCTGTGAGAACCTGGAAGCAACAGGTTCAGCTCTCCTGAAAGCAGAAGGTAGGACTCTGTGAAACTTGTGGGTTCACATAAAAGATTAAATTAGTTCAAGGCACACACCTGCCACCAGCTGTGAGAATGGAGCCTCCATCTACGTGGGCAGCGCATCCCCGAATAACAGATGCTCGGAGTAAGCACAGCAAGGAAGCGTCCAGTTTTCCTATGCCAGTCATGGGCTTCCTGGAAGCAAACCACTAGCCATGGCTGACAAGACGAGGCTGGACTAGAAGGACTACTTGGGCCTGATCCTACCAGGCTCTCCACAGCTTTCATACTGGGATGCAGCCCCAGGGTGGCCCGCTGCGGCCTTAAAAGCAATCCGGTACGGGGAAGTTTTGCTACCTGAATCAGAGGCAACCCCCACCACCACGAGGACCGACACTCGGCAGCAGGCACCACGGTGGTGAGTTCAGCCCCATGGGTATCTGCTGCCCCAGGGGGGGACCCCCACAGGCACACGGTTCCCGGCCTCCCTGATGCCTCTCTCAGTGTCTCACTACAGGCACTTAGAAGTGGTCTGCTAACCTGGGCGGGTGTCGGGGGGGCTGCCCCATTTGCCTTTGTCCCCTCACCCCACATGGGAATGTGGCCCCGGAGATCTCCCTGAAAGTGTCACTACACAATCCCAGCCCTGGCTGCTGCCTCCCCCCCCCCCGCCGTCCCCCAGCAGTGGCCCGTGCGGGTTCCCTCGCTCGCTCGCTCTGCCTGGGAAGCCACATCCATCAAGCCGGTCCTGCCTGCGCTAATAAACTGAGCCAAAGCCGAGCTTATAAATCGGTCGTTTCCCTCAATGACTGCTCCAGAGAGCGGCCGTTCTTAAAGCAAATTGCTGCCCTGTGATGGGCGGCGGGGGGGGGGGGGGGAGACGGCGCCCGCATTCGCAATTAACGGCCTATCCTGCACTATATATTCTCCGCACTTAAAAGCGACATCCAAAATGCTGCAGCCATTTCTCAAGGCTTCCCCCCTCCCCCTGCACAGTCTTGCCCCCCCCCCTCCGCCGCCCGGCTGACATCAAGCTTCCCACTAAGCCTGCTTGGGATTTAGTATCTGGTCTGAAACGAATAAAGGGCAAAGAGAGCAGAGTTAATCTGGAGGCAGAGCAGTTCAGTAAATAAAGAGCAAAGGGGAAGGCAAGCCACCCCGCGAGCTAACAGAACCATCAGTGAGGAACTGCCAGCTTTTCCGGCTCATTTTTGTTTGTGCATCTAGTTTAGCAGCTTTTATTTCCACGAGTAGCAACTCCGGGCTCTGCTTAGGGCCCTCTTGGCGGGGCAGGGGGTGCGAAACGCTCTGACTAGCGAGCGAGTGCCTTTTGACGTAGGGAAGGCAGCCTGCCCGCCTCCGTCCCCACCTGGGGGCACGCAGCCATCCCCTTCCTCCATTCACGCAGCCGGGCTGAGCTCAGAGGCCAGGGTGACCTTCGCCTGAGGGCTGCGTTACCCGCCCACCTCCAAGAAGGACACTGGGCGCCTCCCGCCTGGGGCTTCCACCGAGGTGCCTTGAGTCCCTCTCCAAAGGGAGGGGATGCACCCAGTGCCGGAGCAAAGCCCTCGGCCCGAGATGCAGAGCGAGTGCCGGCCCGGCATGAAAGCTGTTCAGTGGCTCAGGTGGGAGATCTTCCAATCCCACGGAAGGGGCCTCCACTCCCCAGCACCACTTGCACTGACTCGATGTGGACGCACTAATTGGGGTTTAATGAGCTGAGCGATGCCTTGCGCCTCCACCCCGTTTCCTTCCCTCCTCTCTTCTTTGTGGCCTTCATTCAACCCAGGAAGTCCTTGACTGAGCAGAGTATCCCATTTTGTGTGAACTGGAAAAGAGTGCTTACTGGCATCAGAACAAGCCAGGATCTTTAACCATGGTTTGAAGCTGGTTTCAGATCCTGGCTTCTTCTAATCCTGTTAAGCATAGTTTCCCACTTGGGGCATTATGGGAAATTACCCTTAATTGAAAACTTTCTGGGTTAATTTGTGTGCAACAACAAAAAGGAGGACTATGCCCTAAAGGCAAAAATCGTAATTAAAATAATAATGAACGACACAGTCCCACAGCCTGCAGGATCCTGCATATCTTGGTTTTCTCAGCTGAGATGTGCGCATCTGGAGCAGGCCCTTGAGCAAAGGCCATGCAAGCACCAAGAAATGGGCAGGTCACCCAGCACCCCCCTTCGGCTTGCACCGACCCAGACCTCCCCTCCTAAATTGCCGGCCAGCGCCTCGAGCAACCCATGCATCTGGGGCGCTCATGCAGCTGTGTGTGGCCTGAGGGCTGCACAAGAGCACAAAAGACACCCGTGCACAAGGCAAAGCCACAAGTTGCGTGGCAGCATCCCAAGAGGAGCTCTGAGGCCAGACCAGGCCACAGGGAGCCCGCAAGCCACGGAGTCTGGGCAGAGCGCACCTGGAAGGGGCCCGTCAGCCCCAACCCGCGGTGCCGCAGGGCTGCTCCTCTCGCCTCCGTGTCTTATGCTGCCGCGCGGCCTCGTCCTGGGCTGGCTCTCAAACCCGGCTGCCCACCGATGGGCTGGGGAGAGCCACCTCAGTGCCTTTTGAACCAGGATTCCTGAGTGGAGCCCCCGTGTTCAAGGGTGGGAGGGCAGGGGGGAATGACCCGTGAACCCCATCTCTGAGGTGCCGCCCGTTTGGGCTGCAAGTTTGGAGGCCGAGGGCGTCCCGCGTGGAATGGGCGGAACGGTGGAAAGGATCTCCCGGCTCCTGCGGCAGTGAAGTTTGCTGGATGGCTGCTCCGGGCAGGCCAGCGGGGCCCTTCGGAGAGGATGGGAAAGAGGCCATGCCATGCCCGGCACTCTCCTGGCCCCTTCGGCCCACCAGAACCCCTCCAGAACTTCCTCCCCGCAGCCACGTTCCCAGCCCTGCAGGGGAGCCAGTGCCGCCCCGTGCCAGCCAAGGGGAGGGGGTCCACATGCAGATGCTCAGCTCTGGGGCTGGGGCCCTCAGCAGCCTCAGGTCCGAGGACCTGCAGTGTCCCCGGCTCAGGCCATGTCCAGGGCTCATGGGACGGCGCCCTCAGGGGATGCTTCCCCAGGCATTTGCTGCGGGGAGAGAGGGCTGGCTGGACCTGCTCCAGTCCCACCCTGGCATTCTAGGCTCTGCAGAGCCAATGGCCACACTGAGAGCCGAGCCCTCCAGGGCCCAGCCTGCTCCTTGCCAGGAGAGGTACAATCCAGCAAAGGAAGAGAAGAGCTGTACGGGTGGGGGGAGGGAACAGCCGGCCAGAGCTCCCGCCAGGTGACTGCCCTAAATCCCTCAACTCCGGCGCTGGAAGCTGTAGTCGGCCCAGCCTTCCGGACAGAGCTTTGGATGAGTGTGACAATCCATTAGCAGAAAAGGAAATGGAGTTTCTGGGGGAATGGACGTGGGAGGTGACATCCCAGGCTCTGATTGTTCTGCACGGGGAGGCTGAGCAGGCGACTCACCAGACCGAGCAACACAAGAACTCGAGATGCTCTCCCCCGACGTCTCGGCAGGCAGAGTCCACAGGGCCTGGATTTAGTGCAAGGAGCTGAGCCCAGCGTGAAAGTTTGGGCCGCACCTGCACGCGCAGCCCGAACGGCAAGAGGCAAGGTGTGCCAGCGCTGCGGGGCCGAGCTGCGCACGTTTAATACCAGGGGGCAGAGTGGTATTTCCTGAGGAAAAGGGCAAGCAGAGCACATGGGTGAGGAGGAGCGCGCACTCTCCGCGGTCGTGTGCATCCATCCCCCCCACCCCCACCCTCCGCAGAGGCATCGGGGCTTCTCCGGGACCCGCTCTCCTGCCTCCGCTTCGGACCTCCCCACACACCGAGGGTCCACCATTGCTGGCAGCCTAGGAGGGGCCAGGGCCGCTTGCTGGACCATCTTCAGCCTGGCCCGGCCCTGCCTCCAGCCCCCCGGAGCTGCCCTCTCGCTCCGGGAACCCAACCCCCCGCCATCCAGGCCCTGGCTGCCCGATGCTGCGGTCCCCCCCAGGCACCCCAGCTGCATCCCTGGCTCTCCGCGCTTGATGCAGGAGCAGGCAGCTATGGAGGCCCTTATCATCCCATCTCATCCAGGGGCAGAGGCGGTCCTGCCCCGCTTTCTCTCCGTTTCTCCTTTTTTCCTAATCTACTATTGCTTTCCCTAAACTGGGGGATTTTTGCACACCCAAGTCTTGAGGAATAGTTTAAGCTTTTGCAGCTCTCCATATTCTTCCTGCACCCGCATTCTGAGATGCAGCTACACGAACATCAACGGATCACGGAGGTGCGGTTCGCGTTCGTCATGATGCTGTTATGTGCCGTCAAGTCGTCTTCCACCTGCAGCGACCCGCTCCAGGTGCCTGTCCGTGGCAGTTCTGTTCCTCTCTCCCAAGGTCAAGGCTGTGGCTTCCTTGATGGAGTCCCTCCATCAAGGCAGGCGGTTTCTTCCCTGCCTCCGCCCAGGGCTGACCCAGCCCTAACCAGACCTTGCCTCCACGCGTGGGGCTGTGCGTGGAGCTCCCCCTCTGCTCCGCAAGGTGCCGAACACACTGGAGCTGCAGCGAAGGCCTCTGAAGGCAGCTCTTTGCTCCGCTCGCTGCGCCCCGGTTTGCCTCAAGCTCCCAGGAACGGCCAGTGGCTGCAGCCGCCCCCGGTGCCGGGCGCCACGGGGCCACTGCGGAAGCTGAGCAAGCCAAGGACCGCTCTGGGGGCAGCGTGAGCGTCTGTTCCGTGCACTGAGCAAGCCCTTCACTTCTCTTCTTCCAAATGGAGATTGAAGACATATTTCTGCTCCTAGCTCCGCTGGGACCAGCGTGGGGTGGGGTGGGCATCGCAGCTGCTCACCACCGCGCTGATGGCAGGAGAAATGCCACCATGTTTCTGGATGGTTGCTTTGGCAACAGGTCCCCTTCTCGTTTTTTCCACATTTTAATTCCCTCTCCATCTCATCCAATATAATACACACTGTGTCCGCCGGTCACAGATAACTGCTTAGCTTAAAGCCAGCTTAAATTCCCCCAGCTTATCTTTCAAATGGCATCTGGGTTAGAAATAGCATCATGTGGATTCGCTGGCCCACTCCAGTGTACTGGCTTGTTTGGCCAAGGGTTTTAGGGGAACTTGGCACAAATTGGGTGAAGACTCTCCAAAATAAAGAGCGAGAGGAGGAGGGAGGGGAATCTACTCCTGTTTGCACACCTGCCGGTCTGAATCCGCTCCAAGCGTTCCAAGGGACGCAGAAGTAGCCATGGGCCACGGCAGCGGGGGTGGGGGGAGCAGGGGGAGCAAAGCTGCGGCGCCTCTGATTTCCCTCCTTATATCTTACGTTAGCATTTCTAGTATGGCCGTTTTCTATCCCGCAGTTTGACTCCATCCATCGCAACAGAGGCAGCGCCCGGCCTGGTCCCCCTGGGTCACGAAGTCGACTCGGTGGCCTTGGGCTGCTCACAATCCGCAGCTTGACCTACTTCACTGGGTTGTTTTTGTGAAGCCAGAATGGAGAGGAGGAGAAACTTGCAAGAAAGTTTCTTGGGGAAAAAAAAAGGATTTAAATGCAATGCAATGGCTACAACCACAACATTGCAATGTGTCAGCTGAGGGGCTCAGCTCCCCCTGTCCCAAAACCCCACCCTTGGTTTATGTCCAGTTAACTGCTAAAAATGCCCTTATTGTGCTCCTCTGGCTAACAGCTCTTTGCGGGCTTTGGCAGCCGGTGGCTACTCACGCAAGCATCCTTTCCACCAGCTTCGAGGGGCTGAAGGCAGCCAGATGGGTCCTGCCACGAGGGAGCTTTGCCTGGCTCCTCCAAGGATGCTTTGCTGCTTTGGACAAGCCCAGGCTTCCCGAAGTCTCGCCTCGCCCCACCCAGCCTGCCTGGGGCTTTGCTTCCCTGGCTGTTGGCTCCAGGGCTCACTCTCTGCAGGGGACCCAGGTGCTCGGTCCAGCGCCACTGCCACACGAGGAAAGCAAGCAAACCGCGAAGGCAGCGCAGCCAGCCCGTGAAGAACTGGTGCTCCAAGTAGTTCGCGGGGCGACCAGAGAGGTGCGCCACCACTCAGGAACCCTAGAGCTGCACAGGACGTCAGAGAGTATCCAGCCAGCTTCCGCCGATGCCACCTGTTTCTCAGAATCCAAGGAATCCGGCTCTGAGCAATAGGTGGCCATCCCGGCTCTGCTTAGAGTCCGCCACGCTCCCGGGCAGCCTGCACCGCCAGCTCATCTCCCCCACCATTCCCTCAAAGCCTCTTTTCCTTCCCATTTGATCCCCCCCATTCAGGCCCTCCCCTCTGGAGCAGCAGAAAACAGATGTGCTCCATATTCTCCATGAGAGGCCTTCAGATATTTGGAGAAGGCCCTCATCTGGGCTGCTCATCTGCTCCGTGGTTTGAGGCAGCGTGTCGGCCTCCTCTGCAGCCTTGCAAGGGGACCCCTACCCTGACGGCACGTCACCTCTCCGGGAGCTTCCAAAAGGTCCCTCTCCCCATGTGGCCGGGGCGGTCGTTGGTCCTGCAGTGATGAATTGGCTGTCAAGGGGCAGCCAAGGAGCAGATAAACTAAAGCGGGAGAAGGTGCAGAAAGACTCGGTGGAGCAAAGGCGGCGAGAGCTTTGCATTGCAGCCAGATGCGAAAGTCATCCAGTTTAACTCCTTGCCCAAAAGCAAAACCTTCCATTTGTCAACCTTCCTCCAGATTCATCCACAGAAAACGTAGCTGAGCTTTGAGGCAGAACACATGCTTTGTCCGTGGAAGGTCTCAGGTTCAAAACCGGGTTAAAGGGGTCAGAGAGCAGAGGATGGGAAAGGGCCCTCTTGCGAACCCTGCCAGTCTCAAGGGACGATTCTGCACCAGGTGGGCTTACAGGCTGGATCCAGGCTCGGCTGAGGGAGGAATCGATGCAGTGCTGGGGATCCTCTGGATTCCCTAGGCTCAGCTCCCCAGACTGCCCAGCTTCCCGGTGAGCGTGCCCAGTGTTCAAGGGAGCCAAGCCCCTTGCCCTGAGCAAGCGGAGCCTGCTTGTGCGCACCGAGCTCAGGGCATGTGCTCCCGCAGGGCCTGGCAGGAAAGCCCCCGCCCCAGGCCCTCCTTGGTGTCTGCCACGGAAGAAAGGTGCTGGTTACACAATCCAGGCTTGGTGAGCATTTGCAGCTCACTCTGGAAGACCGGGCTGAGCACAAGAGGAGGTGTGTGAATGCTTGGAGGGACAGCTTCCAACAGGGCTTGTCCCAACCCTCGTTCAGACCATACGACAAGCCATGGTGGATTTTTGCCATCATTGCTCTGTTGGGTTGTCTGAACCCAGTCACGGAATTTCTCTGTGGTAAGTTTGGCCTTCAGAAACCACGATTAGAAGGAATGGTTTGTTCTGCGATTTCTCCGTACCACCATGGCTTGTTGTGTTGTCTGAACCCAGGGTCATGGTTTCCAGGGCCCTGGTATGCAACCGCCACACAGTCCTCTGGAAAGAGTGGCCACCCTACCTCCAGCCATCCAGCCTCTGGGTACGGATGGATGCGGAAGAGGCAGGCAACACAGGCGAGGAGTGATGCACCTTGGGACTGAATTTTGGGCACAGTGGTGGATGGGATGCATACCAGCAATGGGAGGACCAAGCGGAGAGGGTGGCAACCGAGCGACAGGAGAAACCCCCTGTCAGTTGATCAGGGTAAAAAGCCCCCAGGGCATTCCCCCCCCCCCGCCGCCCCGCAGGGTTGCTGGCCATGCTGTGTGGACACGGCCCTGCCTGGGCCTGGCTCAAGGCAGCTCCCGACACCTCCCGGAGAAGAGCCTCCGCAGCACGGCTTCAGTCGCTTGTTCTGAGGGATCAGACGAGAAGCAGGCAACAGGCGCGTCTCTCCCGGAGCCCGAAGAGGTGCTGCCAAGGATCCATTGCGGGCCAGAGGGGCCAGAGGGCAAAAGGAAGGCCGCCTGCTCTGCCCAACCGGCCGGCACTCTGCACCTGGAAAGCAAACTCGTTGCAAAGGGAGGGGAGAGCAGGAGGCGGAGCTGAGACTCGGCTAGCAGAGAAAAGGGAGCCGGAGGTGCATCGGCTCTCCTGGAAAGGCTGGAAGGGGTCTGCGGCGTGCGGTGTGGCGATGCCAGCTCTGGCAGATGGGACATGCATGTCCTTGGAGCGCTTCTTGAAGGGCTGCAGCTCTCGCTCTCTCTCTCTCTCCACAGGTCGCCTGCCACGCTGAGGCCGACGCTGGCGCCACCGAGATGGTGGGGGCAGGCAAAGACCGCGGGGCAGGAGAGGGCAGCGCGGGCGGCCTCCTGCCTCAGGTGGCCTCAGGTAGGACTGCGCTCCTGGCCTGTTGCCGAGGCACCCCGCGATCCGATCCCTGGGGCCCCCTCGGGTGGCAGCGTGTGCGTACACATGCGTGTCGCTTGGGCATGCGCTGCTCCCGGTGGAGCTGGATTGTGTCAACAGCAGCTGCACAGCTCAAGTCTGCGCACGGCTCCACTTCCAGAGTCTGGGCTTCGCGTTGGCAGCCTTTGCTGGGTCGGAAGGAACCCTCCCACCCTTCCACACTGGGAAGGCTGGAGGCTCGGCCTTGGAGGCGAGTCTGGCTTCGTGCGAAGGGTTCTGCCGAGTCCAGCGAGGGGCCTGGGTGAAGTCCAAGTGACACGGAAGTCAAACTGACACAACATTTGCACCAGGCAAGGTAATTTCCACATAATGCTTCCAGTGAGAGTTCCACCGTGTTTCCCCCCAATATTGGCCTGCAGGGTGTTTAGCAACCAACCCACAGGAAAAGAGCTGTCCGTGCTTCAACTCCCAGACAGGTCTTGGAAGCCAGAGAAGGCAGGTATTCCATCACCGTCACCTGCTCATGTTGTGCGCACCTGTGCCTTTTTGGCCGCGTGCCAGGAAATGTCTGGCAAGGGGAGCCAGCCAGCCCCTCGGCTGCCGGGAGATGCTGCGCAGTCGGATCATCTTTGCAAAGGAGGCCGGCATATGTATTTGGCTCTCCTTGGTAATAAATGGAAATATCATAAATAAACTCTGCCTCGGGACAGAGATGTGCAGCCACGCGCATGTGGCTTCCATTACTTCAGATGGTTCCTCCGCAGCCCTTCGGAACCTTTCACAAGCTGTGAACATCTCGGGGCGCTTGTGTGCTTCCATCGATATCGGGCCACGTGGCACAGGATTGTCTGCCCAGATCAGGGCAGCTCACCCCGCCTGCCTTGGGGCACAATCTCCAGCCTAGCATCTCGCAGACGTTTGCTTTCTGCGCATGAGAACTTTTCACCGGGGGTTCCCATCTCCAGTGCGGAAATGCGCATGACAATTTGTGGATGTCTTGCTCACTGAATACTTTTTCAACCCATTTTCTTCCCTGTCTCTCTCTCCACGCGAGTCACACGCCGTGCCCGCCAGCCACGCTCTTCACAGCCCAGTGAAATACGCATGCACTGGCACACACGCACGTACACACACACACACAGGCTGCCTTCAGAAGTCACAATAAAACTCTGGCTTATCCTCTGGAGAACGTGCTGTGGCAAAACCATCAGCTTGTACACATCCCGTCCGATCTCCTTCTCTGGCCCTTCCACAGGGATGAATTCAGAAGCTTTCCACATCTGGACTGCGTGTGACGGGACCGTGTAGGGACGGATTTCTGGAGAAGAAGGAAGTCCTGGTGTGAAGATGCCAGCTCCAGTATCAGTGGCCGGAGCCCTCTGTGCATGAGTTGCTGAGGAACGTCGTCAGGGGAGGACAAGTGTCCTGCCTGGGGTTTCCCATGGATAGAAAGGATTCAGTGATAATTTTGGGCTTGCTGGCCTAATGGAATTTCCCCAAACCTGCAGTTAGATGGCAGCGCTTCAGTTGTGACATACACGGCGATGTTTCTCTTATTCTCTCTTGACACACACCCACACACCCTGCCTTACCTGTGCTTCTGGATTCTTGATATGTGGAAAAAGGAAAAAAACCACACACACAATTTTCTCGGCCAGAGGAGAGGAGAGGAGAGGAGAGGAGGGCTTTGAGCTTGGGCAGTTTGGCACTCAGCTCACCTAAATCACAGAACCATCATTGTTTTAGAGATGAAGCGAAGTTGCTGCTCCCAGAATGGACTTACTCATTTATTACATTTCTCTACTACCCACGAGCCAAAGCTCACTAGGTGGTGCACAACAGTTAAACCCATCCAATAAGCATGATACAATATAATATAAAAGTTTAAAATGGCAGGATAAAATAAAAATAAATGCCAAATAAAACCTAGCAGCAGTTCAAAGATTTAAACTACAGCAACAGCTCTATCCTGGCCTTTTAAAATTCAATTTTTATTGTGAGTTTCAACAAAACAAAACCGTAAAAAGGATATACACATACAGAGGGAGGGTTGAATGCACCAATTATACATAAGCACCAGCAAAGCCAGGCCAGCGATCCACATGTGTGTCTGCCTGTGCGTGGCGTCCACGCCATCCGCTCCTGTGTTGGAAGTGCCATTTGAGCATCAATCCCTTGCGTCAGAGGCATTAATGCTCCCCATGTTTAAAATTAATCTTTTTGCTGTCAAAAGGGTGCAGAAGATCCATTCACACTGACCATGCATTAACTTCCCGGAAGCTGGTAGATAGTTTAAATGAATGTCTGCATCCGTAAAGATTCAAACAGTGTTCCAGAACAAAGTTTATCCATGTTATAACCCCCTTCCAAAAAGAGCCAAGTACTGCACGTTGCCACACCGTAAGATTAAAGGAAGCAGGAGAGGACTTCCACCAGCAGGTAGCCGACTTGTTGTGGCACCAACAGACACAGAATAAATTTGTTGCTGAATGAGACCTCAGCAGAGATCCACGGAAGTTCCAGATCTATAAGCTAACAGCAACCTATTGATTAGACACTCCAGTCCTGCTCCAGACCCTACGTGTCATCTTTATTTTCCAACACTGTCTGAAACACGGATCGTGACTCCCTGTTCAAGAAGCTCAAGAAGCATTCCTGGTAGCTGAGGAGGCCATCCAGCTGCAAGGGCTGCACAAGATGCCTGGCAAGATGGGAAGCTCTTCGCCTCGCACCAACGAGAGTGTGAGGCAGGAGCAGGCAGGCCTCTTGGGGAAGCTCATCCCACAACAGAAAAGCCCCCCTTGCAATAGCCCCCCCCCCGCACTCCTTGCTGGCTTTGGCCCAGGGTCCCAGAGAAGCTCTGCCAGAGAGGATCTTAGGGCCCAGGCAGGAATAGGGTTCCCATCATTTTTACATCCCACATACTCTGAGGCTTTCTTCCTCTTGCAAGGAACCCAACTGCCTTACGAGGGTCTCTCCTTTTCCTCCTTGCTTGTCCTGCCTTGTCCAGTAAGTTGGGCTGAGAGTCGGTGATGGGCCCGGAGTCGCCCAGTGAGCGCCGTGGCCTCAGTCCAGCCCCCTCACCGCTACCCCACACTGGCATCTGCGGCAGGAAACGAGCCCCCCGGTCACCTGGCCCCAAGCCACGTAGGGCTCTGGGTGCTGACAGCAGCCGTTTGCGCCCGGCCCGGACATGGGCACCGGCCAGTGCCGGCGGAGAAGGTACTGGCCTAGCAGGGTCAGGCTGGCCGGACCCCGGGAACTGCCCTGCCACCGGTCTTGGACCAGCCGAAGCTCCTGGGCGGCTTCCAAAGGCACCCACAGGTCGCGTGCTGCGTTCCTCAGCTCGGAGGTTGCCAGAGTGTGGATTGTACCACTAGGCACCCCTGCCTGGGTATGGGGCTGAGACAGCCCGAGGTGCTGCAGGCCCCGAGCCCACCGGAGCCGCGCGTGATGATGCCGGTTCCTTGAGCACCCCCAAACTATGGCACGATCCTTTGGGGGGAGCATCCCCCTCCAGAACCGGCTGGGTGTCGCTCCCCGGGCCGGCCGGCCAACCACTGACGCGCCTTCCACCTTGTCTGGGCTGAGCCTCATTTAACTGGCCCTCATCCAGCCCAGTACTGGGCCAGACACTGATGGAGAACAGCCGCTGCCTCCCCCGGCCTTGATGGAAAGCAGAGAGGGGGAGAGGCAGAGAGCTGGGCGCCGTCCGCCTACTGGAGGCACCTCAACCCACACCTCTGCCAAACCTCCCCAGCGGATTCATGTAGACGCCGAACGGCTTGGGGATAGACTAGGACCCGGGCACTTTCACAGTTGTCAAAAAGGAGTGTATAGTTTTAGCCTGCAAATCGAAAGACGGAGCACCAATAGGCACGCACCGTCTGGCTGCTGCGCTCTTACAATATGGGAGCACATTGGGGTCACCGCTTGTCCCTGGCAGCCCCGGCGCTGGCGTGGGCCTGTCGGCTGCTGCCCCACTGCCTGACTCTCGCTGGGTGCCCCCTGGGGACACTCCGGGGGCCGGCGCTCTGGCCCCGAGGAGCGGCTGCAGCTGCAGCTGCAGCTGCACCACAGCTCAGCCGGGTCCAGCCGGGCTGTTCTTGAGTTCTCCCTAACGGGGGCTCTGCCCCGCAGACCCAGACAAAGATCGGTCAGCCTGAGCAGCGGCTGACTCAAGATGCCAGCCTACAGCCAGGAAGAGCCTGCAGCTGGGTCGGCCCAAGCACCCCGCCAGTCCGGCCTCGGTTCCCAGGGTGGCCCACCCGACACCCCAGGCAAAGGCTGCAGCCAGACAGGGCTGCAAGGTTGTGAAGCTGACTTGGATCCGGGCAGCGTAATCAGACGGAGAGGCAGAGGCTTCCCACCTCCTCACAGCAAGGCTGGAAGAGGGGAGGAGATGGGGGGGCGCATGCCTCGGGCTCACTGAGGCTTGTTCCCTTAATGATAACCCAGAATTTGTCAGCACTTCCAAAGGCAGCCACATTCTCACAATTAACTGTCATTCCGGCAGTGCCACCTAGCCTCTCCTCTCCTTTCACAGAGCTTAATGCGCTGACAGGTTGTTTAGTTTTTCCGAGATTATACACAGCTGACTTTGATTTTGCAAATAGTTGTCAAGACGGGCGCTGTGCGGTTCAGGAGTTGTCTTCAGCTTGCATCGCTCCCATCTCCCCACTGCTTCTCGGTCTTTTTTCTTACCAGAAAAATTATCCTTGGAAGAAGAAAAGGCAGGACCACTGTGTGGTGCCTTTGGGTTGGGAAGCACCCCAATTCCACAACGGAAAAACAAGGAGGCCTCAAAAATTCACTTCCTGCAAGTTTGTCTCCAGATGTTAAAGTTTTGAATTATCTTGACTTCTTTTTGAAGAGGAACTGGAGCGGTCTGAAAAAAAACAATCCATTTAAAGATGCTGCTTGCAGAGTTTGCAATTCCTCCAGCTCGTTTGTGTCTCTTGCCCACTCTGTGATTGATAAGCTTGCATTGAGCACCTTCTCCTGTGGTGTTTCGTCAATGCACTGGCACAGCAGAACACATCAGTTAAACCACACACAAAGACTCTCCAGGCAATGCTGGTTGAGTTTGCACATAATGCTAATCTATGGTTTATTTTAATTACAGCTTGTCACTTAGCTGTGAATTATCTTGTAAATGAGCAAATAAACCACTGCTTGTTTCCCATATCCCTGACTTGTCTCTCACCCACCCATTCTGCCATCGCTCAGAGTGGTTTATGTTCAGGTTGCCCTGTTGGGCATTTCTGCTCAGGGTGGAAAGCAGTATGAATCAGCCGGGGGAAAGGCGCCGTTCTGGGCTCAGAATCGCAAGGAGTTGTGATTTACGTAAGCCCAGCTTCAAACGAACAAATTACAGCTTCTGTTTGGGATGTGTAGTTGGTCAACAAACCATGATTAATTTGTGGGGGTAGAATCATAGAATAGGGGAGTTGGAAGGGGCCATGAAGGCCATCGGGTCCAACCGCTGCTGTTGCAGGACACCAAGTCACACCACCCCACTCAGAGGGCTGTCCAGCTTCCCCTCGAGTGCCTCCAGTGTGGGAGAGCCCCCCACCTCTCTGGGCAGCTGGTCCCACTGTCCTATTGCTCTGACAGCAAGGAAGCTTCTCCTGATGCCCAGCCTGAACCTGGGTTGTGGCAGCTTGACTTGATTCTTCCGTGTCCTGCGCTCTGGGATCAACCAGAAGAGATCCTGACTTTCCCCTTTGTGGCCGCCTTGGAGGGACTTAAAGAGGGACACCATGTCCCCCCTCAGTCTTCTCTTCTCAAGGCTGAACAGGCCCAGTTCCCCCATTCCCTCCTCACAGGGCAGTGTTTCCAAATCCTGCATCATTTTTGGTGCCCTCCCCTGGACCCCTTCTAATATTCCTGCATCTTCCTTACATCTTGGTGCCCAGAACTGGACGCAGGATTCCAGATGAGGTCTGACTAGTGAGGAGTATAAAGAAACTACTAATTCCCATGATTTGGAAGGAATACTTCCGTTAATGCATCCCAAAACAGCGTTTGGAAAGGCTCAGGCAAAAGTGCAAACCAGATTTCAACAAAGCAAAACATGGTTTCGTATCCAGTGCAATCAAACCAATGAAGTCTCAGCAGCATTTTTTTCTATGGGCAAGTTCATACTGGAAAATTTTATTTACTGGGTTCATAAGGCAGCCCAGATTATTTGGTGGCTTGCAGAAGTGAGAATAAAATTCAGTATTAAGATACAGTGCAGTCTTTAACATGCAACAATAACAGAAAAACAGAGTCTCTGAAAAATATTCCTTTTTTAGAGGTGAAGAAGTAAACTCTGAGCAGCTCTGACCTTTAGAGCCTTTAAAAACAAGCCAAAAATGTTGTTGGTTGAAAAGGCCGGGGGTGGTGGGGGGGGGGGACGTCTTCAGCTGACACGGGAAGGACGATAAGGAGGGCACCCGGGGAGACATTTGCACCGCGGAAGGAAGTGCCGCTGCCAAGAAGGCCTCCTGGGCCACTCGTCCCGCGTCATCTGGGGAACAGACCAAGGAGCAGACGAAGATGCGAAGGCTATGAAGGGACCGAGCGCGGTGGCAGACCGAGCGCGGCTTTTGGGAGTGAGCCAAGCCATTCTCTTAAATGAGAGTTCTAGGAGTGGGGGTGGAAGGTGGGCGGGAGCAAATGTGCAGAACCATAAAGGACCGAAATAGCACCACTCCACGTATCTCTCGAGGAGTTGCAGGGGAGCCCGTCTGAGCCCTCATTCCACGCAAGACGCATGTTCTGCACGCGAAGTTTCCCCGGCTTGGCAAGTGCAAGCCGGACTGGGAGAGGTCGCTGCCCGAGCTGCTGGCCGCCCATCCACAGCCTGCGTCGGGTGGCAGCTTTTCTCAGCGACAGCTGCCGGACGTGGCAGAAGCAGCTGCGCAAGCCATCCGGAGCCGGGCAGGGTGGGAGAGGCCGGGCCCCAGAGTCCGGCGTTCCTTTGCACAGTGGCCGGGAAGGGGGCGCTTTGGGTGCATGGCCTTCTGCCTTTCTCCAGTGCAGAACTGCCCCATGCATGCCTTCTGCATGCGCACGCACCTCTTTGCTAAAAGGCGTGAGAGCGCTCAGACCTCCCAGCCACTCACCAACTAAGTTCGTCCCGTCCTTCCATCTCAGGGCTCTCTGTGCAAAGCCAGGGAGAGCCGAGCAGGCGAAGGCCACGGCATGCCTGGAGCGCTCGAGACTGAGGTAGCCAGCCCAGCCGTTGGGGCTCATTTCAGGCACCTCCCTAATTCTGCCGGAACGGATGTGCCCGTTGGCCCTCCGCTGTCGGAAAGTTGGGTAGCAGCGCCGGAACTGCCCTGCATCGGGGCTTCTTGTCTGCCTCTCTGCCAAGATGTTCCTACAATCTAAAAAAAAAATGCTTAACAAGGTTGTGAAATTCACCATCTACTTTATTGTGTGGCATAAATAGATATTGCCTTGCAAAGTTAATATGGAGATATCCGTTTTATGGCCAAGACAAATAAAAACAGTTTGGCTCCCTTTAGCCTCCAGCCATATTTCCGATGGCCAGACGGTGCAGCAGAACAGGAGAAGAATGTTAATGTGTGAATAGAAATCCCTAGAAGAATATCAGGCTTGCTCGAGAATGCAGTCATGGACAAAACATTTTATTCCACTCGGCAGGAGGGGAGTGCTGGTGAGTTTCTGCTATTCTGCGGTGTCAGGTTTGCATCAACCTTCGCCCTCTTCCTGTGGAAAAAGAATAACGAAGATAAATCCATCCAAGGTCAGAATTAAATACCTGGGAAGGGGGAAGTTGGCTCCCTCGGAGGGAAGGGCCCAAGCGAATAGGTGAGGGACTGATGGAAAGATGCAACGGCGCCAACTCCTTCAGCCCTCTTTGCAAAGAGCTGCAGAAGCTCAGCTCCAGAACGGCGAGAGCCGGTGAGGTCCCGAGTCAGGTTGCGAGGAGCAAAATCCATGGCAGGCTCCCTTTAGGGTTTCACACCTGTTACGTTTTCTCCAGGCAGTGATAAGTGGCCGTGAACACATGCAGCCCCCCAGCGCAGACTCAGGGCTCACGTCCTGGGCGTCCTCGTTCCCAGCTGCCTCCGGGAAGGCCACAAAAGGGCTGCGAGGGAGTTTGCTGGCGCTCAGAAGAGCCCACCCGCCCAGGGGATGCTCCTCCGCATGAGTCCGCCTTAGCCGCTTTCTCTGGCCAAAAATGTCGCCACACCTTGTGGAGCGAATGCCGCCGTTTTGTTATTTATCATGCAAAGAGGATCTTGTGTTTGTTTGTCCTGAATCTCCTGCCAGTCAATTTCAGACGGTGGGAGAGGTTTTGTTTTCCTTGGATGCGAGCACGCTGGAGGATCAATACTTCGTAACGGATGCTTTATTTGCAAACGCAGAGACATACTAGAAGCAAACAGGCGCTCCTGCACGAAGGCCGCATGGGTGCCAGCCGCATGTTGTGCCCCCGCAGAAAGCGATCGCATCTCGAGGATGCTTTGGGGAAGTCAGGGCTTGCACGCACTGCCTCGTTCCCACCTCCCCTCTTTGCCTGCCCATTCAAACTGCCGCCCCTCCAAGCGCCTCGTCTCCCGCTGCCCCTCCCAAAGGCTGATGGGTCTTCCCCTCCAAAAGCCCTTGTGGCAGAAGTCACAGGATCCCAGAGCCGTGGGGTGGTGGGGCTGGACGGGGCGTCCATGCCCTGCTCAAGCAGGACCCCAGGCACAAGGAAGGCCGCAGCCTCCCCCATGCAGTTCTTGGGCAAAGCGCGGGGCAGAGCCCTCCGCAGGGCCCCAGTGCGGTCCCCAGCCCGTCCGCAGGCAGCGACACTCCCCTGGGAAGCCTTGTCCACCCGTGGCGGCGGCCGTGCCTTGCGGACTGCAGCCTGACCCGGATGGACAACCTGGCAGTGTGGTGAGGAGCGTCTCGGCTGTCCCCGCTCCCACCCACCGAGCCTCCACAGCCAGACTCTCCCACTTTTGAGGATGCAGCCTTACTGGCGACCAGATCTGGGGCCTCATGGTGGCCATGAGCTGCCAGGGTCCGCAGAGGACACCCAACACGGGCCGTCGGCCTCGGGCGAATCGCCTGGGCACCTTTCTCTTTGAAAAGCTGAACGGAGGTGGGACTCGCCCGTCCCTCTGGCTCAAATGCGGGAGCGTCTTCCTCCAGCATCCTTCCGGGATCGCCTGCTCAGGAGGAGTGCTGTGGGAGGGTGTGTGCGCATGCTTTCCTCTGCGACCCTCCCACAGCTGCGGGACAGAGCGGGGTGGGCACTGCGCGGTTGTGGCCCCAAGGAAGGTTCTCCGCGGGCCCTTGGCCTCATCGTTCAGCCCGCTGCAAACTAGCGGGGGGAACGAGGGGAGAGAGCGTGTCCTCGTCATCGTCCCGTTTGCAGACGTGCTCCGTGGCAAAGGACGGCATGACGAGGCTCGGCCCAGAGGACGGTGACCTCACTCAGGCCCAGCAGAGGGGTGGAAAGGGGAGCCTGCGCAAGCGGTGGGAGAGGCTCAGTGGCTTCCGCCGCGCGGACTTCGCTCGGTTGCACTTGGGGGCAGGATGCTGCACAGGCTCCCGGGGAGAATGTCCCCAGCCAGGCAGGCCCCTGTGCCCGGGTCTCTGCTTTGCTTCACCCCTGGCCCCCTGGCTGCCCACTGCCCCTCCCAGCCTGTCAAAGAGCCCCCTATTCTGTTCGCAGAGGAAGGGGCGCTCCTCTCGCAGGGCAGGAAGGGGCGGCAGAACCTGGGGTGGCAGGAGAGGCTGCGCTTTGCCAGGCTGGACTTCCCGCGATGTCCTTCCCATGCACCCCGTGCTTAAAAAAATCCCCTGCGCATTAAAAACGGGGGAACATGTCTATCCTGTTTCCGGATCCCCTCTGTGCTACTTTTCTTCTTGCAGCTTTTTTGTTGGTCGCTTGCTTGCTCTTTGTTTGCTCTTTGTATGGGGCAGGACCTTTGCGCTGCCGTGGCATTTCCACTGAGCCGTCCACCCCAACCCCAAGAGTTCTCTCCTGGCCCGTCACAGCGAGCTCAGACCCCGTCGGCCTGTCCCTGAACTCGGGCGTTGTGCTCAGCGGCGTCCCGGACTTGCACGGGCTGAGCCTGGAACATGCTTGCTGTTTTGACGCCCAGCCTCCCCGCTGAGCCCCTGCTGCAGTTCCTCCCGATGATCCTTCTTCGCTTAAGCACCGCAAATAGCTTGGTGCCAGCAGCAAAATGGCCACTTCCCTGCTCGCTCCTCATTGCAGCTCATTCATTATTCAGTTGAAAAGCACTGGTCGCACGGCGGATCCCTGTGGGATCCCACCGTTCTCATCCTTCCATTTGTTCCTCCTCCCGTTCTTTATCCAGTTAATGGTCCATTAGAGGAACCGACACGCACGCACTCTTATTCCATGGCTGCTGAGCTTGCTCGGGAGGCTTTGGCGAGGGCCTCTGTCAAAATCCTTGTAGGTCCAAATGACCAAGGCCCACCGGACTGCTCCCGTCCACACGTTTCATGACACCCCCGAGTTCTCGGGACATCCTACAGGATCTTAACCAGCAGGCAGGTTGTGGCTTTCCCGATCCCCACAGATGCACCTTCTCTGGACGTCGGTTTGTCTTGGCACGGAGCAGCCGTTGAGAATTCGGCCGGCTCTGCCTCCAGCCCATCCACCGGTGCTCCTCTTGCGTCCAAGCTTGAAGGGCAGCCTCTCAAGTCCTGCCTCATTAGTTCTCGCGTGCCCCAGAGAATTCAATTTCTCCATGGGGTGGACATCAGAACCGGTAGCGCGGGCTTTGGGCTGGGAACCAAGAAGTGTCGAATTTTAAACATGGCGCTCTGGAGAAGGCCTTTTGTTATGTTCACAACAAGCGTGGAAAGGGGGACTTAGGGCTGTGGATTCAGCTGTAGGTCATCAGAGCCTAACCGGCGAAGGAAGAGGCCGACGCCAGAGAGGAAAGCGAACCTCGTGCACAGCAAGGCCAATTCCCTGCCCACGCCGCACACAAAACCCCATTGTTCCCCGAAATCCACAAGCCCCCGGCTGCAAACGTTTAGGCGTTGCACAGGCGGTGGGGGTGCAGGGTGGGAAATGGATGGAAGGCTGCGTGTGCCAACAATCAGGGAATTCACGCTCAGACCAGGCATTTAAAGAATGAGGCTTTCAAAAGAGAAATGTGTTCGTGGCCTCTGCCAAGAAAATGGGGTGCAGGCGGGGGGGGGGGGAGAAATGTGTTGGCTGGGCCCAGACGCCTTTTATCTCGCCTGCCTTGTGCGGGGCCGGGGTATTCCCCCCGCTGGGCCCACTGTCAGATCAAATGAAAGCACAAAGGGAAGGGAAGAGTTATGCGCAGAAAGCCAGGCCTCCTGCGCTCCTTCGGGAGACTCCCTGGCTCCGGGCGGAGGAAAAGGCAGCTCCGCCAGCCCGGCTCCGAGCCACCACGGCAGCGGATCGCGGGAGCCGCGGGCACATGGCGAGGCCCCGGAAAGGCGCCAGGGGTCCCTGCAGGCCGCCGGGCCTTCCAGGGGGCGCGAGCCCCTTCCCTCCTCCTTCATTTG
This sequence comes from Varanus salvator macromaculatus, assembly GCA_023646645.1. Classification (NCBI taxonomy): domain Eukaryota; kingdom Metazoa; phylum Chordata; class Lepidosauria; order Squamata; family Varanidae; genus Varanus; species Varanus salvator. Next base: position 1,307,958 of record JAIXND010000827.1, on the reverse strand, counting down.
CAGCCTCGGGCGTTTTGCAGCCCTAAAGGGCACCGACAAGCGAGGGCCAAGCGGAAGGAAGCTCAGAAGGACAGAAGGAACCGAGCCAGCGAGATTCAGTGCCTGAAATGACTTTTTAAAGCTGTGAAAAACCTTAAGGACCCAGCAGTCGGCTGAATAAGCAGAGCAAGAGAGCGAAGGGGAAATGCCGACCGGAAAGCAGGTGCTTAACCCCGATGGAATGGCCTTCCACAGAGGGGGCCACTGCAGGGAAGGCTGTGCGTCTCTGGCCTCCTGCCACACCACTGGGAGCCTCCAAGGGACCCCCAAAGCTGGTCTTAGCGCTTGGGCAGGACCATGGGGGAGGAGGTGCTCCTTCGGGGAGACCAGAGGCGATGGCCCTCACGCACTTTCGCCTCCCGCCTACCTGCTGGGCCACCGGCCCCGGGGGGTGCCGCTTCTCCCTCCCGCCCTCTGTGTCCTTCCAGTCCTCCAGGGGTATCCCAGGAGGCCCCGCGAGGAGGAAGGAGGCTCCTCCCTTTGACGGCCATGATCCGGGCTGCGCATATCTCTCCAGCAGGCCCCGATGTGCAGGGAGGCCTTGTGCCCAGAAGTGCGGCAGAGAGGCTGGGGGGGCTGGTCCGGCCCCCCTGCAGCCCCAGAGGGGGCCGCCTGAGCCGGAGGGCCTGCCCAGCCCCGGCCCAGGCAAAAGCGGTGGGGGGTCGGGCAGCAGGTGGGCGGCAGCAGCCCCTCCCCGCAGCCTCCCCACCCCTGCCTGGGAGAAGCCCGTGTTGTGCGAAGGGGAGAGCAGCTGGGGGCCCGGCCTGGCTGGAGAGCGCGCTGCGCAGCTGCACCTTTGCACCCAGGTGCGCCCCACACGTGCCTGTGGGAGGGGCAGAACCAGCCGGGAAGAGGTGCCCACTCGGGGAGGCACACCTAGACGATGCAGGCGTGGGAAAGGGGGGCGGGAGGGTAACGGCCCCACCCAGGCACCTCCCCAGCCAGCTGCCTGCCCCCTCCCCAGTGGAGATCTTCAAGGCAGGGGGCGGGCGGAGCGGGCCCCCTTCCGGCAGCCCCGCAAGCAGCGGCGTTGGGCAGCTCTCTCTGGCTCACCCCGTGGCAAGAGCGTCTGCGGCCCCTCTGGCCACGCAGCGCTCTGGTTTTCCAGCTCCGACTGACCCAGCGAGCCAGTGCAGCACGGAGACAGCACAGGGTGGAGTGCCGTTTCGGTTCAGGGCTGCCCAATGCCAAACGGGCCGTGCTGAAATGCCACGAGTGGGTTCAGATGACGCCACGTCCTGGCGAAACGCCCGCCGTGGCTCGTTGTGTCGTGCGAACCCAGCCAGAGTGGCACACGCCTCGTTAGCCGCCTTGGAAAACCTTGGAGGAAAGACAGGCATGAACGAACGGGTGGCTCCGACACAGGGCCTGCTGCCACACGCCGGTTCTGCACCTGGGGCACCTGGGCCCACCTGCCTCCTTGGCCAGCATCCCCGGTGAGGGTCTGCGCCTGCAGCCACGACCTCCACGCCCAAGGCTCTCGGCCACAGCGCCTCCACGTTTCTCAGGGCACGTGGCTGGGGCAGCCCCGGCAGCTCCTCCCACAGAAACTCTGCAGGTGCAACAGGAGACAGGTGAGCCAGGAAGTCCGGCATCACCGTCCAAGGAACATCAGGAGCCACCTTAGGCTGAAAGTCATGCTTGGGCCGCCTAGCCCAGTGATGTCGGCACAGACCGGCAGCAGCAGCTCCCTCTCCAGGGCTTCAGACAGGAGCCTTCCCAGTGCCCCTGGAGACGGCACTGGGGACCATAACTGGGACGGAGCTGCAGCCCATCCCTACAGGCACGCCAGGCCGCAGTGGGGAAGCGAAGGGGCCACCCCAGAAAGTCCCTGGGAGGAGGCTCCTGGCAGGTGCCTCCCCTGCGAACCCCCAAACCAGCATTGGCTCGCGGAATACGCTGTGTCCCCGGCGTCCCGCACCGCACGCCGCCCGTCAGCCGGGAAGACGCGGCTGCTCACTGGAGATGTGGCTGTTGCCAAGCGGCTTGGTGTGTTTACAGGCCAGGGTTGTAAAACTCGGGGTTTTATTGCGGCAGAATGGATTTGTCTTTTCCCTTGAAATCGGCATCCTTCGTCTGCCAGATGGCGGTTCCCTGGTTGCGGCAGTGAGAGCGCGGGGGGCAGGGGGGGCTGGTGCACTGGCCTCCCCACCTGGGGCAGACTGGGAAGTGTCAAGGCACATCCCGCTGACATGGAGAGGAGCGTGTGGAAAAACAGCAGAGCGAGGCTGCCTGTCGGAAGGGATGCCAGGAGAGCTCCCTCGGTCCTGGTGTGCGGGAGGAGGAGAGAGGAGAGCGGAGCAGCGGGAGCATTTCGGAGCGCTTTCGCCTTTGCTCAGGTGCGAAGGGAAAGGTCGCCTCTCGGTTGACAGCAGCGGCGTTCGCCCGCCGACCCGACACAAAGCGCTGCGCTTCTCTTTCATGCCTTCCTCTCCTTTGCCCTCCGCACCCCGTCCGTTGCCAACTCACTTCATTTCTCCCTGTTTCTCGCGTGTTCATCTCAAGGATTTATGTCCTGTTCTTCCGTCAAAAGGCTCCCAGCTCAGCTTACAAGAACCGACCTTCAGAGAATTCTTGCACGGCATTGCAAGGCCTGGGCTCTTCCCGTCAGCTGAAATCCCAGTTGCTATTCTGGGGGTCAGCCTGCTTTGACCACCAAGACGCATGCCTGCACACCCACACCCACACCCTCACACACACACACTTGGAAGAGTTCTGTCCTGCATAATACGAAGGATGCCCAAGCAGATCGCTTTCCCCCACCTTCGCTTGTCACGCCACAGCCTCCTCGCCTCCCTTCCAGCCCCTGCCAGAGGAGCAATTCTCTTCTTCGGACCATGGGACCCTGCTGCGCTCTCATCCGTGCCGGCATCGTGGGCACATGCCCCCAAGTGGGTAGAAAAATGCAAGAGGATAAAGCAAATTAGCATCAGGAGAACACAGCATGAGAAACCAGAGCGCGAACAGGGTTGTCATTCCCAGGAGAGACACTTCCTGGGGCACCACATGTGGAGGCCACACAATTTCTGGAGCATGAAGCAGGAGTGCCAGCTTGCCCCCTTGGATTCGTTCGTATCCTGAGAAGCACCGTCGCCTCTCTGTATACCCATCAGTGTTGGAAAGCGCCTCAAACAAGTCCCTGAAAACTTTTGCCGTAACAAATGCGTTCACCATAAAGTGCCACAAACAGCTCTGGTGGACAGCTTCCATCCGATGGGTTTCTAATGCCTCTCCCTCCATCTCTGTCTGTTCTGAAAATAGGGGGAATTAGTTAAGTTCACATTTTAATGAGTAATAACCTAACTGATGAATTTAATTCAGATGACCATCAGGTATACTACTGCGGGCAAGAATCCCTCAGAAGAAATGGAGTAGCCTTCATAGTCAATAAAAGAATAGGAAAAGCAGTACTGGGATACAATCTCCAAAATGACAGAATGATCTCAGTTCGAATCCAAGGCAAACCAGTCAACATCACAATAGTCCAAGTCTGTGCCCCAACCACTGGTGCTGAAGAGGCTGAAGTTGACCAGTTCTATGAAGGCCTATAACACCTGCTAGAATTAACCCCAAAAAATGATGTCCTTATCATCATGGGGGATTGGAATGCTAAAGTAGGAAGCCAAAAGATAACCGGAAAAACAGGCAAGTTTGGCCTTGGAGTACAAAATGAAGCAGGACACAGGCTGGTAGAATTTTGTCAAGAGAATATGATGGTCATAGCAAACACTCTTTTCCAACAACCCAAGAGATGACTTTACACATGGACATCACCAGACGGTCAACACAGAAATCAGATTGACTATGTGCTCTGCAGCCAAAGATGGAGAAATTCTATACAGTCTGTAAAAACAAGACCAGGAGCTGACTGTGGCTCAGATCATGAGCTTCTGGTGGCAAAATTTAGGCTTAAGTTGAAGAAAGTAGGGAAAAGCACTAGGCCACTCAGGTATGACCTAAATCATATGCCTGACGAATATACAGTAGAGGTGACAAATAGATTTAAGGAATTAGATCTGATAGACAGAGTGCCTGAAGAACTATGGACGGAGGTTCGCAACATTGTACAAGAGGCAGCAACTAAAACCATCCCAAAGAAAAAGAAATGCAAGAAAGCAAAATGGCTGACTGAGGAAGCTTTACAAATAGCTGAGGAAAGAAGGGAAGCGAAAGGCAAGGGAGAAAGAGAAAGATACAAACAATTGAATGCAGAATTCCAGAGAACAGCTAGAAGAGATAAGAATGCCTTCCTAAATGAACAGTGCAAAGAAATAGAAGAAAACAATAGAATAGGGAGGACCAGAGATCTCTTCAAGAAAATTGGAGATATGAAGGGAACATTTCATGCAAAGATGGGCATGATAAAGGACCAAAATGGCAAGGACCTAACAGAGGCAGAAGAGATTAAGAAGAGGTGGCAAGATTACACAGAAGAACTATACAACAAAGAGCTTAACGTCCCTGATAACCACGATGGGGTGGTCACTGACCTCGAGCCAGACATCCTGGAATGTGAAGTGAAATGGGCCTTAGGAAGTCTGAGCAACAACAAAGCTAGTGGAGGTGACAGCATTCCAGCTGAGCTATTCAAAATCCTGAAAGACGATGCAGTAAAAGTGCTACACTCAATATGCCAGCACATTTGGAAAACTCAACAGTGGCCACAGGATTGGAAAAGGTCAGTTTACATTCCGATCCCAAAGAAGGGCAATGCCAAAGAAGGTTCAAACTACCACACCATTGCACTCATTTCACATGCTAGCAAAGTGATGCTCAACATCCTACAAGCTAGGCTCCAGCAGCATGTGGACCGAGAACTACCAGAAGTACAGGCAGGATTTCGAAGAGGGAGAGGAACTAGAGATCAAATTGACAACATACGCTGGATCATGGAGAAAGCCAGGGAGTTCCAGAAAAAGATCTACTTCTGCTTCATTGACTATGCTAAAGCCTTTGATTGTGTGGATCACAACCAATTGTGGCAAGTTCTTCAAGAGATGGGAGTCCCAGACCATCTTATTTGCCTCTTGAGAAACCTATATGTGGGTCAAGAAGCAACAGTGAGAACCGGACACGGAACCACTGATTGGTTCAAAATTGAGAAAGGAGTTCGGCAAGGCTGTATATTGTCGCCCTGCCTATTTAACTTATATGCAGAGCACATCATGAGAAAGGCAGGGCTAGATGAATCACCAGTTGGAATCAAGATTGCTGGGAGAAATATCAACAACCTCAGATATGCAGATGATACCACTCTCATGGCAGAAAGTGAAGAACTAAAGAGCCTCTTGATGCGGGTGAAGGAGGAGAGCACAAAAGTTGGCTTGAAACTCAACATTAAGAAAACTAAGATCATGGCATCCGGTCCTCTCACCTCCTGGCAAATAGATGGGGAAGAAATGGAGGTAGTGACAGATTTTATTTTCCAGGGCTCCAGGATCACCACAGACGGGGACTGCAGCCAAGAAATTAAAAGACGCTTGCTCCTGGGGAGGATAGCTATGGCAAATCTAGATAACATACTAAAAATCAGAGACATCACCCTGCCAACAAAAGTGTGTACAGTCAAGGCTATGGTTTTCCCAGTTGCAATGTATAGCTGTGAAAGCTGGACCATAAGGAAGGCTGAGCGCCGAAGGATTGGGGCCTTTGAGTTGTGGTGCTGGAGGAGACTCCTGCAAGTCCCTTGGACCGCAAGGCGATCAAACCGGTCAGTCCAGTTTTAAATTGTGTATTGTTTTTATTATATCTTTATATATGTTGTTAGCCACCCTGAGGCTTGTTTGCAAGGAGCGGCATATAAATTTGTAAAATAAATAAATAAAATAAATAAAAGAGGACTGCTCTTTAGAAGGCCGGATCCTGAAGATGAAACTCAAATACTTCGGCCACCTAATGAGAAGGAGGGACTCCCTGGAGAAGAGCCCAGTGCTGGGAACAATAGATGGCAAAAGAAGGAGGGGACGGCAGAGGATGAGGTGGCTGGATGGGGTCACTGGGGTGGTGGGCTTGGGTGGACTCGGGGATGGTGGAGGACGGGGTCCTGGAGGAATGTTGTCCATGGGGTCGCGATGGGTCGGACTCGACTGCGGGACTAACAACAACAACAAACCTAACTGTAGGAACTTCCATTCCAAATGTTGGAGAAAAGTTCTCCCATTAAGAAATGCATAGATTTGTGAAAGTAACATTCAAAAATGCATTACATTGAGCTTGCCATTGGAAGTCACTTGCCCCCCACATTCAGTCTCCTGCCAGGTCACTCCCTTTCTCCTTATTTCTTGTTTATTTATTCAAAGGATTTCCATACTGCAGTTTAATCAAAGGGCTCCCGAAACAGCTTACAGGATTCAACCTTCGGATAATCCTCAGGCAACCTTGCAAAAATACACCAGACTGGGCAAAATTGCACACAAAGAACATATGCATTAGGAGAGATGTACCCCCAAAATGCAAAGGGGGAGGGGGGAATTCCCCCCGTTTGAGCTGAACTGAACCTTGGATTGGAAAAATGGTCCAAGTTGGAAAAATGAGAAACAGAGAACCAGACTGAAGTTGTGCCCACCGTACCTTTTCATTAGCACAGGGGCTCAGGGGTGGAGCCTGGCCTTGCAGGTAGATGCCCCCAGGTGCCCTCACCCGCAACACCTCCAGTTGAAAGACTCAGAGCCCTCCGGATGGACAGATGGACAGCCCCTGTTCTACCCAAAGGCCTGGAGAGCGGAGCTGACCCAGGTGGGCAGACTCCAGGCTGGCTGTGTCGTCCGCCAGAGCCCCAACACCCTCCGGACGGTGCTGGGAGTACAGTTAGCACACAGAGGGCGATGCCAGGAATCAAGACCGGGCCACCGCCAAGCGCATGGTGCTCGCACGGGCACATTTGCCCCGGTTGTCCCCAAATGTTCTTTCCCGGCTCCCAGTTCATGGAGGGGCTGCTTTTCAGTGGCGGCCGTAACCAGACAATCTGAAAACCTTGCTGATCTACCAGCGTCACTCAGGGATCTCCCAGCAGGCTGTGCTCTTCACGGAGAGCCTGATCCGCCTTCTGCCTCTCTCCAGCGCAGGACCTTCTAAAGATTCTGCTTCCCACGGCGGGCAAGTTGGCCCCTCGGGGCCTTGCAGGCAGGCACATCTGCTCTCCCCTGCCCCACAGCGGCCACCCCGCCAGCATCCTCCTCACGCCTCTGTTTCTTCATGCCTGCAAGGCAACCCGGCTGCTTCCTCTCCAGCCATCACCTGCCCATCTCCTTCTCCTCCTCTTCCTGTCCTCTCTTTCCCTTCCTTCCGTGCTCCCTGCCCCCACCGGCCAGCCACCCCCTGCCCCCCCCCCCCGGATGCAGAAGAAGACGTCCAGCAAGCACAGAAGGCCGGATTCCAGCGGGAGCACTTGCAACCCTGGCCAGAAAGGTACATGAATCCTCCACATGTTGTTGGACCAAAGGACCCGCCACCCATGGGTGCTGGCCAGAGCTTCCGCAGGACAGCCAGGAGCAGTGCTGGGGGACGGACCCCCACCCGGTGCAGAGCGGCCCTCACGGGGAAAGCAAATCCGCGGAGCGGTGCTTGCATCACAGCCGTCGTCGTAAAAAGAACAAAGGCGATGCGACAAGCCGGAGCTACGCTTGCAATTTCCTTCGCTGGCAGCTTTCCACCATGGCAGAACTTCAACTGCAATCTGAATTTGGCTTGTGGGGAGCGACCTCCCACGCCGGCTGCTCGCAGGGCCTCCTCGACATTGAGAGGAGGTTACTCAAGGGCGCGATTCCACGCCTGACGCTGCCCGTCCTGTGTGTGGCAGACGGAGCAACAGATCAAACCACATACAAAGCCACTGCCGAGGGAAGCATGGATTTTTTTCTGCAGCCAGTTAATATTTATTCTATCTTTCCTCCAGCATCTCAGATTTTTACGATGATGGATCTCTTGGCTGCTGCTTCTTTCCAGACAATGGAAGCGGACTGGTAATTAAAACCTGCCAAGAGAGAAGTAAATCAAAGGGGTATTTAAGAAAGAAAAGAAAGGAAAACCCCTATGGGACCGCCAGCGTCCGACACGTGCATAGCTTGTTTCTGGGGGTTTGTAAAGGCAGAGGCACCTGCTTTCAGGCGTGAGATTAAAAGCGGGTTGGGGGGATCTTATCGGAGGGTGCAATCCCGTTCAAATTTAGGCAGGGAAAAAGACATGCAGCTCCCCACCTTCCCAGCCAGCTGTGCATACTAGCAACCGCAAGCCTTCTCTCGCTCTAAATTTGCAAAGGGTTGCATCTTAAGTGCCTTTTTGGGTATTGTGGCTTTGAACTTGGATCCTGACTTTTCCCCCTGGCGAGGGCAGGAGATGCAGCTCCGTTTTGTCCTCACGGCCACCACCCTGAGAGGTAGGCTTGGCCGAGATGACAGGCCAAAGTCGCCACGGAGCTCCGCAGCTGAGGGGGACTAGAACCGGGATCTCCCAGGTCCCCCAGTCCAGCACGCCCCCTTCCCACCACCCCCGCCGGCTCTCGACATATGGCCTGCGTTCGCTTTAATGGTGCAGCCACGGCTTTCCAGTTGTGGAATCCCGAAACGCAAGCGCACCGGAAAGCTGTCCTTCCCCCGTCCGGGCCGGGGTGCAGTTGGCAGAGGAGCCGATTAAGCGCCTGCTTTGCTCCCCCAACACTCCGCTCTCACTGGAAGCCACTTTATTTATGATTTATGATCTATTTATTTGGAGTTTTTGTATGCCGTCCCATTCGCATGAGCCTCGGGACGGCTTCCAATACAATAAATAAACAAAGCATATAAATAGTACACATAAAATCCAGATTCACCCTGGCTGTAGAATTAAAACCAATAAATAATATTAACAGTTGTTAAAATATTGTTTAAATAAAAAGGTCTTTCCCCACATCCAAGCAGGACACTGACTCCACTCGCAACCCTCGATTGCACAGGGTGCCTGACTGAACCCTCTAACCACTGATGGGAAATTTCAGATGCTTCCTGGTAGAGAAGCGTGGCTTATATCTGCCTTTGTGTTATCAAAGCTCAGAGAGCTGCAGACTTCCCAGCCAGGTCACAGACGGCATCCTTAGCTAGGCTGAGAAGATGCCGAAGGCTAATACTATGAGAGAGGAAATACCCGTGTTCCCATCAGCTGCAGAAAGACTGAAGCAGTGGTGCCCGCTTGTCTCTGAAAGGACCCACCCAAGCATCCCGTCCCACAAGGCGAGCGCCTGCCTCTGCGGCTGTCAGGCCAGATTTCTGGGACGGCTCCTCCATCAGACACACTTGCATGCCGAAACAGACAGACCTGGGCTGCCTGACCTGAACTGTCAAGAATTTGCGAGACAGACCTATCAATGCAGCAATCAAGAATGTATCCACGCCATTGTCCCCGGTATGTCTGATCGCTTTGGAGCATTATGTCATGCCTGAAGACGTCAGGTTGCTCTTGGACTAGGATTATCTGGAAACTTAACACTCTGCAGTGGAGACCTTGACTAGCAGGTTATAAAAGGTCTGAACATGAGTTTGTGGCTGAGTTTACCTCTACGTGGTCATATAATGTCGTCACTGAGTGCCGGCACCGGGGCACCGGGCAGTGAAGAAGCAGGGGTCCAGACGTTTGATCTTTCCCACGGACTGAGTGTCTGTTTCCTCGCAAATTGAAAACCGAGATTCTGTCACCACGGCGACCCAATGTGGCTGGGATCGTTCTTAGACCTCCCCAGCCAAATGGGGAGGAGGGGGGAGGGCTGGTGCGTGTGCTCCCTTCTGCCCCCCGACCTGAGATTTTCAGGCACCCAAGTAAATGTGGATTCTCACAACCAGCTGAGCAAGCACTCCTAGTGTGCGGGCACATTCAGTGGAGCCCCTTGTCTTGGTGGAAAGGAGGGTCCAAACCTGAGAATCCCCTCCTGGGGCTCCCCCAGGAGGCGGCTGAGGCCCCATTGGTGCGGGTGTTCGAGGACAGGCTGGACATGCACATGGTGGGCATGTCGTGAGCGGAGCCGGCTGGAGCCGGGGGTCAGACTAGATGGCCCCTTCTGACTCGCGCTGTTTCTATGTTTCCTGGGAGGCCCACTACCCAAAAAGGACAGGCAAAGACCAGGGGCCACGCTCTGTATTTCTACCTGCAAAAAGTTGTTTCTTTCCAGCAGGACAGAAAGGAAGAGCAGGAACGTAGAGCACTGTGCTGCGTTTCTGACTTCGGACAGGCAGGGCGAGGCCCTGATCCTCCTCCTTCCCCATCCGGGTGCCCCCTGCCTCCCTTCCATCCTCTGAAGGCTGGCATGTGCCTCGCTTTAAAGATGCAGCCACGTCCTTGGGGGGCCTGTGTCGGAGGAGGAACCCGGGGCGGGGGCCCAGGGACTCGGTCCATGTGGTGCCGGGCAGCTTCACTCGGAGAGGCCGCCCTCCCCCTGCCACACAGATCCGCTCCGTCAGAATCCGGACTCCAGTGTTAAACCGGGCATGCTCCGCACAGCTCGCGGTTGAGCCCATGCGTCGGTCTGAGTGAACCGATCTGGAAGCAGTGCTCAGCGTGGCACTCAGCCCCGGCAGGACCCCCTTCCGTGACAAGCCCAAACGCGCTACACCAGCGCTTCTGGCCACATCCGTCAAGCACTGCATGATACGCCTTTGAAGGGGCAGAGCCGAGGGGGCAAATGCGACAACTTTTCAGCACTTTTTGTGGAGCAGAAGCGGCGGAGCAGTTGGAAACCGGATGCAGGCAGGCACCGCACCTGCCGGCAGAGCAGGCCTCTCGGCGGCTGGCAGCGCGGTTTGCGTAGCCGCGAAGGCACGAACCCGTGCGCCCTGCTGCGGCCAGCTGCTGCGCTGCCAAGGGCACCAGTGGCCCCACGGGGGTTGCCAAAAGGGCGGGGGCCCACGCGGGGGCCTGTGCTCGTGTGTGGCACCCTCTGGGCTCAGGAGGGGCCATCTGCATGAGCGAGACGAGCTGTGCCAGAGAAGCGCCTCTGTCTCACCTGATTTCCCCTCTCGCTCTCTTATTTCCGAGTCGAGGCGGTTGTTGTAGGTGAAAGATGGCAGGAGTTCCCTCCCATGTCAAGCACTCGGGCCTTTGTAACCCGACGTTTTCTCTGGTTTTCAGGATTCTTGGACCAAGCAACATGTGCAACACTGGGCAATTCAGAGAGGCGATGACGACTTCCTGGCTGTTGCGACACATTTCATCAAAGCGGTGGACCTGTGGCATTGAGCTTTGCCTCCACGCTGGACGTGGCTTGTCAGGGATCTGCATCCAGAGGTGCGAATTCCATCGCAGGCCACGTGGGTGGCGGCTTCTTCGCTGTGGACGTGCGGACTGTCCTGGCCTTCTCGCGAGCCACCGTTTGCCCCAGAGAAACACAGGCGATGCAACACCTCCGTCCGCAGGGATGTGACCCGGGACTGCTGATTCCTGCTTTTAGTCCACTTCACGCCACTCATCTGCCTAGGTCTGGAGGCTAGTGACTCCACACTTCCTCCGAGTGCCTGGGAATGCCGTGGGTGCCCTCCGTTGCTCTTGGCAGACTCCTCATTTTCATAAAGGAAAGCTGGTTTGGATAAGACGCTGCGACGGATGATACCTCGTCAGTGCAGGCGCTAGGCTGAAATTCATCGGCCGGCCACTGGTGACTTTCTTGGTCATTGTAAATGGGTTTGGCTCTGTTTGCCAAGCTGCGGGTGCTGTCAGGAATGTCAGAAGCTGCCTGAGACTGTCAGACCCCTTTTCCCTCCGGGTTTCCAGGAAAGGGGCTTTTCTAGCCCTTCCCGGAGTGCTTCCAGTGCCACCTCGAAATGCTGGACAGTGTCAAAGCCGGACAGCGAAGAAAGCTGCCAGGAGGAGGGTGGGGAGGAGAGAAGGGGGCCAAGCAGGGTCCGGAATGGGGTCCGGAAGGGGCCGGGGCTCTCCAGGCGTCACCTGCCTCCATCCGCTGGGCCTCCCACCAGGCACCTCACACAGATCAGAAGTCTTGGCTGCTCAAGTGCAGCCCAGCTCTTCGTGAGAGCCGAACGCTGCATGGGGGTGAGAGCTGCACCCGGAAGAAGCCGACAGGAAGGAAGCAGCGCGACGGAAACACGGCGCTGGAGGAGCTTTGCAAACACCCTGGACAGAGGGGAAGATGGACGGGGGGACGAGGTCAAATCAAGCCACAGCTTTCCCTGGAAGCAAATGTGACAAAATTGAGGCTGCCGTACTTGGGCGCAACATCAGAAGGCAAGACTCCCCGGAGAGGACAAGCACAGAAACACAGCGAGTCGGAAGGGACCTCCCGGGCCATCTAGTCTGACCCCCGGCTCCAGTGGCTCCACTCAGGACATGCCCACCATGCGCATGTCCAGTCTATCCTTGAACACCCGCACCGAGGGGGCCTCAGCCACCTCCTGTGGAAGCCCATTCCACACCCTCGGGGTCCTAACCACCCAGAAGTGCTTCCTGGCACCAAAAGTGGCCCTTGGTTCCCTGCGCTTTGCTCCTTCTTGGGAAAGTCAAAGGCAGAAGACAAAGGCCACTATGCGATGGATGGCCTCCATCAAAGAAGCCACAGCCATGAGCTTCCAGAGTCAGGAAGGGCTGTCAAGGACGGGGCCTTCGGAGGGCCTTCCTTGGAGGGTTGCCATAAGTCAGAGATGCCAGGATCAAACCTGGAACTGCCGACTGGCCAACCGTGCTCCACCACTGCGCTTGCGTCAACCAAGGCTCCCCTCGGTGTGTTTGCAGGCTGTGGACATTAATGGGTTTATTATAAACACTCGAGATTATTTTGCAGTTCGTGACAGCAAGGACAATATTCTGGAAAGGGATTGCAGCTTTTCAGTAGTCCAACTGAGTGTAAATTTAATTGTGGCTCGAATAAAGTTGACATACACTCCGTGTGTGTGTCTGTCCTTTGTCCAGGCCACAAAAAAATAATCAATATACCACTGTTTTTGCCATTCTTCTCCCGCTCCTTCCAAGCAGGCCAGGACAAAGGCTTTCCAACAAAAAGGTTTCATATATTACAGATGACCGGGCTGGCTGGTACAAAAGAAAATAATTGCAGAAGTCAATAACAAAAGAAACAAGCGAAGGTAGCAGGCTGGCCATTAGGGAAATGTGGCTTAATGAGCAGCAGTTGATTCCAGAGCTGATTCCCCCTCCAGCTGCTCAGCTCTGTGGAACGGCTGCCCAAACCTCCTCAAACGGCGAGCATGGCGAGCACATCGACGAGCATAGCCAAAATCCAGAGGCTGCAGCCAGGAACACCTCCACCTGTCCAAGCTGCCGTGAGGGCTGCTGCAAGCCCAGAGGGAGCAGAGCTGCCCGCGGGGTCTGGGGGCCACGCCGTCCTTCCGACTAACCCAAAAGCTGGCGGCTCTGACCCGGCGAGCCAGGGCTGAGGGCGGCTTTTCGGCCACGGCTGCCGGTGCGCCGTGGCGCCATCCTTCGGGTCCTGTCCGTTTATGCCTCCGCTACTCCTGGTGAAGTTTCAGGGTTTTCCTGTCATGTGCTCTTAATGCATCTTGAGGGTTCCTGTAGGGTAAACACTGCACATTCTCGTAATTTACGTTGCAAACCACCTTGAGAGTCTTTGACCCAGAAGGTGGGATTTAAAAATTTGAAATCGATGAACGCGTGCGCACGGGAATAGGAACCAAGCCGTCTGTCACCTTCCAGGGCTTTTTGGATTGCTTCTTCTTGCCTCCTGCCCCCCCTCCCCACATTCTTGCATCCTGTCCCAGTGAATCGGCCCTGGGGTCGGGGAGAGAAACGCTGAAAGGGTCTGAGGCCAGCTTGGCTGCAGGACCAGCCCTTCGGCTGCCAGTTATGTAGGGTGGATCTGCCAGTTTGAGATCATTGATTTGATCTCTCAGTTTCTGATTGTCTCAAGCTTCAAGATTGTTTGTAAAACATTTTAAAATGCGTTTTTGCATTTATTTTGCCTAATATAATGCCCTTGAGTGCTATGTTATTAATATACAGACGATGTGTGCTTGTTTCTCCAATCTATGCATTTTTGTTTAAATTGGGGAACTCTATGGCAAAATTTGGAGAAGAACGGATTTTTCATTTGCGCATTGTTATGGGGGCGCAAAATTAATCAGTAAGTGCAAAGTGAATGAATTTCTCCCCCATCCCTTTTACTGGCGTTTGCTTTCAGCAGGTCTCCCGGTGTCTTCCTTCTTTCTTTTCTTCCTAGATGTGGATTGGCATTCTCACCCCTTACGATACAGAAATTAATGTCTGTTAATTAAATAATGTGAAAACCGTCACAGGTGCACACGTGCTAAAAAACAGGCACCCAAACAAGAGAAAGAACCCACTTCAAAGAGCACATTAATTAAATAAATTTATTTTGAAAATTAAAAAAGAAGAATTACCTTGCCGAATTAATCAGCCCGTGCTGTAATGCTCATCCATGGATTTTATTTCCTGTAATAAGTCCATTAATACGGATGTCTGCAGGAGGGGCTTTTCAGCGGCAAATACCATTAGCCTAATGGGGAAGGTCTAATAGACTTTTAGTGCAATTTTTACTCCGACATCACAGCCTCCTTTAAAACAGCTTGTCTCAACAGGCGTCATTATTCTGATTAACATTTAGACAGCCCAAATTACAGCAACGCCCCAGGTGCCTTTGGAGTTTCGGCTTCATCATTTTCTCTTTCCATATGCAAGTTGTTTCCTTGGGGGATTTTCTTTGGGTGGCAACAGGTCAGTAAGGCGTGGGGGCTGCGGGGGGCGGGGAGGCAGAGGGACGGGAAAGGAGAACTTTCCTGGAGATCTCTCAGCCGGCTCTGCACTCTCGGCGTGTTTGAGCGAGCCAGGGGCCCCGTGCCCACGTCGGGAGACGAGTGTGTTTGGCAGGGCGGCACTGCTTGGCCCGGCGGGAGGTGGGGAGGCAGCAGGGCCGCCTTGGCCCACATCTCCAGTAAGGGCACATAGTCACGTCCAGACGTCCTTCCCGCTCTCCTGCCATCTCCTTCCCACGTCCCAACTTCCCCCTGTCCTGTGACTTGGGTTCCTCCAGCATCACTGGCCTCCAGTCTGGCCCATCCGGCCCTTTCCCCCGATGGCAAGTGGCTGGAGACAAGTGGCTGGAGAGCAGCACTTGTGAAAGGGACCTCGGGGTGCTGGGCGACTGCAGGCTGAACAGGAGTCAGTCGTGTGATGCGGTGGTCAAGAGGGCGAATGCCACCCTTGGCTGCATAGCCAGAAGTGTGGCTTCCAGATCAAGAGAGGTATCACTACCACTCTACACGACTCTGGTGCGCCCGCAACTGGAGTATTGTGTTCAGTTCTGGGCTCCACATTACAGGAAGGATATAGCCAGGTTGGAGTCAGTGCAGCGTAGGGCCACAAGGATGGTGGCCGGTTTGCAGGGGATGCCATATGAGGCGAGACTGAGGGAACTGGGTCTCTTCAGCCTGGAGGAGACTCAGAGGGGATCTGTTGGCGACAAACAGGTATGTGAGGGGGTGTCACACGGAGATGGGTAGATACCTATTTTCCCCTGCGGAGGAAGGCAGGACGTGCCCCAACAGAGCAAAGCTCAGGGAACCAAGGTTCAATTTGGATGCCAGGAAGCACTTCCTGACAGTCAGGACCCCGAGGGCGTGGAATGGGCTTCCACGGGAGGTCGTAGAGGCCCCATCGGTGAGGGTGTTCAAAGATAGGCTGGACATGCACATGGTGGGCATGTCGTGAGCGGAGCCGGCTGGTGCCGGAGGTCAGACTAGATGGTCCGGGAGGCCCCTTCTGACTCGCTCTGTTTCTATGTTTCTATGCTGCGCTCTGAAGTGGCACCGGAGGCCACGTCCCAGCTCTGCCGCAGCACCTGGACATTCTGGGTGGCCTCCGGATCTGGAGTCTTCTTGGGGTGGCCTTCTGCAAGCGGGATGGCTCTTCCCGAGAGGAAGGGCTCATGGAGGGCCCGTCCCCTGATCTTGGGAGATCCTCGTCTCCCAGTCACGCTCTCTGTAGACGTTCTGAAGCTCCCATGGGAAGGAGGGGGCGAGGAATCCACCATCAACTGGATACAACCCAGAAATGCCGTTCCTCTCTTCTGACCAACAGCTTCTGAAGCAGCTTGCACCCTCTGTGAAAGGGGCCCGGCCCACTTTTACAGCCAGCGGCAACCTCTGGCCACTTCTCTGACCACCCACGGCAGCAAACATTCAGTAAGTGAATTAGCCTGTGGCCCTCAAGGCTTGCTTGGCTTCCAGTCTTCACTTCCAAAAACAGTGCAAGGCCAGCTTGAAGGGCCACCGTTCTGTGGGGGAAGCAGTTTGTGGAGCAGCCATCTGGGGCTGGGAAGGGGGCTTAAAGATGGCTTGGATCCCCAGGCTGCTGGACCCCCAGGTACCTTTCTTGATGCTCACCAAAAATATGTGTTATGCCTTGCCCATATTTTCAGCTCACTGCGGTTTTACTAAGAGCAAAGCATCCAGGAATGGATTTCTGGTGGGGCGGGAACCGGTGGGTTCAGGGGAGCTGTGTATCGCACCGGGGCTCATACCCCACCCCTGCCTTGCTGGGACCCAGGACAGCTTCTCAAATGGCCAGATACAGCCACAGCCCCACAAGCTTGGCCCGCCCTGGGCTGAGGGTCCCATCTCAGTCCCTGGCAATCCCCGTCGGAATGTCGGAAGAGCCCTGGAATGGCATCCAGGGGGGGCACTCCAGTCGGCCCAACCGCGTGCTCCGTGCAGAGTGGTCCCCGCCTTGGTGGACCCGATCACTTCTGCAGAACAACCGCAGCCCCGACATGAGATCTCTCAGCCACCTGGCGCGGTCCATTCACCTGGTGCCTGCTTTCCTTATCGCTCCCCTCAGCTCGCTTTCAGGGCTGCCAGACATCCATTCCGACAATGCTGCGCACGGTCATCCTTGTCTCCTTCCACTCTCGCTCATCCCGCCTGATTGATAGTCTCTCTTGGCTCTCTTATCACCACGGTCCCCAGCAGCCCTGCGCTTCCGCTGCTACTCATAAATATAGATTTTCCTCCCCAGTGTCTCCTTTCTCACAAAACCCACTCATCCCATTTGTTCTGGGTCCCTGGGATCGTTATCTTCCAGGTGATATCGCAGGTGCGTGTCTGCGACCTGCCGCCGCGAATTCCGCTCGTCACTCCGCCAGCCACCTGCCTGCCATTCATCAGACCAATTCTTGATAGCATAGCGCATGTGCTCCAGTTTGAAAGCGCATGTCATTTCCACAGCCCTCCCTGCCTTGCCTCCCATGCTCTGTTTGTGCACTCCCGGGACACGTCCCAGCTTGTTCGCTCGCTCCGTGCCTCCTTTCCATGCTTGTCTGCTCAGCGGAGATTCTAAGCAGCCCCCGCCGAAAGTGTGGCCCCCGGTACAGCCCTGAGCCAGGCTGTGTCCCTAATTTCCGTCGGTGTGACCACTGGAGGCTCGGCACCTTGGCCGGAGCTTTGCGGGCCTCGAATCCCCAGCAGGGCAGATCGGAAGGCAGGAAGCTGGGCAGCGGCCGCTCCCCAGGGGGTCCAGCATGAGGGTTTCCAGCCTCACCACAGATGGAACCTGGGGCCCTCCCCATGCGTATCATGCACCCTGCCATGGACCTGTGGCCCTCCCCCGCTTGGCCATGCTGGGAGAGAATGATGGGAGATGCAGTGCATGGTGTGCTTGGCTTCGAAAGAAAACATCGATAAGGTCGATGCAACAGAAGCTTGGTGGAAAAGCGAGAACCGCTCTGAGGCAGGGCTGCCTGGGCGCAAACTCGTCAGGCGGAGGCTGAAGGGCACAGTGGCGGTGCTCTCGCTCTGAGCATCGAAAGGGCCGTCATGTCAGACCACCAGGCGCCTCGAAGGGAGCAGATTCCTCCGATCATCGCAGGCGACTCTGAAGGCACCCCCCCAAGCAATTTAGAAGCAGCGGGAGGATGCTGTCCCCCACCTGACCTAAACACGCCCAGTAATCTTGACCTAAAGAGTGAAGTCATGGAGACAGTGTGGCCATAACTGGCAGCTTCCATTATCCTCACATAGCTCTGAAAAAGGCAGTTTCCAGCACCAAGAGAGGTGGATTGCAGGAAGTCCTAAAGGACGGTGCCCTAGCACAGAATTGACTGGCGGTGGGCGGGGGGGCGCCCCAGCCTTGATCCTGAGCAGGGGCCCCAGAGCCCCAGAGCCCCAGAGCCCCAGAGTGAAGCAGCTTGTCGAACCGATCAGAATCGGTGACCGCAGCACTGACAAACTGCGTTCATGAACGAACGGGAAGTTGCCACGGAAGGCCAGGACAGGGACTTTAGACTCCGAAAATCTCCAGGAAGACGGCACGGAAAGCGGCGTCAGGAGGGTCTGCTCTTTCCAGAATGCCTGCTGCAAAACCCACAATAACAGAAGCTCAGCTTGGAGTTCTTCCTCGTCTAGAAAAGGAACGGGGAAGGTGGCATCCCACCCAAGAGGCTCTTAGCAGGTCCATGAGCAGCTCCAAAGAAGCATGCGAGGAGACGAGTGTTCCTTCGAAAGAGGGAAGTCTTTCCCAGTGGAGAGAACGAGGAGCACAGACGTGCACAAAGCGAAGGTGCCGAAATGTAAAGGGGGTTTTGAGGATATTTTGCAAATAACGCCAAGAACAACTGTCTGAATATTTCAGAATTAGCCAACAGGCTAGGAAGGCGGACGGGACAAAAGTCAAAGGAACACCGAAGGATGAGGCGATTTCAGGGAAATGGGAAATGTCTGTCTTCACTTTGAAGGATGTGGAACAGACACCTGCAACGGAGATACCTGGAACAGATACCTGCAACGGAGCTGGTATGTTCAGGAAGGTGATTGAGATAAATAATGGAGAGAAATTAATTTCTAGACCTTCCTGCTGAAATGTTTACAAGCAAATTACCAAATCCAGACGGCATCCGTCACAGAGTCCTTAGGGAACGCAAATGTGCAATTACTGCCCTTCTTACAAATGTGATTTATTTATTTATTTATCAGCAGTTCTTTCTAGACCATCTTTACATGTATGGCCATTCCAATATGGTGGACCAGAAGACACCCCGTCCTCCTGTCCCCATGAACGTGCAGTGCGTTCTCTGTGCCGCACGACTAGGAGTGGAAAGTGGCTTCGGTCACACCAGTTTCACAAAGGGAAGCCGGGGGCATCTAGCAAATTGCAGCCTCGTTCCTTTGAATTCTGTTGCAGGTAAATCGGAGGAGAGCACTTTTAAAAACGAAATGATCAAGAAGAACAAGCTGCTGAAGGAGAAGCAGCTGCTGCAAAGATCAGTCATTCCTTATAACGTTTTAGGATCCTTTGGGAGTGTTTATGAGCATATGCAAAGGACACAACCAGTTAATGCTTTCTGAAAATTTCTTCCACATTTGTCAGCAGCCTGATTTGATTTGATGGAACAGAAATTTTGTTCAGAATTGCATGACCTGGGTGGGGTCATGCTTCTCTGGGTTACCTTATTTATGGGGTAGAAGAAGAATGGACGGGAGTGTCCTCCTTTCCTTGTGCAATCAACTCTCGGGTGGCCAGTAGCCTCCGTGGCTCCCCACATTCCAGGTACAGCTTATCATGGGCTCCCCTCCCACAGAGTTTCTGCAGATCAGGAGATGCTGCCAGGGTGCTGCAGAGCAAATGAGAGGTGGGGAACAGGAAAGGTCTATGGGGCGCCCTCAGCCACCTTGCTCTGCTTTCTTGGACTTCCAACAGGCCTGTCGGCGAGGTCCCTCACCAAAGACCCCTGGGCAGGTGTGGCAGGCGAGGAAGGAAAGGGGTGGTCTTTTTCATATGGATTTGGCAACTGTTTAAGGAACACGATGCAGAGACCAGGAATTCTTGGCCGTTCTCACATGGAAGTAGGTAGGCAGTGGAATCCCCCAAGCGTTGTTCCTGAATTGTCTGGAATTATGGGTGAGCAGCGAGACGGCCAAGATTGCTGATGGCATTGGGAAATGTTCCAAAAGGATCTCTTCCAACTGGGAGGAGGGCTCAGTGGAAGCAACGGCAGTTCTCTGGGGCAGGATCCCCTAATTTCACATCTGCTCTGATGACGTCTGAACCAGTAGTGACTTGGCCAGAAATGGATCTTGGGATTTATGGTGGATGGTTTGATGAAAGCGTTGGGCTCAGTACAGAACAGCACTTTGCTCCCTCTCCAGTATGCTGGGTCATCCAGTGAAGCAAAAGGGCGGGAGGTCCGGCTAAAAGGGAGAGCTTTTTCCTACAGCGGGTACTGAAGCTGTAGGATGCGCTCACCCTGAACACAGCTTGCTGTGTTGCTACCTGCTGTCAGGTAGCAACACCAACCTAAGGTGACCTTGTGAATGAAAGCCCCCCAAATCTCCTGTCCTTGATAGCCCTGCTCAGCTCTTGCCGCCTTCCTTGGCAGAATTGATCCGCTCATACGTGGTCTTTCTCTTCTCCCGCTTCCGCCTTCCACTTTCCCCAGCACGACTGTCTTCTCCAGGGAATCTGGCCTTCTCATGTTGTGCCCCAAGTACAGCAGTTCCGGTTCTGTCTTGATTTGCTCTACTTGTTGGTTGTTCCGTCAGTCCAAGCATTCACAAAGCTCTCCTCCAGCACCCTGCTTCAAACGCATCTATTCTCTCCCCATCAGCCTTTTTTTCCCTGTGATTACGAACACAATAGGGGTGGAAGAACTCGGCCTTGGCCACCTGCAAAACATCCACCCGCTTGATGCTCTTTCCTGTTTCCTTCATTTCCGCTCTTCCGAGTCTCTGTTTTCGCATGTCTTGGCTGCAGCCTCCCTTTGAACTGATGGCTGAGCCAAGGTACACAAAATCTTCCACGTTTCAGTGTGTTCATGATCCCCATTAAAGTTGTGTAAGTCTTCTGTAGTCGTGAGTTTTGTTTCCTTGTGTTCAGTTTCAGCCCTGCTTCTGCAGTTTCCGCTTTTATGAGGAGACTTCACGTCATTGCCGCTTCCAGAAGAAGTCCTGCAAGAGGGGACACCTGCAAATCTCATATTATCGATGTGTCTTCTGCCAGTTCTCGCTCCTTCCTCTGATCCTAACGCACCGTTCCTTATGATGCGCTCTGTGTACAGAGAACAGCAAATCCACTCTTGTCTGATGCCTCTTTCTGAAGGAAACCATTCTGTTTCTCCACATTCTGCCCTAGCAGGAGCTTCTTGACCACCATGGAGGTTACGCACCAGGACAATCAAGTGCCAAGGCACCCCCAGGTCTTCCAAGACCCTCCAGAACTTCGCGTGATCCACACAGGCAAAGGCTTTGCTGTTTATATAGCTAGTGCCTCAAGCGCCTTTCTCTTCTGGGTCTCCGGTTTGGAAGTCAGGCATTTATAGCTCTCAAATGGCCCGGCATAACTTTGCGGCTGAACAACAAAATGAGGCGGGGATGGTTCCGCACCTGCCTCCGAGTCTGAGAGAGGGCCAGCCATCTTGAGGGGAAGGGCTGGGGGCTTTTTCTCGCAACGGCCTTGAATCCCCCCAAGGCTTCTCCCCGATTCCCAGCCAGAGGCTCCTTCTCTGGTGCAAGAGGCCATGAGCGGCCAGACAAAAATGGTGCTGAAAGCTGTCAATGGCTAAAGGTTAGCTCCGCCATTGGAGGCAGGGTGCTTGTGCTTATCCATTGCTGGGGAACATGGGCGGGAGGGAACTCTGGTGCAGACGGCCTGTTTACACATTTATCAATGGTGAGTCTACTTGGCCATGGCAGGAAACGAATTCAGCAGGACTTTTCTTAGGCCCTTAATTTGGGGCTGTGGGTTGAGGATAAAAGGGGAATGGATTTGTTTTGGAGAGACTACTGGTATATTTTTATAGCAAGGATGAAAATGAACATACAGAAAGCAGGCATTCCTTCTAACAACGCAAGGTTGCTTTTGTCTATTCAGTCCCACATTCTTCTGTATCACAGAACTGCACCTGTATTTTGCTTTTGACAATGCCGAGTGATCCACCCCACCACGAACCCGGCCCCAGAGGGAATCTCAGCTTCAACAGAGGTCAGGACAAGAGGGGCGAAGGAGAGGCAGAGGGCAGCGGGCTTGAGCACGGGGAAAGGCAATGCCGTTTAATTAGACTTTGTGGAATTCAAATGAATTAACTTTAATTGCTTAATTTATCTGTTAGTTAATAGGCAAGTGATGAACCAATTTTACATTCTGGAAGCAGTGGGCAGCTGCAAGGAAGGGCTTTCCACATCCAAGCAAAAGTGGAGCCAACCAACACGGCTGCAGAAAACCAAGGAGGCTGAAGTGACGCAGCGTCGCAGGACGGCCGAGAAGACAGGCCAGGACGGACCGGCCAGTGGCACACTCAAGAATTTAATGGTGTACTTAATAATTCATACTGCATGTTATTGTTGTATTTCTCTATAGTTATAGTTTGTGCAGGCTGCTTTAATACAGAGTTCTCAGAGCAGCTCGTGCCAAGGAAGAAAACTATTTGCAGTTCAATAACAATAAAAAGAAAGCTTATATAAACACAACGTGGAGCTCTGTGCAGAGAGGCAAGACAGATGAAAGCGGAAAGAAACTTCAGCACTGGGGCCCGTCTTCACCTGGCACAGAAATGAATCCTGGGGAAGTGCCAGGCGAGCCTTTCTTGGGGGACCAGCACCCCAGCACTGGAAAGGTGCTTGTTCCAGCAACGCCCTCCATGGGACACGTTGAGAAGGAGCGCCTCAAGGCCCACGAGGGCAACGGGGGTCCCTGCGGCCCAGCCATGGAGAGCCCTGGCCAGCAGCTCGGGCCGGAGCTGGACCCGGAATCGCGGGCCATCGAGATGATGGGGGCTGCGGGAGTGGCGTGCCCACCCAACTCCCCTCTGCGATTCAGCCCACGCCTGAACGCTCGTCCGAGTCGTGTGCAGGCCGGGCTCCGTTGGAGGGACGGCGTCCCGACACCTCCCAGTGCCCAGCCGCTGACTTGCTCTCGGAAGCGAGGCTGTTTTCTGACGCCTCCTCCAAGTCTCACTGAGGCGTCCGAGAACCTCCAGCAGCTGGCCAGCTGCCCTTTACCGGACAGCCTGGCCTGTCCATCGCTCACGCGCTGCTTGGGCCCCCGGGCACAGAGCACCCTCCAGCCGAGCAGTGGCTGCCGGAGAGCTGCTGCCTCAGGCTCGGCCCTTCCTGCCCGGCGAGAGCTCCTGCCTCCACCAGCCTGAATTCGTCTGAAGATCACTGCTGTGGCGAGACCTTGAGGGAAGCGGGCAAGGCGGCCCGGCCACCTCACTCTGCCGAAGGGGCCCTCCCGCCCCGCGTGGCAGCCGCCAATCCGGGGGCTCAGCCCGCTCGCCCACCCTGGGCTGGCCACGGGGCCGCCCGGCGAAACGCGGCCCGGAACAGGGGCGGCATCTTCGGGCAGCGGGGGGTCGGCAGCCGCTTCCGGCCCCCAGCACTGCGCACCCCACTCCTGCGGTGGCCACCCCTGCAAAACACCGGCGGGTCACGGGCAAAGGAGGCCAGAAAAGGGCGCGCTCGGTTTGCCTTTTATGCCCCCGCCACACTGCCAAACCTTGGCGAGCCCAGTGAGGCGGAGGCCCGGCTGGCCATGGGCCATGGCCCCTCCATGGCCCAGCCCTGCCCTAGACGAGGGGGGCAGCCCCGCCACACGCCTGCTTTGGCTCCCCAGCTGGGAAACGGAAAGTGCCGCTGGCTGTACAAGCAGCGGGAGCCAAGATGGGGGAGCTTCCTGGGGGAAAGGCTGACGGCCCCGGCATTGCATGGGCCAGCCCCACGGCCCCTTCGGCTCGAGGGGCAGGCTGAGCCGCAGCCCATGTCGGTCTCTACTGCAGCGCCCGTTTCCGGGAGGTGTCCCCGGACCCGTCGACCCGGGTTT
Source organism: Varanus salvator macromaculatus (assembly GCA_023646645.1). NCBI lineage: Eukaryota > Metazoa > Chordata > Lepidosauria > Squamata > Varanidae > Varanus > Varanus salvator. The sequence continues at coordinate 1,284,150 of JAIXND010000827.1, read as the reverse complement.
CTCAGCTACTCGATCCTGAAAGTCCAGACAGGTAAACAGGCCCAAAGGATTCGGCTGCAACATGTTCAAAATGCTCTTGTTGGCTGTGGTCGCGCCTTGACAGCAGTACAGGCACATCACCCCGGAATAATTTGGCAATGGGATTAGAGTATCAGCAAATGAGCCGCACTTGCCAGACTTCTTTGTGTAAAAATTGGACAGCTGGGTGTACTGTGGAGTAAAATTCAGGGACAAAACAGAGAAACATAGAAAAAGAGCAAGACAGAAGGGGTCTCCCGGGCCATCTAGTCTGACCTCCGGCACCAGCCGGCTCCGCTCATGACATGCCCACCATGTGCATGTCCAGCCTGTCCTTGAACATCCGCACCGATGGGGCCTCAACGACCCCCTGTGGAAGCCCATTCCACGCCCTCGGGGTCCTGACTGTCAGGAAGTGCTTCCTGGCATGCAAATGGAGCCTGGGCTCCCTGAGCTTTGCTCCATTGGGGCGCGTCCTGCCTTCCTCTGCAGGGGAGAACAGGTCTCGACCCACCTCCGCGTGACGTCCCCCATGTACCTAAACCTTTTCTTCAAGCGCATGACTGAGCTTCGCATCCAAGCCATGCACACAGAGGTGCGTGGCACCAGCCCATCCTTCCCATTACGGCCAGTTGAGAAGCCACACTGCACCTGCTGGTAGGTTTGTGCTTCCCGCCCCGTCCAGGGGGCTGTTGAGGCAAGGAAGGCAGGGCGGCCAAAGACCAGTGGGACCCAGGGGAGAAGGTCCGTGTCCCCGCAGCTGCATGGGCCGCTCGCCAGCCTTCCTTGCCCTCCCCATGGGCCCATGCTGCAACCCCGAGGGGCAGAGGGCGCATGCCCTGGCTCCGGCCCTCCGCCAGGGGACCCGGGCCGCCCTCAGCAGACACCCAGCCAGGCCTCAGGGCTGACGGGGGGCATAGCCCTGCGATGAGGGTGGCCCATGGCGCGCGGCATGGAGAGAGCCGGTAAACAGGCACTCCTCCTCTCGCATAATTCCACAGATTCTGGAACAAGATTTTACCGAACTCCACGGTCGAGCAAGGAAGTGCAAGCGACGTTCCAGACTCAGGCCTGGGGTGGCCGCGATTATCAGACTGCACGATTAGCGATATCCCACCGCTTGGAGGAAGGGACCCTCGGTAGCTGAGACAGCCCTCGTCCTCTCCCCCTTACACGCTCAACCACCACCCTTGGAGGGAGGCATGGCCGGCCCGAGGGCACCTGGTGAGTTCCCGGGCGGAGTGGGGACCCAGGCCTGGCTCCCCCAGCGCCCCGTCTCCCCACAGCACCATGCCAGGTCTCCCCAGGCATCCTGCCTGAGCCCCGGGGCAGAGCTGAGCACACGCCCTGGAGGGGCCCCGGGGGTCCCTCGGGCCCCTTCCCATGCCGCACACTGAAGTTGCAGGATTCGGCCCGTCGTCGGCCAGCGGCTTCTGGCTGCAGGGAAGCATCTTTGCTGCGCGCTCCCCGCCACACCACGAGGCAGGATGTGTGCCGGCCAGCGTCACGCAATCAGGGGAAGGACTTGGGCCGTCCCCGGGGCCTCGCCTCAGTGCTGGCTGGGCTGCCACCCACTGGACAGGGCGCCCCGCACCCCCGTCGGCCCAGGGGCCAAAGAGCGGAGCAGCTCTGCCGCCATTCCGAGGCTCAGCAGTTGCGCCACCCGCCTGCCCACGGGGGACCGGAGGCTGCCGTGGGGCGTCCCGCCGCCCTGCTTCTTCCAGGAGTTCAGCCGGGCCCTGATCCGGGGCAAGCACCGATGTGCCTCCTCCTCCCACACAGGCCTGGAGGAGGGGAGGTCCTGCACCAAGACTTCGGGGATGCCTGCCGGGGCCCTGGGTCCTTCTGCACTGCAGCCGCCCCACGTGCGGAGTGGGGGGCCCAGGCCACGCCATGTGGGCCCTCGGGGCTGGGCTCCTCTCGGCGAGCCGCGCCTGCTTCCTCCCAGGGGCCTTGTGGCAGAGGCAGAGCCAGGAGGCCGGCACGCCCCAGTTGTGGGGAGCAGGCGGGAGGGGGCCGCGGCGCCCCGTCCTGCCCACAGCCTTCCTGGACGACCGCTTGGGCCCCCGTGTACGGGGTGCGGGGCAAGCCCCCCTCCGAGGACCCCGCAGGGCTCTTCTTACGCCCTCTGCTGCCCGCAGCTCTTCGGCCCCCCGCCCCGCACTGCAAAAGTAGACGGTGCTCACCTAAGACGCCCCCCCCAGTCTCCTGTCGCCATGCCCGCCAGCACTTCAAAACCAGCGCACATTAATGCGCGCAGCCTCTCAGTGAGCTGCCCGCAGAGAAGAAACACGGTGATGGAGTGGGAGGGAGTGGTGGCTCAAAGCCCCCCCCCCCGGCACCGTGGCTCCTGCATGCGGGTCCCTCCTCGCACGGCTTGCATTCATGCCAGCCCGGCTCACACGGGGGTTCTCGGGGGGCTCCATCCCTTGGCAGCAGTGGGCTTGAAGTGTCTCTTTGTGCCGCTCTCTTCTCTTCTCTTCTCTTCTCTTCTCTTCTCTTCTCTTCTCTTCTCCCCTCGGTTCCCCACCAGACAAAGGCTATTTTGGAAGCAAACACGTTTGCAGTTATTAAAGAGATTGTGGAAGGCTTGCGAAAAGCGTCCTCAGTCTGGGTGGCAGCGAGCCAGAGAGAAATGGCTGGCACCAGCACTAAGCAGGCCTCTTTGCAAACAAACCAGGGAGGGCCGGGGGGGGGGGCACTAATGCATGTATAATTAATCTGGAAAGAGCTGCCGGGCCCCCGCTCCTCACTTTGATTGCCAGTGAGTAAAGGGGCAGCAGCCATCCCAAGTTTCCAGAGGAAAAGAGGACACCACACTGCTCCTAATCAACCGCATCCCCATTAGCTAAGATTCAATTAGGGGCTGCCTGTAATGAGATTTGCTCAAGGAGATGAAAGAAGAGCGAGAAGCCCCTGGCTCCATTCCGCTTTGCACAAATGGGCGATTCCGTGCCCCCGGCGGCTGCCGACGGCCCAGGAGGGAAACGAGCCATCGCTCTCAATTTGGCCCAGGTAATGAGGCCATTTCTCCAAGCCAGGTCGGGCCGCGGCCTTCCTCCTTCTCCTTGGCCCGTCCTTCCGACTGTTGCGGCAGCAGGCTCGGCTCGGCCCGTTGCCTTTTGGCCATCCCTCATCCAGCGCTTCTCCCGCCCGACTCCTTCCCTCCTCCCTCGCCCACCGGCCGGCCTGCCTCCTCTCATATTCCCTGCTCCCAAACACTCCAGTCAGAAAGGAAGGAGCAAAGAACGTTGACTTCTGTTCTATTCTTGCCCTATTACTGTCATGACTCGTATTATGATTGTCGTTGTGACCATTATTCATTCCACGTTGACGCCACCCTACACCCAAAGCTCTCTGGGCAGTTTGCGCTTAGCCCCAAGGCGTGTGGGAGGTCTCCACCCCACGAGGCCCCCCAGAAAGACTCCCTCTCCTAGCAGGCTTCATCGGAGAGGGGGGACCGGCGGCAGTTCGGCCAAACGGGACCACTGGGAAGCGAGGGGGAGACGGCAGCCGGCTTGGGGGACGCCTGAAGGTCAGGCATGCAGCCACAAAGCACCACAGGATGCGGGAGGACCAACCCCCACGAGGACCAGACCAGCAGGAGGAGCTCAGAGGCTAGTTCAGAAGAAGGCGCAGGAGGGCGCAGGGCGGCCGCTCCGGCAGCATCCAGGGGTGTCTTTCGCCGGGCTGAAGCAGCACGAGTGGAACACCACTGAGGCGTTTCACCATGCAACGGTTGTGCATTATGCTAGTGTGAAGCGGGTGTGCAAGGGATTGCTCAGCCACTTGCACAAGCGCCTAGGAAAACTCTGCATGTGCAAACTTGACTCCGCCTGGCTTCTGCGCCTGCACGTGGATGAGGGGCTGGCTTGGGCTGGGGCCACTCATGCGCTCTGCCTGTGGCAGGAGCCCGAGCAGAAGTGCCCCTCTGTGGAGGTGAGGCGCCACTGCAGCACTGGCCGCACGTCCCTCCGGCCCACCCAAGAAAGACCGGAGCACGTGGCCGGGGGACCGAGGACCCGGCTGCGGGGCAGCTTCCCACACCTGCTCAGTTTGCAGGAAAGGGTCTAGAGAGCACCAAAATCCGCTCTCCAGCCTCAGCCATAGGGGAGCTGCTGTGCTTACCGGGAAATGATTAGCCCTCTGTAGGTGCTCAGAGGCTCTCTTTTTATCCCAGCACCATTCCAGCTCTGAGAACTCTCCCTGGCTTCTGGAACATTGAGGCCCCGCTGGCTTCAGCAGCTCGGTCCAACGCAAAAGCTGAACACGACCGGAAGAAGGATCTGAACGCGTCTGGGCCTCCGCTCCGGCTGCCAGCTTCGGCGCCGTTGGACGCGGTTCTTGGCTCGGCGCTCTGGCTCGGCCCACCTGCCGGGACTGCCAGCTCCCGGGGCTCGCCGGGCCCCCGCCAAGGCCAGCCTGTGCAGCTGAAGGAGCAGGAAGTTGCTCAGACTAGATAAATCAGCGGCCGGCAGGAGTGTCACTGAACGCTGAGCCAGCAGAGAAGGGACAGGGTGACATTTCGCGAGCTCCCCTGTGGAGCGCACGTTTAGGGCGCTTAGCCAGAGGCGTGTGGCATGCTTTTTAAAAGAGGGGGGCATCTTCAGCAGAAGACGTAGGGGGCCTGGGGGGTGCAGCTGCCTGGCGTGCCTGGCGTCCGATCCTGAGCACTTTCAGGTTCTCGGCTGCGAAAGAAGCTGCTCGGATTTCTCAAGAGCATCACCCCAAACCCAGTGCCAGCTTCCAGCTCTGCTGGAAACGGGCCAACCCGCGTCAAGTGTGCCTCATCCTGCCCTTATGCCCTGCAGCTGCCCAGCAGACAATCAGAGGAGGACGAATGGACGCTGGAGGGCCACCCCATGGCTCCTCACTGAGCAGGGCTCACCGGTTGCCTTCACGGAGGCGTCTGCTCCTCCGGGAGCAGGTGAGCGTGGACAGCTCCATCTTCCTGCCCCGGCAAACCCAGAACCTTCCGCACTCAGCCGCAGAACCGACTGCTCTGGCAGCTGGAGCCTTTTGCTCGGAAAGCGAGTCCCCAAGCCGGGGGAGCGTCCATTCGCGAAGTTCAGCGCGCCACTGGGAACGCAGGGGGACCCGATCGTGAGCATGGCGCCTCAAGCCACGAGCACCATTCGTTTTGGGTGCGATCGATCCCTTGCTTCACCGTGGCCAGAAACAACTGCAGGGTGCTAAGCACCAGAGGCCACATTCAGGCCGATTCTCCTGGTGTAAAGATAGGAAAAGAAGGGAAGGGAAGGGAAGCCATTCCGATCAAAGAGACTTTTTCAGCTTGGATTTGGTTTGAATTAATTCACTGAACTCACATTTTAATCAGAGTCCCAAACATCGGCTTTAATTACTGTCGTTTCATTAGTTCGGGCTAAAATGAACTGGTTGAACTAATTGGCACTGAAGTCTGACTTTAATGAAATTGTGAACAAAGCAAATTAATCAAAGCTGAGCCTTCTTGCCCAAGTTTCTGAGAGGCGTGAATGAAAACTTAATATGGAGCCCAGTTTTATATTTTTACTGGGGGCCTGGCACCCCGTAAACCGACTAATTGCAGAGAGAGAAACCCTACCTGACTGCTGGAGAAGTGCCCTGGTTTTGCTGGCTAGGGATAATGGGGGTCGTAGTCCAGCACATCTGGAGGGTGCCAGGCTGGGGAGCCCTGTCCCCTGCTGCAGGAAATCGCAGTGTTGCTTGACAGCGCAGAAGGCAAACCCTGACGTGGCTTCCCACACGGAGATCAGCGGAAGACTTAATGCTGTCTTTGTGCTCCAGGTGCGAAAATGTCTAAGGCCGTGCCAGCATTAGATTTGCAAGAGCAGTTGAATAATGACTTCTTTCTATGGTTTAGCCTTAAAAGCTTGGTAATAGTGTGTTTGCTTTTAGCATAAATTTAAGCATATTATTGGCCTAAATGCAGGCATTAGCATGACTACTTTGACTTTTGTAGGCTTCCTTTCATCAAATGGGAACAGGGCGTAGTTGAGCTCTCCTGAGAATTTGTGGCCACCATCCCAACATGCAAATGGGCAGACTGGTTTGGGTTCAGTCCTCCGCTCTTCACACAAGGCAACCTCTGACCTTCCCACCTTCCTCCGTTGCAGTGCAGAAGCTGAACCTCTTGGCCTCTGCATGTCCCCTCACACCCTTAGAATCACAGAATCAGAGAAGAGTTGCAAGGGGCCAGGAAGGCCATGTAGTCCAGCCCCCTTCTGTTGCAGGACACCAGGCCACACTCTCCCACTCAGAGGGCTGCCCAGGTCCGCCTTGGGTGTCCCCAGGGTGGGAGAGCCCCCTCCTCTCCAGGCAGCCGGTCCCACTGACTCATTGCTCTGGCAGTGAGGAAGCTTCTCCTGATGTCCAGCCCGAACCTGGGTTGTCGCAGCTTGACTGGATTCTTCTGTGTCCTGCACTCTGGCATCAGCCAGAAGAGATCTTGGCTTTCCTCTTTGTGACAGCCTTGGGGTCCTTATAGAGGGACACCGTGTCCCCCCTCAGCCTTCTCTCCTCAAGGCTGACCATGCCCAGTTCTCCCAGTCTCTCCTCGCAGGGCAGGGTTTCCAAGCGCTGGATCGCTTTTGCTGCCCCCCTCTGGGCCCTTTCTCATTTCCCTGCCTCTTCCTTAAATCTTGGTGCCCAGGACTGGGCACAGGACTCTAAGTGAGGTCCGACTAGTGGTCTGATTTGGCGGCAGACAGTTTGCCCCCGGGGCTCCACAGCGAGCTGGTCCTTGCCTGAGAAGAACAGGCCTGCATGTCCTCCATCTCTCGCTGCCCTGCAGACCCGCAGACCGTGCGTGCCGGAAAGGCTTGGGGGCTCCAGGGTGCAAACTGGAGCAGATTCCAGAGGCCGAGTGAGGCATTCTCCTGCAAACAGTGAAAGTCCCCTCTGCCAGGTGACCTCCCCGTGCGCTTCCCAGGGGCCAGTCGCTGGCCCCTGGGCAAGAGAGGACGATGGACAGCTGGCTCTGACCCCGCAGCCCATCTTTGGCAACCCCGTTCCCATTTAGCCCCCTTTCCACGCACAACGAGGGCTCCATGGGAGGCTCCAAAGGCAGGAATCCAATTTGGGGGCCCCTTCCTGGCTGATGCCAGAGAGGTAGGTGAGATCCAGCGTGGCCGGCCGGGTGGGAGGCTCAGACCAGGCCCCTCTGCCCCCAGCAGGGCCAGCCACGCCTGAAGGGAAAGCGTGTGAGCTGCACAGCACCACAGGCCCACAGGTGGGCTCAGGACCAGAGCAGAATGGGGCTGGCGTTCAGGAGTGCAGGCAGGGCACGCCGTTGGCGACCCCGATGGGCAACTCTGCCTTCCACCATCTTGCAGCAGTAGCAGCGTGTGGCAGGCGGCCTCATCCAGCACCGCTGAGGGCCAAAGGGGGCAGTACAGAAGTGAGGGCAGGAAGGGGGCAAGCACCTTCCGCAGTAGGGCCAGCATCGCTTCCCTCAGCCGCCTTTTCCCTGCAGACTTTCGGAGAGTGAGGAAACGACTCGGCCCACAACTGGTCAAGTTCCCGTTTCTCAGGGACTGGAGACGCTCTTCTTCTGTGTAGATTAACTTCCGACAAACATGACTGTGCTTACCTTGGACAGGGGAAAAGCGCATTTAGCAGGCAGAGCCACCTCTGTAGCTTAGTGTCCCAGACCCATGTCAAGCCGCTAGCAGAAGATACTGCAAGTCGGGGCTGGAAGCCAGGCGACGGAGCCGGACGGACTGACCTCCTTCCCCAACCTGTTGCCCTCTAGATGTGTTGGACCGGAACGTTCATTTTCCCAGCCGACACCACCCACTCACCGATGGAAGTGGATTTTTCAAGGAACGAGCTGGAATTGCATTGCTGTTTGCAATACGCCGAAGTGCTAACGCAGGCTTGCTCTCTTGTGCACCGGAGCAAGCGCCTTCTCCCCCCCCCCCCATTTTTTAAAAATCCACTAGTGTGCAACTCCAGGGCTGACCCCCATGATCTGGCCACAGCCGGCCTGCTCCGGGCTCTGCGGATCAAATGTGCAGAAATCCAAACCCATTTGAGTCTCCTGCAGTTTCCTGTGACAGCCCTAAAGCGGGGCAGGCCGTGCGCCACGCTGGAGTGCGGGTCCTCCCCATGGGTGGACGTTCGGGGGAAAGTCCGCTTCCACTCCGCCTTGGTGGCCCTGCAGGCAGCAATGTCACAGACCCCCCTCCCTCAGATTTGGGCAGGTACGGCCAGTGGCACCCACCATGGCTGGCGAGCCTGAGCAGCCGAGCCCGGCCGTCCTTCAGCTCTGAAAAGGGGCTTCGCGGCTCTGCAAGCGGCCAGTTACGGATGCACTTCTGGGTGGCAAATTGGGAGGTGCGTTTGGGGACCGTGGGGGGGGCACCCCCGCCAAAGGCCGTGCCACCCCCTTTCCCATGCTAGCAGGTGCCAGTTCAGGAGCTGCCCAGAGTGGGAACTAGATGCAAACGACACAGGAAGGGAATCAGCCCTCACCCCGAGAGGAAGAGGGCCAAACAGGAAACGCCCTCCTCTTTCCCTTCCCGGGGGAGTTTGTTTGGATGCGCTGTTGGGAAATGCGCAGACGCATTGACGAAGCGCGCTCGTTGCATCTGGGGATGCAAGCAGCCAGCCGCATTCATCACGGGGGCCTGACAGGAAGACATATTTTCATTAGTGGGATCAGTAATGAACATATGGCATTAGAATTTCGATCTCCCCTTCCACAGATAATTACTGATTTGGGTGCAGGGAGGGGGAAGGGGAGGAAGGAAGAGGGGCGCATGTGGCGCTCGCTGGGCTCCATGCCGGCACACAGAATGAACATCTTCCAATTAGCCCTGGAATGCTTTGCGAGCATGTCGATCGGAAGGAGAGAGCGCAAAGATGCTCGGCGTGGTGCTGCAGCTGTCCGTCTTGCTCGCCGCTCAAGCGACCCGCACCGCTCCTCGGGCTCACTCGGTTTCCTGAAGGTATCTAACTGGAGGACCTCAAATGCTCTCAAACACGTCTGAAGTTCCGGGGTGCTTCTCACACGGCACTTCTGGGCCTCTCTTTTGCTGCTTCTGCAAACCTTTGATTATTGTCCATGAAAGAAGATGAAAGAAAGGCATTTGTCATGCAAATTAGCCACTGGGGCCCTTTAAGTTTTCTATTCACATTCCACCCTGCAATGGCTCAAAAATATTAATTCATTTGTTATTATGAACACATCTGTCCCATCTTTCCCAATTCATAGCCAAATAAGCTGACAGAAATAATGATAATGAAAGCATCATGTTAAAATATCTATCAATCAATCAATCAATCTATCTATCTATCTATAGCTTTGTATTCCATCCTATTATACAAGATCTCAGGACAGCTTACAATTTTTAAAAAGACAATGATGGGCCGCACCCTGAAACCAGCTACCTGCCGGAGCTCTTCTCCAGACCAAAATGTATCTGGGGAAGCACTTGTGCCCGTCCTCTGAGAGGCACTTCTGGGGAGGCCTGGTGGGTGGTGACAAAGAGGGGGGCCTTCTCAGTCGTAGCCCCCCGTCATGGAACAAGCTTCCCATTGAGGCCCACATGACGTCAAAGGTTACGAGTGCCCCCCACTCCAGGACATTAAAGGGCTTTGATGGCATTTTGGTGGTACTAAATCATCTCTTCGAATGGTTTTTAAATTTTGGATTAAATTGTATGCTTTTTTCGGTATTGCTTCTATTGTATGGTTTCTTATTTTATACAAATAGCTGTTAACCACCTGGAGAACTTCAGCTGCTGAAGAGCACAGAGATGAACTAAGTAAGCAGGAGAAAGCAAACGCAGCCGGCAGCACCCCTTCAGCGCCAGCAGTGGGGCCGGGGGGCCCCTGCGGTCTGCGGACTGGGCGTGAGGGGCTTCTGGGGGAAACCGCCCCTGCTCACAAACGCCCCAGCCTTGCACCGGGGCAGCAGGTGCGAGGCGGTGTAGTCTGTGTGGCAGCAGAAGAACAATCCTACCATGTGGAGTTTTTGGAGTAGTTTCGCCATTAGGCAAAGAGAAGACCTGAGACTCAGGAGAGGCGCTGGCAAGAGGGCCGTCCATGAGCTCATGAGAGGCAAGGTCTGAACTCAGCCCTTCTGGCTCACAGCTCAGCATAGAAACACAGAAACAGAGCAAGCCAGAAGGGGTCTCCCAGGCCATCTAGTCTGACCCCCAGCTCTAGATAGCTCCACTCATGACATGCTGCCATGTGCATGTCCAGCCTGTCTTTGAACACCCACACCAATGGGGCCTCAACCACCCCCCGTGGAAACCCATTCCACACCCTCGGGGTCCCAACTGTCAGGAAGTACTTCCTGGCATCCAAATTGAATCTTGGTTCCCTGAGCTTTGCTCCATTGGAGCACCTCCTGCCTTCCTCTGCAGGGGAGAGCAGGTCTCTCCCCACCTCTGTGTGACACCCCCTCACACACCTGCATGTCACCAGCAGATCCCCTCTGAGTCTCCTCTTCTCCAGGCTGAAGAGCCCCAGCTCCCTCAGTCTCGCTCATACGGCTTCCCCTGCAATCCGGCCACCGTCCTCTTGGCCTTGCGCTGCCCCGATTCCAGTCTTAGCTCATCAGGGGGACCCAGGAGCTGCATGGACAGGTGGACCGGCTGCCCCCCAGAGGCCACGCTGAGATCTGCACGGCCATTCTGGAGTGGCGAGCCAGGGCCGCAAGCGCTGTTCTCGGCGTCTTCAGTCCACAGGCCCAGGTGGCAAGTGACCAGCAGGCCTTCTGTGCTTGCCAGCCTGGAGAGCGACTGCCAGTCCAGGCAGGCAACGCCGGCTCGGACGCGGGGCAAGGCCAAGCTGCCAGCGGTGGCCAGATGAGTGACTTACAGCAGCCATTTTCAGCATCCTTGATGCAGGTTGGATGGACTGACGGACGGATGGTGGCAGGTCTCCCAGTGGCTCTTGGCCTCCGCATTTGTCTTGGCGAGCCAGGAGTTGGGAACATAGATTGGGGGGGCTGCTGCTTCAGGCCCTGTTTGTACTCTTCCCAGGAACCCCCGTCTGGGTGCTGCTGGAAAGAGGGTGCTAGACAGGACCGGACAGGGTCTGATCCGCTCAGGGGAGCCCCGAAGCGAAGGACATGGGTAGCCTCGCCCCAGACCAACTTCGGAACCACCCACCCACTCCCAAGAGGAACCCGGATCCCGGCCCTTTTCCAGAGCACGCGTTCAAATATTATAATCCTCTGAAGGGAGATTAATTCCTTTCTGCAGATGTTTCCCCTGTCTCTGGAAACTGCCAACAAGTGGCACAACCCATGGAGCAGCTCCAGGAACCAAGATCTATAGATTTTAAAGAAGGGAGAGAGCGCTGGTGTCAACCCATTTAGCTCCAGCAATTTAATTTCCTCCAGGAACTATTAGATCAAACCCATTAAATTGTATTTGGCCCCCATAAAAGAGGACTGGAAGCCTTGCCTTGGCAGCCAGGCTCGCAGGGGAGTAGCAAAGACCTCAAAACTCAAGCGACTTCCCCAAGATCACATGGGAGGGTCGCATCCTGACCAAGCTCTGCGGCTGTAATCCGACCCATGCATTTACTGGGAAGTCATCTCCAAGCCACCCGTGCATCCAGTTCTCAGCAAGCCCCAGTACAGTAATGCTGAGCGCCACACCGGAGAGCTAAACCCGCCAGCCGTGTGTCCTCAGCACTGGTCGCATCACGCAGGCTGAGTCTCCCCTGAAAGCCCCTGCATTTATTCCGTAAAGTTCAAAGCACGGCCGTGCGAGCGGGCACTCGTTGTGTTTATGTGTTGTTTTCATTTCTTTCTTTATACGTTTACGTATTGGCAGCTGTCCTTGGGGTAGTTTACAATAATAAAAATGCCAAGCAATAAAATAACAACCTACTGAAAAATACAACGAAGGTATAAAGGTATTAACTTCTTTGAAAATGATTTCCTTGTCACTTTCCAAAGCATCAAATAAGATCAATAAAAGCAATACCATTAAAATTGCTCAAAGCAGCCTGCCAATACTGCAAAGGATTCTGCAGAGCGGCAGCGGCGGCGGCAACATCAGGGATGCCTGGAGAGGCGCCTTGGCCAGAGGAAGGTGCCTGTCCCACCGGAGGGCTTTCCACAAGGCGAGGGCCGCCCTGGAGTGCCGGAGAAAGGAATCCCAGAGCATGGGAATGGGGGCTCATCAGGGGAAGCGGGGGAATGAGCTCACCATGGAGGCTGCCCCAGTGTGTGGCTTTAGGATGCGCCCCGAGTGGCCCCACGGGTGCCGTCTGGTGGAAGACGCAAGGTGGCCGTCTCCAAACTGGGAGGCTGCATACAGCCATCATGGGGGTCTCATTCATTCATTCATTCATTCATTCATTCATTCATTTGTTTATATTGCGGTTTATATCCTGCCTTTTTCCTATAAAGGGCTCAAGGCAGCTTACATCATCTCTCCGCCTCCATCATATTCCCACAACAACCACCCTGTGAGGCAGGTTGGGCTGAGAGTCTGTGGCTGGCCCAAAGTCACCCAGGTGGCTCCATGGCCGAGCGGGGACTCGAATCCGGATCACCTGAATCCCAGTCCCGTGCTCTTAACCATGACACCACACTGGCTGTCTCTCTCTTCTCCTCCCGGAGTTTGTCTGATCCTGTGGCGAAGCCCTCTGAGCATTAGTTCATTCATTCTATTTCTCCACTGGCCAATAGCCAAAGCTCTCTGGAGGGTGTACCCAGATCAGAACTGAACAAAATCATATAATTTCATGATATGAAAAAAATGGACTTTTACAAGCATTTGTAAACTGAAACAATCTTAAACAATCAATGATCCATCACAGGATCTTATCATATGGGGTCAAATACCTGGGAGCAGGCAAAAGCCTTAGCCTGGCACTGGAAAAATGAACGTTTGCATCATGTTCTTAGTTGTGTTAAATTGTTTTAAATTCCCGTAAGCCATCCTGAGATATTTATATAAAGGATGGCATACAAAAGCTTTGGCTAAATACATACATACATACATACATACATACATACATACATACAGTGTGGGTTGCCAGGCAGGCCTTATGGGGAAAAGGTTCCAAACTCAGGGAGTGCCACAGAACTTTACTGTTGACAACAGAAACAGTGAAATTGTGAAAGATTCTGCCCACCTTGGCTCAGCCAAGCAATTCAAGGGAGACTGAGACTTGGAAGGGTGGAAGATCTCCAAGCATAAGGACTTCCCACTGGAGTGTAAGGCAAAGAACATCCACACTACTGTGTTCCCAAAAGATGGACAATGAAGAACGCTGACGGGAAGAAAACGGGCGGATTGGAAACATGGTGCCGGAGGAGAGCTTCGTGAATAGCCTGGACTGACAGAAAGGTGGACAAGGGAGTCCTAGATCAGGTCAAGCCAGAACTGTGCCTGGAAGCAAACCTGGCAACCCTCGGTTGCTTAGGCCGGGCTCCCTGGAGGAGGCAGTAAAGTCAGGGTGGGTTGCGGGCAGGAGAAGACAAGGAAGACCATCCATGGGATGGATGGACCCCATGCAGGAGCCACAGCCTTGAATGTGCGAGAGCCGGCAGGGCTGTCATGGACAGGACATTGGGGGGGGGGGAGGCTTTTGTCCACAAGGTCACCCCAAGTTGGAGTTGACCTGATGGCACTTAACAGCGGCGACTCTGGAAACGCCGCTCTCTTCTTGCTGTCCGCTGAATCTGCCCTCGCGGAGCTCCTGCAAAGAGCTCTGCTGATCACCCTGCTGTCTGCATAGCCTCGGAATTAATGAGTCTTGCATTGCGTGAAGAAGGTGTTTCTTTTACCTGCCCTGAATTTTCTGCCAGGCAGTATCATTGGCGGGGGGGGGGGGGGCTGTGCTATTTGCCAGGCCTCTGCTGTCAGCCGGGGGCTCCACTCCAGGGGTCAAACCCACATTTTGGGACATTGCAGGTGCTATCCTTTTACCAGATCCTAAGATCATTCAATTTTTCAATCCTATGTATTTTAATAAATAATAACTTTATCATCATCTTGCTAATCTAGGGTTAACTAGAATGCTGTGCTTTATTCTCTTTTGTCTTATTGTTAAACTGTCCCAAGACTACAGTAAGGGATGGTCTAAAAAGGTTTTAAATAAATAACTAATCTTTCAATCTTACATAAGATTTAAGATCACCTTAAATCTTATTCTTAGCTTCAAAACATGGCTAAATCCAAGGTTCAACACACCTCACTGAAACTCATTGATCAGCTTGGATTCGGGGCGAGGCTGGCTTTCCGCAGGAAATGCCTCAGGCCAGGCCAAGAATTTGGCCTGCCCAGTTCATGGAGAAAGGGGGAAGAAAGGCGCTGGACAGCCGTCTGAGCGGAGGGTGCCACGTGGTGTCCGGCGGCAGCAGGGGGTGGACCCGGTGGCCTTCCTGACCCCTTCCAGCTCTACTCTTCCGTGATTTGAGGCTTCTATGGAGTGGCAGCCAAGCACACGGAGGCCCACCAGCCCGCGCTGGCCGGCCAAAGCTCTCCGGGCGTTCCTGCGGGAACCTGCCTGGAGATGCTGGGAGCCGTCCGTGGCCCCGCGTGTGTGCCAGCAGTCTGCTCTGCTGTGACCGGGCGATCGGGCTTGGGGCTGCCCCCACGCGGGGCAAGCAGAAGCAGGGGCCTGTGGCACAGGCCCAGGGTGGGACCCGGAATGACTGGAGCGGTCTGTCGCCGGATCGGGCTCAAGCCTTCGTGGCAGAGAAATAATTTGCTGCAGCCAAGTGGCTACGCAGGAACACAAGGGGAAACCCATCCAAGCAATGCGATGTGATGCTCAGCAGCGTGAAGGCCCAGTGCAGAAAAGAGGAGGTAATTCTGACAATGGGAAAGAGGGAATCGTTATAATAATGGCACAAGGACACGAAAACGGAGCGTCCCACAGAAGCAATGAACAGGAAATCGGGTCGGGGAGTGTCAAGCTGCATCTCTCCCCGCTAGAGCGAACTGACACGCTTCTCCTCGGAAAGCATCCGAAGTTTCCTTGGCTGCTCTAGTCGTGCCCCACATTAACGCTGAGCACCTCGCACCCATCCAGCCCCACGCGCCACAGGCCTGCGGATCCCTCCCCCTCCAGCAAGGCGGCAGCCGCGGCACAGAAGATAATGGAACGCCAACGCCAGACTGTTGGGTAAAATCTACAAAGGGATAAATATAGGGGACGACCAGGCCGCCTTTGCTGACGTCTGCGCATAACCGTGCGCAAGGGCAAGAGCATGTTGTACAGTGCGTGTGTATTCAGTGCAACAGAGTCATTCCGACATCACAGGAAAATGCAGCCCTTCGTTTCATCCGATTTTACGCCTCTGTTTATTACTGTGGTTTTGGTTAGATTTTTGCCCCAGAATTACAGCGGGGACGAGGAGAGGTGCCATCCTGGACACAGGCCAGACCCAGGCTGAAGCCCCAAAGCCACGGGGGGGGGGGCGGGCGGAGGGGAGCGAGGAAGCAGGCTCCGGCTTGGGGGACGGGGAAATGCTGTTCTCTCCCCCTCCAATACCAGAAAGCAGCAGCTGCAAGTCATGATGCTGAAAAGCGGGAGACTCAGGCAGACAAAAGCAAGGGGGGGGGGCGAAGAGGATGCTAGCATTCCTCCTCCTCCTCCTCCTCCTCTCTTCCTCCTCCTCTTCTCCTGGGCCTCTTCATGGGAGCACACCTGAAGTTGCTCAGCGACCTGCAGCCTCCGCAGTCAGCCCTCTGTCCCCCTCGCAGCGCGCAGGGGCCTCGCAGACCCGAAGGCTCGCAGACCTGCCCCCCCACTCCGCGCGAAGGCCCCGACTCTCCCGCCTGCTGGGCGCAGCAGCCGGACCCGGACCCTGGGCAGGCGCAGGGGGAGCTGGGCAGCTGGGGTGGGCGCGGGTGGCGGCCTGAGGCCACAGGGCAGGCGGGCGGGGAGTTCAGGCTTGGCCGAATCGCCCGAAGGGCAGCAGTGCCGGGATGGGGGCCCCATGCCAGGGCAGCCCACGCAGAAGCCCCGCTCTTTGTGACAGCCTTTCGGGGACCGGCGGAGGGATCTCATGCCCTTCGTGCACTGGGTTTCTCCCACGCTGTGCTTCTCGCCCGAATCCCCGGCACGTTTTGTATGCGTCCCTCACCAAAATCCAGACTCGGTGCTTTGAGGGAGAAGCGGGGAGACCCCCGGGGGGGGGGCCTGCACCGTTGTCATGCCAAGCCTGGCTTAACAACCAGCCCCCACGCAGCACGCTGAGCAAAGCCTCCGACCGAAGCTCTGCTCCTCTGCCAAGGACACAAGCGGCCCAGCCGGATCCGGGCCCAGTCGTCCCACGGGGCCCAGAGAACGCTGGGACTGAGGAAGCGGCCCTTCCTTCGCTCTCGGCACTGGTTACAACTGGTCCCGCAGCGCCAGGCCTGCCACCCACAGCACAAACCCGGGGCCAGCGGCCGCTTCGACCCAGCAGCAGCCTCCTGCTTCCTTGGGGTTGGCCGCCATCGCCTCCGCTCCGGCAGGGCTACTCCAGGAATTCGCCCTCCTCCGGGCCTGGCCTGGCAGGCCTCCGAAATTAACTTCCCCAGAAGTCCAGCCCAAGCTCTCCTTGTTTCTGATTGCATCCATGGGTGTCCCAATTTCCCAGACGGGTCTTGGGATGGTTCTCCGGGCCGCTGGTCTGCTACTGGCCAGTGTTGAGTGGGGCTGCCCGTGAGCATGGCTTGCAAGCTCTTACGGTGCCAAATGCCGCCGCTTGGTCGTTTAGAGGGACAAGCCACAAATGTGTCTCTTGGCTCACCTGCCGCGGCCTCCACTTTGCTTCCGACGCCAGTACTAGGGGCCGGTTGCCAAGCCCCTCCACGGCCTCGTTGCCGCCAAAGCCCCTTCTCCAGTGCTGCCTGCCCATTTGCCAGGGTCCGCTGCGTCTCTGAGAAGGACCCGTCAGGGATGGTGCGGCTGCACCCTGGGACTCGCCGGCCATGGGAATCTGCCTGGGAAGAAACTCCCAGTTGGTGGAAATAGTGTAATAACAAAAGGCCTTTTCGTGTATGCGCTGTTGTTTGCTTGTTTTTAACCGTCCGTCCGTCGTTTCATCTTATTTAGCCTTGTTGCTGCTATTTTGCTTTTTATAAATTCTATTTTAAGGAAAGATATTTTCCCATTTTATTGCATTTCTGTGCTTATTGTATTCCCTGGTCGCACTGTTTGGAGCATGTTTTTAATACAAAAAAGCACCACATGAGTGGGGAGAGGCGATGCGGTGGGGAGCGAGCTCTTGAAGCGGGACTCTCGGGTAGCAACCCATGCACAGGGCTCCTCCGTGCAGCACGGCTGGGAGCCTGCAGTGGGGCTGCTGCTTGCCTGCCCTCCGCTCCCCCAGCGCCGAAGAGCAGGCTTGCAGGTTGCAGCTTATCCTGGAGCCACAACACTTACTCCCTTTTGCCCTTCCATTCCCGGGCCCCCACCAGCTGGAGGGGAAAAACCCCTCTGGTCTCCCCCAAAAGACCCTCAAGCTCTCTGAATGAGGTAAGGCTGCAGAGATAGAAGCAGAGAAACAGAGCGAGTCAGAAGGGGCCTCCCAGGCCATCTAGTCTGACCCCCGGCTCCAGCCGGCTCCACTCACGACATGCCCACCATGTGCATGTCCAGCCTATCCTTGAACACCCGCACCGATGGGGCCTCAACGACCTCTCATGGAAGCCCATTTCACACCCTCGGGGTCCTAACTGCCAGGAAGTGCTTCCTGGCATCCTGCCTTCCTCCGCAGGGGAAAATAGGTCTCTACCCACCTCCGTGTGACACCCCCCCCCCAACATACCTGCATGTCACCAACAGATCCCCTCTGAGTCTCCTCCAGGCTGAAGAGATCTGGTTCCCTCAGTCTTGCCTCATACGGCATCCCCTGCAAACCGGCCACCAACCTTGTGGCCCTTCGCTGCACTGACTCCAACCTGGCTATATCCTTCCTGTAATGAGGGGCCCAAAACTGAGCACAATGCTCCAGTTGCGGGCGCACCAGAGTCGTGTAGAATGGCAGTAATACCTCTTGATCTAGAAGCCACACTTCTGGCTATGCAACCAAGGGTGGCATTCGCCCTCTTGACCACCGCATCACATGGCTGACTCATGTTTAGCCTGTGGTCAACCAGCACCCCGAGGTCCCTTTCACAAGTGCTGCTCTCCAGCCACTTGTCCCCTAACCTGTACTTATGACACCCATTCCTATGCCCCAAGTGCAAGACCTTGCACTTATCCACATTGAACGCCATCCTGTTGTCTCCTGCCCACTTCCATAGTCTGTCCAGATCCTTTTGGATCTGGTGTATCTGCTCCTCAGTTGTGGCCACTGCCCCAGTTTTAGTATCATCTGCGAATATGATCAGCAGACTGTTCACCCCTTCTTCCATGTCACTGATGAAAAGATTAAACAGGATCGGCACCAGGATATGGCGGAGTAGCCAAAAAGACAAAGGACACACTCAGATTCAAGCGAGAACACGTGAAATGTTAGCCAATGTAAGACGTCCCATCACCATGAAAGGGCATTTGAACTCCCGGGGCAGCTGCCGGGGAGCAGTTGGCCTACAGGCAAAGCCGCTCAGCTCAACCGAGATGGGGAGTTGCGCCCTCAGTCGTAGGACCCCGAGAGACGCAACTGTGTGTTTGATCTGGGGCCATTCTCGGTTGATTGCTTTCTTGAGTTTGTTGCTTTGTTTCGTGTTTTGATTTTTGTTTTAAGTTCCCTCTTGTAATAATGAATCTCTGGAAAAGTCAACACTGCTGTGGCTGGATAAAGAGGAAAAGAACAGTTGGAGATCTGCTTTTAATTGTGAGTGGCTTTTGTGGTTGGATGGCGGGGGATTAGTGATAGCCTTCAGAGGCAGAAGGGAAGAACGGGCGGGCTCTTCTGAAAGCGGCAACACACACCCACACACTTCAGATGTGCGAAAGGCATATTGCGTGCACATGTCCGCAGAGCCAAAGACCCTGAACCACCGGTGCCTGTGTCAGGCAGCCCTCCTCCGAGCAGCGCGAGCCGCCGTGAAAGACCGCGCCTCCCTGGCTGCGAACACGCACACGGCTGCGCGCACACATGAATCGCCCGGATATCTCCAGGCACCTCCCACGAAATGCCTTTCGATACATTTAAATTGCTCCTGAGCTGCACTGTAATTTTATTAGGGCCTTTAAAACCTAACCTATTATCCAGGAGGCTGTGATGATTTTATTATCCTTTCCCCACAAAAAGAAAGAAAGGAGATCACCTTGGGGCATTGCAACCTCCTGCTTAAGAGAGGCCTCCAACGCGAACAGCTCGCTTCCTTCCAAGCCCGCTCTCCCGCTGCCCGTTCTTGCTCCCAACCAAAACTCTGCAATGGCCCATTCACATCTTGCTACCGTTTGCTTTGACTGCTCAAAGCGCAGGCATAAAAGGACACGTGGATTATTATTCCTTTCTCAAGCATTCAGCTTCTGACGCTCCTTCCCTTCGACGCGCTTGCTCCCAGCTTGCCATGGAGCTGGCCAAATTGGAAAGGCACGCTTTCTGCTGTGCCTTTAACACCTGAGCTTACTTCTGGGTGTTTCTCTTCTTTCTAATTCTGTTAAGTGTCTTGAATTATCCATACTCATGGCAGCCATATCTAGAGAAGACAATTGTGCTGGCAAAAGTTAAAGACAGAAGAGGAAGAGGAAGAGGAAGAGGGCAACAACAAGCTACCAAGGACTCCATCGTGGGAACCACAGCCTTGAGTTTGCAAGAGCTGAGCAGGTCTATCAAGGACAGGAAATTTTGGAGCCGGCATAAGTCAGAGACAACTTAGTGGCACATAACGGCGGCAGCAACAAATTCAGCCGAACAAGCCAACTTTGGGCCATCTGTGCTGTATCTCTTTGGCCAATAAAGGAGAAATCCAGTGGCACATTAGTGACTCACTGGCTAACAGAGATGCACATATTCCCTTGTAACCCTACCGTGTATCTCTGCACATGCGAAGGCAGAGTTCCTCAGCGGACGTTAACCCCACATGCACAGAGGTATCTCTGACAAAGCATCTGTGCATGTGGGGTTAAAGTCCACTGAGGAAGAAACTCTTGTTAAAGAAGCAAGAACAGGGGCTAACATGCATTTGAAAAGGGAAGCCTGGTAGACAGGCGTGACATGCAGAGCGAGATGCAGAAGCCAAGGTGAGATCATCCCCGGACAGGAACTCTACAACTGGCTCTCAGGAAATGCTTCTGCAAAGGGACGTGTCTGCTCAGCAGTACGTGCATGACTGCGAATCGCAGGGGGGGGGTGTTCTGGGGCCCACTCGCGGTGTGCATGGCACAAGCTCTTGCTCCACGCACCCCGAAGCACCCAGCGCTCCCTCCGTGGCCGCTTCTGTGGCAAGGGACAATGGCCAGCGGTGGGAGGTGCGGCGGTTGTCAGGTGGCTTGTCCCACCATCGGGCGGCCACTGGAAGAGCAAGCAAAGGCATCACACACGCCCCACAGGCAAACAGCGCACCTGCCGGCGAGAAGAGGACCTGTGATAGGCAGGTGCAGAGGCGCCCCGGTGCAGAGAGAGGGCCTGAGGAGAAGCTTTTCTCCGTCCCGTAATACTCAAGCCCAGTGGGAGAGTCAGAGCAGGCGAGAAGAAGGCTTTCTTCAAACAGCAGATTGCCCAGCTATGGAATCCGCTTCTTTGCAAGGTAGAAACAACACCAACCACATCGATTTGCTCTTGCTCTGTGCCATCAAGACTGATGGGAACCCTGTGGCACATCCTCCAAACTCTCCTGCCCTGGACAGCCCCGCTCAGCTCTTCTAGGCGCAAGAAGCTCCCTTTACCAAGCCCACCCACCTCATAGTTGGCCTTCCTCTTCCTCTGTTGCCACCCTCTTGCCCTAGCATGGTTGCCCTCTCCAGTGAGACTTGCTGACATAGAGACAGAGAAACAGAGCGAGTCGGAAGGGGCCTCCCGGGCCATCTAGTCTGATCCCCAGCTCCAGTCGGCTCCACTCATGACATGCCCACCATGCGCATGTCCAGTCTATCCTTGAGCTCCCTCACCGATGAGGCCTCAACCACCCCCTGTGGGAGCCCATTCCACGCCCTCGGGGTCCCAACTGTCAGGAAGTGCTTCCTGGCACCCAAATGGAGCCTGGGTTCCCTGAGCTTGGCTCCGCTGGCGCACGTCAGGCTTCCTCTCTTTACACATTCCAAGCCACGGACCTTTCTTGGCAAAAGGTTCTTACTCACCAAAGTGTTTTCCAGAAGCACAATGAATCTCTCAGCATGCACAGAATGCTTTGCGGACGGCAATCTGATACCCACCTCCAGGGACTCTCCTTGCGAGCCTGCCTGGGCCCCATCTCTCTGGGGGAGCCTTTTGGAACTGAGCACGCCTCCTCTGCACGCCGAAGCTCCAATTGGGCCGCCCTCCTTTGCTGATGTCGCTTCATGAGGTTCAGAGCCGTACCCCCTCGTCTGACTCTGAGAAACTCCCCTGTTCCAAGCCCACCCACCCCCCCGATAGCTGCACATCTTGCTCATTCTCCAGGGCTGCCGGAGCACCTGGGGAGTCGGGCCTTGAGACGAGCGTCTCCACTTGTCTTGTCTCGATGTCTGCAGATGGCCTGTGTATAGAAGCCTCCCACCACTGCTGCTGCTGCTGCTACTCTTCCTCCTCCTCCTCCTCCTCCCCCTCCTCTTCCTCCTCTTCCTCCTCCCCCTCCTCGATAGGGCTTGAGAGAGGCACACCAAGAGCAACCGCCTCATTCTCATGATGTGCCCGAAGAACAACAGCATCAGTTTTGTTGGACGGCTTTGCAAGAGGATTGTTCACATTCGTGGAGCAGAAGGCCACGGATGCCAGCTAGCCCTGGGGGCTGCACACTGCCCTCTGATATCACCTATGGACAGCAGCTGCTGGGGAACATGGGTGGGAGGGTTACACCACGCTCACATGCCGCCTGTAGTGGCTGGCTGGCCACCATGCAAACAGACCGTTGTACCAGAGGCAGCTTCTGATTCCAAGGAAGTCAGTTTCCCTGCTGGAAAACACATCCCAGTAAGTGCAGCAAACCACGGATCCATGGCTTTCTGTTGGGAGAGAACCACCCCAGTCCTCGCTCAGGTCTTGAGAAAGGCTGGCTGTCAAATTTTCTTAAGAATTCCAATTCTGTGCCTTCCTGTTCCCTTCCTTTTAAAAATCTAACGTAATCTGAATGCCTGGACCACAATGCAGCCCACCCACACACACACACACACACCCCTACGTCCTGGTTCCTCTCTCTGCCGTGTCTGATTCCATTTGTGCCTTGGGATCTGGTGCCCTTTGGTGCAGGCTGGAAGGATGCACTTCACTGCCCCTCCCATGAGACCTTCTGGCGCCCCTGCCAGCTCTCCCCACTGAGCACTTCGAGCCCCCAGATGCATCTATTGATTCTCCTGCAGTTTACGGTTGTCCTGCCATAAATTACCTTGCAAACTTATTCTTGTTCAAGGTATTAGTTATTTCAACATTTATTTACTTAAATATCAATTCGTTTAAAGTTCCTTTACCCTCTGCAAAGCCTGAGCAACTTCCATGCAGTCAGCAAAAGAGGATGCAGCGCACGAAGGGAAAGGAACAGAGAGGGAAGGAGCAAGGCTCCAGCCCTGCCCCTTCTCCCCTTTCCTGCATCTCAGCCTGCTGGAATGGAGGCATTTCTAGCTGGCATTGGTTTTTCCTGATTTTATTACGCCGTACTGCTTTTTGTCATCTGTTGTTATCGACTGTGTGCACCACAGAACGAGCTTCAGCTGTGGTGTGGCATCGAAATATTATTACTCTTATTATCATCAACAGCAACTGCAACAACGATCATTTGCTTGCAATCATCCCAGTGAGGGAAGAGAGCCGGCTACCTTGACCCATGGCCCTGCCCTCCCCCTCCTCAGTGTCCCATGCTCCCCATCCCTCCCCCACTCATCCTCTTGGAGGGAGGCAATCCTTGGATACTTGCATTAGAAGCTGTGTGGGTGACCCTAAAGCTGACACTGGTCTGTTTTCTAGTAGGGTTTAATCATCCTGGGGGATGAGGGTGTTTGCTTGCTTTGCTTTGGATTGTGCGTCCCGGCCACTCGCGGAAGACAGCAGGCCGTCCAGGAATTAATTCCCAGCGCGCTGAAGGCATTTCGGGACACCTGACCTCGACCCACACCCCCTCCCCTGCCCTTGGGCACGGCTTCTTCTCTCCCGGATGTGACCGGCCTCCGCCGGGACTGGGAGGGACAGAGAGAGATTTCAGCACCACGGAAAGCGACCGTCCTCCGTGCGACATGCGTGCGAATCTGTCGATGCCACTTCCCGGGCTGCTTCGTGGCTCCGAAAGGCCCAGACTGGGTCGCATGAGACGCAGTCAGGAGAGCTCCGAATCGGGGCCAGAGCAAACCCAGCTGTCAATATGGATCGTTTGCTCGCCGGCGTGCTGCTGTTGCTATTTGCAGAATTTGCAGTGGGGGGAATGACTGCCGCACCCTCTCTCCTGAGCGCCTGCCGGAGTGTTGACATGATGCGAGTCCTGCTGCATATGCAGAAAGTCTGCCTGCATTTTCAATATTTGAACCCTCTAACTTAGAAAAATGGAAGCCAAGCGAGTCAGCAGGGGTCTTCCAGGCCATCTAGTCTGACCCCAGGCCCCAGCCAGCTCTGCTCATGGAACCCCCAACATGTGGCTGCCCAATCTTTCCTTGAACACCCTCATGGATGGGGCCTCCACCACCTCCCGTGGAAGCCCAGTCTGTGCCCCAGGGGTCCTAGCCATCAGGAAGGCCTTCCTGGCATCCAACCTGAAGCTGGTTCCTTGAGCTTTGCCCCACTGGGACTCATCCTGACCTATAAGTGAAAGTATCCTATGCAGGATGCAATCCTCTGCATGTTTGGGCACATGCACGTTTGGGTCCCACAGAGCAGGCTGGGGAACAGTGGGAGCTGTGAGTCCTCTTCTGCCGAAACATGTGTTGGACACACCGTGCGTCGCACAGACGCAAGGGACCATCAAAGAACCGATTTGAATGGTGCTTTCCTGACACTGCTGTCCTGTGCGTGGGGGCCCAGAAGCATGTCCAGTGGGGCTTCACGGAAGGGAGGGTTGTGCCCCAAGGAAGAATGAGTTGATTGATGTGTACCTCACCATTTTTCCTCAGGGACCTGGGACGTGGTCTGAAGTAGATGAATTTTGCTAGCTGCATCCGAAGGTCAGAAGGCTTTGGTGCAAACACTGGAGCGCCACAATGCAAGCTTGGAAGGGTCCCCCAGCTGCTCCTGCAGGAAGGATCGATGCAGCCCAGATGCAAAGCCAAGGAGGCAGGAAAAAGCCCTTCCTGGAGCCGTGAGTCCAAGCAGACACAGTGAGTTGTAGGACATGGTTCTGCATGTGTGGTGTCACAGGATCACTCCCCGGAACCACTCATGGGATGCGCTCCCCAGAGAGGTCTGCCTGGCACCGATATAAGATGCTTTTCGGCACCAGGTAAAGACCTTTTTATTCTTCCGTAATTTTAACGGTTAATATTTTAAATATGTTTTATGCTCAGTCGTGGATTAGTTCATATTATTTGGGTATATATGTATTTATTGGATTTTGTCTTGTAAGCTGTCCAGAGACCCGCAACGTATTGGACGGGGTAAAAATACCCAAATAAACCTGAACAAAGCACTCCCTGGGACCCCCCAGCAGCCTCCCCTGAGCGGCCGCCCTCCAGTGGTGGTGCCCCGACTCGCTGCGACCCTGTGAATTTGTCATCCAAAACGTCCTGTCCTTGGCAGCCCCGCTCAGCTCTTGCACACTCAAGGTTGTGGCTCCTTTCATGGAGTCCGTCCACCTCATGGCTGGTTTTCCTTTTCACTATTCCTCGCATGGTCGTCCTCTCCACCCTCCGGAGGTATTGGGCTACAACTTGTAGGAAACTCCAGGGGCCTGGGAGTTCTAGCCCACCCTCTCTGGATGGCAGGAGGTTCAAGTGAGTTGTCCTAGAGAGATCCTGATGCTTCTGCTCAGCTCAGGAAGGAGGGTCAGTGGTCAGGGTGACCCCTAGGGACCTTCTGTGGGAAGGAACCCTCCAAAGGCGAGGCAGTTGGTGGGGGATGCTTCGCGAAGGCCCTCTGCTGAGTGTCTCCACCTCTCGGTCACGTGGGGAACACGGCTGAGAGCAAGATCAGCTGGTGGTTTGGGCGAGACAAAGCTAAGCGACCGATGTTGGTGTCCCACAGGACTCCTTCTGGATCTGGGCTCACAGCCATTCCTGCTCTGAAAGGCTTGTGGTGCAACGCAGTGCTGGAGAAGCCAGCCCAGGAAGTCAAACTCAGAATCTCAGGAATAACCACCGAAAAATTCCTGGAGCCCCAGAAGCTCAAGACGCCATATTACAGCCCACTCTCAGCAACTGCCTGATCTGAACAGAGGGTCTTCACAGCCGAGCGGCAGAGAATGCCCGTCCTGGCATCGTGGAGAAAGGCACGCCCTGGGAAAGCGAGATCGGCCGTGCCTTCGCTGTCTTGTTCACGCAACGGAGGCAGCGCAAAGCAGAGAGCGAGCCTACGATGTCGGCAGAGGCAAGGAGAGGTGACGCACAGCAGCAACATAAAGGACATGAGGGAGCTGAGGTGCATCGCGGCCACCCACACGGAAGACAGGGCTCTCTCTGAAGGACCCTGCAAGAGATGGAGCAGATGCCGCGGCAGTTCATGCAAGCCAACGGGGCCAGCAAGTCTCCTGCTCCCAAACGGGACGTCGCTGCCTGGCTGGAAACAGAAAGGCCGTTCGGGGTGGAAGAATATTTCAGACTGATGTTGGCTGCTGCCAGCACCACTCTTACTTGGAAAGCCTTTATGGGGCACCCAAAGCACCCGTCCTTAATATTTATGACTGAGGGACGGACTGCAACGGCCCAAGGAAGTGAAGGGACTTTTCTGCAAGGCCAGCCCTAAATTCTTATTTTGTTGTTACTGTTGGAAGGTGCTCCGAGGACTCATCTGGGCAAAATGTGCCCCTCCGTTTAATAGGTGCAGAAATCCACCATCCTGGAATGACCACAGCAACACCGTGCTGCTTTTGGAGGACAGACTTCCTATGCTCTGGAAAAGCCATGGGACAACTTCATCTCATCAAGCACTTGCCCACTGCAAAGAGGACGATCCTGCCATTCTGGGAGGGGATTTGGAGTCTGCCCCTTTGACCCTGCAGATCCTGGGCCAGTCCCTGCCCCACAGAAACATGCCAGTGGCTTTCTGAAGTCATAGAAACATGGAAACAGAGCGAGTCAGAAAGGGTCTCCCGGGCCATCTAGTCTGACCCCCGGCTCCAGCCGGCTCCGCTCAGGACATGCCCACCATGTGCATGTCCAGCCTATCCTTGAACACCTGCACCGATGGGGCCTCAACGACCTCCTGTGGAAGCCCATTCCACGCCCTCGAGGTCCTAACTGTCAGGAAGTGCTTCCTGGCATCCAAATGGAACCTGGGTTCCCTGCCTTCCTCTGCAGGGGAGAAGAGGCCTCTCCCCACCTCCGTGTGACGCCCCCTCACATACCTGCATGTCACCCACAGATCCCCTCGGAGTCGCCTCTTCTCGAGGCGGAAGGGACCCAGTTCCCTCATAATCATAATCATGGCCTTGGAGGGCCTTGGAGACGGGAGGCCGAATGATGACGACGTGGCCGGGAACACGCTGCGCTTCCCCTCTCATCATCCTAGAATCCGGAGGGGTCGCCCCATGGCACCTGCGGGTGGGGGATCCAGGACAGGCCCAAGGAAGGGCTTCTCCACAGAGGGCAGAGCAAGCCGTGGGATCCACAGCCAGAAGAAGGAGTGATGGCCAGCGCTTTGGAGGGCCTTCGCAAGAGATCGGACAGATTCCTGGACGAGCCGGTGCTTCTGTACCCCAGCTGCATGGAAGACGGGCAGGAGGGGCCTGCTGCACGTTTGCCCTGCTTGGGGCAGCTGGCTGGCTGCAGCGTGGACCGCGTGCGGGACGGGATGAATGCTTAGCCTGGTCCACAAGAGTTCTCCCCATGCTCTTGCATCTCGTCACTGAGCATCCTGCTTGCTCGCGCATCTCGTGGCCTCTCCAGGCCCACCCACCGCTGCACCGTCTTCAGACGGCCGATCCAGGGGAAGCAGCAAGCCAAGGTCTCGGGCGGAGGAAACCCAGCTCCTCGCCCCCTGCCTGTGAGCCACGCACAGTGGTGGATCCATGGAAGACTCCCGGGTGGAAGGCGTCCCTCGCACAGCAGCGCAGGCCATAGGAGCATGCCCAGTTGCACAAACGCACCTTTGTCTGCATGGCTTTTGGTGCCCCTGTGGATTCCACACTCCCACAGATGCCAGTGCGCTCTAACAAGCCCTCACAGCCCAGGGGACGAGTTGATCTCTTGTGGTGCTTCCACAGGAAACCTGAGGGTGAGGGATAAAAGAGCCGCAGCAAAGCACGGAGTCGGAGAACAGCAGCAGGCTAAAGACGGCCTATCCCAGCCTGACAGAGAAATGGCGAAGCCGATCCTCCCTCAGCCCCTTCCCATGGGATCCACGGCCCTCCCTTGCGCTCCAGGCCACAGTTTGCACCAAGTGCACGGAAGATGCCTGCAGGGCAAACTCGGCCCAGCTGATGAGGGGAGTGAGCTGCTCCAAAGGAGGCAAAGGTGGGATACGGATGCGATCCATCGATATGGAGTGGTCGCTGGCCAACCCCAAATCGAGGAAGGCCCTGGAAACAGGCAGGAATGGCTTCCTTGCGCACACACAGATGGAGTCTGCAAACCACCTGTCAGCACACACATCCGGCATGTGATGAATGATGCATGAGCACAGTTTGAGCGACACAGATGAATGCCGGCCCCACAGCCTCTCCAGCACCTGGGTGTGAAACGCATCGCATCCATCACGGCCAGCCTTGTCTCTTCTGCTTAGCGCAGGGCTGGGAAGGGGCTGCGCAGCCGAGCCAAAGGTCCGCTGATTTATCTCTCACAGCAGGCCCTGCTCGCCTTTGATCCTTCCCTGGCCGGCTCCCTGCAGCTCGAAGGATCACCAGCAAGCAAGGAAAGGTTAATCCTCTGCCCGGCAGCCCGCAGCCCCCCCACCCTGCCTGCACATCCAGAAGCACCGAGCCAAGGAAGGTTACGTGGTGCAGAGCCCCGAACCGGCCCGTCTGCCCTGCCCTGCCCTGCCTCACGCACATTTGTCATGCGGCGCCCTCTTGCCACTGGGGAACCAGCCGTTGAAGCGATCCGGATGGGCCCCACGCGGCTCTCACTCTCAGCTCCCTCGCCCAGTCCTGGGGGAGCTGGTCAGCTGCACACCCATTGACTCTTGGGCGGCAAAGCAGGGGAAAGGGGCGTCTGATGCCAGCGGGCAGGTGTTGGTCTGCCTCTGGCTGTCCCTCCAATGGATTTTGAGTCAGAAGCTGGATCTGAGTTGCCCGGCGCTGGGGAGCCTGATCCAGGCCACATTCCCAGGGAAGTGCAGGAAGTGGGGCAGGGGAAGTTTCGGCTTCCTGCGAATTCTGGCCATCTTTTTTTTAATAGGAAGCGTCCATCCCTCCTAGTTGTGGAGGTTCATGTTGTGGGATGGGCCCCCCTCCCTCCTTCTGGTTCCGAAACTTAAGACATCCCTTGAAACGCAGTCCCTTTGTCGAAACTCAGCAGAGCTCAGGAGGGTCTGGCGTTGAATTAGCCTGAGTGCAAAAGTTAATGCAGAAGCATCTGCCCATGTAAAGAATTGAATCCAGACTGGAAAGCTCCCCTCTGTCGCTCCCTTTCAGATTCCTTCCTCAGGATGGATCTCTCAGCAAAGAGCAGAGCCCCTCATTATGCTCCAGTGCACTTCCAGTAAGCACAACCAACAACGAAGGAGTCCCTGAGCATGCACAGAGTGGTTCATTGAAACCAACCAAAAAGCCGCTTCCCAGCGTTCTCCTTTTCCATAGCCCTGGCCCCTCCCCGGGATGCCCTCTTTGGAGGTGGGCAAGCTGCTTCTCCGTCTGTCACCCCTCTAACTGGTCGGCCCGCTTCTCCCGCTGTTGCACCACGGGGTCAAGAGCCGTACCAGGCTCAGCTGGATGCTGGAGTCGTCCCCCCGTGCCCCCCTGCCCCCCGCAGCTGTAAACCCTCCCTCTTCTCACTCTCCTCCTGAGCGGCTTCTCTGCTTCTGCCATTTCAACGTTGGAGCACTCTACTTCCCAGGAGCCCTTCCCAGCTCCTGACCTGCCCGACCTGGGAGCACGCGCCAAGAACAACGGTCCCTTTCATTGCCAACATATGCATCCACATCGGGTGAAGGGCGGGGTCTCAAACTGCTCCCCTCCCCTCCCCTCCTGGAAATCCTTCCTCCCCTTCCAGAACAGGCTGATATTCATGCTTGGCTCAGGAAACTTCACTTGGGCAACCTTGATGGCCTTGCCACCCGCCCCCCAGCTCCTGCCCCCCTCGCTCCTGTTCAGGATCCAGCGACTATTCCACAGGCCACTCCGTTTAACTCCTCCTCACTATTCCGGCTCTCCCAGGGAAGGTGGAGAAACCCACAAGGGATCCAGAGGAGCGGGACCTCTATGACTCTGACCTGCTCCTTCCACAGCGGACACTTTTTTAAAAATCTGGAATTGTAAATGTGATCATACCAAAATTTTAAAAGCCTGAACATGCACATCTCCTTCCCGGGGTTTATGTGTGGCCGTGCACACGACGGGGGGCTTGCACATTTCCAGCACGAGAATAAATCCAGGAAATTGAGAAATATCCAATTCTGTCAATAAGAGGACAGCGCAACAAAAATTCCTGGCAGCCAGTGGAACACAGATGGAACGGCTGAGCAACATCCACGCATCTCACACACCAGCGGGACTCTCCTTCCTGCCATGTGAGTTATACGGAGCAATTTGGTCCCTGGCATCCCTCGTTGTTGGATGAGGGCGCACCCCAAGAGCTGTCTTCCTGCCTCTTGGAGCCAGCTCTCCAAGCTGCAGCCATCCCCGTCCAGAAGTGGGGCCTTGCACTCGAGTAGCCCCTTTGCTCCCCTGGAGTCACGGCTTCAGGGGTGGGGGAGTGGCTTAGGTCTGAGGCCTGAGTCTGACCCATGGTCTCCATGAAGAAGAGGCCTCGGCAGGTCATCCAGAACTTGTAAACCTTTGAGCCATTTTTTTTAACTTTCCCAAAATATATGCACTCTCCCAAACGCAGACTAGTTAAGGCAATATTTTTTTCCAATTGCTACGTACAGCTGGGAAACTGGGCCTTGGAAAAAGGCAGCTAGAAGAAGGCCGGTGGGTGCTTTCGAATTGTGCTGCCGGAGAGGGCGACTGCGCACCCACGGGCTGCCAAAAGCACCAACGAGGAAGTCCTCGGCCGAGCCTCACCGAAGGGACCAGCCGGAGCCAAGATCGCCAGACAGAGGCTGTCACAGGGGCCCTGCCACGACGGCTGGCTCGCTCGAAGCCCAGCATGCTGGGAAGGGGCTCCCCAGCACCCGTTGGCTGGATGCCCCGAAGAACGACACGGGGTGGACGTGGCGGTCCTGACGGAAGCGGTGCAAGGCAGAGGGGCCTGGGCAGCGGCGATCCAAACTGTGGCCAAGGGCTCGACGCGACTGACTGGCAATGCTGTTTGCTGGGAATTACAAACATGCATGCTGATACACCGAGAAACCTCAGGAACATACAAGCCCCATCACTGCATATGAAAACAGTCGGGCTTTTTAATTCAGCTCCAATCTCTCCTCGAGCTCCAGCTTGCGTGCTTCTTGGCACTCTCGGAGCCCCGCAGTGCCCTCCACTCATGGGGCCTGAACCGAATGAGGGAAACCTCCCTGGCTGCTCTGTGCTAATGACAACTGTGCAGATTGTGGCAAGAACTTTGGACTTCTTTTCCTAAACCCTCTGGGTTAGCTTGGCCAACCATGTGCAGGGGAGCAAATGAGCGGAGCCGGCCGGAGCCGGGGGTCAGACTAGCTGGCCCGGGAGACCCCTTCCGGCTCGCTTCGCGTCTACGTTTCTAAGAAATAGCATCATGAGCCATGCCCAGCAATCTGGGTCGGTAGCCAGAAGGGCCAATGGTGGGGTCCAGCCGCCCTGGCTGGGTTCCTCTTCCCCCCATGGGTCAGCCACCAGGAACTGAGTCTGTGAAGTTCGACTTGGCCGAACTTCACAGACTCAGTTCCTGATCTGTAAACGGGGGATACAGTCATGAACACCACTGGGTCATGATGACAAAGGCAAGAATGAGAAAGACCCTGAGGGTGCAGTTCTGTGAATGTTTAGGCCAACAAAAATCTTACAACTCCTTCAGCATGCGTAGGTTGTGCCATAAATCTAGTTTGCAAATTTGGCTCCTGGGTAATTATCTGTGAGTCTTCTAGTTATGCAGCATGTTTTATAACTGATCCCCCCACCCCAAAAAATAAAGACCCTGATTTTGCTAGGATCAGAGCTTTTGAGGTGTGACTGCCGTAAACCCCGGAGCAGAGCTAACGGCTCTCGAGGCAGAGCGGGTAACATCGTTCGAAAGAACTTAAACAAGCAACCCAATCCGCCCATTCCGTTGCTGGGGGTGCTTTCCCCACCAGCAATCCGGCCTCATGTCGCACGCCTCAGTTTCCTGATTGGTAATTCAGAGCTAATGATATTTATATGGACCGCGAAGCAAAGCCGAGCACTTCAGTGTAACCTCAGCTAAGTGCCTCCCCCATGGGCTAGCAGCTGCCTGATATTCATGCGCTGGGTAATTAGTAGCTCCAAATTGCTCTCGAAAGCAAAAGCCAGGCCTGCCGGAGTGCGGAGAGCAGCTATTATGCGCCATGGCATCCCCGCTCCTTCAACTTGTTGTGCCAAGTGCTGGGCACCCCGGGGTCCTTCCGGAAGGTACCATTCCCTCCTACCAGCCTCAGCACTTCCCGGCAGTAATTGCCCTTTGCCGAGCCGCCCCGTGCCCCTCCGAGGGCGCTAATTGCTCCAATTACGCCGCACCCACACAGGCCTCGTCGGGGGGCGCTTGTTGCCGTTTCCACCGTGCAATTTGGGCCTCACGGAGACAGGCAGCATTTACTGGGCCAGCGCCACCGACGGCGGCCTGACAGCCCGCACAAAGGAGAGGCGCCTGACAGCCACGCTCTCCATGGCAACCGGAGGCGGCTGCCTGCCATCTCCGCTTCCGACGCTCGCCAGCGTGAACCGTGGGCCTCGCAAAGCGGCTGCGGCCGCCATCTTCCTCCTTCCCTCTGCTTCCGGGCCCCTCCCCAAAAGAAAGGGGCTGCACAGGCGAGCTGGGGAGGCGTCTCCCCCTCGGCACCACCCTGCGGAAGGGATGTGGTGCATTTGTCCGTGTGACACGCCGGCACGTTACCATCCTGTGCCCCTGGGGGCTGCTCTGGGTCCTTGGACTGCCTGCGGGCCGCACCTCGTGTGCCCACAGGAATGGGACCGGGCTTGGGGGGCTGGCGCATTGGGGGGGGCGGCCGAGCGACTGTTGCCACGCAGGTCCGCACGGACAGGGTGGCACCTGAAGATTCCTGGCAGGGCCCTCCTGCCAAAATGGCCGTGAGAAGGAGCCATATTCCCTCTCCATTCTGGATTTGCCTCCAGACCTGGGGGAGCCCCCCTCCTCTCCCTAGCCCCCTCCTGAAGGTGCCTGAGCTAAGGGCCGCCCCTTCCGCCTCTCCACTATGCAGCAGCCAATTCTGTGCATTGATTTTCCGTAGCACGGAGGTGGAGTCCTTCTGGCCTATCCCAAATGTACACACCATGCAGGCCCCCCTTCCTCCGGCAAGCCCGCCCCCCCCCCCATACAGTCCCGTTCCTGGGATCAGCTGCCGCAACCGGTCAAAATGAGCTGGGCACGTCGAGCCGGCGCTTGGCTACTGCAAGCTGGAAAGCAGGGAATCCGGCGCGAAGCACAGAGCGGGTGCCACCCACACCTCGGACGGTGCGCAGCCGTTTGTCACCTGGATCCAGGGAAGCTGTCGATGCTGCTGAACCGCCACATGCAGTCAGCCATTCAGCGCTGGGTGGGCTTTGGAGAAAGCCCGAACCCGATTCAGCCTGCCCTGGATGGGCCCCGGACTTGGGAGAGCGGCTGGACCCTGTGCTGCCCCGGGGGCAAGATGCACGCTGCACGACATCTCCTTTGCGGGAATCCACCCCTCCAGCACTTGCAGGCTTCCTCCCATGCCCGGCTGTGTCCTGGAAGGCAAACTTCTGTGGAACAACATGTGTGCAACCCACAATCGTTTGTGTCGCGTGCAGCAGCACAGACAGAGTCTACACATGACGCAGAAGAGGGACACGGCTCGCTCCGCAGTCACGCAGGGCCCCGATCCTGGTGAGTGCCATGCACACGCTGGGGCTCCTCGCCAGGGACTCCGGCTCACGGCGGCGACCAAGCAGACTGCAATCCGGGCCACTCGGCCCAGGGCATCCACCCAAGTCCCGAAGGGATTCCTCCGCATCCTGAATTTCAGTGCAGTCTACACGGGATTTTCCTTGGAAAGCGGCGGGACCCTTTGGTGGGGGGAATTCCGAAGCCAACAGCTGCCTGGAGTCACAGTCGGAGCTCCCCCACATGGCAGGATCCGCGCCGCCGCTTCCCAGCAGCTTTCCAGGCTCATCCCACCATGTGGGTCCCGGGCCAGCGTGTGCCCTCAACAGCACCAGGAGCGCCATGGGAGTTTGGGGACCCTGCTCTGAGGCTGGGAGATCCTAACCCTGCAGCTGGACCCCTTTCAGCCCCCTCACAAAAGCGACCCACAGAAGGGGCTTAGTGGGCTCTCTGGGAGGGGAAGACACCGGCGCAGCAGGAGATGACTTGTCCTGGCAGCCCCACAGCCTTCCTCCTGCCCCATCCAAAGCGGCACCATTAAACAGCTGAAACCGGCCCCAGCCAGGGTAGCACCCAAAAGCTCCCCGTCACGTGGTGCGCGGCTGCCTGCCTCTGGGGGAACTTGCTTGCTTCCTGCGGTCAGCAGTGGGACGGGGTGGGGGAGACCCCCTTACTTGCAGAAGCAAAAGGGCTTTCTCCCCTGTTGCTCCCAAACTCTGGAATGCCCCCCAGGGAGTTGTGGTGGTCCCCGCTTCCTCTGCATTTGGGAAGGGGGCTCAAGGCACAGCTTCTCTGTCTGTCTTTTGGAATTGTTG
Source organism: Varanus salvator macromaculatus (assembly GCA_023646645.1). Taxonomy (NCBI): domain Eukaryota; kingdom Metazoa; phylum Chordata; class Lepidosauria; order Squamata; family Varanidae; genus Varanus; species Varanus salvator. The sequence goes on along the minus strand of JAIXND010000827.1, from coordinate 1,250,065 downwards.
TTATGGGTTAGGGACTTAAGCTGTACTTAAGTCAAAATTTTGAACGTTTTTGTAAACCTAACGGGGGTGATTTCCCCCAGAAAATCAGAACAGAGGAGGCAAGTTTGAAATAAGTAATGCAGGACTAAGACCTGCCTTAATAACCCCGAACATTTTCTCTGGTGCTTATTTTATGCCCTTAGCGGCATTTGACCTGCAAGACGTCGGTGGGGGTTTTGTCGACGCGAGCACAGAATTGCACCCGGAGGCGATCTCGGAGCAAACCCATTGAAACTGGGGAGACGAGGCCAGGAAGGCCCATGGGATGCCATGGGTCCGTTCCTCACAAGCATCTGGATCCCCACGCTCCTTACCAACACTTTGCACTTGTGCATGGGCAACAGCCCCCGTGTACCCTGGCCGATTGCAAGGAAGCGCAGGGCCCCGGGAGGGTGGGGGGCCGCTCCGGAGTGCTCCCCGGCCTTGAGAAGCGCCCCAAGGCCCACCGCAGGTGTCGGGCCGCTCGCGATCCGCCGGCGTGGCGGCAGCAGCGGAGCTGCGCACGAGAGCCGCCTCTGCGTTGACGGTTTTGACAGCTGGCCGGCATGAATTATTTACCACCACCCCGCGCCGCTGCACTTCCCCCGAGTGGAAAAGGGATGATCAAAAGAGCAGGGTGAATACTGATGCGAGGTTAAAATCAAAACCGGCTCCTGCCAGGTGTTGCAAAGACCGGAGCGAGGGAGACACTCTGGGCTTGTGCTCGTGACCTTTAAAGCGCCTCGCGGTCAGTGCAGATGCGACCGAAATTTGCCAAAATACAACTGGGGTCAAGCATGGGAAAGTCAGATGCTAGCCCCAAAAGTTCCCGAGGGCCGTGCGAAACTTCTCCCTTCCATCCATTTTTCTGCATGTTTATCCAGGAAGAAAGTAGGAAATTGCTGTTGATTTAACACTTAATGCTGCAATTATCTGCTCTTACAGGAACTCCGTTCATACAGTATTTCAAACCAGGAGACTTCCTCCCAGAGTCCCATCAAATCCCTTGTGGCACATTCAATTTTATGCTTGTTTAGATCTTTGCAGCGCTGCCAGCTTTTAGCTTTTATTTTGGTTTTACTCTGCTTTAAACTTAAGGATTTCCTGTCATGTTTTACTTTTTTTTATTGTCTCTTACGGGTCGAGGTTTCGCTTGGTGTCCCACCAAAGACCTTAACGACTTTAGGCTGGTGGCAAACGCTCCTTTCCTGGGCTAGCATTTTAGCGGGTGCTTGCCAATCGGTTCCAGGCACTCTTGGACGAAATGGATGATCTGGATTCTTTTAGGTCGGGGTTCAGCTGATCTTCCGCATGGAAAACAGCTCTGGCCGCCCTGTGTGATGCCTGTTGCTGGGAAGGAGACGGGGGAGATCACCCTGTTGTTATTCCTGGGTCTCTTGATGGTTTTCGGTCCTATCGACCAACATCTCTTTTGGGGGCAGGTGCCAGCGCTCCTCCCTGTACAGAAGGTGGTGCTCTGGAGATATTGCCTGGCCCCATGGATCCTCCAGCGTGGGGTTCCTCCGGGAATGGTCTTGTCCCCCGTGCTAGTCAACACCTACACTCAACCACTGAGTAGGGCCCTCCGGAGATTTGGAGTACAGGGCAAGCTTCACCAGTCCAGACAAGCTTCTGTTGGTGGGTGGTTTTCTGACCAGGTAGATGGCATTCTCCCTGTTCGACCTGGGGTTGCACCCCGCCCCTTGAAGGAGCTGGTTCATCATTTGGGGGTGCTGCTTGAGCCAGTCATGTCACCGGTGGCACAGGTGAGTTCAGACAACCTGACAGCCCACATTTCAGCTACAACACACGATTCCACAGCAACCCACGCTCAACCCGTGCCCACCCTTGCATGCCGGTGATTGAGCACTGCTGGGAAGATCCATCCCCTGCCCACCCCCAGCTGCTCTAAGAGCTGCAGCCTGGCCCAGAGAGAGCAGGATATCTGAGGGGGTGGCCAGTGATGCCAGTGCCCCCCTCCCCCAGAACCTCCAGCGCGGCATCCCTCTGAGCCCAGACTCCCCTGCACCACTGATCATGGTTCATATAATCCAAGTAGGGGTTGCACCCTCCCTCATCTAATCCTAGAACTTGGAGTCCGAGTGCAGCTCTGTGGCCAAGAGCATCCGTCTGGCCACGGTGCATAAAATCATGGAATAGTAGTGCTGGAAGGGACCATGAAGGCCATCTAGTCCAGCCCCCTGCTGTTGCAGGACACTGTCTTACGCCCTCCCACTCAGAGGGCTGCCCAGTTTCTCCTTGAATGTCCCCAGTGTGGGGGAGCCCCCCACCTCTCCAGGCAGCTGCTTCCACTGTCTCATTGCTCTGACGGTGAGGAAGCTCTTCCTGGTGTCCAGCCTGAATCCGGGTTGTCGCAGCTTGACTGGATTCTTCCGTGTCCTGCGCTCTGGCACCAAAAAGAAATCCACGTGCTTCTCCTACAAGTCGCCAGCGGCACCCGCATTGCGTTTTTGCATCCTGCAGCACAACTTTCCCCGGTCTTGCACCCTCCAGGTGAACTGGAACACAACTCGCAGCACCCAGCGGTGCTGGAAGGGTTCGGGTTCAGGGTCGGGTTAGGCGCCGAGCCGGAAAAGGCCGCTGCAGACTTCTCACCGGTCCTGCATCAAGTAGAGAGGACAAGTGGGAACATTTCAAAGCGGAGTCATGAGGATGCTTGCAAATCCTGAGATCCACCCAGACGAAGAAGCGGCGCACACGTCTGCCTGCCTGCTTGTCCGTCCCCAGGTTTACATGGACATGGAGCCTGACTGCGAGCCACGCTGAGCGGAAGCTTCCGGCAGAGGACTGCTCTTCTGTGGCAGCTCGTGCTCCGAGAAGACCCAGCCTGGAGCTGGATAACCGGCAATTTGGGGCCCCGAACATCCTGCCAAATCAAAGGGAAGTGGCACAATCAATTCCTTCCAGGGAATGATACGAAAATTGCAGCTTGCAGTCGGCGCTGGTAAGAAAGCACTGATTTCTTTCTCTATTACTGGAGAACTCTGGGTGCAGGTTAACCATCCTTCTCTACATCATTGTTCTTTCTTGCTTCTGCAAGTTCTGAGATGTGCAAATTCAAGGCTGCCCATAAAGGCCCATAATAGTAATAATCATAATTCTTTAAGCATCTCCGAAGCAGGAAACCCGCCGGATGAGCAGCTGGGCCACCGGATAGAATGGAATTAAAGGACCACGAGACGAGGGTAAGGAGATCGCAGAGAAGGCGAGTGAGTTTTTTTTTAATCTGACTTCCCCCGGAGGATGTGGGACAGGGACCTCTTCTTGAATTTATGTTTTCAGGAAGGGAGTTTGAGGAATTAAGGCAGATGGTAGTCACGAGACATTTTTAACTTTTTTAACAAACTGAACATTAATAAATCACCAGACCCAGATGGCATCCATTCTAGAGTTCTTAGAGAGCTCAAATATAAAATTGCTTACCTTCTGACAAAAATATGTAATGTTTGTTTGTTTGTTAAATTTGTATACAAGCCACCTGTTAGCTCTCTGGACGGCCATTGCAATGAAAGTGCCGATAATAACATTAAATAAAATAATACAGTTAAAATATAATAAATAAACATGATAAAACACAATATATATAAGCAGATAAAAACATAAATTAACATTATTAAATTAAAACAAGTGTCATTAATTTACATGGTCTAAGTAGTGCCATAGATACGTGGGGGGGGGGGAGTTTTCATTGGGTGCCTAAGGCTCAGTAAAGTAGGCACCTGGTGAATTCCCAATGGTAGGTGCATAATATATCCCAAAGATCCGCTTCTGCACCGGAGGAGTGGAGAATGACAATGTAACACCATTTTTTTTAAAAGAGACTCACAGGCCAGTTAGTGTAACCTCTCTCCAGGTAAATTGTAACCTCTCTCCAGGTAAACCTCTCTCCAGGTAAACGTTTTATTAAAGATAGACTCAGTAAGCACACAGAGGGACAAGCCTTGCTTTCAAAAAACCCAGCATGGCTTCCACAAGGGGAAGTCTTGTCTCACTCTCCTATTGGAGCTCTCTGAGAATGTCAGCAAACACGAGGAAGGGGTGATCCGGTAGACGCTGCTCATTTGGACTTCCAAAAGGCTTTTGACAAAGTTCCTCTCCAAAGGGTCCCGAGCAAATTCAGCAATCATGGAATAAGCAGGGCAGTAACTGGTTCAAAGGGACTGCAGGTGGCGCAGTGGTTTAAACCGCTGTGCTGCTGGGCTGGTTGATCAAAAGGTCGCCGGTTCGAATCTGCACACAGGGTGAGCTCCCATGTGCCATCCCAGCTCCTGCCAGCCTTGCAGTTCGAAAGCGTGCAAATGCAAGTACATAAAAAGGTACCCCTTCGGTGGGCAGGTAACAGCGTTCCCTGCACTTCGGTGTTTAGCCATGCCGGCCACATGACCACGGAGACTGTCTGCGGACAAACGCTGGCTCCCTCGGCCAGGAAACGGAGATGAGCACCGCCCCCGAGAGTCAGGCATGACTGGACGTAACGTCAAGGGGAAACCTTTACCTTTACCTTTTAACTGGTTCAAAGAATGGGGAAAATGCCCATTTCTCCCAGTGGGATCCCACAAGGTCCTGTATTAGAACCAGTGCTTTTCGATGCATAAATGAGCTGCAATTAGGAGTAAGTAGGGAGGTGCCCAAGTTTGCAGATGACACTAAACTGTTTAGGGTGGTTAAAACCAAAAGGGATCGTTGGGACTCCAAAGGGATCCGTCCAAGCTGGGAGACGGGGCATCACAGTGGCAGATGCAGTGCATAGTGATGCCTGTTGGGGCAAGAAATCCCAACCCCAAGTCTAGGCTGATGGGATCTGAGCTGGCAGTGGCTGAGCGAGAGAAGGATCTTGGGGTTGTGGTGGCCACCTCCGTGAAAATGCTCGGCTCAGCTGCTGCGAAAAAGGCAAACTCCATGTTTGGCAGCGTTAGGAAAGAGCAGAGAATAGACCTGCCGAGATCGTACTCCCTTGTACAAATCTTTGCTACAGTGACTGCTTTTCCAATATGCAGAGCTTGTCCGGTGCCCTCGCCATTTCTCACTTGAGTTACACCAGCTGAGGGGCGTTCAGACGGCCTGGGCAGCCTCCAGCATCTCTCTGGGGCCTCCCAGCTATTCTCCCCGGAGCTTCTGGAGCAGGGAGCGAGCCAACCAAACCCTCCACCAGCCCCCAGAGTAGTCCCAGCTTGTGCTACTGTGACTCAGCGCCACCTAGAGAGGCCTCCAAGGCAATATGGTTTGATCTCCTCAGGAGTAAGCCTGCATCCCCACACGGATAGGTATGGTGAGGTGAGAAGGTTTGGTGGCAAGTGGAGGTCTTGTCACTTGGTGGGGAGGGGGCTTGGCCCCAAGAAAAATCAAGCAGTGGGGCAGGAAGGATAACATTGGATGCCGGCACATCCGTATCCACCCACCCACGTCAAGCGTGGGATGCGGAATGTAGGGAAAGATGAACAGGGCTCTGCAAAGATCGGATCCTGACCCCATGGGGTACCCAGTTCAAAAGCCATGTCTGGAAAAGCCCTCGGGCTGCAGGATGCCGATGTGCTCTGCCCCTTTCGCCTCCGAGCCCGCGGGGTGAGGCAGGGCAATGCTGAGAGCGCCTCTGCAGCTGAGCGCAGCGGGCAGCGGAAAGGGCTCCCGTGCCCCCATCCGGGCACGCAGCTGCGAGGCAGCCGGTTCCCAAGGCTGGGCCTGCAAGTGCAGAGAGACTGGGCTGCCACTTGCAGCTGGAGGCTGCCCAGATGCTAGCCACGCACAGCACGAGCTGGCCAAACCGCGGGAGCCTGCACAAATTGCCACAGCCCCACCCCAAAACCTGCACTTTGTGGTCAGGTCTTCCCTTCTGCAACCAGAGCAAACCAACATAGGATGCCCGCACAAGAAACTTGGCCCTGTTTTAAAGCAATTGGGCAGCTCGTAGGGTTCCCCCTCAATAAATCCCATAATCCCTGCCTATTGGCCGGGGCAAACAGGAGCTGGACGCCACCCGCTGGCCTTTCTATGGCGGGGCTAAATCTGGCATAGCCGTGGGGGCACTTTGGTTCTAATGCGATAGCAGACGAATGCAGAAGCAGGGCTTTTTTGTCCTAGAGCGCACCAGAACGGCGTTCCGGCACCGTTTTTTGACGGATTTTTCCAAGGGATTGTGAATCGCCCTGTTGGGCATAGCAGATGGGCGGCAGAAATCATTAACATAGTGCCTGCGGGCGTTTTGTGTGGGGGCGCTGATTGTGAGGGTGCTGCTCGGCTTGGGAGCGGTCATGTGGTCGCGCGCTGACTCAGCCGGCGGCGACCATTGCGTAAAAGTGTGACCCCAAGACGTGAGTTCCGGAACCTTTTTTTACAAAAAAAGCACTGCCCAGAACGCTGCAGAAATCCACAGGAGGAGGAGAAATTCCCCAATGCCTGCCCTGTGCAAACCGGGAAGGTTTGGAATGCGCCCCAAGCCGGCTCAGGGTGACCCCGGTGCGATGTGGCAGCCACCCTACTGAGAGGCTCCAAGCCTTCCCTGCTCTCGAAGTCAGCCATCCAGTGTTGGATGCAGGACACGTGGCCTGAGGCAGGGCACCGATCCGTTTCGTCTAATCGTGCCTCAATGTGCTCTCCCAGGATCGCTGCCGCGCACGGCCCTGATAGTTGAATGGAGCCGTCTTCAGCAGACACCGCAGCCCACGAGAAGCGCTGTGGCTCACTGGTGCAGCACACGACCCTTCCCGTGCAGAGAGCCCCGGGTTCAAATCCCAGCCTCTCCAAGCGGGGCTGGAACAACGCCAGGGCCCAGCTCTCGCCCCTTCCTCTGCCCTTCCCTCCAGACCCTCCCAAGAAGCTGGCTCAGCCGCTCCAGCCCCTGTCCAAACACTCCCGTGGGCGCACAGCTCCCGGAGTCTGTGGCCGGCCGTCTCGTTCTCCGCTCCGCTGTGCCAGCCCGGGCCTGCCATTTCTGGCGGCCACGCTCCGCTAAATGCTGCGCTGACACAGGCATTCGTGCTCGCGCGTTAGAGGGGCAGACGGTGCCGCGTGGTGACAGCTCGGCATGGTATATCACTCCGAAACCTCCCAGTAGGCCAAGCCTTCTGGTGGCGCAGAGAATGATAGGCAGGGAAGCATCGCTCACCCTTTCTCCCAACTCTGCTGGGGTTCGGCTAATCCTTCACCCTGACATGTTAGGCAGCTCCTCTTTGTGGGGGGGGGGTGACCCGCCTGGTCCCTCCAGAGGGGCTGGACTACAATTCCCAGCATCCCTGGGAGCGCCAGGCTGGAGAAAGGCTGCCGTAGCCCCTGCACTGTCTGTCTTTTCCTCCACCTGCATTGCAATACACAATTTGATACGCAGACGGCAACGGCAATCTCAGGGAAGCCACTAAAACTCATCCATAAACCATCTCCAAACTCCCCTGTTATAACTAACCCTACATTAAGGGGGAGGCTGGGCCTTTTTTACAGCTGCTCTTTGATTTCAAAATCTAAAATGAAATGGGTCTCAGATACAGCCATGAATCTCAGCTACGAGATATTTAAACAGGACCGGCATAAACTTTAAAGCCTCTGCCCCCACCGTCTACCAGCCATTCTCTTTCTGTCTCTCCTTAAAAAGTTATAGCTTCTCCCCCCGCCACCCTTTCAAAAGGAAGGACTCCCCCCGCCCCCAACACAGTCCGCTGGATCAATCCAAGGGAACAAAGTGGCTTTAAAACGGCAGGGCTACAGGTAGAGAACAAAGGCCGCTCCGACAGCCAGTCTGGGCTTTTATCCCCCAGGAAAATTATTAGCAAGCGCGGAGCATGACATCACTCGCTCCCAGATGTGAATCTCTCTCTGCATCGCAGTCATTAGGCACCCGGAGGAGGCGAGAGAGTGCAGAGGGAGCCGGGGATGTCCGGAGCCCACCCCTCTGCTGCGGGTCAGGGAGGCCCACCGACCCGCCCAGTCCAGGCGTGGCCCCTGCACCACCCAGACCGGCGTGCCCTTATTTAAATATATACATATTTAAATAAATAAATATTTAATATTTAAATATTAAATTTTAAATATTTAAATAAATAAATAAATTTCTTCCCCTGCGACATACATGCACTGGTGCCGGGAAATGGTTTTCCCACCACCTTGGTCTGATCGCACACTCTCCGCCAAGGACCCCAAACACGTGTCCCTCCTGTACCCATGAGCATGAGTTACACACGTGAGGAAGGGCGTGTGGCGACGAGATCCCCGGACAAAGGAATCGCTTTGACTGCCTGGCCCTGCTTCCCCCTGCCATAAATCCTTCGTCTCTGCGGCAAACGCTTCAGTCTGAAGCAAAGTTCTGGGTGACCCCAAAACTTGTTTGGACCGTTCTCCTCCCTTGATTTGTATCCCTGTGCTTTGCTCGGGGCTGCAGGGACACGCCGTCTGGAGACGGGTCTTGGCACCCAGCCAGCCGTTCCTCGGGAACCTTCACGAGCCCAGTCGGAAGCAAACCCCTTTCTGGATTTCTAATTCATCATTCCCCCTACTGCCTTGACTTAATCTACCTTTTTGTACCATAAATCCATCACTGCTTATCCTCCCGGAGTCCCATCGCTCTCTTCCTTCTGCCCAAATATTTGCAGGCTGTTTCCAAGGCAAATGATTTATACCTTCAGCTTATTTGCTGCAAGCTAAACACATGTACATACTTCAGCCTCCCCTCGCAGCGTTTTATCGTCAGTGTCGCTGCGATTTCCACGCCCCGCTTTTTGCCAAAAAGCTGCCAGCAGTCAAACCATAACGACGTGAAGCATGAATAAGCCATTAAGCCACGGCCCACTGGAAAAAATGGCGAACGCAAGTTGCACCGAGAGACACCCTTCCCGGGACCCTTGGCAATGGGTCGATGCCGCTGGCGATGCTCCGTGCTGGAGATGGAGGGCCTGTGGGCATGCCCACCTGCCCAGGTTCTGGAGTCTGTGTGTGTGTGTGTGTTTGAAGGACCCTGTCTCCTAAGGACACCCCTATTTGTTAAACACGGATGCATGGACAAAGGAGAGGCGAGAATTGATTTCAGAAAAAACATCAGCGGGACAGTTGTGGCGGGAGACCACAGGATGTGCACACCATGTGGGCAAAGCCAGCCAGTCCAGGGGATGAGATACAGTTGAGGCCACCAGAGCCCCTGAACTTTTCTTTCCGCAAGTGCCCTTGTGCGACCGATGGTTGCGCTGGGACTGATGGGGTCCGGGACCCCAACAAAGGGGTTGGTGCTCCAGATGAGAGACCGGGGCCCGAGCCTGCATGGGCCGCACCTCTGCAGAGGCCCGCTCTCTCGCGCCACATCACCCGCCTCCCGGGCGCTGTGCGGGCAGGCCACGTGGCCAGCCAGGGAGAGCGCCACGGGGCTGGCTCCGCAGGCAGGGCCGGCTGAACGCTTCTGCCAGACGGAGAGCGCGAGAACGAACTTCGCTCTGAATGAGCTCTTAAATTCTTCCATTTACTGAGCAGCGCATGCAGAGACAAGAGGTGGAAGTGAGGAGACGAGGCGCAGCCGGACCCCTCGCCACCACCCACCCACAAGTGCCTCCGCCCCGTGTGTTAATAGCTTTCTGCTTCATGCGCAGGGAGTGCGTGCTTGCTGAGCCGCAACGCAATCTACTGCCGAAGCAGGGCGGCCTTCTTTGAGGGGGGCTATTAGCAAGCCTGGCCAAAGCAAACATGCTGATGGGATTTTAATGTGCTCCTAATGGGCCGGCGCAGGACTGGCAGCCGCCAGGAGGAATCGCTCCACCGGCCTGGCCTGGCGCACCTTGTCCTTCCGCCGTCTCTTTCCAAAGGGGGAGCTCGGTGCGCCTCTTGCACAGAGACGGGCTGGATCCGCCGCCCGGCTCGGCTCTGCACGGGGGGAGCGAGGCACTGCTGCGGCCGGCCGCGGCTGAACCACGGAGGAGAGCAAGGCCACGTGGCCCACGCCTTCCGTGGCGTTCGGGCCACGCCGGGAGTTTTCTGCTGCCGCCCCCCGTGGGAAGAGCGCTGCCGCTCAGGCCAGCCTTTCCCCGGGAATTCCCCTCCTCTCCCTCAGCAGGCCCAATGACTCCGCTTGCTGAGGATGATGGAGCTGCAATCCAGCACCCCCGGAAAGCGCCGAGATGGAGCAGGCTGGTTCCTGCCATCCCCAGTCCCAGAAAATCGGCTTTGTGGCCAGATCCAGAAAGAGTTCCCTCTCTTGCATGCTTGAGACATTCAGCTAACGAAACTCTTTTTCTCTAATCCATATTCATGCTTGAATTTAAACAGAAAGCTCCGTCCCCATCAACACTTCCCTCAACCTGGTGCCCTCCCGGATGTGTGGGGTGGCGGCTCCCATAGTTCCCAGCCACCATGGCCGCTGGCCGAGGCTCATGGGAGTTGCGATCCCACCCCTCTTGCTGGGTGGCAGCAAACCATCCTGCTTCTGGGTTTCATTCCTCCTGCGCTCTCCGAGTGGGGCTCCTGAGGGAGCTGGACGGTGAGCACACGAGGGGCCTGTGGCAGCACGTGCGCTTCGGATGCTCGGTCCCGGGTGGGGACGTGGGAGGAATCCACTGGCTTTCCCCAGCTGATCTCCCCAGACTTTGGACCACCTTCGCTCTGCCCTTGCTCTGCCTGGCACTGAGCGCTGGCCTGGTCATCCAGCAGGAAGCGAGTTCAAACAGAGTTTTGCTTCTCCACAGGTGGCCTGCGGGCTTTGCGTACTTCGAGTGTCTTGTGCAAAGAGCGACAATATTTGCATATTTGCTCAACCCATGACATGCTTCGCATATTTTGCGCAAAGAAGCCGCCAGCACTGCCAAGATCAAGCCTTCGGGGGCCTCACCTCAGCCTGGGTTGCTTTCTGGCCAGGGCTGAGCGCAGGAAGGAAGGCAGGTGGCCCAGGAGAGCTGGATTCCAACCGGATCTCGGCATCCCTGGGCATCTCCGGCTGGAAAGATCTCAGACTGCAAGGCTAGGAGAGCCCCTGGCCCAGGACCACGGAGGGCCACTGCCCGTGAGGAGAGGCCGTGTTTGGCCGCGTGGATCAGGGCCTGGCACATCGCAAGGCAGATTCAGAGCTCCAGAAGCGGCAGAGTAAACGCCATCCCCTGCAGCTCCCTCACAGCTAGGAGAAATATCAGTGCAGGGGTCCGACCGTGGACCCCTCCCACGCCCTGCGGAGTCACTCCGTACCTCGAACATCCCCCCAGGCCTCAGTGCAACCAGGAAGCCCTGCGTGTCTGATGGCTTATTGCTTTTCTGTAGAGTATTTTTACCCTCTTTGGCCCAGAATGGCTCCTGGAGCCCATTATGGACAAACCCCTGAAGGATCCCCCGCCCCCCGTGACAGGTCTCGGAAACTCAAGGCTGGGGGGCCCCTTATGGAGCCCCTCCGGCCCTTCTTCTGCTGTCCACTCTCCCCACATGAGGGTCTTCACAGGGGGCCTGCCTTTTCATGCTACGCTCAGTGCTGCCGTTTGTGCTTCCCGGGAAAGTCCTGGCTCCATGACCTCCGGGTTCCCCAAATTCTTCTTCCCGTTGGTCCAGCGTGTCCACAAAGCTCTCCTCCAGTTCCACGCCTTGAGCGCTTCCGTTTTCTTCACGCCATGCAGCGTTTCGTGCGCATGAAAGGTTGGGCCACACCTGGAGTCGCCGACACCCCCCGAGTGGTCCAGGATGCTCGGCGGGAGCGGCTGGGCCGGCTGGACACGCCAAGGACAGAGGCGCCCCGGCCCTTCCAGGCCCCACACCGGGCCGTGATTTGGGCTACCTCTCACCTCGCCACCCCCAGACCTTCCACCGGAGGTGCGCCTACTCAGCAGTTGCTATAAATTGCTTTCCCAATTGCGCTGAGCTGTACCTGCTGCAATATTAAAAGGTTATGGAGGTTTTATGGAGGCAAACCGGCAGCTCCACTGAATTTCAATGCATTTACATCGCCGCCGAGAGCCTCTGTTCTCTCCCAGGCTTCCCAGAGCTGCTCGCTCCTGACATTTCTCTAATTGTCCCATGAATTCACGCAAAAGCAGCCCGGTCGCCCTGCCGCAGGGAGAGCAGCCGCCGCAAACTGACGAAGCGGGGAGTCTCCCCGGCACATCAAAGGCCCCTGGGAACTGGCCGAATGCAGCGGCCGGGGGGGGGGGGGGCGACTGGGGCGCAGGAGCCCCCTGGCCATGAAGACTCACGGGGGACGCTGGGCCAGGCGCCGGCTCTCAGCTGGCCCACCCGGGAGGCTGTCGGGAGGAAGAATGGCCGGAAGGGAGGGCCCCGGCACGGCCGGGGTAAGGGCGGCGCTCACGGGGCACTAAGAGGCATCCGAGTGTATGTGCTTCAGGCCACCCACCCGGCTCGTGCTTGGCTTGGACGAGGCCCCATCCCTTGGCCGGATGGAGGGGCAGAGGGTGTCCCCTCCCCTCCCGCTGCAGTCCCGGCTGGGCTGTGCCAGGAAGCCCCCGCAAGGGCACCGGCTCTGGCCAAGGAGTGGCCCGCTGGGCTCCCCATGGCTTGGCGCTCCCCACTTTTCTGAAGCAGAAGCGCTCCGGCCACCGAACGACAGTAACAAAAGCAGTAAAATACAGCATAAAACCACAATGAAACATCCTAAAAAGGCATTAAAAATTGAAACCAGATTTAAAACTGCATTTTTACCACGGAAAGGCTAAGACTTAGCCCATCCTGCTAGGCCTGCAGAAAAACAGCTGCCAGGTGTCCCCCGACCCACCTCACTTCCCCAGGTGCTGTTTGGAGTTGGTACATGCCTCAGCGAGGACGGCGGTCTTAACCTGGCCCTTAAAAGTTAGAAAGTTGGTGCCAGGCAGGCTGTGATGGGGAGATCATTCCATAATTTGGGGACTAGCACAGAGAAGGCCCTCCTGACTGATTGATTGATTGATTGATTGGATTTTCATCCCGCCCCGTTAGCCATGAGACTCCCTGGGCAGTTTACAAATTAAGAGATATACAGGAAAAATGCAATTAAAAATAACGACCATTATAGCAATAAGATCTAACTTTCCAGCAAATAAGACCACACCACCGTAAATGTCACAGAACTATAGATCAACATAAAAGGCACAGCAACTATATAAAATATTAAAACCAGTGCAAATCATTCTAACAATTAAAATATTGGAGAAGTAACAAGGTCTTCAGCTGGCACTGAAAAGAATGCAAAGGGGGCGCCAGGCGGACCTCTCTGGGGAGCTGGCGCCAAAGCTGGGGTGCCACGGCCGAGAAGGCCCCGCTCGTAGCCACCCTCCCCGATTTCCCGCAGGGGGCAGGGGCTCCTTCAGCAGGGCCTCTGGAGGCGCATGTGAGAAGGGCCACTCCTGGCCCCAAGCCGCTGAGGGCTGTGGCCCTCGGACCTGTGAACACGTGGAACTGGGCCCGGGCCCCAACGGGGGTGGGAGGAGTGGCGTGGCGGGACGTGATCGCCCCTGCCAGCCAGCCCTCCTCGGCGGCCTCGCTGCCTATTCTGGCCCAATGGAAGTTTCCGGACCATCTTCAGAGGAAGCCCATGTGGAGAGCACCGCGATAATCCAGGCCAGGGGCTACCACAGCGCGGCTAGCCGTCGCCAGGTTCTGCATGTTGACCCCAAGCAACCCTCCGCGGAGGTTGCATTCAGAGGCAGATTTCGGATGCTGAGCTCTGCAGCCAGGGACGTGCGGGTTGGGAGATGCAGTCCGCCGGGCACCGTGGGCTCGAGCTGTGAGGGAAGCTGGGGTGGAGCTGCCCCGGGCCTCAGCCCCCCACTCGATGGCAGAAGCAGCGCTCTCCCATCCTGGACGGTCCCGACCCCAGCCGGACATGTAGAAACCTGCCAACACGAGGCAAGCGAGCCACATGCCCGGGGACATGCATGCCCTCCGCAGACGTGCGCAGCCTAATGAATGCGCTTGGTCCTGAAGGCGCCCCAAGACTCCCTGCTGTGTGTGCGGGGGGCTCGGAGAGGGCTTGCCAGGGCTTGAACCCGGGAGAGTGCCGTGCGCATGGGTGCCCTGCTTGCAGGCACGGGCAGCCGGTGTGCGCTCTGGGCACAGGCTCGGAAGACCCGGCTGGGGGGCCTGGGCTGGACACTTTCCCTACAGAAGCACCTGTCCTGCTGGCTCAGGCTTGGGCTCAGGACCACCCAGGGACTGGAGTCTGGGCTCGGGCTCCTCCTTGTTTGAAGTGGATTTCCTGTGCTGGACCACGGAGTCACCGAACAGCAGAGCGGGAAGGGGCCAGAGAGCCACCAGGCCCAACCCCTGCTCGGTGCAGGGCTCCGGGTTCACGCAGCCCCCCAGCTGCCTCTTCCAGACCTCCGGAGTGGGGAGCCCACCACCCCCCTGGCCGTGTGCTCCACCGTCGCACGGCTCTAGCAGCACGTCTTCCTGGAATCCCGCTGCATCTCTCCGAGGGCCTCTTACTGGGCCTCTCCTGCCCGCCCGCAGAGGCGTTTATGCATGAACCAGACAAAGGATCAGAGCGATGCTCTTCCAGTTTGCAGAAGTCGCCAAACCGGAAAGGGCAGCGAATGCCTTCGGAGCCACAAACCGGCTTTGAAATGCTCTCTTCCTCTCCCCTGGAGGGTCCGGGAGGCGGAAAACGGGAGTGTTTTAAATGCCCTCCGCAGATCACCTGCTCTCGCTTTCCCGGCTTCCACCTGATCGACCCGCCGCTTGCTCATTTGCTATTCTCTCTGTTGCGTTGCTTTTCCTTTTGGTTTTGGGGGAGCACTTTTAACTGTGACTTTTTAAACAAGCAAGAAGTATGGAACCCGCCAGAGGCTGCACTATATTAAGCGGCGTACAAGGACGACACACAGAGAAACGAGGAGGTGATGTGTTTGTCCCCGCTTTATGGAGTGCAGGGTCCCGCACGGCCACTGTCCACTGGTCCTCCAAGCTCGCCCAGGAACGCTGGCACCTGGAATGTGCCGCCGGCACTCGGCCAGTCCCGCTCCGGCCCTGACTGGGACTTCCACGCCATCTCCCCGTTTTGGGATCTCTGCTCCTTTCCTCGCCACGGCCAAGGTCTGTGCCTCCCAGTCGCCAGACGCTGGCAGACGGCGCCCCTCTCGGGCCTCGGCCGGCCGGCTGTGCTGCTCTGCTTCCGCCTCTCCGAAGTCGCTCGGCTGGCACCATCTGGAAAGAGACGGATGAGGAGACCGGAAGCCTCCCTCCAGCTCTTTGGAGGATGAAGCACGGCAGATGGGCAGGTCCCTCCTCAGCTGGTGAGTGATGCCTGCCGGCGTTTGGGGAGGGGAGGCATCGCACGGAGACAGGAGCACGTCTTCCATCCCATCAGCGAAGGCTGGAATTCTTTGCACACTTACCTGGCAATGGGCTCCATTAAACGCGGCAGGACTGACTTCGGAGAAGCCTCGGGCTGCGTGCCGGGAAGGCTCCGCTCCGACCAGAGGAAGGAGGCTGCCCGGGCGAATCTGCAGGCGGAAGCAAGTCCCACCGAGTTCAAAGAGACTTTCTCCCAAGTAGTGGCTCTGGGATTGCAGCTGAATTCCTTTACAGTGATTGTTTTGATACGTCCCCTGAATAGATGAAGTAGGGAGGGCATCCCCAAGCGGATGCCCTGCAGATCTTTGGGGGTTCGGCTCCCATCAGCCCCAGCCAACGTGGCCAATGGGAGTTGTAGTCTAAAACATCAGGAGGGTCCCTGGTTCAGGAAGGCCGCTGGTGGACAACCCGAACAGGGCGACCAGGACGGCCAAGGCAACTCTGCCGTTTTAAGCCCTGTTGTACTTCTCCATCCGATGTTTTATGGTGCTAAATTATACGCCACTTTGGATGCTCAGCACAAAATCAGCTTATCAACAGCGGAAAAGAAAACAATGTCTATTTATTTACAGCCTTTCCAGATCCAGAAAGATGCCAGAGCTGTAAACAACAACAAATAAAACAGAGAAGAAAATGAAAACAATGCATTAGACCAGGATGACATAAGGCAGGAGCTGTTGTGCAAGGATGAAGAGCTCTTCCGCAGGCACTGAAAAGGACGCAGTGCGAGAGCCTGCAAGACCCCCGGGGGCCGCGTGTTCCAGAGTGGAGGAAGGGCCCCAGGTTGGCTGCGGGGCCACGGGACCCTGCGGGAGCCCGCCTTCTGCTGGCCTCACAGACCCGGCAGGGAGGGAGGGAGGGAGGGAGAAGGCGCTCGCTCAGGTGTCCTGCCCCAGGTCACGGTGGCCTTGCGCACTAGTGCTCCTTAGAAGGCCAGATGCTGAAGGTGAAGCTGAACTCCTCTGGACACCTCATGGGAAGGAAGGACTCCCTGGAGAAGGCCCTGATGTGGGAACGATCGATGGCAAAGGAGAAGGGGACAGCAGAGGATAAGGTGGCTGGAGGGGGTCCTGGGGCAGTGGGCGTGGGCTTGGGAGGACTCCGAGGGATGGTGGAGGACAGGAGGGCCTGGAGGAACGTGGTCTATGGGGTCGCGATGGGTCGGGCACGACTTCGCGACTAAACAAAACCAAGCGAACCAGAACACAAACCTGGCCCAGTTGGGACGAGTCCGCCAGTGCCATGCAGCAAAGAGCGGAGAACAAGAGCTCCTGCCTTCCGTTCGCCACAGCCCGGAGACAAGCACTCCTTTGCAAGGGGCGCCCTTCCCCGGGGAACCAACGACGTTTCTCGCCACGCGCCCGTGCGGTCCGGATGCGACACAGCCGGAACAGGTAACACCTGGACAGAAACCATGGCGATCGTCGCATCACCTCCTGAAACTAGTTCCCGCTGGGAAAAACCCGAGCCTCATTTGGGGTACAGTTGTAATATTTTCTTGCAAGTGTTAATTAAATGATTGATTTAGAATGAGGCTTAACAGACTCCGATAATCTCGCACAATTTCTGACGAGTAATTGCATTCTCCTCCAGAGGGAAGCCGAGAAAGTGAAGTTAAGGCTTTTTACTCTGGGACTGAGGTTTCGCCTTTCGGTCAAAGAATGAAGAAGGCATTCAAAGCAGGTGACCCTTTCCGAGAACGAGCTGGCCAAAGCTGCTTCCTTTTTCACTTCCTGAAGCGGAAAAATGGGTCATAAAAACATTGCTGTGCCAAAAGCAGCCCCCTTGGAGAGTCTTCTCCGGGTCTCTGGTGGGACACCTTCTCAGCCTTTTGGAAATGTTTTCCTCACTCAGCAGCTGCCATACCTCCTTGCCATCTCCTGGACAAGTGGCATGAGTGCAGAAACCGGTTTGGGTTTGGGGGTTTTACTTAGGGTGCAATCCTGACGCATACTTCGGCAGGGAAGAAAAAAAGCCGAGCTGAAGAACGCTAGGAGTTGCAGGCTGCTTGTCTGCCTGAAACACATCACAGACTGCACCCTTCCCTACTTTTTATTTAGATATATTGGAGAATTACAGATGGATTGTCTGGGCATCGTCTGTGTCCCTCCATGGTGGGAGGAGATGAAAAACCCCGGGTTGATATATTTGCTTATCTGTCTCATTTCTAGGCTTCGTCAGAACAAATTTTGAGAGAGAGAAATGTGGGCACAATTATATACAATACCTGCGTAGGATGATTGATCTAGTGAGATGCACGTTTGGAAACACTAATGACTCCAATAATCAAACCAGAGCAGGAAGCCCGTGGCTGGATGGCCCATGTGTCACCCACTGTGGTTGTGATCTGGGTGTGGAGTCCGGGTGGACAGCTGCTGGGCCCTTCTGGGGCTCTTTCTCTCAACGGTTTTCAACCTTTCCCCAGCTGGGGACCGGCGAAAACGGGGAAACCGCCTTGGGGACGGCTGAGGCAGAGGCAAAAAGCGCCCTGCACATACTACAGCATGCCGTGCAGGAGTTCCGAACACAATGCCAAAGAATCGTGGAATCATAGCGTGGGAGAGCTGGAAGGGGCCAGGAAGGCCATGGAGTCCCACCCGCAGCCGCTGCAGGACACCAAGTCACACCCTCCCACTCAGAAAGAAGAAAGGGGGGGAGGGGGAATTCTCCAAAACAACCAGAAACCCAGCAACAAAGAGATACCAACAAAAGAACAGGATCCGTGCAGCGTGGCTCCCCCCAGGCGCCCACTGAGCCAACTCCCCCTCCCTGCCTCCTGCCCGGCAGCACCGGCACACCCCCCGCGAGCAGGATGCCCCTCAGGGAAGAGGTGGACGCACGGCCAGCTCCCACACCAGTCCCTGGCAAGCAGAAAGTGCCCCCCCCCCCGCCCATGGACCGGCAGGAAACCTCCCGCGGATCGGGGCCGGTCGGCAGACCGGTGGTTCCAAAACACTGCTTTACCTCTGTGCAGGTTTGGGCCGGATGACCCTTCAGGTGGGGGGAGGCCTTGAAAGAGAGGACTGCTCTCGGTAAGACAGATGGCACGGCCACCCTGGCCAGGACAGCAGCAAGCTGCGCCTGCTGGCTTCTGCGGATCAAGCCCCCGTGAAGGAAGGAGGGCAGGCAGACGGGTTGCTCTCTGTCCAGCGGGCAAGCGAGGCCAGCCAAGGGGCTGCCGGAAGCGCGGAGGCGAGGCAGGGAGGTGTGGAGTCCCGGGAATCCGGGAGCTCCGGGCCTCTGGGGTGCGGCGGAGCACGGGGTCGGCCACGTGGAGGGAGCGCATGACTGAGCGTGCGTCTCCTCGCCACTGACTCGCATGAGAAGTGACCTCCGACTCGGCTGTCTTGAGTCCGACCCGAAGCCAGAAGTTTCTAGTTTAGCCTGTCAGAAGGGCTTACAGGAGATGATGGAAGCCGGAGTGTGTGTCAGGGCATGGGGACTTCTGTCAGCTACAATAAAAATGGCTTTATGTCGCAGACACAATTTTTCTAAAATAAATTATGGTATGGCTTCCAGGAACTCCGCTGTTGGGACGGAGAAGCTGCAGCCTGAAAAGCCGGGATGCTTCCCGAAGCCGGGGGCCAGCACAGAGCTGGCAGAGGGGATCCGGAACGGCGTTTGTCAAGCCCTTTTCTCCCATGAAGAGCAGGCATGGGGACCCATGTGGACTAGCGGCCTGCTGCCTCTTCATCAGGGCCCCAGCTGACTTCTCATCCCCGCCACACGGCTACTAGCTGCCGAAGAGGGGAAGGACGGGCGCCGATGTACCTGTGTGGGGGGAGCGTGAACCGCCTTCCCCAGTGTCACCCCCTAAGCAAAATCCTCTGCAGCCGATTGCAATGCGGGAAAAGGTCGGCGGAAAAAAGCCATGGGAGTCGGAACCCTTCGTGCAGCCCCTGGAAATCACGCCGAACCGAGACTCAGACTGGAAAAGAAAAGGGACTCTCAGCTTGTGGGCCGTGCTTTGTTTAAAAATGGCTCAGCGAATGCGGAATTAAGAGGGGAAAGCAAAAGTTTTGCTCATTTTACTTTATACTAGGACATTTCCATATAACTGAAACTCAGGCGGGCATTGCTCCAAGCACCTTGCAATACCCTTCCAATTGCATTTGAATTGTTTCTTGTTTTATTCGGAATGTTGGAGAGCCTCCAGATGTGTTGGACTATCCCACCCATCCTCCCCCAGTCAGTACAGCCCTGGGTGGGCTGGGGATGATAGGAGCTGCTGTCCAGTGCACCCGGAGGCAGCTGGCTCAGCCCCACTTGTCGTGGGGGGGGGGGCCTTGCTGTGCGACTTGGCCGTGGGGCAGTGCGAGGTGCGTTCGGCCAGGGAAGTCTTCCCCTTGATCGCCTGCAGATGCGGCTTCCCGTGAGCTTGGCTGTGCGATTGCTGGGATGCAGCCCGGACACCACGCTCCAGACCGGAGCAGGACCAGAGCCATTACGGATGCTCGTCTTCCTCTCTTATTGCCTTTATTTCGAAGAAGATTTTGTGGAAGAAGAAGGAAACATCTGTGCTCTTCCTCTGCTGTGAACGGCCACCCAGGAAGCCGAGGGGGCACCCCTGCACCTCAGTTCGCTTGTCCCACCTCTGTGTTAGCACCGTTCTTTTTCCAAGAGGGAATCGAGGCGAGGGCAAGGCGGCGGGGGCTGGAGGGCCTGCAACCAGGAGCAGCCTCTCCCCGCAGGGGTCCCTGGCCCCTTTCCCCCGACAGCAGGAGCACGGCCAGTGGGGGAGAGGCTGGCGTCAGGGGCGCGCGAGGCATCCGTGGTGCGGGTGGGACTCCACCGCATTCCCTGGACTCTGCTCTCTAGCCTCCGGCCCGCTTCTGTGCAGCCACGAGCCCAACTTCCTGGGGAGCACGCCGAGCACTTGTGGGGCGCTCAGGAATCGAGTTCGCACAAGCGCTGCACACGCGGGCTCCCTCTCCCGTGCACATGATCCGCAGCCTTTGTCTGGGCTGCTGCACATGACGTGGAAGACGGCCGCCAGTTGCGCAAGTGGCGTTCCGCGAGTGCTTGCAGGAAGAGCAGGGCTTCCCCTCGGCTCGGCTCGGCTCGGCTCGCTGTCCACAAGAGGAAGGCCACAAACCGAAGAGGGAACGGTTCCAGAGCCTCGTTGCATCGTGAGACAACATGTCGGGACCAAAGGGCCCCGGCCTCAGTGCTCTGTTTAGCAGCATTATCCTCTCTCAAGCCCGGGTCCATGGCTCAGTGCTGCTGACACGGGCTGGCAGCAGCCCCTTCTCTCCCCACTGGGCGATGCTGCTGGGGAGGGAGCGTAGGGCCCCGTTTCTCTCCATCTGTGCACATTCCACAGCGCACATCTGTGAGCTCAGGTAGAGGTGAGTTGCGGAGAGGGAGCTGAGAGGCTTTCAGGAGAGGGGAGGGAAAGAGAGGGGGACCCGGCGGCCCCTCCAGGCCTTTCTGCCGTGCTTTTCCACAGCTGCACTTGAACTCATAATGAAGAAAATGGTGGGCACCGTTCCCCTCCGCTTTCATGCAGCAAATTCGAGTATGTCTTTCCCTCTAATACATGCCTGGATTTAAAGTTTGCATCCCTTTTTGAAAGCACAGAAGGGAACAATTTCATCACAGGCTTTGTGTCCTCTTTGAAAACTCGCTTTTGATGGCTGGTGGCAATGGGAAGTGGCGGGGGGGGGACGTTGCACAAGCGAGCGGCACGGCCGATTTCCTGCGCCTGCCGTTCGAAGGAGGACACCTTTTGTGGAGACCAAAGCGAGTCCTCGCTAGCCCGGGGGGGTGGCAAGAGCTCAGCCTCGGCACCATCTGACTGAAGATGTTTAAAAAATTAATCTAGCTGGGGAAGAACAATTCAAATCTGGCATGGCCTTGGATCACATCAAGGGGGTGATAATTCATTTGCATTAAGCGGCTTCGCTCCTGCCAGAGCCGTTTCCAGGCGCTGCGGATTCGGCTTTGCAACGAGAGAGCGAGACATCAGGCGGGACGGGTGCTGGACTGCGCCGAGGATGGGCAGCCGCTCCGTCCCGCGCACCTGCCAGAGAGCGCGCAGCGAGGCGGCCTGGCGGAGACGGCAGCGGGGCTCTCGAGGCAGGGCGGTTTGGGGTCGAAAGGCCGAGACAAGCTGGCGGCACCCAGCCACACGCACTGCCGTTGCCATTGTGTCGCTTTTGTGTCCCCCCTTTTTCTCCTCTTGTGGGGAAGCCAAGGCCGCCGCAGAGCACCATGCTTTCGTCACAACAACCCTGTGAGGTGGGCGAGGGGGAGAGCGAGTCACCCAGGGAACGTCATGGCTGAGGGGGCCAGAACCCCGATCTCCCAGGTTCCCAGTCCAACTCCCAGCCCCTCACCCACCAGCCTCACACCAAATAGTGCACCTCGGACCAGCAGGAACACAGTCAGGGGAGTATCTACTCTCCCTCGAGCAACATCCTCCTTCTCCAATGTCTCTTCCTTCTCCTTCTCCTTCTTATTCCCATATTCTAATTAACTTCTTTCTCCCAATCCTACGCCCTGCAGCCCTCCCCAAAAGATGGTTACACTGCAGAGACATGTTGCAGAGTTGCACAGAATCATTCCGGCGGATGGCGCACCGAGAGGCAGAAAGAGGACGAGCACGTGCCTGCTGGAAGCGTGGTGCGAAGCGGCGCAGGCATTCGACAAACTCGTGGCTGTCCGTTACGCCAGGCGCCACACTACGCTGACATTGGCCAGAACAAACCTTCCAGGCCCTGCGGGGACCGTTCCTCACAGGGGGCACCCTTTGCACCGGTCGGGGCGGGGTGGGTGACTCACGCGGCCACAGGCCCTGTGCCGGACCGGCGCTCAGTCCTTCTTCCCAGAGCGAAGTCCTCGGATAGGCCGACCCCGCGCCAGCCCAGAAGGAGCCGTTTTGCCAGCCTTGCAGTCTCCGCTCCGAGTCTGATAATAGGATTACTTGAAGTAAAATATGGACTCTAGGTAGAACATTTATTCTAGCGCTGGCCCTTCTGTGGAGGGAGCATCTTGTCCCCACCTCTTCCCTCTCTCCTTTTATTATTGGGAAGCCACTGATATTCTCCGCGATGCCACTCGCACCGTGGATCCCAAGCGCTTCCCAGGCGGGACACCGCACGGCTGAGGGAGTTTCTGCACAGGAGGCATCTGAGCCGGGGTGGCCAGGCACTTTCCCTGGCTTTGGAGTCATCCCGCTTCAACGCACAACGTGAGATGTGGTGCATTCTGGCAGTGATGCTGAGTCCCCGCAACACCGTGCTCCCCGGGACACTCCGCCGTGGGCAAGGCTCGTCTGCACAGGGCATAGCTCTGTGCAGGGAGTTTCCACTCTGGGCCCAGGTTTAGAGGTCTTTTTTAATCGTTCTCACAAAGCACTCGACTGGGATCGCGAGGGGACGGAGGGGTGGGCACATCTCTGCCTGCCCCATCACAGAACTGGAAGCGCATCAAGCGCATTAAAGGCTCTGATGGACACTCCACACCCGTCCTGCAACGGCAATTCCTGAGCAGCATTTAAGCGCTCAGATGCTTTCTCCCGCTTTCAGGGCCGCTTGCAGCCTCCTGACCACTGGCCGTGCTGTCAGGGGCTCGTGGGGACGGAACCCCTCAACTTCTGCAGCTCGGCCTTCTCCGCAGCCCCGCAATGATGCCCAGCGCTGGCCGGGCCGGCCTGCTAAACAGGAACACCAACCGATCAACGCCATGGGCATTGTACAATCTGCATCGAGACATTTGGACGGCGGTCCTTGGCAGGGACCACGGGACGGCTCGAAAATCCTCTGAAGTCGGAGATGGAGCCCCGCCTTCAGAAGGAGCAGGTGGCCCTATTCCACTAGCGGTTGGGGCTCAAGGCGAGAGGGGCCGGCCAGAGTGTTGGCCCCAGAGTGTCCCAAGCACCTCCCCCATAGCTTAATGCGGAGTGCCATCCCCCCCCCTTAGGACTGGAGACCCCACCGGTGAGTGACAGCTGGGCAGAGGGAAGAGGGGACACGCCAGGGCTCCCTCTGCCAGCCGGAGAAGCCCCACACGGTGCTACGAGGGAGGAGGCCAAGGCAGCTCCTGCCCACCTGCAGCCCTCCTGGGGTGTCAGGCTACAACTCCCATCAGCCCCAGCCAGCATGGTGGGTATCAGGGAGAGGTGCCAGAGCCAAGGAGTTCCAGTAGATTCATGTGGAGACTTCTTCTCATAGAAGAGTAGAGTTGGAAGGGGCCAGAGCGCCATCAGGTCCTACCTGCTGCTCAGTGCAGGACTCCAGGTGCAACCATCCCTCTCAGACGGCCGCTCAGCTGCTTCCTGGATGCCTCCGGTGTGGGGGAGCCCACCACCTCCCTGGGCCACGGGCCCCATTGCTGCACTGCACCAACTGTCAGGAAGTTCTTCCTGTTGCCTAGCCAGGATCTGGCTTCCTGGAATTTGAGCCCATTATCCTGTGTCCTGCACTCCGGGATGATCGAGAAGAGATCCTGCCCTTCCTCTTTGGAACAGCCTTTCAAGGGCCTCCGGAGCGCCATCCTGCCTCCCCTCAGCCTTGCCTTCTCAAGCTTACAGTGCCCGGTTCTGCCCATCTCTCCTCACGGAGCTGTGTTCCAGTCCCCGATCACCTCTGAGCCCCTCCCAGTTCGTCCGCATCCTTCTTCAGCTGTGCTGCCCAGAACTGGATGCAGCGCTTGGGAAGGGACCCGACTCGTGCCGAATGGAGGGAACCAAAACCTCAAGATTTGGGAGGGATCCTTCCATCCACGCAGCCTAAAACAGCGTTTGCAGCCACGTCCCATCGCCGAGTCGTGTTCAGCTTGTGATCCGCAACCAGCCTGAGAGGGATCCTTGCCCCGTGCCAGAGGACTGAAGCGTGGGAGGCATTCCAGGGTCACTCGGCCAGCGCAAGGTGCTGCTCGGATGCCCCGGAGCCCTTCCAGTGGCCACAGGTGATGTTTCAAGCCTGGGGATCCTCGGAACTTGAGTGGCCAAGGGACAGCATGAGAGAGACCCGGGTGCTCTCGCTCTTTCCTGGCCTCTGGGCCTGGCTCGTGCGGCAAAGCACCATCGGTCCATGAATATACCAGCCTGGGGGAGATCCCCATGCAGCCGGAAGAGGGCTTCCACCCCGCAGACGCAGCGACCCAGGTGAGCACACCTGCTGCATTTCTGTGCCTCCTCCTGAGATGCTGGGAAGATTTATCACTGCTTCCTCATCGGTTTATTTAGGCAGGGCAGCCAAGCTGAGCCAAAGCAGAAATCCATTGGAATACACAGGCCACTGTCCACAGGGGATCCGCAAGCAGGACAGGAGTCCAGCAGCACCTTCCCACCCATGTGCCCCAGCGACAGGTGTGCTCAGGCACAGTGCCTCTGCTCCTGAAGCTAGCATACGGCCACCAGGACTGGGAGCTGTGGAGATCCGCCTGCCCAATGAATTTGTTCAGCTACAGAACTGGCTGATTTGTCTCTGTGCCATGTGAAGACGTCCTGCCCCGAATCTCACACCAGTCCACATCATGTGCTGAGCCCTTTGGCCTCTGGTAGTAGGAGAAAGGGAGAGAGAAATCTGGACACACAGAGCGAGCCAGAAGGGGCCTCCCGGGCCATCTAGTCTGACCCCCGGCTCCAGCCGGCTCCGCTCATGACATGCCCACCACGTGCATGTCCAGCCTGTCCTTGAACACCCTCACCGATGGGGCCTCAACCACCTCCCGGGGAAGCCCATTCCACGCCCTCGGGGTCCTGACCGTCAGGAAGTGCTTCCTGGCACCCACCCTGAATCTTGGTTCCCAAGCTTGGCTCCATTGGAACGTGTCCTGCTCTCTTCCGCAGGGGGCAAAATGTTCCCTCACTCCACTTCCTTTCTCTTTCTCCATTTTCTCCACACCAAGTACGAATCGCTGGCGCGTGCATCATATCCCATCTTACTCATCTTTCTGCTAAGCCGAAAAGCCTGGGGCGCTCTTGGCCAGATTCCGCCAGCTGGACTTCGGGTGCCGCTCCGGCTCGGCTCCGAGTTCGCTCTGCCAGCCGCCGTCACGCCTCGGAGTTCGTTACAGACTCGAGGAGACCGGTGTGCAAGCACCTTCCCCAGAATCCGCCATCTGCATAATCCTTGTCCTAAATCACATCCCAACAACCACGGTGCTCGTTAGCTGCTGTTTAATTAAGCAATATGGATCCTGCCTTGATATTTACAATTCCTCTTGCTCTGATTGATTGGGGAAAGTGTCTCATTTTTAAATACGAAGGCCGTAAAGTTTAATACCGCTTGACTTATTGCAAGTTTCATTTACTGCTCCAGATGACGATCCTGCCCAACCCAAAGCACGAGCGACTGGCCTATTAAATCACAGCTAACTGCGCGTGTAGAAGGAGATGACGAGCTTCATTACAATCGGTTTGCTGGGTAATTATTGCAACGGGATCGTCACCATTGTGCAAATCCAGCATTGCTTCTCCTGGACTCTGGGACAGAGGCAGGGAAGAGTAGGGTGGAAGACCTTCGCCCAAAGCACAGCAAGCCTCACACATTCCACCGGGAACGTTGGAGGCCATTTGGTTTCTTTCTGAAGAACGGTGAGGAGGGGAGGAGAAACCCACCCACCCACCCGCCGCCCACCTCGCCTCTGCTTTGAATCAACAGCGTCAGAGGCACAAACACGCTCGCACATCTGCAGCAAAGGAGCGATTCCGTAACTCCGGAGGCATCCGTGCGAAAGCTGCCAAGGTGCCGGTTTTGCATAATTGCACGGATGTGGAACTGAAGCGGAGGTTCTGCACAGCACCTGGCATGATGCTCAGGGAAGCCAGGTTCAAGCTGGATGCCAGGAAGCCCTTCCTGACAGTCAGGACCCCCAGGATAAGGAATGGGCTTCCACGGGGGGTGGCTGAGGCCCCATCGGTGCGAGTGTTCAAGGAGAGGCTGGACGTGCACATGGTGGGCATGTCGTGAGCGGAGCCGGCTGGAGCTGGGGGTCAGACTAGATGGCCAGGAGGCCCCTTCTGCCTCGCTGTTTCTATGACCCAACAGCAGCGTGGCGTAATGAGAGATGCCCCAGCCCGGCCCCTTTGGACAGCGGCAATGCACTGCTGCCCAAGAGGAGGCAGGAACCGGCAGAGCATCCAGCAGTCCAGGAAGGTCTCATCTCCCCCGCCCCCACCACCCAAGCCCTAAAAGACCACACTGGAGGCCAGTTTGCTTTCAAGTGTATAAACCCATAAACAAATACCCAGAAGGACCCCCCCCCACTCCCTCAGAGACCACCAACCCACGGCCAAGATCAGCTGCGAGGGCTCTTTCCTCAGGCGCTCCCTGCTCGGGGTTTTGTGCCCGTGGCAGCAGAAGGGAAGGAGGAGCAGAGCTGAGGCGGATGGACTCCGCATTATGGAACGCGCTCCCCGGAGAGGTCCGCCTGGCGCCGTCGTTATCTGTTTTTCGGCGCCAGGCGAAGACCTTTTCATTTAAACATCATTTTAATTGTTAATATTATTTATTGATTTTACATCTGGCCAGGATGTCTCCAACTATATTGTTTTTATACTGTTATGATGCTATTTATTCTTGTGAGCCGCCCCGAGGCTTCGGCGAAGGGGGCGGCATGGAAGCTTTCTAATAATAAAAAATAATAAAAATAAAAGGGAGCCAGCGCTGAGCCCGGCTGCCGGGACAGGCTGTCTGAGGGCTTCCACTCATGGGGCGGCTCGACAGCCTGGAACCACAAAGGGTCCGAAGGGCCTCCTCTGGGGGCCACGTGGCCGTGGAACTGCCTCCCCTCCGAAGTGCATTGGATGTCCCAGCACACGCGGCGTCCACACGAGGGCTCCTCTTGCGTGCTCGGTCCTGAGCCCAGACATCAAGAGCAGGGCCCAGTCCAAACCTCTTCACCAATGGCGAGAATGAGCGACCGGGACCTGCAGGGGAGACGGGATCACCTTGAACCCGGCGTTTCTATGGGTGAGACCACCCAGCCCCCCCCAGCCCCCCGTGACTTACGACAGCATCCTACCAGGTAGTGGTCTCCACCAGCAACCGCAAACTTTTAGAGCATACACAGAGTGTTTAATAGATTCTGAGTCACATGGGCCCAGATGACGAAATAAGGGGAACACCGTCAGGGGAAGGCGAGGGGTCTGCAGGGGGGGCTCAGTCCAAAGGCATTTGAGGGCAGGATACGAACATCAGGATCATGGGACTTCTGTGGGTCTTGGCACGCGAATGAGGGTGACTGCCATGCCGTGAACCAGGCAGCCTGACCGGCTCTCTCTGGTCAGCCAAACAGCAGCCCTGGCAGCCTCTGGGGGAAGCCGGCAGGTCCCCCTTCTGCAAGTGACAGCACATGCCCAGCAGTAACCGGGCTTGGGATTTTGGGGTGCTTCCTAAGAAAGGGGTGCAGGTTTGATTTGATAACACAAAGGCACATAAGCAACCCTTTTCTGCCTGGATTTCGCTGAATTTCCCCAACGGCGGCTGGGCCAGGGAGCCCGGGGCGTGGGGTCAGTGGGCACAGGCCCCTTCCTCCTTGCCTGCCTTTCTGGAGCTCGTGGCGGCAACGTCAGAGGACCGCGACACATCCCACCCCAGCGCCAGTGGGAGGCCCAAAGGAGGCGGGAGCCAGAGCCCCCCGGAGCGCCTTGGGGCAGCCCCAGCATCGCCCCCCAGAGCCAGCAATGAATGACGTGCTTGATCAGGAGCCAGAAACGGGGGACCCTCCCTCTGCGCAATCGAGGGCCTGCAGGACCCCTCGAGAGGCTAGGAATGGGGAGGGGAGGGGAGGGGAGAGGCCCCCAGACGGAGGCGCCTGTGGGAGTAAGGGCAGCCGGCCAAAGTGTGCGGCCCAATGTGAGAGCGAAGACAGACATTTGCAACCCTGGCATGAAGGGCCGCGTTCCAAATGCCACTGCTAATCTGCCGCTTAATAAAATAAGTTTATCCATAATATATTCACTCCTTTTTTCAGTCCTCCAAGCCTAATTAAATCGAGCTGCCACACCAGGAGATGAACTCAATTACTGTCCAGAGGTATGTAAGCTTCAGAGAGTTATTTTTAAAGCTCTCTGATGATCATGTAATTTGTTAAACAGAAAACAAGGAGACAGCCTGCTTGAAGATGAGATGGGAACTCCCGGGAACAAAGCGGTGGGAACGGGTGCAGGATGGGGGGGAATATCTGCCCCTCCACGTGGGCCATTTGGAGAGGAAGCTCCTGCCACTCTGCCCACACCAGCCAAGCAAGCGGATCCTTAACAGAAAGTGACGGGGCAGGTCTCTGCCCCACAGGACTTGCAATTTAGAAAATGCAGGCTAAGCAACGAAAACCGGCCTTCCCTGACATGGCACCCCCTGCGTGTGGGACTGCACCTTCCATTCTCCCCAGCCAGTGTGGGAGTTGCATTCCCGTTCCACCAACCCTGCTAAAAGCATTAATTTCTCCCCTCTTCCTTCCCCAACCCTTTTTCCATCTTTGTCATGTCTTTTTGGTTGAGGCCCCATCGGAGAGGGTGCTCAAAGACAGGCTGGACATGCACACGGCAGGCATGCCATGAGTGGAGCCGGCTGGAGTCAGGGGTCAGACTAGCTGACCCAAGAGACCCCTTCTGACTTCCTATGTTTCTATGCTTTTGGATTGCAAGTTTGTGGGCAGGGGTGGCTTTTTTTAATGGATTGTAAGACTGCCACTCCGGGGGATGCTTCAGCAAGAAATAAGAACTGTGAGGTCTGTGGCAGGCGGGAAGGGGCACTTGGCCCGAGCAGAGCAACCAGGCCAGGATTCCTGCAGCCACCCCACGAGTTCCCCGTGTTCACCTGGGCAGCTTCAGCACGGGGGGTCTTCTTCCAGGACCCCCTGGCCATCACCGAGCACTCTTTGGGCCCTGCAGAAGCCACTGGGGCAGCGGGAGCCATGCATCTACGGTTCCCCGGAAGGATTCTGTGCCCAAGCATGTTCCTCTTCCACATGCTCCCGCAGAGGGGGCCCTGATTGGGATGGAGGTTATCATGCAGGCAGGAGGAGAGGGCCGCTTGCAAATGGCTCCCAAAAAGGACTCCTCGCACCCCTTTTTCCGAAGAGGCACAGCCAAAGAGGGGCCGCTGTGGGGGTGCTCCCCAGCTCTGGTGAAAGGCAGTGGGGCAGTGGAGCCCGGGGTCCAAGTGCCACAAGGGGGCCACTTCCCGGGCTTCCCTGCGCCCTGTGCAGTCCTCAGAGGACGTGGGCCGCGAGGCGAGGGACGGCTGCTCCCAGAGGCCTTGCGGGACCCTGGGTGCGGCGTGGCTGGCAGGCTCGCGTCGGAGGGCCCTGCGGGAGGGGACGAAAGGGCCAGCCCACGTCTTGGGAGGGCCACGGCCCTGCGAGGACAGCGATGAGCACCCCGCTCTGGAATCGGCCGCCCCTCCTCTGGCCGAGGGAGCAAAGTGGCCAAGTGGGAAGATGCGCCGCTCCACCTGCCTCACAGAGAGCCTGCAACCCACCGCCTTTGGAGGAGGACGGGAAAACGCCTCGCCTCCGGGCAATTCCCCGAAGCCCCTGCTGCCCAGGGCCGGATGCAGCCTCCGTCCCACGCAGCGGCGCCAAAGGGAGCCGCCTCACCGCAGCGGGGCGCGCAGAGAGCAGCTGGCCGTTGTGGGGCCGAGAGGAGGCAGCCGCCCGGCCAGGCTGGAGCCAGCGGAAGGCGCATCCGTCAGAGGACGATGAGGCTGCCGAGCGGGCCCCGGTGCCCCCGGAGCCGCCTCACCGTCCTCTGCTGGGGAGACGAAATGCGTGGGGCGCCTGGCGCTCCATGAGGCGATGCCCGGTGCAGCTCGGGAGAGCTTCTGTTTCTTCGGGCACCCAGGCACAAGTGCCGGAGGAAACGGCAGCCGATTCCCCCAGCCCTCCCTTTGCCACAGGGAAGCTTGCTTGCGCTCCCTCGCTCGCCTGTTGCCGAAGCAGAGCGCTGCAGCTGCCGGCCAGGCGAAGATCGGCCAGGCCGGGCCTCACTGCACCGCTCTGCTGGCACCCTTCCGCTCCGCAGAGCTGGAGCCCGGGTGGGGACACCCCTTGAATCTTGCCTCGGCACGACCGCGTGGCCCAAACACAGGGAGCGGACGGCAGCCTCTTGTGGCACCACCTCCGTGCCCAACCCAGGGCCCTCCGGACATGTCGGACGACCACCCCATCATCCCCACCCACCAGGCAAGCAGCAGACCGTATCCCAGGGCTGCCAACCCTCCTTCGGCCCCGGACACCCTTGGAGACCACATTCCAGGGATGGGCACCGCCAAATTATAAGAAGGATGCTGGCACATTTCAGCACCAAGCTTCAGCGGAACAAAGCCCCAGAAGAGGAGCCGTGACAGTTCAAGCAGGGGAGCCGATGCAGGAGAGCTGGGAGGCTCCCCAATGACTGGCGCTCTGGGAAAGGGGCCCGAGACGTGTGGCCCTCCGAGGCGGCCGGGGTGCTCGGTTTTGGAGCGAGTGTGTCCCTTTCCAGCCGTGCTGCACTGCGCGCGTCTTTCTGCAGCTGCCTCTCACCCGGCCGCTCGAACGTTGCAAAATGCTGGCTTAACAGCTCACCAGGGGAAAAAATGTTTTGCATTCACAGAATCCATTAAAAACTCCCCAATTTGGATGATGAGTCCTCACTCAGAAAACTGGCAGCCGTTGTGAAGGGATGTGGGAGGTGAAAGAAATAATTTGCACGGGGCCTTTTTCAAAGCAGGGAGCGAATTGCTCTGTGCCAGCCTGCCGCCTGCTCCCTCACGGACGCTCCTGGCCTCCAAGAGACCAATTAGATACAATACAATAATGCAATTATCATCACGGAATTGATGGAAGCTCCTCTGATGACAGCCCGAGAGCAGAGATGGAAGGAACGCCTTCCAAAGGCGCGCTTGAGGAGCTCTCCCGGGACGGCTGACTGAGCGCCCTGGCTTTCCCCTGGGACTGGGCCTCGTCCTTCTCCTACTTCAGGGACCATGGAGGCACTTTCGGGCACGGAAAAAGCCATGCCACTCTGGAAGCTGCAGGACGGTCTCTTTCCTGCCTAGCCATGCCTGGGATTCCACCCTCAGAGACCGGACTCTCCGGACCGACAAGGCCATGATGCTATTTGCCCACGAGCCGATCGCCATTCCCGGGAAAAGGCCAAATGGCAGCCATCCGCTCTTATGTAGCACTTAGGCCGTCCGTTATTTCCACCAGGTTGCCTCCAGCGCTTTTGGTGAGCGACTGCTACAAAGGGCGGTCGTTGCAGGGAGACTGCGGATCGGGGCCACGATCCAGCCCATGGAGACGTCTCTTGCACGGAGCTGGTGGAACGCCTGCAGCTACTCCTATTGCTCAGGTGTGCTTTGCACGAGAGCTGGTTCCGAGCAACCCTTTCGCCACGGACCTGGAGGCACAGACGGCCCCAGCGAGTTTTCAATCGAGGTCTGCTTTAAGAGACCTCACAATCCCATAAACAAGGTCGGGAGTCCTTGAGGAGGGTAAGCGCTCTGAATCGCCCAACGCTGATACTGGGGCGCACAAAACTGCTTGTGCAATCGGATACACAGCTGTGCATTAGTTATAGTTTAAACTATAAACATGCAGTGCCCCTCATCCCGGCACAGAAGGCCGTGTGCCTACTTCCCGTATTTTTTGGTCCATAAGACTCACTTTTCCCCCCCTCAAAAGTAAGGGAAATGTCTGTGCGTCTCATAGAGCGAATATGTGTGTGCAGTAAGTCTGTCAGATGTGCAGCCCATGGGGAAGCGATGGGGAATGTGCCTGTGATTATGTGCCCATTTGACTCAGATTTTTTTTCTTGTTTTCCTCCTCTAAAAACTAGGTGCGTCTTATGGTCAGGCGCGTCTTATAGAGAGAAAAATACGGTAGTCGGCTGTCCAAGTGCTTGATTGAGGGACCACTTCAAGACCTTCAGCTCCTCCTCCTGACGGGGATCGTTAAAACAGATCCAGAGTGGAGAGCCCTTAAAATAGAGGGTGTCTTTACAGCAGATGCCCACCTTGTGGCAGCCCTCTCAAAAGGGGACGCGTGCCCCCCAGGAAATCCCGTGCCTCCTATGGAACGGCTCGGCGAGACATGGCAACCCGGCGTGGGTGAGCAGCCGCAGACGGCTGCTCGCCATCCTGTCCCGGACCACTCCCTGCAGGGCGCCTTGCTGTGGGCAGCAAGCCACGTGGAGCATCCTGGGCTCGCTCTAAGGGTTGCTGAGCCCAGGGTGGAGCCGCGTGTTGTGCAAACCCAGAGGACCGATTCCATCATGCAGCAACAAGAGGGGGCACGCCAGAAAAGCAGCCAAGTACCTCCCAAAAGAGGCAGCGACCGCCCTCTGCCAGTGCCCAGCCCCGCAGCCGTCTCCGGCTTGCGGCATTTTTTATTTTCTGGGGGCATAAATTCACATAAACGTCCTAACTTTTTTTTTTTTTTTAAGGAATGAATCATCAGTCTTTTGGAGCTGTCAAAAATATGCTTGCTCTATTATCCTGCCAGTTACAGCTGTCACACATTAACAGCAGAACAAGGTGAGGCACCGTTAGCCTAAATTGTGAGCAATGGACAGCTGTCAGGCACCCAGCTGTCAACTGGGATGCAGCAGCGTGTAAGAAAGAAACCACGAAAGGGGCTGGCCCTAGATCTTCCCTGTAACAAGGCCATCTTCCGCGTTCAAACTGTTGCCGGAAAATGTATATCCATTTACTGCCGAGCCATGAGATCTGCATATATTCTCCTGTCATGAACGGGCCAAATTTCCCAGGCACTTCAAAAAAGCAGCCTTAGAAATTACAGAATGCAGACAAAGGAATGCGGATAATCAAGGCACGTTGTGACAACCCAGGTTCAGGCTGGACATCAGGAAGAGCTTCCTCACCGCCAGAGCAATACGGCAGTGGGACCGGCTGCCTGGAGAGGTGGGGGCTCGCCCACACTGGGGACATTCAAGGAGAAACCGGGCAGCCCTCTGGGTGGGGTGGGGTGACTTGGTGTCCTGCAGCAGCAGGGGGTCAGACCCGAAGGCCTGCATGGCCCCTTTCTAAGACTCCTTGATCGGCACGTTTTTGTCTTGAGGGGTCCCAGTCCCTTCAGCTGCACCTCCGCATCTTGGGAGCATGAGCTCTCTGGTGAGTCAGCCAATGCACGAGGGCTCAGGCTGGCCAGGAGCGGCGCCTGTTCGTGCATTTCCTGCAGGGGAGAAAGTGCCTGAGAGCAGGTCCGTGTGCTTCAGGAGCTGCAGCTTTCTCATTTCAGGAAGCAGAGAGAGGTCAAGGCACCTGCTGGGTCACATCACCAAGCAGATGCAGATACAGACGCTTGCTCGGGATGAGTTGCAGTGCTTGTGCCAAGCAGCAGACTCAGTCCTGGGGAAGCCAGCAGCTGAAGGTCAGCCTGAAGATCAGCACCAGTTGGATTTCCAGAAATGGCATCAGGGATGTTAGGCGAAAAGCAGGACTCGTTAAAGGCACGCTCATCTCTGCTCTTAAGATCGGCACTAGAGGCTCCTCAGATGAGTTGGCCTGCGTTCAGAGGCAAGAATTTCGGCCCGAGGCACCTGGAGACGGCCGAGATCTTCGCCACCCTACCCGGGCCAGGCTGCAGAGTCCCTCCCTTCTGAGGACCCGCCAACCCGAGGAGCTCTCC
The DNA here is from genome assembly GCA_023646645.1 of Varanus salvator macromaculatus. Taxonomy (NCBI): domain Eukaryota; kingdom Metazoa; phylum Chordata; class Lepidosauria; order Squamata; family Varanidae; genus Varanus; species Varanus salvator. The sequence goes on along the minus strand of JAIXND010000827.1, from coordinate 1,216,219 downwards.
AAGGTCGAACGAGGAATCCGCACGGGGGCTTCGAGCGCAGCCCCCTCACCCTCCCCGCCCGGTGTCTCAAGCCACAAAATGCGGCTCCACACCCTGGGGGCGTTTTCGCACGAGGCATCTGTTTCCGCATGAAAACGGTAGGTCGGAGTCAGGAGCAGAATCTCAATTCCCTTCAGGCAGAGTAAAGATTAATTACATATGGGCCTTTAAAAATAAATGTGACGATTTAGATGCAGAGGAGAGGGAGAGGGAGAGAAATAAAGCTGTGACTCCCATTAAGAACAAGATGACTTCTAAATACACTGGTGTTAACAGCATTCAGAAGCAGCTGAACGGGGCACCCGGCCAGCTGCCTCGGGCACGTCAGCAGAGGACGCCAGGCAGCTGCACCGAGGTCAGATGGAGGCACTAATTAATTAGACGCAGCGGCTTTTGTCCGGGTGGCCAAGGTGGCCAGCGCTCCTGGTGCCCCACTAGAAGCCTGCTCCTCCGCAGCCGAGCCAAAGTCCCGCTGCTTGCCTTGAGGAACACGGATCCGCCTCACGCCATCCACACGTGCCAGGGGCAGCCCCAGGCGTGCTCCTGTCGAGGCCAAGCATACACCACACGCCCCGCCGCGCCACCGCCAGCGCAAGGCCTGAGGAGCGCGGGACCGGCTGTGCCACTTCCACGGCTGCTGTTCGGCACCGGCCGCCCGACTGCCTTGCAGCGCAGCCGGTCCCAGACCTGGCCCCTGCTCCTCACTGGGGCCAAAGCACCTGCTGCCCCACCTGGACAGCGTGAGCACAGGGGGCTGCGAGAGCGGCGCTGCCCCCTGCACTTGCTCAGAGCCGTCGTGGTGCCACGTGCTGTGTGCCACAAGCCCCGGGGGGGGGGGTACCCGGCTCGTTCTTCCACTTCCCAGCACCGACACGGGCGTTGCTCAGTCCCACTGACCCGACCACGCAGGACAGGTGGCGAGAATGCAAACGCTCTCGCTCCTTTACTGCTTGAGGAGCCCTGTAAGATGTTCGTTCGTTCTCAACCTCTTAGTATTGCGATTCCCAAACTCGGTATTTCAAACTTTTTCGTCATTATGACAGCACTGTCTATTTGTATTATCTGGTTATCTGCAATCATCGATGTACAGGAATTGTTTTCGGGCGTCAAACTGTGCTCACACGTTTTGCCTGCTCTGGCAGCCGGCAATTCCTCCCCCAGGCTGAGACAAGATGTCTGTTGAAGGAGGCATGCCCACATTCCCCTGCAGCCCATCGTGAAATAGGGGGCCGCAGCACGGGGACCAGGGCTGCTTCCGAGGTAAGACACGTGGCACGTGCAACACTCACACACGCAGAGCAGAGCGTATGATTCATTTCTGGACATCTTCCTCCCTACGCTTCCCACTATAGACACGAACAATTTGCGAACACACAGACTTCAGCAAATACGTTCTTGGCATCTTTGCATTAAAGGCAGCCTTTGAAAAGCTCGACCTGCTTCGAGAGCCAGCTTCCGCCCGAGTTTGCTGCACCGATCCTGTGCGGTCCCAAGCGCTGATGCTGCAAATGAGGTTAAGACCACACACGAGAGGCGGCAGCATGGCAGGAGCAGACAGGATTCGTAGGGGAACGCTCCATGACAAGCCCGAGTGTGACAGAATGAGGAAGAGAGAGAATGAATTATATGTATTATTATTCGTATTACTGCACTGCATTTATCTCATCGAATTTCTTTCACAAACCTTGACAGGCAGGGCAGCATCTCAGAAGGCTTCTCTCCCCAGCAGGACGGAGCACCTCTTGAAGGTGGTGCCAGGGGAACCGAGACAGTCGGCCGACTTCGCCCAAAGCCACATCGATCAGCAAACGGGTAGCTCAGTTAGTTGTGCCTCCAGTTAACTAGGATTTCTTTAACCAGGTCCCAGACCTGGGCAGGCGGCAGAGAGCAAGAGACGGCAAAGGGAAGTGGAAGAGAAGGAGAGCGAGTCCAGCCACTCCACTGGCTGCTGCCTTCGGGCGAGGCAGCGCACCGCACACCCTGCGGATTTCGGCCCTTGTTTCTGAAGTAACCAAGACAAGGAAATCCAGCAGAATAAAGTTCTGTTTATTCTTGTTTCGGTACATGACGGTCGGAAAGAATAGGGCAGAATGGGGCATGGGGAGCCAAATCGTCTCTTCCAGGGGAGGCTGCTGCCTCCTCTCTCTGGGGCAGAGGGGCGGCGCAGCGGAGTGCCTTCCTCACCGAAGGCCTTCTCCGCTTCCCCACACCTCCGCCTTCACATCAGAATTATTTTGCCGGGTGGCAAATTTGAATGTGCCCAGCGACACCTTTTTTTTGGGGGGGGGACTGCAGGCTGGCAGAGGCGTCAAAGAACAGCCTTCCTGTTCGCAGAGAACAGCCAGACTGAACTCAGGGTGGGAAATCGAGGCAGTGGCACCGGCCTTCCAGCAAGGCACGGCCACGGCTCCCAGCTTCCAGTGGGCTCAGCACGCAGATCACTTGGGGGGACGCGAAGAAAGATGTGGCCACCTGGCGCCCCTGTGGCTTCCAGATAGTTTCGCCTGAGTATCACTAGCTCCCTGCGGCTGGGTGTGCGCAGGAAGCACCGGCCTATCGGCGGAGACGCCCAGCTTCCGTTTCTGGGTGCACGGCAGGTTGCGCAACGCTGGGAATCAAAGGGGTTTTGCAGAAGCCTTGACATGAGACAGGATGCGACTTCCACCACGGCTCACTGGCCCCCCAAGACCTCAGGAAGCCCGGAGTCCGCCGTGGCCACCCAAGCCACGTGGCCTTGCGATGTTCGCTGAGCGGCAGGCCCACATTCCAGAAGCCCTGTCGCCCTCCTCAGAAACGATCCCTGCTGGCCAAAGGACAGTGACTGCGCAAACCCAGAAGAGCTACGGGACCTCGCTCGGTTTCAGCTGGTAGTGCTCCTCAGGCAGGTTCCTCAGGCGCTCGGCCGCCTGCGGAGAGAGCACGGCACGAGGGGTGAGCTCCTCGGAGCAGAGGCAGGAGGAGAGAAAGCGCCCCCGGGCCCCACGACCCCTGCTGCCCCTCACACCCCAGCCACAAACACCCTTTCCTTCTCTTCGTTCTACCGACCTGTGCCCCTCCTCGCACTAACGCGGAGGAACGGAGCCCTTGCTTGTCGCACGTCCAGGCTGGGGCAAGTGCGCACTGCTCACAACCGTGCGACAGGCACCGAGGACACAAGGGAGGCGCAAGCGGGCTCCCAGAGCCGGTGCCGACGCGCCACAGAGCAAGGAACCACACCGCTTTGCCCAGCCCGCCCACTCCGGAGTGCCACTCCTCGCTTCCCCGTTCGCGCCAGCCGCTCGTGGCAGCAACAAGGGCGCTCTGCCCACTCCCCAGCAGGTGCTGCGGGACTCCAGCTCCCACCAGCGCCAGTCAGGATGCCCGCTGGCCAGGAACGGAGGGAGCTGCAGCCCGACAACCGCACGAGGGTCACTGGCCCCACACCTGGCTGAGGCCCTCCTGGAAGAGCCCTGAGGAGCGGGCAACGGTAGCCGCATTCCCGGCTCGCAAGGGGAACGGGTCGGCAAGCATCCTGCGGAACGTCCACCCCGCCCAGGGCCTTCTCCCCTCCCCTGCCATCTCCGCGCCCACTGCCACTCACCTGCTCCGGCGTCAGGTCCCGCTGGGCCTGGGCCAGCATTTCGTAGCCGACCATAAATTTGCGCACCGTGGCCGAGCGCAGCAGGGGCGGGTAGTAGTGGGCGTGCAGCTGCCAGTGGCTGCAGTCGGAGTCCAGATACGCCCCTGTCGGAGCCCCTGTGGAGGCGGCAGGGGTGGGGAGGGGAGGGGATAGGGAGGAGAGGGCCATTCAGCAAATGCCCGAAGCAAGCACAAGGCATGCAGGTGCTTGACTGGATCGGGGCCAAAGGGAAGAAACGGAACCTTCTCCGAGACAGAGAAGGAATCCAGAGCTGCGACGACACAAGGAGGGGCCAAAGAAAGCTGGAACTGTGGCCCAGCGCAGGATGAGCCCCAGCAGGCACTGCCGGGTGCGGGGAAGCCAGCTTCCCGAGAGTCCCCCGCAGCCGCGTTGTGCGTCCTTTGATGAGGCCCCCCAGCTGGGGAAGCCTGCAAGGCCAGGGGGGGCCGTTCCCCAAAGGGAGGCACAGACGACCCAAGCCGGGCAGCAGGGAGGGACTCTGAAAATGGGCTTGGCACCAGAAACCAGAAGGCACAGAATGGCCATCGAGCACAGAGGGACCGAGCCCCAGCGCTCTTCGGGCGCCTGGCTGGCCGCACGCAGCTTCTGTAATGCCCCCGAGGGTCTGTCTTCATGAACCCCAGAAAGTGGCACGGGAAGGGGGCAGATGAACGGCACGGACACCCCTCCACCCCCACCCTGCCCAATGACGCCGCCGCCAGACACCGGTTAGGGTGACCTTCCGCCCTTCTGTGGGCTCTGCAGAGGCATCCCACCGGCCAGCGGCGGAGGAAGGCTTGGCCCAATCCGGCTTCTTGGGGGAATTCAGGTTCAAAGAGGCGATGGATACCTTCCCCACGGGGGAGGGGGGCACATGCGGCCTGCCCATGTTTGGATGCAGAGCTCCCACCATCCCCTTCACTGGCGATGCCGGCTGAGGTCCACAAGCGCTGCAGGCTACCGAGTGGCTCGCCCGGCGTTACTGGGACGACCTCCTCAAAGGTGAGCCCAGCCCCAGCGAGACGCATGCTCGGAGCACACGAGCCACCCGGAGGGGCCGGACGCAGCGCAAGACCGAGCCGGGCCGCATCCTCCCGAGGACGGGGCAAGCGGCATCCATGTCCCTGGACGCCCACAACAGTGCGGTGCGGGGGAGAGGCGCTTACCGTGCCACCCCATTGAGTAGGGGAAGGGGGTCTGGAAGAGGTTGTCGTACTTGGTCAGGAGCCTCTTCAGGATGGAGGCCAGGCCTGCAAGGAGCAAGCCCGGAGGAGTCAGCCAGCTCGGCCATCGCCCCCCCCCCCGCACACAGACCCTTCCCACGCAGCCCCCCAAAACAAGGCACTTGGGAGAGGCCTCCAGCCCAGCCCCCCGCCAGCACCTCGGCCACAAAAGCGCCAGCTGTGCCTGCCCCACCGCAGAGCCAGCCCTGCACGCCGGCCGGGAGGCGCCTCCTTTCCAAGCGCTCTGCCGCCTGAGCTACGCACTTCATGACGCAAGTCAGGACCTACCCCGCTGAGCTACCGGGGAAGGGGGCGTACCTGGGCCCCAACACCTCTTCAGGCACAGACAGAGGGGTGCTGAACCGCAGCTGGCCAGGCCTGGGAGAAGCGGGGGGCCTGACGCTCATGCCCGCAGGGAGCAGAGCGACCCCCGCCTCGTGCCACCGCCCTCCTGGGTCCAAAGCACATGGCCCAATAGCAATGCTGTCGCTGCCCCTCACAGCCCCAGCGAGCCGCCAGCGTGTCTCCAGCCCCCTTGCTCAAGCCCCCCGAGAAGTGCCGCCAGGCAGGAGCCCTCGTGGCCTGGAGCTGCCCTGGCTTTCCTCCCCAAAGGGCAGTGCTGAGCTGGTGGCAAGGGCACACGGCCCCACAGACCACGAATCACCTGCCCCGTGGCTCCCCACTGCTCTCGGCGACCTTCAGCGGGCGAAGCTTGCACGCAGCCCCACGCAACCTCCTGCAGCATTCCTGTGGATGCCCGGTCTCCCCCCATAATGCGGGGCGTCCCCTCGGCCAGTCGACCTTGCCCCCAGGCCGCCGGGGCGCTGCCACGCCTTCTCCCCCTGGCTTGCTACCGCGGCCCATCGCTCCATGCCGCTAGCTGCGTGTCCCCGTCCCACCAGGCCCAAGTGAGCAGGCCGGGCACTGACTGTCTCGCTCGCCGTCTCGAAGGTCCTGAAAGCGGCAGACGTGCCGCCGAGGCAGCAAGAGGGTCTGAAAGGGCCACACCGCCCAGTGCGGGACGACCACCAGCCAGTCGGCGTTCTCCACCACGATCCGCTCCTGCAAGCGATCCAGAGGGGAGTCAGCACCACATCCAAGGCACCCGTCCCCCCGTCCCCGTAGGCCGGGGGCCACCACCTTCCTCTCCACCTCCAGCTGGGTGTATTCCAGCAGCATGGGAACGCCTCGCTCGCTCAGGTGCTTCCGCTGAGTCCGGTCCTCCAGAGAAGCCTCATTGGGCAGGAAGTTACTGGCCCAGATCTGGGAAGAAGAGACGCGCTGGACTCAGAAGCAGCGCCGCACGCCGCACGACCTCAGCCGGCTATTTGTGGGCGGATCCTGCCCCCGTGTGGCCATTTGGTTAGCACACGGCGTGAGGGCCGAGTCAGCCTGGCAGGGAGCCCAGGCTTCCCGCCCTCCCAGCGCAGGAGGGGCGATGGGGGGGGGGCAAAGCACTGCTTGCAGGACCCTCGCCTCGCCCACCACCACGGAGAGGGCAGGGAGGGGGTGTGCGTCCGTCCCCACTCTTCCCCTCCTCTGTGCCCCCAGGAAAGCTGGGAGGGGCCCACTGGCTTCCCTTCGGCCAGCCTCACCTGGACCCCACGCACACGGGCTGGTGCCTCCCCCCTCCACACAAGGGCAGGGCTCGGGCTCGGCCCCTCCACAAAGACACGGGGTGGGGGGGTCAGAGCCCCCCTTGGAAGGGGCCCCTCCTTCCCGGCTCTCCCCCATTCAGGCTCCCGCAGCATCCTCGTCAGCCACTCCAGGATGGCCATGACGTTTCGGCCGGGGCTGGCCAGGCCTCTTTTCACCCGAGATGCAGGGTCCGAACAGAACCTGCCCACACACCCTTTCAACTTGGAAGCAGATCCACCAGGGCCCTCCCCGTGGGAGCCACTTGGCAGCGGGGAAGGTCGCTCCACGGCAGGGCCACCTCTGCATCCGCCGGTGCCGACCACGGCCCCTCGGGGTGGCTAAAAACCGGTTGCTTGGAAACTCCAGACAGCAGATGGGAGAAACATTTGGTGAATGCACTGAGATTGGCTTGTTTGGTTTTAATTTTTGGTAATCGCCCGGAGAGCCTGAGCTATTGGGTGGGATAAAAATGAAATCGATCGAGCGATCCATCAATCAAGGTACACAGTCCACGCGCCACACCGATCAATCCGGGGTACTGAACAACAATCATTTTAAGCTATAGAGATGGACACCTCTACTACATTGCTCCACATACAGGGTGACGCCCTGTCCCGGATCTGGGAGCAGGGATCTCTCTCCCTGGAGGCACGCACTTCCGTACAAGGGCAACCCAGACCCTGATAGGGTGCCCTACAGACTGAAAAGTCAGTTCAAGAGAGATGTCCTGCTGCAAGGCCTGTTCTCTCCATCTCCAGAAAATCATTTTGGACTTTCTTGCCAAAGCCCAGAAAACAGCAGCACTCAGCCTTGTGAGTACTCCAGGAACGCAAGAGGCGGACTAAAAGCGTGATCTTGCACATGGGGAAAGTCTGAGAGAAAAACTCCCTCTAAAAACAAGGGCCCAAGAATTGGCCTAAAGATCTGTCTGGGGAGAAGAGTGAGGGGAGAAATAACGCCGAGGCCCCAAGTGGAATCAGCAGAGCCGGTCTCCAGTTGTCGGGTATGTTCCCTCTTTCAGCAGAGTCCTGGGTGCAGAAGCTCTCCAGGGAGGATGGTAAGAGAGGCAGGGGTTGCTCGAAGGACCCAGGCAGACAGCCAAGTCCCACCAGTTCATGGGCACCTGAGGACAGCGGAGGCCACGCCCTTTGGGCTGCTTTGCCCAGTGGGCGGAGGTGTCGTGTCCGAGCTCAGGGATCCAGCCAGCCAACTGCGGCATTATTTAGTGAGCTGCTCGGAGCCGAAGCGGCATTTCGAAAGAGAGCTTAAGGGCTGGGTGCGCACTCCGAGCCAGAAGACAGCCTGGAGGCCCCTGCAGTTCCAAAGGCCCAGGCACTTCACATTACAATGCTGAAGCCGCCCAGAAGAAAGAGGCTTGCCGTGGCCCCTTAAACATGCCCACGAGCCACACCGGCGGCAGCTGCTGCTCGGCATCGCGCAACAGAACATTTGGTGCACTGAGCGTCCCCGAAAGGAGCCAACTGGCCTGGGGCGTGCCACCCATTCTCAGGAAGCTGCGCCTGGGCACACGCCTCGCCCCCACGGAGCGAATCCGACTGCGGTGGGCAAGGCCACACCCAAGTGTCCTCCGTTTCGATGGTCCCGCCTCAACTTTTCAATAAAGAATCTTTCACCAGAGTATGAAAACGGCAAACATGAAAGCTTTTTTCTGCGTCCTATCCACATGCTGGGCGCTGAGCATCACTTGGCTATGAAAAGCCCCGTGGCCTGGCCCTTCAGGCTCCGAGGGGCCGAGCCATTCCTGAGACAAGGAGGTATTTCCAGGCCTGGCCTGATCAAGGCAGCATTCAAGCCGCCCCTTCCCGTACCCATGTAGGCTCTCTCCTAGGCAAGGGGGCAGAGAGTAGACCTGGATCACCTCACAGATCTTGGGCTGATCTGCTGCAGACCGGCAAGGATTTCTTGTGCCCAGCTCATTAACAGAAGTAGCAACAACACGAAGCCCCCATGCTCTCCCCAAAGTTATTTCCTGAAATTGGGAAAGCTCTGGGTAAGCCAGAGCACACGTGTGGGCGGAGTAACTGAAAACGCCATTCAGTGCTGGCCCTCGAGCTAATTCCGCAGTTCATAATCCTCGATTGCCTTTTCGCAGGAGGTTCCGATTGCCGGATCCCAAGGCACGAGCCAAAGAAAAGCGCGTCCCACAAGTCAGAACTGTGCCCAGCTCAGCCCGGAGCATGCAGCGCGGAGCGGGCAGGCCGGGGGCGCCACTGCCGGGGGCACACGGGAAAGCCTCCTTACCTGGCAGTGCGGGTGGGGATTGGAGCAGCCCATCATGGCTCCCTTGTTCTCAAAGATCTGCATGCATAAAGGGAGGGAGAATGTGGCGGTCACTGAAGAGCGTAGCCACTTCTCAGGTAAAGTAAACGGACGGAGGTGTTTGCAGAGACGAAGGTACAGGAGGCAAGGAAGGGAGTCGCGAGCGAATGCGACACAACACCTGCTCTTTGCACAGCAAATGTGCTTTGGGCAGGGGAATGCCTGTGCTTCCCGTCCCTTCTCTTCACAAGACCCCCCCGCGGTGGGATGAACACGCATCGGCCTCCATCGCCACGCCTTCCATGCACGGCAGTGGGCAGGAAGGGTGGCGGACTGGCCAGAGCATGCTCCTGCAGCCACCGACCTGCACCCAGGAGTAGGAGGCGCCCAGCTCCACAGCGATCTCTGACCATCTGTCAATCACAGCGCGAAGCTCAGCCAGGGACATGAGGGGCAGAGTCCAGTCGGACCAGGGGTGGAAGCACATCACCTTGCTGGAAGGAAGGAAGAAAGGAAGGAAGGAGAGCGGATCAGGATTCAGGCCTGAACGGCCAAACATGAGAGAGGCAGCCTTCCCGCTGAACTGCATCTCAAATCAGACGTCTCGCATGGAGCACCTCTCACCAGGAAACACAGCTAATTCTGACTGGGCAGGGTGAACAAACCCCCCCCCCCACCCCGTAGCTGCAGTGCAAACAAAGGCAGGTAAGTGAGCCTGGTGAACAAGGGCACACGCCTCCGACGGGTGTGCCAGGCTGGGAGGCACACGGTGACCCCCAGAGCCTTTGAGGCAGGAGAAGGGAGAAAAAGTCCAAAGCATCCAGAACAGGTTTCCATCCTGTCTCAACAGCATCGCTCAGTCCTTCAGGGGCGAAAAGCACGATCCCACAGCTTAGGAAACGGGCGCAGAGCCGCCTCCTGACTCCTTCCAGTATCTCCCACAGGCAGCATTTAAGAGCCAAGGTGTCAGAAGGCGCACAGGGGAGACCTGGGACTCTGGTGATGGGCAATCAATGGGATTCCAAATTCCCGCAAACCCAGAGGGTAAGTCATGCCGAACCCCATGAAATATCTGTTGGCTGACACGCCTGTGTCCGTGACCAGTGCTTCCCTCGAGCCGCCCTCCGCACAGCAGAAGATGGGGAGAAGAGGAGGACCACCTCTGACTTGGCCAGTGGGGTGTCAGCGGAAATCAGCATTTGGACCATCGGCCACCCACAAAAGGGAAGCTGCAACCAGAGCGAGGGGGCAAGGAAGGCCGCGTGATGCGAAGCGTCTTGGGAAAGCACCGTGCAGACAGAGCGAGGCCAAGCCCACAGAAGGCACCCGGTGTTGGTGTCGCTGTGATTTCTACACTGCCCAATGGCTGGAGCTCTCTGGGCGGGTCGCAACAGTACATTTTATCAGAAGCAGCAAAGGAATTAAAAACAGCCAAAAGCACACACTGAAAAACAACCCCACAGAACTCCTGGGATGGGGAACCCCCTCAAGCCCCCAGATAACTGCACGTCTTTAAAAGCCTTGGCATGAAGGGCCACCCGAACTGGATGCTGAACAGAGGACAGGCAGACCAGAGTGGGGAGGTCATCCCACAGAAGGGGGCCGCCACAAAGTAAGCCCTGCCCCTTGCTGCCCCTCTCCAGGCTGCCTTCAGAGTTGGCATGCACGATGCACAGCCCCCTAAAGTAGGGCTTTCCAAAACGTTCTGCTTAATCTCATAGTCAGGCAAGAATAGGGTGGGAAAAGAGAGGGGCGTGTTTAATTTTAAATCCTGTTTCAGCTTATGCCATTTTTTATTCTTTAGAACACACCATGGAAATCATTTTGCTCTTTAACTTAAAAGCAACATGACTACAGTTGAGCACACCTTAATCATCACACACATAATCACTTTCAATCTAAAATCACCTGCCAATCAACCAGGGATATTAATTCAGTTGTTCACTGCATGCCCAGTCGAACTGAAAGCATTGCTTCTTGTTACGGCCAGGCTTCTCTGACTAAAGTCTCACGTGCAAAGATACGGACCGGGCTGGATTATTGTCCGGTGCTTACGTAGCGGCAGAGGAAGTCAAGCAAAGCAAAGGAGTTCGGCATGGCAGGAAGACCGAGGAATGTGGGGTGGATAAAAATCGATGCTTTCAACGAAGCCCCAAAACTGATGCTTTAAAAAATCTCCTCAAAATACAAAAGTGTCTTTTTAAAAGTTCTAACTGCATTTTTCAGCCCAGGACGATCAAATCTTGCTTTGTCCTATCAGTCATTGTTTGCTTATTTTTTTTTTTGCTAGGGCAAGGATGGGTGAAGACTGAGTGAAACAGAAAGGGGCAACACCGGAAAGAAAGAGGAGACAAAATTATCCAGTGTGTATCTTGTATTCTCATTCTAACGCTACCGTATTATGCCCATTTCCCTGGGAATAAGCCTCATTGAACTCAATGGAGGCATGCATAGAATTGCACTGTTAACCTCAAACGATCATAGTTGCGGGTTATAAGAAGGGTAATATGCAGGACTATGTGATAATATTCTCTCTATAAGTAAAAAAGAAAGAGTTCAGTGAAACAGAGATGTTTTTAAGACTGAAACAATGCAATAATCACCTGTTTAATTCTAAAGTAACATGGCTCAGTGCTCAGACTTGCACCACTGTTTAAGGAATATATGAAAGCAATTCACAATTTGATTTAAATCAACAAACCAAGCAATCCATCCAGGGCTGGAGGGGTGCAACACTCCAGTCACACTGGTGGATGTGGCATGTCTGTTTTCCCCAGAGCAGCTGAGCATGGAGAACATACTCAGGGCACATGGTTGGGCCACTGAATCCCACGACACTCAAGCTTCGTGAAGATCAGGAGTGGGGCTTGGGCCGAATGGCTAAATTGGCTTCGGTCTGCCTCAGAGGCAAGCCCATGGAGGGGAAAAGCAAGTGACTCGATAGATCCCAACACAAGGGAGATTCCTGGAACAGAAAAGAGGCCCCCCATTTCCTAAACACAGAGCGAAGCAACAGACGACAGGGCTGGTGAGGCCTTCAAGCAAAAGCCCCAAGCGGGAGAGAATGTCCTGGGCAATTTGAACCCGACCACTGGCTTTGCAGACGTGGCGGCCGGGGGCAGGGGGGTTGCAAGGCTACAGTTACCATACACCTCGAGCAGCCGCTGTACGGAACAAGGGGTTGTCGCCAGCATCTGGGGAAGGAGAGGAAACCCACTGAGAGGCAGGCAGGGTGCAAACAAGGCAGGACAGGAGTCGGGAGGAGCCCCAGCACTCCCTGAGCCTGTGCAGCAGCGCCGGCGTCCCCCAACCCGCCCCTCCACCACGACAATCGTTCTCCAGCAGAGCCAGGGGCTTTTGGTGGGTCCTGGTAGTGGCCCTCACCTACTGCTCCCCAGAGATGCTTGCTGCCCCATCCGAAGGGATTTCCCTGCATTCCAGATATTTGGAGGGACAGGCAGGGCATTGCAACCCGCAAACAAGCCCCCGATTTCCCAGCGTATTGCAGATCGGAGCCATCCTGGACTCCTGCCGCAGCAAACGCTTACCCGGTTCCGGGGCATCCGGCTGCAGTGCGGGGAAGTCATTGTCAAAGACAAAGGTGCTCTCGTAGTGGGGATTCACCTGCACAGGACAGAGCGAGACACACACTGCACTCCTGGTCGCTCGGCTCCGGGATTCCCTCGCCCCAACGGAAAGCACCAGAGCCCCTCTTCCATCTGTTAGAAGGAATCTGAAGGAGAACAAGCCGGCTGCCCAGCACTTTCAGCCTCCTTTGCTGAGGACTGCACACAGGCTTGCGCACGCACCTTGCCGCTAGCAGGCTGTGTGTCATTTTCTACTGCCACAAACAGTGTGAGGAACCTTTTTCTGCTCATAAGTGAGCATGACGAAATCACTCAGCAGCGCTTTCAATTTCCCCAAACACCAAGCCTCCGAATGCCTTTTCACGGTTACGCAAGGCAAGACCTTGTGTGCGCTCAGAAGTCAGCAGGACTAACCTCTGCTGACTTCTGAATCGCTCTTCTACTGATTTGAGAAAAGTGCGTCTCCCTGGCAGGGGAGGAGGCAAAGCCCAGAAAAGAAGCTGGCAGACAAATCTGATGGGATGCCACAGATGGGCGTCGCAGACTGAGCCAGGAGCAGCCAAGCGCTGCAGGTGACCTGCAGGTGGTACACACCTGTTGCAGGGGCAGGAAGAGGGAGCAAAAGCTCCCAAGGAAGGAGGCAGGGAACAGCACAGCAGAGCTGCTAACACCATCACAAGCAAAATACAATGAAAACCCAAATTTGCTTTCATTTTTATTCATGTATCCTTTCCACCGATATCCCTCTTGAGGACAGCCTCTTATACCGGAGACACGAGGACCCTTATGTTGCCAAAAAAGTGAATATGTTTGCCCAGTATGTAAATACCTATTTCACTTACGAGCAAGACCAATTTTAAGAGCTGTAGCTGAGCTTTGATCAAACCTTGAAAGTCCTCGATGCAAAATCGAGCTGTTCGACCAGTGGTGGAAAACTGATGTTTTAAAAATAGTGTGTGCATTTTATGGAGTCATTCTTTGTGGCTTGTTTTATCTCAACCTCCCCCATCCTTCTGCCTTCCAGACACGTTTGGGCTGAAACGTCCAGAATTCCCAGTCGATGGCCCTGCTGGATGGGAAGCCTGGGGGTTGCAGTCCAAACGCCGGAAGGTCACCAGGTTGGGGAAGGCTGTTTTAGCTCCATCAGTGCTTTTTTTGTCATAGAACGCACCGGAACAGAGTTCCGCCACCTTTTTTTCGACAGATTTTCCAAGTTTTAAAAGTAACTGTTGAAAATTTGATGTTTGGTCCACGTGGATTTGAATCGCCCTGTCGAGCGTAGCAGGTCGGCGGCAAAATCATTAAAACGGTGCACGTGGGCTGCTTGTGTGTCGAGTCCGATGCATGCGTGCTTCGTCCGCACTGGTTGTGATGGCGCTGCTTGGCTTGTGATAGGTCGTGTGGTCGCGCACTGAGTGCTTAATGCAGGCAGCGACTGCTATGTTTCGTTACACAACTAATGTGTGTGGGTGTGTGTACAGTGACTGACTACGTGCGAAAGGTAAATAATTTCATGAGTTCCGGCACCGTTTTTCTTACAAAAAAAGCACGGATTATACCTGTTATGGTCTCTCTGCTTTGGCCATGAAGCTGCATGGAAATGGATCCTGCTGCGACTGCTCATAATAATGGAAGTGTCACTGGGCCAGGGGCCTGAGAGACGCACGCCTGAAAGGCCGCTCGCCCTGCAGCGAAGCCGTACCTCGCCATTCGCCCTCCTCGCTCCTGGGCACAAGGGGTTGGACAGATCGCAGCGCGCAACACCCTCCTGGGGGGGCTTCTCCACCTGCCCCTTCCACGGGCGCCGCATGCGATGGGCAGACACCAGGACCCAGTCGTCTCGCAAGGGGTTGAAGCGAAGGTGCTGGTGATCTGAGTCGGCGACAAGGGGGCACAGTCAGAGGAAGAGGGCAGCAGGCCAAGGGCCACCGGTCGCAAAAATGCCCCGCTGATACCGGCTCTTCCTCCCTGCCGGCGCCTGGCCCCAAGCTCAGCCGCCGCTGGTTCACATCCTATCGGCCCAGCCCGGGAGTCGGGATCTCTTTGTCCGAGCAGGCCCCGCGCTGCCCGTGCTTCCGCTGAACGTTGAGGCCCCTTCTCCCAGCTTGGCGGGACCCCCTCAGGGCGCCTCCAGGGTCCCCTTTGGTTTTCCCGCCCGAAGGAGTCTGGGGGCCTCCGCACTGCTCGCTCCCAATCCCAGGTCATCCCTGAGCAGGCTGAAAGCGCCGGTCGCGGCGCAGAGCCGGTGGGCCCCGCCGGGGACACCGCGAGCAGCGGCCCTGGAGCGGCGCCCACCCGCTGCCTTCTCCTCTTCCTCCAGCTGGAGATCCAGAAGAGCCCCCACAACAGACACGCACGCGCATGCGCACAACTCGTTGCATGGCGGGCCGCTTTGCGCGGGGGACCGAGGAACCCCCCCCGCCAAGCCCCCCCCCGCCGAACTCTGACGGGGCGCGAGGCAGGAGCGGCCCTGCGGAAATCACGTGGATTCCCGCCTGGCAACAGGCCCCGCCCCAAACTAGGCGGGCCTCTCCCTAGCAACAGGCCCCGCCCCGCTGCCTCGTAGGCTCCGCCCTCGCTCCGCATAACACCCCCCCCCCCATAGGTCTGCCCTGACTGAGCCGAGGCCTCCGGACGCGCCCGCGCCCGCCAAGTTACCCCGCGGATCGAACGGCGCCGCCGCGCCGGCCGCCACCTCCGGCTCCATCGCGCGGCTTCCGGTCTCGCGCAAGCCCCGCGTGACGCGGGGGGCGGCCCCCTCCGCCAACGGCCCTATCAGAGCCGCGGCTGGCCCTCGGAGTGCCGGGATGGGCGGAGCGCCGCGGAGAGCGCGCCCGATTGGCGGGGGCGTCGCGGGCGCGCGGCCATTGGCCGGGGCGGCGGGCGCGGGGCGGGGCGCCGAGTCGCGCTGCGGCAGCCGGGGCGGCGGGCGCGATGCGGGGGCTGCCGGGGCCGCGCTGGGCGCGCGCGGCGCTGCTGGTGGCGGCGGCGGCGCTGGTGCTGCAGGCGCTGCGCGGCTGGGCCGGCGCCGCGCGCCGCTTCGAGTTCGACCCGCAGGAGATCGCGCGCCTCGCCAAGCACCACGCCGGTGCGTCGCCGGGCCGGGCCGGGCCGGGCCGGGCCTGCCGCGCGGGGGGGGGGGGGGGGGGGGCGCGGGAGGGGGGGGGGGGCCGCCGCCGAGGCGCTGCGCTGCGCTGCGCTGCGCTGCCTCGCCTCGCCTCGCCTCGGTCTGCCCGCCCGGGCGCCGCCGGCTGCGGGAGCCGCGCCCGGCTGGCTCGCTGGCACGCGGCCGGCTGCGGCGGAGGCGCTCCCGGGAGGCGCCGGCCCGGCCCTGATCGCTCGTCCCCCCCGCGCAGGCCTGGACCACGAGCTGGCCTTCTCCAAGATCATCGTGGAGCTGCGCAAGAAGCACCCGGGCCACGTGCTGCCGGACGAGGACCTGCAGTGGGTCTTCGTCAACGCGGGCGGCTGGATGGGCTCCATGTGCCTGCTGCACGCCTCGCTCTCCGAGTACGTGCTGCTCTTCGGCACGGCCGTTGACACGGGCGGGCACTCGGGTGAGTCGCGGGCGCGGCCGTGCGCCGCCTCCCCTGCCGCCTGACGCCAGAGTCCGCCCGGGCAGGGGGTCTTTGCGCAGGGGATCGCCTCTCGGCTGCGGCGCTCCCTGGCGCGTTTGCGCTTTCATTCGTTGGCTTTGTTTCTGTTCGAGCCAACCTCAAGCTCATGACAGCATTCGAAGTGCAAATATAAAAGATCGGCGACAGACTTAAATAGCTTTAATCGGCTTAAATGGTTGTTGGCAACCAATTTTTCCTGTTCCACTATCAGTACACTCTTCTCTCTCCTTCCTTTTTATATTGCTATTAGATTGTGCGCACATAGCTGAGAACGTCCGATGACTAATTCTCAGTAGATGCTAACAGTTGAACTGGGGAGGTGTTCGCCCTTTGACCAAGCCTGATTCTTGTGCCCTTTCCTTTCCCTCCAAGGATGCGCTCCTGCAGAAGGGCCAGTCCAAACGAGAATTACTGGAGCCTTGTCTATGCAGGATCTGTTGTGCTTAGCTAGGGAGGGAACTCCGTCGCCTGGCACATCCCGTCCTCCTGCCATTTTTTCCCAGGGATCCTTTTACCCGCTAATCCCGCGGCAGTGAGCAAGGCTGTCATTTTGGCATGGCTTTCGCCTCCAAAGAGAGGAGGAGGTAGCATCATTGCAGCAAACCTTGGTGACACTGGCTCGAGGCACTTGCTTCTTCGGCACCTTGATGCTTTTCCTTCCCTCGCAGGCAGGTACTGGGCTGATATCTATGACACAGTCATTTCAGGAACCTTCCGGCAGTGGAAAGAAGGCACAACCAAGAGCGAGATCTATTACCCAGGTGAGTAATTTCCTTGCAGTTTCAGGGCTGTGTGGGGAAAGGGACGTGGCTAAACCGAGCCGTCTTCCTGTCTGCAGGAGACACCATCGTCCACCGGTCAGGAGAGGCAACCTCTGTCCAGTGGAGTGCCGGGACGTGGATGGTGGAGTACGGCCGCGGCTTCATCCCCTCCACCCTCGCCTTCGCCCTGGCTGACACCATCTTCAGCACTCAGGACTTCCTCACGCTCTTCTACACCGTGCGCGTTTACGTCAAGGGGCTGCTCTTGGAGGCCAATGCCTACTTCAGCGACTCGAGCCAGTGAGTGGTGCCACTCCTTGGCCGCTGCCTCACCTGTCCCCTTCCGAACGGAGGGTGCTCCTCCCTGCATTCCCTCCCAGGAGCCTGCCTGCCTGCCTGCCTGCCTGCCTCCCCAGCTGTGTCTTGTCCCTGAGGGCCTGGGGAAACCTTGGTGCTCGCACGGATCTGGGAGCCTGTCTCCGCAGCCAAGCAGGAATCCAGTAGGGCAGCACGATGTAATTCCAGATCGCTGTTTCTTAATACCGGAATGCTTCTCTCATGTATCCTGGAAATAGATATCCACTGTCTTTGCCATGCTCTGCCGGGTGATCACTGGGTGCCTCCTGGGAATAGGGAGACCAGGTGTCTTGGAGCCATGCATAGGGAAGAAGAGGGAATATTCCATGGACATGTTTACATGCCCTGCGTGTGACGGAGCCTCCAAAACCGCCGTCCGCTGGGCTCCGTCGCTGCACAGCCTCCGGCAGCAGGCGCTCGGGGCGGGTCCGAGCGGGGGCGCTTGACCTGCACAGGAAGGGACGGGAGGCTGAGCAGCTTGACTGCATGGAGGGCCAGCCCTTAAGGGGATAAACGTGCACTACTTTGGGACCCAGACTAGTGCTGCTTGCGAAATTCACATTCTGCCCCGCCCTGTTTGAACTCGGCTTAATGTCTGGGGTTGGCGGCTGCCCTCCCTTCACTGAGCAATACCCGTGTCCATGGGCCCAGCGATCGGCTTCTCCCGCACCCTTGGATTTGGCCCTCTTGGCACACTCTGTGCGCCGGGCTCCCTCGGCGTTCTCTTCTTTTGGGGCGGCGTGCATCGCGTTGCGCTCCCAGGAAGGAATGCGGCCTTCTGCATGTGAGCGATCCGCAGACCTTCCCTGTTGCCTCTGGAAAAGCAGGTTTGCCTCCCTAGCTGTGCGCCGCTTGAGCCGCTCCGCGCAGGTGCAGCCCGGCTGCTAGGATCGCTACCTGCCACACGTGGGAGTTGCTCTCGGCCCGTGCTTGCGACACGATTTCCCACGTCTGTCTTAATGCCCCGGAAGGAGGCGAAGCTGCCTTCCCCAGAAGGGTTGCGCGCTCTCAAAGGAGCCCGTCCCGTTTGATCGGAGAACAGTGGGGCCACCGTCCCACGCCTTAACTTGGAGCCCTGCTCGGGGGGCCCCCTCACCTATGCACGTGTTCGTACCTAGAGATATACCTCCTCGTGTTGCTGCATCTGGCAGGATGCCAGCAGGTCACTGTTCCCAGGGATGCTTTCCGACAGCGGCCTTTGCCTAGCACAGCAGCTGCCTGGTCGCTCGACCCACAAGCCATCCTTCCTGCTCCTCACAGGGCTGAGCCCAAGCGAAGCCATTTCGAACTGGCCTCGAAACGCAGCGGGCAGGGCCCAAACTCATGAATTATTCTAACCGGCAAGACTGGACTTCAGTTCGGGTTAGGGGAGCAGTTGCTGGCAGGGGCGGCATCTCCCCCCCCCCCGGGTTTTCCTTTGCTGCCGTTGCTTCTCTAGCAAGCACAGCTTCCCCCGCACTGCCATCTGATGGCCTCCGTTTTTCCCTCGAAACGCCCCGAGCGGAGCTGAGGGAAATGCCAAGGAAGAGCAGTGCGAGGCGCTAAGCTGCCCCACTCTGCTTGTGCAGCGTTGCTGTTCTTGACCAGTCGCTCTCCCTCTCCCTCCCCCCCCCATGACCTCCAAATGGGGCCACGATACAGGTCAGTTTTAGCCCAGCTCTGGCTCCTAAGGCTCCGCGTGATCTTGTAGCTCTGCCCTGGTTACTTTCTGGGGAGACCTAATAACCAAATTCAGTTCTAGGGAACTGGTTCTGCTGCAAAATCGCCCCAAACTAATCTTACCTGTTCTGTCTTCCCCCACCCGCCCCACGAGACAATACCCCGCAAGGCTCAAACGGCACTGCTCCCCCTTTCCAGCCTTCCCCTTGCTAAATGCCTTTGAAACCAGGCAGGTCGCTTTTGCGTCTCCCCGCTGGCAGCCTCTTCCAAGGACAAAGCCGTCCCACGCTGTGCTTTGGAGGGCCGCATGCAGGGCCCCGAGTGCAGGTAGAAGCCGCCTCGTGTCTGGCAGGGAGCGCCAGTCGACTTGCCCTAGCAATACAGTTCCTATTTGGCCAGGAAGTGGAAGGGTGTGCCGTTGGAATGGGATTATGCCAGGCAGCTGCTTGCGATTCCTGTCCCTTCGTGTGTCCCCTCACCTGAGCAGACCACGTGGCCCACATCAGCAGGCCCTGGAGCCGGGAAGGGTGCCTCACTGTCTCTCCCCTTGCTCTGGGCCTGAGCGGTCCTCTGGGCCAGAACGCGACGCCAGACTGCAGGGGGTGCCCCGTTCCCCGTCGCCTGATCCCCCAGCATCTGCTAGCCCCTCGTCGGAGCATCCCCGTGGGCTGGCGTTTGCTCCTTGCTGTGGGCAGCCAGGAATCGCAAATTCTGCACTGCAGTAGCCTTGTGAGTAACCATGAACCAGGCCTGTCGCATGTGTCTGGTTTGCGCTTCCAGTTGCTGCAAATGTGTCTCGTTGCACATCAGAGCTTGGTCTTTTGTTTGCCACCCAGTGTTTGAGACTCAATCTGTGTGTGATTCTTCTACGTGGACAAAAGGAGAATACAGTGGACCATGGTTGGCCTTGGCTTTGTGTGTCTGTCCTTTTTTTCATACTGGCGGAACTTGATAGTCAGCTTATCTTGTGCAAACGGCTCAGTTTGTCTAGAGCAAAGTGCAAGCCGGTAGCATCTCTGTTTTTTCCACAACGTTAGCACATGTTGTACTGTGCATGACACCCATGTGGTCTCAGAATAGGCAACATACAGGTATGGGGGGTGTCACATGGTGGTGGGTCGAGACCTGTTCTCCCCTGCAGACGGAGTGAAGCTCAGGGAGCCAAGGTGCAGTTTGGATGCCAGGAAGCACTTCCTGCCAGTTAGGACCCCAAGGGTGTGGGATGGGCTTCCATGGGGGGTCGAGGCCCCATCGGTGAGGGTGCTCAAAGACAGGCTGGACGTGCACATGGTGGGCATGTCGTGAGTGGAGCTGGGGGGTCACACTAGATGGCCCGGGAGGCCCCTTATGGCTCGCTCTGTTTCTATCTTTTGCCCACAGGGGAGTAGGGATAACAGCCCCATGACAGGAGCTGACCGAGCTCCTGTTGTTTGTACTCCAGCACAATTAGACCATTCCCTGCAAGGATGAAAGTCGAGAGAAAGAAATCTGAGCAGCTTGAGCAGAACAAGGTGGAGGGAACGCTGGTGGGCTGCAGATCCCAGCATTGCTCACCGGGCTTTTGAAGCCACAAGCCGCTTCTCGGGCGCGGCTGAACATGCTGGTCTTCGAGCACTGAGCATGCAGTGGCGCATGTGCCACTTCAGGGAAGCGAGAGCTCTCCTTGCGCCTGGAGTGGGCCAGCAGGGCGGCCCGTGGGTGTCTTAACAGTAGAAGTCAACATTCATGCCTTGCCCCTGCAGGTCGAGAGCGGGCTACTCGACTGACCGCTGGCTTCCTACCTTTCTCATCCCTGCACATTCAGCTGCCCTTTCTAGAAGCTGCATGTCAGCCAAGAGCCACCTGAGCTCGAGGGGGGGCAGCGGATTACCTCTGAGCAGAGCAGATGGGACTGGATCGAGGGACTCTTCCTTCCTGCTTCCCCTCGCCGAGGGAGATGGACGTCACCTGGGCTGCCTTGAGCTGAGCTCCCTGCCCAGCAACGGCTTCGCTGGCGCTCGTCTGCCGTGTCTCAGCGCGCCAGGCCTTGCTCCTGCATTTTCAGACGAGAGCCCCCGCCCCCAGACCTCTCGGCCATCTTCAGAGGTGCAAAAGCTGCCCCAGGCCTGGAAGTGCCTTGCTTGTGTGACGACGTGAAGTCAGCAAGCAGCTGCGTTGACTCCGAGTGCAGCTCCACCTGGGTATTTGTTTCTCTGCTCCTGTGGAAGAGCTCCATGCTGTATCAGAGCACGGGGCCGGCCAGCTAATTCACCATGGGAAATCCACAAGCAGGGCATGAGCACAGCAGCAGTCTCCCACCCATGTTCCCCAGCAACTGGGGAACATGGGCAAACTAACACGCTGAAGTTAACAGAGCCACCGGGTGGTAGCTGTGGATAGCCTTCCCCATAAGTTTGTCTGGCCCCATTTAAAATCGCTCAGATGGGGGGGGGGGTCATTGTATTTTGGGGAAGGAATTCCACAGTTGTCCTGTGCTGCATGAAGAGCCCTTCCCTTTGTCCGTCCTCTGCTCTCTGGGATGGCCCTTTTGGGTTCAAGCAGCTCTGCCAAACAGACACCGCGCGAGTCGGAAGGGGCCTCCCGGGCCATCTAGTCTGACCCCTGGCTCCATCCGGCTCCGCTCTTGACATGCCCACCATGCGCACATCCAGCCTCTCCTTGAACACCCTCACTGCAAAAAAGCAAAAAAAATTGAGGGCCAGACGCAGGAGTGTCAGCCCCCTGCAGCCCCCTGCTCTCCTGTTCGCGGAGTCCCATGATCGATCCGCGGTTTCCTCTGCCTTGCAGCAGTCGGGATACCCCACGATATCCGGGAGGCAGTGGGTCGGGATGGGCCAGCACAGGGGCTGCGGGCTGCTTTTGCAGGGCCGAACGGCGTCCTCCCACATCGGCACTGTGCTTGGATGGTGTTCGGCAGGTGGGGTCCACACCTGGCTGCCCTTGAGCTCCAGCAGGTGGCAGCAGTGGCTTGTCCTCAGGCCCGGTCTTCCTCCGCCGGGTGCTTGAGCGGGATCTGGGAAGCCGGTTGCTGGAACTCCTCTCTCCCTGAGCAGCTTTATTTGCCCTATAGAAATTACTTTTCCGTTCCAGCTTGGTACCAGTCAGCTCCTGGGTGGGATCTTGCACCCCTCCTACATCCGCGGGGGCAGCCTGGGAGACACAGCACCAGAATAACACCTTTATCACAATGCGATTTTTCATGGGTTAACACAGCCTTCCCTGACCTGGTGCCCTCCAGATGTAACTCATCACCCCCAGCCATGCAGTCTGGGGACGATGGGGCTTGCAGTCCAACACACCCGCAAGCCGCCCAGCTGTGTGGGAAAAGCGCAGCAGTAGGTCAAACCACGGAGGAAGGAATCGTTACGGCTGTGAGCAAATTTTGCCCCGGTTTTAGCTACTCCTGCTCATGTAGCTGCTACAATAATTGTCCGCACGCTACCGTTGAATTAGATAGAGAGCAATCCTAAGAGCTTCCTGAGAAGTCCTCCTGAGATAAGTGAGGCTTGATCTCTGTTACGAGAATTTGAGTGTATCTGACAAAATCTTAGAGTAGGAGAGTTGGAAGGGGCCAGAAGGCCATCAGGTCCCCCCTCCGCCCAGTGCATCCTTGACAAAGGCCTGCCCAGCTGCATTTCGAAAGCTTTTGTTGTGCGAGGGTCCGCAACCTCCCAAGGTCACTGGTCCCATTGCTGTTCTGCTCGAACAGGTTTTTCTGGATGTTCAACATGATTCTGCCTTCCCGGAACTTGAGGGCATTTTTCCATGTGCTGCACACTCGGATAATTTGAGATCCTATAAATAAATAAATAAATAAATAATAGCCTTTCAAATACTTGAAAAGTGTGATCATGCCTCCCCCTCAATCTTTTCATGGTCAAAAATAACCCCTTCTTCCAGAAGCCCCTCTCTGGGCTTTGTTTCTGGTCCCCGGATCATCCCTGTTGCCCTCCTCTGAGCAACTTCCAGCTCGTGGTGCTCAGAACTGTACGGAGGGACTCAGGATGCGGCCCAAAGAGCGCTAAGTAAGGGGGGGACAAGCACTTTGTGTGATTCGGAAGTGAAGGTCCTACTAATGCAACCCAAAATAGCTTTTGCCCCTTCTGCAGTTTCCGCTGTAATCCCTCAAAACCCCCGAAGAGGCAAACTGTTCTTGAGAGGGGATGTGACAAAACAGACAGCAAGCTGCTTTTAAGGCATGGTAAGATAGTCGCGGTTCCAGGGCAAAGCCTCAGTTGCAGCGATACAGACGCAACGAGAGGCTTGCATCGAAGTCGTCATTCAGCAACCAAGTCAGGAGGGGCGTGAGAGTCTGAAGGTCCGGCGGTACAGTTCATTCGTACTCCCCCGTCCAGGTGTATCAGGCACCTTTCCTTCCTTTTAGCGCAAAGCACGGGCTCTCTCTGGATGCTGGAAGACATCTTCCGTCACGGGATTATTGTCTGCCCTTGACCGGGTCCCTTTCTTCCGGCCTGAAATGCTCCTCTCTGTTTACGAAGGAGAGCGTGACCGATCCCTCCTGGGTGCTCTCGGGGCAAACTGGAAGCGGGGCTGGTTTCTAAAGGGAGGGGTGGCGTGCTCGGCGCAAGCAGGGTGAGAAGTGGCGAGAGCGACAGGCAGCAGGGATTGACAAAAGAGGCCCAAGTGGCCAAAAAGTGAGGCCAAGGGGAGAGAAGTCCACCCGCCCCATCCTTGACCCGGCAGGAATCCCTTCAGCGGGCCTCTGTGACCGAAGGCGTCGCTGCATCCCAGGAGTGCTCTGCAGAATTGCAGCACCCAAAAATAAACCCTCAGCCCGGACGAGGCCGGGCCCTTGCATCTTCCGACAACGGGTGCCACCGAGCCACCGCAGAGCCAAACGTTCACACTTCCATGAAGATACCACAGTGGATGGTTTTCTTCTGGGTCGCACAAATCCTGCAGTTCTGCAGAACTTTTATCATGGGGAAGGGAGCTTGTATACGTGGAATGAAATGCTTGTAACCACCACCCCCCGTCCAAAAAACCCCCTTCTGATTATGTCCATGAATAAGCAATGGAGCAAACGACTCTAATTATCTGCAAGTGCAGATGCAGCAGAAAGCTTCAGCTTTGGGGTGGTATAAAAAGGACATCACAGCCGTGGATTTAAGTGGGCATCTCGTTTCCCCCTGTTTGTTTATTTATTTATTTTATTAAAACATTTATACGCTGCCCCATCGCAACAAAGCCTTGGGCGGCTTACAACATATATAAAATACAAAGACATTTAAACTTATAACTAACTCCCCCGCCCCCCCGTGCATCTTGGCAAGCCCAAATTAAATATACCACATAACAAATTAAATATACCAAATTAAATATACCAAATAACAATAAACCATACCAAAGAATAAATAACCAATTAACTAAACAATACACAACTACATAAATACATAACAATTAACCAAATTAACAAATTAACGATTAAAATACAATTTGAATAAAAAGGTCTTCGCCTGGCGCCAAAAAACAAATAACTACTGCGCCAGGTGAACCTCTCTGGGGAGCGCATTCCATAATTGGGGTGCCACCACCGAAAAAGCCCTCCTCTGGGTGCTCACCCACTTAACCTCCTTCAGTGAGGGTTCCCGGAGGAGGGCCTCCATTTCAGATCTCAGAGAGCGGGAGGGCATATATGGGCGCAAGCGGTCCATTAGGTATCCGGGTCCCAAGCCGTTTAGGGCTTTGTAGGTCAATACCAAAACCTTGAATCGGGCCCGGACTTCAATTGGGAGCCAGTGGAGCTGACGGAGGACTGGGATCATATGAGAATAACGCCCAGCCCCCGTCAGCAACCTGGCAGCTCTATTTTGCACCAACTGAAGTATCCGGACCGTCTTCAAGGGCAGCCCCACGTAGAGCACGTTACAGAAATCTAGTCGGGAGGTCACCAGTGCGTGTGTCACTGTTGCCAGGCAGTCATAGTCCAGGAAGGGACGCAGCTGATGGATCAGCCGAAGCTGCAGGAAATCAGTCCTCGCCGCTGCCGTCACCTGGGCCTGTAACGACAGCTCCAGATCGAGGTACCCCCAAGCTGCGGACCTTGTCCTTCAGAGGGAGTGCAACCCCATCCAGGACAATGGGGTTCCCCCAGGCTTGATGGTCGTGTGCGTGCAGAAGCTCCGTTCGGGATGGAGACAAGCAATATGCAAGGAGTAGAGAGTCTTTTCACTTGGAAAAGGCCCGGTCTTATCCTGCCCAACCTCGGCCCCGGGACTCGCTTCCTTCCACTCCACATCTGGTTGAGAGGATCACGCTTCAGACACACCGCATGTGTCTGTTCCTGCTGCCTGTGAGAGGCGAGCACAGCGGTGGGGTCCCTTTCCACCACCACTGCCAGCAAAGGGTCGGTAACCCTTAAAACTGCACCCCGACATCCTGGACATTCTGAAGCCCAGAATCAATTGCCAAAAGCCATAATCCAGAAAAGCAACTGCCGTTCTCTCGGAATTGGATGGAAACTGCCGTTCCACACGGGCAGCCTGAGCATGTGCCACTGGTGGATTTTAACTGCTCCGGGCCATTCCCACGGGAATGCGCGTCCGAGGCTGCAGAGGCCCGGGGACCAAGCCCTTCATCAGTGCATGATGCACATCTCCATGTGCGGCAGGGGCCGGGCTGGGCCGGGTCCTGTTCTGCCACTCACGGTGTGGGTGACCAGGACGCCCTGCTGCCTTCTGCCCGCCATGCTCTGCTGTGCAGCGCGAGAAGTTTGTGCGATGCATTTGGCAGCCTCGGAACATTTTTCTGCACTTCCCTTGATCCATCTTTAGGGGATCCTAGTATTTGAACTTCCAGGAGCATAGGAAGAGCCCCGCTGGACCAGGCCAGGGCTCCGTCTAGGCCAGCATTCCATGTGGCAAGGGGCCAGCCCTCGAGAGGCCCACAAGCAAGACCCAGGTGCCACAGCCCCCTCCCACCCATGCTCCTCTGCCGGCAGTGCGCCTGGGCATCCTGCCTCTGGGATTTGAGGCGCTGAGAACACTCCCGCACATGTGTCCCGGACTGTCCTTAAGCCCCCAGCCAGAGAGCCTCCTGCTCATGGCTCGCCCCCCCGTGCCAGAAAGTGAGTTGGGTTCGGCTTCGGAGCCACCGCTTGGTCTGGGGCTGCCTGCGGCTCAGGTGCGGGGTTCAAACACCTGCCCACCCTCTGAACTGCAGCCCTTCCCAGGCCCTCAAGGTGCCCCCCCGCCCCCCGGCCCGCAGGGCTCAAGCGGCTTCGACCCTCTGCTCTGAAGGGTGCCCATAAATGCCAGCTCGCGGGGCCTCAGCTGTCACAAAGGGCCACACAGGAGGGGCAGCGCAGCCCCTCCGCGCTTCCCCCTTTCCTATGCGGCGTGCGAGACGTATGAAGCCCCTCTCAAAGCTAAATTCTAAAAAGTTAAAGCAAATCGATGTTGATTTGCATTCCTGTGCACCGGCTGCCTTGCTGCCCGATAGATCAATAGGTTCTTCATTCCTTCAGCAAAGAGTTGCTCAAACATAGTTTAAAACAAAATAGATATAGCGATTGCAAGTAACTGGAAGCGATGGCTTTTGAAATCTTATCGCCTTGCCTGCTGGGAGCTTTTCCCAAGGCCCCACACAAGGCCCGATCTATCCTATTGATTGTAATAGGTGACACTAATTAATAAACGGAGAAGCTAATGAATGCGACAGCATCCACTGGAGCCTCCGCCTGGTATCTCATAATTACAAAGTTCCCTTAGTGGAAGAAATCCACTTGGATTAATTGGAAGCACTTCTGAGAAGACTTCTAGAACTTGAGGCCTCGGGCGTCGGAACGCCGCAAGGTCACCGGGTCCCGTCCGAGAAGCGAGGCGGAGTTCTTCTCACGTCCCCTAAAACCCGTCGAAAGCAATCTGGCTGGCTTGCTGCGGTCTTTCCCCTTTTGCACCTCAACGGATCACCCCAAAAGGGCATCCATTTCCTTCTCCGTTCTCCCTTCTCCAGCCTCGTGGACCTTCCCTTCCTCACAAGGCTGTTTCGCACGTGGAGCTGTCCCACGATGCCGGTGGTGGTTCGGCACCCCAGACCTCGGTGCCCTGCAGCCTTCCTTCGTACCTTCATGACCTTTTAGCAAATAAGGTGGGTCATAAATGTTAGTCATGCGTATTTTGGAAACCATTTATTTTCGCCGGGCATTTGTGGCTCGTTTTTTTCCTCAAGCAAGGAATGCAACACAACCGACAGAGCCCTCTTCGTCATGCCGTCCTCTCGGCAGCCATGTGAGGCAAGAGCGAGCGAGGGACTGGCCCGGAGACACCCAGTGAGCAGCGCCACGACCCGGGTCTCCTGAGCCCCGGCCCACCTCCCATGCCAGGTCCCGAACGTCCAGGATCTGGGGCAGCTGGGAGACCTCAGAAGAAGTTCCCAGTTCTTCGGGTTCTTCTCCTTCCATGGCTGTTTGCAGACTGTAGATACCTCAGTGGGATATCGGCCTGGGAGAAAGTGCCACTGAGCATGTGGAGAATGCGCACACGTGACATTGTGTCCCTGAACTTCATGAAACTGAGAGAGGAAAAGATCTCGCCACTTGGCCCCATGTGGGCGTCTGCAGGGGAAGGGCCACCGCTGTCCCAGCGGAGAGGAGTCCAGCCTCAGTGATGGGAGGCCCCTTCTGACGTGCTCTGTTTCTGTGGCCTCCAAAACAAGAAGGCGGCAGCTGTTTGGTTGCCAGCTCGGCTCTCTCCCTGTCCCGGTCTTTCCCCTTCTCTTCCCATCGGATGCTGGTGCTCTGTACATCAGAGAGAGGGACCTTCTGCCATGCGCCACATCCAACACTCGGGAGGCCTCTCACAGCCGGCCGGCCAGCTTTCAAAGGCTTCCTTCCAGCCCATTCTCAGGGGCTTCGCTGCCACAGGGCACAGTACCGACCCACTCCCAGCACGGCGGGGATTCTGTTAAATCCATCGCCTCTGCGTTTTGCAGATTGTTCGACAGCTTTTGTTCCCTCGGCTGGGCGTGTACAACCTTTTGCTCCTGTTTGCAAATGTCCGTTGG
Source organism: Varanus salvator macromaculatus (assembly GCA_023646645.1). Classification (NCBI taxonomy): domain Eukaryota; kingdom Metazoa; phylum Chordata; class Lepidosauria; order Squamata; family Varanidae; genus Varanus; species Varanus salvator. Next base: position 1,188,415 of record JAIXND010000827.1, on the reverse strand, counting down.
TACCAGTGCACGTGGGTGCAGGCCCTCCTAAAAGCCCTAAAGAACCCTAAAAGCCCCGGCCCAAGAGTCCGCAGAGCTGCCGGCACTCAAGAACCGCTGGCCCACTGTAGAATCCACCGGCGGAGTTCATGGAAAACCCAGTTCATTTGCTCCCAGGGCAGATTTCGCCGGCATCCCCCCAACCCCTTCTCAGTAGGGCGGCTCCTCCCTGCAGAAAACCACACACACACACACACACACACAGGCTGCAAGGAGGTTTTAGAAAGGCCTGGACTGGCTCCAACGCAAGGTTTTGAAGAACCTGCTTTGGGGGGGTATAATGTCAAAGGACCAGCATCCGAGGCCAAGCCTCCATTTGGATGCCAGGAAGCACTTCCTGACAGTCGGGACCCCCAGGGTGTGGAATGGGCTCCCATGGGAGGGGGTTGAGACCCCGTCGGTGCGGGTGTTCAAGGATAGGCTGGACATGCACATGGTGGGCATGTCATGAGCGGAGCCGGCTGGAGCCGGGGGTCAGACTAGATGGCCCAGGAGACCCCTTCTGACTCGCTGTTTCTATGTTTCTATTAGAACAAGCAGTAGGGTGCCCCCCCCGCATGCAAGCCAAGCACCAGTTTGGCCCTTGTGCCAGTAAGTGCCCCCCCGCCGCCTAGCACCTCCTCCCAGCTCGCTGCAGTGCGGTGAACGGCAGGCGAGGAGAGCTGACTGCGGTGTGCCAGGGCCTCGCTGGTCGTATTTATTAGGCGCCTGACGAAACTTGGTCTACGCAGCGAATGACTCAATCGTTTGAAAGGGGCAAGTGGGGGGGGCTGCCCCCGCTACCCCTGGTAAAGGGCAGCCGAAAGTCTCTGAGGAAGCTCTGAGGAAGGGGAAGCGGCTCCGGCCAGGGGAGTGGCACCCATGCAGCCTCCTCCTGAAGCAGGCTCTGTGGGGCAGGGACCTTCTGCCCCGAGAGGCATCTTAGCCAGACCCCCCCCACCCCCTTTCCTTTCCATGTTGCCGGCTTAGCGAGAGGGCAACCCCAGGCCCCTGTGCGAGGGTGATGTCAGCCAGCTCCTGCCAGGTCGACATCCGTTCGCCACACACGGCCAGTGAGCAGAGCCGATAGGACCCGAGGCTGCCTTCTCCCGGCAGCGATGGCTCTGCGAGAGGATCCGCTAAATGCACGGAAGGCGGGATCCTGTCCGGAAGAGCTGTCTGGCCTGTGCTCCCAGCTTTGCTGGCCACTGTGGGCAGCCCATGGTCAGGTCTTTCATGGCCCCCAGTATGAAGGTTCGTCATCTTCGATGGCTCCACGCCGATGGCCCGCTGCCTCAACAGGACCTTGCTAAAGGTGAAAGATGCCTGGGCAGCATACAGGCCTGGGGGCTGAGCGGCTTCCCTTTGCGGAGTGGCTCCAACGGGGGCTGCTCAACCTAGGGAAAAGGGGAGGAAGGGGAGACAGGAGAGGAGCTTAAAATAATGCATGAGGTGGAGAAAGTGCAGAGGGAGACCGTTCTCCTTCCATAAAACTCGAGCCAAGGGCCATCCCTGAAGCTGATGGGTGGGAGGCTTAGGAAGCAGTTCCTAAATAGTTCTTCACGGTGTCTGGTGGAACGGTGGAGCTTGCTGCCGTGGGAAGCAAGCACGGCGGCCCATCTGGGTGGCGCTAAGAGGGGATCAGGCAGATCCGTGTGGGAGGGGATCTCGCTGGCTGCCAGCCTCCTGGGCTGCACGCTCCCTCCTTCGCCAGAGGGGCATGCCTGCATACACCAGTTGCTGGGGAACATGGGTCGAAGAGCTCTTGCATCCACCTGCTGGAGGGACCCTGTGGGCAGCTGGTTTGCCATTGCGTGCACCAGAGGGCCCGGCTGGATGTACCTCTGGGCCGACCCGGCAGGGCTTCTCTTGTGCCCTTAAGTGAAAGGTCTCCCAGGTGCACTGAAGTTTGGCACATTAGAAAAACTCTCGGCTCAAAATCCAACTGTAATTAGTGGAGAAGAAGTTTCTTTCGAGTTGGGTAGGGAGGCAAGAAAGTATCAGATGGGGAGCGAGATAAAGGAACACAGAGACTGCGTGGGCTTTGTTCTGCCCAGTCGATAGTTTTACTGAAAGAGACGCCATCACCAAAAAGAAAGAAAGAAAGGATAAATAAAAGCTTTGTTCAACAAAGAGTGACAATTAAAAATGGCAAGGCCAGCAAAAGGAGCAGGGAGGTAAGGAGCAAATAACCTTGGGAGAATCAATCACGGGGGGCTGAAGACGGGGGTCCTTAAGGGAGGCCTGGCTCCAGGCGCGCTGGTCCCTGGGTGGGCACAGGAGCCGGGTGGGCCCCCGCAGGCCCCTCCGCTGGGAGGGCCGCGTCCAGCCTGCTGGATTTGCCAGGTGCCGAACAGGGTGGGGGCTCCGCTGTGTGGGCCCGGCCAGGAAGGCACCTGCAGGCCCCTCGGGATGGGGCCACACGCCCTCGCCCTGGAGGACGGGGCCCTCGGCCAGTCTGTCCACGTTGCCTCTTGAGCTGCACCTGCTGGGGCAAAGCGGGGAAGATGGGCCCGCAGTGGTGGAGCAGCTGCTTGGCCCGTATGCGTCCAGGGAGGGCTGGGGGGGGGTCCCATGAGGCTGCTGAGCAGGTGCCACACTCCGCGGCGCTGGAGGGCCTTATTTATTTATTCATTCATTTATTTGGGGCACTTCTTTGCCACCGTTCAGGACTGCAAGCCTTCGCACGGAGCTGTCGGTGTAACGCATCTAACATCCTATCCGTGTAACACGTGGCTAAAATGGTGCAGCTGCAAGCGAAGCATCGGCACAGCGGCGTGTGCGACACGCTCGGCGGGCGTGAGGTCCGCTCAGCTGAGCCCCGGCATCCGCGTGAGCCGAGCCGTGGTGTTCGCGAACGCGCCTGGGCCGTGCGGAGCGGGGCTGCTGGCGGTGGATCCGTGCTCCCTCCGTGGGGTTTGGTCCTGGCTCGCTGCTGGGGGCTCGGTGCAGAGGCTGGGCCAGGGCACGCAGCGGCGTCCTTCAGCGCTGCGGGGCGTCACGCCCTGCGTGTCATCTCCACCGCTCTGCTCGGCTCCCGATGAAGCGCCGCAGAAGCGGGGAAAGGAGGCTGGGGTGCCGTCTGCACGGGGCCCAGCCTCCTCCGCTGCCCACCTCTGCAGCAGCCCCTTCCCTGCCCCTCGAGGCCGGTTAGCAACCCCGGCTGGCTCAGTTCCTTCCAGGCCGGCTGCAAGGGAGGCAGGCCAGGGGCCCGGAGAGGCGCTCAGAGCTGGGTCTCCAGCGCCCCGACTGCATTTTAACGTGCTCCTGGTTGTGGCTGACACTGGGGTTTGATGCAGAAACATTTCGCAGTCTGCAATCTAATAGCCAGAGACAGGCGGACAGACATTTTTAATTTATGAAAAACGAAAAATAATCGTAAGATTGAAAATCTATTAAAAAATAAAAGGAAAACAACACAATGTGTACACGGGGTGTGTTGCCGATGGTCATTTGTTTTCAGAGTACAATCAGGTTGCAAAAAGCGAACAGATTTAAAAGCAGCAAGAGGTGGAGGCAGCACGTCTGTCCCAGAAGGTTCTGTACAGAGAGGGGTCGCCGGTAAGGGGCCTGCCACACTGGAGAATCTCAATGGTGGGCCACACGCAGGCCTCCGAGCATTGCGCTACAGCATGGGAGCTTGAAGCGGTTGCACCGTGCCACATGGTCTCCCAGAACAGGCTGCCACAAAGAATGGGTTTACTTTTTAATTGTCAGCTCCAGAGACGTTATAACAAACCCCCGAAAGGAAGGGAGGGAGGAAGGAGGGAGGGGAAGGAAGGAAGGAAGGAAGGAAGGAAGGAAGGAAAGAAAGAAAGAAAGAAAGAAAGAAAGAAAGAAAGAAAGAAAGAAAGAAAGAAAGAAAGAAAGAAAGAAAGAAAAGTTTCTATTATATCAGGGTTCAATAGATTGGTTGTGATCAATACAGGTGAAATGTAGTTTATGCCGGTGTGTATTACATGCACATAAAGAAATATTCCATGGTCAGGAAAAGTAGTCCTGCGTCAGCTTCAGCAAAGGCGAGCCAAATATCGCCGAACGGATGTGTTGCTGGACATCTCAAGACCACCCTCTCCATGGCTGAAAGGTTCGGTCTGATGCATTTTCAGGGATGGCCATTTTTCCTTCCAGGGTTGTAATATCCGTTGTGTTGTTGACCTGAGGGTATGAAAAGTCCATTTGTGTTGACCTTGCCTTAGATTCCAAGAAGCATGTAGACAATGAGGAAACGCATTATTCGTTGGAGGGGTTTATATACTGTTCCGCAGTAAAAACGCTCAAAGCACGAGCGTCCAGAAATGTGAAAAAGGGTTCCAAAGCGAGTCCATCGGTGTTATGGCCCCCTCCCCAAGGAGGCAGCTCCCGGGCATGCAGGAGGAGGACGGGATGGGGCGGGGGGCTGGCTGTTGGTGGGAGGAAGGAATAAGCCGGAGCCACGGCATGTGGCCACCTCACGTGGGAAGGAAGCGTCCCCTTTCCCGCTGCAACGTTCTTCACGGGGCTGCGGCCAGGAACTCTGAGCAGCAGAACGTGGGGCTTCTGGGACCCGCGGTCCCGGGATCTCCTGCTGTGGATCTTCCCGCCTGGGCCCTATGGAAACCCTCTGCCCCCGGCCGGTTATACCCACCCGGAGCTGCGGTGCAGCGCAGTCCCCCCCACCCCGGTAAATTATATGGCTGGAGCCAGCAAAAGGCGAGCTGACAACGTCAGTGAGGTATTGACGCCGGAGAAGAAAAGTGCCGGGCCTTGGGGATTAGCCGGGGGCCAGGGACCTCCAAAGCCTCCAGTGGAAGATTTAATGAGAAAAGGGAATCAATCGCAGTTAATCTGTGTCTAATCAGGGCGGCGGCAGTTGCTGCGGGTGCGCGAGGCCGGACAGTCGCAAGCTGCGCAGGGACAGAGCGCCTCTGCGTGCCGACTCGCACCGCCGCAACCAGGGGTGGACCCTCCAGGGCTGGACGGAGCCACGAGGGCCCCGGCGCTCCGCCGCCGCCACCCCCCCACCCCGCAGCCCAGGCAGCGCAGCCTTCCCCGCGCCCCGTCCTTCCCAGATAGGAGCCGGCTCCAGGGCCCTCCCGGCTTGGCCTGCGAGCGCTTGGGAGGAAGTGAGAGAGAGCGCTCGCTCCCAGGGGGCTGCCGCTTGCCCGGCCGCCCAGCGCAGAGCTGGCCAAATTGGCACAATGGCCTTTGAAGGATGATCACCGGCCAGGGCTAGTGGAATGCAGGGGGCCGGATCCGGGATGCACGGCAGAGCTGGAAAGGGACAGGCATCCGCAGCGCACCGGTCTCCTCCCTGGGGAGACGGTGGGGTCCACTTCTGAAGCTGCTTGCTTGCTTATTTATTTATTTATTCATTTATTTAACAAATTTGTATGCCGCCCCCTTGCAAACAAGCCTCAGGGCGACTAACAACATAGAAAAATACAATTTAAAACAATACGCAATTTAAAATTGGACCATCTCAAAGTCTAAAAGTTAAAAATATATAAATATAACAATAAATAATAATATAAAATTAATAATTTAACACTTAAAATATTGCTTAAATAAAAAGGTCTTCGCCTGGCGCCAAAAAGCAAATAAAGACGGTGCCAGGCGAGCCTCTCTGGGGAGCGCATTCCATAGATGGGGCACCACCGCAGAGAAAGCCCTCCTCCGGGTACTCACCCTCCTTATCTCTCTCACGGAGGGTTCCCGGAGGAGAGCATCAGCTGCCGATCTCAGGGGGCGGGAGGGCGTATATGGTCGCAGGCGCTCCTTTAGGTAACCAGGACCCAAGCCGTTGAGGGCTTTATAGGTAAGAACCAACACCTTGAATTGGGCCCGGACTTCAATGGGGAGCCAGTGAAGCTGACGGAGGACTGGAGTTATGTGAGCACAACACCCAGCCCCTGTCAGTACTCTGGCAGCTCTGTTTTGCACCAACTGAAGTATCCGGACTGTCTTCAAGGGTAGCCCCACATAGAGCATGCTACAGAAGTCTAACCGGGAAGTCACCAACGCATGTGTCACTGTCACCAGGCAGTCGAACTCCAGGAAGGGAAGCAGCTGATGGATCAGCCGAAGCTGATGGAAGGCGCTCCTTGCCACTGCTGGCACTTGGGCTACCAAGGTCAGCTCTGGGTCAAGGAGCACTCCCAGGCTGCGGACCCTGTCTTTCAGAGGGAGTGCAACCCCATTCAAGACTAGGGTCAGGTCCCCTACACTGTAGCCCGACCCACCTACCAACAGGACCTCCGTCTTGTCTGGATTGAGCCTCAGTTTATTGGCCCCCATCCAGCCCATTACCTCGGCCAGGCACCGGTTCAGCACAGCCACCGCCTCACCTGGATCGGTGGAGAACGAGAGGTAGAGCTGGGTGTCATCCGCGTACTGATGATTCCGCAGCCCACACCTCCTGATGGCCTCCCCCAGCGGTTTCATGTAGATGTTAAAAAGCAAGGGGGACAAAATGGAGCCCTGCGGAACCCCATGGCATAACTGCCATGGCGCAGAGCCATAGTCCCCCAGCACCACCTTCTGGTATCGGCCATCGAGATAGGAGCGGAACCACTGCAAAGCAGTGCCTCCAACCCCCAATCCCGCCAGCCTCTCCAGAAGGATACCATGGTCGATGGTATCGAAAGCCGCTGAGATGTCAAGGAGGACTAACAGGGACGCACTCCCCCTGTCCCTCTCCCTGCACAGGTCATCATACAGGGCGACCAAGGCGGATTCAGTGCCAAAGCCGGGTCTGAAGCCGCACTGAAATGGGTCCAGATAATCAGTTTCCTCCAAGAGTGCCTGGAGTTGTCCCGCCACCACCCGCTCCAGCACCTTGCCCAAAAACGGGATGTTGGCCACCGGTCTATAATTGGCGACCACCTCTGGATCCAGGGAAGCCTTCTTGAGGACTGGCCGGACTACCGCCTCCTTTAAAGGGGCAGGCACCCGGCCGTCTCTCAAAGAGGCGTTGACCACCTCCAAGATCCAGGGCACAATCCCGTCCTTGGCTCTCTTTAATAGCCAGGATGGGCACGGGTCCAGTAAACAGGTGGTTGAGCGTACCAATCCAAGCACCTTGTCCACATCATCAGGCCGCAAAAACTGAAATTCATCCATCAATGCTTGAAAGGGTGCTCCCGAGACGCTTCCCCGCCATCGTTTCAGCCCGGGATCCCCGGCGGCAATATCTCCCTCAGGCCCCCTCGCTTCCTAGCACACCGCCCCAAACAGCCCAAGTGCCTGGCAATGCTGCTGAGCAACCGGTGCCTTCCCCCAGGAACCCCTCAGCACCCCCCTGCAAGGCAGGCCGGCACCTTACCCCCGTATTTCAGAGAGGCTGCTTAGGCAGAGACTCCTGCCCGGTGCCACCCAGTAAGCTTCTGGCAGCCAGCTGGGCTTGAAGGAGGAGCACGTGGTCCCCAACCCGAACACGGATGCCTGCCCTTACTCGTTAATTGCTGCAGGAACTACAGCGTCCTGGGGACACGGGACCTCGCAGCAAGACTCCCGGAGTCGGACGGAGCCCCTGCAGCGCAGTCCCTGCATTCCTGAAGCCCACAGGGGTAGTGGGGGGGGGAGTGCAGGCCAGTGACTGCCGGCCCACCTGCTCTGCGGGGCCACCCTGCTTCAGTTGCAGGCTTGCCCTGTTGCAGGGGGTGGGGTGGGGTGGGGGGGAGCTCTTCCAAGAAGGTCCAAGTGCGTAAAGAGACGTCTGCAGCCACATGTCGTGCCACCAGAAGTGTTGGTTAAGATAACCATGAACAACACGGGATGCAACATGTTTTCTGCTATGATGTATTTTCCGCGTCTGATCAGTGCAGAAAGCCAAACGTATAACTGCACTGAGCACAGTGGCCGTGGCAGCTGGACTCGGGCGGAGACGGGCTCGCTCTCGCCGGCGAGGTGCAGCTCCAATAAAGAGGCTTTTCTCTGAAATCACCTGCTGGACGCTCGCCGGGCTCTCCCATGGTCAGAGAACGGACGAAGGGGCTTCTTTTCTGTCCTCAGCTCTGCTGGGACCCATCCGACGCTCCAGCCACAGATTTGGCTCTGAAGCAGCGCAGGGCACATCCTTCGCTTGAGGAGGCCTTGCCTGGCAGCCAGGACCCTATGCTGGCGGGAAGGCGTTGTCCGTGGACCAGCTGCTGTCCGGAAGAAAATGCCTACATTCAGCAGCCTCGCCCACCTTGGAGCAGGTGGGCAAGACGCCGCAGGGTCTGTTTGTCTGTTCGGCGCATACGCCGTATCTGCAAGAGCTTGTGTACATTCTGTGCATGTCCCACGCTGTGACTTCAGAGTCAGCCAAGCAATCTCCAGGGCGGACCACGCGGCTGCGAGAATCGATAGGACGCTGGCCCCAGCTGCAAAACCCAACTGCGGAAAGCAGGCAGGACTTGAACTCCTGTTCCCTTTTCTGCCCAAAGCACAGCCGCAAGATTAGGGTGGTTGTTCTGGCCTGCCTCCTCCCCGCATGCTGCCGGTACCGGACTGGAAAGCTCCAGAAAATGGGCCTTAATTGTGACTTCATTGTGAATTGCTGGATGCTGTGCCATTTTTTAATCTGTGCTTGCCGTAAAGTGTCCTGAGACGCTAATAATGGGACAGTCTTTGTTTGCTTTGAATAAACAAACAAGATGTATCACTGTAGCACCCTGCTATTTTGGGGGGAGGAACAGGTCCTGCCCCCCGGCTGCCCACTCCACGCCTGCTGCCCTCCTGCCCGGAGCTGGCTGGCTCCCCAGCAGCAGGATGGTGAAGGCAGCCTGGGACCCGTGTGGGAGACATGGCCGCCACCTGCTGGTTCCGCTGGTTGTGGGGGCTGGAACTGGGGAGCAGGGTAACTGTTGTGCCTGCAGCCCCAGGGCAGCAAAACACGGGGTCAGCCCTCGTCCCCCTGCCTCTTCCTTGCGCTGGCTGCACAGCACGGAAGGAAGGGGGCGAGAAGGCCCCTGCACAGTTGCAGGCAAGAGCAGGTGGCCTGCGGAGCCCCTCCGCCCCACACCATGCCCGGCACCCTTGCCCACTCCCCGTCTGCTGGCCCACCGGCTGCCCCAGCCGCTGCCGAGCAAGCACAGGCAGGCCTGCCAGCGGCACCGAGGGGCCCCCTCTGTGCGCGGCAGCTTCCCCGGCCCCTTCCCTGCACGCCCGGCCTGCCACCCCAGCGCTGCGGACAATTACGGCCCGGCAGGAGCCGCATGGATCGCCTTTGACCGATGCAGTGGCAGTGGCGGGGGCGGCCCTCCAGCCTGCCGCCCCGGGGGCCGTGCAGCCCCAGCCGCCTAATGAAAGCTCTAGAGGCCTGGCCGCACCTGCCCGGCCCCCTGCGATGCCCCTGGCGCCGCACACTGGCCCCCCGCCGGGAGGCAATTGGCAGGGAGAGGCCAAGGCGAGAGCCCAATTATCCCGGGATCAATGGCTGCTCCTTGGACCGCCCGCGAGCTGCTGGGCCGCCGCCGCCAGACTCTCCGGCTCGTTAGGCTGCTCTAACTCCCAGGATTGGGGGGGGGGCATATGCAGCGCCCCCCCTGAAATTGCGGCCAGCCCCCTCCCACCCCCGCCTCCAGGAGTCCGGCTGCAGCAAAGGCCATGATAGCGGCTTTGGGGAAGGTTCTGGTTCTGGAGAGCAGGGAAACGGACTCCCTGGGTCCATGGACGTGATTCTCATCGCTTCTTGCTCTCATGAAAATGCGTGCAGCCCCGGGCCCCGAGCCGAGAGGGGCGCAGCTCACTGACTCGTAGCGTAACTCATACTGAGGGCACCAGGTTGGGGAAGGCTGAATTCAGGGGAGGGTCATTTCTGGACAGGGCTGAGTGAGCCACGTGTAGGGAAAAAATAAAGCAGGCAGGCCCTCGATCAACTGGAGCAAAGCTCAACTAGGAACGCCCAAAAGTAGGAGGGAAAAACCGCATTTGTCCTGCTGAGGGGGTCCCTGGCCTTGCTCCTGGGAAAATAACTATGCATGGGGGTTGCGGGCTTTGGGGGTTACATTTTGAACCCACAAGCCCTGATCATGCATGGTCTGTTCTCCCCGGTAGCTCCTCCCTTGACTTCATCTTGGACAAGTCCTCTTGGTGTAAAAGCTGATGTGAGGCAGTGTGGTGCAATGGGTGGAGTTCCGGACTAGGACTGGAAAGACCTTCTCCTCAGAGCTCTGCTCATCTCGTGCTTAGCTGCAGTCTCTCTCAGGATGCCATGCAGGAACCGTGTGCGTGACTCTGAGCTGGGTGGGGGAAAGGAGAGCAGCACGGATGGACTGGGAGGACCTCACCCAGAGCAGGCAGCGGGAGGGTGCGTCCTGAAACTTATTTATTTACTATTTATAACATTTTTATGCCGCCCCCACTGCAGAAAGCCTCGGGGCAGCTTACAAGGAAATGGACAGAGAGTAGCATGGGATGCTAAGAGCAACCAGAAAGCCTTCTTCAGATCCGTCCAGAACAAAAGACAAGGGGAAGGGAAGGGTGTCCTGCTGCTTAAAGTGGGCGGCAGAGCGATGACAGATGACAAGGAAAAGGCAGTTCCTACTTCGCCAAGGAAATCTGCAATCAAGAGGAAGCACAAACTGGACGTGAGAGATGGCAGCCCAAGGTTGGCAGACAAACGGTCAAGGAATACGCAGGTGGAATTAACATGTTCAGATCTCCAGGGCCCGATGAGCTCCATCCCAGAGCCATAAAAGAGCTAGAGGAGGAACTCTCGGAACCACTGGCTATTATCTTTAATACATCTTGGAAAACAGGAGAAGTGCCAGATGACTGGAAAAGTGTTAATGTTGTCCCTATCTTCAAAAGGGGGTGGGGGGAGATGAACCTGGGAAGTATAGACCAGTTAGTCGGACATCTATCCCTGGAAAAATTCTGGAGCAAATTATTAAAAAATCCATCTGCAAGCATCTTGAAGAAAATGCAGTGATTAATAGAAGCCAACACGGATTTATCAAAAATAAAACACTGCCCTGTGAGGAGAGACTGAGATAACGGGGCATGTTCCGCCTTGAGAAGAGAAGACTGAGCGGGGACTTGAAATCCCCCTATAAGCACCTCCAAGGCTGTCACAAAGAGGGAGGTCAGGATCTCTTCTGGCTGATCCCAGAGCACAGGACACGGAAGAATCCAGTCAAGCTGCGACAACCCAGGTTCGGGCTGGACATCAGGAAGAGCTTCCTCACCGTCAGAGCAATGAGACAGTGGGACCAGCTGCCCGGGGAGGTGGGGGGCTCCCCCACACTGGGGACATTCAAGGAGAAACTGGGCAGCCCTCTGAGTGGGGTGGTGTGACGGTGTCCTGGAACAGCAGGGGGTCCAACCTCCCGCCCTTCGTGGCCCCTTCCAACTTCATTATTCTATGATTCTATTATTCTTCACTCCATTATTTTGTACCACATGCAGCGTGACTCTCCGTCACTATTCCAGGAAGCAAAGTGCACGGAGCTCTGGCCCAGGTGTGAAGATTCCCTTTTCCTCGGAAAAATGAAGACAACCTCCCCTAACGTGGGGTCCTGCAGAGACGACCTGGAGCGCACTTCCACCGCCCCCGCCCCCCCCCCGGCTGTGCTGGGGGGGCGGCCGAGCGGGGGCCTCTCTGCGCCCCGCTTCAGCACCCTGGATAGCGGCCGCGCTCCCGAGATGCGCGGGCTGGAAGCGCCGGATTCGCGTGTTCCTCCCGGGCGGCAAAGCGACGCAAGCTCGGAGCGGCAGGGGCGAGGGCTGTGCGCGGGACCGATTGGCACGAGTGCTGCTTTGCGCCGGCTAGCGTGGGCCAGCGCGTTTGCCGATCCACGCGAGCGCCCAGGGCAAAGTAGCGCAAATGGGCGCGATCCCGTGAGCGGTGTGGCTCGGGCCCCCGGAGCCCCGCGTGGGCAGCGCAGCAGGAGGCGCGGCTGGCTGCAAGGGTCCTGGCCGAAGGCGAAGGGTCGGGGAGACTTGGTTCTCCTAGTGCACAGCCGCCTGGCTCTGGGGGCCCGTTGCTGCCCCTCTTCCTGGCCTTCGGCCCCGCCTAAGAGCCCTTCTTTGGGTGGACTCTTGGGGGGGGGGGCGCCACCTGCCCAGTTAAGAGCCCAGCTGCGCCATGCTGGGTGCACACAAGCCAGGCCGGATGCAGCTTCCGTGTGGGCCGAGCCGGACTCAGCACCTGCCCCTCGCCGGGGCGCTTCCACCTCCATTCCGTGGCTTCTTCGTCCGATGCTCCAGCAGAGTCAGCTGACAGCCAGCCAGCCGCAGCCCCAGCCGGGCCGTGGTCTCCATCCACATGGCCTCCTGCACCAGGGCCATGGCCTGTGGCTGTGCGCTGCTCAAGCAGAGCCACGGCTGTGGCAGCAAAGGAACCACCAGGCAATTGCGACCTGGGAGAGCCAGGGCAGCGCAAGATGCGCCTCCGTATTTCTGCTTGCTTTGGTGAAACCAAACCGGGGGGAGTCTGTGCTGAGGACCCTCTGGGCCCTCGGAGTCCTCCGTCACCCACAAGAGGGGAGGTCTAACGGCCAACTGCTGTCCGCCCTCAGCTCTTCAGCGGCTTCCTCAGTTAGCTGCCAACCTGGGCAGCTGCCCGGCTCCCATGCATGCTTGGACGGGCCTCACACACACACACACACACACACACACACACACACAGATCGCCCCGACTGCCACAAACTGGGGTGCTGAGGTGTAAAATTAACCTTGCAGCAAACTGTCAGCACACAGAAAGATAGATAGATAGATGCCCCCCCAACCCTGCCCCGGGGGCCACCTCACAGGGGTATCCATCAGGACCTGACAGGCTGAGCTCGGGCAAAATCGTGGCCGCTAATTCGTTTGTGTTTATTCGTGGTGTTAATGACTCTTCTCCTGCAACCCAATAATAAGTCCATTAGCTGCAAATTGTGGCAAGAAAACACCCTCACACGTTTATCGCCAGGACTACAAATCTCTGTTAGTCCTAATTAAAACAACTGCTCAGCCCTTAATTAAGTCATTTTTTTCCCTTCCTTGCTCTCAAACAAAATCATTGAGTAGAAGGCACAATCAGCAGAGCTTAGCCAGAGTTGGACTCGTCCCCAGAGCCTGTCCGTAAGACGAGAGCAAAACCGTCAGCCGTGCCAAGTTTTAATAAAGTTGAGCACAAGCCTGTGCGCATGGCAAGGCCCCCTGCGTCACGGCGAGGGCGTGCGGCAACCAGAGAGCCCCCGAGAGCGCAGGCTCGGCCTGGAAACCAAGTGGACAGAAGGGGCCACATGTTTATTCAGCACTGCGTGTATCCCCCACCGTTTTCCTCTTGCAAAACACCCAGGACAACTTCCCCGGCCCTCCTCTTCTCCTGGTTGTCCTCACAACAACCCAGTGAGGCAGGCCAGGCCGAGAGTCAGGGACAGTCCCAATGGGAGCCTCGGAAGGCCAGGCGGGACGACAGCCTGGACCTCAGAGGCTGCAGCTCAGCCTTGCCCCCGCTCGCACTGGCTCTCGCACGCCTGTTGTCACACAGTGGGGGAGTTTATCTGGATGCCTAGATGCAGCCAGCTATCGTGCTGTGGTCCCATCCTGGGAAGGCCAGACTGAGGACCGTCATGCTACGGAAAGCCAAAGATTGAAGAAGAGGGGACAGGCCAAGCGTGGGATGGATGGAGTCCATCAGGGAAGCCTCCACCTGGGATGCAGAAGAGCTGAGCAAGGATGTCAGGGAGAAGGTTCAAATTCTTCTTCAAAACCTGCCCCCCTGCCCCCCTGCCCCGCCCTGCGGAGCTGAAAGCAACTCTTGGTTTGTTGGCTTGGAGAGAAATGCTTGCATTTGGAGCGTTAATCTCATGCACGTTTTTGTGGGAGTAAATTCAGTGGTGCCTGGAGAAACAAAACTCCTGGAGAAGCTTGAGCCTCTGCACTTTGTAGAGGCCGCTCGGGTCTCCCGCTTCCCACTCTTAGGCCCTGTTGGGCCCTTGCCCTGCTGAAAGGAGGCGAGGGGAACGACACCGACTTTTCTGCAAGCTGCGAGCCCTTTTGGGTCGCCCTGTCTGAACACGTCTTGTCCTGCCTCGTTCACCATCCACCCTGAGAGGCCTCATCAGAAGCTGAACAAGCTCTCAAACGCTATTCACATGCAGTGCAACATTAAGCTTGGTCACTTAAAAATGCCATGGTGTTCCGTGGGGTTTTCTTCCACAAAAACGTGCATAGGATTAAAGTCTGAAGGTGCGATCCTACGCATGTTTCCACAGAAGAGAGATGGCTGGAGCGGCTGTATTTTTTCTCTGCTCATGTATAGAATTTCACCCCTAATCATGCACAAATGATGATCAATAAAAACTTCATACATGTGAAACGTCTGCCAGGCATCCATGTTCAAAAGCTAAGGCCAGAGGGAATGGGGCCTGAGCAAGGTGGGGTGCCAGACGACACCGGTTCTCCTGCAAGTCCGAACACGCAATTTCCCAAGAGCCCTTGCAGCACTGCGCCACCGGCAGCACCAGGAGCAGCTCTGGGCAGAGGCGCACTCTCACCATCTCCCTCTGGTATTCCAGCTGCAGCCCTGTTGGAGCAGCCCCGTCCAGGCTGGACTGCTGCAGTGGGTCAACGTGGGGCTGCCCTTGAAGGCAGTTCGGCAGTTTGGTGCTGCCTGAGCATTGGTGGGCTAACATGGTGAAACCTCTGGACTCCGGCATGTGCTGGGTGCTTCCGAGACCCATTTAAAATGCTGGCACTAACCTTCAAGTCTCGTATCGGGGGGTCCCTTGGCCTGTAGGACCCACTTGCCCGCGAGGGGCACCCCACTGCCATGTCACTGCTTGCACACCTGGATTCCGGACAGGTGTGGAGAGGGACTTTCCGGCTGCACCCCTCCCACTCCACTCGCGTGCAGCCGCAGGACCCCTGGCTGGCCGGAAGGCCTCTTGGGGCACCCACTTCTGCTCTCTGCCTTTCCCTGAGAGGGGCTTTCAGGGCAGCGGGACCGAGGGCCGCTCCACAAGCACGGCTGGGACCGCTGCTTTTGACGCAGGGGTCTCGCTTCATCCCTCGCGTGCTTCCAGCAGCGGTGAGCTTCGTTTGCAAGGGGGCTCACGATAATGATGCTGCGCCTGTATCAGTCCCGGGAAGCTTCCCTGAGCGGGGCTTTCCCTCACAAACAGTATGATGGAAGGGCCCAGAATGGACTCATAAAGTGATGGAAACCGGCCAGCCGCAGAGGCTGCTTAGCAGAGTAGCAGGAAGCAGCAGGTTTTCCTGCCACGGATCTGTCTCGGACCACTTACACTCAAGGTGCATCACCTGGATTTCAGCAAGGCCCCTGTCAAAGTGCCCCATGATATCCTGGTGGAGAAACTGAGGAGTTTTGGGATACACCAAAGCACTGTCCGGTGGATTAGGGCATGGCTGACTGACCGAAAGCAGAAGGTAACCATTAGCGGGGAATCGTCGGGATGGCAGCCAGTGACCAGCGGGGTCCCCCAGGGCTCTGTCCTGGGGCCGATCCTGTTTAATCTTTTCATTAACGACATGGAAGAAGGGGTGAACAGTCTGCTGATCAAATTCACAGATACTAAAATGGGGGCAGTGGCCACCACTGAGGAACAGGTACTCCAGATCTAGAAGGATCTGGGCAGACTATGGAAGTGGGCAGGAGACAACAGGATGGTGTTCAATGCAGAGAAGAGCAAGGTGCAAGGGGATCTGTTGGCGACATATACATACGTGAGGGGGTGTCACGCAGAGGTGGGTCAGGACCTGTTTTCCCCTATGGAGATGCGCAGGATGCACTCCAATGGAGCCAAGCTCATGGAACTGAGGTTCAGTTTGGATGCCAGGAAGCACTTCCTGATGGTTAGGACCCTGAGGGTGTGGAATGGGCTTCCACGGGAGGTCGTTGAGGCCCCATCGGTGAGGGTGTTCAAAGACAGGCTGGACATGCACATGGTGGGCATGTCATGAGTGGAGCCGGCTGGAGCCAGGGGTCAGACTAGATGGCCCAGGAGGTCCCTTCTGACTCGCTGCATTTCTGTTTCTGTGTTTCTACATTTCCAGAGGTGGATTGCTGATCTCCCATCTACCTAATTAGTTCTGCCCAAGAAAACCCAGACAGAGCCCTCTGCCCTCTTCTGGTGCCTGGAACGATTTCTCTCCTGGCCTCCTTGCAAGCAGACAAGAGTGTGCGGAACAAGGCACCCTGGGGAGTCCTCGCGAGTGCCGCGTGTGGTCAGCCCGGCTGACCAATGGTGACCAGCCCAGAGTGGCACAGCCAGCCTGGCTCTGAGCTCGGTTCTCCCCAGTCCGGATCGCCCCTCCGTTCCAAACCTGGTGCCCTCCAGACAGGTAGGACCATGTGCTACTTGGGAATCCTGGGAGCTGTAGTGCGATGCCACTGGAGGGCCCTGGGCTGTGGGGGCTGCAGACCCCTCACATGGGTGGTCCGCTGCTGTCCCACGCCCTGGAACATCCGCGGCAAGTGACGGCTGTGCCTCCCAGGGTCCACGGGAGCTGCAATTGCAGGCCCCGCGGCAACCTGCCAGGCTTCAACGGCGCAAGGCAGTAAGGAGCGGGGCTGCTCTGGTCACTCCCCGGAGGCCGCGGGGCCTGGCTGGGGCCACTGGCAAGAGCCCCTCGCCTCGCCCTCTTCCCCCCTTGGCAGCCGCTGTCCACCTCCTGCTGTGGCCCGGGGGGCAGAGGGGGCCCACGGAGGGCATTCTGCCGCGGCGGCTGTCGCTCTATCACAGTGCTGCTCCTTCCCTCCCTCCGCAGGTCACCGGGGGGGGGGCAGGGGGTCCTTTCTCCGGTTTCCAGGTTCCGCTGGCTTGTAATCAGCTTATAACAGATTCGGCAGAGGCCGCTCTGCCCGCTCGCCTCCCTCCCCGCCCTTCTCCCACCAGTCAATATCACAATTTACTGGCCCAAGCAGTTCCTATTGACTGGGGCCGGACTCTGGTCAATAAATCATGACATTGACAGCCCGGAGCCCACGGTGGAGACGATGGTGCGGCGTGTGCTGGAACCGCCACCGTGCCCCTTTCGCCTCTGGCGGGAGCGGCTTCCCCTGCCCGCTGGGCGGTGGGGGCATTCGGAGGGGCGGACCCTCGCTCAACAGCCTCGGGGCAACCTGGGGAACGCGGGCTTTCCGGACCGTTGCCAGGGAGGCTGACGTTCTGCGCGCGTGGCTCTCTGAGCCAGACTCCTTCCCACGCTCCGTGCTGCAGACACGCAGCCTGGGCTGCAGGCCGGGGACGGTGGGTGGGGGCCGAGGGTCTCGGGGGCTCCCTGCCCCGTTCTCCGTGCACCGGGGCTGCTGGCCGAGGCTTGCAACGAGAGAGGCGCTTTGGCACCTCCAGGATGTCCATGGCTGTGGGCCTGGGCACATCTGTGTCCGACCCGTGCTCAAGGCCTCTGCTCTCTTGCCAGGCCTGGCAGGGCTTTGGTCGAGAGGGGGGAGCAGGCAGACCGGGAAGGAGCCCTCCGGGGTGCCTAGCACTGCTCTGGGGAGCAGGAGGGCGTGTGGCTGGAAGGACGGCTCTGGATGACACCCTCCTCAGTCATTCTGGTCCACAGGATCCACTTTGGGAGGCACGCTGGTGGCCGGCGGGCGTGGAAGGATGCCAAGGAGATGCCGGCATATTCGCAGAGATGGTGGGTGGCCTCCCTCAACAGGACTTCCCATGGGGCCCCTGTCTGGAGGGAGGGTGCCCCTCCCCACGAAGCAGGGGAGGCACCCAGTGGGGGGGGGCTGCAGAAAGGTCAGCCACGTGGAGTGTCCGAGAACACGCCCCACGACTGGTGGGGAACGTGGAATCCCTGCTCACGTGGATTATGTCTCGTAAACCGCACTGGAGCCTTCTCAGAAAGATACGGGGTTTATTTACAGTCTGTGGGATCTGAAAATTTGGGGGGGGGGGCAGCAAGGGGCATGGCGAGGCTCCGTAGAAGGACAGCATGCCCCGGACCGAGGAACGCTCAGGCCCACCCCTCTGTGGTGCCAGCAGCACTCACCGCATTGCTCTGCCCTCCATCGGTGGCCCACCTGAGTGCCCCCTCCCCCCGGCACGGCCTCGCTCACTTCCCTTCTGCCCCTCCCAGGGCTCTGCCTGGCCCAGGCTCCCCACGCCTTCCCCTGGCAAAGCGCCTGTGCCCCCCCGCCCCGTTGATCCCCGGCTTTCCTCCCCCAACCCAGAGAGCAACCCTAGATGAGCTTGGGGCTGCCCTGGGAGACTGTCCGGAGGATTCTGTGGGCGCATGCATGCACGGCGGAGGGTGCGGGGTGAGCGGGGCCCACGTGCCTGGCGCCCTCTCGGCTGAAAGGGAGCAGCCCCGCCAAGCCCGGCCGCCTTTCGGTCCTGCCTGCTGGACTGGAAGCGCCGCTCCACCCCGCGGGCCTGGCCTGAGGTCGGCCAGGGGAGCAGCATCCCCGTTGGCACCAGGCCCTCGCAGGGGCTGCCTCTCGGCCGCAGAAGCACCTTCCCCCGGAGATTCCTGCAGGCTCCATTCGCATCTCATCAGCTTCCTGGGCTGACCGCCGTTGGGAGCAGCAGAATGGGTGCGTGGAGCCCGTCTTCTCTTGCAATGCAGCACTGGCGGGGCCAGGACCTGTCAGCAGAGCCACGGAGGGGCCGTCTGGGCCACGGCGCTGCCCGTGACAGGCGCGGGCAGGAGGAGACCGAGGCGGCTTCGGACAAGGCCGCCTCATCCCGCATTCTGCTCCCGGAGCGGTCTGCCTGAACCAGGGCAGCCCTGCCACAAGCAGGACAGGAGTGCTACGGCACCCCTCCCCCATGTTCCCCAGCAACTGCCGCCCATAAGCTTCCTGCCTCTGATGCTGGAGCGGGTGCAGAGCCACCGGGCCCAGCAGCCACTGAGCGGCTCCCCTGCCAAGAGCCGTCCCTTTAAAGCCCTCCAAATTGGAGGCCGTCACGACACCCCCGGGAAGGCGACGCCGTTGCTGGAGGATGGGCCACGTGAAGGCCACGCCAACCACGAGGAAGAGCGCCCGTGGTGGCGCCAGCGCACAGGGACCCGAGCGGGAGAGCCTTCCCTTGCCCTCCGTGCTCCAGCGCCACCCCGGCTGCGCTCTGCGCAGCGCCTCTGAAGGCAGCTCAGGAGCGTCCGAATGTGGCCCCCCAGATATGGGGCGGGGGCAGCCTATCCCGATGGCACCAATCCTGCAGCAGCAGCGCTTGCCAATGTATTTCTGAGCAGGCAGCCCCCGTTTCTGCCCTTGCTCCTCAGCGGTTTGCGCCCCAGCTCTGCCTTCTCCTGCGACAGCGTGTCTGCAAAGCTGCTCTTCTTCACCTGCCCCCAAGGATCGCGGGGCTGGCAGTTCGACAGGGAGGGGGCCTCCTTAGATGTGGCCCCACTTCTTTGCAGGTCTTCAGGAAAGCTCGGAAGACACATCTGTTTTCACTGGCCTTCTGGACCCTTTTGAAAGCAAGCTTTTATTTCTGTTTGTATAATCTTTATTGAAATGTGTTTTGTGGGCATAAAAACCCCCACATCCTTTTGGGGTTCGGCTCTTGCATTGCCCCCTTGGGAAGCAACCACTCTCAAAGGCAGCCGAGGAATCGGGACCAACGAGGCAGAGCCCTGGCTCATGACCCCCCAAACCAACTGCCCGGGGTGCCACCTCCCTTGCCAAATGCGAGGTGCTGGAATTCTTCCAACCCAAGGCCCCCCCTCACTTCCAGAGATGCTGCTGGGGCCCCATTCCAGGAGTGGGGTGGGGGCAAAGTCGAAAGGGGCCGTGCCAAACCGAGGCACATGTTTGTGCAAGCCCCTCGCTAGAGCGAGGAACACACGGTGCCAAAAGGAGGGATCCACAAAGCACTTGGTGGCAGGGGAGAGGCCTGCAGGCAGCCCCGGGGGGCTGGGCCCCAGATCTGACATTCCTGGCTTAGAACTAGGGCAGCCCCGCGGCAGAAAATGCCAGGAACCCGCGGCCATGCTGCCGCTTTGCCACAGGGTGGCAGCTTCAAGAGCAGCGTTGCCCCCAAGGGAGCTTCTCCTCTGCCCCACTTTGCCCCACTGCAGGGAGTGGGGGTGGCGGGGCCTGCAGAGCACCTGGCTCCTGCTTCCCTAGCCCTCGATGTCCGCTGAGGGGCCCGTGTCCGGCTCGCTCTGGGTTGCTCCGAGTTGTCCCCACAACGGAGACTTCACGGGATGAAGCCACCGCTCCTCTGCGCACTGCGAAGATGACAGCAGCAGCCTCATGGGCCAGCCTCCTCCTAGGGCTTGAGATGCGAGAGGAACCAGGAAGCAGAAGTCCCAAACGGAAGGCCGTCCTTGCACGTAGCAAGCAGCTGCCATAATCTGCAGAAGTCTGGTAGACACTGGGTGAATTGTAGGGAAGAAAGTCCGACATCCTCACCCCCAGTAGGGTCCCAAAGAAAAAACTCTCTGGCACCCGAAGCATCGTTTAAAATTATTCCACTTTATTATCTCATTGATCCTTGCATCCATTCCCCTGAGCGCCACCATCCAGACCCCCCACAGTGCACTGGATTGACTCCGTGACAAACGACGAAGACGGGAGAAAGCGACCAAGCAGGGAAGAAGCGCGGCGGCGGCGGGAAAGCAGCGAACACACGAAGGGGGAGATGATCGAGTGCCACCAAACCAGGACAGAGGAGGGCGGACAGCAGCCGGCCGGAAAGACCCCGAAAGGCGAGCGCAGGCTGCCCCCGTCACCCTTCCTGGTGCGCGATTGTTCCCGCAGCGTGAAAACCGAGTGCTCTCCACATTCCACCTTTGGTACAAGAGCTGAAAAGCGACAGCCTGCGCAGCAGCCACGTCCCGGTCCAGCCATGCTCGGACTCCCTTTCCCACGGTCCTCTTCTGGAGGTGGTCCCGGCAGCGCCCATCTCTGCAAAGAGGCCCCCCCCGCTGGCCCGGCTCACGGGGCACCAGCTGCCATCCTTCCTCGGCGCTCACAGCCTTGCAGCTGGCCCAAGCGCCGCAGAGATGGGCACGGCGCATGGCTCCGGCATGGGGCTGGCGTCACTTTGGTTGCGCACACGATTGTCCAGGAAGGAGCGTCCTGGCAGGAATGGGGACCCCGCTCAGCCACCACGGCCCGTCTCTGCCAGCGGCCGGCCGACACGCCTGCACTGCCGCTTTGGCAGTGCCAGGACCCGTGGCCAGGCGGTGGTGGCGCTCCCTCCTTCTGCTCCCACAGGCGCTGCGCAGAGCCAGCCCCGCCCATTGGCACATCGTAGAGAACATGAGGTAGATGAAAGCAGTCTCTTCTTTGGTACAGTTGTGGTTTCGCACGAGCATGAGATCCCCCCCCCCCACCGCCCCACAGTCCAGTGTCGCCAAAGGAGGCAAAGCCCCCGGGGCGGGCGCACCACCCGTCCCCTCCCACCCGCTCCGCGTGGGTGCTGGAGCGTGAGCATGCAGAGCCATCCTGCTGTGCGCTTGCTCCCGGGCGGGTCCCCCTTTTCTCATGACCCCGAGGCGTCTGGAAGGAAGTGGTATCCGGGTGGGAGGGAACGGGCAAAACCAGGGGCGAATCCGAGTCCGAAAGCCGGTGGGCAGCTGCGTGACGAGGCCCTCTGCCTCCGTGAAGAGCAACCCCTCCCCGGCGCCTCACCCCCTCTCTGCCCCCCACTCCCTCCAGGGGCGCCACGCGAGTCCGTTCGCTCGAGAAACCTGCCTCCCGCCCCTCCTGCCCGCGCACCCCATGCACCCCCTCCACTCTCCCCTCCCACCCCCGGCCTCCCGGGGCATCGCTCGCTCCTGCTGTCCTTCTGGCCCGATGCGCCATGGCCCCGTCCCAACGGGCTGCGGCCTCAAAAGCCGGGTGGCCTGCGATTCTGCCACCCCCTGCGGCTCGGGAGCCGCAGCAAATTCTCTCTGCAGAGGGGCTGGGCCGGGCCGGGCCGGGCCCAGAGCACGTGCGACAAGGGGCAGCGAGCGGGGGTGGGCCGGAGCCGTGGATGGGCAGTGCAACGTGTTAAGCGCATGCTGTACGTCGGGGTGCAACTGCGTGGCGTGGCCAGGGGAAGGGGGGGCGAGGATGGCCACGCCACCCCGCCTGCCGCCCGGCCTTGCCGAGTGCCGAAGCCGTCTCCGGCGCACAAGCCGACGGAGGCCGCTGGGCGTGATGGCGGGGCAGCCGGAAGGGGGCTCGGTCCATCCCCGGCTGACCGCGCTGCCTCCTGCCTCGCCTCCCGGCCTCCACTCAGGTGTGTCGCCCTCCTGTCGCCTGTCTCCCGTGGCTGCGTGGCAGGCTTGGAGGGGGCCACAGCCCCGGCCGCCCCAGGCACACGGGGCGGCTCCACTCGCTGCCCAGGTTTCCTGGCCCCGGGTCGAGGCGGCGGCAGCGGAGGCTCCTGGGCGTCCCCTCACGGCGAGGCGCTGGCTGCAGTGTGTCCCCGGGACGCTGTGGGCAGCAGCTGGCTCTGGCCCACCATGGGGCCCACGTGGCTGTGGGCTCCGCCAGCACTGCCCGCGATGCCGGACCTCCGGGCAAACAGCACGCCTGTCGGGGCGAGAGAGGGCAGGCGTTACTCCACAGAGCCCGGAGGGCAGCTTCCCACGGGGCCTGCTGCCCTCCGCTTCCAGAACGGCCCCAGGCTGGCCAGCGTCCCTCCGGCTCACTTTCCACGCCACGCAAAGGGCGCAAGAGGGCCTTTCCCCGCTCCTGCGGCCTCCCCTCCCGCAGACACGGCTCCATGCTGGGAGCCCCTCTGCGGGACACTCTGGGCATGCTGCAAGGCACCGGAGAAGGAACCCCTCCGCAGTGCTCTGGAGTCGGGGCGGCCGGATTTGCCACACGGCAATTCAGGGGTGGCAGCGAGAACACAGGGCCGTGTTCCCGGCTGCTCACTGGCAAAGCACCTGGTTCCCCCCACTTGGTGGCCAGCGGCCATCAGAGGGTTGGGGGACTCCCTAGACAGGGTCTGGCGAAGTCACCGGAGACTTTGCAAGGAAGCGGCAAAGGAGGGACGTGTCAACCCAAACCGGGGGGGGGGGGCACAGAAGAGACGGGGAGCCCAGAGGCGACTGGCGCTGATGGGGGTGCCAGGCTGCACCAACAGCTGAAGCCGCGCTCTTGAGGGCTTCAGCTGCCCAGGAGGAAATTCAAGGCACTCTGGACACGCTCGGGGGCTCTTTTCTCATGCTGAGATCAGCGCCTGCCACTTGGTCCTTGTACCAGTTCCGCTCGCTTCTCTTCTCTTTCGTCTGGGATCACTGGCCCGTTTTGTAAAGAAGTGCCTGCCCTAGCATGATGTTCCAGGGTGGATTTAAAAGAGCAACTGCGAAGGATTCTCCTCCCGCTGCTGCTGCTCACACGGCTGAGAGCTGGCATGGCATGGCAGAGAAAGAGCCGGACTGGGCAGCCGGGAGAGCCCGGCTCTGGTCCCCGGTCAGCCATGAAGCTCGCGGGCTGACTTGGGGACAGCCTCCCCCCTCAGTCCAGCCCACCCCACACGGTTGTCGTGAGGATGACCAAAGCAGGGGACAACTGGGTGAGGCAACTTGGACCGCTCACTGGAAGACGTGGGATCAAATGTCATGGTGGTGCGAGCAGCGCTGATCCTACAGCCACCCCCTTTTCTAGGAAGCCCCTGAAGAAGGCCACTAGTGCAATGCCGGCCACGAGGCCACAAAAAGCCAATGTGCGTGAGGCGAGCATGCGTGTGCACGGGACACGGTGCATGAAATTTGGTTCCGAGGGTGCAGCTCCTCTCCTCAGCCCCCCTGCTGCTGGGATGGAGAGAGGCAGCCGCTGCTTCTGACACGTTCCCGGGGCAAGCTGATCTGCACTGAGGAGTCGGGGGGGGGGCAGCTGGGAACGTGGGCCGTCTCCCCCCTCCAGGCGCTGCGATGAGAGCAGTGGAGACGCTCGTCTCAAGGCCCGACTCCCCAGGTGCTCCGGCAGCCTTGGAGAATGAGCAAGACGTGCAGCTATCGGGGGGGGGGGGGGCTTGGAACAGGGGAGTTTCTCAGAGTCAGACGAGGGGGTACGGCTCTGAACCCCATGAAGCGACATCAGCAAAGGAGGGCGGCCCAATTGGAGCTTCGGCGTGCAGAGGAGGCGTGCTCAGTTCCAAAAGGCTCCCCCAGAGAGATGGGGCCAGGCAGGCTCGCAAGGAGAGTCCCTGGAGGTGGGTATCAGATTGCCTTCTGCACGTGCCGGCTGGTGCCGGAGGTCAGACTAGATGGCCCAGGAGGCCCCTTCTGACTCGCTCTGTTTCTCTGTTTCTAAAGCATTCTGTGCATGCTCAGAGATCCATTCTGGATGCTTGAGCGTCTGGAAAACACTTTGGTGAATTGTGCCAAGAAAGGTCCGTGGCTTGGAATGCGTGGAGTGGGGGGCCCAGCTCCGGACGCTCGTGCCACCAAGCGCCTCACACGCCGAGTGCACCGTTGTTCTCTGGGGCCGGGCCGAGGGCGAACTCGGGGGCGCAAAGGGACCCGCCGCTTCATCATGATGGATTTTATAGTAAAGACATCAGAGTGCAGGGACGGATCGGCAGCTGGGGCCGCGGCTATAACTTATTGGATTTCCTGCCTGCAATTACACAGGGCGAGCGACCCGTCTATTTACCTGTGTAGACAACTCCATTTATTTCAATTGACATGTTGATGCTGCTAATGCCGTTGGTGGACAGGTTCAATGCGGCTTCCTGTCTGTCATCTGGAAAGGAAGGAGAAGCAGAAATGCCGGGGGCGGCGTGAGGAAGGCGGAGGCTGGCCGGGGGAGGCGCGGACGGCAGCCGGGCGCCCGGTCGGCGACCAGGCTGCCCGTGGCTCGCCTGAATCGCTTTGCGCAAGGCGAGGCTGTCGGCCGGACTGAGCGGCGCACCGATTCAGGTGGCCTGCTCCGACAGCGAAGCCGCTTCGGGCACAAGTTTAGACTGGGCAAATGCGCCGACAGCTCCCCTCATGCGCCAGGGAGATGCCGGAGTAATTAGCTTCCCCGCGGATGCGGATAAATAATTTAGAAATGATTGGAATCGTTCTTGCAAAGATGCTGACGTCCACGTGTTCTACATTGTGCAAATTCTTGGCAAATAGGACAGAAGGACGGAAGGAGACAGACACGGATCTTTCTTGAATAAATGGACCCCGGAAAAAGCCTTCGGCATGCCCTCCAGAAGGGCCCATTCGCCAAGGAACGCGTACGAACTGCCACTTCACATCCTCAAACTGTTTCCTCCGCTTCGCTTCCACTGGGCTGCAGGTTCTGCCACGAGCCTGCCTGGCTCCAAGTGGACACCCCCACGGCAGCTGGCCGGTGCCTCCCCCAGGCGTCCTGTGGCCACGGCGGCCCAGGGGGAGGGATGGGCCGCCCCATGCCCTCTTTGCCCGCTGCTCCAGCTGAGCAGGCGAGTGGCAACCGGCAACTCTGCCGCTCCACCAGGGCTGGAAGGATGGCATCCCCCCACCCTTACATGTGGCCAGACTCCCCAGGGGGCAGGCGGTCGCTGCCAAGAGCCAGGATGCACAGCGGCCGGGGGGGGGGACTTGGGGCAGGGGCGTTTCCAGACCCAGGCCGGGCAGCCCTGGCTTTGGCCCCACGAAGCGCCGCCGGCGGAGGAGCGTGGCCCAGTGAGCGGCTGGCCTGCAGCGCGGAGGCGTGCTGGCTCCCAGAAGGGCCCTCCAAGGGATGGGGGCCAGGCCTGCTCGCAAGGAGAGCTCCTGGAGGAGGAGACCAGACTGGGTTCAACAAACCACTCTGTGCATGCTCAGAGGTCCCCTCTGGGTGTGCTGTGCTTCTGCTCGATAAAGAACACTCTGCAAGGAAAGCGGTCTGCGCCTTCGATTGTGCAGCGCAGGAGCCTGGATAGTTTCTGGACGGCGCACGGCCTGAAAGAGGACGCCTGCAAGAGGGGATTAAAGGCACAGCTCCGGTGCAGCTAACCTGGCCCCGTGCCAGGCAGGGCTGTGTGAACTCTCCATGTGGAAAGTGAGCCAAGCCAGGAAGAAGTCCGTGACGCTTGCAGGAGGAGGACAGGCTGCACACCCGGCAACTTCGCTGCGGCAGCGCAAGCAAAAGCTTGCCAGCAAGTCAGACTCACAACCACATCAAAGGGGACCGAGCCCGGGGAACCTGGCCGATTCCCACCTGCAAAAGCGCTTCCTCCTCCCCCAATGCCAGGTGTCGTTCTCCACCCCAGCATTACCTGCTCCAGCCCTTCCCAGCCAATACAAAGCGGGTCCTGAGCAGCTGAGCCCTGGCCTCCGCCCCCAAAGGGGTCTCTCCTGCAAAAGAGTCCCGGCAGCTGCAGAGATCCCCCCACCCCACCCCCCGCACACATCTACCCTTCCCAGCCTGCCCCGGGGAGGTGGCATGAGAAGCAGCGATGCGACTTTTCCACGTGAAGCGGCTCCTTTGCCGTCTCGCCCGCTCTCAGCTCCGTCGCAGAACGCGACATGCGCGCTGAACGACGTTCCCTTTCCGCCCTTACGCGGCCTCCGCGTGGCACCACCGCGTGGCGGAATAGCACGAGTGCGGGAAAGAGAGAGCGTGCTTTCTCCCGTTTTGTGACCCCCCCCCCGCGCCACTTCTGCTCTAAAGACGCCGGCCCATCTCCTCCGTGAAGCGGCCACCAACCCAAGGCTCCGCGGCTGTCTCAGAGCCTGCAGGCCACGGGGAGGCGAGCCCGGCGGGCGCTCGGGGGGGCGGGGGGAAGGCGCGTGTCAGGGAAAAAGCACTTGCCTCCGCGGCTGTTGATCGTGATGTTCACCGGGAACTGCGAGGCCACGGCCAGGAGGTTCTGCTGGAGGGCGTGCTGCACCAGGCGCTGCTGCTCCTCGGCCACCAGCGCCATCTTCTTCTCGGGCGGCTCGCCCGCCTCCAGCTTCTCCCGCAGCTGCTCCAGCGCGGCCGCCTGGGACGCGGCGGCCTGTGCGGCCACCAAGTGGTGCCCGGCCAGGCTGACCGGGATGGCGATGCGGCCGGGCACCGCCGACGACAGGATGCTCTCTTCTGCAGCGGGAAGAGCGGGGAGGCGGGCTCGCTCATCCGGAGGGGGGACGGCGAGCCCCCGGGGAGAACATGGTACGGGCCGAGCCCCTCCTCTCCCCTCCCCCTCCCCCTCCCCCTCAGCTTGTCAGTGGGCCACAGATCTGCAGCGCTGGAAGGGCCAACAAGCTGGGGCCCGCTCCCCCCAGCTAAAGCATCCCCCCACGGGGCTTTCCCGCTGCCTCTGGAGTGCCTGAACCCGACCCAAGCTCTGCCCCACACTTCAGGGTCTCCTTCCTCCAACGACACCAGCTTCGCCCTTACCTGGACAGACAGGGCCTGAAAGCCGTCCCCCATGCACTGGTAAAACAGAGCGAGTCCGAAGGGGGACCCCGGGCCATCTAGTCTGACCCCCGGCTCCAGCCAGCTCTGCTCACGACAAGTCCACCATGCGCATGTCCAGGCAAACTAAGATTACTGCAATGCAGTCTGTGTGGGGCTGCCCTTGAAGGCGGTCCGGCAATTACAACTGGGACAGCAGAGGGCTGCTCATTGGTGACGGGAGCCCCTAGAGTGGCCCACAGAGCACCCACACGGAAGGACCTCCCTGGGTTGCCAACTCAGGGTGCTGGTGTGGACAGAGAAAGCCCCAAGCGGCTTAGGCCCCGGGTATCTTAGCAGCACCTGGACCTGTACGTGCCTCCCCAGCCTTTGAGATCTACCCAGGGGGCCCTCCTGGGTGAGCTGCCCCTTAGGGGGTGAGAGGGATGGCCATGGGGGGGGGGGCCTTGCTGCAGCTGCTCCCCACATCTGGAATGCTCCCCCCAAGGAGATTCACCTGGCATTTTCCTTACATTCTTTTCGGCACCAGGCAAAAACCTTCCTTTTTAAAAAAATGTTTGACTAGTTAATGCCACTGGACCTCTGTTTTGTATTTTCGCCTGTGTTGTATTGATACTGCACTTCAGTACGTTGTGGTTGGTTTTACTGTGTTTTCTCGTGCGCCTGTGAGCCGCGCAGAGGTGCAGTGGCGCAGCAGAGCGGCGTGCAGAGGTTTTCCATATGTAAGTAGGACCACCGAGAGAGCTTCTGCGTAGAAAACAGGCTGACACCGCCGTGGCCACGAGCCCCACGGGGTCTCTTTCACGGGGAGACGTCCTCAGGGCCTGTGCCACTCAGAGGAAGCCCGCTGAAGCAAGTGGGGCGAGCCGGACTAAAGTCGGATGCGGCGCCGTGGCCGCCGCTCCCCGGCACGGGCTCACCAAGGCAGCGGAGGTCCCCTCTCTGCTTGCTGGCTCTTCCGTCTGCACAAAAGGGGCGAGTTCGGCGCAGCCTTCGGTGGGACGCGAAAGCTCCTGCCCGCTCCATGGGGCCACGCGCCTGGGTTGCGCTTTCTGTGCAATGCGCTGCCTCGACAGGCCGGTGGCGAGAGGCCCGCCCCGTGGCTGCCGGGCAGCCTTTGCCCCAAAAGGCAGATCCCACTGCAGGGAAGCCCGCGGGAGCGGTGGTCCAGCGGTGGGCGTGGCCACAGGCAAAGGGGTGGAGCCAAAGCACCAGGCAGGCCAGCTTGCTTGAGCTGTGATTGCTCTGCCAGGGAGGAAGCCCGTCCTTGGGGAGGCATCCCAGCCGTTTGCAATGCGGGGAGATGGCAAACGGCCGGGAAAGCGCCAAGGCCCAGCATCCCCGGGGAAGGGGTGTGGCACTGTGGGGGGCCCCGGAGGGCCGCTCTCTGCGCAACTGGCAACGGGCCCCCACATTTATGGCACTGGGCCTTGGAGATGTGAAGGGACAAGCAGCAGGAGGATGGGGAGCCCTCCTGGAGCCGGGCCAGCGTGGACTGGGGGCAGCGCCCCAACCTGCAAAGGTCCTGCCTCATTTACAGGGGCGGGGGACCTATGTGCCACTCCACCTGTACCCCTCCCGTGTCTGCTGGACCTGCTTCCTCCATTTTCCTTCACCCAGAGAATCCGTTGTGGAGGAAGCAACGGAAGCCTTTCCAGCACCAGACGCACCCCTGGCCCTCCGGAAAGGCAAGGGGGCACCAAGGTGGGGCTCTGGATTTGGTGGTCTTCTGCCCCCGCCTCCCCCCCCGCCCACACCTTAGGGTTCTACCTGGCCAGAGGTTGCTGCCGTATTTCAAACAGTTTGGAACTTGGTCCCTTGCAGTGCCTACAGCTTCTCTGGTCACTTCCTTTCAATGAACTTCTTTTTACAGTGCAAGCTGAAGTGACGGGGCTCTGCCCCAGAAAGCTTCCAGTCCAGCCGTGGATGGGTGGACAGATGCCAAAGGCAGAAGCCGAGGAGCTCAGGGCAGGCACTAGAGCGGGGAGGAAGGGATGGGAAGGGACGCGGGGATCCCCTCGACCAAGGGAGGGGACCTTTCATTACCGCATTAGAGAAACATAGAGCCAGAAGGGGTCTCTGGGCCATCTAGTCTGACCCCCGGCTCCAGCCCGGGCTCTCTAACCTTTTTCAGCTTGAAGACCAAGTTCAGTTTTAGAGAAACGTGGGGGTCGCATTCCAGTGGGGAGCAGAACCAAAGGCAAAGGGGGCGTGGCCAAATGCTCCCAAGCACCAGCGTATTTTGGCTCAAAGCTTTTGCTAACATTAATGCAGGTTCCGGGGGGGGGGGGGGAGGAATTCATGCTTGTGGAATTGGGGGGAAAGCAGCACAAGATCTGGGAACCCGCTGCTCCCCTCAGGCCTTCTCCTTACCCAGCCACCCCGAATGCCTCCCTCTGCCCCACTCGCTCAGCCCCCCACCCGCCCCCCGGCCCGGGGGACTCACCTTTCTTGATGGCGTGCACGGGGCCCACCTGCCCGCAGCTGTGCGTCGAGATGGTGAGGGAGGGCATGGTGATCTTGGGGGGAGACAGGACGCCCACCGGGGTGCCCACCGGGGAGTAGCTGAAGAGCGCCGTCCCGAAGGCCTGCCGCCGGCCCTCCCGCCGGTTGCTGTCGATGGCCGCCTGCAGCTCGCCGGGGGAGCTGAGTCCGCGCTTGTCACACTCGTAGGGGTACAGGTATTTCATGTACCTGCCCGTGCGGGGGAGACAGGAGGGCAGAAACTGAGCGCGCAGCCCGCCCCTCCCTGCAGGCCCCCCGTGGGACTTTGGTTCTCTGCACTGGGGGGGCCCCTCTTGGGCGATGGGGAAGCAGCCGCCCTCCTGGGGCGCGTCCCAGCGCCCCGCCAGCCAGAGGCCGAGCCCCACAGGCTGCCGTGGGGGCCACTCACTGGGTGCGGAGCGTGAAGGCCGCACTGGTGATCGAGGTGGGCAGGTTGAGCCCCTTCGTGATCTCCCGCCAGATCTTCTTGTTGATCACCTCCACCAGGCCCCCTTTCTCGGTGACCAGCCGGTACAGAGTGAAGAGGTCCAGCACCTGCTTGGCCATGATGGGGATCCGGTTCACGGGGGTGCCTGGGGGGGGAGGGGGAGGGAGGGAGAGAGAGGCGGGTGGCTCTCGCGGAGGCGGCAGGCTCCGCTCTCACACGCGCACCGCGCAGCCAGCGCTCCAGGCAACCATCCCGTGCGGGCTCAGGTAGATAAAAACCCTGCAGTCCCCAGCGTCCCCTCACCAGTCGCGCCTGCTGCGACCTACAGGTCCGAACACGGAGCAGTCCTTGCAGAGCCACACAGACCGCCCCTGCAGCCCGCTTGCGCATGAGCAGCCGCGGGAGACCGTGATCGGACCCTGGCTTGAGAGCCCACCCACCCACAACGCCCCGATCCTCGGCAGAACCACGCCGGCTGTCCGGGCTGCGAAGTGCAGGGCCCTTCTCGTCTTAAATCCCCCCCCCCAAAATCCACCCTGACACCCAAGCTAAGCCTGGAATTAAGGGGTCGGGAGCGTAGCTAGCACCAGAAAGGTAATGTGATCTGCTCGCGTGGCTTCATTTCCGCCTCCACAGCCACGTTTTGCAGCAGCGAAGGCCTTCTGGACCATCTTCAAGGGCAGCCCTGCACAGGGAGCAGAGCAAGCGCAGGCCGGGGAGCCGTGGGCTCGAGCCTCTGCTCAGGCTGGGTCCCCTTTGGGGCACGGCGACTCGACTCGCGGCCGACCAGCCTCAGCCCTCAGTCTCTTGAGTGGGGCCTTAAAAGGCTTCTGTGGGGCAGGGCCGTCTGAACGCGTGGGCCTGATGGGCACCTGCCCGTGGGCCCCATACTAATCTGTGCATGTTAACCCTTGGAAAATTAACTTCCAAAGTGAACGGTAGCTGTCGTTGTCGTAGGGGCCCCAGTGCACTGCTTTGCCCGGGGCCCATCGTGCTGTTCAGACGGCCCTGCTGTGGGGCGTCAGATGGGAGCAAGGCGGAGGGCTGAGCTCGTCAAAGCTTCGTGGACGTGCGGAGCAGGGGAAACGGGCATGTGTTATCGGCGGGGGCAAGACCTGGCCAATTCCACTGCAACAAGGCAGCGCATTCCTAGCCCTCGCTGAATTCTCAGCTGCCCCGGAGCAGCCCCGGGAGGGGTCCAGCGGGCCTTCGGGGCTCCACTCAGCCCTGTATACCAAGCAGTAGCAACATATTTCAGAGGAAACGACGGATCTTTTTAAAGATCCCACAGGCTGCACTACTCAGCTTTGCTTGCAATGTGCTTTTGGTCCTCAAGGTGCCTTGTGCCACCCTCGATGAAGATCACAGCAAGAACTAATGGGAAATTCCGTATTCTGACACGGACAGAAGTGCTCCCTCCAGTAGAGGGAGACAAATCAGAGGGAAAGGTTGGGAAAGCACCGGGATGGAGCGAATCAGACATTGCAGCCTCAGAAAAAAGCACGGAGCGTTAACCTCTGGGGAAAGCTGCGCCCCACAGAAGCAGGCCCTGCCAAACAAAAAGGCAAGCAAGGCACACGGCAGTGAGCTCGAAGGCGTGACACGAAGCGCTCGCCCCGGGACACGATGCCCCCTGCGTGCCGAGGACTCCCTCAAAGCCACCAAACCTGGAGGGCCAGTGTGGTGTCGTGGTGAAGAGCATGGGACTGGGACTCAGACCATGTGGGTTTGAGTCCCCGCTCGGCCATGGAGCCAGCTGGGTGACTCTGGGCCAGTCACAGGCTCTCAGCCCAGCCTACCTCACAGGGTTGTTGTGGAGACAAGATGGAGGAGGAGAAGGATGTCAGCTGCCTTGAGCCCTTTGTAGGAAAAAGGCAGGATAGAAATCCATAAATAAATAAACAAACAAATAAAATCTTCCTCGGGCCCTTCTGGACTCGGCCTTTGCAGAGCTTCTCGCCAAGCCATCCGGTCACGGACTACTCCGCAATCAAGCCACATCCCCTCCCATTATCCTCTGCCATGCCTGCCACATAGCGTCCGCCTTCTGTGCAGCACCCGGCACCCGGCTGGGTACCCAGACTGTGGCGTGGCACTTTTCCGGCCAGAATCCAAAGCCGGGATTTGGGCTCAAGCTGGCGAGGGAACAGCCGTCGGCCACCTCAGCCCTGCCGCCCGAGCGCATCCGCCGCCCCGGACTCGTCCGCTTCCTCCCGACTTCCCCAAGACCCGACAGCCCGAGGGACACATTGCCCGCTTTAGTCACGGCCGGCTTGCCGGGTTTGTCTACCTCGTGCTGCCTCCCCCCGAAATGTTTGCGATACTCTGCTCCAGGGAGGTGGCCAAACCCGGCCAGCCTCTGGAGGGATGGGGGGCCCTGGCTGGGGAGGGGCTGCAGTCCTGAGAAGGTGCCCCTGATTCCCAGCCGAGGGCAGGATGGCGGCTTTGGGGCTGGGAGCCCGAGACAAGGCCTCGCTCAGCCCCCGCGGGCACCGCCCCTGGCCCACATTTTGCCAACGGGGCCAACTGGCCCGGTCCTGACTGTGATCCGCCAGCTGACGGGGGCGCCCCCTCCCCGAGCCCCCTGCACCATTAGCAGACTGGGCCTGTGTGGGGAAGCGTCTCTGGCTCTGGGGTGTGGAGTCTGCAGGACAGGAACGCTGCTGCACCGGGAACCAAAGCCAGCAGGCATCGAGGCGCTCGGCGCACGGCCAGTCCCCCCACCCCGAGGGCGCAAGCCCCACAGCCACCCCCTTCTGCCTGACGCTCCCTCCCCCTCCTCTTTCCGGCCTCCGCTGATCCCCTGCGCCAGGCTTCCTCCCTCTAGACCAGGACGCGGAGCCCCTTCCAGCAGAGGGACACGCTCCACGGCGGCCCTGGGGGCGGCCAGCACTGAGGGCCAAAGAAAGCCGGCCTGAAAGCACAGCCACCTTTCAGGATGGGGACCAGACAGTACAGTAGCCAGGGAAGCATGCAGCCCTCGGGGGGGGGGGGCTACAACCTCTGGGGAGCCGCCCGGAGCCAAGCTGAGCCCCTCAGCCTGAGCCCCGGCTCCCCTGACCTGGCCGGACCGTCTCCCTGGCCTGGCAGCCACCACCCACGACGCCCGGCAGACGCGGCTGTTTTTGCCCCCTGCCACCCACCGCCATCTGGCCTGGAGGGGCCTGGGGTGCCACGGTCTGGCAGAGGACAGGGCTGTGCTGGCCCCACATGCCTGCGGCACTGTCCCCAACAAGGGGCCCACCCCACTCCACGTTCCCGGCTAGGGCTGTCTGGACCCTTCCGCTGGTGCAAGACGCCCCTGTGGCCAGGCGGTCCCGGGGCTCCTTCCCCACAGCAGCTTCTGCAGCTCCTGGCTCGTTTCCAGGCACTGGTCAGAAAGCTGGTCCCGACCCATAAAACCCTGTAGGGCTTGGGCTGGGCCAGCCAAGAGGTGGCCTTCTCCCACACTAGCCTGCTTGGCCTTCAGGGGATGGGGGGCCCTTCTTTCAAGAGGCCGCCATAGGGGCCTCTGGTGCTGATGCAGGAGAGGACCTTCTCGGTGGTGGCTCCCCAAGGGCTGGCCTCCCTTAGCAGTCCTCCCCGTGGCAAACAAAGGCCTTTCTTTGTCCCAGCGGCTCTGCAGGGTCCGATGCTGTTCTTCAACTTAACGCATTTAATGACCTGCAAAGCATTTTAATTCAATTCATTTAATGTGCTTTAATGCATTTCTATTACTGGTCTAGTCGGGTTGTGCTTCTGAGTGTGACCTGCCCGGAGTGCCGTTTTGCGTGCCGGAAAGGTGGGCTGCAGACCCAAGAGGTTCCTCGAAGGAATCAGAGCTGGACTAGCTGTGGACAAGAAGCGCACAGCGAGATGTGCTACAGCCCACGGCTTGTCTCCCAGGGGAGCGGATCCCGGGATCTTGGCCAGCGAGACCCAAGGCCCGGCCACTCACCCGTTTCTGCCCTCAAGCCCCCTCCCCAACCCCGGCAGCATCGATGGCCCTTCGCCGCCCATCCGGCGCTCATTAGCTGCCTCTCGGGGTTCCGGGACTAGAGTCTGCAGTGCCACGGCACCTGCTGCCTACATGGCGGGGAGGGGGTGTGCGGCCCCCTCCCCGGCTGCAAGGGTGGGCTGCCCAGGCCCCCGCCCCCCCGCCCATAATCCCTCCTGAGTGGGGCCTGCTCTTGCTAAGCTCTGCTGGCTCTCAGTGGCTTTGCACGGCTGCTGGGATTTGCTGGGGGGGGGGGGCAGCTCAGATGAAATTAGAGCATGGAAGCCCCTCTGAGCCCAGAATCGTCACCGGCGGAGGCTGGAGAGGCAGCGCGCCCCCACGTGGCCCCGCTCCTGCAGCGGGAGATTCGGAGGCAGCGCGATCCTGCCCGAGAGAAAGAGCCCGGTTCCCCCCAAAGGTTTCCCACCGCCAAGCGCTGTGCAAGGCATGGCCGGCCTCCGAGGCGGCCTTCCCCGAACGGCACCCTCCAGATGGCTGGACTGCCGCTGCCGGCATCCCGGGGGCACGCCTGTGTGAATGGAGCCAGCGCCGCCCCAGAGGGGTGTTTAAGGCTTGGGACCCGCAGCCGGGTGCTCGGGTGCCTCCCGGACAGGGAGCAGTCATGGGGCTTGGGGCTGTCTCTTTAAAGCTGGTATAGGCTTAAGGGGGCGACGCGGTGTGTGCTCAAACAGCAGGGGAGCCCTACGGCCCCCGCGTTGCCCAGCTCGCCTGCGCTGGCTGGCTCTTTTGTCTTAACAACACAGGACGGGCCCCACGAAGGGAGGCGGCGCACCCATGGGGAAGGGGCTCCCTCCGCGGCTGCCTGGAACCTCCCGATTCAGCAGCAGTCTATGGCTGGACCGGAGTCGCTCCGCGTGTGCTGACGGCCGCCCAGAGGAACGCGGGGCCGCCACGGCCGACCCGCCGGGCGCTGCGTATTGCCCGGGCTTTTTCGGCCAGGCACCTATCCTCCTTGCTTCTGATGAGAAAAGCAGAAGAGTCTGTTGCTGACTTCGGCTGATCTCACGCGGCTTGTCGTTTCCCAGCACCTCACATTTCCCCGGCCTTGCCCGTTCACAGTTGCACAGCCTTAAGGACTCGTGGCTTGATTTTTTAAAAAGGGAGCAACCTTTACCAAATGCAACTTATTGGGTTCGCAAGGTGGGATTTCCTGCCTAAAATCTGCATGTCGTGACTTGAAAAGTTTGCTCTCCCATCTTGGAAAGGTTGTTGCACAGAGGAAAATGCATTCTGCATGTGCTCAGAAACACAAGTAGGCAGCAGATTCCAGAAAAACAGAAGCGGGGAGGAGCCATGCACTTGTTCCAACCACCACCATCGAGCAAAACGCTCTGCGACAAGATACTGCGAGTCAGAAGGAACGCACGAAATGTGGGGCTGAGAGAACGAGGGGTCTATTTGTCCGCAAAGCCCTGCTCGGGCGAGGAGGGGAGCCGCAGGGCGGCCTGAGCCCCCTCACAGCCGCACCAGCCCCCAGACGGCTCGGCTTGCAGGGGCTTCCTTGGGCCGCTCTGCCGCTGACAGGTGGAGAAAAGCCCCTTAATCATGCCCATCCTTTCTTCTGGGTGGCCGTGAATGGAAGCGGGAAGGGAGCCGGGGAGCTATCGGAAAGCCATCCATTTGCCGTGGGGAGGCCGCCGGGCCCTCCCCGCAGCGCCAGCGCGGCTGTCACTCAGCACCGCGTTCTCGCTCCTCTAATTTATGGCCCTGACAGCGCGGCGGCTGCTCCTCGTGGGCCGAGAGAGGGCCGCCCGATCCTTTGTGCCGGGCTGCTCTCCCCTGGCTGGTCTCCATCTCGGCTCCTCGCCTCCTCTGCCTTCGGCCCCGTCCCGAAGCGCCCGTCTCCACCCGCAGGACGCAGCTCCTTCCTCAGACCTGGACCGGTCGGAAAACGTGACACGCAGGCCGCAGAGGCCATGGCTTGGCCCAGCTCCAGCCCCACGCTCACGGCCTCCGCGGGGCTGCACAGCCAGGCCACGCTCCACCGGCGCATCAGGGCCCAGCTGCCGACGGTCCCACCGAGGGGCAAGACTGGGGCAATGGCTGCAGGGGGTGGCCGTCATCTGCAGCACGAGCCCCGCTCTACAGGTCTCGGCAAGACGAGCGCGAGCGACCAGCAAGCCCTCGGCCCGGCCCACGAGTCAGCGGGGTGGCCCCGTGCACGGTTCCCAGGCAGGTTCCACTCCTGGGCTCTCCAGTAAAAAAAAGGAGCCGGGGAGCCCCTCTTCTGTGGCCAAGGGGCGCTTTCCTGACCCAAGAGGCCCTGCACCACAAGTCCCTAACCCAATGGCCGTGGCGGCAGGGGCTGAGGGGAACTGTAGTCCAACGCATCTGAAGCATGCCACGCTGAAGTGTAGAAACAGAGAGGAAAGATGCTGAGCTGGGCCCGATCCGTTTGGAAGGGCAAAGAGAGGCGCAGACACGAGCGAGAGCGCCTGCCAACCCACCTGCAGCACCGCTTGCTTCCAGTTGGAGCTCCTGGTGCTGCTGGGGAGAAGGCCCTGCCAGCCATCCCGTCTTCCCCTGCCCATCCATATTCCCAGGCCAGGAAGAAGATGGATCAAGCAGGGGGAACAGCACGGGGCGGGGACGGGATCCAAAGGCAGACACGGCGGGCAAGGCCCATCTGCACGGAGGCCGCGTGTGCTGCCAGGGCACGCATGGGATCTGTCCCGGGGCACGTCCTGCCCTGCGGGGTTGGAGGGCACCACGCCACATCCTCCAGGGCTGCCACTTCCAGCCCAAACTCAGCCACAGCCTCCCCGAATGAACCACCCCTGCCCTGCTCTGCTCCTGGGCCAGACCGGACCGGGCTGCCCAGACAGACACGCACCCCGAGCAGTGTCCAGCGCCGTGGTGCCGCTGCAGAGATGCCCCCCCTCCCCCCTCTGCGCTTGCTCCCTGCCCAGAGGTGGCTGGCCGGCCCTCTTGCGGGGGGGGGGGGGATCCTGCAAGGCACGTTTGGCAGGAAACGCCCAGCGTGAGCCAAGGTTGCGGGAAGGGAAGGGAAGGGAAGGGAAGGGAAGGGAAGGGAAGGGAAGGGAAGGGAAGGGAAGGGAAGGCAGGCCGCTACCTTCAGGCTCTGCAGGGGGGCAGGCGAGCCCCCACCAAAGCACCACAGAAGTAGCTGTGTCTGTGCGCGTGGCCACGCCGGGCCGCAGCAGAATGCAGCACCCAGAGCAGAGCCGCAGCTCCGAACATCTCGCTCCGAAATGGAAAAGGCACGTTTCAGCCCTCGCAGGACACACGGGACTCCGCCAGCTTGTGTGAATGGGCTCCCAAGAACTCTCCGAAGCCGACGGGGGACCGAGCGGGGCTTCCGGTGGCCGCGGCGGAGGCATCGGCGTGCAATGCCCTTCTCGCAAGGGCACCGGCTCCAGAGGGGCTCCCGGGGACTGAGCCTGGTCTGGAAGCCTTGTCCGCACGCCGGGGAACTCGGCCCGATCTCAGCTATGTGACGGGCACGGCGGCCGCGAGAAGTCCCCCATCCGGCCTCAGCGGAAGGAAGTCAGAGCTGCCTCTCAGGGCCGGTGTGTGCGAATGGAGGCGCCTCGGGGGCAGCGGGGGGCTCTGGGCACGGCCCAAGTCCCTGCAGCCAAATGCCAGGGCAGAGCCCCAGGCCACCGCACCGCTGCGGCATCCGCCAGCCCTCCTTCGGCCGAGTGTTTTGCAGCGCCTCCAACGCGGAAGGACGATCTCGTCCGCTCTGTTTCACACCAGGACAGGCCCGCGTGCAGCGGATCGTGGCCACAGTTCAAATGTGCACAAGGGCAAAGTAGGCGAACATCACCCAGGGAACTGCGGCAAGCGAGTACAGCGGTACCTTGGCTCACGAACGCCTCAGTTCACGGCCAAACTGGGTCGCGAATAAAAATTTCATTAAAAATTTTACCTAGGTCACAATCTCCGTATTGGGTGGCACCCGCAATCGCAGCCATCTCCCCACCCCACCCCCTCAGTGGGGAGATGGCCGTGATCGTGCTGGGGGCGGTGGGGAGATGGCCGTGATCGCCCCTGTCTTTTCTGCAGGAGCACGCCCGTTGTTGCACCCGTCCTTCCTGCACGAGCGCAACCGCGATCTCGGCCGTCTCCCCCCACAAGCCTGATCACGCCCATTCCCCCCGCGCCCCCAGCATGCCCCTGTTCGCACCCATCTCTCCCCTCCAGTGTGCTCAGGATGACGGGCGCCAGGAGATGGCCACGCTCCTGCTCCTGCTCGAGGGGAGGGGGGAGGGACGGCCGCGATCTCTGTTGTTCTTTGCCACTCTACTTCACATTTTTTGGATTGCAAAAAATGGTTACAGAGCGGATTAACCTTCTTTACATTGACCCTTCTGGGGAAATGTGACTTGGCTCACGACCAATTGGGTCATGACCGGAGTCCTGGGACGGATTGAGTTCGTGAGCCGAGGCACCACTGTAATATGCACGGTACAAAAGGCAATGAAATTATGCCTCTGAGGCGCCTCTGGGCAGGCCTCTCCATTTGGGGGAGGATACTGCACTGGCCTACTTTACAAGGTTGTTGTAAAGCTAAGTTGTGGGACACCACGCTAGGTGGATTTCGCAGCATGATCTTTCCCACTGCCTTCTCCAACCTCATGCTCACAAGGTGTATGGACTGTAACTCCCAGCACTCTGGGCTGCTGCACGTGCTGGCCAAGGATGATGGGACTTCAGTTCCAGCATCTCTGCAGGACAAGCTGCAGGAATAATCTCTCCTTTGCAAATGCTCGGCCTTCTTTACCGCTCCTTCTGGGGAGGCGCAAACAGCTCTGACTCCCGCCTCGAGGCACAGATGTGCCTCCCGGCCAAGCAGGACTGGCACCCAGCTCCAGGCTTGGCTTGAGCGGAAAATCTGCGTGGATTTGCTCTTCTAATTATTTGAACGTCACAGAAGCGCTCTCTCATTCATTCTCTCTCCCTTTCCAGAGAGCCTCCGGAGGCGGCTAAGGGTGAGCTGCATCGGACCCCACTTAGCCGCTCTGAAACGCTCAGCAGCGAGCATCTGCTGCGGGACACAGTGGTGCCAGGAGGGCTCGTGCCGGGGAAGACCGACCCCGCAACCGCAGGCTGAGCCGCACGCGTGCAGGGCTGCCCCAGCCTTCCCCGAGCAGGTGCCAGGTGCTTCCCAAGCGGCCGAGCACCCCGCCAGCTGGGAGGAAGCCCGGGCTACGCCGCCTCCCCGCATCACGGAGACGCCCCTCTGTCAGGTGCCTCTCTTCTGCGGGCAGGCCCTAATGGAGACGCAGACGGCCGCAGGAGATCCGCGTCGTCCAGGGACCGGCAGCAGATTAATGCCAGCTAGGAAGCCCCACGACTTGGGTTATTTATCCCCTCCCCGGGATCGATGCTCCGGGCAGGGAAGGGGCCGCGCACCCTGGCTCTTATCTCCCCGCGCTGGATTTATGGGCATCGACCAGCCCAGCTCCTTGGGGAAGCAGCCCGCCCTGCCCCCCCCACCCGGGGGAGTCGATCCTCACAAAGGCCCTCCAGGACAGATGTACAGCCAAGGAGAATGGCTGTTAATTAGCACCCTTATCTCAGCCAGGAGAGAGCCAGTTAATTAGCTCAGCTAGAATAATGAGGGCCGCTCGCTCCCTGGCAGCAGAGCTCCCATGAATCTTGTGTCAGAGCGAGGGGGTCGGGAGGTGACTTTGTCCTCTCCGGGCCGGCCACCTCGGGGCCCGCAGCACCGCCGCCGCCTGCCAATGGGGCAAGACCCAGCTTCCTTTGGGAGACGCCGCAGGCAGGTCGAGGCAGGGATCCACCCAATCTGCTCTACGGGCAGGATGCCCCCCCGCCATGGCCACACTGCAAGGGGGCGCTTGGTGCATGCACTGGGATGCACCGCCAGGAGTTTGGGGCTGGGTGGGAGGAGCATGCAGCTTGGCTTGCTTGCGTGATCTGTCTGCGGGGAAGCCTGCTCAGTGCACCCAGGAGATGCTGCAAAGCAGGTGGCTCGTGTGGGGAGACCTCGGGGCAGCAAGGAGTGGCGGTTCGGGCCTCGGAGAGGAGGATTTTCGGGGACCCCTGAGCAGAGCAGGCGTGTCGCACAGAGCAAGGAGGGGGGCTGCAGATATACGTGGGCGGGGAGGGGCGCAGTCTCAGCTGTGAGCAGCAAAGGCACCATGCAGGGGCGACCACTGGGACAGCAAAGGGGCACACGGAGTGGGACCGCAGGGGAGGCAGCTTCGGAGGGCCCTGGCTGGGGCACCCCAGGAGGCTGACCTTCTCCCTGCCCATGCTCCCCTGCAGCTCCACGCCACCGCCTCCCACTCGCCATGGCTCCCACTTGCGGCCACAGCGCCTCCCGTCCCCCTTTGCACTTCCACCATGGCCTGGGCCGGAGCAAGAGCAGGAGAACCAGCCGCCTGCAACGGTGCGGAGCAGGGGCAGGCCGAGGGTGCCCGTGGGGGGCTCTACTGGGTGCAGGCCTTGGCACCTGCCCACCTTCGGCACCAGCCCTGGGCACTGCAGCCCCTCTGGAACGCCCACACCCCACCTTGAGCTCCATGGCAGGGAGCAACACGCCGCCCCGAGGACGCTCAGCGGTCGGAGGGGAAGGGACACAAAGCAGCCCCAGGCTCTCCAGGAGCAGCCCCACGGTGCGGGCCATGCATGCGTGCAGGAGCCAGGCCGCC
Organism: Varanus salvator macromaculatus; assembly: GCA_023646645.1. NCBI lineage: Eukaryota > Metazoa > Chordata > Lepidosauria > Squamata > Varanidae > Varanus > Varanus salvator. The sequence continues at coordinate 1,147,640 of JAIXND010000827.1, read as the reverse complement.
GCACAGCACTTCCTTTGCTCTTGCAAAGTGCGCATCTCCATCGGCGTGGCTTGCACGGGGGAGCATCCGGCCGGGCAGGGGCTCCAGGCGTGGGCGGCCCTCTCCAGCCGCCTCTGTCCTGCAGGCCCCAGTGGCAGGGAGAGATGCGCATCCGAGGACACCTGTGACGGGCCCGTCAGGGACAGCACACCACGGAAACTTCCTCTCTGAGCAGCGCATGCAGGACTCAGCAGAAGTAGCCACCAAACGAGGCGGTCCAATGGCAAGCAGCCCTCGCAGCTGGAGGGGGCGCCAAGCGGCCACCGGCCCCTTCCAAAGAGGGCTGCCCCCATCTCTGTCCCCTGCCCTTGAGCTCACTGACTCGAGCAAAGCGTGGCGCCAAAACACCGGGGCCCGGAGTGCCGGGCAAAATCCTCGAGTTTTTCCTCTCGCTCCACGACTTCCTGGGCTGAACCCTGGCGCTGGAGCCGAACGGGGCACAGGCAGCGGGGGGCTTCTCTGCCCACGGCGGGCCTCGGGGGCGATGCCTTCCGCCCGCCCCGGAGCACCAGCGGGTCATGCGCAGCCCTTGACGGACAGCGGCTGCGGCATCGGAAATCGGTGCGGGGTTTTGTTATCAGGGCCAGGCGGGAGAAATAGGAAGCTCCAGCAATTGAGGCGATTCGATAAATGCTTTAACCTTTGACCTCTCCCTCCCGATCCCCCTTCGAGCCACGGAACAATTTTCAAAAGCTTCCCAAACTGCAGCCAGCGCTGTCCGGGGGCCGCCATCAATTAGAGCCCTTTGCCAGCACTGGGATTAATGAACATGCCGCTCAATAGGAAATAAAACCCCAGGCAGAGGTTAATGTTGCACTAATTAACTGGGAGGGGGAGGCTGATGGGGTGGGGGGGCGGGGGGGGCGAGGCAGGAATGCTGGAGAGACCCAAGCGGCAGGGGAAAGATGCCGGCCACCGCCCTTTCAAGGGGCTCGTTTTCACCGTGGGGTCACCCGGGATGCGCCTCTGTCCGCCCAGGGGCCCTCCCAGTGGGTGGCTACAAAGCCCCCCCCCCGAGCGCCTCTGGAGGGTCCTGGGGCTGGGGAAGGCCGCCTTAAACGGAGACGGGAGGAGAGCGCTCCCGCGGGCGACCCTTCCCTCCTGCATGCAGCACTCCCAGCATGGTGAAGGCAGGGCGAGCGACCCGGCGGTCCGGGCAGGGCAGGGGCCACGCAGCGCTGTCTGCCCGCATTTTCCCGGGCTGCCCCCCGGCAGAGCTCTCCTGGTCCCCGGCTGCAAAGCTAAGCGGGACGGCTGCCGCCAGGGCCCTGCAACGCGTCCTCCAGGCTCACCGCGCCTGCGCCTCCATGCCCTGCGTGGAGCCAGCGGAGGAGAGGCAGGCTGGGGCAGAGAGAAAGCAAATGCCCCCTTCTTCAGGGGGCGGGGGCTGAGGCCCGGGCAATGGAACGGGGCAGATGCGGGATCTGGCTTGCAGCACTGGGGGTGCGGTGCACAGCTCCTCGCCGGGGGCGGGGGGGCGGGCACCAAGCACGCAACCTTCTCTCTCTCCTCCTCTGGCTGGAGGGAGAAAAACGTGGGCCCTACGCCTTTCTCCCTGAATTGGGGCCATTTCACACCACCCAAGGACCCGTGGCCCCCAAAAAGGTTCCGTCTCCCCACCACCACCACCGCTTCAGTTCTGCAGAATGGACCATGGGCGTCTGGGCTCCTTGGCTTCCCAGCGCCAGGACGCTCTGGCCACTGGACTCGCACAAGGCCGGCTGAGGGTCGCCTCCGCACCCTAGAAGCCCCATGTCCGCCAAGACCATCTCCAGTTGGGCCATCAACAGATGCCCAGCCCGGCAGGCCAGCTTGCCCAGAGAGTGGCCACATGTGGACGGGCAGGGGCAGCGGCCCGAGGCCCTCCGGCAGCCCCGCTCAGCACCACCCATGGCTCTCCTTGCTCCCCGCTTGGGCCTACCAGGCACGGGGCTCGCTCACTCACCTCTCTTCTGCATGAAGCCAAACAGGTCGTCCAGGAACTCCTTCCGCTTGGGGTCGCTGTCCAGTTCGTAGAGCTGCAGGGGGGAAAGAGCGAGGGAGGGCTCAGCCAGGCTGCGGGTGCAAAAGGATCTGGGCAGACTAGGGATGGCGTTCCGTAGGGGTAAGCGCGAGGTCTGGCACCTGGGGCATAGGAAGGGGTGCCATAAGTCCAGGTTAGGGGACGAGTGGCTGGAGAGCAGCACTTGTGAAAGGGACCTCGGGGTGCGGGTCGACTGCAGGCTGAACATGAGCCAGCTGTGGGATGCGGTGGCCAAGAGGGCGAATGCCACCCTTGGTTGCATAGCCAGAAGTGTGGCTTCTGGATCGAGAGAGGTATCACTACCACTCTACACGACTCTGGTGCGCCTGCAACTGGAGTATTGTGCTCAGTTTTGGGCCCCTCATTACAGGAAGGATATAGCCAGGTTGGAGTCAGTGCAGCGTAGGGCCACAAGGTTGGTGGCTGGTTTGCAGGGGATGGGGTATGAGGCGAGACTGAGGGAACTGGGTCTCTTCAGCTTGGAGAAGAGGAGACTCAGAGGGGATATGTTGGCAACATACAGGTATGTGAGGGGGTGTCACACGGAGGTGGGGAGAGGCCTGTTCTCCCCTGCAGAGGAGGGCAGGACATGTTCCAATGGAGCAAAGCTCAGGGAGCCAAGGTTCAATTTGGATGCCAGGAAGCACTTCCTGACAGTCAGGACCCCGAGGGCGTGGAATGGGCTTCCACGGGAGGTCGTTGAGGCCCCATCGGTGCGGGTGTTCAAAGACAGGCTGGACATGCATATGGTGGGCATGTCATGAGCGGAGCCAGCTGGTGCCGGAGGTCAGACTAGATGGCTCGGGAGGTCCCTTCTGACTCGCTCTGTTTCTATGTTCTGTGACTCAAGATGCCTGCCAATGCTCGGCATCCGCCTTCTGGCCCCAGGCGGCATCCCAAGGTCCCAGAGGGAGAACAGGGAGACTTGTCTGTCGTTGGGGAAAAGTGTGTGTGTGGGGGGGGTCACAACACCCTAACCCCAGTAGGTCTTCCCCGAGTGTAAGAAAGATTCCAAGGCTCCACCCATGACATGGTAGGCAGCATGCTTTGCCCAAGGGGTGCGCAGACACGACTCCATAAAAGCCCAAGGAAAGCAAAGCTTGCACAGAATTTGGCCAAGTGCAGAGTTCTTTGTACGGCACAGAATCCAGTTTCTAGGCCTTATGGCTGGAAGGTGCATTTCCAAGTCTCCAAGTGAGAAACCATCAACATCTCAGAAATCCAGAAAATGCTGTCCAAGATGGCGAGGGGTCGGGAGGGACGGGTCTTTGCCCCTCACCGGAACCACTGCTTAAAACCAGAATGCAGGGTGTAAAGGAGGCAGCTTTGCAAAACACATCATGCACAAGATGCGCCTCTCTGCTTCCTCCTGGCACAGCAGCACCCGTGAGGGTTGTTGTTGCCGCGCGGGATCCAAGCTCGCTCTCCGCCAGATGCCGTCAGCGGCTTTCAAGCCCAGCAGGCTGGGGAGGGCTGCTCTCCCGCCCGAATCCTGCCAGGCCCTGCCGAACCCTCTGCCGGTTTCCCCCACGACTCTCTGGCCCCACGGAGCTCACTGCCACCGTCAAAGTACTTGCATCCAGGAGCTTCAGCCCCCCCCCCGCCGCCCGCCCCAGTGGTGGGAGTCCCACTGGTGACCCCCGAATGTGCTGTTTGCAGCTTCTGCGCCGAGAGCCGAGCACATGCCCGCAAGTGCTCTTCCCAGCCGGGGATTCTGCGCGAAAACAGGCTGGCTGATCGGCTCCCAAGCAGGGGCTCCCGTTTGCTCCGCCGCCGAGGGAGCCCTCCCTTCAACGAAAAGGGGGCTTCTCCCTCCTTCTTCCGGGAGGGGAGAGCCACCCCCCCCAAAAGCGCCTTCCGCCCCGGCCGAAAGAGGAGCTGCTCAGCACCCCAGGGAGCCCTGGCGGCCGCTCCGGCCCTTCCCAGCAGCGACCTCTCACCTTTGCACGGGGGGCGGGGGAGAAATAAATATTTGATGGCACTCCCGATCGCTGTTGAGCCTGGGTGGGCACCTGTCGGGATTTCCTCGCCCCCCCGCCCCCTCCCCCGCAGCAGGGCAATTAGCAAGAGGGGAGGGCCACCTACTGACCTCTGACCTCTATTATCCAGGCTCCAGCAGAGGAGAATTGATGGGGAGGCAGGGGGCAGGGCCCCTCTCCGCTTCCCCAGTTTGTGTCTTCCTGCCCCTCCGCACCGAGGCCCGGGGAGCGGTCCTCCGATCGATCGAAGGCCTGGCGCTCTGCAGCCGAACGCCACCAGCTGAAGGCGGCCACCTCCCCTCTGGACACGGGGCTCTTCGTGGCAGCATCGCAGCGGCAAGAGCCGGGCTGCACCCGCACCCGAGAACGGCCAGGAGCGTGGGCCGCCCACACGGCGCCGCTTCCAGGTGGCAATCTGTGGCTTTGAACCTCGTGGGCCAGCCCCCGGCCGCCACAGGCACTCCAGCCATGCCCAAGAGACCAGCAGCCTGTGCAGAGACCCGGCATTTGGCCAACCCCCGCTTTCCGTTTACAAAAGACAAGTTTCTAGTGCTTAAGGCTGCGAAAGGAGCTTGGAAGAAGGGTGGACTGCGCCTGCTGGTCCTGCAGACGGAACTGATTCCCAGTGACGAGGGTGTCACTGTTTCTCCCCCACGACTGGCCAAAAGAGGAGTAAAAGAAGCAGGAAAAGCAGATGTTCCAATTCTCTGGATGCCCTTAGAAACAGAGCGAGTCAGAAGGGGCCTCCCAGGCCATCTAGTCTGACCCCTGGCTCCAGCCAGCTCCGCTCACGACATGCCCACCATGTGCACGTCCAGCCTTGATGTCCACATGAAAGGCAAATTCAGCTTCAGGGAGATGCGGGATTGGGACGGGCGCTGTGTGGAAGCACTTCCTCCTCCTGCTCTTTTAAAGGCACCAACACACCTGGCCTCCCACTTCGCAGGATGAGAGCGAGCTCATGCAGCTGGCAGGGGTGGGAAGGTTGTGCTTCCCCATCTGCAGCCGCCAGACTCTCCCCTCTCAATCCCACTCGCTACGAAGGGCCTCGATCCACCACTGCCTGCTCGCTGGCCTCAGGCTGTGGCTACTTCCAGCTTGCCTTCGAGGGGAGAGGAGCACGAGGGGCTCGGGCGAGGACCACCTTCCCTTTGCTGCGCTCGGGCGCTTCCCCGCCACTTCCCTCTTGCTGCAGAAAATCCAAGGAGTGGGAAAGAACGAAGAGGCACAGAGCGCTTCCGCATCAGTAGCTCGAGCAGCCCTCCAACCAGAGGCAGCCTACTTCCACCTGTTTCCAGGTGTGCCGCACCTGGCAGAGCCCCCCCTTCTCCAGCCTGGCTGCGGCAATCCAGTTCCTCCGCAGGCACCAGGCTGGACCAGGACTGGGGTGATCAGACATTTGGCAGCTGCAAAAAGCAAACTTCTGCGAAGGGGCGGATCTTGTGCCTCCCTCTTTGCTGAGGTGAAAACATAGAAAAGGAGCAAGGCGGAAGGGGCCTCCCAGGCCATCTAGTCTGAGCTCTAGCCGGCTCCGCTCACAACATGCCCACCATGTGGGCGTCCAGCCTATCCTTGAACACTCGCACCAAGGGGGCCTCAGCCACCTCCCATGGAAGCCCATTCCACACCCTCGGGGTCCTAACTGTTAGGAAGTGCTTCCTGGCATCCAAATGGGAACATTGGTTCCCTGAACTTTGCTCCGTTGGAGCGCATCCTGCCTTCCTCTGCAGGGAGAACAGGTCTCTACGCACCTCCGTGTGACACCCCCTCACATACCTGCATGTCACCAACACATCCCCTCTGAGTCACCTCTTCTCCAGGCTGGAGAGACCCAGTTCCCTCAGTCTCGCCTCATACGGCTTCCCCTGCAAACCAGCCACCATCCTTGTGGCCCTGTGCTGCACTGACTCCAACCTGAAACCCCTTCCTTCACACAAGGCTGCCGGCTGTGGGGCTCAGACACTGCATTCCCAGTGGTGGCTGCGTGTGACAGACACGTCCCTGTCCTCACTGGTGACACTCCAGACTGCAAGCGGTCCAGGACCTGCCTCCTCCCAGGACCCATGTGTCGCAGCCCCCACCAGCCGCTCTCGGCATGCCCAGCTCCGCCGCCACCCGGCTTCCTGCTGCTGGGGCTTCGGCGGGCTTTCCCCGGCCAGGCGGGACAAGGCGCCCGCCCTCAGATCGCGCGGCCCTGAGGCTGGTGGTGCCAGCGAGCGCTCCCGCCCTGCCCATCTTGGCTTCCTCCCAGGCCTGGCGCCTCGCCCCCCCCCCCCCGAGAACGTTGCCAGAAAGACTGCCGGATCGGGGCTGCCGGCCAGACAAGCGCCGGGCTGGCAGCATTCCCACCGGGCCGCTCTCTGAGGCCAGGTGGCCAGGGCAGGCAGCCAACTCGGAGCCCTGGCAGCAGCGGCCGAGAGGAGGCAGGAACGCCCCCGGAGCACCTGGAGAGGGCGGCTGCCCCGAGGAAGCCAAGGGGATGAGCAGGGACCTCTCTCAGGAGGGGCACGTCTGCCACAAGGCTGGAGGGGCCAAGATCTGCCCGCCTGGGGCCCAGCCCCAAGGGGGGCTTGCAGAATGGCCACAAGACCGAGGCCCGCAGAAGGCTCTCCGGCGCAGCCTGCCGCCCCCACAGCGCGCTCTTCGCACTGTCCTCAGCTCTCCGCGGCTCCCTAGCAGGCCCAGGCAGATCGCCACGTTCGGCGGGCGTGGAGCTTTCGGGCTCGGCTGCTGAAAACGGCTTTACGTTTCTGCATGGCGACGGTGTTTATATTATGCTACTGCATTCTAATTGTGGGGGGGGGGGGGACTTATGGGGCAGCACAGGACTGCCAGAAAGGACTCCAGATGAAACAGGCTCGGAGCTTGTCCTCCGCCCTGGACCCTCCCAGACTGGGCCGCGGGCGGACTGGGGGCTTCTCCGCGCAAGGTATTCATGGAGCGCATGCGATCCCTCGCTGTTTGTGAGACCATTTCACCTCTGGGGTCTCTCCTGTGCCGGTCAGCCACTTGGACGGCCTTCGTTTCAAGTGGGGAAAGTCCGGCGTTTTCCTGGATCCTGCCATTTCACCAGGGCCCGCTCCGAACGTGGCCTGTGCAGCCACCGTGCCTGCAGGGCCTTCTCGGTGGGAGCACCCTGGCTCCCACACGCCGCTGGCCTTCAGCACCAGCTAAAGCCCGATTTATCCCCGCAGCCAAGTGAAGAACCTCTTTTCCGGTTCTAGTGTGAGGACTGTGTTTTATTTTACCATGTCCCTTCCATCTGAGACTTCATAATTCACCCAGAGAACACTGGCTATCAGGTGGATTAGAAATGTAACTGAAGCAATTTAGGGCTGTTATTTAAACTGTGTGTGTGTGTGTGTGTCCTCTTGCTTTTAAGTGGGTCAGCCACCCCGGGCTCCTTGTGAGGAAGCGGCCACAGGCACTGCGCAGGCGCAGCACCCATAATGTGTAATGCACAGAGGCCACGATGAAGGCGGCAGGAGATACCCCAATAAATGCGATAGCAGGAATCTGCCCCGTACGGACTCAGAACGCCAACCTGGACTGGGCTCTGGCCGGCAGCAGGGGACTTGGCCAGGCTTCCGCCGGGGCCCCTTTGTCAGCTGCCACCTGAGATCCATAAACCGGCAGGGACGCGGCTGGTCCCTGCAGCACACACGCACGTGCGCGGCCGCGGAGCCGCCGCCTTCCTTCATGCGTGATGTGCTTCGGCCCCACTGCCTTGCTCTCTGCCCTGGAATGGATCCAACGCCGAGCGAAATCCATGCTGCCCATTACGAGTGATTACATAACCCAGGGGTGAGCGGGCGGCACGGACCGATCAGACGCTCGCACAGTGACCCTCGGCACTGACCTCGTGGACTCTGCGCCCGGCCAAGTCCGATGGGAAAGGAGGCCAAGCGGATGAAGCAGAACCTGCCGCTGACCTCGTGCGTGGCTGATTCCCAGTGCTTTGCACACGATGAGACCTGCTGGCGGCCACAAGCCCCCAGTCTCCCCGCCACGCACGCCTCCGGCAGGACGCCTGTGGCCAAATGAAGGGTTTTAAGTCGCGGAATCGCCCCGTCAATCCATGGGGCTGAATGAAATCCGCACAGTTCTAAAACTTCAAGGAAGACAGCTTTTCCCTACAAATGCAAGGAAGTGAGAGGCCTGCTGCATCTGTTCTGTTCTGCCACAAACAGAAACCGCCACTCCTGGCCAGAATCATCAAAAAATAGACTTGGAAGAGGCCAAGAAGGCCACCGGGTCCACCCCTTGCCGTTTGTGCAGGTCACCAATTCACGGTTGAAGCATCCCTCTCGGATCCCTTGAAGTGCTTCCTTTGCCACTCCTTATTCTAGCCACTAGCCGAGGTTCAGGCAAGGTACAAACTATGAACCACTGAACACTTAACCCCAAGCATTAACTCTCTCACACATTCAAGGGGTGTCATCAGACCAAGTTTCAGATTACAATACCGCTCATTCAAACGGTTCCTAGTCCTTCTCGTTCCTTAATCATTTGTAACCTTCTTCATCACAAGTTCTCAAGGTAGGAAACAAAAGCACCATGAACCATGCGGGAACTATCTGGAGATAAAGCAAATTAATGCATTTAAATCTTTTTTACACCATGGTTTTGTCTGTTGAGGACTCACTATATTGTCACCTGTAGCACCCCGGAAAAAGTCAGCAGCAGAATCGAAAAACACCTTGAACATTCCGGGCTTACTCTGGTGCATGTTAAGGGAGAAAAATGTCTGGAGGAAAACAGGCCAGGTCTTCCAGGGGCACTAATTTTCAGAGCTTGGGGGCCACCCTCGAAAAGGCCCCGCAAACTTCAGCAGGTGCTGAGACGGGGGCACAGCCTCACCGAAGGACTTGGTGTGGGGTCAGTGAGGCCTGGGTGGTCCCCCGACGCTCCCCTGAATTCAGTGAGCCAAGGGGGCACCTGCACATTATTCCAGGGTGGCACCAGCCTGGCGACAAACACCATGAAGCATGTTTGCCCCGCTCAGTTGCACCACTGCGAGCGAGAAACGAAAAACGTTTGGATGTGCTCTGCTGGCATTTTTACTGCTACACATTTAGCGGCCATCATGAAGTGGCCACGCTCCAGTGTAAATGAAGCTGCCTGTGTGAACATGGCCTTGCACCCAGGGAGCAACAGGCAGCTTGCACAACTTTTACAGCATTCTCCTGTAAAATGCACGCACACACACACACACACACACACACACACACACAGCCATCGCCGTCCACCGCTGGAACCTGCAAAGATTCAACAGGGGCCTGCTCTTTGCGTCGGACGGCTCTGCATGAAGGCAGAAGAGAACAGCAGGACTGGCGCTCCAAGCAGGGCTCGGGATCCATTGCACCGCTCCGGCGGAAGGCTCCAGCTTCTGCCCTCATCAGTGCCCGCGAGTCTTTCCACGGCACTGGCATTTTGCAACCTGGAGCTGCATGTCAGTAATTATACTGTCAATCATCCACGGGGAAGCCAAAACCTCTGCTAGAAATCAAGGCACAACACACGCTTATCCCTATCTTGCCAAGTGACTTGCTACGGACGTGAACTCTGACCGCGGCCGGATGCATCCTGCACCCGCGTCTGAGCAACTGCAGAGCTGCCCGGTTTTCTCATCCGTGCAACTCCCTGCTTGCCGAGGGGAGCCTAAACATCAGCCCCCGCCAGAGCGCTCCACCGCCGGTCCCGCCACCCGGCTTAGCTCTCGCAAGCCCCGGCAAGGCTGCGCTCTCGCTGGCGGAGAGCTCTGACCTGCTTAGGCCGGCTCTGCGTCGGCCAGGCAGGCTCAGGGTTCAGAACCAGGAGGCTGACTGGCCATGGCACAAATACGAGGGCTCTGTCCTTCTGCCTGTGTCTGGCCAGGGAAGCAGGCCCTTCCGCCTTGTCCCCAGATCCGAGTTCGGCAGGGCCTGCGCCGCCGGGGGGAGCACGCTGGAGACCCTCGCTGAGGGTGGTCCGACCCAGGTTGGGGGGGCAGGGAAACCCAATTTCCAAGCAGGGGGCAGACGTGACCCTCCAGCCAGGCACACAACCATCTAAACGCATCCCTGAGACAACACTCCGAGCATCTGATGAAGCCTCGTCCACAAACATTTCTGCTGTGATCAGGGGATAGATCTTTTTTATTGCTTTCTTAAAAGAAATCAAAGAATTCCTTAAAAGAAAAAGGAAAGTAAAAATGCCAAGGGTTCTTACAGCCATATAACATATATATTCCTAATCAGCAAATTTCCCAAGAAGCCAGAAATTTCTATCTTTCTGTTAGTACTTTGCTGAAGGCTGCAGAAAAGATATAGTTCTCCAAACCAACAAATTTCCTACCACTTTGAATCAATTATAAATCATCAACAATGTTTTAAAATGCACTTCCTTTGGCTCTATATTAAACTGCATATTATAGAATTATATACACACACAAACATGTGATTTAGATCAATGTTTTGGATCTTTATTTTGTATGTCATGTTTTTATGTCTGTGTTTTTTATTCAAGTGTGATGTGAATATGCCATATGATAAATAAATATAATGGAATTTCCATTTATCAGTGAATTCTTCCATTGGTCTTCTGTTTGCATAATTAGTTGATTCTGCCATCACTGCATCCTCGGCCAACTTAGTTCTGCAGTCTAGTGTTTAAATCTTTCCGGTAACGCCAGGCACTTCCATGTTTTTCTGCAAAGACTGACACGGGTATCGTTTTACGAGTCAACCCCTTTGCGTAACGCTGAGCAGCACAGCCGCAGCGTCCGTGTCGGTAGCAGCTCTGGGGACCCTTCCGAGCTGGACCCTGACAAAGGCCCAGCACCTCCGAAGCGTGGCAGGATGCGGCACTGCGAGGCAGAGAGATGTGCAGAGCAGACGCTCCGAAAGGCACGTGTGGCACCCGACTCGTGGAGGAACCCCACCGAGCCCCGGCAGGGCCCTGAGGGGGCTGGGGGCGTCCTCCCGAGCTCCACACCAGAGAGCAGCAGAGCCAACTGGACTGAGCCGGATCCCAGGAGGAGGAGGAGGAGGAGGAGGAGGGGGCGGGCAAGGGGAAAAGCGGAGCCCCGCTTTTCCACACAACACTCATTAAGCTATCAGGATACAGATTAACCTCGCAGCTTGGTGCCATGTTTACGGCTGCTCTGCTTGGTATTTATCAGCTGAAACAGGGCCAGGAAGGGACTCGCTCAACGCATCCTGGGAGGACAGGCCGGCCCGGGCTGGTTTGATGCCGGCCCCCACCGCTACCCCCGGGGGACTCTGTGCCCCCCATGCCCAAGACACCGTCAGTGCAATCGCACCTATGGAGCGAGACAGTCGGCAAAAAGGACGTAGCTCAGACCAAATGAGACTCGGGCTGCAAGCAGAGCAAGCAGGAGAACCAAGCCCGTGCGTTGCAGATGAAGAAGAGGATGCAAAACCAGCTGACCAGAAGGCAGACGCCACAGCAAAGGAATCCTGAAGGAACCGGGAGCTTCCAGCAAGGATGGCAGGCACACCGCCTTCGCAGGCACTGCTGGATTGCAACTCCCATCAGCCCCAGTCAGCCTAGGCAATGGTGGGAGTTCCACTCCCGTGTGTGGGGGCCACGCAATGCCCAACCCAGCCTAATGGACAGATCGAGGGAGGCGGGGGGCCCAAGCACGCTGTGCTTCTGCCATCGCCGGGCTGCGGGGACGGGGCTGACGGACAGGTTCGCACCACATGCCGCCTGGCACGCCAGCAATCCCACGGTTCGTTGCTGGGTTGTGAACCCTGGGTTCTTCGCCGTGGTTGGTTATCTCAGCTGGGTTCACACAACTTAGGTTACAACAGCAACCCACAGCCACGACCCATCCTCAACTCCGGAGTGTGGGTTATTGTGCTGTCTGCAGTCAATCGCTCTGCCCTTGAATACTCAAGAGGCAAGCTGCTAGTTCTCATGAACATGGAGAATGTCCTAGAATCATAAAATAGTGGCGATAAAGAGGTCAATACGGCCGTCAGGCCTAACACCTCGCTCAATGAAGGGTTCAATGCCTGTCCTTCCTAGTTCACCTCAATAAAATGAAATAAAATACAGCCTTTTTATCACTTTCCACTTTCTTATTTATTTAATATTGATTTATATTCTACTTTTAACCCAAAAATGGCAGTCAAGACAGCTTACAAAAATTACTTAGAATCGCTTAAAACAGTAAATCACATTAAAATACAATACAAATGTAACAGTTACAGAACCGAAACGGCACCGAACCGGCAGACCCGTCTTTGGTGGGCTACTCCTGCAGCCCTCCCAGCCTGGTGCCCACCAGGTCCACAGGGCTACGACTCCCATCGCTCTCAGCCACTGAGCATGCTATCTCAGAGAAGTCTGCCGCAACAGCCAAGCACCTGAGCTCTCCCCCGTGTGCAAGCCACAGACCGCCAGCCCCAGAAGACCCAGTCTCTCTTAGGGGGGGAATACTATTCACCTACCTCGCAAGGTTGTTGTAAGAACCTGGAGCGGGGCAGGGCATCCCTTTCCCGGCTGGAACCAAGAGCTCTCCCTGGGGCTGCGGCTCAGTGCCAGGGACCCCGGGCTCTCTTGCGGGCCCTCCCAGGCGTGGTCCTCGCCGGCCGGGAACGCTTCCGGCCCACCACTCCGGGAGCGCCTGCCCCCCGCCGGCAGCAGCAATCCCAGCCAAAGGGGCCGGGGGCCGGGGGGGGCAGCTCCTTCCACAGCCGCCTGCTCCCGTCCTGACTTGCAGTTTCCTTCTGACGCACGGAAGCGGGATTTGGCGTGACGTTGTCACAGCGCCTGTGCCGGGCCCCTCTTCAGAAGCATCTCAGCGATTCCCTGAATGCACCTCCGAGGCCCAAAGCCGCTGCCTCCCCAGAGAGCGCCGGCTGCCCCCGGAGGTCGGAGGTCACGGCTGGCCCCTTGTAACGGGGCCAGCATCTCCGAGGAAGCACGAGCCGGGAGCCGGGGCCTTGACCTACTGACAAGAGGAGCAGCCGTAAAAAGCAGGCAACGCCACAGCAAGCCGCCTGTGGGAGAAGCCGGCGCGGACACCGCGTCTGCCCCCTGCCAGGGCCGGGCGGGGGGCCTGACAGGCGGAGCGCCCGGCCGCTCAGCAGCTGCGGGGTCCTGGGGCTGGCTGAGCTGGGGCCGCTCTCGGGAGGGCTGGCTTCCGTGGCCCACGCTGCCGGGAGCGGCAGCAAGCCAGTGGCCTGCCTTACAAGGCTGCCGTGCAGGCGAGCAGCATGAAATCCTGCAGCACGGCTAAGCGGCCCTTTTGGACACCTCACCCCTGCAAGGGTGGCAGGGCAGGCCGGGAGATCCGGGAAGTCGATTCAACACAGCCTTTGCTGCAAACGGTCCCTCGGTGCTCCGGCAGCTACATGGGAAGCATCCCAGCAAGGGCTTCCAACGTGCGGGTCCCGCTTTGGCCCTCTTGCAGCCTGCAAAACGGCCCAGCTGGCGCCGCGAGCGGCACGGATGTCGGCTGGAGGATGCAACGCCCCCATTTAGGACAAGCGTCGCTGCTCCCTGCACCCGCTCCCCATTCCCACAACTGAGAGACACAAAGTGTACGCAGCATCACAACCAGATCCGGGCCAGCCGATCTCAGCCCCTCCGAATGGCAGCCCGCGCTCCACGAAGTGCCGTGGGGCACAACCCCCAGGCATGGCCCCGGTGCATCGCCTTGCCCATTCATTTCAATGGGGCTTGTGCGGGACAGCATGTCCCATGGGTCGTAAGGACAGGAGAAGAGCCCCGCTGGACCGAACCCAAGTCCCCCTGGCCCAGCCTCTTCTCCAGTGGCCCTGCAGGCACTGTGCGCTTTCCTCGAGAAACCCACGGGTTGGGCAAGCACGCTGCAGCAGCACCTCCTGCTCATGTTTCCGAGCAACGGAGACTCAGAGTCGCAGGGCTTCTGACAGCGGAGGCAGTGCGCAGCCATGCAACTACAGCCGAGCACCTGAGCCAAAGCCCAAGCTCCCCGGCGCTCTCTGCATTCCAGCTCAAAGCCCCTTCTGACTCGTGCCGGCACGAGATCGTGAGCTTGGTCTTTACGTGTCTGCACAAAAATTCACGCACACCTGCCTGCGCTTCCGCCCAGATGGACACATCCCCGGTGCGCCTTCTTAAACGTGCGCGTTAAGATTTTTCAGTCACCCCTAAATGCGTAACTCAGGGCCACACAACCCTTTTCCTCCAAGGCCTGCCCCACTGGTCTGAGCAGTCTCCTCTCCGCCACATGAACCTGCGGTTCCATCTTGCGTTGCGCCAAGTTGGCCACGTCCAGTGTGGAGCGACACCCGGGGGCCGCCAGCTGGCCCAGGCAAGGCGGTGACACCCCCGGAGCCAGGGAGGCCTTCCGGTTTTACAGCTCTGAGCTCCGCTTGCTGCTAACCGATGCTCCGTTGACCGTGACAAACAGCAGGACAGGAGATCAATGATCCCGCCATAAAAGTCAGGGCGCATGAAGGAAAAATTAGTGCAAATCGAAGGCGCTATAGACACCAATTCCTCCCAGGAAACCTGAGCGAGAATTTAAAACCCGCTGAAAAGAAACAAAACTCAGCAATCCAGAATGGATTTCCAAAAGGCACACAAAGGAATCCAGCCCCAACAACAGAAATGAAGACAAAACAGAATCGTTTAGAGAAACAATTGCGCTCAAAGAAGAGGCAGTTAAGAGGCGAAGCTGGTGCACAACCAACAAGCGGGAAGGAGGCGCATTGGAGGGGACGGTGAAATACGGCGGAGGAGGCAGCTGGACGGAGTGATTTAAACCAACTCCTGGAAGGCTCCCCGGCGGCTTTTGTTCCTGCAACAATTGCGGAAGGAGCCCTGTGCCCAGGGCGACCCACCACCATCAGGGCCAGGAGATTCCAAAGGGCAGCCGGCCGTGCAGGGCCACATGCGCACCGTGGGCTCCGTCCCGCGCACGGTCTGCGTCATGCGATCCCCCCTCCGACAGGTGGCGTTAGGAGCAGGGCAACGATTCAGCTGCCTGGCCAGACTGGTGTCAAGAGGCAAAGAGTTCCAGGGACCCAACCTCAGCCTTCCACTCCTACCAAAAGGGGGAAGACAGGTACCAAGTGGAGCATTCCTGGAGCAAAAGGGCACTCCAAGCCCCAAGCTGCAAATCCGGCAGGCCCAGCCCTCCGGGTTGTTCACAGTGTTTATTATAAATCGCTTGGACAATTCCTACCACGGCGAGTTTTTACTGCGCAAGGCTGAGAGCTGCGTAGTTCATGAACGCGTGTTGCCTGAACAAGCTGGCGCTGACACGTTCACCGAGGTCCCCGCTCGCCCGCACTGCCGAGCGGCTCAGCATGCTGGCCGCACACACACGGCAGACACACGAGATGAGGGGGAGAGAGAAAGCGAGAGAGCAGCCTGTCCAGAACTAAAAGCCAAAACAAGACCCCACCACGATCACCGTCGAGGCAGCAGGAAGCAGGGCAGAGCTGCCTCGGCGCCCCCGCGGCACGCGGGTCCGTTGCCACGGAGCGATGGTGGCTGCACCCTCGAGAAGGGCAGCCTGCCTCTGCTCGCCAGTCCCCCCGCCGGTCTGGGATTCAGAATGGACAAGCTGCTGCAGGTCACTGTGGGAAAGGAACGGTGGGGGCCCAACTCCGCAAGAGACAACGCTCGCTTGCGCTCCAGCCCCTCCACCTCTGCTCTGAAGCAATCTCAGTCCCAGCGGGTCTTTCTCCAGGAAAGCCAGGTCTTACTTTGCGAGGCCAGGAGAATCTGCGACTGGGACCCACCTGATGCTCTCGGGGGCTCAGTCCCAGCACGCGCCTGCATAGCGATCCTTCGAGCTAGTCGCGAGGTGTTCGAGTCCTTCCCTCCGAGTCCCCGGTCAAGTCTCGAGTCTTTACTTTCAAGTCTAAGACGAGTCTCAAACTGTTCGAGTCAAGTCTCAAGAGCCAAGCCCTGTCCCCCTGCCCTAGTGCAACCCCCTCCTCCCTAGCCTGCTCCTGCCCCCTTGAAACTCCCTCCCTCCCACTGCCTCTGTTGCCTTCCCGCCACATGGTAAGCCCCGGAGCATCTCAGTCATAAAATACGCAGGAATTTTGAGTCGAGCGAGTCGCTTGCTGCTCCTGAGCTGAGTTGCTGATGCGACTTGAGTCGGACTTGGGAACAAGTCGTTCGGTTCATGTCCCCAGAACTGCAAGCTGGCATGCGGTGACACCTTTGCTAAGCTGGAAAGACGCGAGCCTGCAGCTGGACGGGTGACCACGGGGGAACCAGCAGGGGGTTGGACTTGATGGCCTCCCAAGCCCCTTCCAGCTCCACTGCTCCTGTTTGTTTGTGCCATTTTTACGCCACTCTTAGCCAAAGCTCTCTGGGCAGTTTACAACAAACTACGAAAGCAATAGAATACAATACACAAAAGCATTAAGAATTAAAATTTAAAATAGCATAAAACGATCTTAAAATACAATAAAAAGACCAGCCCAGAGTAAAAGAAAGACTCCTGGATAATGTATCAGGCTCCTGAATGACCTGGTAGGTCTCTAGGGCCTCTTCAAAGTCTTAACCTGGTGCCAAAAAGATGGCAAGTCCTATTACTATAGATTGCTATATTCTGCTCTACCGCAGGTGGTCCCCAGGTTACAAACAACCCATACTTACAAACATGCATAAATCCTGTATGAATATCTCTAGAGAAAAGCTGTGAACATTTCGAGGGAACCATGCAATGCATCAGCAGTGGTGGCGTATTCCCCAAAGATAGCCACAGCTTTTCTCTAGAGATATTCACGGCTTTTATCTCTGGATCGTCGCAGCGATCTCTAGGGAACTATGCCACGCATTCAGGGATGCCTCATTCCCTGGCAGCCTAGTTCCCTGGAGACCGAGTAGTCAAGGCTGTTTGATCTGCAGTGCCGGCTTGAGCGTGCCCAAGCCAGGGAGAACTGGGGCACAGGTAGGGTGCGGCCTTCCCCCCTTTGGTTCTTCGGTAGCATTTGCCCTTGTAACCGGGCCCTCCGGTGCCACGAGGCCATTTGTGGTGAGAAGAAGAAAATGCCTACACAAACAGCCCTTGAGCCTGACTTCCAGGAAGCAACCCGGGGGTGAAGCACCCACCCTCTGCAGCGTGCTCGAGCCCTGACTCTCCGGCACCGGGTCCACCTCCATCCGCTTCACCTAACGTCACAGTTACCGCAAGAATGTTCTAAACTGTTTTAAGAACCGTTTTTTTACAATACTGTATGTCCACACGCGCGCACACACACAGACACACACACAGATTCCCCCTCTCTCTTTCTCCAATACCTGTAGTTACTTTATTATTACTCTATTATCATCAATATTACAATGCTGTGTTATGATTAAAATATTTTAGTGAATATGGAAGTCTTCCTTATGTGTTTTACATGCATAGGAAGGTTGACTATATATGCACACTAAGATAAACACTTGGCTCCAACTTACACACAAATTTGACTTAAGGATGCTCTCGGGAATGGAACTCATCCATAACCCAGGGAGTACCTCTGTTCTGTTTGGCCTGGGCCTGGTCTGGTCTGTTCTGTTCTCTGCTCCTCTCCTCTCCATTCTATTACACGAAGGCAAACTGTTACAATCTGAACGAATCTGAGCCATGTAAGAGGAGCCATGCTGGATCAGAGCCAGGCTCCATCCAGCCCAGCATGCTGTGTACACGGAAGCCCACCAGGGGCTCACGGGACCCACCAGCAGCGCAGGAGTGTGGGGGCAGCGGCCCGGCCACCGGCACATGGAGGCACACTGCCTGAGCCCAGTGTGCCTCCACGCCGCCACCAATAACTCCATGCGCCGGCCCAGGCCTCCTCTAGAGCCAACCAAATGGGTTGCCGTCGCAATTTCTCACGGCAGCAAATGCCAGTTTAGCCCTGTGCTGTGCGAAGACAGAGGTCCCTTTATTTGTCCTGACTCTCCCACCATTCGGCTCCACGTCTGGGTTCCAATGATACGGGAGAGGGAGAAAAATGCCCCCATGTGGTCTGATCTCATCCCTGCCAACAAACTATCATTTACTGCTGGCTTATGAAATCTGGCTTGTTCAAATCGAGGCCTGTCACGATGTCCGAACCGAGAACGTGGGCTTCTCACTGGCTTGTCTGTTTGCCTTGGCGCATAGGTCAAGGGGTGGATCCCAGCTACGAGATCTTCCCGAGCACAGGGCTCCACACAGACACAGAGCCCAAATGCGTGATGCACAGAGACCACAGAGAGGATTCCCAGGTCCGCTCGTCTGCAAAACATTTCAGGGCTAAAGCAGCAAACCGTGGGTGCCACAACCCAGGCTTCGCATTTTGTGTACACACAGCTGTGCGGCGAGCTTACCCAAATTAAACTGGGCTCAAGGGGCTTGTGCCGAGTCCAGGCAACGGAAGAGTTTCCAAGATGACGCTCCCCCAAAGTCCTGATGCCCAGGTAAATGCATGTGCAAGAGCGGCACGATTCTACCCGCTCGTATCGCTCATGATCTTATTTTAAGAACCGAAAACTTGCTCATTCCCTTCACAAAGAGGAACAGCTTGACGCAGCTGGCAAGATATATCAACAAGAGATTTGCAGTAAAAGACTCGTTAACACACCTTCACATCAGACAAAAAGCGGTGGCGGAGACAAAGCGCCGGCAGGAACGCACGGCCCGCCTGGGAGGGCGAGCACCGTGCCCAGCGCGGCCACGGGCGCGGAGGTGTCTGGGGCTGGAGGCACCACACGCTCCGGCGCAGGCATCTGGACTCTCCCGCCCCCCACCGCCGTGGGGCTGCTCCACCCAGCGCCGCCTCGGAAAGGCAGGAATGCTCAGCCGCTCGCTCGCTCGCGCGGAGACCCGCACAATTACCGCCCAGCCCAGCCTGCCCGAGGTTTGCAGCGTGGAACTCGGCGAAGCAAAAACAGGTGTGACCTCAAAGCTTTGGTATCTATTTTTCCACCATTTATTAACCTCTAACCTTTTATCTGGGGGGCGCCTGGAGATGCATAAACAAGTTTCATCAAACCGGGGCCAAAGGTCACCTTTTAAGCAGAGGCAATTGCGGGGAGAAGTGACGGGGGGGCGGGGGCGGGGGCGGCGCGGAGGAGGGCCGGGGCCTTCATTAAATGCATTGATCAGCAGACTTCCAAAGCCTTTGATAATGTCATCCTGGCCTTTAATGGGGGGAAGTTTGGGGGGGACACAGAGGGGGGCCTCCTTGCATGTTGCCACAAGCAGATGGGGCTGGGTGGGCCGGTTTAACCGTTTCGTCCCCTCTGCTTCCGAAGGCGCCGAGAGGAAGGTGCAGGCCGGGCAAGGCAAGCGTGGCGGCTGTGCAAGCACAGACCCGGGCAACTGTGCCAGAAGAATCGGTGCAAACCGGTGCACCTGTTTGCACACTCACCCCCCCACCCCCCCCCCCATGCAGGCGATGCCACGTGGAACCGCAGGCGCTCCCTTATGTCTGGGCCTCGCAATCTCCACCAACCCGACACCTTGCAAACGTGGTGGACCGCGACCCCCATCATCCCCAGCCATGGCCATGCAGCCCAGCCCAGCCCATCTGCGGGGCACCAGGCTGCGAAAGGCTGTTCCGGAGCAATGCAAGGCCACACAGCGCTGCGAAGCATGAGGGAGGCCAGCTGCGTCTTCAACCCTCTGCTGAAGGGCCACCCGGTCTCTGCAGGTGAGGGGTCCCGAGAGGCGAGCCGGGGTCCTTGTCACACCCGGCGGGAGTCACTCCAGTGGCATCCCCGTTACACTCGCCAATGCAAAGTTGATGCGCAAGCGTCCCTTTGGGCAAATCTCAAGCAGCCCCCCCCTATTTATTCATTTATTTATTCATGCATTCATTCATTCATTCATTTAGCACATTTCTATGCCGCCCCATCGCCAAAGCCTCGGGGCAGCTCACATACATACATACATACATAAAAAATTAACACTACAATATTAAATAATTCAATATTAAATCAATATAACAATAATCTGAGTCGCCCTTGGAAGAGGATCAGCCGGGTCGGGCTGGATCAGAACAAGGCAGGTCTGTAGGTCTACCCAGCAGCCCTGCGTGAACAGTGGCCAGGAAGGCTCCTGCCCAGCCGCACAGCCAGCCACAAGGACACGGGCGCAGGCCTCGCCTCGCCTTCTTGAAAGCCGCCACCCAAGCAGAACCTGCCCGCTCCTCTTGGAAGCCCTTTCAAGCCAGGGCCGGTGCCAGTGAAATCCACACACTGAAGATGGGCCAAGCCTGCAGAGCACTTCCCCACCTCCATGGCGGAAAGAAGCGAGCACGCACTGCCCGAAACCAGAATCCTTTTCGAGCCGCCAGCATTCGGGAAGGATCAGGAAGCTCAGCAGGGCGAATTCTGCAAGAAGCAGCATCCACGCCTAACCTCCCAAGCGTGTCTGTTCAGAGGCGGGACCGTTTACTGCCAGGTAAATGGGGGTCAGGATCACACAGGGAGCAGCGTATGCTCAAAACCGCTGCCCTTGCTCTCGTGCCTTTATGCTCGGCACGCGATCGGGAGGTGCTGTTTCTGTGCTGTCCACAGCCGTGCATGGGAGAAGCCAGCCACCTCTCCAGCCACAAGCCGCTGGATCTCCGTCTGGCCTGGGCTCTGAGAAAGCAGCTCCCTTTCTCCAGGTTTCTGAGAGCCCTCAAGCAAAGCACCATCAATGCACCCTTTCCCGAAAGCATCGAGGCTGAGCATGACGCCAAGAGGGGAAGGCCAGAAATGCTGAACGTGCGCTTCTCTCTGTATGCCGTTCTTCCACATGATGCTAACTGCGCGTACCGGGAAGTACACGGGATGCAACCCGCGGCCTTCGCACAGCTTCCCATTTCACATCAGCTGGGCTGCTCGGCAGGCAGCGTGCCAGAAAGAGGAAACGGCGCGCAGGCTGCAGCCGGTTTGCCTCCTGGTGCTCTTGGCACAGTGAGAGGCAGGGGAACAACGCCAGGCGGCGTTCACCCCCTGGACCACTGCAGTTCCTCTTCACATTAACGAAGGTCATTCTGCGACTTCCGAACGCCTTCCTGGCCTCGTGAGTAGGTCTTGCAAGGCTCTGCGCGCCGGATCCGTGACGTCCTCAGATCAGAAACCCTTTTGCTGTCCAACAAAACATGACATTCCAAGAATTTAAACACTCATTTTAATCATTGCGCGCCCTTCTGCTTGGCCCAGCAGAATGACCACGCTTCAGCGGTCGGGTGGTAGAAAAACACAACGAACGGACTAAATGAATACACGCCTTTGGCGGAGGACTTGGTCCCTGTGATGTCGACGGAGCCTGCAGCCAGGTAAGGGCCAGTAAAGCCACAGCCCGGATTCTCGCTTTCATCTTTGCAGAGGTTGTCAGGGATGGATGAAGACATGCATCAGAACACCTCCCAAGACCACAGCGCCTCTCGCACGGGGCCGTGGGGGGAATCCCTCGGCTGGCTGGCTGCAGCCACCGGAGGAATCGCCAAGAGCAGGCGCGAGGCAGGCGGGAGCCGGCCAGGTTGGAACTTGTCCAGGAGGCGTCAGCGCCAAAGCGGCACAGATCTCCAGCGTGAAAGGTTCAAGGCATGGAGGCCAAGGTCCTGGGGCAGATTAGAGGGGAATTATTTACACTGGAGGGGAGGCAGATAAGGCCCCGTGTGGCCGGCTCTATAAAATAATGGGAAAACGCCGATCACAGACCGACTCGCCGCCTCCATCCTGGAGGCACAGGCCAGCAGGAAGGGGCCTGCATCAGCCCCAGAGCGATCCCACAAAAGCCTCTTCTGGCCAGTGCAGAGCCGGCCCGCGCAACTCGCTGCCATGCACAAATGGGGCAGCGAGCCGCCTGCAAAGCGCTCCCCACTGCCGGGCTGCATGCACGGCCAGGGGAGGGCAAGAGGTGCACTGGAGCTGGAGAAACCCGGGGTCAGACCCTCCCCTAGCCCGGGCACTCCCTCATTCTCGGCCTCATCTACCTCACAGGGCTGTTGCGAGGATCAACAAGTGGGGGGGGGCTATATGCAGGCGGGGTAAGAGCAATCCATCCAGTCCAGCCTTCTGCCCTCCCAGCGCCCAGCCAGCTGCCCACAGGATACCCCCAAGCTGCACTCCCCTGCCCATGTTCCCCAGCAACCAGGGGCGGGGGGGATGGCTGAGATCGCACCCGTCTTTCCTGCACGGGTGCGGCTGCGATCACGCCTGTCTCCCCGCCACGTGCAGGGATGAGTGGCGCGATCACAGTTGTGCTGGGGGGGCGGGGGGGCCGCGATCTTTGTTGTTCTTTGCCACTTTGCTTCACATTTTTCTGATTTTAAAAAAAAATGGTTATAGAACGGATTAACCTTCTTCACACTGAACCTTCTGGGGAAATCTGACTTGGCTCACGACCAGTTTGGGTCGCGACTGGAGTCCTGGAAGGGATTGAGCTCGTGAGCCGAGGCACCGCTGTACGAATCAAAGCGTCCCACACAGCCCTTTCTTCCTTCGTAGACGTGATGTAGCAAAGGCAGAAAGAGCCACGAGAAACACGGGAGGGATGCAAAGGAAAGGCCCCCGTGCGATTTCCCAGACGTGGCCAGACAATCGCACAAGAGAAGCCCGTCCGAAGGTGCGGATTTGGCATTGCGACACCACGGACTCAGCTGCTTTCTAGCGCTGGAACGGATCCAGCCTGCCCAGTAACTGACATTTGGCAGGGCGCCGGGACGGCTCTGCTGCCCTGCCAGCATCCCAGAGCAAGAGGGCCCACTGGCTCAGGCAGCTCCCGTCTGCAGCGCAGGTGTGCCAGGGGACCGCAAGCAGCTCTCCAGGTGTTCGGGGTGGGGGGCAGCTTCTGCGTCCTTGACAGCAAGCCCTGCAGGCAGGGACTTCTGAGAGCCGCTCCCCAAACTTTGGAGGGCCTGCAGGCTCCCCTCCCTGACCTCGCAAACAGTCAAGGCCGCTCCAGAGAGGAGCGCGACCTGGTGCACAAGGAATCTGCACCGTTTTGCACCTCCCCCTGCAGCAGTGCGGGTTCCTCTCCTGGGAGAAGGAATCAGTGGCCACAGAGAGAGAGACACGGGGAGCCGTCCTGGAACGACGAGGCGCCCATTGCAAGCCAGAAAAATCGGGGCTTAAGAGCTTTCACCACTTCTAGGACGGCCACTGGAATTCCCTCCACTGCTATCCAGTATTTCAAAGGAAGGCTTGGCAGGGGAAGGCAAAGTCCCCCGTAATGGCGGCAGCTTTTATAAGTGCTCAGAGAGTTGTACTTTACTCCAGTAGAATGAACATTCCCACCTCACCACACACACACACACAGAGCAATTTTGCAATTGCTCTGTTGCCTTTCCTTGGTAGCAACCTCCAAGCAAAAAAGTCCTTTTTTAATCATGTTTGTATTGATATAATTAGTAACTCATTTAACACCATCGATAGAGCCATATTCCTCTATAAACAGAAGAATTAAACTGTCAGGCCTGGGAATCGATGTGCCCGCCGAGAGCAGGCCGCGACCGCTCTCCCCGCGCACGGCGGAGGGCAACCGGGCGTGCGTGTTCTCGTACGTGCAAGCACGTGGCGTGTGCCTGCCTCACACGGCTCATCGCAGGCGTCCAGCCGAGCGGGGGGCAGTCGCTCCGGAGGGGGGTGCGGCAGGACGGCCCAGTCTCGCACGTGCGAGGCCTGGAGATGCTCTGGCCCACCTCACACGGCTCTTGCTAGCAGCCCGGAAGCCCCAGGAGAGGCCTTCGCATCACGCCTGCGCTGAAGCCGCAGCGACGTTTGCAGGGAAAACGGCAGCCTGGCAGTGCCCTGGGAGCGGACGGTCAGCGCATGCAAACAGCTTCCTGCAGTGCACAACCTCCGCCCTGAGCAGGGCACCTCGCGGGGCTGCCATCGCCATGAGCCGGAGGTGACTGGGCAGCACAGGACAGCGGCAACGGCCACGCTGCGCTGCGCTGGGATCCAGGCCTGGCCGTGGGCCGCCCCAAACCCGTCTCGGCTGTCCTCGGGCAGGAGGAAGAGGGCTGAGGGACCCCCTCGGGCTCCCCTTGTCCTCCCAGCCACTTCGCGCACCATGGAATAATGCTGCAGCGACGGTCAGTGCCCGGCGTGGAAGGGACGGATGTGCCGGGGCACCAACATCCCGGACGGGCGCGTCAGGCAGCGCAGGTGCCATCGGTGCTTCGGGGCCTTGCACGGCTCAGTCATACCCCGCAGCCTGTGGCACACCCACAAGTGCTCGCTGAGCGAAGCCACTCCAGGTTGCGCTCCCTGCACAGATGCCACGGAATTCTGTGTTTTGCCTTCTCTGGAGCCACGTGAGGTGGTGGGAGTGCCGGACTGGCCATCCCCTGCCCTGCCAAAACCAAGTCCAGCCCAGGAAGACGGGGCCCTGCTGGGGGTGGCTCCTCAGATGGGCCCAGGGGAACTTGAACTGCTTGCGCCACCTCTACCTATCCCTTGACGTTCAAGGGAGAGCAGGTCTTCTACCAGCCAGTTCCAGGATTTCCCGGAGGACTCCTCCCGCTACCGTGATCAGGCCCCGGTGACCTCCTGCACGGAACGTGGGGCGGCGATTTGCAAAGCTAGTCCGGAAACTTCCACTAGCACCAAACGTACAGTAGCTGCCCGGGTGCCAGCCAGGACTAGGCAGAAGGCGACTCTGGATTCTAGTTGCTCATGCTTCCACTCACACCTTCAGTTCGCTCTGAGGATCATTTCAAAGAAAAGCTCGCATGGAAATTAGTGATGGTGCTTGTGTTCGTGTCGCCCACTCCATGCAGTCCCAAGCACAAGCTTATCTAATGCATCTTGTTGATAAGCAAGCTGCCTGATATCCTGCGTTTTACCGCTATATGCATCAGCGTACAATTTTTCCTGCGTACGGTTCTTGAGTGGAGAATGCTGTTGCTAAATGGAGAGACGAGCAAACGGTTAACAGTAACTTAATTTCAGTTCACGCGTTTGTTCCAAAGTACAGAATTACGCACATTTTCAGTTAAAGGCGAATTATTAAAGTCTCCCCAAAACATAACCAGATGGGATCGTATTACGGCAAGGCCTTTCTCGCCACCACCAGCTTTCAATGCACTGCCAAGCCCAGCTTGACAGACATGTCAAAGCACCTCCTTAAAGTCTTCCAGGGGCCCCTCATTCTGAGACACAAACAAGAGGAAGAGCCTTCTTGGTGGCGGCTCCTCAGCTCCATGGAAACTCCTAGCAGCTGGGGCTTGCAGGGAGTTAGAGTCTGTTCCTCCGTGAAAGCTGGCGCAGAAAACCCCATGTGCCCCATGAAAACAAGCAAAAGAAAAGGCGGCTGCTCAGAGCTGCGCTGGACTAGATGGAGCTCTGGTCTGATCCAGGCACGGCGACCTCGCCATTTCTCATGGTCTCATTCCCTTGGGCCATCAAAGCACCCGTTATTCTCCTGCCTGCGGTACTGCACAAAATGACACGGGGCGAAGAGAACATCCGAAAGCTACCTGGTGCAACCGCTAAAGGCAGCGAAGGGCCTTTTCCCTGAAAGGCAGCGAGAGCAGCTCTGTCCTGCATAAGTTGGCAGGCAAAAACAGTCCTGTGAAGAAGATCTCTGTGTAACCTGAGACCTGGCTTCCTGCTTGCCCAAGGGAGCCCTCCGCCCAGCCGGCCTGATTGTCATGCACATACTGTTGCTTCAGGTCCGGGATGACAGGAGGGCTTAGCCAGCCGGCCAAAGGTCCTGGTCGACCGTGTTTATTAAAGGCCTGGAATTAAGACCTGTTCGGTGGCTTTCTCTCCTCCAATTATTTCTTCGAGAAAAATAATATTGACTTTAGCTGATTTAACGTCCCGAAAAGACAGCAGGGTTGAGTCCCGCCCCAAGAGGCACCTCGCCCATGGCCGTGCGCCTTCGCCCGTGGCCGGCCGGGGAGGAGGCGCACCCCCTGCGCGCACGGTCGCTACCCTTCGCCCACTTTCGGGCAGGCACGGCCGAGATCGGATTCCTGACCTTCCCCCTCAGCGCTTGGCTGAGCGCTGACCCAGCAGCCCTTAACGTACATAGTGCGCGCTATTTAACGGCCGCTGCTGCTGCGGGATGCGGAGTTAACTCTTCAGCATCTCTGGCCGGGCCACGCTCCGTGCGGAGGCAGGCTCGCTCACGGGCTCACGCTCCGTCACCGCTTGGTCCCGCAGCCTGGGCCCAGAAGCGTCCCGCCCAAAGGCCCTGCGCTTCTTTCCGACCTCTCCCATGCCGCGGAGAGAAGGGAACCGGCCTCTGGGGAGGGTTTCAAAGGAGAAGAAACGCTCGGAGAAGTTCTCCCGGGTGGGGCTCGGCGGTCTGGAGCTTCCCTTGCTTCCGAGGAGCACGCCTCAAGTGTCCGACCCTTCTCCGCACAAGCATTTCCCGGGCAGCCGGCTACCTCCGTGGCTTCCCACACTTCCCACACGCTGTGACTTCCCACAGGTAGAGCGAGGGGAAGCCCTCCCGAAGGAGCTCATCGTCAGAGGCATGGAGGGCTGCGGAGCCACGGAGAGGCAGGGATGGCACGGGGAGGGGCTCGAGCGCCCCATCCGAGCGCCCCCTGCTCATCTCCGTGCCTCACCCTTCTGCCTCCTCGCCCTTCGCTTGGTCTGCCAGCCCCCCATGCTCTCACACGCTCCCCTTTCGGGTGCAGCTGCTCAGGGCAGCGCCGGCCGCCGGCCACTGCAGGCTGACTCTGCAGGATTTCTCTGGGATGAGGGCCGCCCCACCTGCCGCGGCTGCTCACAGGTGCTTTGCGAGGCACCTGTGGGTCGCTGCCCCTCCTGCCAAGGCCAGGCCCTGGTTAATTCACAGCCAGCCGGGCGGCCGCGCCGCATGACCTTGCGCAGGGCTTTGGTCTCCAAGCCAAGTGCCAAAATTCAGATCTGCCCCAATTAACGTTTCATGGCCACGGGGCTGGGCAGAGCCATTAATAAGTTAATGTTTATGTATGAAGTGGCTCGATTGCCACGGACGCCCATGGAATCAAAGTTGGGAAAACTCTTGCAGGCGCTGGGGGAGCACCTGATCTGCGACGCGTGACCCCAGGCCCCCAGCAGGATCACAACAGACCTCCCGGTTCACGCCTCTGGCATCGTGCTGGGCAGCCGCTGCAGCAGAGACCCTTCTCAGATCTCGGGCACCCATGGGCGAAGGCAGCCCCCACGCGGCGCCTGAGCCCAGCTCCGTCCCCAAGAGGGGGGATTCTCCCCGCACAGCTGCCCTCAATCTCTCCGGCCTCGTCTGCTCCAGCCAGCCCCTCCGGTCCCCCCTCCGGTCCCCCCTCGGCGCCGCTGCACAGTTCTCCCTGCAAGACCGTGCCCGCGGCTCCGTGTCCGTCGGCCACGCTCAGGACCCGTTTTCTCGGGGACCGAGCACCACATAGCACACCGCACACCCGATCGGCCGAGCGGTCCCTTCTGCGCCGCGGGGACCGTCTCTGGATGGGTGGCTGCCAACGCTCGAACCATCGCCCTTGCCCTGCCGGCGGCGAGCGGGACCGCAGGGGACTTTCCGCACTGCTGGCGCTGCGTGTTTTCCAGCATCCTCACCTGCCGCGTTCTGTCCACACAAACGGGTGTGAGGCGGGGATGCAGGAGGCGGCACGGCAACGGTCGAACTCTGCTGCACCCATTCAGCCCAGGATGCTCAGCACGGGCCGGCAGCTACCGCCCTGCAGTCGGGGAGCCTTCCCAGGCCTGAGCGGAGATGCTGATGGGGACCGTCCACGTCAAACGAACCTCTCCGCACCTGTGCCATCGTCCCTCCTTGGCGCTGCAGGTGGGGAAAAGACGGTCCAGGGCAGGCAAGCAGCTCGTGGAGGATCTGCGCACATTCGCGGGCACTAGAAGACCACTCCATTCCTTTTATGCCATCCTCAGGTAAGATACTTACCTGGCTGAACTGCCACTGCCAAGCAGTTTGCACTACATGATAAAAATGCAAAACCCACTCACTGAAACGTCCTAGAACAATCAGAACATACCAAGTTTCCCCAGTCAAAACACTAAAAAATTAAAAAACCAACCATTAACAAACTGGACAGCACCACTGCCAGGGAAGGCCTAGGAGGAAAGGAAGACTTTTTCAGGGGTATCTGAAGCAGACCAGAGTCGAGGCTCCCGACCCCCCGGTTTGGGGGAAGGCATTTCGTGAAAGGGAGGCCACCACGAAGGCGGCTTGCTTTCCGACTGCCATGAGGAGAGAATGAAGCAGCCGCTTGATGACCAGGAACGCCTCCTCCACTGCTCATGGAAATAAATTTAACTGAAATCTCCGAAGGCGGGCTGCCTTTAACACCTTTTTATTTAGATTTCTCCCCAACTCCATCACTTAAGCAGGACTAAAACACTGTTCCAGTTCCTTAAAAAATGACGCAAAGCCACCTCAGTGAAAAGGTGTTACATTGCACAGTGATGCTGTTCAAAAAAATAAAAATGAACCATTTCCCCACCACTGCCATCAACCGCATGGCTGAGACAGCCACGGAGAGCGGGTTGCTATCATCTCCTTATTCTCGTTTTGGGAACTTGCCTTATGGTGTTAGAGCACTATAACCCTCTTTCATCTAAGTGTTATTCTGCTAATATTCAAATATGTTAAATATATAACCAGAAAAGCATTTCAGCAGTGATTAAATGACTCAGTTTTTTAAAAATAGCAGGGTGATACAATGCCACCGCACTGCAGGGAACAAGTGCCAGGCTGTGGGGCACACCGATGCGCCTGTCCAGGGCGCCAGCACCCACCTCAAAAGCCACCCCCTTGAACAGCGGGTGATCGGTGCCCAGGCACTGATGCCCTGCGGGCTGCTGCGAAAGGGGAGCGCGAACGAGGGCAGCCCCACAGCACATGCCCGGTGTGGAAGGGCGGGGGGGGTCTGGCCCCCTGCACCCCCACGGCTGTGGCCCTCCCGCACCAGGCTGGGATCCACGAAGGCTGCCTGAGATGGGGCAGTCCCAGCCCGTCGAGCCCGCAACTGTCCACGCCGACTTGCGGCCGCTCCGAATTTTCCCAGCCCCGCCTGAGCAGGCTAGGGATTGTGGCCGGGGTGTTCTGCGTGCAGATCTAGGTCTCCGCCCCCAAGCTGCAGCCTCTTCCCTACAACCCTGCGGAGCGGGGAGCTGGGCTGCCAGCGCAAGCGACCTGAGGCAAGCTCCAGCTGGAAGCATCGAAATGTGCCTCCCTCCTTTATCCAAGAAGCTTATGCATTTCCGTCCTCACAACAACCCTGCGAGGCAGGCTAGGGCAAGAAGCGAGGAGTGCCCTAAGGTCAGCCAGCAGGCTTTGAGGCTGGGGGAAGACCTGAACGCCTGTCTCGCAGCCCTGATCCGACACCCTAGCTCAGCCTTCCCAACTTGGCTGTCTCCAGGCAAGAAGGACTACAAACCCCACCAGTCCCAGCCAGCACGGCCAACAGTACGGAGGGAGTGGCGGTCGAACACATCTGGGGGGCCAACAAGCTGGCAAAGGTCATTCTCATCACTATTCCACGCACTGCAAAGGTCCGCAGGTGAGACACCCCCCCCCCATGAGGGGCCGTTAAACAGGCTGGGGCGCTAAACCTGCCCGACCTGAGGCCGGCTTACCCCTGCCTTCCCAGCAGGCCTTGCTGCTGCCCCACACCTCGCCACAGCCCTCCCCCAGTGTGCCCCCCCCCAGCTGTGGCCTTTTTGCATTTTCCCAAAGCAAAGGTGACCCTCTTCCCCTCCAGATGCCCCCCCCCCACGACTAAACAGAACCTTTAATCCGCGCTTAATATTTAACATCATTTTACAGGGCAGCGTGTTTAATAAGCACCGACAATGCAGCCAATCAGGTGGGTCATTAAACCCACTGAAAGGTGGGGGGGCCGGGGGCTCCACTTGCAAACATTAACCCGGCTTTGGGAAAGGGGGGTGCAGGAGACTGACCTTGGAATCAACCCCTGCCTGGCTGCACCCTCCCACACCTTCCGGTCGCCCCCACCCCCAGTGGCCGGCGGGGGGGGGGCGCCCAGATCAGCAAGATCAAGCAGCCCATTAGATTTATTTTGCAGCTCCTTTCTGCTTTTCCCGCTGCGCACGGTCCAGCCGTTTGCCCTCCAAAGCGCTGGGGAAACTGCGACTTTGGAGCGGTTTGCAGCACGGGTTTCGGAGGGCCAACACACCTGGATCCATCTTGAAGCGGGGCAAGGCCAGAGGGGAGACTGAACGCACCATCATCTCGCGCATTACTGCAACGGGGAGCGGCAGCCCTCTGGGGCACCGATCCCACATTCGGCGGCAGTGGCGTGGGGAAGGAAGGGGGCCGTTTCGCCCTCGCTCCATGAGGAGTCCACCCCCACCCTCCAAATAGCTGCTCCCTGGGCAGCGTGGGGGAAGCCGCTGCTGAAACGGGCTCCCGGCTCCCGTATTTGCGTGCAAGTTCAAAATGGAGCAAAGCGAAGGTGGGCGACCTCTGGCCACAGGCCCGGCCCACCGAGATTCCCCTGCGACCACGTGCCTGGGCAGCCTCTCCCGCTCGGCCCAGGAGCTGCCGGGAGCTTGGAAGGTGGTAAACGGAAGGGTCCCCTTTGATCACTCACCACAAGTGGAAATAACACCATGCCCTTTCTTCTGTGGGGATTCCTCAATTCCGGGGGGTGGGAGGTGGCGGGATTGTCCCCGGCATGCCATGTCACAGCCCCCGCCCCGCAATTGGGCAACCTTCCCGAGAGCTCCCGTTTTATCTTTTCGAGGGATGAAGCACAAATGTTCAAATGACTAAACATTCGTGAGGCTCAAAACAAATAAAAGATGGAGAAGCCGACGCTTGAGGGCAATGAAGCAGATCCGCAAAATGCCATTTGACAAGTCAAAGGTATTGGGTGGTTCAAGCCCCCCCCCCCAAAAGACAAAATCAAGGTGCATCAAAAGGTGTACCTGCTTGCGTGGGGAGCGACGAGGCCCCCTGACCCGCAGGTTCAGCAGCCGCACAATTTGAGGGAGCTGCGCAGGGAGCGAACTGTCACTCGGACTTCGCCATCCATCATGTGCTGTGCCCCACCTGGTCGTGGGGGGACCTGTCAGAGGAACCTTGGCCCAGCCTCCAAAGAAGATGCCGCAACGCCTTGACTGCGCATGTCGGCTCCTGCCGGGGAGCAGAGGATGCTGCCGGACGCTGAAGGAGGGGAGAGCGCCGGCACGGCCAAAGCCTCGGGTTCCTCCTCCGGGAGCCCTCCCTGAAAGAGGCCAGGAGGCCGAGCACACAGAGCAGGGCCTTCTCTGCGGTGGCGCCCCACAGTGCAATGCGCTCCCCAGAGAGGTCCGCCTGGCACGTCGTCATATGCTTTTCGGCGCCAGGTCAAGACCTTTTTATTTAACCAATATCGTAAAGTCAGTTAATTTTAATGGTGTATGTATTTATTTAATCCATTTTAACCGTGTTATATTATACTCAGTCGTGGTGCAGCCAACGTATTTATTTTAGGACTGGTGAGGATTTAATGTTTGTGAAACACTCAGAGAGTCCTCTGGGCTATTGGGGTGGTACACAAACGCAATGAATAATAAATAATAATATTATTTATTATTATTTCGCCTCTACCGTGCCAGCTACCCTAAATGTGCCCAGATGGCACACGCTCCTCCCTGTCCTGATCACAGACCCCTGTTCCCCTTTAAACTTATTTTTTCCTAACTTATTTTTTCCAAGCAGCCGGCCAAGGCGACCCTCGCAATCCCGCTTCTGACGGCCCAGGCAGTCCCTTCCAGGGGCCCCGTGGCACCTCGCAGGCCTGTCCCCGCTTGCCAAATGCTTTTCCTTAACGGCCCTCTTAATTTTCACAAACATTTGCAAAAATTCCGCTTCTTTAAGAAAGCTCCCTGCACTTTTGCAGCGTGGGCAGCTGCGGGGGCGCAGGACTGGGAAGCTGCCGGCAAAGCCCCACAGGGCCCACCCTCAATTTTGCCCCCGAGGCTGCAAATGAGTCACTCCTTCACGAGCAGCCAGAGCGGCAAGCAGCCTTGGCTTGTGCCGAGGGGCAGCGGCTTGCTGGCCCCCTTCGCGGCCACCTCCCCAGGGGTGTGGGACTCGCGTGCCCCGGGTGCTTGTTCCCGAGTCCCTGGCGCCCCGGGACCTTCGAGCGTGTGGCCAAGTGGTCAGGCAGCTTTCGTGATCCGAAAGGAAGCCAGCTGAAGACGGGGCAGCTGCGGGGAGCCCAGGCTGAGCTGTGGTGGGCGCAGGGGGCAGGAAGACCTTGGCCTCCCGGCCATGTGCACCGCGGCCCCTGCAGGAGGACCCAGGGGGCAGGAGGGGCGCCTCCGCCCACGGCGCACCCGATCATCCCTCCAGAACACCCACGGGTGCTCCCACGGAGATGCTTCTCGGTGAGGCTTCGCCTGTGCAGGCAGCCTGCCTCGAGCACGGATCCTGACCACACCGATCCCGCCCAGACCCGCTGCGGCAAAGCAGCTCAGGACGGGTGCCAGGCCTCCGCAGCAACGCAGGCGCGGTCTCTGGCGAAGGAGGGGGCACACGGCCAGCAGGGTGCTCCAAGGAAGATGGGGCCCGGCTTCCGTCCAACGGCTCTGCTCTCGTCTCCGTCGGAAGAGGAATCCCCCCCAAAGGGGTCCTGCTGTGCGGCTCCCCCGCTGCCCCCCCTCCCCGCACGGGCCTGGCCTCTGTGATCAGCTCAGGCCCGAAGTCGACAGGAAGTCAATGAAGGGAGGTGTTCGCGGTGACCTCCCTGACCTGCCCTCACTCCGCCCGGCCGGATGGGCCGACAGGCCGGCCTCCGCCTCCTTGGGTTGCTCAGGGACTGCCTTGCACCGGCCTGGGAGGGGGCTTGGCGTCACAGCAAAGGGGGCATTCTGCACGGGGGAGGGGGCGCAGGGGCACACGGCTGCAGGCAGGTTTCTTCTCCGGGTGCCAGAGGTGGCTTGAAAGGAGGCTTGGACATCAAGGTCTGGCAGGGTCCTGAAAGAGGGCCACAACTCTCCCGTCCTGCTCCGACGAAAGACTCGGCTCCGCATGGGCGACAGCTCTCCCGAACCGGGGTCAGGGCTCCTAGAGACAGCCGTCGCGTCGCAGCCCTACAGAGCCCTGGCAAAGTTCCCCGTCGAGTTGAGGAAGGGGCCTTTGGGGGCCCGCTGCTGCAGGGGTGGATGCAAATGCTGGGGAAAGGACACACTGAGCGAGCATGCAGCGGGATTGCTAAAGCGTGGCCCCTCACGGCTCTCACACACCCACCGCCTTCCAGGCACCTTCCACTGGCAACTCACCGAGCATTAGGCAGAAAGCCCCCCCCCCACCTTCCGGCTCACACAGCGTATCACCTGAGTGAGCCTCCCCAACCTCACCCTTTGCAAAGGCCGCGCCTGCCGCCTCCCCTTCCCGCCACAGTTCTGCCTTCCGCCTCCAAGTGACCCCTTCAGAGGGCACGACCAGAAGGTCAGTCTGCCCGGGCCTACTAGCCATGCCAGCAGTGGGGGCTCGACAGAACCTCTGTCAGCCCTGGGGTCCGAGGCCATTGTGGAGGAGCAGGTGGGGACTGCATTCTAGTAGGCGTGCCCTGAGCGGAGCCGGCTGGAGCCGAGGGTCAGACTAGATGGCCCGGGAGGTCCCTTCCGACTGGCTCTGCTTCTGTGTTCTACCAGTGGGCGCAACCACGGGCAGCTGGGCCAAAAGTACCCAATATTTTGCTCCACTGGCACGGACTGCATTT
Source organism: Varanus salvator macromaculatus (assembly GCA_023646645.1). NCBI lineage: Eukaryota > Metazoa > Chordata > Lepidosauria > Squamata > Varanidae > Varanus > Varanus salvator. Next base: position 1,113,987 of record JAIXND010000827.1, on the reverse strand, counting down.
CTCTACCACCCTCTGCTGAAATTCTCTGGGCTGCTGACAAATATTGAACCCGTAAGAGCACTTGATTAAAAATATATGATATATGATTTATATATATCATTCATATGCAAAGGTATAAACCAGAGAGAGACACAGAGACACGCCTCTAGATCTAAAAGCAAAGCTGAACACGCTACAGGCAACATTCAAGAACTAATGAAGCCTGGGCATGTCGTGAGCGGAGCCGGCTGGTGCCGGGGGTCAGACTAGATGGCCCGGGAGGCCCCTTCTGACTCACTCTGTTTCCATGTTTCTAAGCCTTCATCATGTGCTGCCAAAGGCCTGAGAGGAGGAGGCCTGAGCCAGAGGTCGCAGAGGGATGGCAACGGTGGTGACCCGCCAGCCTTCTTAGGGAGGTACATTGCATAATGGGGGCCACAACCAAGACAACCACCTCCCCTGTTGCTGGTTCTTGCGCCTCCCTCATGGAAGATCCCCCGAGGGGCACGTCAGATGATGAACAGGCACGGCAGGCGGGTTCTCGCGAGGAGAGCTGCTCTGCCAGGTGTGCTGTTGCAATGCCAAGCCAGGTGAGGCTGCGCAGGCCAAGCCCGGCACCTCAACTCCGGCCTGGAAACCTTCCGGCAGCCACTGCAAGTGGGCAGGGACCTCGGCTGCACAGCCAGTCCTTCTGAACCTCCCACCAAACCGTGCGCCGCGGAAGCGTCAAGGCCGTCTGCGCTGGAGGTAACCGGAGCACAGCAGCTGCCACAAGCGCATCCCCCACCACACCACCGAGGCCGCTGACAGAGGGGGCTGCAGGAGAGCCCCCAAGCGACGCCGCCCGCCCATGCACAACCAGCCGCGCACCCGCCATCCGACCACAGGCTCCATCCACCAGCAGGCTGTGGCTGAAAGCCCCCCCTGCAGGCGACTCAGGCCGAAGAGAAGTGCTGCAGCCTTTTGGAAGGCAGGGGGGACCGCGGGGAAGACGGGGAACCCTCAGGAAACAGGGGTGCGTCACAGGAAGCCCCGAGGGCTGGCCTGGGAGCCCAACACACGTCCTTAAAGGAAGCTCCGCATGGCGACTTGGGCGGGAGCAAACGGGCAGCCGAGCCAACGGGGCAAACACGGCTGGGTGCACCCACCCACCCACCTTGAACGAAGGCGACCCCGGCCTCGGGCACCGGTGATGCTCCCGGACGGGCCTCAAGGGCAGTGAGCTCGGGACGCGTGTGTGGGGGCTTCGCTGCAGGAGCCGATGGAGGTTTTGCAGCTCCCTTTCGCCCAGGCCCCCACGCAAGCCCACCGCCCCGGGATCAATCGGTGGCAGCGCCGCTTTCATTTTGGAGGCGCAGCTGCGGCGGCGTTTCCCTCCACGCCAGCGGCTGCGGTCGTTGCCCACAAATCAATCCAGGGCAGGATCTGCTGCGATCATAAAGTGATCAGACGCCCCGTAAGCGGCGCTCAAACGGTCCCGTGTGCTTTCTCAGCCGTGGTTGCACCGCGAGTGTACACCACAGACTGCAGCACGGCGCTGTAGTGGCAGAAGACACAGGAAGGTCCACTTGCCCTTGCGCGGTTGGCTGGGGGCGATGGGAGTTGTAGCCCAACAGGTTGAGGCTCATGGATTGCACGCCAAGAACATCTCTTTGATCTCCTCCACAGCAGGGACAGGCAAAGGCAAGCCATATGCTGAGCTGGGTCTCTCTCTAGAACCTGCACTCTGACGCCAGGAGTTGGACGGAACAGAATTGCTCAGGAGAAGGACACCTTTCGCACGCAAAGGCCCAGCCCGGGAATGTTCCCCCAGCTCGCTGCCTGCTCACCCAGGCCCCCAACACACATGCTTCCAAGCTTTCTGGGTGCCAGAAGAAACAACAATTTCCAGTTTTTGCAAAACGACTATCTTCGTTTCTTTGTTTGCAACATATCTAGACTGCCGCACATCCACCCAGATCCTGGCACGATGAACAGCAAATGACAGGAAAGATGGAAAAGAATAAAACGAGATTTAAAGCAGAACGTCAGCATAAGCAGACTATCAAAATATTCGGGCTTGCAAGGCGGTGGAGCCGCTTCACGTGCTGCCCAGTTCCTACCCGCTGCCGCAGGAAGTGGTGCTGGGCACGGCCACCAACTCGGATGGCTCTCCGGGGGCTCTCCTGGAGGAGGAAGCAAGCCATGGCCACAGGTCCCGATAGCCAGGTGCAGCCTCCAGGACCAGAGGCAGTGTGCCTGTGCACTTCGGTTGCTGGGGAACATGGGCAGGCGGGTTCTGATGCACTCATGCCCGGCTGTCCTGCAGCTCACCTCCTGCAAACCTTTCAGAGATCACTCATCGGATCTCGGCTGACCGTTTTCCCCAGCCTGTTGTGCAAAGCCCTTGACACCAAGCGAGTTTTCCTGCAGTGGCTTCTCTTGCGAGGCAGAATACACCAGACTGTGCCAGGCAGACTTTCCCGAGTGACACGGGAGCCCCACTCAGCAGGACCTGTGCAGGGCAAGACCTCTGCCGTGAGGCAGACTGGAGAGAGGACTGTCCTCCTTGCTCGCCCCTTTCCCTGCCCCTGCCCCGCCGTTCCTACAGAGCCAACACGCATCCTAATCCCCACCCATCCCATGCACCAGGAGACGGGGGGGGGGACGGTTCCTCCGCTCGCCCGCCCCATCTCCTCGGCCAACCTACCAATGAGGAGGAACCGCTCCCCCCATCAGCCTCTCCGGAACACGGGCCCCAGCCCACGTCTCCTCCCCACAGCGGGGCAACATGAATCACTGTCCGTTCGGAGAGCCACCGTCCCTTATTAGAGATGAAAGGCAGGCCACGCACCCCGCAGCTGGGCCTGGCCGACAGGAAATGGGGGCGCGCCGTGGGAAATTGCCTGGTGGCCACATGAATTACAGCCTCGTGCGGGAAAGGGGGGGCATTTGCCGAGCGGCGGGAGCAGGGCAGTCCCGCTCTTGCAGAGGGTCCTCGAGACCCTGAGAGGCTGCCTTGGCAGGCCAGCCCCAAAGAGCTGCCCTCACAAGCGCGCCAAGCAGCAGGTTGGGGAAACAAGCCGGAGCGCTCAGCTCCCATGGGCACGCGGGAACGGTGGTGCGTAAGCCACACAAGGCGCCCTCTCTTCCTGCCCCGTGGGAAGGACAGAGCCTGCACAGCGCCCTTCCGAAGAGGCCAACGCAGCGGCACCAGGCCTTCGAGCGGGCAGGGCAGGAAGGAAGAAGCCGGCAGCAGCCTGAGCTGCAGGGCACCCGGTGCGGGAGCCTCGCGGGCTCAGGACAAGGTGGGTCCAGGTCTGGGCAGGAGGCCGGGGACCGTCTTCCTCTGCTGATGGAGACACACACGCAGCGACAGCTGAAGCAGCCGCCTGGAGCCCCTGAGGGCGCCCCGGCCAGGACCGCAGGCCGGCTGCTCTGCTGCCCAAGCTGAGCCGCAGTGGCCATCTTCAGGGAAGGTCTTCGCACACGCACCCCGCTGTTGGGATGCTTCCGGACGGAGAGCACCCAGCGCATCCAGTCAAAGGCCTCGGGCAGCGACCCCAGCCTCCTTTCCTTCACAGCAGGACAAAGGCGGAGACCCACGCAAGAGCCTGCGATGCCTGTCTGTCGGCTCCCCCTCCGCTCCCCGTCCTGCGAATGAGGCCAGGCGACGGGGCCACGGCGTCAGCCGGGAGGACGCCTAAGCGCAGCGCGTCGGAGGAGGACCTGCCAGCACGGCAGCCCTCCTGGCCTTTCCCTGGCCTGATCCTGTGTTTGGAACATCAGCCCGGCCCCAAGTCTGCTCTGCTCACCCTCCTTCTGCCATGTTTCTGCTCTGCACAGCACAGAAGTGCCTTGCCGGGGATGCTCCCCCACCCCATGCAGCACGATCTCGGCAGCTGGGTGGGCTGCAGAGGGGGCAGGTCCCACCTGCTTCTCCTCTGCACGTTGGACTGCAGTGAAACACTCAGGCCTCAGAACAGGCAACCTTCCTGGCACTCCGTGCATGGCCAGGAGCCTTCTCTTTGCCACTGCTTAGTGCTGAGGCTGCGGTTTGGCCATCCAGACCCTCTCGATGGGCCAGGGGACATCCATGCGCCTCCCCTCCAAGGGCTGCACACACACACACACGCACGTGCACGGACGCACACACACAAAGGGCGTGAGCAGCACGACTCCAGGGAGCCCCTCTCGCAAAGCCTCCCCTCCCAGCCCAGCCCAGCCGGCAGAGAAAGAGTTAAAGCGCTTCCTTCTCTCCCCCAGGGCTGACCAGGAGCTGCAGTGTTTACAGAGCGAGCAGGCCGGTGTGTGTGTGTGGGGGGGGGGCACAGCATTTCCTGCACACCCATCCGTGCTCCGGCCATCCTGCAGCAGACCCTGGCCCAAAGATCCCGCCAGCAAACACCAACACTCTGCCTGTGGGCTCCAGATCGGCCCCCCGCCCCCGGCAGCCCTTTCCCAGGCTGAGTCTGGTTCCTGCATTCTCCTCACTGGGATTAAATACTGCAAGGACACGTGAGACGAAGAGTTGCGCAGGCGTGCAAAGGGGAAGGGAAGCTCGAGGGCAGCGAATCGGATACGGTCCCAAACGGTGCGCAGGCCAGACTGGCGCCCCGCACAGCCCGGATCCGCCCCCGCCTTGCGAGAGCAAAACCTGCGGCCTGAAACCCGGGGCGCTTTCCAGTGCAGGAAGCGGGGTGCTTGCAAACCAGAGGGCGAGGCTGGTGTCCGAAGTCGCCATCACAGGACGGCGGGGGCGGCTGAGGTGCACGCCGTGTGGTGGCGGCACGGCCGTGGCTGTGAAACGCACAGCAGGCGAGCGGCTCTGAAGCGACGGCAGAGGTCAGGAAGGAAGGCCCGGCTGGGCTGCAGAGGGGAGGGGAGCCAGCACTGGCGCCCCCCCATCATCCCCTCCAGTACAGAAGGGGTACGTCTCTGGGGAGCGTGGCCAGGAGGGGCTGCCGCACCCCGGGAAGCCCTGGCTCGGATCCAGCGAGGCTCGCGCGATCTCTGGCAGGCCTGCGCTCAAAGCTCTGGCGCACATCCTAGCGCGGCTTCTCAGATTAACTGAGGCACCCCTGGAATTAGCCAGCTGTGCTCCTGCGAGGGTGGAGGGCCGCCCCGCGGTCCAGCAGCCCCCCCTGCAGTGCTGAGAACAGCCCTGCGGGGTAGGCCATCGGGCATCAGCAGGGTGCCAAGAGATGCCGCCACACACTGCTGCCGCCGTGCCTGCTGCCAGGATTCGGGGGGTCTCGGGCGTCCACCGATAACTTTCTCCAGCTGGTCTCGTCCTGCCCATCGGCGGCTCGTGTCACCATTCCTGACTACTTCCGGGCCTGTAAAGTTGCGGAGCGTCCAGCATGATGCATCCAGACAGCTGACTCCCCGGGGCTGCAAACATTAGCGGCAGACTGGGGCAGGTGGGATCCTGCCCCCAAGAAACTGCCGGCGGCAGTATTAAAACCGGGGAAAGAGCAAGCCCCCGCCTCACTACCTAAGCACCTCGTTTGACCAATTTAATGAATTTCTGTGCCGCATCTGGGGTCTCTGCGCAGCTCCCCATCATGTAGGAGAAGACTCTGCACCGATTCTGCTTCGGCCCTGAATGAGACCAAGGATCACCAGAGTCCTTACAAACCCCCAGAGGCAGGACGGGACCCCCCCATCCGCCCGAGCCCTCACGAGGCTGGCTCGGCCGCTCAGTCCCTGAACGGGCGCTCGAGTGAGGTGACCCCACGATCGGCAACGCTTGCTGGGGAGAAAGCGGCCGTCCCCAGAGCCTCTTGGAGGGGGCATGCGAGCCGCTGCCACAGCCGTAAATCCAGCCGCCGGAGCATCGCCCTCCCGACAACAAGCTTCTAGGGTTTCCTTCCTGTGTGAAGGCAGCCTCTGTTACCTCCGTCTCCCCCAGAATCCGGACGGGTCCAGCCACACCTCCCGGCTGCTTTGAGATGGCTCTGAGGGCAACTTTGACGGGGGCACCTGGTGCTCCCGTTTCGGCTCTGCGAACACACCGGATGCCACAGCATTGGCTGGGTCACAGCCCTGCTCTGCCATAAAACCGAGGCCAGGGGTGGCTGCAGGCAGGTGTCGGCCCATTTCCTAGCTCACACTGGCTCAGGACCACTGGGAAACAAGGAGGCCGGACGTGCGGGGGCGGCCGCATCCCATTCCTTCGTCCACTCACCCATCCAGAATTGCTTCCAAGGCCCCTTAAAGAGAAAACCGTTCTTCCATGTGCCCAGGTAGCGCTCGAGTGCCCTGCCAGCTGTCGGCCGGGAATGCACCTGGCCTATCGATTTAGCACACTCACCCCGCGTGCTCCAGGAACATCAACCCACTGGGTTCAGGTGACCCCACACAGGTGACCTCCTTTCACAGCCAGGCTCCGTCATCGTGAGTTTGCTGTGAGCTGGGCTGTTGTGAAGCCAAAGGCAGCTTCGCTCCGAGCTCCCCAAGGAGGGGAAGGACAGCCGACTGGGTTGTGATGTGCAGAGGCAGGGAGAAGGGCCATCGGGTCCCAGGCGCCTGCTCACGAGCAGCTCTGGGTCTGCAGTCCATCAAGATCCGCCTGGAAAGCGTGGGCTACACAGAGGCCAGTGTTTCTGCCTGTGCGTGGCAGAAGAAGGAAAAAACATGTTTTTATTCTAATTGTTCGACAGAGGAAAGAGACCAAAATTTGAGGTTTTGTGAGTGGTAAGCAAGCCGCAGAATTGGAGTGGACTGGGGGCTTTGGGGGAAAGAGGGTCCTTGACAGACAGGCACTCCTGTGTACGGGCTCCCCTCTCCTCAATTTGGACTTTAGGAAGAAATGGGTAACTGGCAGAGGGGCTCTGGTGTGCCGTTCTTCACAACGACGTTGAGATTCACGGGGTCCACCAGGGCGGAGAAATACCGTATTTTTCGCTCTATAAGACGCGCCTGACCATAGTTTTTAGAGGAGGAAAACAAGAAAAAAAATATTCTGACTCAAATGGGCACATCATCACAGGCACATTCCCCATCGCTTCCCCATGGGCTGCATATCTGACAGACTTACTGCACACACATATTCGCTCTATACGACGCACAGACATTTCCCCTTACTTTTGAGGGGGGGAAAAGTGAGTCTTATAGAGCGAAAAATACGGTATATGGGGAGGCAGACGCGACCCCAGCATCCCCGCGTTGCTCAGCTCTTCCCACAGGGCCAGCCCACAAGGGAAGCAAGCCAGAAGGCCATCTGAGAGGGGTCCGGAAGCACACCCAGGTCTGATTTGGAAATGCTACTGTCAGGCTACGCTTGCTTCCTTCCCAAGAAGGCCCTGGACTCACAAGAGGTGCTTTGCCTGTGTCCGTCCCTCAGCGCCACACTTCCAAAATGCCTCAGCAGCCAGCGCTGCCGGACCCCGACCGTATCTGAAGCGGAGTGCGCTCTGCTCGCTGAGCAGACCAGCGACCAGAACAAGAGTGCGATCCTGGGCACGTTTACTCAAAAGTAGGTCCCACCGAGTTCACTGGGGCTTCTTCCTAAGTGAAGGACGGCATAGGGATGCACGTAGGATCGCAGTCCCAACGTACAAGCCCGCCTTCCCGAGAAAACACCCGGAGAGATTAAAACCGAATCAGACAACATGAGATACGTTCATGCGTTTTAGGTCCCTGGGGCAGGGTCTTTTCTTTCTTTCTTTTCTGGGGGGCTAAGTGAAACAGCAAGCCCGCGTTTCCCCAAGCAGGATCGGGACCATGCCACACAGGGAGAGAGGACGCCCCCGCACCAAACCCATGAAAATCCCCCCTCCCGGGCTCTGGTCTCCCCAGGAGGGGAGTTTCTACTTCCTTTCTACACAAACGAAAGTTTTCCCTCCTGGGACAACCAGCAGGGCTTCTGTGCTTCCTATTTCTGTCTTTGCCGCCGACGTTTATATGCCGCCCCATCAGCTAAAAAGCCACCAGGCTCGGCTGGGGAGAGCGACCTGCTCCGGGATCGCCACACGGAGAGGCGCGCATGAGCGTGAGCATCGCTCTGGCATTCGCCTGCACATTCCCCTTTTCCGCAGCCTTCACGGAGCTGCTCCAGCCCCGCTTCTCCCCTCGGCCACAATCGCCTCGTTAAAACGGGCGCCTGGGACAAGTTCTGCGCACCGCACGGCGCATGTTTGCAAGATGCAAGATGCTGCCCGGGTGAGAAATTCCACGCTGTGGCTCTGAGAAGGAACACCCTGGCGCCCGCCTCCGCGGGAGAGCCGCTTAAAGGAGGCACAGAGTGGGGAGAAACGCTTCTGCCTGACGTCCCCCCCCCACATATTCCCTCCCCATCCCCCATTTCGAGGACCCTGCCCCCCCCCCCCCACCCCCCCCTCCCCAGCACACGCCGCCCTGTCAGTCGGAGAGTGTCCTTTCCTTATTAAACCCATCATTGGATTAGCTGGGCCTCAGCCCTGGGGAGCCGGGCGGGAGAGGGGTCAGGGATCTCCCCCCCTTAATTCTTGTGACACATTCAATTAAGCAGGAGCAGCTGAGCAAAGGTGGAGGGGGGGCGGCTGGCCCCTCCGCCCAACTGCTCTGCCTCCTCGTGGGGGAAGAGGGCTCGGGCGGGGGGCTTTCTGAGGCCAGCCCAGCCGGACCTCTGCGCGCGCGTTGCCGGTTTCTCTTCCTCGCTGGCTCCCCGCTTTGCCCCCCGCGCAATGGGGAGAATGCCGTTGCCCAGGCGGCGTCTCAGCGACGGCAGGCAGGACCCCAAGGCAGCGCATGCAGTCCACCTCGTCCTCACAACGGCCCTGTGAGGTAGCCCACGCCGAAGGGCAGGAGCACACCGGGGTCCTGCCAGTCCCGGTCCAGCCCGTTTCCCACCCTGGCCCTCAGGTGCATGCGCGCACATCTTCATGCAAGCCCGCCAGGCCGGGGCAGGTGAGGCCTCCCAGCCGCAGTGGCTCTGCTCTCCTTCAAGAGGAGGCCTCCAAGTTGCCTGGTCACCACGGAAACGGCAGAGGCAGCAGCCCCCCCCCCGCATCCCCACCGCCCCTTCACCTGTGGCATCTCCACCACAATTTCCGGTGACATCTCCCTGGGGAAATCTGCGCCGGATTCTGGAACACCCCCCCCCCCCCCCCCGCGAGCAAACCAAGCAAAGAACTCCTTTCTTTCGCTCTCTCTCTCGGGGAGGCTGGAGCATCGGGAATTGCGTCCAGTCCCTCTCTAACCTTTGCCTCCTACCACCCACATCTCTCCCCCGACAGCTGCTCGGCGGGTGCTTCATGCGCCCCATGCGACGCCTTCCCTCCACAAAGCCCTGCTTCTTCACACCCTTGATTGCTTTTTGCATCTTCCTTCCCCAATGCGCCGCTCTCCCTCCCCCGGCCCCATTCGGAGGGATGGATTTATGGCCGGTCGCTGCCGCAGGAAGGACCGTGGGGGCTGCCGGCCTCCTTGCTAGCCGGCCCACGGACGCTGCGGCAAAGGAGAGCCAAGGGGCCGTGCTGCGCGGGGGTTTTAAGGGGCTTTGCAAGGGTCACCCTGAGAAATGCCTGCAGCTCAGTACGGATTGGTGCCCTTCTTTCCGCCTCTGCTGGGGTGCCAGAGCAGCTCCCAGGCAACATAAAACAAGATCCATCCCAAAATGAACTCGCCCACTGAATCATGCACTCAGGGCACAGAAGGTTGTCCTGAAAGCTGGGAGGGGAAGGACGGCGGCCAGGCCTTCCTGGAAGGAAGCCCCTCGGACCCACCACGGACACCCTGAGACGGCGGTGGGCCGGCAAAGCCAGCCCAGGGGACCTCGACACAGGCTTGCCCAACCTGGTGCCGGGCGCACCCCCCACAGAAACCCCCAGCACATCCACCCAAGAGCCCTGCGCTGGATCAGGCCAAGGGGGCACATCTGGCCCAGGATGCTGCTCACACAGCGGCCGGCTGCTGCCCCCAGGAAACTCGCAAGCCGCACCGGAATGCAGCCCCCCCACCCATGTTCCCCAGCAACAGGTGCACACGGGCTCGCTGCCTCTGATCGTGGAGGGAGCACAGGTCCCGCAGCACCTCCGAAGCTCGATGTGGCACATCAGACAGCCCAACCGGAGAGGCGCAGCGTCGCACGCAGCTTCCTCTTCCTCCAGACAACTTTTGCTCGCGGTCTGGCCAGGCGCAGCGGCTGCATTTCCAGTCTGCAGGAAAGGCTCCTTCCCCAAGCCAGGCTGAGTACCAATTCCAGGGCTGCGTCATTCACTCCCCCACCCCACCCTGCCAAACGCAGCTTGGCTCACTTCCTCAAGCCGTGCAGAGTGTCTGTAAGTGGCGTTCCTGCGGTGCCTTGCAAAGGGGGATGCGGGTGGTGCTCTTCTGGCCACTCCCCATGTCACAGTCCTGTGGAGCGAGAGGGGACCTGGCCCATCCAGCCATGCGCGGGGCAGCGTGCCTTGCTCCAGAGGAGAACAAGGCAGTAGCGGCAGGCACTCTGGGCTACATGACAGAGGAGCAGAGGCTGAATTAGGCTTGTCTCCTGCCAAATCCCAGACTGAGTGGAAAAGGGGACCAAGGCGGGAGGGAGCCAGGAAGGGAGAACAGGCACGTCCTCCTGGCGTGGGAACTTTCTCCCCAAAATGGCTTCCCACAGCCATTTTTCTCCTCCCAAGACAAGGTGTCCTTCTGTTCACAGAGCCTCGTGGAGAGAGAATGGCAAAGGTGGGAGGCGGAGAATAGCGGCGAGCAGGAATCGGCTCCCTCCAACGACCACCGGCCGTTTGCTACTTCGAGACCAATCTCACGCTTACCCTTTCCAGACAATTGGCAGCAATCGCTCCAGACAGACTCAGAAGCCCGTCTAGCTGTGCACGGCAACAGCCTTATGTAGTTGGTCTATTTGCTGTATTTATACACTGCAAAGCGGCTTACAGGACCCCCTCCCGCCCTCCATTTTATCCTCACAGCCCTGTGAAGGCGTTAAGCCAGCCTGCCCAACGTCACGCAGGGGACTTCCTGACCAAGGGAGGGTAGAGACCGGTCCTAGCCCAGCACCCCGGCCTCCACGGCTCACTGGCCCTCGTTCCGGAACCATCCATTAGAAGACATATGCCACCCCCCACACTCATCCTGCACCTGCATCTGATCGCCTGCCCTGCCCTGCCCTGCCCCGGACTTGCCCATCCTCAGAGGAGGATGCTCGCTGCGTCTCTGCAGGAGTTGCTGCCACAGTCCGGAGGCACACTCAGAACAGCAAATCATGCAGAGACACGAGGTGTGAGGAACAGGCTGGTTCTGGAGCTGAGGCTGCGGGGACCTTCCTCCTGAAGATGGCCCATGCTCACCAGGGCTGTGTAAAGAGGGCGCGGAGAAGCGAGAGCGCCGCCGGGCTGCAGACACCCCTGCGGGGAGGGAGCTCCTGTGTCATACGCCTTCATAATCCTTTGTCAAGGAAACTTAGTGTTCATCTTGGCATTTCATTTTAATTGTCTTAATAAATTGCGTGCCCTGCCTTGCGATTCGCTGATGATGGGCTCGAGAGAAGCAATGGAAGCTACTAAATAATCGTAAGGGAAGCTAAATGACACCGGCTGCGGGAGCAGATTTTATCTCCCTCCCCACCCCCAAGCAGGGCTGTGGCCGAAGCAGCATTCCTTACATTGCTTGGGCCAAAGCTGCCGCGGCAGAGCCGGCAGGCAGGGAGGTGAGCGGCCAGAGAAGCCGCCGAGCCGGCCAGGAGAAGCTGACCGGCCAGCGATGGAGGCACTGACCTTTAACACCCATTCGGCCTGGGTCCCGGGGAGAGGGGGACCGGAGGCAGGTCTGACATGCAGAATTTCTGGCTGGGGGGCTGAGCAGGGAGGAGCCTCTTCCCGACACACCGGGGGCCTTTTTGCAGAAACATTCCACACAAGCACACGGAAGCTGCCTGCTACGGAGCCAGGCTGCCGGTTCATCAAGGGCGGTATTGCGAGCACGGACTGGCAGCAACGGGTCTCCCTCCCAAGTTCCAGGCAGGAATCTGACCTGCTCCACCTGGGGATGCCAGGAATGGCCTTGCCTGCGTCCTGCAAAGCGCCTGCTCTGCCACCAAGCTAAGGCCCTTCCTGTAATGACAAAGTAAGATTCTAGTCCCCATGGTTCTGAATCAAGGCTCGCTTTTAAAGAGAAACCTAAGAAGCTGCTTTATTCAGCCCTTGGGTCCATCTGGCCTGGCATTGCCAACACCATCTGGCAGCAGCGACTCTCCAGGGAATCAAACAGGGATTTTCCAGCCCCACCTGGAGATGCCGGGGTTGCTCCTGGGTCCCCCTGCAATGCAAACCAGCCGCCCTGCCAATAGTCCGTTCCCTTCTGGCAATCAGGGTTGACCACACTGGGCTGTGGCGGAGCCGCTTCGGGTCCTGCCTCTTCCACCTCAACCAGCAACAGGGAATCCGAGCGCCAGGAGGCGAGACAGAGCTCCTGCCCCGCCTCCCCAATAAAGCCACAAGTCTTTCATTTACAGCCCAGCGAGCGCCAGTGAGGCAAAATCCTTCAGATGAAAGCAGACCGTGCACACGACCTGCAGGTGGGGAGGGGACAGCAGAGCAAAGAGTTGCAAAGCGACCAACAACACAGGATGTGTCGAGCAGTGCGGCTGGAACTCGCTGGAGTGCTTAGATCGCACCGCAACCCTCGTTCCAACTCGAATCCGTAGGAAATGGCGCGCGTTGCTCCTCGCGTCAAAATCCACACGCATTATCACGTCCATTTTCACAAGCTATGCATCCGATTCGGGCATTTCTGCAGCGTAAGCGTTTGCCTCCTACTGATGAAAGCGTATCTGTGCACTTTTTCCAAATTTCATGTGCGTTTCTCAAACGTTCACATGCTGTCGAACACAATATTTGGGGGTCTGTGCACGCTCAAAGATGTGCAGGCAAACATACAGGCAAAGCTCCCGAAGGCCGTACTGCACCGGCGGATGGAGCCGGAGGCCCAGGAGCAGGGCAAAAAATGCAGAGAAAGGGGTCCCATTTGGGGTACGGCCCCTGCTGCCAGCCACTGAGCCAGAGAAGGCCGACTGCAAACTTTCAGGATTGCGGGGCGTGCACAGAGGCCAGGGACTCTCCAGTCGATGGCCAGGCCGAGGGATCCCGGGGGCCACACACGGCAGTCCATCTTTGGCCCGCGGGCCTCTGGTTCAACGCCCTGGCCATAGAATTCCTGTGCAGGGGAGGCTTCCTCTGGGGACACGCCTGGAGTGCACGAAGCGATAGTACACGTGAACAGCACGCAGCCCGCACAACGGACCGCCGCAGCTCCTGCTTGCCACGGCTATCGTGGCTTGCCCCTGCTGGCTCCCCTTCCCATGCCTGCAGCCTTTGGCCACCTGGCACCCGCCAGATGTGCCCCCCCTTGCAAGGCATCTGGAACGCAAGCAGCACACTGGGAGGGGAGGAGGGAGCGATTCTGCTGGCGTCTTCGTCCACCCGAAGAAGCCATGGCCTGGCCCTCTTGGGGAAATGCTCGGCCGGAGTCCTTCAGTAAGAGCTCCGGAGGCAAGGCCGTGCACTGGACTGGACTGCAGGGGAAAGGTGGGTGCAGGAAAGACGCGGGCCTCGCCGCACCCACTTCCCGTCCCTGCCAGCGCTGCAGGCCACCACGGGTACCACCTGGAGTGGGTCAGGAAGCCTGGGACTGGGAAGAGGGTTTGCACATAAGCAGCTGGGGGCAGGGGTGGGTGCTGCGCCAGGGGATCCAGGCGGGAAGGCACAGGTGGGACGCAGCAGCATTCCCCGGGAGCTTGGGAGCCAGGTGTTGCTTGCACCCGCCCCTCTGATGCGGGAAGAAGCAAGTCTTCTGCACCAGCTTCTGTACGCTGAAGAACAAAGGTCTAAACGGTGTCACAGAGCAGGAGGAGGACAGGAAGAGGCGGCCGAATGATCAGGGGGACGGAAACACTGCCAGCGCCTGCCTGCCTAGGAAAAGGGCAGGTGTGAAGTCACGTATGATGGAGAGCAGGGGTGTCCAACCCGCGGCCCGCGGGCCTCATGTGGCCCGGGACGGCTATGAATGCACCCGACACAAAATCATGAACTTACTTAAAACACTCTGAGATTTTCTGCTATTTTTTTTTTTTTTTGATAACCTGAACGTGCCGTTCTCAAGCATGTACTTTCTAGACGACGACGTCGTGTCGCGATGTCACGTAAAATAAATGTACCTATGCTCTCACTACTTGTACACATGCGTGGCTTCATTTTTACAGCGGTGTGGCTTCCACTGTGTTACCTTCCAAGCGCAGACAGTCGAACTGACACCATCCGACGTTACATGCGCTCGTGGTGACTTGGCAATAAAACGCAGCTATTATAAATAATAGTTCAACCTACCTTTGCAAACAATTTTATACATTTTGACACATTGGCTAAACACGGTCCTGTGAACAGCAACAACATGCAGCCTCGCTTTTTGATTTAATACAAGAATTTTAAAAGAGATTTCAAGATTTCCAGGAAAATAATCGCTATTTTGGTATACCTGCGACTCGACATAAACATGTTACCTGCCGATTTTCAAATGGAATGCGAGGAGCTGCAATTCAACGCATTCTGAAAAAAACTGATCACGCTCTTTTACAGGTCCTGTCTTCCCCAAGACAAACAACCCGTGCTTCACGATCACACCTTATTCACGTCCTTGCTTTTTTGCAGCATCTACATCTGTGAGCAACTGTTTTCAAGAATGAAGCACTCCAAGAGTAAAATTAGAGCCAAACAATCTGACGAGCACCTTGAGAACTCACTGGGAATTGGAACTACTTCCACTTAACCAGGTGTTGATGTTCTAGTTCCTCAAATACAGTGTCAAGCATCCCACTAGGTCTTATGCTGCCCTCTTTTCTCATACTTTTATAGTAAAAGATATCCAAAAAATCAATGAAGTTTCATTCCTTAGATATGTTCATTTTCTGTATTAGTGATTGCAAACTCGGGACCTGCTCGACAATTTTAAAAGACGCTCTGAACGGGGTGCTGCATAATTAGGATTATTATGCGAGGACTGTTTTGCTTATTGGGGGTGGCGCATAGCACGAAAATTATGCGCAGACCCTTTTTTTTGCTCATCACCTTTTGTTAGTGTTTGTGCATTTAATGCGCGGCCCAAGACCATTTTTCTCCTTCCGATGTGGCCCAGAGACGCCAAAAGGTTGGACACACCCGGAGTTGAGCAAGTACAGGAGGCAACATTTTTCTCCTCCTCCTATGATCCTAGAACCCGCAGGGCGGTGGGAGGGTCAGGGCACATGAAGGGTCCTTCCCACAGGTCAGCTATGGGATTCGCTTCCATTGCTCCGGCGCCTTCCTGGGAGCTGGGCACATTCCTGCAGGAGACGGCTGCCGAGGGCTACTAGCCCTGATCGCCACAGGCTGCCCCCAGCGCAGAAGCAGTGTGCTTGTGGACACCAGCTGCTGGGGAACATGGGCAGGAGGGTGCCCTGCACTGAATGCTTGGAGCCCCCACCACCACCCCCACAACACACACGCTGGCCTGGTCCAGCACAGCTCTTCCCCTGCTCTTGGAGAAGCAAAGGGAAGCTGGATTAGAGGGACTAAAGGCACGCCCAGATTATGGGGAGATGTGCAGCAGCAGGAGGGGGGGGGGGAGGCAGTGGGGGGGGAGGAAAGAAGCCAAGCCAAGGAAGGGCTTGGAAGAAGGAAGTCCCTTGGCGAGCGGGCAAGGACCGCTGCTGCGTCCAGCTGGGCAGCTTCTGCCCCGGAGATCCGGGGAAGGGAAGCCTGCTGCCAGAGCCTGGCCGGGCGACAGTGGGAGGGGGAATGGCCCACTCCCCTTTAAGCAAGGGGAGGGGGCACAGACCTCCTGCTAAGGCAGGTTCGGGCTGCCTGGAGCATGAATTTGGCTTAAAAGGAGGGGCGCGCGTCTTCTTTGAAAAGCAAGCTGGGTTCCTTCCCTGCCACAACTGAAATTTGCTGCACTCGGCCTGCGTCTTTCTTCGCACACTGACCCCTCCTTCCCATCCATTTTACAGGTGCAAATATGGGGGGGGGGCACACATTGGCACGCAGATGCTCATCACCCAACACTCTCTCCTATCAAGAGGGGAGGGTGACCTTGGAAGAGGAAGGGCATGGCTCCGAGCCCCCTGGAGAGACGGTGATGAGGACACCTGCATTTATAGCCCCCCCCCACTTTAGCTCCAGGGAACACAAGGGCAAGGTGCCCGATCCTGCTCCCCTTGATCCCCACAACAACCCTGTGAGGTAGGCCAGGCGGAGAGGCAGGGACTGGCCCAAAGGGAACGAGTCTCTGTCCAGAGTGAAGCTTGCCTGCTCTGGAAAGGCTGGACTGGCAGAAGGTGCCAAGATGGGATGGAGATAAATTCAGTACATCAGGAAGGGCTGGGGGGGGCTCCTGGTTGGGTCAGCTGATTGCCCCCCCCCCACACACACACACACACACACAGGAAACAGTGGCCAGGTTGGCCGGGATAAGCCCTTGGCTGGTTCCCAGCCTGCGATGAGCCCCACAAGCAGGCGAGGATCCGGGCGGAGGCGCCCCTGCCAATGCGCTCCCCCTGGGCTCTTTGGGAACACGAACAAGGGCTGCCGGGTGCGTGCTGGATGCCCAGGCGGCCCCTGCTGCTCTCCCGGCTTTCGCTTGTCCGACTTGCGATTCGGAAAGGCTGAATTGCCACTTCTGTTGTTTACCTCCTGGCCTCAGAAATTTAAACTGAATGATGCCAGCATCCGCCCGCCCCCTCCACCGCTGGACCGTGTCCCCCCCTCTCCATTTCCTCAAAATTGATTTTGGCCCCGAGAGTAAAGAGGTCCCAGCCCCCACACTTAGGGTATCGGAAAACGTTTGGGTGCAAACCCAGCCTGGATGGGGGGCGGGGGCTGCCACTCCCCAGCAGGCTATTAATACACAGCAGCTGTACAATAATACTAATACTAATAATAATAGCCTGCTGGAGGGAGGGCATGACTGCAAACCGATCGTTTTCCAGCACGCAGCCATTTTTCAGTGCACGTCTGAGTTGCCAAAGCGCCACCGAAGGATCTCCGTTTCTTCCTGCGGACGATCGCAATTCCCAGGCTGTCCAGAAGCCAGGAGTGCCCCAGCTCTGGGATCCGACAGGCAGGGCCCCCCACCTAGCCAGTCCCGATGAGAAAGCTTTTCACAGCCTGCCCACCTGTTGCCCGAGCCACGCGGGGGGCAGCACACCTGTGAGCAGTGCCGTCCACACCTGCCTCACCAGCTGCGCATAAGCAGGGTGCCCCTGGCTGTGCAGGCTCGCGCGCTCTCTCCCTGTCCCCGGGTTCAGCTGCCTCTGCTTTCTTTGCTCACCGTTTCAGCACCAGCCTGCAAGGGGCTTCAGGGAAAGATGGCAGACGGCAGACACTTTGCCTTAAACGTGGATTGTCTTTCAGGGGCTCAGCTGCCCCCCGCCACCCTCCCTGCAACACCCATCCTCCCCAGCACAGCCAACGGCCAGCTCCATTCACCCACTGCCAGTATAAGCTTTCATGCACAAAAAGCCAAAGGCCCACACGGGCTGGAGCAGAACTGGGCAAGGGAGGAATCCCGGCTGGGCACAGGAAGGCAGGAGTGCCACCTCCCCACACAGCTTGCGCATGGCAAGCAACCGTTGGAGTCGTCCGGTTTTCATGTGGCCGGCTGGCACGCCCCAATCTCAGCGCACATCTGCACAAGCCCAAACAGAGCCGTGAGGACACCACACTCCCGCGAAGTGGGAGATGCCACACCGGGCTCTTTCGGAGCAGCAGCAACGAGAGCGGTGCACCAGTGACAGTGACGCGCCGGTTTGTGGCAGATTGGCACAAATGCAGGGAAGCAGGACGGGGCTTTCCCTGGAAGCAAGAATGGCAAAGCTGCGGCCAGCGAGCTTCGGACGGGGCAGGGCG
The DNA here is from genome assembly GCA_023646645.1 of Varanus salvator macromaculatus. Taxonomy (NCBI): domain Eukaryota; kingdom Metazoa; phylum Chordata; class Lepidosauria; order Squamata; family Varanidae; genus Varanus; species Varanus salvator. The sequence goes on along the minus strand of JAIXND010000827.1, from coordinate 1,096,159 downwards.
AGGCAGTCCGGGGGCCTCCATCCACAGGGTCCTTGTAAGCTGCACATGACTCGACACGTAACGACGACAAATAGGAAGTCAGCAAACGAGAAGCAGAACCAAGCGGAAGTCAGCCCTGTGCTTCCTTTTGTTTGATGGGGCCCCTGCGTCATGGTAACACTTATTTGCCAGACTGGTTGGACGCTAATTAAAAGCTAGGCACGCATTTCAGCCGATCTCCTATTTTTCGTGGAAGCTCAGCGCATTTTACAAGCGGAACCCGACAGACAGACAACTTGAGCCCCACGGAATTTACTCCCAAGCAGGTGCGGTTATGCGGATCCTCCTGACGTGAGGTGCTGCCGCCTGGGTGGGCGGGCAAAAGTGACATCAGACGAGACCCAAACCCCAGCCGCATTCACAGAATTTCAAGGACAAGCATTTCGGGGTTCGGACCATGGCATCTTCGCCTCGCAACCCTCCGTTTGTCTTTCCTTCCTTGTCACCAGAGGAATCTATTAAGGAGAGCAAGGCAGGGTAGGGAACACGCCAGGCCTCCGCTCCCCGGAAGAGCCCAGCATCTCCGGGGACGTCACGGGCGACCTGCAGCCCCCAGCGAGGATTCCTCTCTCCCAGGAGCTGACTCCTCGGGGAAGCAAAATTGCTCCCCTTGGCAGCCCGGGAGACACGGACGGATTTTTGCTTTGAGACACTTTCAATACTGGGAATAGACTCCTGCACTTGTCCTGCGCAGAGAGACACGGCGGAGAGAGTTCATCAGAGCATTGGCAGAGTAGCTCCTCCTCGCTGAGGAAACGGCAGCCGTCCCCGGTGCCTTTGGGATAAAGGATTTCACAGCATCTGCTGGGACGAGTGGACGCCCCAGCGCCGGCTTCCCGGCCCAAACCTTCTCCGTGGCAGATGCCTCCTGGAATGCGCTGCGGGACCAGCTTCCCAGGAGGCAGTTCAGCCGTCCGAATGCCACCCCGAAGGGCTCCCGCAACGAGACCCCACCAACGCGTGCACCTCATGCGGCTTCCAGAGGCGGCCAGCCTTGCCTGCTGCATCAAAAGCCCACAATGTTTTCGGCAGAGCTACACCGCTTCTGCCCCGGGGACACAGGCTCCTTTCCTTTCCTTTTGTCCTGTTTTCAGTCATTTTTAAGTTGTCCCAGTACCTTCATTTTCTTGGTACCTTTGAACGCATGTTCCCCTCCCCACCCCCGCCAAAAGGAGGAGAAAGGCGTCTGCCGCAGAGGAGGGCCCTCACAGGTTTGGCCTGCTGGTCCGGTCTTGAGCACAAAGCCGCCACACCGGTCCAGCGGCAGAAGGTCAAGGACAGGGCCGGTCCCACCCTGTGCTGTGGCTGCACCCAGGATGTTGCAGGCTGGAGCGCCTTGGCGGGGGGACACGATCCCTGCCAGCCCCCCGTGCTGGGGGGACCCTGTGATGGAGTACGGCGTGGAGGCGGGGGGTGGCTCCGGAAGCCGTGCTTCTCCACTCTCCAGCCTTTTCACAAGCGGGGCGCCACGTGGGGGCCGCTGACACAGGCCAGGACTCCCGGGAGCGCGGGAACCGGAGGCATTCCAGCACGGCCCCTGCCCCAAACAGAGCAGCCGAGCCGAGCCGAGCGCTCCCACCGCCCTCAGATGCGTCCTGGGGAGAGCGGGTCTGGAGAATCGGGAAGGGGGCTGATTTATGTGCCAGGGTCAGGGGTCAGAGGTCGAGGAGAGAAAGGGGGAGGGAGCAAATGGAAAAGCCACTTTGCTCCTTATTAAATATTTACCAACCGAGGAGGGGGGCAGGGAGGGGGGACCCAGGTGGCCACTGCATTGATCCTGGCCACCGGCAGCCCGGCGGTGCTGCGGGCACAGCTGGCCCGCAGGACCAACCCAGCCGCGTGCACACGTCGCGGCGTGCCGATATTTTGCATGGGCGAGGGCTGGTTTTCTGCACTCGGTGGCAGGCTTTTTTCTGCAACCGACCGGCCGGGAGAGCAGGGAGGATGGGCTGCCCCCACTCCCACCGTGCTGCTCTGACCTGCGCCCATTCGCGCCTTGCCTTGCCACCAGGAGAATCCCACACGTGGCAGCTAAGCGCACGGGAACAAAAAGGAGCGGAAATAAAAACACGGCTCAACCCGCCCTCCAGCACACACACAAGCAGCAGCACACAAAGCAGCGAGGGAGCATAGCAGCCCCAAGCTCAGGAGCCCCTGGCCTGGCTCAGGCCGCTGCTTGGATGGATGGATCTTTGCCGGCCGCTTCAAGGAGAGCCGAGGAAGAGCCAAACCGGCCTCCCTCACCCGGGAGCTCTGCGGCCCGGAAGTGGAAACTTGGGAGCTCACACCTGGGCCGGAGAGACTGCGTTGGAGGAGGCCTCCACCTGCTCGGCCTGCCTGAAACCAACGGACACCCCACCTCACGCCCCAGGATGTCCGGGCACAAAACAGCTCTACTCCTGGCTGATCTCCCCTCTGATGCAGGCCCTCGGATCGGCGGTCCGTGTGCCAGTCTCCACAAGGCGATCCCCAAAAGCTCTGGCAAGCTTTGCTTTCAGCAGCTCCTTCGGGAAAAAAGAGTCTTTTTCACCCATCCCAGACCCAAAAAAACACCTGGAATCCCAGCAGGGAATGCCTAATGCTGGGAAAATGCACTTCCTCCAGCTGCTGCGAGAATCACGTCCAGAGGACAATGGGATGGGGAAGGCGCTGGCAGTGGATGCTGGGAATTCTAGTCCAAAATATTTAGAGGGCACTAGGCTGGAGATGGGGGGCTTGGTCGGTGCACAAAAGGAAGTGCATCTCACATGCCCTCCCCGCCCCGGCATTCACCACTCCGGCTCCCCGAGGTCTGCCAAAGAGCAGAAGCCAAGCCCCGTTCACACACCAGCATTAAACGGCCTTCCGGGCCCCCATGAGCTACAAACTCAGCTGCAGAATTGGAGCCCTTCTGTCTGTTCTCCAACTCTCCTGGACTTGTGTGCTCTCACTCACCACCGGGAACGGATCCCTTCTGCCCAAAGCCCTTGAGATGCACACGGCTGCGGGTCCCAGGGCCACATGCTCCCTCCGGTGTTGGAGGCATTATGCCCACGCACACCAGTCGCCGGGGAGCATGGCCGAGAGGGCGCCACTGCAGTCTGGCCTCATTTACGCAGCTCCTGTCGATGCTCCTGGCTGGCTAGCATGCCGACCCAATGCAGGACTACAAGCGCCTCAGGGCATTGCGGGGACGGCGCTCCGTGCCCACATCCCACTGGGCCACATCGCTGCCTCGGGCCCAGCCGCCAACACAGCCCCGGAGGCCGAGCCCCGGGGCCCCTAAGCAAGGCTTCCGCACCACGCAGCCCCCGGGGCTTCCTCGCAGCGGCTGCTCAGCCCATTCGCTTGAAAGCCAGAAAAGGCTCTGGGGCTGAGGAACCAGGGGCTTCCTCACGGACGCTGTGGCCAAGCACCCTCCGCGACGCCATTTTGGCCCCCCAGCAAGCAACGGTGGGACCAGAGAACCCACCGGTGACTGCGTGGCATTGTGCTTGTGCACGAGGGCAGGAGCACGGAGGCGCGGGCACGGTGGAAGGAGGCGCTGGAGCCCTCTCGTGCCCACTCGTTCTCCCCGCAGCCCCCACTGCAGCTGCCCCCCCGGTTCACACAGGAGAGCCGGCGTGGGACAGCAGCCAGTCGGTTGGGCGGGAGCGGGAAGATCCGGGTTCTAGTCCCCACTGGCTCACTGGGTGACTCTGGGCCACCCAAGGACCCTCCGCCCAGCCTACCTCACAGGGCTGTTGTGAGGACAAAAAGAAGAGGAGAGTGGGGCTCACACGGGTTGTCTCTGGCTTCTAGGAGGACAGGGAGGGATATAAAGGTAGCAAGCCAGCCAACGAATACATGCGTCTGAACTGCCACTCTCCTTCTCGCTGCGGCCCAGAGAGGCCTGCCAGGCACAGGGATTCCGGACTGCAGCTCTCAAAATCCGTGGCCACTGGCCATGCTAGCCAGGGCTGATGGGAGCTGCGGTCCAAAACCGGGGGACACGGAACCCTGCCCAGAGCCATCCCTGACCCGCCTCCCGCCGCCGCCCGTCCAGCTGTGGGGGGAGGGCAGCTCTGCCTGGCAGCCCCAGCCGGCTATCTGCTCCCTGCATCTCCTTATCTCCCCAGGCACGTAAGGCAGCTCAGCTTCTCTCCCTTGAATAAACAAGGCAGAGACCCACCATGTTCATTTCCTAATTCCAAAGGGCATTTTTCCTGCCAGGAATTCTAGGGGAAGGCCAAAGGAGCGTCTGGGCATCGTCACCTCTTTCGCTTGACCACCGCCAGAAGACACTTGCGCTCCAAACACCCATCCTGATGCGGGAAAGGCGGCCGGCTCCGCAGCCTTCGCTTCTCGCCAACGGAGAGCGACTGACGCCAGCAACGAGCTTTCAGTCCTCAACTGCAACCGGGTTCGATCCCTGGGCAAAGATGGCGCTTTCTCTAGAGCCCCTCCTAGGAGCGGAGGGCGGCACGCGGCGTCAGTGCCACGGAAACCCCGCTTCGGTGCATCTACCGTAAGAAGGACCAACACAGGATACAACCCGACGGAAGCACACGGCACTGCGAGCTTCGCTCTTGGGCCGTCCTGGAGCACCCAGCCCGGGGGTCTCAAGACCAGCCGGCAGCAACAGCACTGTGGGTTTCAAACAAGGGGCTTCCCCAGTCCTGCCGTGGGACGCCGGGGTGGAACCTGGGGCCGTGGGTGGACAAAGCGCACGGCCTGTCACAAAGACAAGGCCCTTCCCCGAAGTATTGGGAGAAAATGCTGACGTGCTTGCGCTGAGTCCCGACAGGCAAGGCTGGGGAAAGGTTCACAAGACACAGTCCCGACTTCTGAAGGTCGAAAGTGGGGCTGGCCGGTGCCCGCGGTGGGGAGGACGGCGGTGCCGCTCAAGCAGAAGTCTCCCAACCCGTCCTTCGAACCAACAAAGAAGAGATTTTGGCTGACACGCGTCGCTTGGCTGGCTGTCTGCTCTGATGAATGGGGCACGCACTGTGCCTGAAAAGAGGCACGCACCCATGTTAATTTTCCCAGCAAAGTTTAGGCGGACACCCCAACCATTCAGCGCCCATCCCTGTGGCTTCACACCTTCGCCAGCTTCCAGAATTGTGATAACCTGAAGTCAGCTGGACTACTCAGAGAGCAAATGCCACTCAGAACGGGACGCGAACCGTTGTATGCAGGCGGAAGCATGCAACCCAGGCAGGCGTGCCCTGGGAGGCTGCAGCCCGTGGGGACTTCCTGCAGCGCCTGCATGTTGGGTGTGGGGGTTTGCGCATAACTTTCACAGCTCTTCCAGCCTGGAATGGCCTTTGCACAGCGGAAGTGCGCCTGCCTTTGAACTGGCTTAAACTGGTTGCTTTCTCGGCATCTTTACAGACCACCCCACCAGAGGCATGAAGCGGATGGAGAAAGTGCGAGTAGAAGCCATTCACAACGAGTTCCACCGTACCGGGCAATGTGCTTTAGCGAGAACATGCCCAAGCGGACCAGTGACCCATTAGCAGAAGGCAGCTTTCTATGCTTCTGCGTTCCTCTCTCCCGCCGCTCTCACGCACACAGCTGAGCCCGAGTGACGCTGATTCCCTATACCGTGCCTAAGATCACGGCACGAAGGTAGCCAAAAGTCGCAGCAAGGAGGTCTAGGGTAACGGAATCATTTCAAGCGGCTCTCCAAGTGTGGAATCGTCATCTCTTGGTAGAACCACCAGCAAGCACAGGAAAAATAATGTGCCAAGCAGGAACAGCAACCCCTGTTCCCCTGAGCAGGAATCAAATAGCCCGGCAGATTCAGAAGGGAATCTGGGAACTATTTTCACAATTTACAGCCTTCCCAAACAAAAACAAGGTTATGTTTCTTATTTAATTTTTCAATTCGGAAAGGGCATGTTTAGCTAAACTCCCTGGAGAAGCACCTCATGCACGGGAAAGTTGAAGGCAGAAGATGCAAAGAAGACCAACTGTGAGAGAGATGGACTCCAGAAAGGGAGAAAACCCCAAGATCGCAAGAGCCGAGCCGGGCTGCTGCGGACACGCCATTTTGGAGGGCTTCCACTCAAGGGGGCTACCTTCAATCGGGGACAATTTAACTGCCCAGGACAAGTTTATCGCCATCCCACAAGCCTTGGCTTGTTCCTTCCCAACTACAAAGGGAGGCAGAAGCATTATGCAGGCGCGATGGTAGCACACTCTTCAAACGTTCCCCATCGTACACAGAGCATGCGCAGGGGTGTTCGTGTCAGGTACACGGGCAAGAGGGCACAGCGACGGGGAGATGCGCCGGATGCCTCCTCACCTCCAACCCCGCTTGCCCGCAGCCTGCATCGAAGAAAGGCCTCCGCCTCGCATCTCCGGCGCGCTTCGTGTCAAGAGTTTAGCACCACACACGCTTCACATCCCTGCCAGGCCTCCTCTGAGCCGCTTCCTTTTTGTAGGACTGCAAGCAGGATTCAGGGGAGCAAGGTGCTAGCCCTCACCGTCCCAAGCACCATTCCAACTCCTTGTTCTCCTTACAGACAGGAATCGGCAGAACCAAACAGCCCAGCGGGAAGGAATGGGGTGGGGGCAGAAGCCCGGCAGCCCAAATGGGACCGCATGGACCTGGCTGCCAAGGGCGGGCAGGTTCCTGGCAGCAACGCGGAAAAGCCGTCGCCTCAGAGAAGTGCATGTTAACGGAGAATCCCGTGTACAGCCAAGGAGACTGGAGAACGAGCAAAGAGGTGCGGGATTGGGACCATTCCTCTCTTGCAGCTACTGAGCATCACAAAACCAGCAACGACAACAAAGCTGGGAAGACCCATCCAAGAGGCTGGGTTGTGGGACACCAGCTGGAAGTTCTGGGGGCCAAAACAAGCAATGACCCACGCAGATCCTATAGAACTGGAGGGGTGAGGAGGACAACAATGCACATCCAGGACAGCTCAGGCACAGGGGGCTGAGCGCTCCCCTCGACCTGATGCACCCCCGGAAAGGGTTTCCTCAGAGCCCCACCGGGAGAAAAAATTCACAGCGAGCATCAACAACACCATCCCACACTCCTGGCCACCTGTGTACACACACCTTCCATGTGGCTCCTTCCAAGCTAACGCATGGGGACGATGGAGGATGCAGTCCAGCGCATCTGGAAGGCACCAGCCTGGGACAGACTAAGCTTTTTTATAGGCAGTCACAAAGCAGGAATATAATTTGTGGGAGCGGGGGGGGGGGCGCATCCTGGGGTCCAAACACCAATCCCATGAGAAAGGCTATTTACCTGGGGTAAACTGGGGGCGGGGGGGACATGAGGGGAGAGAAGCCAGCAGTGCTTTTCAAATACTGGAAGGAATGTTAAAAAGAAAAAAACCGCCCCACATGCATTCACTGCAGGGCAGGGCAGGAGCAACGGGTTTAAACTTCAGGGAAGAGAGAGCAGGTTAAAGATGCTTTTCCTGCCAGAGATTCTCAATGAAAGGCCCTCCCTGGTTCTGTTTACGGCACGCTCCAGAGGCTGGAGATGTTAAGTGCAGGGAACTGAAATATTCTGGGAGTGAAAAAGGAAAAGGAAAGTGGATTTAGGAACCTGTTGGATTTAGGAGCAGGCATCAGGCTCCCCCTTGAGAGACCCGAACACTTGCACCACCCGACTACTTGCCAAGGGGCTGGAGATAAAGATGAATATGCTGGAATCACCCCAGACAAATTCCCAAGCATGCCTGATACCCCCAAATTATATTACGGGTTCTTAAAGTGTGATGGGTTAGCGTCTAGAAAATAGACATACTCTTCCAGCCCTAAATATCTGAACAATTGGGAGGGGCGATCCGGACCTTGGGGCCCCCGGACCTCGAAACGCTGGCCTTTCGGTCGCGGCCGAGATGAAGGGAAGTTGCGCCTGGCGAGCCTCTGATCCCTGCCTGATGCGACGCACATGGCGCGAGAGGAGGGAGGTTGCGCGGGGAGAAAGCCGCGGGGCCGCGTCCGGGGAAGGCGCTGCGCGGAGAAGCGGCCCGGGGGTCGCCCGCTCAAGGCCGGCGGGTCGGGGGCGCCTTCTTCGCCCCTTCCGCGCCCGGGGACGTTCCAGCGGGACGAGGCCGGGGCGAGCGGGCGCAGGGGGCTCGGCGCCGACGCGGGCCGTGGGGGCGCCCGGCGAGGCTGGCGGCCAGGGGGCGACCGCTCGCTCCGCACCGCGCTGGGGGTGGCGCGGAGGCGGCTCGGCGGGGCCGCGCGCGCGATGGGGGCCCGGGGAGGCCGCGGGCGGGTCCCGCCCTACCTGCTTGAACTGCTCCTCGTAGGTCCACTCGTGCGGCTGCGGCTGCGGCGGCGGCGGCGGGACGGGCGGCGAGGGCAGGGCGGCGGGGCGCGGCGGGCGGCGCGGCTCGACGGCGGGGGCGGCGTCGCCTCCTCGGCCCGCGCGCTCCGGCTCGTCCCCCTCCTCCTCGTCCTCGTCCTCGTCGTCGTCCTCCTCCTCCTCTTCCTCCTCGCCGGCGCGCTCCTCTTCCTCGGGGTGCAGGGCGGAGCGGCGGCGGGTGGCGGCGTCTGGGCAGGGGCGCGGGGGCGGCGGCGAGGCGCGGGCCGAGGGCAGCCCCCCGCAGCGCACGCCCGCCGGGAAGTGGCGCAGCGCCAGCGGGGGCGCCGTCGTGCCGGGCGGCGGCGGCGGCTGCCCGCGGTGCTGCGGGGCCGGGCGGCCGCTCCCTCCGGCCCCGGGCTGGGCCGCGTGCGGCCGGCGCAGCTTCTCCTCCAGGCGCGCCGCCTGCGCCCGCTGCAGGTTCTCCATCACCGCTTCCAGCCGGAGGCCCCCGGAGGCGCCCACGCCGCGCCCCGGCGAGCACGACGAGAAGGCGGCGGCGGCAGCCTGCGGGCGGGGGCGGGGAGAGAAAACGGGGTCAAGCCGGAGCGAGCGGGAAGAGGACGAGGCGCGGCGCCGTGCGGGGGCAGAGGGGCGCAACGGGGAGGGGAGCGGGGCGAGGGCCGGGAGCGCACAAAGGGGAGCCCGGCGCAGAGGGAGCTGGCAGCGAGGCCGGAGCCGGGAGGGAGCGCCCCGGCCCGGCCCGGCCCTCGGGGACCCCCGCGCTCCCTCGGGACGAGTGCGCAGAAAGTTCGCCGCGCGAGCCGCATCCTCGCCCAGCGGCGAAGCAAACGCGCCCGCCGCCTCCCCCCGCGCGGTGGGAGCGGCAGCCCGCGGCGCCCGAGCGGAGGCGCCTCGGGGTGCGCGTGACCCGCGCGGATCCCCCTTCGGAAGCCCCCGACGGCGGGGGGCCCCGCCGGGCGCCGGGGAAGTGGCCGCGCGCGCCGCCCAGCCCGGCCCCCGCCGCCCCCCTCCCCGCCCCGCGAAGCGCTCGGCGGCCCGGCGGCCGCGGGCTCACCAGCGCAGCCTTGGCGGCGAGGCCGGCGTTCTCCACCATGCCTGGCGCCGCTCCGCACCTGGCCGCGCGGCGAGCCGGAGAGCCAAGCCCCGGGGCGGCGGGGGCGCGGATCGCGGTCTACGCGGTGGGCAGGTCTGCCGGGGCTCGGCCCCCCTCGCCCGCCCCCTGCCCCCCCGGCATGGGTCGGATCGGCCCCGCGGAGTGCTCGCCGCCGTGATCCTGCGGCTCCGCGGGCGCGACCAGGGGCGGGGGGCTCGCGCGCCGCCTCCCCCGCTCCGCTTCCGCAACAAGTGGCGGCAGGCGCGGCGAGCCGGACCCCGCGCCGCCTCCTCCCCCCGCGCCGGGACCAGCCGCGCCGGCGTCCCCATTTGCTGGCCGCGCGGCAAGGGAGGGAGCGGTCGCGGGGGGGCGCCCCGGCTGGGCTGGCCGAGCGGCGGGGGGGCGCCCGGGCGCTTCCAGGAGGGGGATCCCAGCCCGGCACTCAGGCACGGGCGAGCCCGCTTGCTCCCGAGGAGCAGTCCCTGCCTGCGCGGGCGGCCGCGGAAGCGGTGGGGGCGATCCGGCCGGCTGGCCCTTCTGCCGGCCTCTCCAACGGGGGCGAAGGACTAGCCTCGGGGGCAGAGCGCGCCGGACACGGGCCTTTCCTGCCTGCTGCCGGGAAGGCCTCCCGAGGGGTCTCCCGCCCCTCAGCTGACCCCCGGATGTGGGGCCCAGGCGTGTGGGAGGGGAGCCCCGCTCTGGCCGCCCACCGTAGCCTGCAGCACACCTGGAGCGCCGCCACCCCGTCCTTTCTCCCAACCAGGTGGCGTCTCCTCGGAGGGCACGTGCCCGGCCACCCCAGGCGGGGGTCGGCAAGCCCGCACACCTGGCTGCCACACCTGAGCCGCCTGGCTGCCACCAGTTTTACTCAGGGGTCGCTGGTGCTGCTGCTAAGGGGGCTTCCTCCCCGGAGGGCTGCTCGGGTTACTTGTTCAACTTCCATATCGCGTAAGAACTGACACTCTCTTGGGCAACGTGTGCCGTTTGCAAAAGCTCCTTCGCACCACCAAGATACCATAAAACACCAGAAACTCTTTCCTTTTTATGAGGTTTTTAAAATGTCCATAATTTTTAGAACAGTTAAGAGCTAGAACAGTATTTTGTACAGAACAGACGTTTTAGAAACGGGCGACGTAGGTACGTGTATCGTGCCATTAGAGACCTTTAGACATCTTTCAGTGCCTCAGCACAGAGGGCTCTTAATCTGGCACTCAACGCGTGGCAAAGGGGGCCGCCACCAAGAAGACTCAACCACTGTTGCTGCAGCCCTAGCCTCCCTTGGAGGCGGCACTCAGAGGAAGGCCTCAGGTGTCACCTTAGTGTACAGGTAGACTGGGTTCAGAGAGCAGTTCTGTCAAGTAGTCCTGTGCCATGGAGGGCTTTACAGCTTGACCAGTTCCTTGAATCGGGCTCAGAGCATATAGGCAGCCAAAATTGATGTTACTTTCCAGTCCCAGTTCTTAATCTTGTTGCCATATTTTGCAGAAGCTGCAGCTTCAGAACAGTCTTCAAGGGCAGCCCCAGAAACATGCATTGCAGTAACCTAGCTTAGAGATCAGCAGAGCATAGCTCACTGCTCTGTCCAAACAGAGCCATAGCTGGGCCAGCAGCTGAAGCTGCTCTGAGCCACTAAACCAGCTGGGCCTGAGGTGACAAAGATGGATCAAGAGATAAATGATCCAGTGTTGGGAAACTGCCCTGTGAGGAGAGACGGAGGGAACTGGGCACGTTCAGCCTTGAGAAGAGAAGACTGAGGGGGGACACTGTGTCCCTCTAGAAGTCCCTCCAAGGCTGTCCCAAAGGGGAAGGTCAAGCTGCCTTCTCGCTGATCCCAGAGCGCAGGACACGGAATGATCAAGTCAAGCTGCCACAACCCAGGTTCAGGCTGGGCATCAGGAAGAGCTTCCTCACTGCCAGAGTAACGCGACCGTGGGACCAGCTGCCCGGAGAGGTGGGGGGCTCCCCCACACTGGAGGCGTTCAGAAAGAGACTGGGCAGCCATCTAAGTGGTCCTGCAAGAGCAGGAGGTCAGACCTGATGGCCTTCATGGCCCCTTCCAGCGCTACTATTCCAGGATTCCCGGTCTGCTGCCACAGCCACGCACCCCTTTGGCCCCGCCGCTGCCTGCCTCGCCAGGAGGAAGAGCTGCATAACATCGGCGCACTAATGGCAGCACTGGATGACCCTCCTCGGCGGTAGATTGCATGGGGGGTGAGAGCGACCCCAAGGAGAGCCCAGCAGGCAGAGCAAGGGCCCCAAGCACCAGCTCCTGGACCCAGCTGCCAAGCAGGAGGGGAACCCGCGCAGTGCTCCCCCCGCCCAGCTCAGCCAGCCGCTCCGGGAAATACCAGGGCCGATGGTACGGTAAGCTGCCACGGGGTCCAGGGATCCATGCTCCCCTGGCGACCACGGTTGTCATTCTGCCACAACCTGGCCTGAAACTGACAGAAATGGATCCAAGGGGCAAGATCTGAACTCCAGAAAAGAGCGGGGGGGAGCACCAGAGGGAAATGGGCAAAGGAGGCCCATCCCTTAATCGCCCCGAGAGCCGCTCTTCCACAAGAGGCCTTTCTGTTTCGGTCGCGGCGCGAGTGCTGCACTGGATCGGGGAGCCCTGCAGGTCGCTGGGGACAACAGCGAAGGCGGGACGTGGATGGTCACTGGGCCGCAAGCCGCTGCAACATGGGTTGCCGTGCCGTCTGATCCCAGGGTCTTTCTGTGTCGCCTACCTCACAGGGTTGCTGTGAGAATAAATGGGGTACCCCCAGCTCCTTAATCCCGACGGCCCTGAATGCGGAGGGAGGAGCCGTGTCTGGCCAGGTGGGACACAGCACCCTCTGCTGCTCGGCGGCCCTCACTGTGAGCGAGGAGAGAAGTTTCAGTGGATGATGGGAAGTGTTGCATCCTGCACGTACTTAATTAACTTACTTCCTAGCTGCCCTTCCCTGCAAGTGTATGGAAGTGAGGAAACCTGCAGACGCAGATGCAGATACAGAGCGTGTGCGTTCATCGAAACACTGTGCCCACGAGGCCGAATCGCTGCAGGCAAAAGCCTGACCCGCCCCCGCCTCGCATGCATGTGGGGCTACAACTCCGTCAGCCCCCCCACTGGTCCTGTTGGCTGGGGCGGGTGGGGGCTGCAGCCACAACGGCCGGACGGCATCGTGCCGTGGAAGGCTGGGCTGCAGGATGAGAACAAGCATGCCTTTCTCTCGAGCGCCAGAGCAAACAGGACAGCGATGCCCCAGAATAAAATGCCCCAGGACAGTGGCGCCCCAATTATGGAATGCGCTCCCCAGAGAGGTCCGCCTGGCGCCGCCGTCATTTGTCTTTCGGCACCAGGTGAAGACCTTTTTATTTAAATCGTATTTTAATTGTTAATGGTGTTTGGTGTGGGTTGGATTTTAAAGGGTTTTTGCCGAGATGCACCAGGGGGTGGGGGGGAGGTTTAATTGCATTTTATATGCTATTGTTATTAATTGTTGTTGTAAGCTGCCCCGAGGCTTTATTACAATGTTTTAATAAATAAATAAATAAATAAATACAATGCGAGTTTGCATATGTTAATTCGCACTGGCAGCAACATCAGATGATTCCTGCTTCCCCAGTCCTCTCCAAACGGGAACATTTCCACTGGTTTTGCCAGAGAAGCCGGAGAAGGAGTGAAATGCGCTTCCTGAGGGAAGTCGTTCCAATTTTCCGGGCCACCATAGAGAAGGCCCTGCCGCTTACAGATACGAGGCAGATGTCCAGAAAGGAAGAGGAGACCCTCACTGGAGGACCTCAGAAGATGGGGTGGGAATTCCATGCAGGAAGGTGCTCCAAGGGCTTGGAGATTTTTCAAGGGTCAAACACACTTAGGGTCTGGTTTGGTGCTTCTTCCTCTCCGTTCACTTTACTTTCCCCATGTTCTTTTAATAGTGCGGACTGCTCACGGCAAGACTAATGTTTCTGTGGGTGGGTTTCTACACGCATACAAAGGGTTAAATGCAGTGCCGCTGCGGCTGAGTGCCATGCAGGCCCTCCATCTGCTGGGAAGGATCTCCCGGAAGCAGACAGGAGGCAGTGGGGCCGGGGAGGGGGGGGGGCGTTCAGCCGGGGCCCTATTCTGCAGGTAGGCAGCCAGCCCTGGGAACAGACACCCACTGGAGGATGTTTTTACACCTGCATCCCGGCCTTCGGCGTAGGGACCAGGAGTCGTATTTAGCCCTTCATCAAAACCCTGTCGTTTGGCTCAGGGACGCTGGCTTTCCCACCGCCGCCTCATCATCTTTGCAGCTGAAGAGGGATCCAAACCAGGATTTAGGGGAGCCGACCTGACTACAGCCCCACACTGCCCAAGCCACATGGCCACCCACAGCACCATGGGCTTTGTCGCCTTAAGGCTGCATAAATATGAGTTTGGTGGGATTCATATATATGTGAAGCTCAGATTCTCACTTCTTGCCCGTGTGTGATTTATTCTAAGTCACGTTGCACTGAGACTGTGGAGTCTGTGCTACAGCAACACTGCGGCGATCCCAAATGCCTGTGTTTTCCTAAGGGTGTTTGGTGCAAAGTGAGTAAAAAACTTGAAAGAAATTGGTTTGTTTAGTTCCAAAGTGTGAAGACGACCACACTCCCTGTATACGCGGCTGCCTTACACAGGAGCCATCAGTCCGCGCACCCACAGCTGCGTTACCTCCAGGGTCAGCCCTGCAGGGAAAGAAAGCCGCGAGATGGCAAGGACGCAGCCAGCCAAGGCCTCTCTGCAAACGGCACGTAGGCCAGTGCAGCATGCTCACGTCCGGCCTTTGCCACAAATGCCCCATCCAAGAGAGAGCTAAAAATATCTCACCAATTTGTGCTCAGGATGAACGTGAGACGAACGGTAGAATGGTAGCCATGGTATAATGGAAGGGTGGCCAAACCGAGCACCTGACGTTTACCATATATAAACAGTAGGCATGTCTTGAGCAGAGCCGGTCAGAGCCGGGGGTCAGACTAGATGGCCCGGGTGGCCCCTTCTGACTTGCTCTGTTTCTATGTTTCTATGTATGTGGTCCTTTCATTGAGCAAGTCCGACTACCCCGCTAGAATGCTTTGTGCAAGACCTCCATCGTACGAGGGATCACAATACCATGTGCAAATCCTGTTTTTTCCTGCAAATTTCATTTGTAAATTCAATCCAGCTTTGCATAGCCTGCTCCACTCTGACAATCTGCCTTGCTAGCATCCAGTGATGCCTCTAAAAACACAGGAGTTACTGGCTACCCATTTCATGGCACAATAATTCCAGCTGTCCCAAGCGGACCAGGCTCGTCTGCTTAGATCCTACCTTCAGAATCAGAAACATCAAAGCAAAGCCTTCAAGTCGGGTGGTAAGACTTACCGAGAAGGAAGGCGGGAACAAAGGATGAACCCAGCCACCCTAAAAGCATCTTCTGTGGATAATTCTCCCTTCTGACACTTCGTAGGAAAAAGCTGGGTCTCTTCGTATCCACTGGCACATAATCTATAAGGTAATCTATATTTATAGAGTGTTGGTCAGCCCAGTATCTCGGCAGCCGGAGTCTGTTATTTACTCTGCAATGACATGGACGTTCGTTGTGAGCAGATAATATTCTGAAGGGGACCTGGAAGTAGCAGGAGCAGTTTGGTGCCGCCAGAGTTTATCACGGGGAATCTGCAAGCTGCACGGCCTCCGAGGCAGATTATGTCCCGCACTTACCGCCAGCTTTGACCTACTTGTAGCTGAGAAGCTGCTCAGAGTGTCCGAAGCACTTCATCTGCATTAGCTCAGGGGCTCCTGCAACAGCCTGCCAGAGAAGGCCAGTATGGACACCCCGGTGCTGCAGGTGGCGGGGCGGGGGGAGCCGAGGCTGACAGAGAAGCACCTCCTCTGCAGCCACCCTATGAGTTCTTTGCAGGGGGGACATTCGGGGTGCTTTTAAAATACGAGGCTTTTAACCTGCAGTCACATTATTCCTTCCTGCAATTTTACAGGGTTCCAGATGACCCCCACAAGTCCCGCCAGCCTCCTGGGTTTTCCCAACACTTCCTGCATTGTTTTCTTAGCACAGAAAAGCTGTGAAGGGAAAGAGCCAACTCTCTTTGCAGTGCAGATTGGAAAGCACGTGGCTGCGGCGTGGGAGGGGGTCTCCCCGGGGAAGGCGGACAGCCCCTCCCTCCTCTCTCACGTCCCCTTCGCTTCCAGCGGTGGAGGCACTTCATGTCCTGCACCGCAAGTCTTCCCGATCTACCCGTTGTCGGCCTTAATTAATTGCTTCCTGCAATAAGGTCTCCTCAGCCCACACACTTCACTTGGCTGTTTAATTACATCGCAAAGGGCAGAACTTCTGAGTAGCGATGTGAAAGTTCTGACTACAATCTGGCAAAGTTGCATCCCTCCAGAATTATCTGTCAGACGTTCCTCACCTTCTTAGCATGCATGCTTCGGAAGAAGGGCCCAGCGGACAGGCAGCGAACTCAAGCTGGCAGCTCCTGGAGAGATGCTTCGAAACAGACGAGATGAGGCTCTTCCAGGCAACGGTTTTATCCTGCAGTGGCCCCAGCTCAGTTAGAGACGCAGATGGGGGTCTCCACAAAGTTTTCCCTTGCTGCTTCCCCTCTGTACTTTTGGCAACACTTCCAGGAAGGAGGAAAAGGCCGAATAGCCCAGCTTCACAGTGTCTTTGGCTTTGCGGCACCACGAGCCTTCGTCTAGCCCAGGGGCGGGCAATTAATTTTCCTACGGGGCCACATGAGAGACTTTGACAGTTGTTAAGGGCCGGACCAATACGCTTACAGCTCTGCTCAATATATATCTCTATAAAAACAGTAGATGAAACATTGCAATCATACAATGAAAATGTGGAGCACAGAACAACACTATTTAATGAATATTCACAAAAACATGAACATTAACATTACATGAAAAGCAATAAATTCAATTCAATTTTACTTATATAGCGCAAATTTACAACACATGTAATCTCCCAGCGCTTAACATTGTAAGGTACAGACCTCACGAATTATAACAGAACAGAAAACAGAAAACCCAACAATCCAAGTTGCCTTTGGATTCCTTATAAATGCATCCGGCTTTGTTTGTTTGCAACACCTCAGTTCTTTTTGTTGTTGTTCAGTGAGAGAAATCTAGTCTGTTTTGGGCTTGAACGACAATACATATTTGCATTGACTTTCAGTTTGCCAGTGACCTCCTGCGGGCCAGTCAGGGTCAGCCATCGGGCCGGACGTGGCCCGCGGGCCGTGCAATGCCCAGGTCTGGGCTAGACGGTCTGAGCACATCCAGCTATGAAGCTGACCGGCGTTCAAGATCTTCTCAGCTAAAATCAGTCGCAGCCAGAAATATCGCAAGCCTGCTTTGCTGCCATCTCTGCTGCAGGCACCCTTTCAAACTCGGATCATCGCGCTTCTTGCAAACTTTTTCAAAGATGCACAGACAGACCAACCAGCCAGGCTGCTAAGATGAGGCTGAGAGAAACAGCCACTTCCAACTGCCTGGCGAAGGAGGGTGGCAGTTACCAAGGGACAGGACAAAGAAAACACGGCCCCCCATCGGCCCCCCATCTTCCAGCGCAAGACCCACCATATGCTTCCTCAGGTTCTGTTCTTCAGATGAGTCTCCGAATCAGGCTACAGGTGTGTTGGGGTGCCATTTTCTGGGACTCCCCTCCTCTTGGGCTCCAGTCTACGGATTTATTTGTGCACACCTGCTGCACAACAGGGTATGTTGTGAACCACAACACAATGATGGAGTTCCCGGTTTGCTTGTATGTACATACAGAGGAAGGTGGAAATGTCGGCTGAATTGAACCCGCGCCACACACCCAAACCCCCTGAGGTTTGGAGGCTGAATGCTCCATATATTCCGTGGCTGTCCGGAGGCTGGCCACATGCCCACCGGCCACCCAGTGACCCCAGTAGTTGCTAATTCACAGGATCGGCTGCACGACCTGCCACTTCCCTTTGAGCGCTGACATCGCAGGATAGTTTGCACGGGGGGCAGGATGTGACAGTGAGCATGCGGTGGTCTGCGACGGCCAAGAACCCCGGAGCTGCCAAGATGCTGCTGAAATTTCAGCAGGCTGTTCTTCTGCCCCCCCCCCACCACCCTTTCCACAGCTGGCATTGCTCAGTAGCTCTGTCTGGGGTTTGGCTGTGAAACCAGATGCAGAGGGTTGGCTAATAAACCCCATCAGGATCCAGGCTTTCTCCAGCATGTTTATGTTGGCGATAAGCAACAGGAAAGGGGGTGAGCAGAGCAGGGCAGGGCAGGACAGGTGGGTCTCTCCCTGGAAGAAGAGACCGCCGCTGAATGGCCTCCTTTGTTCCCCTCCCTCCCACCTGGTCTCCCATGAAATTCCCCCGTCAGTACGTCCTGCAAGGTAGCGATGCCGGCCAAAAGGGTGTCAAACCCTGGACAAAATTGTCAGCGCTACAGAAGAGGAAAACTAAGCATGGAGAAAAATGCGTGCTGTCTCGCTCCAGGCAACGACAATTTCCTTGGGTTCGCTGAACATTTCTGATGAAGAATCCTGTGTTATCCAAAAGCTTGCCTGTCTTTGTACCAACCCATTTTACCTCCTCTACTGTGATGTGTGTCATGGCTTTATATTTATGATATTTTAATTGTTTATTATTGGAAAGCTGTGGATGAAGAACAACTAAGGCAGACCATACATAAAAACAAAACAAAATAAAATAAAAGGCTCGTTCATTCTAAGATAAAGCTATCCAATGCCTTCTTTTACATGGAAACTTTTTTGTTTCCTCATACTTTAAACAACCTCTGATCTCACTTCAACCTTTTAATTTGTTGTAGATGTGTATCTGCAGAAATTAACACCCTCACCTCGGTATGAGTATGGTTCTCTTCTTTTGGTATGGTCCCGTCTTTCCAGTATCCTATCAAGACTGCAGCCCTCTGCTCCCTTACCCACGTGTAAACTCCACTGAACCAAGCAGGGTGAACTTCTGAGCAAACATGCATTGCATTTGCACGGCACGGCAACTTGCAAAGGTGCCCAAAAAGTTACTGGCCTGCAAAGACATTTACAATAAGTTTTATTCAAAATTATAACCATAAAACAAAGAAAAACTAAAAAGAATATCAATCATCAGAAACATCGGACCTGCTGGGTCAGCCCCCATATTTTTTTTCCATTTATAATAACTTAGAAACAGATTTAAA
This sequence comes from Varanus salvator macromaculatus, assembly GCA_023646645.1. Taxonomy (NCBI): domain Eukaryota; kingdom Metazoa; phylum Chordata; class Lepidosauria; order Squamata; family Varanidae; genus Varanus; species Varanus salvator. The sequence goes on along the minus strand of JAIXND010000827.1, from coordinate 1,077,571 downwards.
TCTATATGAAGTCCCGTTTCTCTAGCCAATAATAAAAAGAGTCCCAAGTTTGATAGAAATCAGCCTCTTCTTTCTCCTTCAATGACAAAGTCAATCTATCCATTTCCACACAGTCCAAGATCTTTTTTAGGATCAGTTCGTGAGTGGCTGGTTCTTCGCTTTTCCAGTGTTGGGCAAATGCAATCCTCGCCGCAGGGATTACATGTGAAATCAAGTACATTTCTTGTTTACTAATATCAACAGGTACAATGTCTAATAAGAAGACCTCAGGTTTAAAAGCTAAAGGTTTTTGTAACATTTCCTCAAGCCATTTATGTATTTTAATCCAACACTTTTTCGTGTTATCGCAAGTCCACCACATATGATAGAAAGTACCCAATTTATGTTTCCATTTCCAACATCCATTTGACATATTTGGAAACATCTTAGCTAATCTATTTGGCGACAGATACCATCTATAAAACATTTTATACAGGTTTTCTTTATACGAAGTTGCTAATGTTACCTTAATATTTCTCTCCCACAGCTTTTGCCATTTTTCTAATTCAATATTATATCCAAAGTTTTGTGCCCACATTATCATAGTTTCCTTAACCAGTTCGTCTTCCATTCTCCTATCGAGTAAGAAATTATATAGTCTTTTAATCATGTTCTGTTCTGATTTAAGCATCACCTGATCAAATGCTGTTAAATCTTTATAAAAGCCCCACGTTTTATGGTCTTTAGCGTATCTCGATTGTCTCTGCACCTTATGCCACCAAGAAATGTGAGATCGCTGTTCTTGTGCTTCCTGATTCAATTTCATTGTCCAGAATGTCCTCATATCTTACGATCCCTGGCCTGCAAAGACATTTACTACCCGCGGCTTCCCCCCTGCCTGTATTCTGCGCCAGGTGCAGCACCCTCACTCGCCCGGGCGCCATTTCTGCTCTCCTGTGGCTACCAGGAAGTGTTCGTGCACCAGGTGGCCGTGGGGCGAGGGTGACCTCAGTGGCGGCGGTGGCAGCGGGGGGGGGGGGCACTTCTGGCGCCTTAGTGTCTTGTAGCCGAAAGCGTTTGCTGCCAACAACTAAGCCTTCAGAGATGCAGCTCGACCTTTTCGAATGGGTGAAGGGGGAGCAAAGTCCCCAAACACCCCAAAGGATCAGGAAGGGGGTGGGGCTGCAGGGAAAGAGTGTGGAGCTGCAGGGAGCAGCCTGGGAGGCTGGGGGCTCAGTTTGGCCCCCGGGTTTGTTTGGCTGGGCTTGCAAGCCTCAGTGGAGCCGGCACGGGTGTGCCGTGCGTTGGGGGTCTCGCTTCTGCCCACGCCCACACGGGAGAGCTCTGCAGAAGAGAAGGGGCTCCGCTCTCCCACGCTGCCTGCCTTACCCTGCTTTTGGAAGGGGAATCCCGTCGATGCGACTCGCTTTGCATCAGGGAGAGCTGGCCACACATGCGCCCCCCAGGACCGCACCTGCCGTCCCTCTCACGCTTCAAGCATCGCGCCAGGGAATCGTCACACACAATCCAACATACAGGTATGTGAGGGGGTGTCACATGGAGATGGGGAGAGGCCTGTTCTCCCCTGCAGAGGAAGGCAGGACGCGCTCCAATGAAGCAAAGCTCAGGGAGCCAAGGTTCAATTTGGATGCCAGGAAGCACTTCCTGACAGTCAGGACCCCGAGGGCATGGAATGGGCTTCCACGGGAGGTTGTTGAGGCCCCATTGGTGAGGGTGTTCAAAGACAGGCTGGACATGCACATAGTGGGCATGTCATGAGTGGAGCCGGCTGGTGCCGGAGGTCAGACTAGATGGCCCAGGAGGCCCCTTCTGACTCGCTCTGTTTCTATGTTTCTATGTTTCTATCCAGATTCCAAACTGACACGTCATTTCGTGGAATGGCTAAACCCGGTGCTGCTCAAAACCATTAAGATCCATGCAGCAACGGCACCGTTCTTTAAAACGCTGTACATTTGAGGGTGGGGGGGATGCCTCCTCAAGGCCCCCCCGAAGCCAAAAGAGGGGGCCGCTTCCCCTCAGGTGCTTCCTCCCTCCCTCTCAGCCCTTCACGGACAGGGCAGGTGTTCAGTAGAAGCGGCTCAACACGACGAGGCTTGCCGGGAAAGGCCCACTCGGGCCGGAGGGAAGGGCGAGGCGGGTTAGACGGACCAGAGGTAAACATTATTACCTGTCCTGTGATTTCTGGGGAAAATCAGGGATGTTTCCCTTGAATCAAAGATAATGTGCATTGCCGCTGCCGGTTTTTGGCCACCACCCTTTGAAAGGCTGGACAGGGCCGGGATGGCCCCAGAAAGGGCAGCCAAGTGACCTGGGGCTGCAGGACCGAAAGAGTGCAACGTCTGGGGCTTTCAGCGTAGGAGGAAAGGCGAGGCGAGGCGAGGCGAGCACGGTGTGCAGGGAATTCTGGCTTTCCTGCAATGCCAGAGCCCAGCTCAGTCATCCAATGAAGCCCAAAGGTCAGAAGAGCAAAAAGGAGGCACTTCTTCATAGTCCAGCTATGGGATTTGCTAGCGCAAGATGTAGTGCTTCCACCCAGACAGATGGGATAAATTCCAGGAGGATGAGGCCATCCAAAGGCACTAGTCCTCATGACTCTATGCTACCTCAGCATCACAGGCAGGCTGCCTCGGTGTGGCAGCCACGGGGGACCTGAGCAGCTGATGTACCTGGAACATACGAGCATCAGAAGAGCCATGCCATGCCAGGCCCAAGCCCCCCTGGTCCAGCACTCTGTGTACACCAGCTGCCCACAGGATCCCTCAGGCAGGATGGGCTAGGGTTAGGTTAGGGTGCAAGGCCTCCTCCCGCCCAAGCGCCTCCGCAAACGGTGTGCGCAGGCAGGCCGCCTCTGGTGAAGGAGGCAGCCCATGGCCAGCAGGGCTAGTAGCCACGGAGAGCCTCCTCCCTCGTGAATCTCTCCAGTCCGCTTTGAAAGCCACCAGACGGGCGGCCATCCCCACTTCCCCGGGCAGCAAATTCCACGGTTTAACTACACGCTGTGTGAAGAAGCACTTCCTTTTCCCTGCCCTAACCCTCCCCAAACTACCGTCATTTACTAGATGTATATTCCGGCTTTTCCCTTTTTTCACGAACCCAAAGCAGCGTGCGTCATTCTCCTGCTGCTGCTCTCAGCCTTATCCCCACAAGGACCACCCTGTGAGGCAGGCTGGGCTGAGAGCCCGTGACCGGCCCAAAGTCACCCAGCTGGCTCCATGGCCGAGCGGGGACTCGAACCCGGATCGCCTGAGCCCCAGACCCAGGCGCTCAAGCACGCGCTCCGATCCCATCGGCCTGTACTCGAGGCTGGGATTGTTTGCCCCAGCTCTGCCTGGGCGAACGGGAGCAGTTCTGGAAAGTATATCAGGAACCACGACCAGCTGGAGGCTGTGGCCACCTCTTTACACACGAGGTGCACCAAGGCACAGAGGAAGGGCACTCACCGCCTCCCAGCGTCCCCTCCCCAACCAGCCCAAGGGGCTTCATGCCCAGGGGCCTGAGCGAAGGCCTCCCCCTCCTACGTTAGCTTGGCACCAAGATCGCCAGAAGAGGCCTTTCTTCCACAAATCCCACCAGTGACAGGGATACACTAGGGATTACCTTCTGAATTTTCTTTGCTGTGATAATAAAAGAAACACGACGAGCCCCTCCATCTCCACTCGCAGCGACTATTTGCAACTTCGCCTGCACAGAAGAAAAACAGCTCAAGAGGGAAGGAAAGGGCTTTGACACTCTCTTGCAAATATGTTCGTTAAAATGGGCAGTCGATAGTTCTAAATAAGCATCCGGGCAAAATGGATGACTGTAAAACACAATCAGATACGGCAAGAGAAGTAGCGTCTGCAGAACAGTGAATAATTGGACACGGGACGGGAGGCATCCTTCCAGGCTTGGAATGCAAGTCTGTCGGCTTGCTGCCTGTCCGCTTGGCCTGCCCCACACAGGAACCGAACTTGGAAGCGCGAGAGGTCCCGCAGTCCTCGGGGGTCTTGCGCGAAGAACGCTTCTGCAGGCAGCAAGGGCCAGCCAAGCCGAGGGCAGCCCCGGGCGTGCGCACGGCTTCTTCCAAACCAGCCCCTGTGATGTGCAAGGTGCATAAAACCAGCCTCAGTTCTAAATGGACCGAGACCTAAACATAAGAAGAGAGCTTTGGCCATTGGGCAGCGCAGCGCAGCGCATGGAATGCTTTTAGAATGGTTACATTTAAAGTGCAGGTATTTCGGAACTGACTCAATGATTGGGTTTTTATTTGGTTTACAAGGTGAAGCGTTGCTTAATGGGAGTCACACAGCATGTTTAGCTGGGGGGAGGGATGGTGCAGCATGTCCTCTGAACGCCCCCCCCTGGCTTTTCTTGGGGAGGGGCAGAAGCCTGCTGCAGGGGCTTAGAAACCGGTCCAAGCAGCCATGGAGTGGTTCTGGCATCAGAGAGCCCAGAGTGGTGCAGGGCATTGTCCAAGTCCGGTCCAGCTGAAAATCGGAAGAGGCCCTCGCCAAGAGCTGCAAAAGGGGGGCCGTGGGGGCCAAGGGAGCCAGCCCGGCTGCCCCTCCCAAGGCACCGGAGGACAGCCGTGGCGGGGAGCACCTGCTCAGGTTTGCTCCCCGGGCTGGCAGAGCCGTGGCTGGGTGGCGGAGGGGGTGCAGTCCGCCACGGTGAGCGCTGTGGCAAGGCAGCAGAGAAGGGCCCCCTGGCCGCCATGTGCCATGCTGTGCAGGGACCACGGGGGGAGGGGGCTGCCTTCTGCCAGGCACAGCAGTCCAGCACGAGGGGGTCCTTCCCTTTCCTCTGCTCACCCACGGTGTGGCTCAGCGGGAGACAAGAGGCGCAGACTGCTGCCCCTGGGCCTTGCAGCCCGGCATTTGGTGGCCGTGCCCAGCGCTCGGGGTCCTGCCTGACATTCCTGCAGGCACCACGACAGCAGGATTGGGATCCTGGCCAGAGGATCAGGCTGCAGGCAGCGCCTTAAGGCTCCCACTGAGCCCAGCCAGTAGCCGGCACAGGTGGGTCCTCTCCAGCCGCCTCAAGTCCAGGATGGTGCACCTGGATGCCCGTCATGGAAAAGCCCCTCGAGTTTTCTCCTGCTCTGCTCTCTGTGAAAGCACGGCACTGAGTGCCGCCAAGATCCCTCCCCTCCACAGGCGGATTCCCGCAAAGGGGGGCAGCGGCTCCTCTCCCCTTTGGGGCTTGTCTGGGGAAGGAGGCCTGCCAGACCCCATCCAGGCCTGCCGGGATTCATCCGTGGGGAAATGAGGCACCAGCGCCGCCTCATCCTGCAGCAGTGGAGGGGAAATGTGACATCTAGTGCGGGACGAAAGAAGTGCAACTCCAAGCAAGGCGGGTCGAATCAGCCACTACATCGTCTTTCCCTGGAAGTGGGGCAGAGCGGGGCGATTCTGACGTGCCCGGCTGCTTCTGGCGGTCCCTCCAAGCAGGGCCCAAAAGTCCCCCATCTTGTGTGGAGGCAGCATCCCCCCCTCCTGCTCGAGAGCTTCGGGGACCCAGGGGAGGTGGAGGCCGTGTCACGCCCAGGCAAGGCAGGAAGTCCCGGCACGTCAACCCGGTGTGCCACGGCTCCAGCACCCCACTGGGACAGGGGTGCCGGCGCGCCTGGAGCTTGGCCTGCGCAGCTGCAGCCACTCCGCAGGCCGACCTGGAGAAGCTTGCAAAGACGCAGGCAGCCTCAGCTGGACGACACGCGATCCCGGCACGGGGGTGCCTCCGAAACACGGGTCTGTGGGGTCCTGAGGACGCGGGGAAGGCAGCTTGCAGCAAACACCTTGAGGAAGGGAGAGGCAGAGCGTGCCGTGCTGTTCTCCCTTCCCTTCCCTTCCCTGCCCGTTTTCTCCTGCCAAGTGCCTCCCTCACCTGCCTCCACTTCCCCTTGTTTACCTCCACCTGCCCAGTCTTTTTTGTGGCTGATGGATGGGCCCAGGTGGGCCTCCCACTTGCCCCGGCCCCCTCCTGGGGGGCAGGAGGAGCCTCTCGGGGTCCTTGTTCTCCCCTCCTCAGAACCCTGCTGGGGACCGGAGAGGAAGGAAGGCTTAAGCCGCGGGCCCCGGGCGAGCCCCGAGCGGCCAGGCCCTGCGCTTTCCTCACGGCAGCCTTCGCGGTCTCCCCAGGCGCTCTGGACACCGCGGGCCACATCTCCACATGACGCATCACGCACGGAGCGCAGCCCTGCCGCTCCCAGTCCGTGAGCCGTTTCCCCTCCATTTTGTCTTCACCACGACCCTGCGGAGTAGGTGACGCTGCGGTGCCAGAAGCAGCGAGACATGCTTCAGCAGCCTCTCCCGTTCTTTCGCCAGTTCAGGGGGCAGGCAGAGAGGCTGTTAGGCCCCCGCTATTGCTGGGGGGATTCGGGGGCTGCGGGTTTCGGCTTAGGCCTCGGGAGATCCAAGTTCGAGTCCCCACTCAGCCATGAAGCCCACTGGGGGACTTGGGATCAACCTCTGACTCTTAGCCTGTCCTACCTCGCAGGGTTGCTGTGAAAATAAAAAGAAAAGGGAAGATTACGTAAACCATCTGGAATTTCTTAGTTTTATATCAAGCAATATGTAAACAACAGTTGTGTCTTCAGGGGGTCAGACTAGATGGCCCAGGAGACCCCTTCTGACTCGGTCTGTTGCTATGTTTGAAGAATCCAAGGTACACAGGCAGACAAGGGGAACCAGTTCTCTCTACCGGAAAACAATTAAATCGTATTGATAAGCACAATGTTTAGTTTCTGGAGGGGCGGGGGGGGGGGAGTAGAACGGCTGTGATGCTGACACCTTCTCTTCCCCACTCCACCAACGTCACACCTTGGCTCTGCCTTGTGGATTTCTGATACCTTTCAATGCCGTGCGTGCGGTTTCATTTGTCCCCAGGGCAGAGCGCCTGGAGTTTACGAATGTCTTTACTTTCCCAAAGTGCACTGGCACCTGCCGTCATACAAGGGAGCGTGCGAGGAGGCCGTCGATATTCCGGGCCAAGGCTACAGGCTGATGGATGCTGCAGGTAAATCATTCGACAACTCCGGCAGACAGACAGATAGCCGAGGCAGATATCCAGATAACGGTGGACTAAGGCATACGGGAGATATATAGACACTTCACGGAGAACCCAGGCAGAGCTCTGCGAGACAGATAGCGCTGTAAGCAAATCAATGGCTACTGTACACGGAAGGGCAGCAAGACAAAGCCGGGGGCAGGGAGAATGTGAGTTGAGGAGCAAAGCCGGCACATCCGTTCCTGTCGGGGCGGGGGCGGGGGGGTCGCACGTCACTTCCACGCCTCATTTTGGGTTGTGCTGGTTATGTAACCGCTGCAGTGCTTCTGCTGAATGATGTTGCTCCTTTGCTCAAGGAAGGAAGGAAGGAAGGAAGGACAGAAGGAAGGAGGGAAGGAAGCCGGCCACCCCGCCTTGAGGCAGCCTTCTCGGGTGTCAGAATTTGGGGGTCATGAAAAAGCAGCAAATTGTCAGCGATCAATTCTTACTGCTGAGGTGGATCTCGACTTGGGAGTGGACCTGTTGAAACCACCACCGCTTGACTCACTGGTCAAGTCCCACTGTATTGAATGGGTCTGCTCTGAGTTTGACTGCATTTGGATCCAGCTCACTTTATGGATTACTGCCTGGTGGGGGGCAGCTCCTGGGATTTTCTGCTTCAAGTGCCAAACCCCAGTTCCACAGACTGGGACCACAAGGCGTGGGCACAGGAATCAAGAAGGGAGGGGGAGAAGGAGGGATGAAGCTGGCAGCGTCTGCGTTGCCCAGTAAATCCGGAAGACAAGTAACAAGGCCAGGGATATCAAAGGGGTTGGGCCCCTCCAGCTTCCCCTGCAGAATCCTTATTTGGAGGGAAGTTCCCTGCTGCTCCTGCTCGGTCGATTGCTGACCGGCTGGCTTCCCAGGGTCTCGGAGCAGAGGCTCTCCCGGGCTGACTGGGCGAGGGCCGGCGCTGCATCGGGAGCAGCCGCCCGCAGAGCAGGGGTCCCATGGCTGTGCTGGGTCCTCCCTGGTCCAGGTTGCTCCGAGCGGAACTGGACTTGATGTGGGTGGGAGTGAAATGCAACGATGGGCTTGCCTGCCGGCATTGCGGATTTGGCTGCATTGAGTGGCCCTTCATTCGAAGGGGTCGCTGCCACGTGGGTGTTGTGCCCTTCACGGCCTCCCCCTGCTGAAGAAGAAAGCTTTCCCCACCCATCCTGTGGCTGCCGCACAATTGTCGAAGGCAAAAGGACTCTGCCAGCTACACACTGCGGTGCGTAGGGGCAACAACCCCGTTCTTAGATGGGGCTGGAACCAGAATCCCCTGAACCGAAGAGTCCATTATTCCGCCGGCCTAGACGAGTATCCAGGTAAACTGACTTTGGCCTGCCTCTCTGGCAGGTTCCAGTCTCAGGCTCTCTGCCACTTCTAGTCCAGTCTTCTGACTACCTGGGAGAGCAGAAGCCCCTCAGAGCAGTACTTCTGGCCATTTGGCGGCTGTGGTAAAGTGAGACTCCCCTCCTGGAAGGGGCCCAGTAACCTCCCGCACCCTCCCTTGCCGCTGCCCCCTTCGGACGGTGGGTGAGGACTCCCCTTGGTGGGTGTGGATGTGACTCACCCACAGCGAGATGCTCTGGGGCGTGGGCCCCCCTCCTTCTGTGGGGCAGGCCTAGCCCACAAATCACCTGGCCCGATGTCTCCTAGAGGGTCCTTCCAAAACTGCTTTCACTTTGTAATTGCCCTACCCAAAACATGGGTATTTTCAGGGCAGCGGTGAGGGGGAGAGTTCCAGGGTCTTCTTCCATGTGTTATCCCCCTAGTTTTCCCATGGCCACCATTGGACTGCTCACCCCAGAAGCCATCCATCTAGCAGCACCAGAGCACCTTGGGTGAAAACAGTCGCTGTGGTTCACACTCAACACGAAATGGACCAGAGAGACTGAAGAAAAGCAAACCAGCAATGTTTATTAAGAATACAGCACACAAGGCCGCTAGCGTACTATTACGCGTGCAAGGCAGAACGCCCTGGAACCGCACAACGCGCAATTAGAACACGCCTTTGCCCCCATCCCCTGACAACTGCCCCGTCGGCACCCTCTCTGTCGAGGCTGGGAACTGCCCTCCCTGCATTGATGCTCAACCAGGGGATGGCCCTTCAGGATGTGGCTCAAGCGCGCAACCGGGCCTGCTTCCTTCTCGTTCTCCCTGCAGTTCTCCCGCAGCCACGTACACGCACGTGTTCTCTTTAACCTTGTGTTCGTACACCATCTTCTCCACCAACAGCAACCCACACCTAAATCAAGGGTTGTCATTAGGCCTGGATTCATGACTGTGAGTTAACGGTGGGTTAACCCACTGATCTATAATTCTAATCGCTTAGCTTTATTATGTAAAAAGTTACAAGGGACCTGACCTTGCTTTGGGAAATGTTAGGAAGAGTGGCTACAAAAGAGGTGAGCTGTTTTAGCAGCCTATAAAGCTAATGAGGCAGACGGGAGAGCTGGGAGCAGAGCGCAGGAAATGGTTAGAGCCCCCCCCCTGCCCCCCACCGCTGATGCAGCCTGCTGCCAGGCCATCTTCCCCACGGAGCGTCTTGGCAGCAAATTGCTTGGAGCAGCACACACTGCTCTTCCAGCCTCATCTGGAGCCTACCCCCGAGGCCTCCAGCGCCTCCTCCCTCCTCTTCACTCCGCCTCGATGGTCCCTTGGCTTCAGAAGGATCGGCTGGACAACCGGGGCTATGCCCCCGCCTCCAGCTCGGATGGCTTCGCAGCGTCACCTGCCTCTTTCCTCTGCTCATCGGGGCCAGATTCCAGAGGCACCCCTGCAGGGGTGCTTGGATGAACCCTTCCGTAAAACATAACCCTACTTAAAAAAAACAAAATCCCTTATGCCCTGTTGCTGGATTGCCAACGCTGGGTTATTCAAGGCATGAGCTGCTAGGATCCAACGCAGAATCATGGCTTGTGCATGGGTTGCTTCCGCAGGCTCTTTGGTGCTGCAAAGGCTCCCAGGAAAATCGGTGGGAGCCAGCGAGCAGCAGGAACAGAACAGGCCCCGGTGTGCTCAGTTCCCTGGCAGACACATCTCGGATTAAGTCAGCGACACTTGGCAATGTGTTTCATCAGGGCGGCATAATGCTTCCAATTCCGATATTACATGAAATGATGGGAAACGCAGAGGAGCATTTCCGGGGAAGGATCATCAAACGGGAAGTTGGGTGCTTAGTTCCCCTGCACCTCTTGGCCCAAGAGGCACAAAACCTCGTGGCAACGTCTCCTTGCCAGCATTTGACATGTCCTGACTGCCTGAGCAGGCTTTGGAACGGAATTGCTTGGCCTTTGACACCAGCTTCCTCAACATTTCTGCTTGGCGCTTACTAGACCCATTGCAAAAGAGACTCCGGAGGGTTTAGAAACGCACTTAATGGAAATCCAGCCGAGACCACACAGCCTTCACACTCTCACGGGTTGTCCTTAAGAATCCTTCCTCCATATGGCAGGGAAGGTCGCCGTAAAGGACCAGCTCTTCCCCTTCACTGTTTGGTGAGCAGGGTGGCCCCCAAATGCACGGAGACGACCTGCAATTGGGTTATCGACACGCAATCTGCAGAAAACACTATCAAGATGGTTCACACTAATGTTATTTAGCTGCAATACTTCCGTAATAAAAGGAATCAATGGAGGAGAGAAAAGACCTGTCTGGGGGTTTGATTTTCTCATTTTAATGGCATACTTATTTACTCTCGCCAGTCCTCTGATCGGATTTTCATTACACCGCCTTGCGCTGTAAGTGGACCGGTATTGATAGGAGCTGCTGACTTCAGCTGACTTCCTCGGAGCACAAATTAAAAATTACTCATATTCAGCGAGGGTGTGGCGTGCTAAATGACTGGGCACGAAGGGGCACACCCGGGTATTTGGAAGCCAGCAGAGCTTCGAGCATACATGGCCATGGGGCCTTTCCCAGCCCCACCAGGGACTGTGCCGGGGCCCTTCGGCATTCCACATTCGGCCCATGCGCACGCACTGGGCCCCAGCCCTTCCCTGGGATGCCAAGCAGTCGCCGCCTGCACCAGGCCCCTCCATGCAGGACACAAAAGGAGACAGGCCAGAGGGGGCGGCGGGATAAGCAACTCTTCTCTGCTTGGAAATGCGCAACGACATTTTACTTTTGCTTCGCACTTGTGATCTGCAGGTACAATGTCAGATGATGGCTGTGTCGCATTGCTCCAGTTGCTCTTCTTCTGTTTCTATTCTTCTGCAGTGTTCTTTGTACTTAGTTTAAACATTTCATTAGAAACACAGAAACAGAGCGAGTCAGAAGGGGCCTCCCGGGCCATCTAGTCTGACCCCTGGCTCAGCTCACAACATGCCCACCATGCGCATGTCGAGCCTGTCCTTGAACACCCGCACTGATGGGGCCTCAACAACCCCTCGTGGAAGCCCACTCCACACCCTCGGGGTCCCAACTGTCAGGAAGTGCTTCCAGGCATCCAAATGGAGCCTGAGTTCCCTGAGCTTTGCTCCGTTGGAGCCCGTCCCCCCCGCCCCCGGTTATTTTTAAAGATCCAAATCCAACAGAGCAAATAAAACCACTCATAAGCAGAATGTGCAAGTTACAACAAACAGCCCTAAAGGATGTCTGGGGATCTGAAGTGCAGTGTGCAAGAGACACTGGTGACACCGTGTCGCTCCCCCTTCCCTTGTCCCTGGCGGTTGAGGCTCTGTACTAGTGCCTAAAGTCAACCATGGAATGGACTGCAGGGAGCAATGGCTGACCCAGGAAACAACGAGGCTCTCCTAGAAGTTTAGCCTACCTCCTTTCTATTCAGACCCAAAAAGAGCTTAGGACAAAGCAGGGTTCACGGGTCTTGGCCTTGGAAGAAACAGAGCCTTTGACTCTTAGCAATGTGCGATCGCAGCAGCTGCCACATCTGAGTGGGCAAGAGGGCTGCTCGCTCCGTGGCAGAGGAGTTGCGGTGGGCCTGCTTGAATCGCAAGGCCTATCTCCTGCGAAAGGAACCACTGCATGTTTACAGCAGTTATCGGCATTTCCTTCCCAACACGGCATCAAGCTCAAATGCTTTGCAAACAAAGACTGCAAATTTGTATTGATTTTTTTAAAATGTACTTATTAAAGATACTATATTATACTGCTGCAGCTACTGTAATGTCTACAGGAAGCACATTAAGGTCATTCTCCTCACCTTTTATGATTTTCCCATAGAGACCGTTTCAGCCACACAGCACTGTAGTTGTGTGGGCATGTGTGTACAGAACACAATGGGATGGGTCTCCTTAACCAATAAAACTCGATGTTTGCTTGTCAGAAATATACCCACAGTGACCAAACCTTGGATGGCAGAGCCACCACGGAAATGCATTCAGCAGAGTTTGTTCACATGTAGTTCCCCCTCCCCCCAAATCTGGCATGGGAGAATCCAGTTCTGGGTAAATTCTGGCTGTGTAGAACACTGATCAGAAGGAAGACAGGCCATTGGAAACTCAGGGAAGGGATGGGAAGAGACAAGTCAGATTGCTGTAATGGAACTGGATTTGCCGGTTGCATAAAATCACTGAGGAGCATTAAAAAGTGGGAAGGAATAATCAAGCTCGCGAGAAACCTGCTGAGTTCTCATTTTAAGGCGCTCAAACATCATAAAGCGGCCTTTCCCAATTTCAGGTCCCATTGTGTTGAGGAACTGCAGCAACAGCATCTTCTGCCATGGCCTAAAAGATAAACAGACGGACATATACTGATGACGACTACATTTCCCTCTCACAGATTTATTCTGGGGTGCTCTCTTAGGGAAACAGTATTCCCAAGTGTATGTTGGAAAGGGTTAATCAAGTCCTTCTTGCGGAGCCAATTGTGTGAGCAGGATACAGCAGAAAATTTGGATTTAGGAATCTGGGAGCCAACTGAGAGGCAGTTCAGACATAGGAACACATTTACTTAGAGTTAGAGCCCATCTTGCCACTAAAAAACAGTGATCCGGGCAGCTGTGATAGTGCCTGACGTTTATATCCCTTTTTTTCCTCCTGTGAAGTCAAGGCAGCTCATGTTCCTGCCAAGATGGCTGGTCTATTCAGCCCATACATTTCCCAGGCTTAACGCTGACCGAAGCATGTGAGATATGACCACACTGTAAGATCCATCAGCCCAGAAGACCTCAGGCATGCCCAGATCTCACCGTCACTGGGGCTCCTCTCCACATCCGTTTCTGATCTGAGCTCGATAGGAGCTGAACTGCACCCCCAAATGGGTTCAGTACCATGGACAGCACCTACAACGCTCAGAATAGACCCCGCCACGGATAAGGAACCCCACCGAGGTGGGAGTCAGCACCGTCCCACCTTATTGCTGGCCAGATCCTGCCGCTTCCCACCTTCTAGGTACGGCAACACGGGCAGAGGGAGCCCCGCTCTTGGGTGACATACGAGCTGGCCCGGCCCGAAGACGACAGACGGCGCTGCCCTCGAGCACACGCGGCGCCTGCCCGGCGCGCTCCCCGATCCGGGGCCCCCAAGCGCTCGCTGCAGAGGGCCCGGGCCTTCGCGGGGCGGCGGGGCGGGCTGCCCCCACCCCGGCCTCGGCAACAGCGGCGGGGTGGCCTGCGCCGATCGAGCAATGGGCCGTTCGCCCCGCGCTCCGCGGCCCAGCCTGGCGGAGATGCGCCCCGGGACGGGCGCGGCGCGTGGCTGTGCCGGGAGGCGCCTCCCCGGGCCGCAGAGACCGCGCCTGCCACGGACCCAAGCGCGCTCCGGCCCGGCGAGCCGGGAAAAGCGCCTGCGGCGCCGTCCTTCCCTGGCCGCGGTCCTGGCGCTCAGGCCCGGCGGCACACGGGCCCAGCCTCGCCCCGGCGCCCGCCGCCATCGGGAGCCCCCGGACCCCGCGAGCAGGCCCCGAGCCGCGCGGTCTCCATAACAACCCCCGAGTTACCCATAGCAACGGCGCAGCACGATGCTTCCGGTTTGGAAGAGCGGGAGTTCCGCGGTCTTCCAGGCACTTACCATAGAGGCTAACGGCAAGTGACGCCGGTCTCCATGGAGACGGAGACACCCGACCCCGCAGCCCTTGCCGGCATTTCCGGTCTCCGTCGCCGCGCTGTTCTGCATTTCGGTGGTCTGGCTCTATGTGCTTCCGCTTTCCCCACTTCCGGCCAAATCGTTTTCGATTGGCCGTCTTTCCCAGGGACTTCCGGTGGCCAAGATGGCGGCAGTGGCGGCTGTGGAGGTGCAGCAGCTGCAGCGCCGGCTCGACGCCCTGGAGGAGCGCGTCTTCGGGGCGCCCGCTGGGGCCGAGAGCGCCGCAGACGCCCGCAAGGTAAAGCCGCCCGGCCGGTCCCTTCCGCGGCGCTGCGGCCGCTCTTGCTGCTGGTGACGCTCCCTCGAGGCGATGGGGCGGCGCACCCGCGGCCCTCCAGCCGCCGTGGGACTCCCGCTCCCATCATTCCGGAGTGCTCGCCAGGCTGGCTGGGGCTGATGGAGCTCGGAGTTCCAGGAGATGCAGAAGGCCGCACGTGCCCCTCCCTGGTGCCAGGCGCTGGCTGCGAGTCCCGTGCATTGCGGGAGAGCAGAGCCCCAGAGATGGAGGCGGGGAGGGGGCGCCGCCATGAAGCCGAAGGAGAGTGGGCGGAGTGGCGCGTGGTTAGCGCGCAGGGCGGGACTCGGGAGACCCCGGATCTAGGCCCCACTCGGCCATGAAGCTTCCCAGTAACTGGCCCCGCCACTGACTGTCAGCCTTACACGTTTCACGAGGTATTGTGAGGATGAGAAGGAGGATTATGTATGTCTCCTTGAGCTCCTGAGGAAAAAAGGCGGATGTCTCAAGAAAAAGCAAAAGTAGCTAAGCAATTTCATTACAGTACCATCTTCGGGCAGTCCTGCAGTGTAGTCCTGAGCATGTTTACTTTGATGCAGAGCCGCCCAGCAGCAACTGGATTTACTGTCAGGCAGGAGGCAAAAGGCCACTGGGGAACCTCAAGACATAGGAGGAGTTGCTTAGCTCAGCATCAGGTAGCTGCTAATTCTGGAAAGGAAAAGCAGGCTGAGAACAATGCACAGAAGTGTAAAGCGAATGCAAAGCCAGGATGATGATGAGGATGGGTAATGAAGACCCTCAATTGCTCCTTTCTTGCCTTAGGGTAACAACCCATTCGTTTATCTTCCCAATAAGGACATTTGCCCCCTTTTAATAAACCTCTCCTCGTTAAAACCGCTGGTGCCTTTGCAGTGGCTCATTTCTTAGCTTTTTATTATAGCTTCCTTCTTTAAATTAGAATTATATCTACTTGAGCCTCTGAAAAATGACTGGGAGGACAGAACAATATGGCTATGCAATTGATTATAAATGAATGTACTTATTTCAGTTGTGACACCGGAATGGGTGTCCTGGCAGAAGTCCAGAAAATTCTGAGCCTGGGCCAGTTGCCTCTTTTCATCTGCTCAAGGCAGTGAATGACAGAAGCTAGGCTGAGAGTGGCTTGTACCTCAGTAAGCTGAACAAAGGGCTGGTCCATTGCCTTCAGTGGACAGTGTGTCTGAGCCATTTAAATAAAGTGAGTGAGCAATAAGCGTGCTTTTGCTGCCTGCCTGCCTGCCTGCCTGCCTACCAAAGCATTCAGTGTAACTCAGAAGTTTGTTCACAGCAGAGGTTTTCCAAAAGACAGGCCATTGCTTTCTGGTTTTATGTAACTGATAGAATAAGTTGGGTTCATTGCAACCCTGTTTTTCTCTTCTTTTTCTCTTGCTGTTTATAGTGCAGGTCTTAAAGTCAGCCACGGGATGAATTTTGACTGTTTGGGGCTCAGTCCAGGCATATGCTGAGAAATAACACATCTCTGCACATGTGGAGACAAAATTTTCCCAGCAATTAGCAGCTTAGTTTGTTCCTTCAGGCCCAGAATTCCACTGATTCTCTCTTGTCCAGTGTGCTCCTGCTCCCTATGCTGTGCTGAGCTATTTCCTCTCCTTGCTGGCATGAGATCTGCCTTGTCCTTGCCGTGCTCTCAGTTCTCTCAGTTACACATGGGCTGGATCTCCTTCTCAAACTGGAGGAAGTTAACTAGTGGGGTGCCACAGGGTTCAGTCCTAAGCTCAGTTTTCTTCAGCATCTTTATTAATGATTTTGATGAGGAAGTGCAAGGAACAATAATCACATTTGCAGACAATACATAACTGGGTGGAATAGCAAACACCCCAGAAGACAGAATGAAGATCCAGGGCAATTTTGAAAAACATGAATGCTGGGTTGAAAGCAACAGAATGAGATTCAATAGGGACAAATGCTAAGTCCTCCACCTAGGAAAAAGAAATCAGATGCATCAATACAAGATGGGGAATATGTGGCTCAACAGAAATGAAAAAGACCTAGGAATTATTGTGGTCAACAGGCTAAATATGAGCCAACAATGCAATGCAGCCGCAAAAAGGGCAAATGCTATTTTGAGATGCATTAATAGAATCCAAATCACGAGAAGTGATAGTTCCCCTATATTCTTCACTAATCATACCTCATCTGGAATACTGTGTCTAGTTCTGGGCACCAAGATTTGAGAAACATGCAGAAAAATTAGAAAGGATCCAGAGGAGGGCAACAAAAATGATCCAGGGTTTGGAAACACTGCCCTGTGAGGAGGGAATGGGTTCTCCCTCAGCCTTGAGAACAGAAGACTGAGGGAGAACCCTAACCCCAAGCCTCTTCTCACTAATACCAGAGTGTATTTTATTTAGCAAGCTTCTATGCCTCCCCATTCACTGAAGCTCGGGGCGGCTCACAAGGACACAGAATAATCAACTCAAGTTGCAGCAACCCAGGTTCAGGCTAGTTATCAGGAAAAGTTTCTTCATTCACTGTGAAGAATGCAACAGTGCAATGCAACAGTGGAACCAGCTGCCTGGAGAGGTGGGGGGCTCTCCCACACTGGAGGCATTCAAAAGAAACTGGACAGCCATCTGAGTGGGATGGTGTAACGTGATGTCCTGCAACAGTAGCGGGTTGGAACCGATGGCCTTCTGCCCCTTCCAACTCCACTCTTCTATTATTCTGTGTTGCATTTTAGCCACAGTGGAACCATCGTGTGAGGTAGTTTAGGCTCAGGGTAACCCAGTAGGTTCTGTGATGGACAGAGATTTGACCTGTATCTCTTTCATCTTGAGTGAAACGCAAGTCATGCCCCACTCAAGTTGCTGTCACGTGCTTTTTCACTGCTGTGAAAATTGCTCCCTGGAGAAAGGCTCTGGGAGGTAGGTGAACGCAAATGGTTCCATGTTCCACACTAGAAAAAGCACAGTTTCTCCCTGAACTGTGCACATTTAAATTTTCTTTTTGTGTGTGTTCAAGTATACTGCTGTTTGTGTGAAGTTGTGTAAAGTTGATCTGCATTGTTATTAAGAGTATTTTTTTTCTCTTCTAGATAGCAGATGGCTTGGTCAAAGTCCAGGTGGCCTTGGGGAACATTGCAAGCAAAAGAGAGAGGGTTAAAATTCTTTTCAAAAAAAGTACGTACTTTAACTTTTTCAAAACCATGTTGTTGGTTTCAATCAAACTTAAGCACTGCTGAAAAAAAAAGGTGATTGCTGGATATTGCAAAAGCATGAAGGGTCTGTTTAAGAAGGGCAGTGCTACCAGCGGGGAGAGAAGTAGTTTGTTGAGCACCATGCACAATCCTCCTTTTAAGGTTGCTGGGACAGGCATAAATCTTTGGCACAAGCCTCTTGGTTGCCCCTTTGATGACTGGAAGTCCCCAGACTCAGTGGCTTCTGATCATGCAGGCTGGGTGGGAGGACTGGCTTAGCCAGCCTTTCCTTCCTTGTTCTCCAGCCCTGCATGTTGTGCTAGACGGACTGTTTTGCTTGTCCAGTCGTGGTCCTTCAGAGGGGGAGGGAAAGAGGGTAGAGAAGTCTCAGGTCATTTCACAGCTTGACAGTTTAGAGGTTCCTGTGTCACAAAACAACCCCGGGTCAGCACTGCTGGGTTCTTAAAGTGGGAATGGGAAGTTGGGGTTCCTGCCCCGTGCTCACCCTGCGCTTACTGGGTAAGCAAACCAGAAACTGCCATCATGATATGTGGACAAGGTCATAGACTGCTTAAGGCCATCAAGTGATTTTGGGAGCTCGAGGTAAGTGACTCTTGTCCCTTGTGGCTCCATTTTCTTGGCTGTTGTTACTTTCAAGAACATATGAGGTTGCTCATAATTGGCTGCCATACATTCTGCATGAATCAAGTCTTTTCCTGTTGTTACAATGTTCTAACACTCCAATTCTCTCATCATTTGCCATTCCTGGACCAAGTTGAAGATATCCTAAAATATTTGGATCCTCAGTACATTGATCGAATGGCTATTCCAGATGCTATGAAACTGCAGTTCATCTTGGCAGGTAATTCAAGAGAGGTTTTCGTTTTTTTAAACTTGGAAGCTCTGTTTTAAGGAGCCTCTGTCTTGCAGGGAATAGTCTGAATGCCATCGTTGTAGTTACTTAAATCTTGTGTTCTTTAATCGGCAATCCTGCACTCACCTGGGAATAAACTCCAGGGAACCCAGCAGGACTTCGGAGTAGATATGCACTGTTAAATGGTCCTAGATTTTTTAACTACCTGGTCATTCATTTGCTATAGTGAGGGTAGAATATATTACCTGTGGCCATAAAGGTTGCCACTCTCAGGTCTGTTGTTGTGTCCTTCTCCATCAGAACAGCAGTCGATAATGGCTCAAGCAGCCCTGCTGGAGCAGGTGAGCAGCCTGCAGCCCTACCTGGACAGCGCACACATCAAAGGTGAGTCCCTAGGTCTGTCCGTCACTCCAGGAACCAGACTTTGTTGTACTGGGAGATCAGAGCTGTATCTGCTGCACATTTCCCCAGAATCACAGTTCTTCAGACTCTGGCTCAGTGTGTTAGGTTTCCCCCCCACATCCATGCTTATGTCTTCGTGTTTGCATAATAAAAGCGTGCCACCTTCTTGTTTTGTAAGATTGTTTCCCCTTTTGAGCAGAGGTTGGTTTTTTTTAAATAATGTAACCCCATCACTATGAAAATGCTCACATGGAAGCACGTATCCTGTACCATTGCTTGCCACTTTCTCCTCCTATGGCTAAATGTTCTAATTGCCCGAGTCTGACACGTTTAAAAGACAGCACAACTCACGTTCTTAAGCGTCATTCCTAAGAATCAACAGCCTGGCCGTCCTTCTACTCTCTCTCGCAGCCGCTCCTGACCATGCTGCTAAACTGCAGAGGCTTTCCCAGATCCACATTCAGCAGCAGGTAGGCTGACTGCGTGGCGGCAGCAGAGAATGGGGCTTGGTTTCAGGTTCTCACCTCAGCTCTGTCGCAGTGGAACAAACGTGGCAATATACTTTTGGGGTGTTTTGGGGTGCTGCAATTGGTAACAGTTTCCCCCCTTCAAAGGAATCTTCTTATTAAAAGACAGATTCCTCCTGATTAGGGAGGTAGGTTACTAAGCCTTTGCAGCTTTGCCTTGAAGGTGCCGACTGCTGGTGCAGGTGAGGGCCGTTTGAACAGAAAAAATAGAAGCATAGAAACAGAATGAGTCAGACGGGGCCTCCTGGGTCATCCAGTCTGACCCCTGGCCCCAGCTGGCCCCGCTCATGACATGCCTCCCATGTGCAAGTCTGAGAAATATTAGAATGAATAATTGTTGACAAACACTGTCAGCAACAGCAAGCAAAATAAGGAGGAAAGGCACAAAAAAGAAAATATAAAGTTTAAAGTTTTTGCAGCCAGCCTCAGTTGGAGACCCAAAACAACAATCCTCCCAATCCACTTTTACCAGAATGAAACTTAAAGCAGGTTGTAAAGCATTGAGCTTTTGAATGAGATGCTTTAAACAAATGGTTTTGTCTTCTGCAAGTGTTGCAAACCTGTCCTGGCTTGCTAACAATGCAGTGTCTAGCAACTTTGTCTGGCAAGTTGCTGCAGTTGAGCTAATTGTCCTTTGCTACAATCTGCCGTTGCTACAGCGAGAGGCAAAGGGCGGGATGTCATTCCTTGCATGGAGCTGGGTCTGCTTCAGAGAGGAACTGAATATAGTTGGGAGGGATCGAGAATGAAGCAGTGGCACGATCCTGTTATGTGGTGCTGGGCACATGCTGGAAACACTGTCCACCAAAAGAGGCAATCATTAATTATTTTGAAAAGCGGCTGTGTTCTCCGGATGATTCCCCTTTCTCTTGTCTGCCTTTGCAATTGTTTGTTTAGTTGTGTATATACCACCTTCCAACAACTTATTCTGAAAGCAGTTAACTTTAGATACCAAAATTAAGCACCTTGAAACCTCACCTAACATTTCCACTTGTGTTCCATGGGCACTGATTGGCCATGATGCTAAATGGCAGTTCCACCTGCCAGGCGTGAGCCCACGGGGGGGGGGGGGGGCTCTGGCGTGTGCACTTGTTCTCTGGCACAGCTGCAGGAAGGAGTGTGTAGGGTCTGCCTCCACCCCGGTGTGTCACATCAGCCAAAGTCACAAACTGGTTAATGGTAAGCAGGGCTGGTTTGAAGCAAGCCAGGTTCAAGTTATATTTGAACCACACTACCAGCCTGGCAGTTTAGACACAACAAGTTGCGATTAAGCCAAGATTGAAGGCAAGCTTCCCTCCCCTTGTTGAGTGTTCATACCAGAGGATAAGCAGGGAATGCAGACGCCCAAGTTTGTTGGCAGCTTAGTTCTAACCTGCTAGTAGCTTTGCAAACTGTCAGGAGAAGATATCTGACTGAACTCTCGTGATCACGTTGCAGGACCAGTGTGAAGCAGTGTCGGAGAATGTCCGGTTGCTCCTAGAGGATTACAACAAAATGGTATCCTTTTTACCGCAGCGCACACAGCAGGGGTGGCGCAGCCCGTGGAGTGCCGTGCCGCCGCCCCCTTCTGTCTCTCCAGCTTTCCTCTGGCTGCCACGGTCTTTCGGGGGCTGCTGCTGCCTCTGCTGCTGCTGCTGCTTTGGTTGAGCTCCCCAGCCTCTCTTTTCCTTAACGGATTCCTCCAGACGCTTCTCCTTTCGAAGCAGTTTGTCCAGTGGGATGACATGCTGACCCAGCTAGAAGCAGCCAAGCACTTGAAGCCTGCGTCCGAGTGAGGGCGGAGCGGTGACTAGGCCTGCTGGGGCCGCTCTGCCTCCTTGCCCCGTGTCTCGAGATCGCAGCAGCCTTCCCGGGCCAAGCGTGGGCCAGCAGGCATCGCTGGGACTCAGCAGTGCCGCCGGGCTCGGCCTGGCCCTGACACCGCGGCAGCCGCCCGCCACACTCTCCGTTCTTCCCAGACTTTAGCGGGAAGAACTGTGCATCTATCTTCGCCCCAGTCTAACGGTTCCCTAATTTATTTTCGTTCCTCATTCCGCCAGTGGGAGCACGTGATCTCTCAGGCTGGTTACTGATTCTCTGGATCCTCATAAAACCCTCAAGACCTCTAACGTTCCCATGGCCGCCACCTGTTCCTCACAGAGAACAGCATCTGTGCCTCGTTCATTAATTGTACAAATGACATCCACTGTTCTGAAGCTGGTAATTATATCAAAGCATGTACTCACTCCACACTACAACAATAAAAGCATCATTATGTTAGATCTCTGTCCCACGAGGCCTCATACTTAGTTATGAAAACAGCATTGTCTGCTCCTTGCCTAAAACAGCATTTGGGCACCTGCGACTTGTCAGGAGGGAGCATTCCACCCATGAGAAGGCGCCTCCGAGGTTGGGCATCTGCGTGCGAACATGGTGCGTGCACAGAAAGCTGAAGCAGCTGTTCTTGCAGACGGAAGGACACCTTGCGGCCTGCTCCAACAGCCGCCTGATGCTGGGGAGGGTGGGGAGGTTTCAGGTTTTCCGAGTGAAGTTCCTCAGGCAGAGTGTGAGAAACGGAGGAGAGCTTTTCAGAGCTGGAGCGGGAGGGAGATGCAGGAGGAGTTCCCCGACCTGTTCAGGAGATGACAGGTGAAGCGAGTGAGCGAGCGTCTAGCGTACCCTCTCTCCAGCCCCCGAGCAGCAAGGGCCATGGCAGGGGTCCTCAAACTTTTTCAAAAGGGGGCCAGTTGAAAAATGACGGTGCTGGGCGTGGGGCAGAAAGGCGGTACCTGCAGCATGCACGGGCCGGGGAGGGGGGTGCAGATGGTGGCTGCAGCCAAGGAATTAAAAGACGCTTGCTCCTGGGGAGGAAACCTATGGCAAATCTAGATAGCATACTAAAAAGCAGAGACATCACCCTGCCAACAAAAGTGCGTATAGTCAAGGCTATGGTTTTCCCAGTTGCAATGTATGGCTGTGAAAGCTGGACCATAAGGAAGGCCGAGCGCCGAAGGACTGAGGCCTCTGAATTGTGGTGCTGGAGGAGACTCCTGCAAGTCCCTTGGACCGCAAGGCGATCAAACCGGTCAGTCCTAGAGGAGACCAACCCTGACTGCTCCTTAGAAGGCCAGATCCTGAAGATGAAGCTCAAATACTTTGGCCCCCTAATGAGAAGGAAGGACTCCCTGGAGAAGAGCCCAGTGCTGGGAACAATAGATGGCAAAAGAAGGAGGGGACGGCAGAGGACACGGTGGCTGGATGGAGTCACTGGGGTGGTGGGCTTGGGTGGACTCTGGGGGATGGTGGAGGACGGGGTCCTGGAGGAATGTTGTCCACAGGGTCGTGAAGAGTCAGGCTCAGCTCTGTGACTGAAAACCACTCGAGCTGCCCTCCCCCCCCCCCGCCCGCTGCATCTGGTGACCCCCTGCAAAAACAGGAGGACAGGTGTTACCGAGCAGGTGGGCGCCCCTTCGCAGCCTGCTTTCGATCCAGCAGCTCAGCCGCTCAGGCCGAGCGGCGGCGCGTTCGGGGCGGTTCCGCACAGAGCCCTGGCCGGATGGCGCCCTCCCGGCGCGGAGCCGCGGAAGCCCCTGCCCCCGACGACGGGCAGGCGCTGATGGCGCGGCGTTGGGCTTCACGAAGCCGTCTTTCTTCCAAGCAACCGTCCCGTTTGTACCGGCACTCCGTGCAGCGCCGCGGTGGGGCTGGTTCCTGCGGAGCGGCGCGCAGGTGTCACCCATCGGCGGAACAGACACGTGCCGGTGCGGCGTCAGAAGCAGCGATTCCCCTGCGCCCTGGCGTGGAAGGGCCGCCCGCCCGGCCCCGCTCTGCCCCCCGGGCGGCCCACCCCCCGGCCCCGGGGAGCCCCGAGCGAGCGAGCCCGGCCGGCGCCTCCGCCCGGTGCAGGTCCAGCCGCGCGGGCGGCGAAACCGAAAGCCGCGCAGAGCCGCTTCCTGCGCGCGAGGGGGCGAGCGACGCGGGCGGGCGGCATGGGCGACCCGGCGCAGCCCTTCGAGACGGCGCTGCTCTTCGCGCTGGACGACCTGGCCGGCGACAACTTCAGGCGCTTCAAGCAGCAGCTGGGCGTCGTGCGCCTGGAGGGCCGCGCCCGCATCCCGCGCGGCCGCCTGGAGCGCGCCGACACGCTGGACGCCGCGCGGCTGCTGCTGGAGGCCTACGGCGAGGAGGGCGCCCTCGACGCGGCCGTGCGCGCCCTGCGCGGGGCCCAGCTGCGCGACTCGGCCAGCGCGCTCCTGCGGTGGCGGCGCGGCGGTAAGGCACGGCGGCGGCGGGCGGGCGGCGGGCGGGCGGGCGGGCAGGAGCCCCCCCGGCGGGAGACGCCCCCCGGCCCCTGCGCGGCGGCGGCGGCGGCGTCTCCCGCCGGGGCGGCTGGCCCGAGGGGGCCGAGGGCGGCGGGCGTCCGCGGGCCCGGGCCACCCGCCCCCGCTCCCCAGCGCTCCGGCTTGGCTTGGCTGCGCCGCTGGGGCTCGCCGCGCTCTGCTACCTGCTGCGCCTGCGGCCCCACCGCTGAAGCGGCTGTCACCAGCGAGCATTGCGGGGTGCTAGAGAGAGAAGGGGGGGCGCTGCGGAGGAGGAGGCCCCGGGGGGGGGGGCAGCATGACGTAGCGCTTCCATTCCCCTGCAAGGGGCAAGCTGGCTCGGGCTGGTAAGCTCTCCTCCGCGTGGCGGTTCTCCTGGCCTTCAGCTAACCATGCCGCCGATTTCAGGACATCAGTGAATGTGCATGTTTAAAGCGGGTGAGTCGCAGGAGCGATGGGGGCAGAAAGCAGCGCAGTGTGTGGGGGTGGGATGTGTCGCTGCCCCTCCTGCCTTGGTGGTGGTGCAGGTGAAAATTGCAAGCTTTGCTGAGGCTGGCTGGAAACACCCGTTCCTCTCTCTCTGATCTTGGAGTACCCAGCAGAACTTCCCAGAAAGCAGCTGAGCTGTGTTTGCACTGGCAAAGGACCCTCCGCAGGCCCCTTTCTGCTTTATCCCCCCCCACCCGCCTTCAGGCGGCCTCCCTGCGCAGCCCGCTTCCCCAGGGTAGCCCCTTTCGGGACTTCCTCGTTCTGAGCAAACATGCTTAGGACTGTGGCTTTTTGGCTGCCCTCTTGAGCCCTCTGACCCATGCAGAGTAAGTTCCGTTAAACACACAGAACAGGTTTTGAATTTACACACTTTGTGCTGCACATGCAAGTTGCTTTTTCAAAATGAACAAAAACGAAAAACGACCCTCCAGGGGTTTCCTGCTTGCCTTGCATGCAGTGTGGAGCGGGATGGATGGATGGATCAGCTCTCCGGGATTCCTCTGCTCTGCAGCCTGCTCACAGCAAACTGGGTGGGCTGGGCTGCCGAGGTCTCCGGCATTCCTTTTTAAAATGAGCAGTACAACAGCCCCGCTGCAGGAATTCCGGCAGGAACTCCACTCCGGCAGGACAGCCGAAGGCACATGTGGCTCATGGATGACCGGGGAGCGTGCTGCCCTGCGTTTCCCAGCTCCACACACTGCGCTCTTGCTTCCCGCCAGCCCCTGAGCATGGCTCTGCCCCAGACGTGGGGGTGCTGCTGGCACTCTAAGGGGCCCGGATGGATCTCTGTCTCTTTCAGAGCAACGCTAGGAGAGCCGTCCCTGAACATGCACCCGCCTTGGACAGCTCGCGCTTTACGCCCGATCGTGTGCCTCGTGCAGCCTCCAGCCGCCTGCGCCCGCTCGGGCTCGGCACCATCCCAGCCTCCCGACCGACCAACACCGCCTCCGCCCATTGCCTGCCAGGATCCTGAGCACGCCCCTTGAAGAGGCCACCCCAACCCCGCCACGGCAGTGCCCTCTGCTGCATTCGGCTGGTTCCCCTGCCTGCTTCTTGCAATAAAGACGAAGCTGTGAAACCCCGGCTCCTTTTTTAAACTCTGCATATGTTTTTAGCATCTTGCACCAGTCCTTTGAGGAGGGGAAGCAGGCACTGAGAGCCACGCGCTCCCAATTCCCTAATCCTTTATTGTCTTACATAGTTAGGAAGCCTGCTGAGCAATTGCAGAGTAGCTTAGGGTGCAACCCTAGGCATGTTTACATGGAAAAATCCGTATAACTTCCGCCACGCTATGGCAGTTTTAGACCTAGTCATCCATCGAACTGAGCCCTGAACTGCACGGCTGCATCCACAAGCATTTCAGACGTTATTCAAAACTCAGACATTGTGTACAAGAGAACTGTCTTCGTTTTCCCACTAAAGTCTATTTATTCCCTTGAAAAGAAGGGGAAGGGTTATGAAAAAATACTCATTTCCTGATTCCAAAGTTGTCTGGGCTCGGCTCCGCTCCCCCCCATGCCTTGGAATGGGGATTGGAATGCACAGCTCTGCAGAGCTTGGAGATTAACTTGGGGACAAAGGGCTAATTATAACATTTTCAGGAGCTTCCCTGCAGGCCCTTGATTCCTTGGCTGAGCTGAAGCCCCCACAGGCGCTGGCCACGTGCCACGCGGCTTGCCTGATTGCCCTCCCTTCCCGTGGCCCAAGCCCGGCAAGGCCACGGCCTGGAGACCATTCCATGGCTTGCGACAGGGTTCTGGGGTGGTTTTGGGGGCACCCCCTTCTGGCAGGCCATTATTTTGTTTTCTTTTCACAGCCACTGTGTAAGTCATTTGCCTGCTTGGGGGGTGGGGGGGGCACAGCCCTCCCTCACTGAATCCAGGCCTTTCCCTGACATGTACCCCTCTGGCTCTGGAGGGCTCAGGAAGCAAATTCTGCAGGCGGCAAGGAAGAGCAGCGCCAGGGCTGTCTGAGCAGAAGGTGGTGCTCTTTGAAGAAACTGTCCCTGGGGGAGAACCAGAAACTGGCTCTGAAGGAAAGGGACGGGGGAGAGTTGGTGGAGCAAGTGGGAGGCTGAGAGGAGGAGGTCCCCTGCTCTTGTAAGCCGCTGCTCTGACACACGCAGGCCTCCATTCCCATCCTCGCGGCTGGATCTGGGTTCGCGGGATCCCAGCCGTGGCTTTTGCAGCAGCGTGATGCCACCGGCAGTGACGGTGGCTGCTCTCTTCACAGATCTGGTGGGTTATGGGGTGGAGGCAAAAGCGAAGGGTCCCCGAGTGGTGTGCCTTTTCCAGAGGCCCCTAAATGCGAGGCCGACCGGGACACGAGGGCTGGTGCGCAGCCTGCGCCTGCTTCCATCCTCAGCTTCCTCGCGGCCCGGCCCTCTCCGTGCCACGGGGTTTCCTGGGCTGATTTTCACATCCAACCAAGACCCCAAGCACCAAATTCTAGTAAGGTGGGCACGACCTGCAGTCCAAGCCACCAAAACCAGAGTGATTTGTGGTCCGAAACATCTGGAGGGCATGGTGTGTGGGGAGGTGTTGGTTGGGGTACCCCCCTTGCAGGCTAAAAGGCCCCAAATGCCAGAGCAGAAGGTTGGCTGCCTGCCCCCCAGGACCGGCCACACGCTCTGCAGGCCTCTTGTCATGAAGCTGTCCGCACTTTTGACGTGCTCAGACAGCAGCGCTCAGTTTCCTACCGGAAGCATCCAGCATTTCTGGGATCGTTAGGTTTGCTCTCCCAGATCCGCAGGCTGAGTGTAAGATGAGGGCTTGCGGGGGGAACAGATTCCTGCTCTCCGCCACATTCCCAAGGGAGCCCCCAGGAGGAGGCTGCAGGATATCCCGGAGAAAGCAAAGCCCGCTCTCTTCCAGCTTGTCCAGCGGGGAAAAGAAACGGTGTCTTCCAGCCATCCTCTCGCCCCCCCCCCCCGGGGCCATCCGGCTGCATTTTAGCTGGCGCATCCCCCCCCGGCCCCCACCCAGCCCTTATCAAAGCCTGCAGTCAAGATGGCTTTCAGGAGCGGAGCTGCCACCCTCTCCTTCAGCCTCCAGCCAGAGAGGCGGCCTTGCAACATGCGCCCTTGAGGGCTCCCAGCGAGGAACTGATGTGCTGATGAGGGTCAAGGAGCATCACAAAGAGGGTGTGCCATTTCAGAAGACTCGTTCTCAACCTTGATCCTAAACTAAGAGGGAAGGGGGTGAGGAGACCTGCTGTCCCAAGAAGGGGACAGCCTCTGAGCATATGCAGAGAACACAGATGAACACCACCCCTTTCATTCTTGGTTTGAGGGCGAGGCTCCCGGGGCAGGTGGGGCAGGTGGGCTCCCCAGTACCTCTTTCTGGGAATGTGTTCCAGAGAGCTGTTGGGATCTCGCAGGCTGTCTGGAAGTTGTTTTTGTGCATTTCAGCAGCCCAGGCAGTAAAATTCTTCACTGTGCTTTGAAGGACTCTCGGCAGGCTTTCAAACCCCTCAGTGACCATGCGCCCCAAATTCAGGGCACCTTGTTTGTTTCGGTCCTGCAGTTCATCCGGGAGCTCAGGAATCTCCGTCTGACTTCGAGCCCTGCAGTCCAGGCGGAGTGCAGCCGGCTGCCTCCTCATTCCCTTCAAGCGTATCCTGAACCAGGGCCCTGCTGGAACCCGCTTTCCATGGCCAAACACTGCCCAGTCCTGGAGTAACAGCGGGAAAGGGCTGTGGGAGGCGACGTGTGGTGGTTAAGAGCAAGGACTGGGGCTCAGGCGATCCGGGTTCGAGTCCCCGCTCAGCCCTGGACCCACTGGGCACCTTGGGGCCAGTCACAGGCTCTCAGCCCAGCCTACCTCACAGGGTGGTTGTTGGGATAAGTCTGAGGGCAGGAGGAGACTTATCTAGGCCACTTGAAGTTCTTTGTAGGAAAAGAGGCCGGACACAAATCTAATGAACAAATAGATCAAGCACCCCCGGCCAACACACCGTTTGCTCCCCTGCATATGAGACAAGGGACAGGCTCGCTGGGCAGAAGCACCTCCACACATTAGGCAAGGACTGGCTTCAGATGACACGACCCACACGCAAGGGCTGAATGTGGCTTGTTGCTTACCCACGGGTTTTTGCCACAACATGCGTTGTCATGTTGTCTGAGCTCTGCTGAGATAACAAACCATGGGGCGCAACCATTCAGAATCCCACAGCCAACCATGGGTTGTCATCATGGGTTGTTCATGGTTAACCAACTGTGGCTTGCTAGCACAGCTGGGTTCAGACAACAAGATAAGCCACCTTTCAACAACCTCAACCCACCCTCCGCTATACTCAGCCCTTGAGTGTAAGTTATTCTCCCTTGAGCCCAGTTACACCATGTTGTGTTTGTTTGAGGTAGCGTTGTCCTGGTGTTCGTGGCCTCCAGGCACATCTCCAAAATCCAACCCTTGTCCGATCGATCTTTACCCCTGGGATAGCAGTGAGACACACAGCAGCTGCCTGCCACTCTGCCTGGCTCAGCGCGGTCCTGTCTGTGGGGCACCTTAAGTGGAAATCCAACCGTTCTCCATGGCCACCCCTGATGTTCTCTCTGTGGGTCCTCTTAGATCGCCGGAGGAGATACCAGAGGAGCATCCAGGAGATGTTCGGGAGCGCTGCTGAACAGGCCTCTGCCCCGGCCGCAGTGGTGAGTCTCCACCACAGGGGCACAGAGTCGCTTCTCGGCAGGAAACCACATCCTCAGGAAGCCAGCCATGCGCTCATGTCTGTGCTCAGGAAGCACCAGAAGGCAGAAGCTGGTCTAGAGCACTACTTGGAAGTAGGCGTGGAGAATCTGTTTGGTCCAGAGGCAGAGCAGAAGAACTCCAGAACCGTCGTGGTGCTCGGGCCCCCTGGAGTGGGGAAGACAACAGCCATGAGGAAGCTGATGTTGGACTGGGCAGCTGGGAAGGTCGGGCAAAGGAAGTTTCAATATGCTTTCTACATCTCCTGCAGAGCGGTGAACTGCAGTAGCGAGCCCATGAGCGTGGCTGACCTGATTCTCGACGGCTGTCCTCCAGGAACTCTCCTAACGGAGGAGGACGTCTTTGCGGACCTAGAGAGCATCCTCTTCGTCGTGGATGGCTTTGAGGAACTGGAGCGCTGTGATCTTCAGAGGGATGTGCTAAGCAGTGACCCGCAGCAAAAACAGGCCGCAGCACACCTGGTGATGGGCCTGATTAGAAGGAAGCTGCTAGCCAGGTGCCATCTCATTGTGACTACGAGGCCCACGGCTCTGAAGGCACTCCTGCCAAGCCTGCGATCCCCACAGTTTGTGGAGGTGCTGGGATTGTGCCCAGCTGAGAGGAGGAAGTATTTCCACCACTTCTTTGGAAATGGAGAAGAAGCCACTCGTGCTTTTGACCTCGCAAGAGGCAATGAGACACTTTTCAGCATGTGCTTCCTCCCCGTTGTGTGCTGGATCATCTGCACCATTGTCAGACAGAAACTTCCAAGGGGCCCCCTTCACGATATCCCAGAGACAGCAACCATCACCGAAATCTACATGCGGCTCCTCTTGAGCTTCTTGGGGTGTCGCTCGCGGCCGAGTGACCTGGAAGGACTGTGCTCCTTAGCCAAGGACGGGATGCTCTGTGAGACGACAGCCTTCAGCAAAGACGTGCTGAACAGCCACGGTTTGGGCTCGTTGGGCTCAGAACCCCTTTCTTCAGGCCAGAAGCTTCTCCATCAAGACGAGCACAACGCCACCCTGTTCAAGTTCGTCCACGTAAGTTTCCAGGAGTTCTTTGCAGCCTTGTTCTATCTTCTGGACACAGACGGGGACCCGGCAAGATCTTTCAGCGACTTGGAGGAGGTGTTTGCTGATAAGAAGGGATGTGGCAGCCGCTCCTCCATGCTCGTGCGCTTCCTCTTCGGCCTCTGCAGCACGGAGAGGCTGGGTGTCCTGCAAGACGCGTGGGGCCGCAAGGTGTCCCGGGCACGTCTCTGGCGAGTGCTGCTGAGCTGGGTGAGCGGAGAAGCCGAGCGCCACTCCTTCAGGGACAGGGGGCGACTGCTGGAACTGTGCCACTGCATCTACGAGATGGAGGACCCCGCATTTGCCGAGAGCGCGATGGCCCACGTCCGCGACTTGGACCTCCGAGAGCAGCTAGTGACCAAGCTGGATTTTGCAGCGCTCTCGTATTGCCTCTTATCTTCCGGGGCGCTCCAGGCACTTCGCCTCTCCGGCTATGAGCTGGGGCCTGCAGGAGCTGCCCAACTCCTTCCCGGGCTGCTGAAGTCTTCGGAGATCCAGTAAGTACCTCGTAAAGACCCAGAAAGGAGCTCCGCGGCTGTATTCGCTCATTCTCTGCCCAAAACTAGCGCGCATCTTTTAGCCCTGCCACCTCTAGAACCTCCCTTTTCCTGGGCCACCCACTCCTCTCTCCCATTTCAAATGTGCCTGCCAAGGTTACTTTCCTTGCTCTTAATATCTTTCAGCAGGCTCAGCTCGTTCCGAATTTTTGCTTCCCTGCCACTGCCCCCACAAGTCTGGGCCACTTGTCTGGCCCCGTGGTTCCGCTTCTTACGCGGGCCCCTTTTCCCTTTTCAACCCTTCACTAAGCGTTCTGTGCAGCCACAGTGGCCGTCTGGATGTCCCCCGTTTTCCTGTCCCCTTGCAATTGTTCCTGATCACAACACGAGGAAGAAGGCTCTGCCAGCTTTCCCCAAAGCTGCGTACTCCTCTGGGTGAGAGGGCAGGAAGGACGGAAGTGGCTCTCCATACCGGTGTGGCTTCTCCTGCGTGATGTGCCTTTTTCTGCAGGCTGAACGGCTGCGGGCTTGTGGCGGCCACATGCAGAGACCTCGCTGCCGTGGTGAGCAGGCCAGCTCTGACCCTCCTGGACCTGGGTGACAATCCACTGGGGGACAGTGGCATACGACACCTGTCCGCGGGACTTCTGGATCCACTCTGCAAGCTGCAGACTCTCCGGTAAGCTGACACTCCCGCAGGTACTTGGCATCTGAAACCGGAGTGGCTCCACATTCTGAAGCTGGAAGTGGCGCTCAGGGGCACTGCTTCTGCTTGCTGCACCACTTTTTTGGGCTGATTCTCTCCGCATGGATCAACAGATCCTGCAAGAGATGCGGGTGTCAGATTTGTACATCTTTGGGCAGTTGATGCACATGGACCTGCTGTCCATCTCTCTTCCTGCTTAAACACGAAGGGAAATCTTGCGTAGTGCGTAAAGTTCTGTGCATCCCTCTCTCACATTCTCGCTCCCTCTCCCTCTCTCTCAGCATTAGCGAAATGTTTGAACAGCAGCTCTAGCAAATGAGGCAGCAATATTGCGGATGTGTTCAAGGCACATGACACAGATTTGCTGTGAACGGCTCAGGCAGCTTCGGGGATTGGGTGGTATAGAGCAGAAATAAGCAGATCAGTTCCATAATCCTTACCGCTTCCCTGGAAACGCCGCTTGCTATTACCATCCCAAAACAGTATAGCAGGGGAACTGGGGTGGACAGCGAGACGCGACGCAGCTCTTTCCCTGGCTGCTGCGCTCCCCAGCCTGGGGCCGTGGCAGCGCAGAAGGCAGCCCCCCCCCTTGGAGGGCGGGGGGCTCCCCGGGGCAGCTCAGAAGCAGCCACATGGGGGAGAAACCCACGCAGGGCTCCCCCCAGGGTGTGGCTTCTCGGGGCAGGCTGCTGTGGCCATTCTCGGGAGACCCCATAAGGGGTGCAGGATCGGCCTCTGACTCCCCCCGGGCCGCTGCCCCTGGGCTGCAGTGCTCCCCAGCGGCCGCCCAAGAGCCCTGGCCCCCCGCCAACCAGCATCCGTCCTCAGCTCCGGCTCTCCCACATCCCACACAGGCTGCACTGCTGCAAGCTCACCGCCCTCTCCTGCGAGCCCCTGTCGCTGGTCCTGGCGGCTAACCCGGCCCTCACTGATCTGGATCTGCAAGGGAACCACCTGGGCGACGAGGGAGTCAAGACGCTGTCGGAAGGGCTGAAGCACCCCAGGTCGCAGCTGCAAAGGCTCACGTGAGTGCCGCAGCCTCTCCCTCCTGGTGCTGCCCAGGAGCAAGGGGGGCAGAGGCCGCCTGTGGCCACCAGCCCTGCTGGCAACGAGGCTGCTTGCCTGCGGGCACCAGTGCTAGGAGGACATCGGGCCTCCTGCCGGAGGGGTCCTGCGGGCAGCCATTTTGGCGCCACGTGGTTCACCTGCGTTGCCTTTGGCCTGATCCGGCAGGGCATTGCTTCTACTCCGAAGGGTCGAGCCTGCGGCACAGGTGCCGGCAGGAGGCCGGAGTCCTGCTGGGCTCGCACTGCGGTGCTGCTGCTGGTCTGGAGCCCCTGGGAGGCTGGCTCCCACCAGCAGGCCCATGCGGTCGGAGGGCTCATGTTTTTCAAAGTGTGGCCACCCTTCATGTGCTGTCTTTGCCCATGTGCTTTTAACAGCGGCCGAATGCGGAGGTTTTTCTCAGCAGAAACACTTCCCTGCTCGAAACTGGGATGGGAAAACACTCCCACATTGAATTGCTGCAGCTCAAGCAGCTGCCCATGTCCTTAAGAGGTTGTTCCCAAGCTCACATTCTTGCCCTGCGTGGGAGATCCCAGTTCTCGCCAGGCCACCGTCATTCTCCTTGGCCTTCGGCGTCTCCCACGATTTTGGCAAGGCTTGTGAGGCTCCTCTTCGGAAAGTCAGTATTTATTTTCCCAGCTTGGAAAGGGGAGGCACTCTGGCTCAGAGAGGCCCGGAGAGGGGCCTGGATCTGCCGCTCTCCCTCCCCGCCCCCACACGGCATCGCCAGCTGCCCCCCACACCTCTTTGGCAGGAGCTTAGTGCTGACGGGGCGACGGGTCTGCAGAGCCAGTCCCTTTCTGGGAGCCACTCTTTGGGAGCGTGAATCCCCTTGTCTTCCCTTGCAGGCTGCACCTCTGTGGCCTCACGGAGTCGTCCTGCGAAGCCCTCTCCTCTGTCCTGAAAGCCCACAAGTCCCTGACGGAGCTGGGCCTGGGAGACAACAGCCTCGGGGACGCAGGTGTCCGGCAGCTCTGCACCGCGCTGAAGTTCTGCAAGCTTCAGAAACTTCAGTCCCATCCCCTCCGCGTCATCCATAATTCAGAATAATCATATGTTTTGATCTGATTAGAACCCCACATTTATCAAGAACAATGGCACTTTTCTCTGCAGATGAAAAGGGCGTTATGGGTCATAGCAGCTCCAGGAGTTGTGTAGGAAAGCGGGGGACACCCAGGAAGGGGGCATGTGTCCGTCCGCGTGTGTCTGTCTGTCCTGCAACTGAAGCTGCTGCAGCTTCCCAAACCTTTTGGAAAGTAGCCCATGCAGAGTGCATTACAGTGGCCCAAGCAGGAGGTAGCTAAGGCATGGATGCACCTGGCCAGACCGGGCATCTCTAGGAAGGGGCTGCTAGATGCCGCGCCTCAAGGTTCAGGGCCCAGTCGACTGAGCCCGAGTCTCCAGGGAACATGTCAGCCCGCTTCTCGCAGGATGACTCTCCGTTCCCTGATAGGAATCTCCCACCTTCTTCAAAGAGAAGCCGTTGCACCGTTGTTGAGGCTCTTGCGTAGCTCTTGGGTTTTGCTTGCACGAGGGGCTGTTGAACTTTTCCTTGGTCTGTCGCTGAAGAGCGAGGGAAGGCAACAGAAAGGTCCCTCCGCAGCAAGCAAGACCTCATAAGCATCTCTCGCGTCCTCCCTGAGCTGAGAAGCCCCCAGACCCTGTCGGTCTTTCCTCATAGTAAAGGAGATCCAGCCCCTTCATCAGCCCCTGAGCCTCCTCGGGACTTCCTCCTGAGACGCGTGCAAGGATCCGGCTGGAGAGGCCTCCTCGCACACCTGAGAGAAACCTCTGCCCATTGGCCTGCGTGGATTCGGTTCCCAGATCAGTGGGGATCTGCAAGGGAGCTCTGCCGGAGATGTGTCATCCCTAGATTGCGTTCTGCCGAGATTCCGGAGGTGAACCCTGTGGAGGCCCCAAGGAGCAAGTCTGTTCGCTGCAGGTGCTGCCCTCTGTGCCGAGGCTTTGCAGCCGGCCGTGAACCAGCCAGCCGCAGGTTGGCAGCTGGGCACCTTTTGCTGAAAAGGTGGGGGCTGCTACAGAGAAGGCCCTTCCTGGCCACCTTTCTGCTCACTTCGTTAGTGGGTGGGACTTGGAGAAGGGCCTCTGCCGAAGACCTTCATGACTGGATAGGGCACGTGGAGACAGGTGTTCCCTTGGATCACCTGGCCTCCAGCCATGTAGGGCTTTGCATACTAAAGTCTGCACTTTGAACTGGGCTCAGACAGCAACCGCTTGCTGCTGCACCCTGCAAAGGACAGGTGTGGCGTGTTCACGAAGGCTGGTGCTTGGCAGCAGCCACGTGGCCGTTCCGAATGAGTGGCAATGCCCGGACCCAGAGAGAGAGCGCTGCGGCAATGCAGGTGTGAGGTTACCAGTGCATGGGCAGGTGTCACAAGGCCTCGCTCTTCCAGGTGGGGATGCAGCCGAAAAACCGGCCTAAGCCGATGGAAAGCACTCCTGGCTGCTGAGTCCGCCTGAGAAACAAGCAGCAACTCGGGATCCAGGAGCCCTTGCAGGCTGCAAACCTTGCCCTTTAGGTTTGGGAAATGCAGCCCCTTCTGAGACAGGCTGAAAGTTCCCCAGCTGGAAGGATGGACGGCCTGCCTGCCTGCCTGCTAATAGCTCCTCTGCCTTGTTTGGACTGAGCTTCAGCTCGTTGGCTGACATCCAATCCATTACCAAGCCGACACAGGCTAAGGACAGTAACTGCTCCACCCGGATCGGATGAAAACGAGGCGGAGCTGAGGGTCATTGGCACATGGAAGGTGCTTCAGCCCAAACCTCCAGATGCGTCTCCCAGCGGTTTCATGTAGATGTTGCAGAGCATGGGGGGCAGGATGGGGCCCGGCAGAAGTCCATGGCACAAAGGCCACGGCGCAGAGTAGTGGTCCCCCAGCACTACCTTCTGGAGACGATCCGCCTGGTAGGAGCGGAACCACCACAAAGCGGTCCCCGCCACTCCCAGCCCAGCCATCCTCTCCAGAACTATGGTCAATGGTATTGAAAGCTGCCGAGAGGTCCAGGAGATCCAACAGGGTCACATTCCCCCGGTCTCTCCGCTGGCAAAGGTAATCTCACAGGGGAGCAAGACCGCTTCCCTTCCAGAACCAGCCCGACGCCGATTGAAACGGATCCAGATAATGCTTGGAGCTGCCCAGCCACAACCTACCTGCTCGATCACCTTGCCCAGGAAGGGCATATTGGCTGTAGGCCTATCCTTGTTCCCCTCGGCCGAGTCCAGGTTGGTGTTTCCAGGGGTGGAGCAATCCCAACTGCCTTTGCCTCTCTTCAAGAGGGGTCGGCAGCCTCCTGAACCCAAGCACGGGTCCCCTCCTTAGACTTCACAATCAGCAAGCGTCGAGCGAGCAGGTCGTGGGCTGGGCCAAACCAAGCCCCTTGTCCACATCCTCGGGCCACATAGCTGAACAGTACTTGGAAAAAGTGATCAGGTCTCCTCTTGCCTTCTCTTCAAGGGTAAATTTGTCCGGGAGTAATTATCAGCAGAGCTCAGGTAAGATGTCCGCATGCCGTTTGTGTCCCACTTTAGCATTCTTGAGCTGAAATGTGAAGTCTCCCTTCGGTTGCTGGCATTTTTCTTTTCCTCTTTCCAGGCTTTCTACGGGATCCCTGAATCAAAACACAAGGCGCAAACTTCAGGCAGCCTTTGCCTTGCAGCCACAGATGAAACTGATCTGCTATTACCCTCCTGACTTACCAAATGTAGGGGATTAAGTGGCAAGATCAGCCAGGCCTATCGGTCATGCTTTGGAGCATCCCAGAAGGGTCCTGCCACCCAGACCAAGGCCAGGGAAGGAGGAAATGTGGATTATCCCCTCCTGTTGCTATTAGCGACCTTGTACAACATCCGACAGTCACACACAGGCTGGGTTCAGGCAACACAACAAGCTATGGTAGGTTTTTTACTGTTGTTGGCCAGCTGTGTTGTCCAACCCATCATGTTACTTCACCATGGTCTGTAGAAACCATGATGGGAAACAATGGTTTGTTCTGTGGTTTCTCTGCACCACCATGACTTGTCATGGCTGAGCCCAGGATCATGGTTTCCATGGTCCTGGTATGCCGCTACCACAGAGTCCTCTGTAAAGAGTGGCAACTGCAGGCAGCACTCTAGCCATCCAGCCTCTATGTGTGGAGCAACGAGGAAGAGGCAGGCAGTGCCGGGAGGAAGCGATGCACCTCGCAATTCAGTTTCAGGCACAATGGCCAATAGGATACATGCCAACAGTGGGAGGACTGAGGAGGGACAATGCAAACCACAGTAAAGGAGAAAACACTTTTTTTATTTGTATAGCTATAAGGGAAAAAATGGAAAAGTAACCTGAAAAAAGGGGAGAAGATACCACGGGACCTTACACAAACATTGCATATAACTCTTAAGTGTGGGAAATTGCACAAAATGTCACTAGGTATTATTACTACCATCAATTGTATAACTACAATTTTAACTTAATACTTGGATATTACAAAAAAGGGCTTTAAATTGGGTATCAAGGAAATAATAATTCACCCAATTACAAGCCCACCAGCAATTAATAATTGATTCTTTTCCTCTTTTCCCCTAGTTAAAACAGTATCAATTGTAAAAAAGTTAAATTCATAAATCAGTTATATTAATTTGATCTTTGTGTACATGCTATTTAATAGTAACACTCTTAATTGCTAATTAAAGGATATATAATACGCTTTCCATTTAACATAAAATTCTTTAACTGGTCTTCTATATATATTTGACTAGTACATGTATCCACTAGGCCATCCTTACATAAATTCTATTTTTTCTCTCAATTGTTAAGTAAAATACGTATAGTAAGCTTCCCATTTCTCATCAAATTCTTTGGCTGATCTTCATTATGGCATCTTCGGCTAATATGTTTTTTCCAGTCTTCTGCTTTCCATTCTGTTGCAACTATAACTCTAGCTGAGGTTATCATATGTTTAGGCCACTCGATCGTCCGTGAGGTAGACCGTGTTGAAAAACCACACACCAGGGTAACTGCAGGGTTGCTTGTGTCAGAATCCCGGAATCTCAATTTGAGAAGAGGGAATAAAACTCAGGTTCATAGGAAAGATCA
Organism: Varanus salvator macromaculatus; assembly: GCA_023646645.1. NCBI lineage: Eukaryota > Metazoa > Chordata > Lepidosauria > Squamata > Varanidae > Varanus > Varanus salvator. Next base: position 1,040,371 of record JAIXND010000827.1, on the reverse strand, counting down.
ATCGTTATGAACCTCCGCGTCTTTATTGTCTATCCCAGGCCCCCGCGGTTGACTCACGATAATGCATTACCGGGCGAGCAGAGATAAACTCGCTGCAAAGCTTCAATACCATTACAGGGCATTTATAGGTACACAGGTACAGGGCAATTGATGACAGAATGCAGAGATTACAATAAGATTCTGAGGTCATCACATACAGAACAGATAAAGGAATGTCAGTCAATCACACAGTAACAATGAGATTACAATATTTGTAATTGCCTGTATTGACACTTTAGTCATCTCCAGGTCTGCTCAGACATGCAAATTCAAGCTACTGGAAACTATTCATGATAAGCTCAGACCCCCATCTCGACTCTAAACATTCTGCATGAACAGGGCACATGAAGCCCTCTGGGCTATCAAAAGATTATTGTAAACTGAATTCCAACAATGACTATTTACAATGTATATTTGGGCTAAAGTGGCCTGTCTACTGTAGCCCACAGCTAAAGGTGAGAGAAAGGAGCGGGGGAATGCCATTTTATAGAGTGACAGCTTGGTTTTGAGAAGGAAGACAGGATTTGATCCCACAATGCAAAGGCACACAGAAGTAATGCTTTTCAGACAGGATTTACCCAAATTGTCCCAACACAGGCCATGCTGTGTGCATGTAGCCATACTGGTGTGCAGAATGGATTGTGCATTTTTTAATTGTGATGGCTACAGGTCAGGGAATGTGGCAGTTAAGAAAAATGCCCCGTTTCTTCAGAGGCAGGCCCTGTCCTCTCTCAGCTTCACCTCCCCATCTAACGAACACGTCGCACAAGCTTGGCAGCTCATGTGGTCCTTCCGGAACCATTGCAAGTTTCCCTGATTGCAGGAAGCTGTTTTGGTCTCGGCGCCGCAGCCTGAGCCTGGGAGAAGAATTACCGTATTTTTTGCTCTATAAGACTCACTTTTTCCCCCCTCAAAAGTAAGGGGAAATGTCTGTGAGTCTTATAGAGCGAATGTGTGTGTGCAGTAAGTCTGTCAGATGTGCAACCCCTGGGGAAGCGATAGGGAATGTGCCTATGATGATGTGCCCATTTGATTCAGAATATTTTTTTTCTTGTTTTCCTCCTCTAAAAACTAGGTGCGTCTTATGGTCAGGCGCATCTTATAGAGCGAAAAATACGGTACTGGTGCCGCATCCCTCCCGCTATTTTCCTTTTTGACCTCGCAAGGGTACCGCCCTAGCTCCATGACATCTGGGAGCACCTGATCTACATTTTGTCCAAGTTAGGGAAAAATTATTCTTGATCTTTTAACTTTATTTTATTTATTTATTTATTTAAAAATTTTTATGCCGCCCCCATTGCAACAAAGCCTCAGAGCGGCTTACAACATATACAAGATAAAATACAATATACAGAACAACATTTAAAACTGGCCCATCTCGGTTATATATTAAAATACTATAAATACAATAATAATAAATTAGCAATTAAAATAACTTTTGAATAAAAAGGTCTTCGCCTGGCGCCAAAAAGCAAATAATGACAGCGCCAGGCGGACCTCTCCGGGGAGCACGTTCCATAGGTGGGGTGCCACCGCAGAGAAGGCCCTCCTCCGGGTGCTCGCCCTCCTAATATCTTTCACAGAGGGTTCCCAGAGAAGGGCCTCTGCCGCCGATCTTAGAGGGCAGGAGGGCAAGTATGGACGCAGGCGCTCCTTTGGATACCCAGGTTCCAAGCTGTTTAGGGCTTTATAGGTGATAACCAACACCTTGAATTGGGCCCGGACTTTGATGGGGAGCCAGTGAAGCTGACAGAGGACTGGGGTTATATGAGAACAACGCCCAGTCCCCGTCAGCAACCTGGCAGCTCTGTTTTACACCAATTGAAGTATCTGGACCGTCTTCAAGGGTAGCCCCACGTAGAGCACGTTACAGAAGTCTAATCAGGAAGTTATCAATGCGTGAGTCACTGTCGCGAGGCAGTCGTCCTCCAGGAAGGGACGCAGCTGATGGATCAGCCGAAGCTGAAGGAAGGCGCTCCTCGCCACTGCCGTCACCTGAGCTTCTAATGACAGCTCTGGGTCGAGGCGCACTCCCAAGCTGCGGACCCTGTTCCTAAGAGGGAGTGCAACCCCGTTCCGGACAAGGCGCAGGCCCATCTCCTATCAGCTTCTATTAGTGGACCTCACTCTTAGCCTTTGATTCCTATTCTAACTGTAGTTAAATTTATCTTTAAGTCCAGATTTCACTATACAGCTCCTGATTCAGTGAAGAGTTACGCTGCTCTGATGAATTCCTTGTTTCGTTATCCCAAAAGCAACTTGTGTTATATTGAGCAGAGTTTATTTGTTCATTTATTGTTCATTGCCCTGAAGTGTTTTCAAAGGCGGCAGAACAGACAATCAGAATAAACACATTTAAGCCTCCCTCTCATGGCTTAGGGCTTTCTGTGCAAGGCAAACTCAGCTGAGCTGTTGCACCGTATGCTGCAAGTGGGATTTGCAAAGTGCTTCCAGGCATGTTTTCCCGCAGCCAAATGTAATCCAGCCAAATAGGAAAGTTAAGGTATCTGCTGAAAAGTATTAGGAACTATTTTCTGCATTATGATACAGTTTGGGAAACAGCACTCTGGTTCAGTGGTCCCAACAGGAATTCAAAAGGACACCATTTCTGCCTGAAGGAGGGAATGGTTTTGCGCTGAGGGGCTTCGTCCGGGGATGGCGATCTCTTGGGAGAGGTTCTCCCCTGCTGCCGAAAGGCTGCCGGCTGGGAGTGTTAATCCTCAATGGGCTCAGTTTGCCCCCGCCTGGGCAGTCACACTTGCTTCAGTAAATTCTTACAATCCCTTTACGTGCCGCAGCAGCAGGCGCCCAATTACGGCCGGGCCGGCCGGATCCAGCGCGGCCTACCTCGCGGGGTTGTTGGGCGAGGCGAGGCGGGCACAGATGCAGCCGAGCCGCAGCAAACCGCGCGGGCGAGGGCCCAGCTGATCCGGCCCCGGAGCCCCGCCGAGCAGCGGCGCCCCCTGCAGGCCGCGGGCCGAGCTCCCGCCCGGGCCCTCGGCCAATGGCGCGGCGCCCCCTCGCGGCTCGCCCCGCCCCGCCCCGTTCGCGCAGGCGGGGTGGGCGGGGCCAGCGCGCGCGTGCGCGGTCGGCGCCCCGGAGGCGAGCAGGCGCCATCTTGGCCCGGGCCTGGCGGCGGCGGCAGCGGCAGCAGCAGCAGCGCCGGGTGAGTGAGGGGCGCGGGCGCGGCCGGGCGGGAGGAGGCGCCGCCGCCCGGGCATGCGCGGCCGCCCGGCACTCCGCCCCGGCCGGCCGAGGGGACTGCCCCGCCCGCGGGAAGCCTCTGCACGTGCTCAGGGGCGCCGTCGCCCCTCTTCGTGCCCGTCCGCCGGCGCGGGGCCTTCGGGCGATGCCGGGCGGGCGGCCTGCAAGGCGGCCTGCTCGGGGCCGCGGCCTCTTCGTGGAGCCTGGCGGGGCGGCCTTCCCCGGGCGCGCCCACAGCACGACAGGCGCCGCTGCGCCGGGCCCCCGCTGCCCTTCCGCGGGCCCGGATCAGGATCCCGCGCAGCGCGCCCGCCCGCGTCCGTGCCCGGCAACGCGGGATCCTCGTCTCGGCCTCCTAGTTTCTTTTCTGCAGCCTCTGTTTGCATCCGCTGCAGCCTCCACAGAAACAGCTTCGTTTCTCTCGTTTGCAAAACAGCTTCGGTTGTACCGTTTTTGCTTCTGGCTTGATCTGGCTCAGGACCCCCCGGTTTGCCTCCCTGCCGGTCCAGGGCGTTGGGCTGTGAGGAAATGCCCGTTGCGCAGGAAAGCGGTGCATGGAGAAGCGCCTGTCCCTGGGGATGCCGGAGAGGCCAGGGGACGCCTCCATCCTCTTGGGCGCATCTGCTGGATCCCAGCACCCGAGGTGCCTCTAGTGGCCGGGGCAAGAGGAAGGTCAGCAGTCATGCCCTAGTCCTTAGGGTGGGATCGCTGCCTCAGAAATGTGATGTTTCTGCCGCGACTCCCGCCTAGAATCATGGAGTAATAGTGCTGGAAGGGGCCATGAAGGCCATCGAGTCCCACCCCTGCTGTTGCGGGACACCAGGTCACCCCGTCCCACTCAGATGGCTGCCCAGTTTCTTTCTGAATGTCCCCACTGTGGGGGAGCCCATGGCCTCTCCAGGCAGCTGGTCCCACTGTCTCATTGCTCTGACGGTGAGGAAGCTCTTCCTGATGCCCAGCCTGAATCTGGGTTGTCGCAGCTTGACTTGATTATTCCGTGTCCTGCGCTCTGGGATCAGCCAGACGAGATCTTGGCCTTCCTCCTTGTGACAGCCTTGGAGGCACTTCTAGAGGATGCCATGTCCCCACTCAGCATCTCTTCTCCAGGCTGAACATGCCCAGTTCCCTCCGTCTCTCCTCACAGGGCAGTGTTTCCAAATCCTGCATCATTTTTGTTGCCCTCCCCTGGACCCCTTCTAATATTCCTGCATCTTTCTTAAATCTTGGTGCCCAGAACCGGATGCAGGATTCCAGGTGAGGCCTGACGAGTGAGGAGTACAGAGGAACTACTACTGCTCATTATTTGGAAGTAATAATTCTGTCAATGCATCCCAAAATAGCATTGGCCCTCTTGGCGGCTGCATCGCATTGTTGGCTCATGTTCAGCCTTTTGTCCACAATTACTCTGAGATCTTTTTCTTTCTCAATTCTGTTGAGCCATGTATTCCCCATCTTGTATCGCTGCATTTGGTTTCTTTTTTCCTGCGTGGAGGACTTGACACTTGTTCACTTCACACAGCAATGCAGGCATTTTAACTCAGCATGTTGTGGTTGTCTTGATTGAATTTTAAATAGAGTTTTTTAATGTGTTTACATTAAAATGTAATTTCCTTTTAAACTTGTGGTTTTTTTTTTAAAAAAAAGATACTATAATTAAAAAACTGATTTGAGTATTTAAAAAATGCCAATGCTTATTGACTGAATCTTCTTTCTTATGCACACAGTCATTAAACTCATTTTTCATGAGAGCTCGAATCCAGTGATGAGAGCGCAGAATTTTCCAGAGCTTTATTTTTATCTGGGAAATTTCCCATTTCATGAATGAATTTGTGCCGATTGCAGTCATACCATTAGGAAAGAGTGGCAGTTCCAGAGTCACGGTTAATGTTTTTCAGGTGTTGATCCTTAGCTTGCATATGTGTTACTTGAAATACACGCACAGCTCAGTGAAAAGGAACTGATATTTAGTGACAGCCAAACAGAAGATGGCCTGTGGCAGCCCATGAAGCATAGTACTTTAGCTTAATTAATTAATTATTAATTAATATTAATAACTGTCAACCACTTATGTGCCTTTCTTTCTGTACTTTGCTACTGTTTAAAGTTTTTACAAGTACTGCAGGATGAGAAAGCTGGAGAACAGCACAGATACCCTGCACGACTTGGACACTGCTAGAAGTGCCCATTTGGGACAAAAGCAGTGGTACAGGTTTTCTGGGGGAAACTGAATTTGAGCATTTTCAATATAAATCCACGTAATCTGCAGAGAAAAATGTTATGATGCCCTAAAGGAGAGGTGGGCGGGTTGTGGCACTCGAGGCATTTTGTCGAGCGACTCGCATCAGCCGCTCACTGTTGGGTAGGTGGGCTGGAGCCCATGGGGACTCAAGTCGGCGCGCGCCTGTCTGAGGGAGAGCTGATGTGCCATGTTTATTTTACTCCTCTTTAGTAAACAGCAAAGCTGAAATAGAACCCCGCTTCGCTTCGCTTCGCTTTCTTTATGCCAGCATTCCACACATATTTGACCTGAAATGTTTTGAGGGAAAACATTAAAGCACACTGGGGGCATGATCCCATGGGGATGCCTGTAGCCCTCTGGTGCCGGTCCTCCCTTCCCTCAGTACTACCTGCACAAGCTGGCAGCGGCTCCCTGGGCTTTTGCTTGGGAAAGAGGTGGGAGCGCTTGTTTGCATGCAGCGATCTTCTTGGTCATGGGGGAGGGGGCTTCCCAGCCCTTTGTGGTACTGCACCCTGCTAAGTGGACCTTGCTCCCCAGGGGTGTGGTACTGAGCCTGTAGGACCATTTCTCTTCAGCATCTGTAGCGAAGACAGTGGATTAGTGCTTGGTTTTCTTCCAGTAATTTACTTCTGCTGGTTTTATTATTTGGAGCCCAGCAGAAACGGTTACAGGCCTGCTGGAATCACTTCCTCTGTGCCAGGCCCTGGGACGGGGCAAACTCGCTGCGGCGGCATCCAACACATTTTGCGATAGGATATGGATTTTCTATTGCATGGATCTGCTAAGAACATCAGAAAAGCCCTGCTGAGTCAGGCCAGAGCACCATCCAGCACACACACAGTGGCAAAGCAGCTGTTCTCCGGATCGCTCAGCAGGCTGGGTGCAAGGCCTCCGCTTGCCCAAGTTCCTCAGCAGCTGGCATATACAGGCACGCCAGCTCTGCTAAGGGAGGTAGCCCGTGGCCAGCAAGGCTAGCAGCCACCAATAGCCTCTTCCTCTTTGAATCTGTCCGATCCCCTTTCAAAGCCATCCAGAGTTGCAGAGTTCCAACTCATCACTGTTTCCTGCGGCAGGGAGTTCCATAGTTTAACTGTGCCATATGAAGAAACCCTTCCTTTTATCTGTCCTGAATCTTCCACCAATCAGCTCCATAGGATAACCCTGAGTTCTAGTATTATGCTAATTAGTGTTTAGCCCCTCCCCTCCCCTCCCTTTTTCTTTTGTTCTTTTGGTCACTGCTGGAGACAGTGATGGTACAGACCAGCTCTTGGTCTGATGCAGCAAAGTAATTATTCTGTTGTATCTTCATAATACTTTACCTCTTTAGCCGTAATATGGAGACATTTGCGTGTTTATGTAATCTCCCCAGATGCCTCATTGAACGTTCTTTTCCCCTTGCCCTTCACAGCTGTGTGGATCATGGAGAACTACCACAAATCCAAGGTTGTGGAGAAGCCGTCCCCCCTGCCCTTTCCTGGCCTACCTTCGGATATAATTGAAATGAAAGTGAAGGACGGCAGCAAAATCCGGAACCTCGTGGGCTACGCCATTGGCAAGATGGAGTCTGACACAACACGGCAGGTCGTCTTCAGTGGAGCTGGCAAAGCCATCAGCAAGACGATCACCTGCGTGGAGATACTGAAGCGGAGGCTCAAAACTCTCCACCAGATCACCAAAGTGTTCTTCAGGCAGACGGAGGAGATCTGGGAGCCGATCGTGCCAGAGGCTGGCCTGGATTCTTTGACTGTGAAGCGCAACACCCCTGCGATTTGTGTGCTGCTGAGCAAAGACCCGCTTGACTCTCAGGAGCCGGGCTATCAGGCTCCTGGGTCATTTGACGCCCTCTGGCTGGAGACGCTGAAGTCTGAGTCCCAGGGCCAGGCGAAGAGGAAGCAGGGCGGAGGAAGAGGGGCCAGCCGGGCTGGGAAGCACCCTCGCTCCGTGGGGCGGGAGGACTCCCACAAAAAGCCCTGAGTGGGGCGGGCTTTGGAATGGGAGAGCCAGTCAGCGTTCATGCAGTAATCCAAGCACTGGAAACTGGCAGAGAGGAACCGCATTTAGGGGAAAAGGAATGGACAGGCTGCCAGCCCCCGTTCAGAATCCTGCAGACTGACGGTTAGGCTTTTGTGGCCGGGCTCTTCTCCTCGCTTGGATAAGGTGTGCACACAAAGCGTTTCTGTGGACTGTTTCTGGTGTATCCAGGATTACTGTGCCTGAATGTCAGGGATGAAAAGGAAGTGCAGAGTTTTCCAGAGCGGAAATGCTCTTTTCCCCAAAGTCTGAGATGTTTCCCTATCTGATAAAGAGGTACCTGTGAAAATGTCTTGCTATCTCCTGGGGCCTGTGGTGAAAGTTGTGAGTTGTGTCATATAGCCAGATTTTTGTACAGTGAAAGGGTTTGGCAAATGCTTCCCCCGCCCCCACCTGCCCCACACAGTGGCCAGTCATTTCACTGCTGCCAGAAAGCATTATGTGCCTTCCTGTGGCTCCAAGGCCACTAACATTTCTTCCTTTAAAAGAAGGGGCTTCCACTCTGAACATTCACGAGGAGGGATTACAGTCTGATTCAGCATGAAAGCGAGGGTGACGTGTTGTCTGTGCGCTTGTGCCAAGGGTCTGTGATGTGCGTTTCCATGAGGACAAACGCAGGGTGTCTCAGAAGCCACTTGTAACCCTTAGGAGCCCTGGATGGTAAGCCTGAAATTAGATTTTTGCTAATAAAGCCGGGGCAAGGCCTGTGTTTCAGCGCACGGCTCCTCTTCAGTAAGCTTGCATTTATCTTGAGGGCAACGAAGCTCCAAGAGCTGCTGCGCCCCTTGCCCGGCCCCTCCCCTCCCCTCCCCTCCCCTCTCTGAGGCAAGGGGCACTTAGGGGTGAGCAGAGCCTCACACCTAGGGGGGCGTCCCTTCAGCCCCACCTGGAAGGTGCCTGAAGGGCTGGTAGTCAGGACTGCCCACAGCCGGCCACTCCGGTCCTCTTCTTAATAAGGTGCTTTTCTGTTGTCTCCAGATCCATTGAGTAGGAGCAGTCCCACGCTGATTCGGGAATAAGCTCTTGATGAACTGCGTCTCTTGAGCTGCCTTTGTCGCAAGTCTGGGGAACTGGCCGTCTTGAATGGGTTCAGGGAGCCGGCAGGCACTGTGCCTCCAGAGCTCCTCGGGGAACGCGTCCTCGAAGGACGGCTCTGCGAGGCCGCAGCTGCCCGCCCAGGCTCGCCCCTTGAACGGGGTCCTCCCTACCTGCCCGTTTCCATTTTGCTCCTCCGACGGCTTCCTCCAGGTGGCTCAGCCTGTCCGGTTGTCCTGCAAGTCCCACCCCTTTCGGTCTTGAAGTATCTTCCCTCAGCCTTTCATGCTACATGTGGCGCCCAATTCAAGATGGGGCAGGTCTGCCGTGCTCTTAAAGCATTCACACGGCCCGCTTCAGACAAAGGAACCCTCCCTTCGGACGTGTGACTCTTCCCGGCTGCTTTTGTGGGGAGGGGCAGCATTAGCTGGGCGGGCGGGGGGGCGCATTCCAGGTGATCAGGCAGCCGGCTGGCAACGCGTGCCAGTGTGTTGGCGGCCACGGGTGCGGCTTGTTGTGTCCGCAGTGGGCTCACAGCTGTGCCAGGGCTCCTGTTCTGGGGGTCTGTGAGAGTTGCTCCCCCAGACATGACCCCACCCTCCCGGTTCACACAGGAGGCCCTGCAGCAGCCCGAGCGCTGCAGTCCGTGGCGGCTCAAAGAAGGCCCCGGCTTGGCAGGGATGGGGGCCCTTGCGGGTGAAGAACGGGGACGGCCGAGCCCGCTCCCTGCCCCCGGTCACACACTTGGCCAGTTTTGTGGAACTGGGTTAGGGCCAGGCACTCAGCGGAGGTGTGGATCCCGTGGCGTGTGCAAAGGCCGCTGAAGTGGAGGGCTGCTCCCCGGCCAGTGGTCCTGCTGTGTTCCCAGCCCCTCTTGCTTGACCGCGAAGAGGTGCTCCAGGCCAGAAGGGCGGGCCAGGTCGTGGGGTTCGTGCTCCAGACGGCCTCATGGCTCGCGGCCTGCTGGGTCGCTCCTGCACCGTCCCTGCTGCTGGTGACACACGGGAGGAAGTGCTGGTGCCCGGCCACGGGGGCACTGCTGCACGGGCACCACTCGCTGCCAAGGTGAGCTCTTGAAGGGGCGTAGCCGTTGCCCTTCCGGGAATGCAGGGAGGCGCCTCTGAGCTGCAGCACCGTTCCCGGCACCCCGACAGTCCTTTGAGATAGTAGCGCAGAGCCCGTTGAGTCACGTGGCTGCCCTTGGGTAGCCTTTGGTCAGAATTATCCCCAGAAGCCGGGCCAGGGCAGGCAGGCAGGCAGGCAGGCAGGTGCCAGGAAGGGCTTCCCGGACTTCCGGAGCGGTTCACAGAATGGCCGCTCTTCCAGAGGCACCCGTGAAATTCTCTGAAAGCTAAAATGCTGGTAGCCTGTTCCACGCGGTGGTTTGGGCCACAGTCGGGCCTTCCTGGCTGATCTAAAGTGCCTGGAGAATGTCGCTGGGTGGCTGGTGGGTGGCACTTGCTTGGACTTCCAGAGGACGCAAGAGTCCCGCACCGAAGGGGCCAGAGCAAGAACGGGAGAAGAGAGACTTGCTCTTTCTTAGTGGAGAGACATAATCGGCAGGGGGTCCTAAGCACCGGTGGCGGCACTTCTGAGCCCGTTCACAAACTGTTGGAGCTGCGGGGGGGAGTCTGCAAATAGCCCCACATTATTTAAGAATGAAAAGGAATTGGGAAGAGTTCCCTGGAGGACCCCTGAACTGGGTGGTCTGGTGTTAAGATGGCAAGTGCCACTCGGCATTGGGGCAGAAATGGTCCTCGTTCCACATTCCCACCGACGGGATCGAGGCTGCCGGCAAATGGCAAGAGAAGGGCTTTGGGGGCGAGGTGGGCGCCTTGGCATGAAGATGCTTGGCTGCTGTGAAGAAGGTAAGCGTCACGTCAAGGATCATGGGAGAAGGGACTGAAGACGTCCCGCGTCGTCTTCTCTTCGCACGAATCCACGGTGTGGCCGCGCTCACTTGCCGCACTCCATCTGTTCAGAGCTTCTCCAACGGGCCGGAGCGAGAGGATGCGTGGAAAAGGGCAGCCAAATGAGCGTGAGGCTGGAGCTGTTCCGCTGCGAGGGGCGCTCGCACCGCTGGGGGTGTTTAGTTGAGCAAAAACGGACGTGGGGATGCGCAGGAGGCAAGCAAGTGTGTCGAGAAAAGCTTTTCTCCTCTCGGCACGCCGGGGCCCAGAGGCGCTGCCCGGTGGAGCTGCTGCGTGGGAAATCGAAGGAAGGACTTCCTCAGACAGCGCAGAGCTGAGCTGCGGGATCCACTGCGGGCGTCCTCACGAGGCCACGAGTGGGCGGCTTGACAGGCGGGCTGGGCAGGCCAGCGGCAGCTTCGTGCGGCAGGTGCCCCTTGCTCCGCCAGAGGGGGCTCTTGGGCACCTGCGGAGCTGCGCCAGCCGGCCGGCCTTCGTTAATTTCTGCTCTAGTTACCCTGCAAAACCCCACCGCTGATTTACGGCTTTAATAAAGCAGCTGCTTGACGGCACGGCGGCCTTGGGCGGCCGGGAGAGAAGCCAGAGAGTATATTCCTGTGACCCTGAAGGTCTCCAAAATGCGTGGCTCCGCTACAACTCGGGACCTGAGCACCTGGCAGAACAGCTGCTGTGGAGTAGCCGCGGCATCTCTGCCAGGGAACCGGCCCCTGTCCAGGGGCCTTACTGCCCCAGTGGCTGTCCAGGGGTTTAAAGACTCAGAGGACTCCAAAGGTGCAGGTGTTGGTTGTGCACCAGCAGAAGATGTGTTACATCGGTTGCGAACCGCGGCTTCGGGGGGGGGGGGGAGACCCACAGGCCTCGGGCAGGTGCTGCAGCCTGCTTCCCAAGCCAGGGTGGAAATAGCTTCTCCCGCTTGCCGGGCGGCCCCTCGGCTCTCCTTCCCCGGAGACCCCGTAAGAGGGATTGAAACGTTGGCGCATCGGCCTGTTAATCTGGGTTCAAGTTTGCACCCGGGTGGGCAAGGTGGAGCCAGGGACGATGCACGGAGACTCCTCGTTGCAGCTGAAATGCATTAATGGGCTTATTGATTAAGCAATGTAATAGGAGCTTGAAACAGAAGCTGTAATGACTAGCTATTATAGGCCCAAATGAGCACACAAGGACGTAAAGGGAAAAGCAAGCCGTTAAACTTAATGGCCAAGACGAGGCCGGGTAACCTGCTGGGGCGATAATTCGAAGGCGATGCGATGTGAATAAAGGAGCTGAAATTTATAGAAACAGTTGCCCAAAGGAACTAACAAAGCTATTTAAATATGAATAGATTGGCGAGGCTAGCACAGCGCTCTCCTCCTCGCAGAAATGTGACGTGTTCTCGCTGCACTGCATTTACCACTAGGCTCGAGAGGACGGCGGAGCGTGTCCCCAGCGCCACCGCATGCTCCGTCCAAGGACCCAGGCTGCTCGCAGACCAAGGGGGCTTGCTGCCCGAGACACAGGACTACGTGGGACCTCCCCACACACAGCTGCTTTGGGAGAGAGGTGACACGCCGAGGCATTTCACACGCAGGGCGAACTGAACGAGTTATCTGACCTCTTGTCTACGGAGCAGCCCGTACGTAATCCCGTCAGGAAGAAACCAGCCATTGCCAATGGACTCATTTCCTTATTGTGGATTTGGCATTGGCTTTTGCGCGCACTTGAGTTCGCAATGTGGAGAACAACATTTAAAACCCACACACACATTCAGTCTGCATTGCGAATCTCTAAGTCGCCTGTGATCAAAGCCGCAGGGAAAACAAATGGGGTGGCAGAAGGAGTTGTGCACCCACGCACCAGGGTCCTTTTGCAGAAGGCAGAGCCTCCTTGGTTCTGACAGTGCAGGGCTGGAGAGGAAGCCTCCGCGCGAGTAGCTGCAGGAGAACTGCTCCTAGGTGAGAGAGACCGCGAAGGAAGCAGGCCAAGCCTCCGGTTGAGCATGAATGCAGGGAGGGCAGTTCCCAGCCTCGGCAGAGAGGGTGCCCACGGGGCAGTTGTCAGAGGACGGGGGCAAAGGCTTGTTCTAATTGTGTGTTGGGCGGTTCCAGGGCGTTCTGTTCTACGTGTGCATGGTGTGCACATTTAACACGCCTGGGCAACCCATGTGAGGAGGGGAAAGGGTTCCTTTGGCACCAGTTTTGCTCCTGTGCACTGAGGCCATCCCGGCAAGGGCTGAGTCCGTCAGATGCCAGAAGAGAGCCTGCAGGCCTGGGCGGGCCAAGCTCCGATTTCACGGCTTTCGTGACCACTGACTTCCAGAATGCCAGAACGAACTGGACGGGGCCAGCCAGGCCCAGGTGGGCTCCTTCCTGTGGGCCGCTGAGGGCTTGGGGAGGGGCTGTGCGTTGAGCTGCCTCATCCTTCCTCCGTGAGGTGCCGGGGTGGGAGCCGGAGAGGGCGGGAAGGTGGGGGAGATGTGGTCTCCCTGCTCCCCTTCTCTTCAGCCAGGAAAGGCTGCAAATGTTAGAACGTAAAGATAGAAACAGAGAAACAGCGCGAGTCAGAAGGGGCCTCCCGGGCCATCTAGTCTGAGCTCTAGCCGACTCCACTCACGACATGCCCGCCATGCACATGTCCAGCCTATCCTTGGGGCCTCCACCCTCACCAATGGGGCCTCAATGACCTCCCGTGGAAGCCCATTCCACATCCTCGGGGTCCCAACCGTCAGGAAGTGCTTCCTGGCATCCAAATGGAACCTGGGTTCCCTGAACTTGGCTCCATTGGAGCGTGTCCTGCCTTCCTCTGCAGGGAGAACAGGTCTCAACCCGCCTCCATGTGACACCCCCTCACAGACCTATCTGTCACCAACAGGTCCCCTCTGAGTCCTCTCCTCCAGGCTGAAGAGGCCCAGTTCCTTCAGTCTCGCCTCATATGGCTTCCCCTGCAAACCGGCCACCAGCCTTGTGGCCCTTCGCTGCACTGACTCTAACGTGGCTATATCCTTCCTGTAGCGAGGGGCCCAAAACTGAGCACAATACTCCAGTTGCGGGCGCACTAGAGTCGTGTAGAGTGGTAGCAATACCTCTCTTGATCTAGAAGCCACACTTCTGGCTATGCAGCCAAGGGTGGCATTCGCCCTCTTGACCACCGCATCACACGGCTGGCTCATGTTTAGCCTGCGGTCAACCAGTACCCCGAGGTCCCTTTCACAAGTGCTGCTCTCCAGCCACTTGTCCCCTAACCTGGACTTACGACACTCATTCCTATGCCCCAAGTGCAAGACCTTGCACTTATCCACATTGGACGCCATCCTGTTGTCTCCCGCCCACTTCCATAGTCTGCCCAGATCCTTCTGGATCCGGAGTACCTGTTCCTCAGTGGTGGCCACTGCCCCCGTTTTAGTATCATCTGCAAACTTGATCAGCAGACTCTTCACCCCTTCTTCCAGGTCACTGATGAAGAGATTAAACAGGATCGGCCCCAGAACAGAGCCCCGGGGGACCCCGCTTGTCACTGGCCGCCATCCCGATGATTCCCCACTAATGGTTCCCCTCTGCTTTCGGTCAGCCAGCCATGCCCTAAGATGCTTGCACGAATTCACCCTCAGCATCTTGGAAACACAAAGTCCCCTTGCTCTGCGCGCAGCAGGTATGCCGACTTTCAGCTGTTTAGGTTTCACCGTGTTGGCACAGACAAGGCAAAATGCGCATCCCTCCATCGCTGTAAGCCGGGGCGTAGGCCAGGCAGGCAGACCTCTGCAGCTGATCACAGAGGGCTACCAAAGGGCTGAGATCCTGCACATACCATGGAGGATCAAAGCGCAAATTCCCTCCAGCCACGGTGCAGAAATGACTGAGGGGCAGCTGCCGTTCTGCCGCAGGACACGTTTCATCTGAGCCCACTGCCACCTTCACTCGGATTCACCCTCATTTGCCATGGATTGGATAGGAGCACAGTGGAAAGCTTTAACAGTAGGGACTAGAAGCTTGAGGTGGCTGCAGTGGGGGAGCGCCCTTCTGAGTATTTTCCATCCCTCCCGCCCCAGTTCATGGGTAGGGCAGCTGAATCCAAGATTTCGGTGGGGAACCCGGAGCCCCACAACGAGCGGATTCCACGTGCGGCAAGCAAGGAGCCGTCACGTGTCGGTCTGCTGATGGGGATTTCTAGTCCTGCTGCCTCTCTGCCTTTGGCTTCCCTGCTCAAGTCTGGCGCCCTGCTCTCTGCAAAGGGGCCTAGAGCATGGGGTCCAGACGGCAGTGATCACCCACCCGAAGGGACGCTGTCAGAGAAAGCAGGGAGCTGCACGAGCTGCTTTCTGCTCGCTGCACGGGAAGCATGAGGCCTCTTGGAACCCCCTTCTGGAGTGCGCATGAGTCCTCCATTCTCATTGGTACCGACAACCCACCACAGAGCGGCTTCTTCCAAGCCAGCCCGCTCCACCTCCTCCCCCCGCACTGTATCGTCCGAGGCTGCCCCTTCTATTTTGAACTTGCCAGCCGTTCTTGCATCCCAGGATTGATTTTAGGCAGTGCAGGTAAACACTGGAGATCCATGCCATGTAAAAATAGCACAAAACCTGAAATAACACAACATGTTATCAAAAATGGGACGGCATCGGAGCGGAAAATGCAGCGCTTCAGAGTGAGCGGGCAAGTAGAAAAGCCTTCGCTTGGTACTGAAAGGTGCAGCCTCCCTCCAGTTCTCTCCATGGAGGGGGATTTATAAAGTTGGATGCTCCACAGGGAAGGCCTCTGTCTGCCTGTCTGGGCCCAAGCCACGTGCCTCCCCTCCGGCAAAGACTTGGAGGCTTCCAACAGGCCTCTCGAGTTCCTTCGGGTCACCTCTGCGGCTTCCTGCAAGGCTCCCCTTCCCTTCGAAGGCTCCCGGGTCCTTCTGGCTCGTCTTACTGCAGGCACTCCAGACAGAAGTTCGGCCCCGCAGCAGCCTCAGCACCGACAGGCGATGCCAGCAGAAGCCGCCGGCTGTCATTCTTTGCCTGGCTTGCCGCTGCGTCCTGCAGGCATCAGCATGTTTCTTGCTTCACTGCTGCTATTCTGCCGTTTCCTCCACGGCGATCTATTCTTCCTCAAAGGAAAAACCGGACTGCAAACGTAGTGAGAAAGCACGGTGGGACCACAGAATGTGCTGGCTGCATGGAGCCCGGCTCTGCAGCTGAGCCAGGGTGGGGTGGGGGAACCTGCATGCTAAGAGCCTCGTCTGGAAGCACCCGGGCTTGGCTCTTTGCTGTGGCTCACCATGGCCTGGGGGGCACTGGGGCTTCTGTGCCGCAGCTCCTCCAGAGTTGGAAACAGAAAAAAGCGAGTCAGAAGGGGGCTCCCGGGCCATCTAGTCTGACCCCCGGCTCCAGCTGGCTCCCTCATGCAGTCCCCAACATGTGGCTGACCAATCTTTCCTTGAACACCCTCATGGATGGGGCCTCCACCAAGCCCAGTCCATATCCGAGGGGTCCTAATTGTCAGGAAGTCCTTCCTGACATCCAACCTGAAGCCTGGTTCCTTGAGCTTTGCCTCATGGGAATGTGTCCTGCCCTCCACTGCAGGTAAGGACAGGTCATAGCCCTCCTCCCCATGACGTCCCTGCACATACCTAGAAGTCACTACAGGACCCCCTCAGAGTCTCCTCTTCTGGCGGAAAAGACCCAGTCCCTCAATTGCTCCTCATCTGCCATCCCTCCCAACCCAGCCGCCCTTCTTGTGACCCTGCGCTGGAACACTGCTAACCTGGTTGCGCCTCTCCTATAATGTGGAGCCCCAGACTGGACGCAGGACTCCAGTTGTGGGCGCCCAGAGTCGTGTAGAGCAGTACAGCAGAAGCTGTGCTTCTGGCCAAGGGTGGCGGTCACCCCTTGACCGCTGCCTCACACAGCCAGCTCGTGTTTCGCCTGCAGTCAACCAGCACCCCCAGGTCCCTTTCACAAGTGCTGCTCTCCAGCCACTTGTTCCCCATCCTGCACCTGCGACACCTGCTCCCGTGCCCCAGGTGCATTCGGGCTACTCCCCCAGCTGAGGTGCTTCTTCCGGCCTGCCCATGGAGCAAGCAGCACTTGCGCCGTCCCCAGAAGGGCCTCGGGTCTCCAGCGGGCTCAGTGGGGCATGTGTGGTCCACTCCCGTCCCGCCCCAGCACCCACCCAAACCCGCGTCCTGCCACAGTTTGTCTTCCTGGGTGACAAGCCTGGCGAAGTATTAATACAGCGGAAGTGCCAGGCACGATTGCCCTGTGATTCCAGCGGATGGGGCCGCCTTCGGAGCAGCAGTGAAGGACGGTGCCGTTCCCCACAGAGCCGCTGCCGGTGGCTTGAGTCAGCGAGATGATGCAGGAAGGTGGTTGCTCTTCGCGCTGCTCAGGTCGCAAAGCTTTGCGGGGTCTTGATGAAGGGAGGCGTGTGGGGCAGATGGAGGGCAGCCCTTTGCTTTCCCCCGTAGTGCACGGTCTGTTGGCTGCCTGGGGTGGGGTGGCCAGCTCCAACAGCTGTGCAGATGCTTAGCACTGCAAACAGTGTCATGGTGCCTGGGAGTGCCTGGCTTCACAGGACATGTGGCACTCCCTGGTAGTGACGGGGGCGTCGCAGCCTCTCAACACACGCACACAATGCGGAAGCGTCTTCTGCTTACCTGTTTCTTGCAAGGCGACAGAAGAACAGGACCCTGTGGGGAGCAGGGGCTCCCGAGGGCCGCGAGTCCCTCTGCTGCGGTCCCCAGCCACTGCCGCTCCTCCCACGGGTCGCCAGCGCCCCACTTGCCCCCCGACAGGCTCCTCCAGACCAGAAAGCCTGCGGCGCCTCCCGCTTCTCCTCCTGATGGGCCGGGCCAGAGGGGGCAAGCTGCACGGGCGGAAGTGGGCACAGGTTTCAGGTGCTCCAGCCAGTGGGCACTGCCAGGATTTTGGCCCCCAGCCGGGCTGACCCTTGTCGGCCATCTCAGTCTTGTCTGCACCCTTCATCTCCTTTTTGGCAGCGCCGGCAGAGGCTGGGATCGTGGGTCTCGGCGCAGCCTCTGGGTCAAGAAGGGCAGCCCTTGAGGAGTTACTCAGAGTCTGTCAGTCAACTAAATGCGGATTGATTGTGCGTGCCTGGCCCATTCGGTGACTGATCGCATCTGCGTTGCTCACGTGTGTGTTTCGGAGCAACCTCTTTGCAGAAGGAGCAGATTCTGCCGGCTGTGCGTGTGCCCCCAGCACTAAAGAAGAGGAGCGGCGCCCTCCCGGGCCGAGGGGAGCCACCGCTCAGGCGGTCTGGCCACGGCACGGCACGTCGGAGAAGTTTTGCGCCAGGAGCACTTCCTGCGTGAGGCTTTCAAGCTGCCGGCTGTTAACTGGGGGCACCTTTTGTTCCCCCGGCGCTTTGGTGCTTGGCGCTCCTTGCTGGTCCGGGCTTTTGCTTGGCACACGCCTTGATCTGGATGGTGCTGGCTGAGCGGCCCAGCCAGGATTAAAGACTGCCGCTCTCTTCCAACTCCGCCAGAACGGAGGCTGCTGCCGAGGTCCCATTTCAGAGCAAAGTGTGCCATTTCGGCAGGCCCGAAGCTCCGGCTGCAGCCCTTCCGTGGAGCATCGCTGCTCCACATGCCCCTCGGAGCCGGCCTGGCACTGCCAGTCCCGCATTCCCACATGCAGAACCAGCGTGGCCGTGCCACCGCTTTGACAGAGGGCAGTCCTTCAGTGGGGAATAGGCCGGGGGCCAGCATCCATTCAACAGTGTCCCAGGACTCCTAGAACAGCAGAGCTGGAAGGGGCCAGAGGCCCTGTGGTCCAGTCCTGCCATCACAAGACTCCAAGTTACACGCAGACAGCTGTCCTGACGCTTTTCGAATGTCTCCATGGAGGGAGAGCCCACAGCTTCCCCAAGCATAGCTGCTTTGCCCTACTGCTCTGACAGTCAGGAAATCCTTCCTTGCCTCTAGTCTGAACCTGCTTTCTTTTCACGAAAGTCTGTTAGTCCGTGTCCTGCACTCCAGTATGAATGAGAAGAGATCTTGCCCTTCCTCTTTGTGACAGCCTTTCAGGTACTTGTAGAGTGATATCATGTCCCTCCTTACTCTTCTCTCTTTTTTTTTAGAAATTTTTTATTAAGATTTTAAACTAAAACTACACATCAGTCATCACACACGTCAGATTTACTGGGTCAGCCCCTACAACATGTCTTTTAACATTCTATGATCATACTAAAATCCTTTTATAATAACATGAAAACATCTTTAGATCAAAACCAAGTTCTGTTTCTCCAGCCAAATAAAAAAGTAATTCCAAATTTGATAGAAGTCACTATCTTCCTTCTTCCTTCTTCTTTATTGGTGAAATCAATCCCATCTTTTCTTACAAAGTCCTGTTTCTCTTGACCATTATTTAAGGGAAGCTTCTCCATGTTGGGTGAACTTACTCTTCTCTTTTTGAGGCCAAACACGCCCAGTTCTCTCCTCACAGGGCCGTGTTTCCAAACGCTGGATCATCTTGTTTCCCTCCTCTGCACCCTTTCTGACTTTTCCGCATCTTTTTAAAACCTAAGTGCTCAGAACTGGACACAGTCACCCAGCTGAGGTCTGACTAGAGCTGAGCGAAGGGGAACCAGCACGTCATGTGTTTTGGAGGGGATGCTTCTGTTACTGCAGCCCAAAATAGCGTTCGCCCCGTTTGCAGCTGCATCACCTTCTTGGCTCTTATTCAGCTTGTGAACTACGACAACCCCGAGACCCTTCTCGTTCGCAGTATCGCTGAGCCCAGTACTTCCCGTCTCGCAGTGACACATTTGGTTTCTGTCTCCAAGGGGAGGGCTTGGCCTTTGTTTAAAGAGCCGCCCTGCCCAATTCCAGTTTAAAGATTAAACCCCCCAAACCATCAGATCTCTTGCATGTTCCCCACTGGCACTGGATAGTGGCCTGAAGGGCAGTTTCCCATATTGTGAGGCAGGCCGTTCTCTTGTCATTATAATAATGTTTTCTACACGGGTGTTTATCTGTATAAATCAGCATAGGCAAATGTTACACAGGTAGCAGTCCTCTTCGGGAGCAATTCGTCAGTGGCCACCCTGTGCATCCGCAGTGAAGATGGAGACCTTTATTCCATGCAACGATGTCTCCTCCCACCCGGAATGTCTGCCCCAAAGAATTCCCAAATGCGTTTCCCAAAAAACAGCTCTTCAAAGGATCCATCTCCCCGTCATGAGAGCTGCCAGTGAATTCTGCCCACTTGGTGAATATTGGTGAACTTTCCTCCACTCCATTTCTTTGCCTAGTCTGTCCACATATGTTCTACACAATATTTTGCCAACAGACTGTTTCTTTGCACCTTCCAGCAACCTCTCTTCACTGCAACGGGTACCTATTTTGGAAATAAACAAAAAGGCCAGTAATTCTCCAAAATATTCTGCAGGATTAACTGCATTTGCTCGTTGCAAAAAACACAAATTCCTGGAGGCATTTGAAAGACACACCGATCTATTATGCCTGAGCCTGCGTAGGTAAAGGCTGATCTCATGGAATACCTGAAGTCTCCTTTCTGCACCTGGAGGAGGCTCTTGCTAGTGAGCCTTCATATCACAATAAACCAAACCGGCAAGAAGACAGGTAGAGCTTGCTCTAACCCGTGCACCGGAATGAGGTGATCATGGAGTGGAACAGTCCTGCCACAGAGCAATGGACTGTATCATTTCAGACAAGAAGGTCACCTCTGATTTTTTGAAAATGCTCTGCAGTTAGAAGAGTAGCACAGCAGGGACAGGGAAGGCTAGAACATCTGTTCCTGATGTGCTAGATTTTTCATTGCAGGGCTTTCCATGGGAGCGTTCCCCCTCCCCGCCTGCTGCAGCTCACTTTCCGTCTTGCCAAGCCAAGCCTTCCAGAGGTTAGCAGGGAACTTCAGAGCTTTGCTCCGGGTCCCACGCTGGCCCCTTTTGCCTGGGCCAAGGCAAAGTCTCGCCAGGCTCGTGGATTTTACATGCCATCAGAGTATTCCGATGTTTCCCAGGCAAATTTGGCACTCGGCCACGCTTCGGAGCAAAGATCGCTGCTTCCGTTCCTCTGATTACACTTCTTTATCCACCTCCTGCAACTCCTGTGGACAGACGCTGTTGGAGCGACAAGAGTTAGCACCAGATCAGGCTGCCAAGCGTTGCATGTGACAGATTATAACCCTGAAGATAATTAGCCTTACAGATATAAATGTGCATTCAAATGGAAAGTGTGGCCAAAGGCCGCAGCTTCTCACGGGAAGAAGTTTTGCAAGGGCTCAGCATGGGCTGAATTCTTAAAGTGTGTCTGCGTTTTAAGGTACCTTCTCCAAATTTGTATTTTGACACCATGAACTGACTATTTAAAATGATCGAACTTGTATTTACCATTTTTATAGGCCCCACTTCCCAGCAAGCATGGAGCATGGATTATCTACCCATGGATTTTTAATTCTTACCTTTCCAAATACAAACGCACAAGGAAACAACACAATAAAATACACCAAGTTTAATTCTAATTGTGGGCAGAGGGCGGCCTATAAAACGTTTTCCCGCGTCGGTTTAGAGGCAGAAATCTTGCCGGCTTCTTACTGGCTGCTCGGAGGTGATCTTTACGGTGCAGAAACAAATTATATTTAGTCTAATTTCCATGATGTGCAGAAAGGTTTTGCTAGATGCTACTGACGACGCTGCTGATTTGGTTATTAAACAACATGATGCCATCGTGTGTCAAAGTTAAAAAACTCTCAGATGTTTTCGCTTTGCTTTTATCGAATATCAGATGCCGCGTAACGTGTTCTGCCGAGGCTGCTTGCCTTCGCTTGCAAGACTTCGCTTTTAGGGCCCTGCAGTTTTCTAACTTTCCCCGTGACACTGTGAAGGTGCCCGGGAACACCCCACGTGGTGTCCTCTTGTTCGCCTCCCCCAGATCCACACGCGCTCGGCATTGCTGGCCTCTGGCTGCTGCTTCTGAAGAGCAACGCTTCCACCTTGTGCAGGTGAATCTGGGGCTTATCCTGCTTGAAAGCCATGAAACTCACTTCCAGTAAATAAATGCGTGGCCAGCCTCAGAGGAGGGCAGGTGTGGGGCAGCGCTAGGAGGGGGACCCAAATCTTCCATTTGGAGCCTGATCTCTGGGATCCCCCCCCCCGCCCCACCATCCTGCTGTTCATGGGCACTTGCCAGGAAAAAGTCCAGGGCCCCCAAAGTGTCTGCTGTATCTGATCCCCTCGGACTGGCTGCCCGCCTTCATTTTCTGGAATCAAATCGACCCTGTGCACACGCCCTTTTACAAACTAGAGACATGGTCCTTCAGCAACACACACAGGTGCAAGGAGAGCATAACGCATATGTAATTGGTGGGCATGTCGTGAGCGGAGCTGGCTGGAGCCGGGGGTCAGACTAGATGACCCGGGAGGCCCCTTCTGACTCGCTCTGTTTCTATGTTTCTAAATAAGGATAGGCAAGTGTGTACTTTTTTGTCCCATGGGCCTCAGGCCCCAATCACTTCTCTTCTCTGACCTGGATCCTGGATTGTGTCCAGTCATGGGAATAAGGGGGTGGGGGGGTTGGCCGGCCACATTTGCCGATGATCCTAAACTTTCTAGGGTGGTTAAAACCAGAATGGGTTGTGAGAGCTCCGAAGGGATTTCTCCAGGCTAAGAGCAGGGGCATCAACATGGCAACTGCTGTTCAGAAGAAGCAGCATGCAGTGATGCATTCTGGGACGCAAGTCCCTGCTTCAGGTCGTGGCTGATGGGATCTGGGCTAGCTGGGATGGAGCAGGAAGGGGATCTTGGGGGGGGCGGGGTGGGTGGACGGCTCCGTGGAAACGTCAGCCAGGGCTCAGCTGCTGCGGGGAAGGGAAGCGCCCCGCCAGACACAGCTGGGTTCCCAACAGAGAGCGTCGCTGCTGAAATCTCGCTTCCCCCATGCAGCTCCTCGGTGCGACCGCACTTGGGGTACCACGTCCAGTCCTGGTCGCCTCGCCGAGAAAGGGCATTTCCGAGTGGGAAAGGTGCGGAGAAGGGCAGCAAAAATGATCCCGGAGCAGCCTCCCTGCCCTCGCCCCCCGTGAGGAGCGGCAGCCACCGGATGGTCCAGCTTAGAGGGAGACGCGATGGAGGAGCTGAAAGGACGCGTGGTGTGGAGAGGGGGGCACCGTCTCCCCCTCCCGTCGCACTTGAACCCGGGGTCACCCCATGAAGCAGATGGATGGGCGGTTCAGGCCAGGTACAGGGCTTCAAGCGCCTCTCCACACCGCCACATAGTTAACGTAGCGAATTCGCTGCGATGGGAAGTGCCGATGCCACCAGTCTGCATGCCTCTGAAGGGGGCTGGACTGATTCACGAGGGAGGAGGCTCTCAGTGGCCACTAGCCTTGCTGGCCATGGGCTCCCGCAGGTACCAGAGCAGGCCTGCCTGCATACCCCAGCTGCTGAGGGGCTTGGGCAGGAGGAGGCCTTGCGCCCATCCTGCTTGGGGATCCTGCGGGCAGCTGGCTTGCCACCATGCACATGGAGCGCCAGACTGCACATGCCTTTGGTCTGATCCAGCACGGCTTAAGTTCTTATGCCCAAAATCCCTGATTGGATTTTGCAAGCTGCTAATTCTCAGCATGTCTGTCAACGTTTGCCTGAGACCTTCCACTGTTGGACAACCTCTCTGTCATCTGCAGGATATAAAAAGCCCTCCGCCCATCGCCACAATCCCCTTCCGAGTCGGGGGCACATATCTGTCTAGTCAACATTTATCTGCTAGGCTCCCAGTTAAAAGACAATGACTATTAAGAATCCACATCCGAAGCACTTGAAAATCTATTTTAAACTGAGTGAAATGGACGATGGTTTCGCAGTGTTGCGGTTTGGCTCTTTGGGGATGCTGCAGCATTCGCAGCAGTAATGGCACCTGTGGCACATGGGGCTGCACTTGGCCTTGATTTGTGACTGGCCTACGTGGCCATTCCCATGCGCTTGCCAGCTTTTCCACACCCGGACATGCAAGCGGCACGGGCTTCTGTCACCGTCCTCTGGCTGGCCGCTGGCCTCGTCTGCTGCCTCCCGGCCACTCCGCTAGCGGTAGTTTGGTGTGGGCACGATTAGATATTCCTTTCAAGTCACTGCTTGTGTTTCCATTTTATGCCTTTATTAATTTAACCCCACCCCATTTTAAAGACCCTTGATGAATAAAGATGAAAGCACAGAGAGCTATTTTATCACAACCTTCCCCCTTCTCTGCTATCAGAAGCTTTTAAGGAAAGATCAAGGCCTCTCCGAAGCGCCTGCGGAGCAGCACGAAGGGCTGCCTTGCGTCTCGCTGGAGCTGGAAGCACAGGAAACCTCATGCTTGCCCCGTGGGAAAGCGCGGTGGAGACTTCAGGACCCTGGACACCGAAGAGCCGCGGGCGAGGCAGCCGGCCAGCAGAAGGGCGCTGGCCACCCACGGGACCACCGTCTTTCTTAGAATGCATGGGGGGTGAGCTCAGCCTGAAGACCACACGGAGATCTCGGCTGAGCACCACACCAGCCGGTGATTTGCTGGGGAGGTCAGGGCAGTGGGTCGCTCGGGGCAGGAGGACAAAGTTGCAGAAGCTGCACTGACTCACCTGGTGGCTTTCTAGACTAATTGGGGAGGGGATAGGCAAGCGACCGGTCTTGCTTTTGTCCTTGTGCCACTTCTGATGAGACCACCCGCTTGGAGCGTCCATGACAGGGCAGGATTGCAGGTCAAATAATCAGTAATGCCTGGCCGCTGAAAATGGACCAGGCGCAAGCCACCGAGATGGAAGGAGGCCCCGCTGTGCGGCTGCCCGACGCTTTCGGCTCCATGCCCGGCTGTTCTCTGGCACGTGCTTTCCTGAGCGTGGTTTCACGGGCACCGAGACCACTCTACGCCGTTTTCTGCCACGGAGGAGATCGCCCAGACTGCCTCCCATGGTGCGCAGAGAGTGGAAGGACATGCTCCCTCTGAGCCTTATCAGCCCGGCAGTGAAGAGGCCCTGCAAACGGGCGAGGGGTGCAGAGCAGTGCGAGGGGGTCACCCAGCCCTCGGCTCAGCTTCTCAGGAGACCCCGAGACGTCCTGGGCTTTGCGCGACAACCGCTGGGCACAGCGTCCGGGGCGCTGGCTCTTCCACAGGCGGCCCTCGCAAAGGGTCTGCGTCCAGGTTCCACTTGCCTTGTGCGTTCGAGGCAGTGGGCCTCTGGTGGAACCGGCCACCGGACCTCCCTCCTGCACTGCTGCCCCAGTGCCTCTTGTCTAGGGAGACGCTGGAGGGAGCTCCCAGCGGAGCCTGGAAGTGCTGATCCGGATGCCTCCCTCCCGCTCCTCGTCCCGCGTCCCCATCCTGCCTCTTCTGGGCAACAGGTCGCAACACACGCCCAGAGCTGCCCCCTTGCCATTGCGGGCCTTCCTCTTCCTGCCCCCAACCCTTCTGGTCGAGTTGCGCCATCTGGGCTCCGCAGCTGCTCCTGCCCCTGGCCTCCCCCCCCCCCCGCCAACACATTTGGGGGTCCCGGCTCTGACAGAGGGTTTCACTCTTGCAAAAGAGCGCTCCTAACCGTTGGTGTTCCAGGCGGAGTCCATCAGGGGGCAGGCGGTGCACGACTGGGCATCTCGGGGGACCTTCGGGCCCGCGGCCACCCGCACGCCCGGCAGGCCTTGGGGGCGCAGGGGGCGCGCGGCCCGGCCCTCCGGGGAGTCCTCCGCCGGCGCGCGCGGCCGCCCACCCCGGGGACACGGTCCTCTGCCCGGGGCCGGGCACGTGCGCCTTCCCGGGGCGACCGTCGAGAGAGGAGCCCCCCCGGCCGCGCCTGCCGCCCCGCGCGCCCCTCCCGCCGCGCTCACGAGCAGCCGCCACGCGAGGCCCGCGCTCGCGCTCGCGCTCGCGCTCCGTCCGCGGCGGCCCGGCCTGCCCGCTCCGCCCGGGCCCAGCGGCGCCGCGTTCACACGACCCGGGCCGCGGCCGGGCGGCTCACGTGCGGGCCGGCGGGGGCGGGGCGGGGCGGCGCGCGCGGCCAATGGCCGGCCCCCCCGGCGGCGCGGCAGCCAATGGCCGGCGGGGGCGGGGGCCGCGCGGCAGCCGGCGCCAGTGCGCTCCGGGGCCGCCGCCGCCGCCGCAGCAGCAGCAGCTCGGGCGAGCGGGCGCCGTCCGGACTCGCCGCCGCCCCGCCGCCCCGCCCGGCCTCCGCCTCGCCCTCCCGGCGCGACTCGCGACTCGCGGCCGCAGGTAAGCCCGGGCGCCGCGGCGGGAGCGCCCCGAGCGCCCGCCGCACTTCGCCGCCCGCCCGCCCGGCGCCGCGTCCCGGCGGGGGAAACTTCGGCGGCGGCGGCGGCGTCCCTCCGGCGCGGGCTGCGGGGCGCGGGCGCGGGCTCCGTCCGGGGCGCCGCCGGGAGGGCGGGAGGGAGAGGCGGCGCCCGGGGCTCCCTGGGCGCGCCGCCCGCGCCGCTGGAGGTCCTGCGCGGCCGCGCCGCGCTCCCCGCGGGAGGCTGGGGCGCGGCGCGGCCGGAGAGCGCTCGGGAGCCCGGCTGGCGCCGCCGCCGCCCGCCCCCGGCCCTGCCTCGGCTCCGCCGCGCCGCGGTGCCCGGGCCGGGAAGTTGAGCAGCCCCGCGCCGCGGCCCGCCGCCTCGCTGCGCCCGCCCGCCCGGCCGGGGCCGAAGTCCGGAGTTGCCGCCCGAGCGAGCGCTCCGCGTGGCGGGCCGGGGCCAAGCCCTCGCCGCGGGAGCGGGCGGGAGGCGCCCGCTCGTGGGCTGGCCGCGACCCCGCGTCCCTGCGCCGGGCTGGGGGGCCCGGGCTGGGAGGTCCCTCTGCCAGCAGAGCCCGGTGCACGGGCCTTGCCTGGCGGACGCGCGGCGGAGGGCTCCGTGGACCCGCGTGGCTGCGTCGTGCGGAAGGCCAGGCCGGCGGAACGTGCAACGCGTGCAGACAGCGTGTCTCAGCCACAGGGGCCGGGTGGGCCCTCTGCAAAGGGCCTCCCAGGTGTTGCCTGAGACCCCGAACCCCGGAAGGTCGCAAGCCAGGCCGGCTCACCCGGCGTTCTTCCCCAGCTCCTGGACCAGTGGCCTGGGGTTGGAGCGGGGCAGTGTGCAAGCAGAGATGGGCAGCTGGCACAGAGCCTTCCCTTCCAGGCCAAGCTGCCAGGGCCGGATGCGCTGGATGCTGCCTTTCTTGGGGAGGGTCCGCCAAAAGGCCTGGAGGTCCCAGCCGGTGCTGAGCCAGGGGCTGCTGGGGAGGGGCGGTCCCTGCACTGTGTGCAGGTCCAGGGTGACGTTCCGGGAAGCGTGCTTGAGAGATCCCGGTTGGCAGGGCTGGGAAGGGCACCCATCCGGGGAAGCGGCCGTGGGCAACAGAGCCTGTGTTAGTGTGAGCGAACGATGCCGCGCGTGACCCAGGACACCCACCGGTTCAGCTTCCGCAACTGTGGCAGCAGCGTGGCCGCCAATGCTGCTCGGACCATCCGGAGCGGCCGGTTGCTTTTCCTTTCTCCCCTGGTGACAGCCGGCGCACAGAGACTGTGCTCAGCACCTGGCCGAGGCTGGCAGCAGCACAGAACGCGTGCAGGGCTGTGCTCGTGTCGCACATGCGGCGCTTAGGAGTCCCCAGGGACCCCGATGCTCCGCTCTCCGTCAGCCTGGGCCAGGCAAAGGCCCCGACTCGCTCGGCAGATGCGCTCTCCGCGTGGAGCCATGCGCACTCCTGACCGTCTCGGCCATTGCCTTGGGCTGGAGTGTCTTGAGCGGCCGTCCCCCATCTGGGATCCCCGGCTGAGCTGCTGCTGCTGTCGTTGCACACGGGGCATGCTGGCCGGGGCTGCCGGGCTGCCGTCCCGGACGTCTTGAGGGCGCAGGGTCGGGGAAGGCTGCTGTGGGGCCCAGTGCCGGCCCCTGTGAAGGGGAACTGAGCCCTCGTGCCCCCTCCGGTGGGGCCACGCAGGGTGCCGGCAGGGAGCACCGGGCACCTTCTCTTAGCCTGGGGGAGCTCTGGGTGTGCCTTGGGCCAGGCATGGCCTGCCGGAAGTTCTGCACAGTGGTGCAGAAGTCCCGGGGTCCCGGGGAATCTTCCCCTGCTGCTCCCTTTCCCTCGATGCCTCCTTGGGACACGCTCACGCCTCTCGCTCATCCAGTTTCCAGAGGGTTCGCCAGCCACGCTTTGCTCTCCGCAGAAGCCCCTGGGCAAGCAGGCCGTCCTTGCCCCAATTCAGCTAAGCCCACATGAGAATTTTTGAAGTGCCTGCCCTCGTTCTGAAGAAAGTAGAGGTCCTCAGGTCCCCCTTTAAAACTCCCTCGTAGGTCGCGTGTGCATGTGCAGAGAGAGGGAGGGAGTCGGAGTCAGAAATGTGTCGCTTTCCCAGGGCGAGATGCCTGCCTGGAGGCGAGGGGCTGGGGGGGGGCTGAGCCCTCGCTGGGGGGGCTGGGGGGCCGCGTCGCGCGCCGGCTGCGGAGGGGGCCTTCCCAAGCAGGTTTCCCCGTCCGGCAGCCGGCTTGCTTGCCCCGCACTGATTCCTGGAACCCCTTCCGTGCACTTTCTGACTTCTTGGCAAGATAAGTTCCTTTCTGCAGGAAAGCGCACAGCTTGCAGGAAAGCACAAGTTTCTGCTGTTTGCGCCAGTGGCATTATGGGATGGAGGGAGGAAAGTTGCCAATTGTCGCCACCCCGGTGCCTCCAGCCAGCCTGCTCTGGTACAAACAGCCAGCCGAGCTGAAGAAAAGGCGTTTAGAAACCCCCTGAATTGTTCTTGGAGCGCTTTCTGACACAAGCGGGGCCTCTGGCCCCTGCGAGCAGGTGAAGGGCAGGTTTGCAGGCGAGGGTTGGGTCTGGAAGGGATTGCCCTTCGGACAGAGGAGGAAATGTTTTCCAGTGTATTGTGATCGCGTCTTCTGGCCCAGATTCCTCTGTGCTCCTTTGCAACCTGAGCCAGCGCTCGGTGTTCTTTCAAAAAGCCGAAGTCTGCAGAGGATGAGGAAAACAACGCTTGCACAACGAGGATGAGGAAAACAACGCTTGCACAACGCCTCCAGGGACAGGCATCGCGGGAAGAAGGGAGCAGCTGGTCCGGGGCCCGGCCAGCCCAGCGCTTTGTACCCGGGGGGGAAGCCGCGCCGTTACGTACTTTGTTATTCCATATGGCGCATTTTTCCTGCAAGGACCCCAAGGCAGCGTACATAAGCCAGCTGCCCCTCTCCATTTTCTGTTAACCACAACAACCCTGTGAGATAGACCAGGCTGAGAGTTGGCAGCTGGCCCAGAGTCACCCCGGCAGCCTCGTGGCTGAGTGAGAGCAGAACCTGGATCTCCCGAGGCCCAGTCCCACACCCGGCCCAGGCGGCCACCCTTTCGGCCCCGTTTAGCGGGCAGTGCTGCGATTGAAGTGGGGACCACACGTGGCCGCACGGCCAGCCCCTGCTGCGAAGCAGCGCTAAGGCCTCCTTTGCTGCCTTCCGGGGCCGCCGCAGGTGCTCTGGCGCACCATTCCCCAGAGCTGCCCCTTTTAGGTGGGGCAGGCAGAACCTCGGCGAGAAGCAACGCGCGGGTGAGGGGGCCCCGTGCCGTGTGGAGCCTGTCCGGCCGGGCCCTTCCGGGGTGGCAGCCTGCCCCGATCGCTCCAGGCACTGAAGGGCACGGATGCCTGCGTGTCGGCCGCTCCAGGCGGAGAGGATGCAGGCGGGTGGCTCAGCCCGGGGGAGTGAGGCTGCCTCGCTGCTGCTGCGCAGGGAAGGCCGTTCCACGCGCACGAGGCACGGGATGCGGCTGCTTTGGGGTGAGGAGCAGCCCCACCCTTTGCTGGGCCTGTGATGGACCCCAGGGCAGCCCTGGTGCCGGGGCGAGCCGGGATGGGCCCCCGCTGCTCTCCTCAGGGATGCCGAGCTGCCCTCTGGACCGACCGAAGGGCAGATCAAGCGGCGCCCTTCTGAAGACGGGGCAGTGTGTTCCCCCCCATCCTCTGGGATTGGGGCTCTCTAGCTTGAGATAGGACCCCCACGCCGGACTTCGCAGGCCTCCCGTGATCTGGAACGCCTGCCAGGCCCACGGCCGGTGCTGTGGGAGCCTTGGGGCCCTCGGGGGCTCCTCTGGGGGAAGCGGCAGCTGCTGCCAGGCTGCAAAGGGGCGGGGGCTTCTGTGGGTGCTCCATACGGGGGTCCCCCTGGGTGGGCCGGGCCGGGCCGGGCTGGACTGGGCTGGTGGCACCCTCGCTCTGTTCCTTTTGGGAAAAGGTGGGCTGCAGGGAAGGGCTAGGACAGGCCCGAGGGCCGGGGAAGGGCCGGCTGGGCGCAGGGGAGCCCTTGGTGGCCCCTCTCCCCTGATGGCGATGCCCAGCAGCCCTGCCAGCAGGCGGTGCTGAGGGAGATGGAGGAGGAAGCGGAGCCGTTGCATCAGCCGTGCGGTGACTCGATCTGATCTGATCTGATCTGATCCTCCTCCCCACCCGGCACCCTTTCGGACGGAGCTCAGCCTTCTTCGACTGCGAGCTGCAAACGCGGACCGTGTGCAATGGAGAGCGGGCAGCCTGTTCCAGGGCCCCTTCAGCAAGGGGGCCGTGGCTGCCGCTGGAGGAGCGAGGCCAGCGCCAGCCCCGCGAGGGCTGTGGAGGGCGGCCCGCTGGCCCCAGAGATTCAGCGGGAGAAGCTGCTGGTCATGGTGCGGCTCGCCGCTGTCCGGGCTGCGCTCGCCCTGCAAGCCCCTTTCTGGGAAGCCAGGGCTGCGACAGCTGGAGGGGGTCGCCTTGCCTTGTGCAGGCACCTGTCTTTCCAGGGCTTTTTCGGGGCGGGGGTCGCTCTGGGAATGGATTAGTGATGCACATCCTTTTATTCGCAGCTGCCCTCTTTTGTCTGCCTTCATTGTGAAGCGCTCACTCAATTTCCCGCTCTGTGTAGATGATCCTGAGTGTGGCTAATTGGAAGCAGAATTCCTTGGTTTGCTAACAAGCTCACTTCAAACAGGCCCTCCGAGGGGCTGCCTTAAAGCAAGCTGGTGGGCGTCAGGTGTGTGGGGACCGGGCTCCCCTTCCAGGAGGGGTTCGCTGATGGCTGTAAGGGCCTGGATTGGCCTTCGGGCTCCCAGGGTCGGTCCAGAGGGTCCTTCGCGGGGAGGACTCTGGAACGCTCTCGGCTTCCACAGCGAGTTTCTCCAAAGGCCTCCGATCGGGGGGAGCGCAAAGGGGCACCATGGAGCAGCGCTCTCTGAGGGGCTCCTCCAGGTGGCCGTGTTTCCCGGGAGGTGGCTCTGCGCCCGAGGCCGTTCCCGTGTCCTGGCCCAGAAGTGTCGGGGGCTGCCTGGCGAGGCAGAGCGAGGCCTCCGCACTGGGGAAGCCCCTGGCTCTTGAGCCCCCTTGAAGGAGACCACAGCCCGGCATCCTAAATAGATGAGGCCGTGATTGTTCAGTTGGCATTTGGGAGGCTTCTAGGAATTCCAAATATTCAGGAAGAGCAGATGAGATTGCGGCTGGTTCATCCCTTGGCAGCAAGCCATGGGAACTGCAAGGGGGGGGTGAGAGATGTGGGGGGCGCCCCTGCGCCCATTTGTCTCCAGATGACCCGAGGATGCCCCTGGCTCCTAGCATGCCATGTCACGTGCGAGAGGCAGGAGCGCTTCCTGGCAAGGTGCCTGAGCAGGTGCTGCCAGCCAGTCAGCCGGCCCTGGGCACTCTTGAACGGCACGGATGGCCGAGAGCCATTTCGAGCGGGCTCCGGTCCTGGAGCTGGAGCTGGAGAACGACCCTTGCGCGGGAGGGCGGGAGTGCAGCTCTGTTGCCTCTTGGACCTCTCCTGGACCACTGACCACCGTGTCCTTCTGGATAGGCTGCCCGGGCTGGGAGGTGGACGCATCTGGAGGACCGTCTGCGGAAGGTGCTCCCGGGTGCCTCAGCAGCTGCACCGCTGCTCCGTTCCACAGGGCTCCCTTCTGTCTCCCGTGCCGTTCAGCATTTCCATGGAACCACAGGGGCAGCTTATCGGGGCGGGGGGGGGCACCCAGGTCCTCCTCTCCTTCTCATCAAATGCAGGTGAGGCAGTGGTTGCTCTCAGGGAGTCCCCGGGCCGGGAAGCCGAAAGGATGAGGAGCAACGGACTGCCTCGGCCCAGAGAAGATGGAGGCGTGGCTGGACAGTTGGCCTTCTCAGATGGGTGGTACCTCACTTGTCCTGGGGAAGGTTGCACTTCCCCTGAAGGCTCGGATTTGTAGTTTGGAGGTGCACGTGGATCCGGGCTCATCAGCTGAGGCACAGGTGGAGTTGGTGGCCCCGAACAGCTTAGCCAGATGACCAGCGCTCTCTGGCCAGGGACGGCCACACAGTGATCCGAGAGGTGGCAGCCTCTTGGGACGGCGTGTGAAAACAGTCCGGAAGCTCCAGCTGCTCCAGAGAAAAGCGGCAGGATGGTTCCCGGGGTCTGGCCAGCGCAACCCTAGTAGGCCAGTATCCGTGTCCGGGCTGGGCTCAGACTGCTGGCGCCAGCATGCAGAGCCCCACGTGGCTTGGGGCCAGGGGACCTGAAGGACGGTCTCCTTCCGTGTGCACCAGCCTGGGCCCTGAAACCGTCCTCAGAGGTCCTCCTGCGGGAGCCCCTGCCAGGGGAAGTCCGGTGGGGGTCCCTCGCAAGAGGGCCTCCTCTGTTGTGGCCCCGACCCTGGAAGCATCTTCCCAGGGAGGCTCGTCTGGCACCAGCATCGCGCTCTGGTCTGGCGCCAGGAGCTGGAGTTTCTGTCTGTCTGAAAGGCATTTGGGATCCTGCTGCTGCTGCTGCGGCTCTGGTGGCCGCTTGTTTGCTGCTGCAGTTTTAACCCTTTCACTGCGTGCGCTGCAGGTGACGTTTCCGGCTGGGTTTGCAGGTTGGGC
The DNA here is from genome assembly GCA_023646645.1 of Varanus salvator macromaculatus. Taxonomy (NCBI): domain Eukaryota; kingdom Metazoa; phylum Chordata; class Lepidosauria; order Squamata; family Varanidae; genus Varanus; species Varanus salvator. The sequence continues at coordinate 1,008,126 of JAIXND010000827.1, read as the reverse complement.
GCCGCCCAAAGGGCTTCCGCTGCAGGGCCGATCCCTGCGCAGGTAGGGCGGCCGCCAGGTGGACCTTTGCGCGGACGGGCGAGGGAGTCAGTAGAGCAGGAAAGCAGCTCAGACGTTGTGGATATGGGCAGGGGTGGGGAGGTGGGCCGTGGCACAGGGCAGACTGGGCTGCTGGGGGCACTTCTGTGGCGTCCCGCCTTCCGTGTGCAAGTGAGCACGGCAGCTTCGGGGCCTAACTCGCAAACCCGCCACAGTGGGCCGGCCGGCGCGGCAGAGAAGGAGGCGCCACCCGCCCTGTTAATGGACGATCCCTTCCCTTTTGCAGGCTCCCGGCTGGAGGACTGCCGAGAGACTGAAGCGGGCAAAGAGGCTGCGGGGACCGTCTCCTTCCCCGCTCATTGCGCAGCAGGAGCCAGGAGAGCCACCAGGCCCGCCAGAACTCCCGTGTGGCTCCGGCTCCTCCTCTGCCCCGGCCGCAAACGGGGCTCTCGCTCAGGCTTGGCTGCACTGGCATTTGTGCCTTTTCTGGCCCGGGGGAAGAAAAGAAGCGCCCAAGTGGAAGGAAGCCCGCCGTCACGTGCAAGGATGACCCCGGCGGACCGGAAGGCAGTCCCCGTGGAGGGCGAGCGGGAGCGGAGGCGCGGCGGTTCGGAGGCGCTCGCTTAGAAGGCCCGGCTTGCTTCCCGCGCGCGGCACGGCCGTCCGGCTCACCTGGGGCGCCTCTGCCGGAGCGAGTGAGGGATGGCGCTGCGGAATCCACGAGGCTGAGCCAGCTGCGCGACCCCCGCAAGCCCGCTCCAGCAGCCTCGGCCACCCCGCCGCCCCCTGGCCGCCCCCTCCCCGGCCCGGGGACCCACAATGGGGGCAGGTCTCTCCACGGGGGCAGTGGTCGCCATCATCTTCAACTGTGTCATCGCCTTCCTCGTCCTCATCCTCTTCCTGATCCTCTGCAAGGCCTGCAAGACGCCCTCTTGCCCCGACAAGAGCCCTTCTTCCGAGACGGACGAGAGGGGGAACGAAGAGCGGTACCTGCTGCAGCCTTGACCTTTGCCGCCCGGAGGAAGGCAGCACGGCCGGCCGGCCCGCCTGCTCTGACAGCTGAAGGCTTGCAAGCTTCCGGACACTTGTGGCCTCGCTCGCCGATCGCCTTGCTCCGACCGTCCTCACGCCGGGCAGGGCAGGGCGGGTCCCGCCGTCTTTGTCTCGGAGACGAGGGTGACGACCTCTGAGCGATGGAGCAGGGAGGCCCCCGTCCGAGTCCAGAGAAGCCCGGCTGGCCCTTCCGGGGGAGGTGCCTGGGACACAGACGCAATCCGGGCCTGACCTCGCCGGATCCGGGCTGGCCTCCCGCTGGCCTGCACAGCCTCGGTTGCCGCCGCGCCAGAGGCTGGCCCCGTCCGGATGGCGGCTAATGCGGCGGTGCGGGAGCCGCTGTGCTCAGGCTCGTCGGGAACTTTCGGTCCTTCTGTCCAGGTCGTAGCAAAACCTCGGATGGTTCGGGCCGGTGTGAGGCAAGCAGGGAAGTCTCCCTGCCGCTCGCTTGGCTGCGCTGGCTCTGCTTCTGGACCAGGCGTCTTCCTGGAAGCACCTCCGGCGGGCCGCTGGGCAGGGGCCGACCGAGAGGGCTGGGCGCTGGGGCAGCGGGGTGCTGCGCTAGGTGCCGGCTCCCCCAGAGCCGGAGGTGAAGCAGCAGTAAACCCACGGGGTGCTTGAGGGCAAGGACGGCCGGGTCTGGGCCGGGGGCGCCCTTCCTGCCCCCTTTGGAGCCTTCTTTCTACCTCCCCGATTCCCAGCAGGGGAAGGGAGTTGGGGCCAGGCCGTGCCTGCGGGGCAGGCTGAGGGTGTGCACGGGGTCTGCAGAGGAGGGGAGGCACAAGGCGGCTGGGGGAGCACGGTCTGGGGGGGGAGCACGCGCAGGGCCCAGCCGGGGAACTGCACTGAGCCAGAGCAGCAGAGCCTGGACGAGCCTTTGCCACCCGGGGGCCCGCTCTGCTTGTGGGTCCGTGGGGCCCCCTTGCACGGGCTCCTGGGTGCAGCGAAGGGCCTTGGTCTCCGTGCCACGGAGGCGCCCGTGGAGGGGGCGTTTGGCCTGGGAGCTGTCTTGGCGGGATGGGGCAGGTCCCCGATGAGAGTCCTACACTGGGGGTGGGAGCACCTAGAATCTCGCTTCTTGCCCCAGCCCCTGCGGGCTGCAGTGGCACAGGTGCAGCGGAGGCCTGTCTGGCCACCCGTTTTCCCAGCTCCTCCCGGTCTCATGGTGGCAGTCCCTCCGGGCTGCTCCTGTTGCACAGGGCACGGCTTTTTGTAGGCCTCCGTCCCAGCACTTGTGGTCCCACCACCAGCCCTGAAGAACTGGGCAGCACCTCGGGGGGCACTCGTGCCCCCCGGCCCTCCCTCCCTCCTGCTCCCGCAGCCAAGCAGCAGCCCAAGGTGAAGGGGCTGGCAGGCTGGCGTGGCCAGTCGGTTTGGCGAGCAGGAGAGATGTAGCAGGCCGGACACTGCGGGTGGGGGGCGCCCGGCCCCCAGAGCAGAGCCATGGCTGGGAGGAGCGAGGTGGGGTGGGGATGAGGTGCCTGGCCTGGCCCGGCAGGGCTTCCAGCGCTGGAGGGGCGCAGCAGGGTGCCCCTGGGGGTCTCTGTGGCTGCCCTGCATTGGTAAGAGCCAGGCTGGCTTGTCCCCTTTTCATGCTAATGACCCCCTGCCCCTGGGTGTACAGGTCCCTTCCTGACTATGATTTAGCTGGAATAATAAAAGCTCCCTTTGGAGCAGAAAGCTTCAAGCTCTGGTCTGGTTTCTGTCTCCAGAGAAAACCGCCGGGCTTCTGGCGGGGGGAGGGAGCAGGCGGAGGACAGGGAACCGCTGGTTGCCGCTGTTGGGGCCGGGACAAGGGGGCCAGGTGGCCAGCTGCCCGGCACCCTGCCTGGCCTGCCTTGGGGGCCGCTCGGGGAGTCAGAGGGCTGCGCTGCTCGGCCCGGCCCTCCGCCCCACGGGCTTCGCGGGCCAGCCAGGTCCGTGCGGCTCAGCCGGAGGGTCCGGTGCATCGGCGGGAGCGTGGGAGCGCAGGGGTGGGACGCGGCCATCCACTCCGCACTGCTGCCAATTCTCCACTTTTATTCTCTGGCTGCAGAAGCCCAGATAAAACCTCTTTGTGTCAGAACGAGAGCCGGCGCGCAGCTGTCCACACAGGCCCGGCTCGCACAAAGGCACGCTTGTTCGGGGCTGGCGCTCCACAGGCCCCGCGGGGGGGGGGCAGGGGCAGGGCGTGCGCGGCTCCCGGCTCACTTGCTTGCTTTGGCCGCCGGCTCCCTCACCAGGTTCAGCAGCTTGTCCAGCTTGGCAGTCTCCACTTCCGGGCCTTTCTGGACCTCCTGGCCTTTCTTCTCCTGGGGAGACAAGAGACGGCGCGGCTGGGGCGAGGCTGCCAGCGGGGTGTGGAGCCGCTGGGAGGGCTCGGTGCCAGGCCGGCTCCCCCGCTGCCCGCCCCACGGAGAGCGAGCCCGGGCACCGCCAACCTCGCAAGGACCAGGCGGCTCTGTGCCCGATTAGCCATTTCTGCCAGCAAGGGGCTTGGAAGGGGGGCAGGTGCCGCCACCCCCCCCCAAGCTTTTTGGCCATGCTGCCTGTCCCTGGGGACACTTGCCGAGCGCAGGACGGTCCTCCCATAAGCAGCATCTCCCTCTTGGGGGGGGGGTCCCCTGGCTTGATGGCCTGATGAGTCCCCCCACTCCAGTTCCCACTGACTGCCTTCATTCTCATAGAGTCAGACCAGTCGGGCTGGAAGGGGCAGGAAAGCCATCAGGCCTGACTCCTTGAGCAGTGTGGGGCTCCCAGTTAAAGCGTCCCCGACAGATGGCTTTTGAATCCCACCCCCCAATGCGGGGAGCCCACCGCCCCGCTAGCCAGCCGCTCCCGTTCTCATGCTGCTCTCGGAGTCACGAAGTTCTTCCTGATGTTCAGCTGGAACCGGGATTCTGACAACTTGAGACTTGTACTCCACGTCTAGGGTATTTGACCTGCTGTTTCTCAGCCTGTCCTACCTTGCAAGATCGTTGTGAGGATAAATCGGCTTTATTGACTCAACGGTTCCAGCAGATTTCCCTCCCTCATCCCCCTGCACTTGTACTCTTTCGTGCATATTGTAAGCTGCTTAGAGAGTCCCGTCGGGCTATTGAGTGGCATATAAATTTGAAAAGAAATCGGTGAATAAATGGAGAGAAGGAGACCCTTGTATGACACCCCGAGTTCCTCACAGGAGGAAGAGCGGTGGGGCGTCAAAGCAATGGAATAACCACCTGCAAGGCCGTTGAGGGGGAGCACCCCTTTATCCACCCATCTAACACTACCGGGGAGAGTGGGCGCAGCAAGCCCCCCGGGGGCCCCGCATGGAGCCAGGCCGAGCTGTTCTGCAGCCCCGGGCGGCTGTGCTGCGCATCCTCGGCACCTCGCACGGCAGCCTGCCCCGTCTGTAAGGGCCTCTGGCAAGCTTGGCTGCTGAGGGGCTTGCCCGGCCGAGCCGCCGTGTGCTCGGGGCCGAAGCGTGCGCGGGGAGGGCCTCCTCCGCCAGGGAATGGCTCGGGGCCCCAGGAGCTGGGCCGCGTCGTTGCCAGGGGTACGTCGGCGGTGCGTTGCCAGCCAGTGCAGCTCTGGAAGTGCGGTCGCTGGGAGTCTCTTGCCAGGCGGCGCAGGGCAGGCGGCGGGGTGCGTGTGGGGAGAGCGCAGCTTGATCGCGAGGGGCTCGTTCTGCTTCCCCAGCGCGAGCTGCCAGCGGTGTGGCTCATCCACCCTGCTTCCCGTAATCCCCCGCCTAACCACGCGTCATGGATTCCAGCTGACTCACGGAACGGACGTGGATTACGCACCGCCGGGAGCAATGCCCTGCAACGGCGGTGCTCCGGGAGCCCAGGGTGCGGTTTGGCCAACGGGCAGCGGCCTCTGCCTGGTGAGGCAGAGAGGAAGAGAAACGGAGAGGAGCCCCGAGGAACTGTGGAGGGTCTCCCTCGAGGATGGGTGTTCATGGGGGGGGAGCAAATGGCCCCTCCCTCCACACACGCGACGGCAGCCTCCGTTCGCTGTGATGAGATTTGATAGGATTAGTGCTGGATTATTAGTCTGCAAGCTCCATTTTGAGAACTTGGGGACAGGGAAGGCAGCAGGTGGGGAGCGGGAGATGGCGGGGCATCGACGCAGGTGCAGCCGAGACCGGTGGGTGTGATGTAAGCTGCCGGGGCACAGCGCGGTGGCATGTCGGGCGTTCCTCCTTGGATCTGCTAATGGTCAGAGGCACTGAGGCAAATGGGGGCACGGCCCCCGAGCGCGTGTGCATCTGATGTTTCGGTGTGCAAACCGGCCTGCTCCGATTGCATTTACACTTACACTTGCATCGTCCTAACTGTACATACTTTCAAAACACGGGCAGAAAAAGCCTGCAAGCAACTTTCCCCAAGCTGGTGCTGCCTTTGGGGTGTTGGACTGCAGCTCCCATCATCCCCAGCCAGTGTGGCCAGCTCAGCTGTGGCCTATTCCACTGGAAAGGTTCTGTGTTTGCCATCCTGCTGGGCAACACAGCCGTGCCGGCTGCAGCGACTGACCTGCGATGGCGCCTTCCTTCACGCGGGCCACCCTACACAGCTCATGGGCGATGGGCGTGTTGGGGCGATGTGGCCCCATCTCATCTGCACGAGTGCGCAACGGCAGAGGCAGGACAAGTCTGAGACGGCCATGGCTGCTGTTGCCACATTCCCCTTAGAATGAGCTCGGAGGCCTCGTAAGACAGTGCACGCGTAAAAACGGAGCACAGAACAAGATCAAATTCCAAGATGAGACCGATGGCCGCCTTGCGTTCTCTGGGGAGGCCCGGGGTCCGGGGAGGGTTTGCAGACACTGCGCAGTTCTGCTTTCCAGAGGAACTGGGCAGTGGCGGCTTGTGCACCTGGCCATAAAGGAGTTCGTGGCAAAGGCGCTCTTTGCTGCAGCCTCCGTCCAGCTCCACCTCGCACAGCGGAAGCACCTCCAAAAAGGGGTGAAGGCAGGCAAGGCTCAGCCCAGCCACTTGCCGGTTTGGGCCGGTTCCCCAGGAGCTGTGTTCCCTGCCTCACATCCCGTCTGTTCTTGGGGGTTCTGCCTGATCCGGCCGACCCACAGCAGGACCCCCTGGGCTTCCTGCGAGGGGCGCAGCGCAGCCCTGCAACAGCGCAAGGGTTCTAGTGCGAGCCTTGGGCTGGCACGCAAAGCCCGCTGTTCCTGGGGTGCACGACGCACGGCCCTCCTGTCGCTTCCAGCATGTGGGCAGAAGAGGCCGCCCTCTCCTGTGACCGCATGCGCCAACCTCACGGCGCATCTAGCAGCACTCGCCAGCAGCAACACGCTCGCTCGGCCCGAGCCGGGCTTGACTGCTGAGCGCTCCTGCTTCACTGTGGGCACAGAGAGGCCACCGCCGGCCTTCTCCAAGCCAGAGCCCTCCGGACGGGCCGGGCTACAACCCTCGGCGTGCTGCGGGCCCACCGTGCTCCCCAGGCCGCCTTTGGGAGTCCAGGTGCCGGCAACAAAGGGCTCCTAAGGGCACGGAGGAAAGAGCAAATGCCCGTTCCCAGGCTGGGCCGCCTTTCCTTGCGGACCCCACGCGTCTGCTGCCGAGAGGCGACGATCCGGCTGCCCAGGGTGAGGTGGGGCAGCACGTGCCCCTCACCTCGGCCTGGCGCCCAGGGGTCCCTGGGGAGCACAGCCTTTCTAGGGGCTACCTCGCCCCCCCGACACACGGAGCATTGGCCCGCAGGTTCCTCCCCCAGCCAGTCTTTCCCCAGTGACGAACTAAATTGCCCAGGTGGCAACTTGAGGGGAAGGAGAGGCTAATCAAACTGCAGGAAAATGGAGGTGAATCGCTGAGTGAACGCAAGCAGCCTGTTCCATAGAAAGGGGCTGCTGTCGCTGCTGCTGCTGCTTGTACTGCACCTGTCACCTTTGCATAACTTGCTTTCACTTGCCTAAGGCCTTTCGGGCCACCCACCCTCTTGTTGCTTGAAGGAAAAGGGGGGCGTCTTCCTCGCTGGCCCTGCCCCTCCTTCAGCTCCGTGAGCTCCGGCTGCTCAACTTTTCTGAACTAGCTTCCGAACTGGACGTCTCGCTCCTCAGCACATGGCACTGGTTCCCCACAGCGATTTCATTTTTGTATTTACTGGCGAGGCTCAGGCTTGACCACATGGCCAGTTTTCAAGCATTCCCTCCGCTCTGTAGCTTGATTTTCCTTCCTGGACTTTGCTCCAGTTTTCGTCTGGCCTCACAGGAGCCCGTTCTTCAGATCGTGGCTTGGGAGAGGTTGATGTAACCTGCCTTCCCTCAAGGGCTAGACTACGTCGCTGTGCAGGTTACGCCATCAGGAGTTGGGTTTAACTACACCAAGCTGGTGGGAGCTCACGTGGTGTCGAGCACCTGTTCAAACCACTGCTGCTTTTGCCTGCTATAACTTCGGCATGCCGCGGCTATTTAATTAGACGCTCCATTAAGTTTTCCTGTGGCTGTTTTTCTAACAGGAAGTGGCAAAGGCAAAGTCATTTTCCGTGACGCACGGTTCGCAAGCAGCACTCGCCTGCCTGTGGTCGCGGCTTCCACGGCTTCACCCCCAAATCCGTGACAGGCTTCACGCTTTCCTTTCCCACGTGACGCTTTGGCATTGACTTTTTCTCCTTTCCACGGTGCTCTCCACGGGGGCCGCGAGGCAACCGCGTTTTCCCTTCAAGCCGTGCGCTGCTGCCACGAAAGCAGCTGGGAAGACACGGTCCCACGCAAAGGCCCGGAGATGCCGCGCTGGCCCGTGGCCCCGGCTGTCCCTCGTCTGCTTCCCGCAACACTCACTGGAGCCCTGAACCTCATTGCAGCCAGGAAGGGCGCCTTGGCCTGAGTGATCCAGCGCCGCCGCCCCGACACCCGCGTTTTGCCCAATGCCGTCATTCAACCACAGCCAGGCCTACTTAAATCTTCTAGATCAGACCCTAACTGTTGCGGGGGGGGGGGGTGCTTTTTTCCTGGTGTTCATTGCCATGTTTTTAAACAATTCTTTTAATGTCCGGAGACGGCTCCGAACACTCATAAATGTGCTGGCCACCATCCAGCAGGGAGCCGGGCAGTTGCTGGTGCTTAATGGACCAGGCACACCCATGCTTGTGTGCAGGCATGCGCTGGCCGTTTCCACCGTCCTTCCTGTTCGCACTACTTGGTTGCTTTCGCTGTGGGAGCTCAGCTCCGGCTGCAGCCTTGGCAAGGCATGGACTCTCAACCGCGGCATGCTGGATCTGTGATGCCTGTTCTGTGCTGTGGAAACAAATCCTGGGGGGTGGGGGGGGGAGAGGTAGCACATGGAGAGCACATGGTAGCACTTCCACAGGATGCAGCATTGGCTGCTCCTCTGGGTGGCCCTAAAAGGGGCTGAGCAACTCCAGGGAGGAGGAGGAGGAGGAGGCGGTGGCGGCGATGCACAGCTGCCGGCCCTGACGGCTATGTGGCCGCTCCAGCGAGCGGCGAGGCAGCGTGCCCACGGACAGCGCTTGCTGGGGAGCAGCACTTGTGGGCACCTCCTGGGGGACCCAGCTGGCTACCCTGCGAAGGGAAGGCTGGTCCTTTGTGCCAGGACCGTGGACGCCCCCATGGTGGATCTGACTAATTTGTGTGTTCTGACTCTGGTGTGCTCCATGTAGATTTTGTTTCCACGCAAGTCAAATGTGATTGCATCCCGATGTCTTTCTGCTGTGCGTGGTTTCAGGGAATTCTGCTTTCTAACTGGAAGCCTCCCCTGCCTCCCCTGAAGCCTGCTGCAGAAAGCAGATTAGTCATGTAAATACATCCTGAGTTTCCTAAGAAGAGGAGCAACAAAAATGCATGAATGAATGCAGATGGCCTATTTTCTCCCAGGTGGCCACAAAGTTCACTTCATTGTGCGTGTGGAATGCAGCTCGAATTTGCTGCCCAGCCTTGGTCCTGGGTGTTTCCAGAGAACAGTGTATGTTGGAGGAGAGATGCAACCCAGAGCAGACGAGACATGGAACGCCGGCAAACCGGCAGAAAGCAGAGAGCAGTGCATGAGATGGTGCAGCGGAAGAATGCTCTCGAAATGGACGGAGCTGCCTTGTCCTGAGCCACCCACCGCTTCACCTAGACCACCCCCGTCTCCTCCGGCAGACAGCGGCCCCCTCGCTTTGCACTGATAAATCATACCACATTGTGCAGGGACAAACAGGCAAAAAGAAGACTCAGTCAGGAGAAGGGGAAACCCGGGTCGGGGTGAGAGTGGGGGGAGAAAGAAGCAACTGGGACAAGTCATGGGGGGCAGGTGTGTTCTTTGGGGGTACAAGGAGAGGAAGAAGGTTCAGGCACTGGGGCCGCAGGGATGAAAGGGAGCCGCAGGGCAAAGGCTGCTGGGGAAAAGGGCGCCCTGATGGACAGCTCGAAGATGCCTCCTGGGGGGCGGGGAGGGGGGAGGAGCGATGGCCACTTCTGTGCTGCTACCCGAGTCCCCACCTTGAGATCATTTCCACCAGCAGCCTCCTACGCCAGGGAGGTCCGGCCACAGCGGAATTCTGCAGCAGTCTGCCCTCAATATTCGGTACAAATCTGCCGTCCCCCCCCCCCCCCGGTCCTGCTGTCGCAAATCTAATGGTGGGGAAATGTAGGGCAGGTAAGGTGCAGGCAGGCAGACTTTGCCCACTCCTGGAAAGGAACACCGGGGGGCGGGGGGGGCGGATCCTGGAGCAAGATGCTGCAGCCATTTGGAAGGAGCCTAAGGTGGAAACAGGGATGTGAGCAAAGTCCATAAATAGAAGGATGCAGGTACAGTTGGAACAATGGGCAGGAAACACAGTGCATGCCGCAGCATTTCATGCAGAGCTTAAGAGCAGGAGCAGAAAGGCCAACAAGAACATGTTGCTGCAATCGGGGTGGGAAACAATTGCACAACGAGCTCGAGATTCCTCAGCAGAAAGGGCTGCAAACAGCCAGAGCTGGCAAGAGGCTGGACTGGACCAAGCAGGGGAGGGAAGAATGCAAAGACCCCGATGATTCCGGGCTGGAGGAGGCGACCCAATGCAGGATTGTGAAGCTGGTGGGAAAGGCTGCAGCTGAGGAGCAGGAAGACAAGGAAGGGGAGTTGTTCAAGAGAGGGGCAACCACCCAGGCGGAAACAGAAGAGGACCCTGCTGAGGGAAGGCAGGAGAGGAAGGGAAATGATCCCATAAGGAATAGTGGAGGTGGGAAAGCTGTCACTGGTGGGAAAGCTGTGTGGAGGGCTGGGCGGGAGGATGCACTTAGTAGAGAGAAGACATCCCTGAGCAGCAGCAAGGGGAAAGGTGAAGCAATGGAAGCAGGAAAGACGGGTGCCACAAGAAAGACCCGACTGACCCCGTGCCAGGATTTGGGCTGCTCTGGCAGCCAGAACCAGAGCGACGCCATCAGTCCCAGGCCCCACTGGAGTGCTCGGTCTCCTGTCCAGTGCCAGCTGGGAGTCCGAGGGGGTGGGTGGGTGGAGAGCTATATAAGAGCCAGCCTTTCCCTCCGGAACTGGCCTGGGCAGCGCAGGGCTTCCCGGAGCTCCGGCTCCTCCTTGCCATGTTGCCCCAGCAGCACAGGTCCTCCTGCGGCCGCTGTGCCTGCGTCCTGTCCGCCTGCTCCGGCCCCTGCTCCTGCTCCCACCTTCCCTGCAGCCTTGCTGTCATGCCTGCCTCTCGCCTGGCCAATCTCTGCCTTGCCGTGTTGCCTCGGTAACACAGGGCTTCCTGCGAACCGTGGTCCAGCTCCCGCATCCTTGCTGTATCAGGCCCCATCATGTCTCCTGCCCTGCTGCCTGTCCAAGGTACTTCCACTCCTGCCGGTTCTCCTGGTTCTCAACCCTTGGCTTATTTCGTGCTTCCTTGTCCTGGACACAGGGATTCTTCTGCTTCCTGGCCTCTCCGTTAAGCCCTGCTTTTGGACCCTGCCTTGCCTAAAGTCCTGTGGCCTCCACTGTTCTTGTCTCGCCTTGTCTCCGGCTGCAGACCCTGACACCACGCAGCAAGACAGGGCCCGGGAGATGCGGGACTAAGGGCAGAAAGCGAACGGCCAGCGAAAGAGCCAAACGGCTGCGCCAGCCACTGGCCACCCGCTGCCGGGGGCCAGTCACTGGGCAGATCAAAGGCTGGGCTCAGCCATCCACGTGCCCGCTCCTTCTGCCACCCCTCTGCCTCAGGGCGGGCAACCTCGGAGGGTTTGGGAGCCAATTTCCAACCCCTGCCACCCACCACGGGCCTCACGCCCCTGCCACTTAGCTCAATGCAGTGGTGGGTGCTTACTCATGAGTAATTCCTGCCAGTAGGGGAGTTCAGAATGGCAGCCTTGTGCAGCTGCCTAGGGCTGTGCTCTCATGTGCCCCGAGAGCGTGAATCCAGTGGGAGTCGCTTCTGAGCAGAGACGCTTAAGATTCTGCTGCTCACCAAAACGCCCGCTGCTGCAAGACTGCATCCTTCGCTTGGTGGATTTGTTTGGGCTCTCGCGGTTCTCCCCGTCCCTCTCGTACGTCCTTGCCACCCCTGCCCGTCCCTACAGGAGCCAAAATCCGGGCTCCACAATCCCCAAGGCGCTTCCATTTTTGCGACACACCACTCCGCTGCTGCACAACAAGGTGGCCGGTCACGTGCCTCGCTGATTAGCAGAGCGTATCATTTAATGCCAGGTCGCCGGAGAGGATGTGCAGAGCTGGAAACGAAAACGGCGGTTTCCTTATCATCGGGAGAACTCATTCCATTACAGGGAGTTGTTCTGTGATGCAGGCGGCTCACGCTCCGGTGGCCGAAAGGGAACACCCGGGAGCTTGAAGGGACTGAGAGGCCGCGAGCGAGTTCTCCACCTCAGCGGCTGGATTAGGTTGCGCCAGCTGCCGCAAAATCCAGGTTCCTTTGTTCATCTGGCCACCCGAGAGGAAGGGCGCTCAGAGACGCCCGAGTCCTGCGGACGGCTGCAGTTCTTCTGAATGCAGAAGCAATGGCTCTATGTATTTATTTGCGTTCAGGGCATGCAGAGTCAGGGTCCTGCCAGATGAAGTTCTTGTCACCCAACTGCCTGCCTCATTCAGGGAATTTTATGGGGGGAAGCAGGGTCCGGAGACCTTCCTTTCCTGCTTACACCAAGACGGAGGAGTGGGGGTGAGGGCACACGCAGAAACGTTCTACAGAAATGAAATGGCAATAAATACATTATCGCAGAAGGTCTGGTCGCTGCTCCTCAGCTGGGGCTATAAGCAGGGACATGTGATGAATCCAGCAGGGGAGGGAAAATCCAACAGTTCCCCACAATTCTGCCCCCTGGGCGGAATAATCCAGTCCGTTAGCCCTGGGCTGGCACCGTCTGAGCAAAAGCCCAACTCAGCCTGCTTCCCACCGGATCAACAGATTGGAAGGGGCCAAAAAATCCATCGGCCTCAAAAGATCCAGATGTTCCTGTTTTGGTACCTAAACGCTAACCTGAGGCATAGTCCCACCCCACACCCAGGCGCAATCCCTGTCCACTCAGACAACATGCAAACACTTGGGGTGTTCCTGGGTGCTTGCTTGCCTTGATCAGTCAAGGCTATTTCTAGGCCCCTTGATGTGCACGGAGACCCTAACACTATCTGAAGCTAAGTCCAACTCTGACATGCAGGATTAATCCTAAAACATTCAGAAAGAATTCTGAAAGGCAGAAGCCATGGTGTTTTTGTTGACTGCTCCCTTCAGTTGCTGAACAGAGGCGACTTCCAGCACATGCCCAGGGACTCAGGTCTAACTAACCCTGACCCACAACTGAACCTTATACCCAACCCTAATACCAGGTAAAATACTGAACTTTTGCTGCAGCAATTAAGGTGTCCTTGTTGACCACTTTCCTTGCATGTCCAGCAGAGTCTACCTCCATGAACATGGACACGCACAGGGACTCAGGTTGTCCTAACCCTAACTTGGTGTTGCCCTCAGCCCAAAGAAGCAGGTATAATCCTTACGCATTCACAAAGGCAGCACTCGGCGTGTTCTTGTTGTCCACCTGTTTGGTTTGCCCACTCTGGGATCTCTTCAGGTGCATGGGAATGCACAGAGATGGTGGCTTTCCTGACCTGAAGCTTCACCTGAGCCCCAAGATGCAGGTGCAATCCTGAAACATTCAGAAATACTGCCCAACGTTAGCATTCAGGATGTTCAAGTCTCTTTCCAGGCCTCTGGGGATGCACAGGAATCCAGGTCTTCCCCAGCCTAACCCCCACCTGACGCTCAACTCCAGCTCCAGCACTTGCGCTGGTGCCAACTCACTGCCGTGCAAGCTGACCCAGGCTGCAGATGACTGCCTATACGATGGGTCAGAATTTGCATTTTTTAAAGTGCCAATGGAATTCGTGCAAAGAACCTTATGGCTCCAGTGCGACTTGTGCAGAAGCAGCGTAAGGATTGGATCCACCCTTCCTGCAATGCAGACTTCAAAGGCTGCTGCAAAACTGGAAGAAAGGGCAGGGCTGGAATTGGTGGCTGACGTGCCAAGATTCACAAACCCTTTGAGGAGCCAGTTAGTCACGGGGAACCATTTCGAGTTTCGGGGGACACGCTGGTGAGCACACTGAGGGGGCTCAGGGTGGGCTGAGCACCATTCCTCCAATTGTGCGCCACGGGCCAGCTGAGCAGCATCAGCCATTCCAGGCAACTGGTCCATCAGCGAGGTGGCCCTGCCAGCACCCACCTGAAGGCAGAGAGCTCTTCTTGGTTTGGATGGAGGAGAGCTTGTCTCATGGCCCGCACTCTGACTTGGCCTGTGTCTTTTGCAACTGGCTCCTGCAATACGCTTGCTTTTTAGCACAAAGGCAGCCTAGCAGGAAAGCTTTAATGAAATCAAGACTGTAGTCAGGAAGACTTTTGTCCTGATCGGCTTGGAAGGAGGGGAGGAGGATCAGCTTGCACCGTCAGCCCACATGTGCAAATCATGCTGTTATGGAAAATGGCTGGTTTTGCTAGAGCCATGTGGCTTGGGGCCATTTATTTCTTCAAATTTCATTACTGGTTAAAAGAGCGAACTAATCCACTCCATCTTAGGGACAGAAACGCAACTCAGCTTGCTTCCAATCAGCGGCCGTGGAAAACTGAGTCAGCGAGTTGTCAAGTCGGAACAGACTCCGGAGCCCCTTTGCCTCTCCGGTAGGTTCAGAGGCTGGCCCCACTCACCAGTCCTCCGTCAGCCACAATCGGCGCAGGCCGACTGCAGAGCAAAGCAAGCAAGGGCTGGAGAGACAAAGGGGACATGCAAAAGGTTTGGCTCTGTCCAGCTCACACCTTCACCTGCCAAGAGGAACGTGGCGATTGGTGGCCTGAACTTCATTCTGACCAGCTGGGAAGGACTGCGGATGAAGTAGAGTGGCAGAGACCCCAGGGGAAACTGAGCATGCCGTCTTGGAGCAGGTGATAGAGACCATCGGGAAAACTGAGCTTAGTTGGGTGCCTGGCTCAGAGCTCAGGAAGGCCCATTGCCAAAACCCCAGAGGCCAATCCCCTGGAGGAAAACTGGGGCTCAGGGGCTGGGAGATGCTGAAAACGGAACTCCTGCGGGTGCGATCGATCGCAAGCTGCTCCCATGAAAAGGGGGAACGGGGCAGGAGCACTTGAAGAACGAGGGGCTGCCCAGGCGACTCCGAAGAAGGAGGGGGCATCCAGCCAGACCACGGCAGACCAAGCCCCGTGCGGCAGGGGCCGGGCAGGCAGAGGCCCCGATGAGGCCGGCGAGGGATGCTGAGCGCAACCAGAGGGGCTCCTTGGGCTGTGCGAGGGGCAAGAGGAAGGTGGGGGGGCAGGCCCTGTGCGTAAGGAAGGCAGTGAATGTTAACCAAGGGAGGGGGCAGCGACTCAGCGCCCCCTTCGCCTCGGGCCTCTCCCACGAGGGGAGCTGCCTTCAGCCTGGGACGGGCAGAGCTGATGACGTTGGAGGAATTTGCAGCCAGAACGGGGAAGGACACGGTCAGGGGGCGCGTGGCCCCTGGAACGACTCGGGTCTCCAGGCCAGGGGGATCCTGACCCCAAAGCATTAGTCCACCACCCTGTCTGTAATCCCGGAGGCGTCCCAGAGAGCGGGGGAGGCGCTTGAGGACTGGGATGGAGGGGGAAGGATGCGGCAGCCCGGTCAGCCTGCCGCCAGCACCAGCCCGAAAGCTCAACGCGGGGATGAAGCGGCCGGTCCGTGGGCGCCGGGACGATGAGTGGCGCCTGGTTTCGAGTCGAGGGGGCGACAGCGGCTTTCCAGGGCAAGGCACGGCAGCCCAGGCCGGTGTCCTTTTCCCATAAAGATGCCAGTAAGGTGGATCACGGGAATGCTGTGGACGTAAGATGCCTTGTTTTCAGCAAAGGGTTTGACCAGGTTTTCCCGAGGCTCCTGGTGAGGCCTGAGACTGAGCCTTTCATGAACAGTCTGGCCGAAGCGCCGAGCAGCTGGGCGCTCAGGCCAGTGGGCACGGGCCCTTCCTGCCTAGCTGGGCGGTACGCAGAGGAAAGCTAAATCGCGGCAGATGCTCGATCGCTGCTCCACGAGGGGCAAGAAAGGCCAAGGGAGCGTCCTGCCCGCGTTTTTATGGAAGTGTTTTATCAACTCCATGCTTTATGATGTGGAGCAAGAAAGAGACTTCGTTGGCTCCGCACTGAAAATGAGGGGAGGCGGCTCCAGGGAGTCCCCGTGTCATGGCCATGTAAAGCGTTATCTTCCTGATAATGGGATGGCGGGCCTGGAAGATCCGCGCTACAGGCAGGCAGCAGGCCGAGATTTGGGTGGCCCTGACTAAAGGTGGTTCAGTCCTTGACTGCGGATGATATTATTGGACAGATCATGTTAATCGCTCTGGATTTATGTCAAGTGGCATCAGCTCAAATCTTTCAAATAAGCTGCAGTTCCAATTCCAGCAGCTCATGCAGTGCTATTCAGAGCTGCCATCTATGGAAGAGAAGGGGTCCCTCCCACCGCCTCACCCCTTGACACCCAGGATACTGAAGCTGTTGGGCTCTTAGGCCAAAGAATTCTGCGATTGCCACCTCTCCTGGGCACTGCCTGGTCTGTTTTCTGGCTGGAGCACTCAGGCCTGCACATTCGGAAAGCTCTCCCGAAAAGCCCCCACCCCCGGCTTAGAAGGTAGAGAGGCTGGAGACCACGGTGTGGTTCTACCTGCTGGGCAACTGCCCCCGGACACCTGTTCCCACACAGACTATGCTGGCTTTCGGTCTGGAAGGAGAGGGGGAACGCTGGAGCATGCCGTCTGTTTCCACGCCTTGGTGCTGGGCCCTGAAGCAACAGCTTCCACATAGCAGGGCGGGCAGAGGGCGGCTGAGGACCCCGTGGCAGGTCTCTGGGTGATTTGCTTTCACCTGCCCACCTGCAGCACCAACGCAACAGCCTTTCCCCCGAAATTATTATTGCACTGCATTTATTCGTACACTTATTTGTGTTGGTATTGATTGCTACATTATATTTGCAGTCCCTCTTGTGAGGAACCCAGGGCAGCTCATTCGGCCCTCCTCCGCTCCATTTTCCCCCAGGCCGAGAGTGAGTGGCTGGCGCAAAGGCACCCGGTGAGCCCCACGGCCGAGAGGGGACTGGGACTCGGACCCCCCAGGCCCCCGTGCTGTGCTCTCACCGCCACGCCACACCAGCCCCCCTGCTGCAATCAGATGCTGCCAAGGAAAACTGGTGGTCGTGCGGGGGGGGGGTTGCGGGGGGAACCAGCAGAGGACTGTTTCTTTTTTGGGACAGGACTCGTGAGCCTGAATCTGGCACGGATCTCAGACTCCTGGGCGGCGCATGCACTCGGAGGCACCCTGTTCTTTAATGCCTCGTGTTCGTCTGCTTCGCTGAACCTGAACTAGCTTTTGGCAGACATGGGAGGATCTTGGGGTTCTGGTGAAAGAAAGGCAGTTCTGGAAGGCTAAAGAGGAGCCGGAATGGCTGTCAGCCCAGAAGACAGCTCAGGGCCAGATCAGTCCCCCCTTGCCTGGCTGCTTGGGATGTGGCTTCCCGTACAACTGGGTCAGAGAGCAAAGGAAGGGGGAGCAATTCGATTTACCAAGGCTTCTGTTTTGGAAATAAGCGGCACAGGCTTCGTTTGGCAAAGGGAGAATTAAATCTGCCCAAGAACTGCCACGAAGACTAATAATGAGCATCACAGGCGGAGTGACCAGACGCAGGTTTTCCCAAGTCGTCCAGCTGCAGCTCGTCCACGTTAGGAAGATTCCCTCTCAGAGCCCATCTTTCTCGTGCAGACCCCCATCCTCTCCCATTCTCCACGTACGATATGGTGAAGAGCCTTTAACTGGCTCCCCAAGTGGTGGGGAGAGAAGGCCGGCTTGGGTGGCTACCGGCAGCTACGAGTCCTGACGCTACCAGCTGGGGACAAGGGCGGGAGGGTGACCGGGCGGGTGGGAGTGGCTGCCGCACTCCTGGCCTGCTTCTGGGCTTCCCAAGGGCAGCCGGCGGGCCACTGCCCACACACAGAGTGCCGGTCCAGACGGACCCTTGCCCCGGCCCCATAGGGCCCCACTCGCCCTTTTGACTAGACTAGGCGCTACCAGACTCAGGCCAGCAGGGCTGGGTGGTTTGCACTGTGGGCTGTTTACACGACACAGCAGCTCACTGTGGGGCTGTGGTCTGTGGCAGCCAACCCTCCGGGGGTTGTTCTGCCCACTGATGCCAGTGAGCGTCTGCTATGTGAGGGGCAGGCAGCCCTTCAGGAAACCGTGGCCTGTTTTCAGGTGCTGTGAGGATGAAACACAACCTTTGCTGGGTTTGCACGACATGACAACCCGCACATCCTGATGAGCTGCGGCACGTTGTCCAATCCCATTGGCTAAACAGCATAAGCAACGCGGAGGGAGGATTCCTCCTTGTTCGAAAGCAAGGGTGTGGGTTCCCCACCTAGAACAGCCCCCCCTCCTCCAGGGCCCCCACGTCCTCTCCGTAACCCCCCCCCCCCGCAAGCTGCTCGTTTTCTGACATCCATCCCTCCGTGGGAGAAGGGCACACGAGGCAGCAGAACCGGGGAGTTCTGGTGCAAACACTCGCCAGGCTGGGGCACGGCAAGGCAGCCTGCGTTCTCCGTCCCTGCGGCTGCGCTCTGTGGCGAAGGCCATGCTCAACAGCAGCACCACTGCTTCACACGTGGCAAGCGCCTGGGCCAGACCCCGGCCTCGCCAGGGGAGGACAGAGTCCCGGGGCCGGGGCCGGGAAAGACCCGCAGCCGCACGTGGGGGCCAGCCAGAGACAGCCACGCACCAGGCGGTGGGAGCGAAGCTGAAGGCAGCTAATGGCTCCCCTCCATTTGCATTAGCGGGGCCGACACTAGAATAAATTTCTCCCTCCAGGTTTGCCAAACATTAACTTAGGTCCTGCTCATAAACACCTCGTCACGCTAACGAAGTGGTCGCAGCCCTCATGCGAAAATTTGCCCCAGCAGAGCCAAAAGAGCTCAGTGAGGCGCTTCATGGCCCCACTGCTCCACCGGCCCCAGCCCCGGGTGCAAGACACGGCCCGCCACCCAGGATCGAGGGCATGTCCAAGGAGCAGCCGGCCCAGTAGCACCTCTGAAGGGATTGCCAGAGGAAACACGGTCGGGATGGGCAGACGTGCGAAGGGCCACAGAGCAGCCCAGCTGGGCTGCCCTCAGCAGTGCCAGGGAGGCGCCTCCTTGGGCGAGGACGAAGGAAGGGGCAACCCGTCCGCACCAGCAGCGACGTGCATTTCCAGCCGCTCTGGCTACTCACAGAACCCTGCAAGCTTCTGCGGCCTGCCCCGCTCCCCATGAGCAGGCGGCCTGGGACGGACCTTTTCCCCTGCTCGTTGTCCCCTTTGGCCGAATGATCGCCTGTAACGAGCTGACTGGGCTGAGTCCTGGGTCTGCTCTCGGAAGAAGTCTTGGCAGACCGTTTGCCACCACGGGAGGGGCTGCAGCGCCCCTCGCTCGGTGTAACGGTGCGCTTGCCGCTGCGAAACAGCTAATCGCATTAAGCACCGTAAGCCAAGACTGTCTGTACCGTTCACAGATTCTTTTGGAATCAATCTGAGCACCGAACGGGCAAAGGCGCTGACATCCGAAGCCAGGCCCTCTTCATCTCAAAGGAAGCCGTTCTAGGACTCACGGGGGGGGGGGGGGGGAGGCAGGAATTAGCCAGCCTACGAGACTTCAGGAATCTTTGGTGGGATAAAAATAATTCTTCTGTGTCGACTCCATCGCTGCAATGGGGAAGAGAGGCGATTTCTCTGTGACTCTTTCTCTTCTCTCATTAAGACAATTCCCCACGGAGGCCATCAAATTAAGTCAAGCCGGAAAAGCCAGGCGTTCGGGCCTCGTGCTGCAGCGGGGGCCCCGCACGAGCCTTCGCGGCTTGACATGCAGACGGGCCGTCTTTGCGGATTACGGCACCAGCAAGGAAGGCTGCTCTGCAGCGGGGCGTCTATGTGGGGGCCAGAAGCTTCTGGAAGGCGCCTCAAGTTAATGCGTGACATTGCCCGCCTAATAAAGGGGACAGGCTCCGTTTTCACAAGGAGAGATGCCAAGACAAGAAATCTTGCCTGGAAAACAAGCCTACAGACCCTCGAGTCCTGCCTTCCCATACGATGCCGGGAGACTCGTGCAGAATGGCTTGTAAGGAGAAGGCTCTGTGTATATGCTCAGAGGCATTCTTCTCGGCTATGCCATCGGCGTTTTTGAAAGCTGTGTCACAGCACCGAGAGCAAGGCCTGGGGCCGAGCTCCACCCCCGCGTGGCTCAGACACCGCCCCGAGAGGCCGCCCCCCAGATGGGCAGGACACGACCACTGGGTCATGCTAGCCCCCAGCCCCGCCAGGCCAGAACAGCCTTCCCTGGCTTGGCCCAGCCGCTCTGCAGGGCACCAGGTGCCGCCGCACCTGCTCGGCTGCTATGGCTTGCTCAGAATTCCTTGTCCAGGATAAGGCAGGGCTTCGATCAGGGTTCCTAAATGCCTGTTTCGTTCTTCCAGGCCTGGGAGGACCGTGGCTGTGTCTGCAACCAAAAGATGCAACTCAGGAAGGCCCATAAAAACAACTTTGGCAGTACGCCAGAACGTTGAATGGCATGGGGGGGGGTGTCAGTTTTACTCTAGACCTTGAATTCCTGGAAGTCCTTGGAAACTTGAGTGTAGTGAAAACACAAGTAGGCCGTGGCAGCTGTCTGCACTAGACTCCAGCGTACAACCTCCTAAGAGCATAAATTCATTTATCTTAATAAATCCTGCTCGATCAGCTGTACTTGTCTCCGATTTTATCATTTTACTGTTCTGTACATTTTTATGAATTACCTTCTAGTTCCTGAGAAGATGCCATAAACATTGTGATCACACTGGGCAGGGAGGCGGGGGGGACATGCTCGCTGTACAGACCAGACCAAACTAAACTGCATTTACAGACTCTTGGCAGCCCTTCTGTGCCGCCCTTCACCTGGACCACCGCAGCCGCGTTTGCCAGCCACGCACTCGACCTTGCCATGCCACAAGTGCAAGACTTCCTTGTTTCAATACAGAAAGAGCCTTCCGTGGGCGACCCAACGCCTCGGGTTGGGCACCGTGTCCCTGCACCCAGCAGCCCCAGGACCCCCATTGTGAATGTCCGAGTAAGGAACACCCCTACTGATGGATGAGCCAACCCAGAAGTCCCGCCTCGTCCTCAGGTGGCAAGCAGCGAGGCAGGGCCTGCGGGCGGCAGGCAGTGAGCGCCAGGTGGGGAGGAAGGAAGGGAAGCGAGAAAGGGAAGGCGAAGCCGGAACTAGTTCCTCAGTGGCAGTGGAACGACGGTAGTTTTTCGTGAAAAACACTCGTGAAAAGCTAGCGTATCCAAGCCAGTGTGTTTCGGATCAAGCAGAGTTTCTTTAGCTTTCTTTGATGCCTGGAACCTTGGTGCCTACTTCGAGAAAGCGACTCCAGCGGTAACCCACCCCCTCCAGCAGCACAATCAACCCTGACTCTCCGGCACCACCCCTCCCTCCGTCATCATCCAGTTAATGTTAGGCTTAATGTTAGCTCCAGAAGTATTAACCTTTTATAATATTCTTACTGTTTTTTCTATCTTTCTATCTAAACTGTTTTAAGAACTGTACTGTATCTCTACATACATACATACAGATTCTCTCTTTCTCTCTCTCTCAGCAGTATCTGCAGATGATTATTACTGTATATTATCATAATTAAAATTCTGTATTGTGCTTAAGATGCTTTAGTGAATATGAAGCGTGTCTTAAGTGTTTTATATGCTTTTTATGTACGTGATCTGACTTACATACAAATTGCACTTAAAGACGATCTCTGGATGGAACTCGTTCTTAACCTAGGGACCAGGCGTATTCAAAGCACTTTACAAATCGACTGACAAAGCCACATAGCCATGGTACTCAGAAGGTTATACAGAGCCAGGCAGCCTCAAAAGTGGAACGCCGGGCGGGATGGGTGTCCTCCCAGGTGCTGACACAGGTGCTGACATGAGTATCAACCATTTTATTGCACTGAGCCAAAAAGCCATCAAACTGCCCACTGAAACCTGTGACGATTAAAGGAGAAATCCTCTGTTCACCTTCCACACTCCATCCTTCCAGAGGAAAGCCCTCTGGGATGCGCACTCATCATCTGCTGAACTGAATTAATTATACTTGTTCAAGTAAACATCAGGGAGATATGAGAAGAGAAGAGAAGAGAAGAGAAGAGAAGAGAAGAGAAGAGAAGAGAAGAGAAGAGAAGAGAAGAGAAGAGAAGAGAAGAGAAGAGAGGGCCAAGAAGCCAAACATTTCAATGGAAAAACACTAGCAGAAATGAGGATCCGGGGTACAGGCAGGTGCAGAGAAACCATGCTAAATCTTTTGGAGCTGATCAGAAGTCCCTCTGGTGCAGTATCCTGTCTCACACAATGGCCCACCAAATGTGCCCGTGGGAAGCCCCCCACCCCAAGCAGGATAGAAGGAGCCAGCAGGGAGGGGGAAGTCTTTTGCACTGCATGTGAGACCAGGCTGAGGAGACGCCCCATTAAAATCAGGTCTGTGATGCGGCCACATTTGATCTGCTTCGGCAACAGATCTGCAGTCCTCATTGTGCCTCTTTGCGGTGCATGCAGGCAACTCCCTGTTCAATGCCCAGCAGCTTCAGCTAAAGGGATCTTTCTCAAGTGGCCGGGCTGGAAGAGACCTCAGCCCACGCCCTGGAGAAGCGCCTGAGCCTGATTCGCTATGGCCGTGTTCCTGTCCTGCTTCCCGCCTCCCAAAAACACCCACGGACTGCCGAGGCATTGAGCTCCGAAAACTAAACCAGGCAACATTTCCACAGGTTTCACTGCATGCAAGAAGCCCCAAAAGCAACAGCCGTTTGTGAGGGAGAGGAAGACCCCAGGTCCTGACTGTGGGGCACAGCTGGGCTCCCCGACCATTTCCCTTTTTAGTAAAATAAAGGCATAATCTTTTAGCACAACAAGGCTGCTTCCACATGCAAGGTCACGAGCAATCAAAAGTCACTCTGCAATTATTCCGTCTTCCCCTTGTTAACAGGGTAGTCTGTTTGTTAGTTTTTGGATGGAAAGGAAAAAGACAGAAGCAGCACTAGGAGAACACACGAGGATTGTAAGTGGAATCTGATGACTCCTGGACCCACCCATACATTTCCACAGAGGATCCAGAGGGGTTGCATAATAATGCTTTTCTGGAAGCAAGTTCAGATTCAGAATCCAGTTTGCTCCGCCTTTGTCTTGCCTCTGTTACCCATTAGCGAAGTGGAGAGAGCAAGAGACCCACCAAAACAGAAACTTGGACGATCTGAAGGCTGTTACACAAGCAAGGGAAACCTAAGCATCCAGGCAACCGCGGTAACACGTTCGCCAGTCATTTACTTTAAACAGGCCATCCAAACAGAGGAAAACGGTTTTTTATGGCAATGGAAACTCTCTTGTTTCCAGGTTTAAAATGCTTGTTTCACAGAGGCAGCTTGAGACGGGTACGGCCAGATGGTTTGCCGACTGGGAGCCAGTGGTCAGACAAGATGCTTGCTTAGCAGTGCTGGCACAAGCCAAAGCACCTCAGCAGCAACACAGGTTGCACTCCATAGACACTTGAGCCATAGCAGGTTTCCCTGAGCACAGTGGGACTTATTCAGAGTACTTGTGCATTGTTAGGGGAGAGTGAATGCTGCGTCAAGGCGACTGACAGCAGGAAACAGTGGAGCAGAACTAGGGCGTTTTCTGTCTCTGGGACAGAAGACGTTGTAGCACCTGTTGGGGAAAGCCAGATAAATCCTGCTAGGAAAAGGTTGCTTATATGTGCCTTTGTGTTATCAAATCAAACCTGCGCCCGTTTCTCAGAAAGCACCAGAATTCCAAGCCACGTTACTGCTTATGGAAATCTTAGCTGGACTGAGAAGTTGCTGGAGGCGAACACTGTCAGTGGGAAACCAAAGGTGTCCATTGGTTTCTGAATGGGCCCATCTGGTCATCTAGTTCAACAGAGGCAAGTGCCTGAGCACTGTAGTTGTCAAACCAGTTTTTCTGAATGGTTCCTCAATCAGATACATTTGCATGTTTAAGCAGACACAGAGGCTTGAGTCTGAGGTCAGACTAGATGGCCCAGGAAGTCCCTTCCGACTTGTTCTGTTTCTAAATTTCTATGTTTTTATGAATTCACTGAACTGACTTGTCAATCAGGGGAATGTTCTATCCTATGGTCACTGGCATTTCTGATCGGTTTAGAGCATTGCTTTGTGTATGAAGACATCAAGATGCTATTACAACATTATCTGGAATGCTAATACTCTGTCCGTGACTGGAAGGTTATAAGAATGTCTGCACATGGGCTGCGATCTCTTAGTTGGCGGTGAGGACTGGCACCCGGTCATGTGCTGTCGCAAGTAAGCTGCAGGGGGCCTGGGTGATCTTACCAATAAAAATGCCGGGGTTCAAGGCGGTTTCAATCTTCCCTACAGGTCTGAGTGTTCATTCCTGCCATTGGTAAGGGAACACAGGCACGCCACACTCTCTGCCCTCGTCTTTTGGCACTTTTAAAGACTTTCTTTTCCCAATTGCAATGGATGGCTGTGAAAGCTGGACCATAAGGAAGGCTGAGCGCCAAAGGATTGAGGCCTTTGAGTTGTGGTGCTGGAGCAGACTCCTGCGAGTCCCTTGGACCGCAAGGCGATCAAACCGGTCAGTCCTAGAGGAGATCAACCCTGACTGCTCTTTAGAAGGCCAGATCCTGAAGATGAAACTCAAATACTTTGGCCACCTAATGAGAAGGAAGGACTTCCTGGAGAAGAGCCCAATGCTGGGAACAATAGATGGCAAAAGAAGGCGGGGATGGCAGAGGATGAGGTGGCTAGATGGGGTCACAGAGGCGGTTGGTGTGAGCTTAGGTGGACTCTGGGGGATGGTGGAGGACAGGAAGGCCTGGAGGAGTGTTGTCCATGGGGTCACGCTTGGGTTGGACACAACCTTGGTACTAACAACAACAACAACAACGACTTTCTTCTTTAAAGAAATGCCCCCAGTCCCTGAATCATAAAAGGGGGGATGGTCGCATTGCAGGAGAGCAAACAGAAGCGTCAGACAAAAGCTCCTCCATCCAATCAAACCAATTCCTATCTGTGCCTGGCCCCCCGTCACCCAGCTGAGCAGGGATGAGGAGGCAGGTCTCCTGAGTCCCAGGCCTGTGCTCTCAGCCACGGCACCACACTGGCCCTGAGCCGCATCCGGCAGCCGGCCGGCCATCCTTCATCAAACAGCAAGGCCCAGCACTGCTGCTGTGGCTTGTCCAGCTGTCTGGACATCTCCCGCCACCGTCCTTCCAGAAATAGCCCTCGTTCCACATGCAGCCTCTGCTTGTGCCTTTGCCTCGCTGATTCCAGCGCTGCGTCTTTTCTCCTTGTTCTCGGGTCTTGCTCTGAAGTGATGCCTTTTGCTTCCTTTTTAAAAATTCTAACATTGCTCAGGCACACCATTTTCCGGCCTCCTGACATTTTAGCTTTTGTTTTTCTGCGTGCCTGAAGAGAAGTGAACCAATGAGTGGAAAAGCTCCTTCTAGGCTAGGAGAAAGCCCTCACATCTCTGGAGTAAAAACAACAAAGATACTCGCTGTGTCTTAAAGATGAGCGCCTGTATTGAGGCGCAGTAAAAGGGTTGTCACACTACACCTCGGGGCTCTTCTTTCTTCCTGACACAACAGACGAGCACAGCTGCCCCTCCTAAAACCATTCGATCTGAATCGGGGCCCCTTTCATCATGAGGAGCCCCTAGTCCTTCGTGTTTACGCTCCCCATCATAGTGCCCTGCACCTCTCCTTGCAGCCTTTCCCACGCGAGGCTTCCTTCACTGAGTCGTGACCAGCACCACCGTCCCAGGCGGGTTCCCTCGACTGAGTCTCCATCATCGCCATCAAAGCACAGAAGTCCTGGCCTCGCTTCAGGCGCAGCTCCAACGTGGAGCATGCATGGAAGCACAAGGTTTTCCTCTGCCTGCGCCTCGCTGGCTCCCTCTCCCACCTGCTCCTCCAAATGCCTCCTCATGACCCATTTCTGTGACTTTCCGGGCCTCGCCGCTCTCCTCCATCAGGGCCAGCACTGAGGCAGGGCATGCTGGGCGCCTGACAAGGGCCCACCTTGAACAGGGGCCCCCGGGGCCTGGAGTTGCTCCTCCCCAGGGCAAGCAGCTTCTTCCCCTGCTACCCAGACAGCAGAGGGAGCGAGGGAGGGGAGGGGAGGCGGAGGTGCCGCCCTGGCCCCCTGCTGCCTGGCACTCTGCCTGGCAGGCACATGGCAGCCATGATGTCATGGAAAGAGGATGGGGCCGGCACGGCTGGCGACAGCGAGAAGGTGGCTCACCATGCAGTGGGGGCGGAGTCCTCCAAACTCCAGAGCCAGCGCGACGCTCTGCAGCGTGGCTCTCCCAGCCCTACCTGGAATGTTGGCTGCTGAACTACGGCCCCATCTGACCGGAGAGGAAGGCTACTCTGATCATCCCAATCTCTTGACCAGGAGACACCTCATGACACAGCGCACCCATTCTGTGACCCGGGCAGGTATGCACCTGAGTCCCCGTCCCCACCTCTGCCGCTCCCCTGCTGCTTTCGTTCACCGACATGCTGCCATTCAAAGCCACGGCTTTCTCTCGGCGAATCTTTGGTGCCTTTTTGCAGCTTTCCTGTCCTTGTGCTTGTTACAAAAACAGATGGAGATGGGCCCAACCTTCAGAAAATAAAGTTATCTTTTGAGAGCAGCTCCGAGCCCCTCAGGGGATCCGTGGCTCATAAAGGGAGAAGCTTAAGGAAAACAGAACTATTTTCAGAACGGCAGGGTTGCTCTGGATGGGAGGAGCGCCTGTTTCGTGAGGCGTGCCGACTGCAGGGTTGGGTGCCTGCGGCTACGCACAGCAAAGAGAACCGGGCTTGAGTCCAGTGCTTGGAAGACGACGGAGGCCCTTGAAGGAACCCAGTGCGCTCTCCTCCGCCCTTCCTGTCATATGGTTTCAAAGAACTTAGCCCGGGGCGGCAGGAAAGAGGTGGCGTGTGCATTGACACAACCGCTAAACAGTGGCTGTGGATTAACAGCAGGTCCTGATGCCGACATAGTTCAAGCCTGGAACCGAGTTCTGGAGTCTGGATGCCTAGTGCTGAAATTCTGCTTCTTTTCTCAGAGTTCAAAGATATTCAACACTCGAAGGAAGGAAGGAAGGAAGGAAGGAAGGAAGGAAGGAAGGAAGGAAGGAAGGAAGGAAGGATTTCTAGTCCTCCTTGCTATCCAGAAAGGTTCAAAAATATATGAGGTGCTTTCTGATACAAGCATGACAACCAGATGGGGAAGGAGAGGGGGTTCCCGTATCCCAGAGCAGGGTCTGCACAGGCCCTGGTCCTGGGTGCAAGTCTGCCATCGGGGGCAACTGGATTGGTGGGGACAACAGAAAGGGCCTCTTCGGTTGGTGGCCCCATCTGTGTGGAACATCCTCTGATGGTCCCCCCTTACTGGGTTTAACTGGCCCTTAAAAGGCCTTTTCATTCCAATTTGCTTTTCATTGCTCATGAGGTTTAAAACTCTGTTATTGTTCTCCGTTTATCTTTGCTGGACTGAATTGGGATCTTTTAATGCTGATGCCTTAAACCAAAGGTATTTCATATGCACATTGCATTTTAAGTGCTTTATTGATCAGGACATTACTTTAAAATATAATTTTACTTAAATTATAAACCACTTTATAGAGGCCATTCCTTGTAAAAGCAGGATATAAATACTGAAGATAAATTAAGGCGTAGGATTTTAATACTGAAAATGGCACCTCACGCCACCTAAATTCTGTTTTCTAAAGGAAATCTTTGCAAAACAGTTAATAAATCTTCGCCAGGACATATTTGGCAAAAGCAGAGCTGGAAGAGCTGAACACATGGGGCAGCAGCAGGGACCCCCTGCCTCAGGCCAAAACGCTCTCCATGCTCCAGGCCTGGAGGCTCCCAAACCTGCAGGCCAGCGCTGCTTGCCAATTTCCTCTCTCACATTCATGCAAGAGGCCAGGAATTAAAATGCACGAGCCGATGTGAGCATCGAAATCCCATTTATATCAATGAGAGCTTTATGGCTGACTTTGGGCCGAACTAAATGTGCAACTAAATTCTTGCTGCAAAAATTAGTGTGGGAATGCAGCGGGGGAGACATTTGCGAAACAGAGGGGACAGAGGTGTCTCCTCCTCCGCTGGTCCTCGCGGGGGCTCTTCTCACCATCGCCACCCACCCACGCACACGCACAGAAATCCACATGCCCAAAGGGCCAACAGAGCGTTTGCCAGAGCAAAGCGAGCAGGGTGCTTCGGGGGCAGTTTGCTGGAAATCGGCAGCCCCTGGAGTCACGGGTTCAAAGGCAATAATCTGTCAGTCAGTCACACGCTCAAGGCCAGCAGCATGTCCGGTGTCCATCTGAAGAAGACAAACGGTCACGTTCACAAGCGCTGACCGCTGGCGGGCACCTTCCACAAGACACGCACACGTGCGCACACATGCGGACAGCCCCTTTGCTCTTCCGTGCCCTCGGTGTGTCTCCGATTCACCGTGACCCTATGAATGAGAGCCCTCCAAAACGCTCTGCCTTTGACGGCCTTGCTCAGCTCTTGTAAACTAGAGGCTGTGGCTTCCTTTATGGAATCGATCCCTCTCAGAGTTGGTTCCCCTTTTCTGTCCTGGCCCTGGCGTGGCGGCCTTCCCCGGGGAGACTGGCCGTCTCGGGACACGTCCACAGCACGACAGCTGCCGTTGCGCCGTGCTGGCTCCCGGGGACAGCCCCGCTCGCCTTGCTCTGGGCCCCCCCAGTTCCCCTTCCGCAGGGCCAGGCGCCTGCACAGCTCTCCTCCAGCACCATGCCTCCAGTGCAGCATGTTCCTTCTGTCTGCTCTCTGCTGTCCAGCTTTCCCATCCATGCTCAGCAATGCGGGATGTGGCCGTGTGGGTGACCAGCGGAGCATCTTACACTTCTGATTCCTTCTCTGCTGCCTTCCCAAGTCTCAGTCTTCCCATTTCTTTTCTGCAGCCTCTGTTTGGATCCACTGCGGCCCGGCGGGTGCCAAATTTCCCATCTTTCCCACACTAGGTTACAATAGCCCTCTTTTCCAAGGCCTTTCAAGAATTACTTGACCACCCAGGGGCTAGAGAGTGCCTTTTGCAGAGTCTTTTTTGTTTGCTATTTCAGGTGCAATTTTTTTTAGTTCGTTTTATGAAAAATCTATTGCATTTTTGTCTGTTTTTAATTGTCTGTTGTAAATTGCCCAGAGAGCTTCGGCTGTGGAGTGATATAGCAATGAAATAGATAAATAAGCTGAGGGATGCAAAATCTTGCACAATTTCAATTTCTTCATTGTTGATCTTAAAATTCTCTCATTTTTGTGTGGTCAGAACTTCTGCTTTCTTGGTGTTCCGCCACAGTCCTGGTCTTGTGCTTTCTTCTTTCACTTTCGCCAGGAGTCATTTTTATTCACTGCTGCTTTCTGCCAGCAATACGCATATCTTAAATCATGCATGTTTCTTCCACCAATTTCCATTCCTGGGTCCTCTGATCTTAATCCAGCTTTCCTAACAATATGTTTTGCGTACAGATTGCACAGATAAAGAGGTAAAGCAGGTCCTAGTCTGAGGCCTTTGCAAGAAGCAAATTCTGTTTCTCTGCAGTCTGCCCCAACTGTAGCTTCTTGACCAAGATACGGTTTAGGTATCAGGATGATCAGATGCTGGGGCAGCCCGTTTCTTCCAGATCATCCAGAGCTTCTCACGAGGCACAGAGTCCAAGTTGAAATCAATAAAGCACAGACTGACCTTCTTCTGGAAGTCTTGGTGTGTGCCAGTATCCAAGACATATTTCGTGGATATGATCTTGAGTGCCTCTTTCTTTTCCGAATCCAGCTTGGTCATGAGACATTTGGTTGCATCCCTTGGTTGCATAGCCAGAAGGGTAGCTTCTAGATCGAGAGAGGCATTACTGCCACTCTATACGACTCTGGTGCGCCCGCAACTGGAGTCTTGTGCTCAGTTTTGGGCCCCTCATTACAGGAAGGATATAGCCAGGTTGGAGTCAGTGCAGCGAAGGGCCACAAGGTTGGTGGCCAGTTTGCAGGGGATGCCGTATGAGGCAAGACTGAGGGAACTGGGCCTCTTCAGCCTGGAGAAGAGGAGACTCAGAGGGGATAAGTTGGCGACTTACAGGTATGTGAGGGGACATCACGTGGAGGTGGGGAGAAACCTGCTCTCCCCTGCGGAGGAAGGCAGGACGCGCTCCCAAAGGAGCAAAGCTCAGGGAACCCAGGCTCCATTTGGATGCCAGGAAGCACTTCCTGACGGTTGGGACCCCGAGGGTGTGGAATGTCCCTCCCTCTTCCTTGGGAGGTGGTTGAGGCCCCATCGGTGCGGGTGTTCAAGGATAGGCTGGACATGCGCATGGTGGGCATGTCATGAGCAGAGCCGGCTGGAGCCGGGGGTCAGACTAGATGGCCCAGGAGGCCCCTTCTGACTTGCCCTGTTTCTGTGTTTCTATTTCTCACTCCATATAGTTTAACACTCTTTGTTGTGATGCCTTGAGCATCACGTTGCTTGCAATCATACTACAGCTGCCGTGTGCTTTTGCATCTCCTTTCTTGGGGACTGGCATAGAAAGGAACCAAGAAGGCCACCGGGTTCAACAACATGCTCAGTGCAGGACTCCAAATTATTTTTATTCGATTATTTGTTTCATTTCTGTACTGCCCCAGAGCCAAAGCTCCCTGGGCGGTTTTCACAGTCTGTTAAAACAGATAATAAACATACAATAACATATAGTAACATCAGGAAAACATCAAAAAGTTTTAAACAGCCAAAAACAGATAATAAAAACAGACGACAACAAGGAATAACCCAAAAGGGGCTCTACAGACATGTGGCTATCCTGCTCAAGCCCCTGGGTGCCTGGGCGAGTCTTTAAAGGCTCCGAAAAGAGGGCTGTCAGATTTGGTGCTGGCCGGGCTGCAGCAAGGCAGGTATTCCAGAGGTGTGGGGCTAGGATTTTCCTGCTGGGCAGCTGGAACCCACACCCTGAGCCATGATCCGGGTCCTGCACTCCAGGACGATCGAGAAGAGATTCTGCCCTTCCTCTTTGGGGCAGCCTTTCAAGGACTCGAAGAGGGCGATCACATTCCCCCCAGGCCTCTGAACACGTCCAGTCTGTGGGCCATTGTTTTGCTTTGCTTATTTGCCAGCATATTCGTGTTCGGGTCTGAAATAGCTGGATCGGCGCCCCGTCTACTGCGGGCGCTTTGTTCCTTCCAAGTGTTTTCAGAGCTGCTTCCACTTCGCTTTCGAACGTTGCAGGCTCTTCGTCATAGGAAGCCTCTTCAAAGGAGTCTCTCATCCTTTCATCCCTTCGGCACAGTTCTTCTGAATATTCTTACCTTGTAAACCTAGGTAAGAATAACCCACTAGGGCTCTTTATCTTTAAATTGTACTTGGACCAAACAGCTCTTCAAAGGGCAACGATCCGATGTGAAGGCAGAGACACAGCGATGCCACTGGCAGCAGAGGTTCCCCACCCCACCCTGTGCCATTTTTGGATGCTCAGTGAAGAGTGCTGTGGGGTCCTTTGCACCGCCATGGGGGCTGCAGTGGCAGCTCCACCGCAAGCCGGGGCACCTCTTACATGGTGCACAGCTGCGCATGAATAGAGAGTTGTACTTTGGCATCCTTTTTGAATCAGGACCTGTGATTTCTTATTGTTGATTGTTAAAATGGCATCGGCATGTGTAGGCACACACACACTGTCAGTTTATATGTTCCTGTGCTAATAGCTTTTATATTGTGTTGAATACTGTATTTAAAAACTTTTTAATCTTGGAGGGGCTATGGAGAGGGACAGAAATGCCATCACGATACGGAAAGGCCTCAGCTTTGCAGGAGCAACCAAGGCCCACCTCTTGGATGATGTGGCGCAGCTGCGTGGAACGGCGTGCTGAGGACGGCTGTGCAGCAGCTGCTCGAGAGATCCATGGAGTTTTGGGACAATGAGGAAAATGGAACAGTGCGCAGCTCCGTGGGGGAGCATTTCTCTGCGGCTCGCTCTAGCGCACGACGGCGAGGCTTCATCGTAACATCATCCGCGAGCACCAAGGAGACCGAATGCCAAAGAGAGTTCAGAGGGAGAGGCGTGAGATGTGGCACGGGGATAGCACGGAGGAAACCGCAGGAAAGAGGAGAGCTATCTTGATGTCCTTGAGAGGAGCTGAATAGCGAGAGGTTTTTGGCTCCTGAGCCAGAGATGGTGCCTCAGCAGCTCGAAAGTGACTTCCCCGAGCACCGTGAGCCAGGCTGCAACTCTGCTCCCTTGCAGGGTACAAACCGGTCACGGGGTAGGCAACCGCCCGTTTTTGCAGGGAAGAGTCCTCTATTTGAAGTGCTATCACGCCTGATTCCAGGTGAAAGGTAACGAACGGTATGCTGGATTTCTATTTAAAATGAGAACAATTCTGTCTAAACCTGCACGGATAATTATAGATTGGTATATGCAAATGTTATGCAAATCAGTGCCCTCTTCTGTCCTCTTTGGTAGTAATACATTTCCACATTCTTACAAAGGTAATTTGTCAGTCGCGGAACCTTTTGTGTGTGCCGGGCCGGGGCCAACGCCTCACCCCCGCATGTCACGCGGTGACCAGACTGGGGAGGAAGGTCAGAGAAGCCCCCGGGCCACTCAAGGGCTGCTGGTCCCGGCCAGGTACGGGGGCAGCCTCAAGCTGAATGTGGTTTGGCTGCAAGTGAAAGGCTGCCAAAGAAAGGGGAAGGCCTTTCTGATCAAATGAGGCCCCTTGCCCTGTGATGCTGCACATGCCGCATGCAGCACCAGAGCCCAATCCGAAGACTACCAAGGCCTCACCTGGAGGAAAAAGGCCCGGCCAGGTGGAGAAGTGGCAGCGGCAGGGCTGGATGTCTGCTGGCTTGGCCCGAGCTTCCAGCAAGGCAGACGGGCATGCCAAGGCGCCGGAGGTGGTTGAGCCTCGGGAAGTCTCTGAGGAACCACCGGGGTGGTGAGGCCTTTCAGGAGGCGCCTCGGAGCCCAGTGGGCACCGTGGCTAAAGGGGCGCTGAGAGGGCAGCAGGCACAGATGGCAGAATTGTACAGCAGCAGAGCTGGAAGGAGCCGGGGGGCCGGCAGGTCCAACCCCCCTTAGAGTGCAGGACTCCGAGATGGTCCTCTCCTCTGCAGCGGAAGATGCAGCAGCCTAGACTGGTGATGCTGATGCAGGTCGAGTTCTCCCACCAGCTGTGATGTGGTTGGAAAACCCACCTGGGCTGGGATGCAAAACTGAATCACACTCCCCATTCACTTCTGCATTAACTATACAGTTTTATTTGTTGATTTCTATACCACCCAGTAGCCAAACGGCTCTCCTTTACACTGCTCATGATCTCTCCCTCATTATATGCACATCTAGTACAAAGGGCATCAGGGTGGCTCAGGCAGGCGATGTCACTGATCCAGCTGTTAGAAGCCATTACGGCTGGAGACAGTTTCAGAAAGGGAAGGAGCCTGTGATGGGCATCGCTTCCGATGGCACAGAGGCACCTTGGTCCACTGCCAGCTTTGCTTGAGCAGGACTGGCAGGTTTTTGAAAGCTGCCAAATCTGTTTACTAAAGGAAATGAAATTGGGAGCCATGTAGGCACTTCCACAGTGATCCACCTTTTATGTTGAGGAGAGAGAGAGAGAGCGCGCGCGAGCGATGCTCCAGCTATCCCTTTCTAATCACTACCATTATGAAACCCCCTAAGTTCTCCTGTGCAAGGATCATGGAAATGACAGGGAACACGGGAGCATCTGGGGAGGCCGACCCACAGCTTCAGAGCCAGATGCGGTTGACCCAATTGTCTCTGCTGTCCCCAAGTATAAATTCGGGGCTGGAGGTCTAATTTGCACAACGAAATGTGCATGTGGGAGAAGGGAGCCAAAACCTCCCCGCTCCGCCCGAGGCCACGCCATGCATGGGAGTGTCGGGACCCTTTCTCTCCAGCCGGGCTCGCTCCCAGCCAGGCTGTGGGGAGGAGCGAACGCCTCGTGCGGTGGGATGCAGCAGGGCCAATGAACAGACCGGCCTTCCCCACCTGGTTGGAAGGTGCGAGGAGTCCTGGCCCAGTGCAGCTGGAGGGTGCCGGGCTGGGGAAGGCTGTGATGGAGGACATGCCGCACCACAGGCCTGCTACCCGGCTCCTCTGCCAGCGGGCCACCATGGGCTGCTTCCGGCCTTGTGGGGCAGCGCCAGCGCCAGCAAGCCCTTGGGTGGCGAGGCCTGCTGCGCGCGGAGCGAGACCCCCGCGCCACGCCGCTCACCCTGGCCCCCCCAGTCCACAACTGGCTGTGCTGGACTCAGCCAGGACCCAAGTGGCCAACTTGGTCTGCCCTCTTTCCCTCGGGCAGCGAGCAGGGGAGGGAACCGCTGCTGCAGGAGGACGCCAGAAGCGTTGAAACGGGGAGCCCTGGGGCGAGCGCCTCTTTCTCCAGCGTCACCAGAACAAGGCAAACAAAGCACTGCTCGGCAGCCCAACAAAGCTTCTCTTTTGCTGATTACTGGCTTTAAAAAAAGGAAAAGAGCCGTAAAGAAATTCCTTCCCCTCCATTTTTTCAGTCTCGGGCAAAGTGGGTCAGGCATTTGTTTCCTTTTCAGGACTGTCGAGCATGTTTTTCTTCTGCTGGGTTTGTTTTTGCCCTCGGAGAGAGGCACTTTCTTCTGTTTATGAAGACGAAAGGTCACTATTTTTTCCAAGTTGCCTCAGTGCAATGACATTCTTCACTAAAGCGGCCTTCTTGCAACTGGGCTGCCTTTGTCCCAGTGACAGCAGCCTCTCCCAAGCGGGTTTGAATGAGCAGCCATTTATCATCCCCCTCGAAGGCCCTCGAAGCATTCACAGGCACCATCGGGCCCCTGTTTAGAGATGGGGAAAAGTCCCAGCCGGACGGCTGGGGGTGCAGCGTGCTTCTGGACCTGCTAGCAAGGAACAGCTCCATTTCTGGGCGCTTTGTGATGCACGATGCAGGGCTGAGTGTGCCGCACGCCCGGGGGATCCAGATGGGCCAGGTTCCAGCAGGGCCGACTGCACTGACAAGAGATTTGGCCCATGCCTTGCCACGGCAGCTGCTCCAGGCCCCCGAAAACGCTCCAAAGAGTTGGGAGTGCGCCGAGCTGCGCACATGAGGAGGAGGAGGAGGAGGAGGAGGAGGAGGAGGCATCCCCAGTTTGGGTGGAGGCGTGTTCACAATCAACACCTGCCCTCTCTCAGGAGGCAGGTCATGGAAGCACCTGGGCCTTCCAAGAAGCACAGTGCTGGAAAGGGAGATGGTGGTGGGTGGGATGCTAGGAGGCCCTCTTAAAAGGCTTGCGTGTTGGAGAAGATGGTGTCTCCTGGCAAATACAGAAGAGAGAGAGTGTGTGTGTGTGTGTGTTGCTGCAGGAGAAGTGCTCCTAGGGAGGAGAGAACGAGAAGGCACCAGGCCAAGGATGAGTGTTTGAGCTGCATCTTGAAAAGGCTGTCCTTATGCAGATCAGGGATGAACGGAGGGAGGAGAATTCCCAGCCTCCGGAACAGAGGGGGCCTCTGGGAAAGTTGTCAAGGGACAAGGTAAACTATAAGAGCTTTGTTCTAATTGTGAACTGCTCAGTTCCAAGGTGTTCTGCCTTACACATGTAATACTACAGTCGAACCTCAATGATCAAAGGTTTTACTTTTGCGGATTTGAGTATTCATGAGCTTACCAGCAATGATTAAATGTGATTTTTTCTTTTGAGTTTTGCAGCTTACTGAGGAAAATCACAGACAACACACATACATAGCTGTACATATCAACAATGTAGGCTAACATGCACGCAAACATGTACAGAGGTAGACACAATCCAGTAAATGGATGGTCAACAGTGCCAAGAGCTAAGGTTGGGCGGGGGGGAGGTAGAGATATTCATGGTTTTTCCACTTTCCCCGAGGGTCCTGCGCTTCTAACCCCCACAGAGTTAAGGCTAGATATATTCACAGTTTTCCCACTTTGTGGGGGTCCTGTGCCCCCAAACCCCGTGAACATGGAGAGCCAACTGTATGTCAATAGCCCTGTGTGCCATATTCTTAATAAATATTGCTGGCTGGCTTTTCTTGAATCTATTTGGCCCGTTTCACGCAGGATCTGGCGCTGGTGAAATGGAGCAGGGTTTGCCCGCTACTCGTGAGGGCCACAGGGGCGCCTGGGCGATTGCTTTCCTGAACTCCCGGGCACTCAGCTCCAGGTGCGACTATATCGAAAAGCCAACCTGCAGCCAGATAATCTGGATTCTGCTCCTGGAATGCTCTACCAGAACACCAGTTTTCCTTGAGCTCAGCCCCCGCCACTTCTAGGAAATGGAAATACCAAAGATCAGCCTTACAGTGCAGAGGAGAAACCAGATAAAGTCTTCATTGTATTTTAAAGGCAAGCACATTCTAAAACATTTTATGGTGGAGTCGGTTCAGCGGGACTGGTTCGTTGGCTGAAGACACGCCAATGAATGGGACATGTATGCCGGCTGGCACATATTTTCTTTATTTTGCCCATTTATTATACATGTGGAAATCAGGATATTTCCACTTCTTAGCAAAGAAGCGTAACGATTCAGTGCCTCACGTACATCGATCGGCAGCAGTCCAGGGCTTACTCATGCTCTGGGGAACCTCCAGAGAGAGAGAACTGGCCCAGCAGCAGGAGCAGCAGGCTAACCGCTCAGCTGCTCCTAGGCAAGCCTGGGACGAGGACCTCTTGCCAATTCGGGGCAGGGATTTCAGCCTGCCAGGATGGGGAGAACAACAAAAGCCAGGACACCACCAAAGGATCAGCAGCTGGGAAGGGGACCCTGCAAGGCCAGGTTTGGGGCCCAGGCTGGCTCAAAGCCCACCTCTTCCTCTCCCTGGCTGATCCATTCGTGTGGGGAGAGAAGTTCAGAGCATGGCCAGCATGGCTTTGGGAGCTCTTTGCAGCAGTGAGCACTTCGCCGCCTTCCTTCGCCTCCCGTCTCACCCTCATATTATACATGTCAGGATTGCAACAGGCTGGGAACCTTCCCTCCAGCAAAAAGGTCAAAGGAATCATTGGCATCCGAGCAGCTTTTCGGCTTGAAGGGAACAAACAAAAGGGAAATGCTGGGAAGTGTCGAAAAGCTGGGCAGCTGCCCAGCTCGCCTGGAACGGTCTGCAGCCCTCCGGCCACCCAGGCGCTGCCTCCGCATCACCAACAAAGGTCACCTGCAGCAGGCGCTCTGCACACGGCTCAGCGTCTCCACAGCCCAGTCAGGCCGGCTGCTGTGGCCACTCAGCCCAGTCTCCCGTGCGCTCCCTTAATTCCTGGGTCGAG
This sequence comes from Varanus salvator macromaculatus, assembly GCA_023646645.1. Lineage (NCBI taxonomy): Eukaryota > Metazoa > Chordata > Lepidosauria > Squamata > Varanidae > Varanus > Varanus salvator. Next base: position 971,243 of record JAIXND010000827.1, on the reverse strand, counting down.
ATGAGCAACCCCACGGGAGCATAAGAACACGCAGACGAGCACGACCAGCTGCCAAAGGACCCCTCAAGCCGTTCACCTGCCCGGGGGCCTCAGCCATGGGTTTCATGCCACCTCTGCTAACGAAAGCCAGCCGAGAGCCTCTTCTCCAGGCCGTTCTCCAATCCCCCTCTGAAGTCAAATTGGTGGCAGCGAATTCCAGGTTGCACGCGGACAAGCACAGGACATGAAACGCCGGACCGTTTGCAGAGCCAGCCCTCCCTGCGAAGTGCTGCCGCCCTGAACAAAGCATCGTCCGCACAATGCATAGTGCTGGGGCTTTGCTCACTGTGACGGGAACCGGCTCCTCGGGCCCCAGGGAGCAAGGGAAGGCTTAACACCGCAAGGGCCTCGGAGCTATGAATCCAGGTGCCGGTCTCGGGAGGCGTCCTCTCCCCTTGCGATGCACCGGGGGGACAGCACAAATCATGGCCTCAAGGCGCCAGAGAGAACCGCAGGGACTGGTTAACAGCCAGCATCTGGAGGAAGCGGCCCCCCAGGCCTGGGAGACCAGGCTGCTGGGGGAGGAAGGCCGGTAAGGGAAGAGTGCCTTGGCTCCTCCTCCTGGAGGCGCCGTTCTGCGGCTCGTGGGCTGTCGAGGGGCGCGGCGAAGCCCTGTGCGTCTGGCCCTGCAGAAGGCAGCACTTGGCTGCACAGCCACGGACGGGGCAGCCTTGTCATTGCCAGTCCGAGCGGGCCGACAAGGCCCTGGGAGATGGGTTCTCTGGCCGGCGGCAAACCATATTTTTGCTGCTGTCCAACTTCCCCTTCCCCTCTTTTACCCTGCTTTTCCCCCCTTTTTAGACTGAATATTCACACACTCCCCCCTCCCCCCCCCAATTTTTTTATCCTTTTAATAAACTTGTTTATTTGCCCAGATTGGGCTGCCTGGCATGTGCCGAACCCAGTGACTCGTCCTGGAGCGAAAGACCAGGGAGGCACTGGGAGGGACCTGGGCCGGCTTTGCCTTACGCTTCCTGGAAGCCTGGGCTGCCCCGCTCTCCAGGGTCTTCCCGCAGCGTGAGACAACATGGCCGCCCGCAGGCAAAACCTGCCACCTGCACGGACTGTCCTCCAAGAGGAGGTGGGTGGCAGGAGCAGGCCGAGGCGGCCAGTGTTGGGCCGGAGCCAGCTGCCGCCCTGCCCCCACATGCCGTGACCCCCAAGGTGGCCGTGTGTCCCGCTTTAGAGAGGGTGCTCCTCGATTTGAAGGCATCCTCTATTTCGGGAAAGGCTGATACAGTTCCAGGAACCGGAGGAAGCCGGGGGAGCGGCTGGGGCCATGAGGTTGTCCCTCAGAGGCCTGGAGCGCAGGGTCAGGCCATGAGCTGAGAGGCACGTGGTGCGCCTGGTCACAGTCCTCCCCCTTCAAGTGCATTTAAGTCACAGTGATGCTATCAGAAACTTAGCATGTGAAATGTCATGTGCAGATGCCATGGAGACTCAGGTCATCTTTTATCCTCGCTTTGAGCCGTGCATGTCCTCAGGGTCTGAAACCTGCCAGGACTTCACCTTTCCCCGCTGTGCTTTACCCGCTTTCTCATTGCCAGCAAATCGGCCGCCTTCCTCAGCTGGCAGCTCGAAGCTCCACAGCGAAAGAGAAGGGATGAGGCTGAAGAGAAGCCGGAAGCGGGTTTGGGCAGGACGATCCACGCCTCGTCACGAGGACGCTGGGTGGCCTTGGGCCACACGAGGGCTCCGTTCTGGGCCAACTTACTATGCCTCTACAATCCATGTGGTGGATATGGAAGGACCCCCCACGTACCACAGGGGAGCAACGTGGCACAACGCGGCAGGTGGCAAGCGCATTCTTTCCTGAGCGCCCGCGGTCCTAGTTACATGCGGTGGCTGCCAGAGAGCATCCCTGGCAGACGCGGTGGGGGTCTTCGTAATTACGGATTTCACCCCATCCATTAGAGGATCGCTCAGACAAGGCCCATGTGCGAATCCAGCCCTCCCCGGGCCGGCACATCACAGCTGCCACTTCCCCTGGCTGTCGCTTTCGCAGGAAGCAAGCGGGGCTGAAGACAAGCCCCTCTGCAAGGCCAAGAGCAAAAGCCCCTTGTGAGGGGCGTGCCTGGCCGTCTCTCCCTGGCCGCCTCTCCCTGGCTGTTCAATCAAGGCCGCCCTGAGCCTGATCGAAGAGCTCCAACCACCCGTCCGAGCGATGCGTGAGGCTGTGCGTGCCCTCGGTGCTGGAGGCAATCAAGAGATCCGAGTGGGTGTCTATTAAAAGCGCTGGCGCTATTAATACCTGGCGCTTGCCAAGCAGAAAAGGCTGCTGAGCCAAGGCAGTTCTGTCCACGCTGCGCTGAATGTGCAGCACTCGCGGAGGCCAGAGGTGCCAGGCCAGGCCCGAGCGGCCTTAGTTTGCCTGGGCAGGAGCGGCTGCCTGGCCTGGACAGAGAGGAGGGAGTGTGCGTGCGTGCGTGCGTGCGGGGTGCCTTCCCATCGCAGGGGCCATGGGCCTGGCGCCCTTCACGCTCTTGTAAAGAGGACGAGCGGCCCTGGCCCTGCAGCCTCCCGGCAAGCCCCTGCGGGCTTCTCCGCCGCCACCTGAGGTCCACAGGGTGCTTTTGCGGTGCTTCCCCCTTCCTGCCTGCTTCCGCGAGGCCTCTGGCTGGCCACTTCGAGAGGAGGATGCTGGCCTGGCTGATCCGGCCAAAGAAGGCTTGATGTGAGGGGCGTCTACGAGAGGTGCCCACGGAGGGGTGGGGGCGATTTTGCAGCCTTGGCGGTCGTGTGTACTGTGCTGGGGTGTGCTTAAGACACCCCTCAAACATTGTGCAGAAAGAGACGGTTGGGCAGCGGTGGAAGCAAGAGGACTGCTCTCCTGCTGAAACGCACCATGGCACCCCTTGAAAGAGGAAGTGATGTGAATGCAGGCGGAGCAGCCGACGGAGAAACTACAAGGGCTTTGTTTGCCGCAGAGAAACCACATTTGCATTATGATGCATTATTTATCGCAAAAGGCGCTTGAGATTCTGAGAGGAAAAACAAAGTAAAGCACTGAACAAACACGGTGGCCCTCTCACGCCATTCCGGAGCTTTCCGTACCACAGTCGTTGTCCAACCTGATTTGTAGTGCGTTTCCTCCCTCTTAAACAGCGCTGCGCAGTGCAGTGACCGTCTCTCAGGGGTGACAAAGGGCAGTTGAAGTATTTCAGGGCTTTTGTGCCTTTAACTAGAAGCTTCCTCTTTGCAGACTCAGCGGAGCACAGTATTCTGCTCCTAATTAGTCAGTTCCTTGTCCCCATGTGGGGGTTTAATTACCAGTTTTCCTTAATTAATTGCACTATTTCACAATTTAAAGGAAAAGAATCATGAGACAAACTAAGTAATTAAAGCAAATCCCCCGTGGAAAACAGGAACTATTTAAGGAGCAATTCATTGCTAATGCCCCACTAAACTGAACATGCAACCATCAGAGCGGCTCTTGCAGCCATCCCAATCTGCCACACCTGGCTGTGTCCACATCCTGGTCCCACCATCAAGTACGGCGACCTGAGGGGCTCTTGCTGCTCCCTTTTTTCTGATTTGCTTGATTGTGTCTGCATGATTATGAGTCACCAAATCGTTTTAGGTGGATTGAAGAGAAGGGCAGAGAATTTTGTAAGGAAGGAGCAGGAGCAGGCAGAGGAAGCCCTGAGCAAAGCTGCACCGTCTGCCGGGGTGCCAGGTGTGTGAGTCTTAAGTCAGCGGTGCTGTGGCATTCTGGGACTCTGTGAGGCCAGGCGGGCAAGACCCAAAGACAACTTTCCCCAACTTGGCTCCCTCCCAGACATGTTGGACTACGAGACCCAGCATTCCTGGCCAGTGGTCTCCTACTGCAGATTGGGAGCCCTGCCTGTGCTTGCGCCTGCGTCTGGCCACTCCAGGGCCTCCGGCTCAGCTGTTGCCACGCTTCCCTCCAGCCTGACTCAGGGTCTCAGTCCAACCTGCCCGTGATCGCGCTCACCTCCACCCGCTTGAACAAGCCCCCAGTAGCAGCCTACCCAGAGCCGGGCAAGAGCTCTGAGGGGTCCTCTCCTGACGGGACCTTCACCTGAACAAGCGTGACAGGAGGGTCTTGCCCACGAGGCAGGCCCCACAGACATCATACCGGTGTGCTAAGTGTGACATTGCGCCCCCGTTCTAATGCCACTGCCGGCCGACAGGGGAAGGCCGTGCTGCATCGGTGCGAAACGGCCCCAGCACAGGAGCAAACCAGAGCAGGGAGACCTGGCGGAGCCCAGCGGTTTGCGCCGTTTCCCTGGATTACAAGGGCGATACCTTTTTCCTAGGAGAACAGCCAACAAGGATGCCTCTGAACAGCTAGTGGTCCAAATAATCAAAGCAGCTTCAGGAATGGCCATGGGGAGCCACGGAATCCCCGCAGGTGCGGCCACACACAGCCCTTCCCTGTCCACTTCACAGGAATAGCTCCGACTGTGGGCTCTGGGCCCTGCTGCCTGGAGCGCGACCAGTCCGGCGGCGTCCCGAGAGGCCGCTGCACAGGTCTGACCACCGAGAGTCTGGGCCTGGCGTCTCTTCTGCCTCCTCCTCCTCCTCCTCCTCCTCATCCCACCTTTTGCAACAACAGAAGCTGCATAAATAAAAAATAAATAACGAACTGGCGGGCGGCGCAAGAACCCATCCCCTCATCACTTGCAAAGGTGGTGCATGTTATGTTTTTTTTAAAAATCACACTTTTTCTGACAGAAGAGAACACATGTGATTGTTCTTGATCTAAAACCATTAGAAAGAATCAGAAATGCTTATAGAGAGCCGGGCAGAGCCCAAAGAGGTTTTCGGATGCCCCACATACGTTGCCATGGAGGAGCCAGCCATGCCCTAGAGAAGGGGAGCAGCTGCGGCTCAGCGGGTTCCCGCTGGTGTGCGGAGGACCGACGACATGGCTGCGTCCAGGCGCTCAGCAGGCCAGCGCCGACAGCTCGCCGTGCATCGCAGGGCCTTCACGATTCTGCCCCCGGCGCTGGTATGGCCCAGCCCCGGGACAGCTTACCTTGGGCATCTTGCGGAGGTTGGGGGACAGCTTCAGGCAGGTCACGTGGCCCCGGTCATCCCCGATGATGATGATGGGGTAGATGGCGTTGAACTGGACGTGGGTGATCTTGTTCTTCTTCTTGGCCACCACCGGCTGGTTACAGATGGACTCGTATTTGTTGACACTCAGATCGAAGACATGGGCCTGGGGGAGAGGGCAGGCATGGCAGGGTGACTGCCGCCAGAAGGACAGCAAAGAGGCCCTCCCGGGCCCCAGCATTATGCAGCAGAATGGCCTTCACACCACCTGGTCCTTCCCCGATGTGCTGGCGATGTGTCCCATCCCCTCCAGCTTCGTGCCTGACTCCCACCAGGGGCATCACTGACCCTTAGGAGCGAGCGGCAACTCTCGAGAGCTAGGACAGTTTCCCTCATCCACCTCCCGGAGCATTAACCGCGTCGCTCCGGGTCTTCTTCAGGAGAGAGGATGGGTGCTGGGAATGTGAGCTCCGTTTGCTAATACCCGGGATGCAGGTCTCACCACGGCAAAACCCCACGAGGGACACCTGTTGCCCACTTTCCAGCCCGCAAGGGCAAGGTGCTGCCTGCGAGCCAACGACACAGCAGCCTGTCGCGGGGCCAGCGCCAAGGGGTGCGTGGCGGATGCGCAGCCCAGCAAGGACCCCCCGCCAAAGCCTCCTGGGGTTGCTCCCCCCACCACAACCTGCAGACCATGGGGGTGGGGATCGAGGAGGAGGAGGAGGAGACACCGGGGCTGGCACGATCCCTGCGAGGGCCCACCGAGACTGGAGCCAGAGCTGCCGCCACACCCTGATCGGCCTTGCGCAGAAGGTGGCAGGGGGTGCGGCCCCTTCCCCTGCACAGGAGGAGGACAGTCGCCGCTGCAGCCAAGCCGGCACTGTCGCGAGTACAAGGCCGAGAGCAGAGAAAAAGCAAGTCTTCTGGAAATATCCCCTTTAGTACCGCAGATGCTTAACTGCCAGGTTTAATGTCTGGCATAATCAGGCAGGTCGCACTGTAACTTCGGCAAGGGCCTAAGCGCTGGCAGGCAAACGCTGCGAGCTCGCACGCTTGCTGCCTGCATCGCTGAGAGTGCTCAGCCTTTCAGGGCCATGGTCCTTAAATCAGGAGGCGCTGTGAGGGGACTCAATGGGAGAGGGTGAGAGGACGGCACCTGTGGGGCCAAGGGGCTGCACAGCAGAGGAAGCAGGCTGGAAAGGCAGGAGGCACCAAAGGGCCCCTGTGCCACATCCCCAAGCGCCGCTCCGCTTCAGTGCCTGAAACTGGGCATTTCCCACAGTGGCATGCAAAGCCATTAATATGCTAATGGAGAGCTCTAGCTCTTGAGTGATGAAGGAGCCCCAACCAGTCAGGGGGGCTGCAGGGGGACCACCCAACACCCACTCAAGCTGGAGCACTACGTATGGACAATGAACAAAACCGTCCAGAAGAAAAGGGATACATTCTAAGCGCTAGGAGGGAGGAGAGCCGACAGAAAGAACAAGAGGTCTTGGATCTAATCAAGCCAGAACTTGCCTTGGAAGCAAAAAGGGGCACATGGTGGCCGTCCTACTTTGGGTGCATCATGAGAAGGCTGGACTGCCTGGGCGAGACAATTGTGCTAGGGAAGCTGAAGGCAGAAGCAAAGGCAGACCAAAATGAGATGGATGGGCTCCATGAAGGTTGGCACGGCCTTGAGTTATGTGCCCTCAAAGTCTTCTCCGACTTACAGTGACCCTGTGAAGGAGCGCCCCCCCTCACAAACTTTGCTGTCCTTGGCACCCCTGCCCAGCTCTGGCACAAAACTCAGGGCTTGGAAGCGTTGCCTTCTTATAAGGTGCCTGAAACACAACAGCTTCAGCTTTGCCAGTTTCTGCTTCCAAGGAACGTTCTGGCTTGATTTGATAGAGGTCCCACTTGTTCCATCTTTCTGTAGGTCCAGGGCATTCACAAAGCCGTCCTCAGCCCCATGCTTCAAATATGCTAAGTTTCTTCCCGTTGGCATTCTTCGTTGTCCCACTTTCTCACACAGAGAAAACTCAAAGGCCTCCACAACCCTGCTGGCTTTCTACCCTCATAATTGGGTTCACTTCATATTACTGGGTTTGTTAACCTAGAAAGCATGGTGGGGTATTTATTTATTTTACTGGGAGAAGGTGGTGGAGGACTGGAGCTGGGGGAACTGGGCCAGGCTGGGAGCTGTGGGCCTTCCTCCTGTCTAAATGCCCATGGGATTCTACGTCTATTAAAGTCGGTTCAATCTGCTGCAAAATGTTTGCAAGCCCAATGTGCATATCTTGGTCAGTCCTTAATTGTGCATCGATTTCTGCGAAGAGGGGAAGCAACAACTGCTTTCCTCCCAAATTTCAAATGCTCCACTCTACTTGGCCGTTCTCACCCAGCCCATTTAGCACAGCTGGGCCCTGCATTCCCCAAAACGGCAGGCAGTTCAACTGAAACTGGGGCTTCGGGAAGCTTTTAATGTAACCCCAGCTCCGCCATAAAGATCTGGCCATGTCTGGTCCCATGGACACGATCCTACTGCATATTTACTCAGCAGGAAGGCTTATCCAGCAAAGGACCAGGCTCTGACGCCTCCAAGGGCTGGCGAGGTTTATATATATCGGGAGAGCATTTACTGGCCAGGGCAAAGCAGGCGGCTGTGGGATGCCTGTGCCTGCAGCAGAGCCACCGGAAGAGCGGCTTCAGCAAGATATTCAGCAGGATTTTCCCTCCAACTGAGGGAACTGCCTGCCGCAGGAAACGGTGGTGGCCATTTGCTCAGAGGTGCAGAATCGCAGGCCTGTACGCTAGGTCTGACCCAGTCCCCCCCCCCCATGCAGCCCTCCGGGGTCTACGCTAAGCCCTACTTCCCCCTTTCCCTTAACCACCAATGATTGCAGGTTCCTCAGCTTTTGCAAGTTTTCTCCTAGGCAGAATGACTGAAACGCCTCTCTGAAGGCTCAGCCACTGGCTGCAGAAGCCACAGCATACTGGTATCTGTGCCATTCCGGCCTGTTTTGCCTAAGCCACTCCCGTTTTGCTTTCTGCCCTTCCCACCACTGGACTGTGCCCCCAGAGGCTCCCCCGAAATTGCATCCGGTCCTCGAGAGGGACGGTGCTCAACATGCGGGAGCGACAGATCTGTGGGAGAGAGGCCTTTCTGTGGCCCTCAGCCAGGATGTGGGGCCCCTGTGCCTCTGAATCCCCCATCCTGTGCAGGAGCAACAGGCACCCGGCTTTCCACGTGTCCTGCAGAGTCCCCGCTGCCTCCCTTCCTCGCTTCTGGCTCTCCCCGCACATCTCTGACAGTCCGGAGAGGCTCCCGGCTGCTGCACGAAGCTGCCATCGGGGAGGAAGTGGCAAGGAAGCACAAGCCCCTGACTTGTGTGTGAAGTCTGACAGCCACACGCTCAAAAACATTGGGGGGGGGGGGAGGGAGGCTGTAAATATTGGAAGCAGGCAGAAGGTCAAAGATAATCCAGTCTCTGAACTTTGCAGCCACAAGCTCCAGCCTCTGTGAACTTTCAAAGGCAAAAGCGTCTTTTTTGTTGCTGTTTATTAACTGGACTGAGGGGAAGAAGGATCTTTCTTATCGCTTCCTGACAAAGGCAGAGGAATGCCCGGAAAAGCACTTTGGTTGCTTCTGCGACAGAACCGCGCAACAGGTCTTAGCTGCTCTGTTTGGAAAAGAGACCCGCAAAGGTCTCTGCCTGGGCCGAATGCATGCATGCGAGAGCAGCTTCCATGTGCCAGTGGGCGCCGCCAAGCTGTTCGCGCAACACGCATTTACCACTGTTCTGGCACAGGCCAATGTGTTGAAAAGGTGCTTGCATGTACCCACAAAAGCAATTCGGGGGAAATAAGAGGAATGGGAGAGGGAAAAGGGCCTTTTTGGGCAAAGGGCAAAACGTTTCCCTTTTTGTTGCTGCTGTTTTGTGTATCCACTAAGCATTGCACATGTCTGCTGGTATGAAGGAAGGGAAAGCAGAAGCAAGCACTGTGGAAGACAATTTAATTTACTTCTGAGCAGATGTCTGTATCAGGTGGAGTTTTTAGTTAGTTGTTCCTTGAGGCTAGAAACGAATATGGACAAAGGAGACTGTTGGAAAGGCTCGAGCACATTCCAAACGTATTGGAAAAGACATTCCAAACTCTCCATGCCAGACTTTCTCAAAGGGCACGGCAGGGGAGGGGGGAAGCTGCTCTGCAGCTCACTGGCCAAGGAGAGAAGCTGCAGTGTGCGGGGGGACATGAGGGGCAGGAACCCTGGTCCTCCACCGGCCGAGCAACCAAGCAAGCCGAAGCAAGAGCGGGGAAGCAGAGGGTGAGCAAGAGCTGCTGGCGGCGGCGGCAGTGGGACAGTGGATGCACACAGGGGCTGCCCGCAGCTTCCTGCCCACGGCCCCTCGTGCCCTGGGCTCTGCATGTCCACACCAAGACAAGTGTTGTGCGAGGCAGGAGGGGTCGCGGGTGAGGGGGAAGCACGTTCGTCGCAGCCCCGTGCACGCGGACGGGGAAACAAGTGGATCAGCAGAGACTTGAGGAAGAGCGGAGGATCCAGGTCCATGCGACCAAGGGAGCGAGAGAGAAAGGGAAGGGCTGCTTGGGTCACCCTGGGGCTCAGTCCAGAGCATCTGACCTGTTCCAAGGTACTCCTGCCACAGCGCAAGGGATTCGGGGCATGTGTCATGGGTGGCGCAATGCAGCAGTCGGGCGGTTGAATTCTCTTGGGATGGCCCGCGGCTATGGGGTGGCCACACGGCCCTGGGACTGGGAGATGCGGCCCGCTTGACATGCCCTTAAAACGGCATCTGAGAAGCGAAGCCAAACAGCAGGGACGAGACTGCAAGACGCAACTGACAGAATTTGGCCAGCAGGGACTGCAAAATGTGCTTTCTGGAGCTCCGCAGCACACCAACAAGAACACCCGGCTGAAAAGAGAGCCCGGGCTGCAGGGGCAGGAGACGCGCTTTCATCCTGCTGGGGGGAGGGGGCACTTGCCCCCCAGCAGGCAATTTAAGTAATTCTTTTTAGAGCGGCGGTGTGTAAATTGCCTGCTGGAGGGGCAACTGACCCCCCCTCGTCCCCACCTCCAGGTCTGGTTTTTCGTAAATCGAACACGGTCATTGTCCAGCCTGGAAGGTTTCTGGGGGGGCGCGGTTCCTCGCTCACCGCTGCTTGTGGGCTCGTTAGATGAAATCAGGATCCTCCAGTTTCGCGTTTGTTTTGCCCATCATGTTTTGTTTTAGAGCGGGGGGGGGGGGATGAGCTACTGCATCCCAAGGGGCCCCTTTCTCCTGGTGCATTCGCACTATTCCACTAGAGCACAGCGCCGCCTAGAGGCTGGGTAGAGAAAAAGCAGGAGCGGAGAATTTTCTGCGTGGAGCTTGGATCGCATGCTGTGAAGAAACCGAAAGCAGGCACTGAGGAACAGCTCCTGCAGCAAAGCTCTGTGTTTTTGCAGTGGGAATTTATCGTGTTTATAACGAAATATTTTACATTAATTCTCTTTTGGTATATTTTCTAAGGTACCTTCAACATGCACTGATAATCATTATGTGCATGAATCAGTGATTAGCATTCCCCACACCCCTCTTACATTCCCAACATCTTGGATTATCAGTACCTGCAACTTTAGACAACCGTTGAGTGTTAGGTGCTGCTTTGTCGTGCTTTTGCAGCCCTTCTTGGGAGCTGAAGGCATTTTTTTCTGTCTAGCTACCCATGGGGCTGTTCATTTAGTCACTAACGGAGAGAGTGCAAGACCCGTGTGTCATAAGATGTCCTCGGATCAGCAGAAGAATCAAGGATGAGTCACAAATAAAGACAATAGCAAGAAAGCAAAGATTTGGTAGCCTGGCAACAAGGAGAGAAATCAATACAACAAGGAAAGATGAGCAATGAGTTAATACAGGGTTGCCCTTTATATTGTGACAGGAATTGTGCCGTCCGGTTTCCACAGGCATTGTGATGGATCCTTTCCCCCTTTTCATGTCTTTTGCTGCAGCAGAGACAGCAAAACCTGCCAGGACTTCCAGCTCGCAGGCCTTCTGGGAACCGGCGTGAGAAGCTGAATAGGTTTGCTGTGACTACCCCCCTCGGGGTAGCAGAAGTGTTACTTCCCTCCTGTTCCCCATCTGGAAATAGATAAAGGCCTTGCTCCACACGTGCCACAACATTTCATGCTGCTTATTAACATTTCCCTCTCAAGATACCCACACACTGTCTGCGAAGGACCTTCAAAGTTCACCTCAATTTTTGCTTCAGATGAAATTCTGTGACGACTCTAGTGAGAACCGGCAGAGATGAGAACGTATATGCGCTGGTGCAGTATAATAATTCACTGGTCAGTTTGTTGGAAGAACTTTCCTTCTTCTTAGCAAGGATCTCAAGATTTTGAAGAGTTGCTACTTCTTGAAGGGCACTAACATGTCAGATTTTACAAGGCATATATAAAATATCGTACTGTAGAATTCCCTTTTTGTTATGTGCTGTCAAGTTTTCACAAACCGACCGACCAACTGACTGACTGGAAGCCCTCCAAAATGCTCCATCCATGACAGCTCCATTCAACTCTCTCAAGTTCGAGGCTGTGGCTTCCTTGATGGAGTCCATCCATCCCATATTTGGTCCTCCTCCTCATTTCCTGCCTTTGATTTCCTCCAGCATGAAGGTCTTCTTCAGGGAGTCTGGCCTTCTCATGATGTGTCCAAAGAACATCAGCTTCAGGTTTGCCATTTTTGCTTCCAGAGAAGCTGCTGGCTTGACTTGACCAAGGACCCACTTGTTCAAAGATGTCACTTTCAGAGACACCGTAGTGTTAATAATTTTTATTTCATCCTTTTATGGTTCATTGGTTTATCCAAACTGAAATGGGAAACCAGTAGCATGGAATGTTATATTGAGTTGAATATGGCAGTCTTGAATCTATCCATAAATTTAACTGATCTGTCTTTAACTTTACTTTTGTGAGGAAATATGTGGCTTCCCCCCACCCCACTACATTCCTCCATTTGAAACTGATCTCTCCTGTGAGCACAAAAGGTGGCCTAAAGCAAGCCATTCTTTTTTTCAGCCTCAGTCCTTCCCTTGATAGTATGGAGATAAGAATACAGGTTAGTCTGCTTCACGTGATCCTTGCAAGGACTGCTGAGAAGATGGATGTGGTTTGAACAATGACAACGCTCCACAATTCCTGGCTCTTTGAACCGGAAACGACACTGATTAAGGTAGCACAGGGATATTTTTCAACACTTAGCAAGGCCTGCCCCAAAGTGCTCACAGGTTTGGGGGCACCCCTGAAGGAGGGGCCGTATCTCCATGGCAGAGCAGGTGCTCTTAGGGCAGCTTTCTCCAACCTGGCCTGTTCCAGATGTGCTGGACTCTAACTCTTACCATGCGATCTGGAGGGCATCCGGTTGGTCCTCTGGTCCCCCAGGTGCGGCTATGAGCTGGCCATGCCACTGTCACAGAGCCCTTTCCCAGAGGTAGCTGTGGCCCAAACATCAAACGGTGTCATGGGCAAAGCAAAGGCACCCTTTCCCGGCTGCGCAGGTTCCCGTTCTCTTCATGGGAGGGTGAGTCGCAAGTACGGAGTTCCACGTCTGCTCACGCTGACCCTGTGGTCCGATGATCCTTTGAGCACTTTGCTCTTTATGATCTGGTAATGGCGTATTAGGCTGCCAAATGCGCACATACAAAGACTTGGTGAAAAGCCGGAGAGTGGAAGCCAAGGCAGAAAAGGCCCGGTTCATAAAACACGGGAGCCGCTTCTGGGACTATTAACTTTTAAAGTTAAAGCTGGCAGTGCTGGAATCCTGGATTGTCATGCAGACCCTTTGTCGGTGACCTGAGCCAGCCACCTCATTAACAGGTGGAGAGGCTGCAACCGGTCCAGCCTTTTCATGACGGTGCCGTTAAAATAGTCTTCAGCCGGCCAATGCATAGGAAACGAGGTAAGTGCCAGTTTTATCCAGATCGCTCCCCGACTATGAAGAATGCCCTGGCTTGACACGTATAGTTTGCTGAAAGAATATGAAACCGCCTGAGGATACTTCACATTACTGCTGGAATACAATACGTAGCCCTGAAGAGCATGGAATACAATGCTCTAAATATAGACGCCGTGTTCTGGGAAGCCAGCCACCTTTGCAAAGAACTCCAATGCCTGTTATTAGCACACAAAAGCAACTCTTTAACCTGTGCTCTGTCTAGAGGCCAACTCGAGTTACCAGACTGGGTGACAAATAAGGTTTATTGGTGGAATGAGACATGACTAGCCCTTCTTCTGCACAGCACTGTCAAGTCCAAGGGAGCAGAAATTTAGACACAGCAAAACATCTGGAGATGAAATGACATTTCCTTGTAATGTATTAAGAACCCAGTTTTTCCCTCCCAACAGAGGTTCTTTGGATCATGGAATAAATTAAATAAAAATAGCCACATTACATAGCACATTCAGTACTTGGTTTACATTGTCTTTACAGCACTGGTAACAGCTGGGTAAGATACACTGAACCACAGTATTGTCTGCAAACTGAAGGATGAGAAGCTGAGTTGGAGGGGCTTCCAGGTGGATGGTGCCAGGGCCCAGCTCTAGCACCACAGTGGGCCTTATCATTAATAGCCAGATTGTGATCAGAAGCGGCCCAGATGAGAGTCAGGCCGCAGCATGTCAGAATTACTGGGAGCTTATCTCTGTCAACATCCCCCAGGGAAAGCTGGTGAGAAGGCAGCTGACTTTGGGTCCAAACGTGGGCTTTGTCCCTGATGAGGAAGGGGGCTGGCAGCTTTTCTGTGCAGCTGAACAGAAGAGAGGGTGGCTTTCAGAAGTGGGGGGAGCTGTCCTGTTTGGGAAGGAGACCCCATTGAGCGGCTTCAACTCCTACCAGTTGGTCACTTCGGAGGGGGCCCATTTGGAGCACTTCCCTTTTAAACTGGTGCCAGGTGGGGAGCCTTTGCCAGGAGCTTTCTAATCCTTGGCCCCGGAAATCCTGTTTGGATGCATTGCCATCCAGGCCTCTTGAGGCTCTCTTCACATGGGCTTCCCTGTTAATTTTCACTCTTGACTCTTGAACGTCTGCTAAGCGCATAGCTTGGAAGAGAACTGGCTATGTGAGAAGAGGAGGCTGAGGGGGACAGGGTATCATTCCACAAGTACCTGAAAGGCTGTCCCAGAGAGGAAGGTCAAGGAAGGTGAGGGTGTTCAAAGATAGGCTGGACATGCACATGGTGGGCATGTCATGAGCTGAGCCGGCTGGTGCCGGAGGTCAGACTAGATGGCCCGGGAGGCCCCTTCTGACTCGCTCTGTTTCTATGTTTCTATGTTTCTTCTGGCTGATGCCAGAGTGTAGGACACGGTATAATCAGCTCAAGTTGCGACAACCCAGATTCAGGCTAGATCTCAGGAAAAGCTTCCTCACTGTCAGAGCACCGCGACAGTGGGACCAGCTGCCTGGAGAGGTGGGGGGCTCTCCCACACTGGAGACATTCAAGGCGAAACTAGGTAGCCCTCTGAGTGGGGTGGTGGGACTTGCTGTCCTGCAAGAGCAGGGGGTTGGACCCGATGGCCTTCCTGGCCCCTTCCCACTCTGCCAGTGTACGAGTCTATGATACTTGACGTAGAAAGTGAGTTCTTGTTTTCATCTTGGATAGGCTGGAGTTGCCAGATGCCTCGGGCGGAGCCTGACACTTGGGCTTTTCCAAGCCTGGAGCCACGTATCAGGGAGATACCAAGCCGGACGCGATGGCTGTCGAAGGCTCTGTGCAGGCGGGACTGCTCTGGACTTACCTGCTTTGCCGCTTGAGCACAGCAGGCCTCGGAGTTTTCCATGCAGAGGTTCCAGTGAAGATTTCAAGACCGACATAGACCCTTGAGTGTATGGGTGTGGACCGGTCTTTTTTTAGACCCCGGCTTTGATTCCCTGGGAAGGCTGAGCCCATCCATCCCCGTGCCCGCTCTCCTGCAGCACAGAGACTACAAGAGGGAAAGCAGAAATCTGAGCCAGCTGCAGGCATCTGCTTTGGAGCAATGTAGAATTGCTTGCTGGATTAGCTCTAGACAGCTGGGAGATTTCAGGCGATAACTATTAGCCTTCCACCGTGGAACTGGTTAGAATAAAATAGTCTCAATGATTTTGGGTGTCCTGGGTCAGAACACCTGAGATGGCACCAAATGGCTCCTTCTGCCGCCGGATTAAAGGCATTAGCTGGGTTTGCAGGGTCTCCACAGCCCACTGTGAAACCAGAGTTGCGGGCCCTGGTGTTGTGGCACTGCCTGAATCACAGCATTTAACCCTCAGACAGCCCCTGCTGCCTGGGCTCGGACCCCCACCAGAGGCTGAATATTCAGAAGGGCTGCCTGCAGGCAGCACGAGCTTCGCCACCACGGGCCGCAGGGGCCGTGCAGACTGGGCCCTCGCGCAGCCATCGTGCCCTTTTCTCCTGAACGGGCTTTGTGTAACTAGAAACGAAACGATGGAAGATGCCGTGGGAAAAGGCCGGGGGGCTACAAGTGGAAGATTTCGTCTTCTGGGCAACCTGTGCAATTCCAGGAACGAGGCAAGGCGAAGGCAGGCGGGGCGCTTCTTCCGCCGGAAGCACCCAAGGCAGAGGCTTGCTTGAGGCTGCCTCGAGAGTCTGGAGGCGGGTGCCACTGGGCCAGGGCGAAGGCCCCCCCTGCGCACACTGTCGCCATGCTGCTGGTCTCCCGTGCTGAGGCGGAGGCACCATGCTGGGCTGCAGACGGAGAACGCCGCTTGGAGGGTCTCCCCGGGTGAAATGACAGTAGCAGCCCCTGCCGCCAAGACCCGAGCGCAGCCCACTCCCTGCTGCGCTCGTCTTCTCCTCGCAGGGAGCTGCAAAGAAGGGGGATGCTTCTCTCGCCTTCTGGGAGGCCAAAGTTGCACAAGCTCTTCTACCACCTTAGACTCCCATTTCCTCTAGAATCCAGGCAGAAGGAAGACATCTGCGCATGCCTGTGAAGGGAAGGCGGGGGTGCATCATACCCTCTCGTGCGCAGAGTGCATGCTAGGCAGTCGAAACACGGGCCGGGCTCCTGGTTGTCCCCATCAGTGGGAAAGACTCTCCGAGAGGCAGGGATGGGGGGTCTGAGCAGAAACGAGGTCAGGTGGGGGGAAAGTTAAGCAGCTTCTCCCCCACCTGATCCTTCCCCTGCTGGCAGCTTTCATCATCTCATTTCCCTAAAAATGCCGGGGGGTATTGGATGCATCTCCCTGTGCTCGTCCAATTCCGTCAGCGCGAGAGAGGGAGGGCTCCTGGCACTACCAGCCCGAGACCATTGAGGAGGAAAATTTTGTCTTTCCCCCCTTAATGGTCCCTCCCCAGGAGGAGGAGGAAATGGGGGAAGTGGTGGGGAGACACGGAAGGGCCGCACGTGGGCAATGCCATCCTCTGCCTCCCCTGCCGAATTCCATGCACGAGCCAGCGGGATGGCACGGCAGGGACCTTGCCTAGGAGCACTATTGTCCTGGGAGGCGCCCCCCTCACCACACTGGGGCACGCGGAGACTGAGCCGTATCAACGACTTGTCCCAAGCTGCGCAGGGAGCCTGGTGCCAGAGCTCGGCCTCCAGACTGAAAGCTGGCCTAGCCCCGGCCAGGCTGCTTGGCTGATTCCATTCTCTCCGTTGACCCAAAAAACCAGTCTGACTGTGCCTCTGCGTTGCGAGTGGAGCCGGTTTTGCTCCAGTTCTTCAGGTAAGTTGCACTGATTTGGCTAAGTTGTTTACGGACCAAGGAGCAGACACATTCCGCGCGGAAAAGGAGGTGAAAGGCAGAACGAGAAAGCTGAGTGTCATGGCAGCCATGGTTGGTGCAATGCATAATACAAAGAATTCCTCGGTACAGTTTTGTCATAATACAGCAGAAAAGGGCAAAGCTGCTTCTTCTGACTGGCAGGAAGTGGCTCAGAAACGCCGGTAATTTTCCAGAAGGTCGTTGCAAAGTTTGCAGTCTTTCAAATTGCAAAAGGTTGTTACATTTAGCGATGAGGAATTAAAGGCTGCAGAAGCGTCTATCTAAGAAGCAGCTGAACCACTCAGGGAACAGACGGCAGGCCTGATACTCATCTCGATGCTATTCATCAGGGCAGGGCGAGCTCCAGCAACCCCCCCCACCCCCCCGGCAAAGGAGCTGCCTTCCCATCAACATTCATCGTCGCCAGTTCTGAGAAGACGCTTTGCTGACCTACGGGCTGTGTGTCTTTTTAATTCTTTTCCCCTCGAAGAATATGCTCTCCTTTGCAGCTTGGTGGAGAAATAATTGATCCTTTGATGCTCTTCCTGGGAAAGCGCCGGTCATTACGAGCGTAACTACACATGACACGGAAGGCGTGCCGTGAACACCTAATGGCCCTCATCCATCAGGGGACAAGTGGAGGAAACTAAGAGCACACGAGCCGAAAGCGCTTGGATAGGTCTGCTTGAGCAGGGTACCGGGAAACAGCCGGCACGCTGACCCCTGCGAGAAGGACGAACCAGCGGGGCAGCCCGCCTGCTTGTCTTGGGGAAGTGCTAAGAAGTCAGTTCGTTGCGCGCCCAGCTTTAAACCCCTCCCAAGTGCTGAGTGGATTTCAAAGAAAACTTCTTAAACGTTTATTTCCTTCCGGTTTGGAATTGCATGTATAGATGTGTCCCTGAAGAATAGAATCGCACAGGGTGGATGAATAAACGCCGGGCTTTGGGCACAGAACGGATGTGTTTTTCTTGATTGCTCAATCCAGCACTGGAAGGAGGGAGGGCGGACAAGCCCCAGAGGAGCCACGCCAGGCAGGGCCTGGAGCAGCGAACCCCCAAGACGAGGCGGAGGGGAAGGCCACCGATGCCGGGGGAGAGCTGGCAGCATTCAGCGCAGTATAACGGAGCAAGAGGAGGAAGCCGGAGTAGGAAGCAACGCTGCAGCTGCAGAGATCCGGGTCAGGGGGCAGCCGGGGGCAGCACAGCAGCCTAGGGGGGCCCTCTGACGACGGCCCAAGAGCATCGGAGTCAGGCCCTCGCCCGGAACTGCCAGCACTGATGGCGAGTGGCTCTCCAGGGCGGCAGGCAGGCGGTATTCCCAGCCCCACCTGGTGCTACCAGGTGACCTATGGAACACGTCACACTGTCTGGCCACTCGTGTCCCGGAGGAGGGAAACGGCCTCGCTGGGTCAGACCAATCTCGTGCCGTATCCTGCGTCCAGCTGCAGCCAGCCGATGTCTCCAGGAAGCCCGAAGCCAGTCGTGACGGGAACGGCCCTCCTCCCCCGCCTGCCCCAGGCACGTCCAGAGGTAGGGTGCCTCCAGTTGCCTCCTCTTCATCACGAGCCTGTCAGGCCTGCTTCTGAGTCCTCCAGCCAGGGGCCATCCACTTATCTCGTGCCACCAGGCTGACGCTTCCTGCGGAGATGAAGTGCTTTCACGGCGCATCTGTCTGTCCCGTGCAGATATGAACGGATGGCAAATAGATTACAATCAGTGCTGAGCTGTTGCTCTGAGGGGAGAAAATACTTGTGCCGCTGCGGAGAGCCAGTTGTTGATCTGATCTGCATTCTGCAGCGCTCCTCTCCTTTTGAGGGGCAAAGGCACAATTATCCATTTTGGCTAATTTGGCAGATGCTCCAGAATATAAAAGCACTACATTCCCCAGTCGTGCCTTCTGTAGTTTTATGTATCCTATTAATGTAGATTCTTTACTGGAATGAATGCAGCCGGTACTTCATTAGGTGGCAGTATTGAATTATCTGCAGTAATTGAACTGAGCTATAAAAGTAAGAGTTCTTTGGGAGCAAAGGGCTGCGAGCAGGTCTCCCCTCCCCCATTGGAAAATGGAAAAATCTTCATTTAAAACGAAACAGTGGTGCTTGTTTCAGCATCATCTAAGAGACACTTTGTCCCATGGAGTTCTTCCAACAGCTGATCACCTGCAAAAGGGAGGGGCTCCAGTTGCCCCAAAATACAGCTGGTCTGCCTCCCTTCAGGACATTTTAAAGGCTAACTATCCTTTTTAAGGGACTGCAGGTGGTGCAGTGGTTTAAACTGCTGTGCTGCTGGGCTGGTTGATCGAAAGGTCACTGGTTTGAATCAGCACAATGGGGTGAGTTCTCGTTGCTCCATCCCAGCTCCTGCCAACGAAAGCGTGCAAATGCAAGTAGATGAAAAGGTACCACTTCGGTGGGCAGGTAACAGCGTTCTGTGCACTTTGGTGTTTAGTCATGCCGGCCACATGCCCACGGAGACTGTCTGCGGACAAGCACTGGATCCCTCAGCTCGGAAACGGAGATGAGCACCGCCCCTGAGAGTCAGGCATGACTGGACATAACGTCAAGGGGAAACCTTTACCTTATCCTTTTTAAAGCCAGAGCAAAGAAAAGAAAGGAGAAGCCAGCTGCCCAGTCCCCATGCTTTCAAATGCAGGTGCCAAACAAACCCTTCATCCCAGGTGGGAAGCAGACATAGCCTTCTTTGCGTTGCCCCTGGATTTTACAGGTGGAAAAGCTCCGAGCGAGACTGAGGATGGCAAAGAGGAGCTTGCACGTGGAAGCAAAGGTTGCAAATTGTCGGGCACCTTAAATTCTTCTGTGAACGGCAGGACATTTTGGGCCGGTGGTTCTCACCGAGGAACCGGCTGCACAGTGGAAATGCAGGCAGGTCTCATGTGCAGAATACGAACCTTCCTTCCGGCCGAGGAGCCCAATTTCCCAAGGTGGGTGAGCTGAGCAAAAGGACACAGAGCTTTTCTACAAGAGGGCGCTACCTGGCAGATAATCGGTTGTATCAACTTTTGGGTTTGTCGTAGACTGAGACCTGAACACTACAAGAGGAGCATTTCCTTTCCTGCTTTTCAGCAACATAACCTCAAGGGGGCGCTGTGGGGTGGTGGGATAGCACGAACGCTCCAGAGAAAACCGTGCTTCTTTCGCTGTCAAGATTAAACACTGCATTTTCCATGTGGGAAAAAAGAGAACTGGCTAAAAGGGCTGGTTAAACAGAAAGTGAAACGCGATGGTCACAATGTCATCTAAAGAATCCACAAGCCACAGTCAGTAGGGATGATGAGTGTACAAAATGCTCCATTCTTCCCATACTGGACAAGGGGTCACCCGCAGCTGGGAGCTCAGAGAAACACAGAAACAGCGCGAGTCAGAAGGGGCCATCTAGTCTGACCCCCGGCTCCAGCCGGCTCCACTCACGACATGACCACCATGTGGACATCCAGCCTATCCTTGAACACCCGCACTGATGGGGCCTCAACCACCTCCTGTGGAAGACCATTCCACACCCTTGGGGTCTCGACTGTCAGGAAGTGACCAAGGCACCAACCGTTTCCTCCCCTGCGCCCTGAGAAGTTATCCTGCCCGTTGCAAGATGCTGGCTGTGCAGTAGGAATAAAAGAATCACTCTTTCTTCAGAATCTTTTCCCAATATAGGTAATTTATGTGTAACTTTTACATGTTTCTAAGGAGTTTTAGAGCTGAGACTTGCAGGGCAGAATCCAGAGGAATACCCAGGCTGAAGAATAATAGCATTCCCACCTCCACATTATCCCAGAAATGATTGTTAGTTTGGTTCATTTAAAAGCACAGACCAGGACAAATTATTTCCAGTCCATGCGGTGTGAAGAGCAGCACCTGTGCCAGTCCCAATCAGACAGGATTATTAATTACATTTATGTGTTGCATCCCACTGCAAAAGCAGCCTCAAACTGACTTAGACACACAAATCCATAACTCCTTTAGCAGAAACCGCCCACAATCAATATAACCACGAACAGCACAGCCATGCATAGAAAACTAGCCAAAGCAATAGAATACAAAAAGGGGTCGTACGCCGTCTGCCTGCTCCCCCACTTTAGAATTAACAGCACCAAAGCCGTCCACCAGAATCTGGCTATGAAGTTGTCTTTGCCTCGTGCCCCGACTCTGGCAAACTCTGTGCCCATGGGGTTTCTCATCCATTGCAGCTATTCTGCCGAGCTTTGTAAGAGCCACCCATGGGGCCAAACTCTACCTCACTCCCACAGGTTCACAGCTATCTACCTTCCATAAAGCTCAGAGTAAAAGCTGCCATGCATGAGGAGTCCTGCTGGGCAGGAGTAATTGCCTCCCCTGCCTTGACCTAGACGATCAGAGGGAAGGCGTCTTCATGGGCCGAGGCTTCCCTTTGCTCTGGACTATGGAATCAGAACCACTGAAAGAATGTGCTGTAATCCTAAAACTGATGTGATTCCACTGGTTTCTCCTCCTCATTGCTATCAGATCCTACAAACCTTCCTTGCATCTGTGTCTATCAGGAGCTATTCTGACCATCTCACCTTCCCATCAGTGGTCACAGCGGCAAAGACGGTGGAAGAATAGGGAGCCCAGGCAACGTCGCCAACGGCAGAATTCAGGTCGTAGATGAACATGGGAGTCCTGCAAACAAAAGAGCTTGGCTGTCAGAAGAGAGCGAGCCGTGGCATTTCCCAAAGACAGGAGACTAAATCCTGCAGCATGTGTAGGAGCAAGGGGCAAGGCAAGAGCAAGTTCGGACTTGTTAAGGGAGGCAGCCAACAAAGCGCACAAAAGCAATTCAGGCACGGAAACAGGCTGAGGGGAGACACACACGGAAAGCAGAAACTGATGAACAGCAGTGTACTGAGGAGTGTCTCCCATCGCGACAGTCCCTGTAGCCACGTCCCCGTGGAGAGTCCGAAACTGAGGGCGACCGTGTTGGTCCGTATCGACGGAGCAGCTCTAGCAACTTTCCTCTCCGCCATGCACAAGTCCATTGTTAAACTAATAGGTCTTCGCAGCTCATCCAAGACCAAGTCCCCGCAAATACTTTGAGCTACACATCAGGAAACAGCTGTGTAGCTGGGAAATTCATTTCCCTCCTGCTACAGTGAGGAAGCTGGGAGGCCTGTGTAAGGAACGAGTAGTGGCCGATTTCAGTACCCCTGCCAACAGGAGAGTGGGGGAGCTGCACCCAGCAAGCCCCAGCTCCCCTTCATCACTGCTGACAAAAGCCCCAGGTAGATTCCTGCCAGAAGGAGGCCCAGGAGCTGCCCTTTCCTGCTTCCTCCGTCTTCTCCTAAGGCCCTCCAGTCCAGGGGGCAGCCGGATCACCTTCACCTGCGACCCTCTCCAGCCCAGGAGGACCAGGATGAAAGTGGGGCAAGGAAAAGCTTCTTCATCAGCTCCCCGAGTGGCTGCGCACGTCCCAACCTGAGAATCGGGTCCCAAGACCGTGCTCCTCTTGCACCGTGTGTGAACCTAGGGTTTCCCTTCTCTTAGTTGACACCCCCGGGGGACTGTGAGGGCTCCTCTGGGATCAGGGACCCTTCCTCTGGCCTCCCCTTCCCCCCAAGTGTCCCACGAGTGGCTTCGTGTGCAGCTGCCCCTCGAAGTGGATGGGGAGGAACAGCTGTGGTTGGCCCATGGCCACGGAGAACGGCAACCACACCTTGACTCGCACCCAGGTGGGCGTGACCCACAACTGCCCTCCAGCACACGCAGCAAAGAGTGGATTGTGTGGAAGCGTCGTACTTGATGGTGTGGTCCCAGATCTTCACAGTCCAGTCGGAGCTGCAGGAAATGAACACCTTGGTGTGGAAGGGGTTCCAGCTCACAGCGTCGACCGCCATGTGGTGCGCGTGGAAGATGTCCAGAAACTGGCTGGAGTAGGACTTGGAGCACTGCAAAGAGACAGAGCCAGTGCCCACCATGTGCCCTGAGTGCCAGCTCCTCTCCTCTCCTCTCCTCTCCTCACCCCTGCAGGAGCCGCCGGCTGCTGAACGCTCCGCATTTCTCCCGGATATGAATGCTCACTTAACACACGCTGCCTGCTTCATCCCTCGTTGGCACACGGTTAGGAGCCTGCTCACCCCTGTAATTCCCATACCCTCCGCACGGCAATTCTGAATCCAGTCAGTGAAATTAGGCTTAATGGGAGCATTTTTGGAGCAGAGCTGTTTTTTGAGTGTTCATTTTCAGCCACATGAGGAATTTCTATTCCTTGACGGACAGGTGCCGGAACAAACTGGTAGACAGAATGGACATTATCTGGGGTTCTGGACTACTCAAGGACACATGACACAGCTTTTGCGGCTTTTAACAGTGTGCTACATGGCTGGACAGGAAACTGAAGTATGGCAACCGATGGGATGGGATGGGATGGGATGGGATGGGATGGGATGGGAGGGGCCCCATTCCTTATAGGCTGGTCCCTGGGACAGAATAACAAAGCCACTCTTCTGGACTTAATTTTAGGGTAAAGACATCCAAGCTTGCGTGTGCTGGTCACTTACAGCCGTGCTAAAGTCAACACACCAGCTAAACTGATGCAGATCCCGGTTCAGCTGATACACGCCTAACTACTATACAACCACAGGCAGAAAGAAAATTCTCGTGAAAGGCACTGTCTCCGGAAGGACAGCTGTGCCAGAAAGCAAAATTATTAAATGTTGACTGTGAGATATCCTAGGGGCTTCTAGATATGCCACTCTTCCCGGCTAAATTGCTGCAGTTCGGATGGCAGATTAGTCTCACCAGGCATGTGGATTGTTCCAATGCCACTGAAATTTTATCATGTGCAGGTGTAGAATCCTTCTGGGAGACCAAGCTATCGGCCTGGCAGGTAATTATATCGCTGGAAGTGCATCCATGAAGCCACTGCATTCCCTCATGAGCAAGCATTCCTAAAAGCAAGCATCAGGACTGTTCCTGCACTCCGCTTTGTTTCCAGCCATGAAGAGATGCACAAGCCAGGAGCAATTTAACAGAAGAGAGATGTTTGACTGGGACAAGTGGAGAGGAACGGTTTTCTCAGCCCAGGCATCGCACGCCAAGACACCTGCGGGACCGGGCTCAGAAAGCCAACAGAGAGCCACCGCACCAAAATGACAGCCGCAGCTAATTCATCAAGTGCAGCACTGTGCCTGTGTCTGAAACTACTTTTGCTAACATTGAGGGCTTTACCATTGTCAGTCTGTTGTGTTGTCTGAACCCAGTAATGGTATTTCACCATGGTCAGTTTAGTCCTTAGAAACCATGGTGAGAAACAACACTTTATTCTGTGGCTTCTCTCTACCAACGTGGATCGTTGTGCTGTCTCAGGTCTGGTATGCACAGAGTCCTCTGGAGAGGGTGGCAACTGCAGGAGTCACTCTGCACACCCACCTCTGTGTATGCATCCCTGAGGAAGGAGCAGGTGACATAGGCAGGGAGTGATGCACAACAGTGAGAGGCCTGAGCAGGGGGGATGGAAACCATGGTAAAACTGAAACCCCGTGATTGGCTGTCAAGTAGGACAACCATGAATCTCGGCAGCCATCCAGGGTTGCTTGCTGTGTTGTGTGCACATGGCCAATGTGAATGCAGAGGTGATGGAGGGGGGCAAGGAGTAGCGGGGTGCAAGCTGATGGAGGGGGCACGCATCTCTGTTGCAAGGGCCCCTCCACCCCAACTTTGGCGCACCAGAAAAAAGGGAGCAGCTGGAAGTGAGCAGGCACAGAAGAGATGAAGGACGGGAAGGAGCTGTCTGGGGAGAGGTGGTGGGGTGGTTTACCCAGCAGACGGAAGATGCCAGAACGGCAAGTGATCTTTCCCTGCAGCGCTTCTCACCCGGCCTGTCACGAGCCTTTGCACTTCCAAAACACAGAGGGTTCTTCGGCAAAAGCTCTTTATTGTCCAGTGTGCTTCTTAGTTGAGCCCAATCTAAAAGCCGCTTCCCAGCATTCTCCTTTTCCATAGCCCTGGCCCCTCCCCGGGATGCCCTCTTTGGAGGTGGGCAAGCCGCTTCTCCGTCTGTCACCCCTCTAACTGGTCGGCCCGCTTCTCCCGCTGTTGCACCACGGGGTCAAGAGCCGTGCCAGGCTCAGCTGGATGCTGGAGTCGTCCCCCCGTGCCCCCCTGCCCCCCACAGCTGTAAACCCTCCCTCTTCTCACTCTCCTCCTGAGCTGCTTCTCTGCTTCTGCCATTTCAACGTTGGAGCACTCTACTTCCCAGGAGCCCTTCCCAGCTCCTGACCTGCCCGACCTGGGAGCAAGCGCCAAGAACAACGGTCCCTTTCACTGCCAACACGGCCGATCAAAGTGACCGCGCAGGACGGGGTGGGGAATGGCGGCGCAGCAGCCGCATTGGCCAGGGGTGGGTGGGGGCAGCCCGGCGCTGCTCTGGCACTCGGCCTCTGCCGTTTTCTGTTGTGGCACCACGACCCTCGGCGGCATTTCCTCGCATCAAATCCAGTTCGGGAGAGGTCCTTTCCTGCTTACGGATCCTGCCCATTTGGTCACTCCACGTTGATGGTGGCTTATTCATTTAATTAACAGGGATGCATACACTGCTCACAGCTCACGAGCTTTCTGAATATCGCTGCTCGTTCTGGGGGCAGGGAGAGGGGAGGAAGGACGTCAACTCCCGACAGACCTGCATGTTTCCTTTACGCAGGGAAAATTCCAGTGCCCAGGAAGTGGCAGGAACAGGCAGAAGTCCCCCTGGTTGCCTTCTCCCCCATGCACGCAAAGGGCATCAGTGAGCTTGTGGCAACCCGCGTGCAACGGCTCTCTGGCTGGGTGAGCTGCTCCTCGTTTGGTTGCCGGCCAGGCGACAAGGGCCGATATTGCGCAGCCCCTTGGGCTGAACCAGAGCGGAGTCAGAAGCCGAACCACGAACACCCACGTTTGTCCACCGTCCTGCAGAGCTGCCGCCGCCTCCCACTCCTACTCCCGGTTCCCACTGCAAGGCACTTCTTGGCCAGGCGCAGGCCGCAATCAAGACAGGCAGCAGGCGGGGCAGCTGCATGTCCGTGTTAACGCAGAAACAATGTATCTGCAGGGAAGGGCCTGGGCGTAATTAAGATAATGACTTCTTGGCTTCCCAAATGCTATTAACTGAGCTACTTTCTGAAATTTGATGCAATTGTTCTGCAGCTAAAAATTAACACATTATCGGGCTGATAGAGAAAGGCTTGAAAAGGCAACAGCTCTCCCTTAATAACAGTTGAGCACACAAGCGTGGCTTTGGTGGCGGCTCCTCTTTCTCGGACGCTCTGACAAGCTTTGCCTGCTGACGGGCAGGTTTGCAGGATGCCGCAAGTTGCAGGCGTAACGGACCATGCAGAGCGGCTTCTGTGCAGCAGCACCTGACAGACTGCTGTCTGGCCCCGGGGATGCATTCCCCTCCCTTCCCCTCCCCTCCCTCGCACTGAGCGGGGGCCCGGCCTGTGCAGCAGAATCGGGGCCCTGAGCTCACCAGCTCGTCCCTTGTTGACCCAGGGTGGCGGCAGCGGCTGCATCGCTGCCTTCTCCCCACTGGCCAGCTCGGCAAGCCGAGTGTGTTGCTGCTCCCCTCAGGGCCCCTCCTGCCCGCCATTCCCCTCTGGCTGGTCCCCAGCGCCCCTCTCCACAGGTGACCTTGCTCGAGTGGCTTGCACATTCCCCTCCATTCGCCCTGGTGCCCCCCCTCGCACCTGCTTGGCTCAGCGGCTGAGCGCAGCCAAGCCTCGGCGACACCACTGGATCCCCTCCCTGGGCCCTTCCTTTCCTGCCTCCACCACCATCTCTGCACCTGTGGAGGCCTTTCCAGCAGTCAAAGAGCCCCTGAACTCGTTGCCAGAGCAGCAGGCCGCTTCTTCCAGTCACCTCATTTCTGCCTGCAGCCATCAGCCTTTCCTTCTGCCCGCCTGCTCCCCCTCCTCTGCTTTGCAGCCCCCCACTCAAAAGGGCAGTGGCGCGTCCTGGAGCAAACGCGACTCGATCGAATGATGTGCTGTTACACGGTGCTCCTGCTGCACCGGGACTCTCCAAGAGGGGCAGGAGCACTGGGATTCGCCTTCTGCACAGCCTCGTGGCAGCAGCCCTTTACCTGCCATGGGTGGAAAAACGGTGGGGCAGGGGAAGGCCGCATCCAAAGCACAGTTGTGCACATTGGAGAAATGCGCTCCTTCAGGGATGGCATGCAGAAATCGTGCCACTGGAGAAAAGTGGCCACAGAAAAACCTTCTGCAGAGAAGCAAAGCAGGGAAGAAACTCAGGTAGCGGTGGCGGGGGGGGGGGTCCTCACAAGGACAGAGAGGCATGTGGGCAGCGCATTGCAATCGGCTGCTGGGCGGGGTTGGGGATGGAAGGCGGGCTTCCACAGGTGCCACATGAGTGATCGGTTGCCAGGCAGACCTGGGGAAACAACTTTGCTGGGGTGGGGGGGAATAGGAGAGACCGGGGGGGGGTTGTTCTATGACTCTCCTTGAGGCAGGAGGAATGTAGCGTCTGGTCTGGATGACATATTAAGCCACAGCCCCCACAACAAGCCATGGCTTGCTGGGAAGCATACCCATGAATGAAGCACTCCAGGTAGGACTAAGTGATCTCAAAGGATCTCAAACCAGCACCGCAGTGTGCATATCGTGACATGTACGCAGCTGCCCAAGTGAGCAGGGGGGGACTTTCCACAGGCACAATGCCTCCGCGTTTTACGGCAAAGACAGGATGGGCTCGGAGGTCTTGAGGAGGCCTCTGCAAGGTGGTGGGCTGCGATGCGCAAGCGGTCCTCTGAGTCTTTCCCCCGGCTGTTCAGCTGCACTATGGAGCAGGAGGGGCAACCAGGAACAGCAGCCCCCAAGGGCCGTATCACAAGGCGCACAGCCCGAGCATGGATGCGGCCCATGTGGCAAGCTCAGTCCCCAGGAGGAGGCAGAGCCCTGCTCTGTCTCCCGGTCACCAGCCAGACTGGCTCATTCTCTGGGCCCGGCAACAGGGGACGATGGGTCCCGCACCCCGTGGCTCTCCCTGCTGCAGAGGCTCTCGCAGCCTGGCTCTCCACGAGGGAAGCCCCATCCGTGCAGCCGTTTTACGTTTGCACTTCTCTTGAGAGGATGTTTTCAACAGTGGCACTGGACCAGCCTTCCCCAACCCGGGGCCCTCCAGAGATGCCCGACTACAACGCCCAGATCCCCCAGCCACCCCGTCCGGAGTGCTGAGGCATGCACTCACTCTGCCGCGGAACCAGGTCAGGCAGGCACCCTGCAGGTGAGACCCACGCGCAAATCCTGCGGTCTTGGAGGGGACATTCTGGGCCAGGAAATGCCCCACGTTGTGCTACTGAAAAAGGAAGAACCGCAATTTGCAGCAGGATGGTCCCTACCTTGTAGATTTTTCCTTCCTCTGTTCCCACAAGAAACAAATAATCAATCTTCTTGTGGAAGTCAAACGCAGTTCCACAGCCTGTTTGAAAAAGAGAGGACGGTGAACAGAAAGTGGAGAGGTGTGTGGGCAGAAAACTCTCTTTGCTATGTCCAGGTTAATACTGCTGGGCTCCATTCCCCCTGGAAGGACTCTGTTCAACCCACTACTTAATCCCTACATATTGGTTGGCATATCAGTCATTTAAATGGGGCAGGAAACAGTCACAACTGATTTGGGCTGCTCTGCCTAGGCGTCACCCAGCAGCCTGTGAGTCCTGAGCTAGGAGGAAGCTGGGCTGCCTGGATCCATCTGTGGGGGGAAGAGGATTGCCAAGAGCGGCCTGGGATTGTTGGATGCCAAGACGCCGCGATCATTCTGCCGTGGAACCGCAGACCTGTAGAGAATTGCCTGTTTCACAGAGACATCGTTACGTCTTTAATCATCTCTTTCCACCAGAGGAAATCATTCTGACCAAAGGACAGCACGCCAAACGGAGCTTTTGCCAAAGCAGATGGTTTTAAGGGTGAGTGGCAGGGGCTCCTGCGGGGAGCTCGGCTGGTGGGGAGCTGGTCTTAGCGCTTCCGTGAAAGAAGCCCCGGACGATTAAGAGCAGAACCAGCCGGGCTGGACCACGGGCCCCTCTGGCCCAGCGTTCTGTTCACGCAGTGGCCAGCCAGCTGTGGCCCAGCGCAGGTGCGCAGAGGCATGATGCCTCCCATACAGCAGGTGATGTACGGCCGTTGAGACTAGGCATGGCCATGGATAGCCTCGCCTGCATGGCTCTGACTGACCCCTTGGCATAACCATCCACGTCAGTGGCTATCACCACATCACATGCCAGCAAGTTTCACAGTTTCAATGTGGAATTTGCACATGGCGTGCACATGGCATGTGGAGGTCTTCATTTTTCTCCACTCCGAATCTTCACTCTGACCAAATGAAGCCTCGCCATCTATGCCTGACAGCATCCCACTCGACACCTCCCCTGCTGCTGTCTGAAAGCATCATGGCCCATCGCACTTACTCCCAAGTAAGCCTGCCTGGCTCTGCCACCCTCCATGCCAGTAACCAGGGGGGAAAGGAAGAGCACATGTACCGATGGTGTGCAGCTGCAGCCCCTCCGGGCCCTCCTCCGTGGTGCCTTCTACAAGCAGCTTGATGACATCTGTATGAACCAGCTCGTTCTGTAGGGGAGAGCAGAGATCAGAGGCACTGCTCACATCGTTGCAACAACGAGGCACTGCTTTGAAACAGAACATTTTGTTGAGGGATTTAGAAGAAAAGCGAGAATCAAACTGCTGAATGTTTCATGACTGTGGCAGACCGTTTGCGGGAACTGTGTGTTAATGAGAATTCTGCCTGGCCAACGTGCTCTGTTGTGTCCTATTATAAGAACATCCGAGTTATTCACGGCTCTGAGCTGTGCCGTCTGTCTGAGGACCACCGTGCACATTTCCCGCCTGCAAAGAAACAGGAAACGTGCCTCTCTTCCGTCATTGGTATGGTGGTCAGGTAGCCAGTGCTCACGACAGCTGCACAGCCCATATTGCCTGGGGCAGCAACCACAGTCCTGCCTGTCTCTTCCCCATGAAACCCCTACAGCTGAGGGTGTGGTCCTATGAAGGTAGAGACAGAAACGTGTTCAACAACTTCCAGCTCCGTCTATGGGAGTGTGGACTTTTGACAGCCACCACAACTCAGGTTCCTTTTAAACCCAAGTTTCTGATAGGGTGAATTAGGGGGCGGGGTGTGTGTGTTGTGCTGTTTTGTTTCTGTGCGTTGCTTGTTATTGTTGTTCAGCTGTTCAGTCGTGCCTGGTTATAAGCAACCCCATGGGCCAAATCTCACCACACTTTCTGATCCCGTGCCACCTCTTTCAGCGATGCTCTGGCCCACATGCTCTTTGACGGAGTCCAACCACCTCGCTCTTTGGCAACCTGGTTTTCTCTCGCCACGCCCTCTGTGTTGTTGTTACACGGCTTCAAATCATGACCCTATGAATGAGTGGCCCCCAGAATGTCCTGGCCGTGACAACCTGGCTCAGCTTTTGTAAACTCGAGCCTGTGGCGTCTTCTGTGGAATCCGTCCATCTCATGTTTGGTCTTCATGAGTTGGGTATTACATGAGCGGAGCTGGCTGGAGACAGGGTCAGACTAGATGGACCGGGAGGCCCCTTCTGACTCACCATGTTTCTGTTTCATTTTCTTCTTCTGCCTTCAGCTTTCCCTAGCATGGCTGTCGTCTCCAGTCAGTCTGGCCTTCTCATGAGCAGCCTGAAGTTGAGAGCTTCAGTTTGGCCATTTTTGCTTTCAAGAAGAGTCCTGGCTTGATTTGTCTTCCTGTCAGACAAGGCTAGTTGTAAAACTCTCTTCCAGCATGACGCTTTGAGTGCATGTATTTTCTTCCTGTCTGCTTACTTTACTAGGTAGCTTTCACACCCATACAGGGAGATCAGGAATACAAGAACGTGGATGATCTGGGCTCTGGGCTCCAGTGAAATGACCTTACACTTGATTATCTTTCCTAGTTTCTTCATTGCTTCCCTTCCAAGTATCAGCCTCCTTTGAATTTCTTGGGTGTCGCCTCCCTTTGAATTGATGACTCAGTCCAGTTATACAGAATATTTCACGATGTCAATGTCTTCATTGTTGACCTTAAAGTTAGATCATTCTTCGTTATTATTTCATTTCAGTAATTGTTGCTCCACTGTCATTCGCAGCCGTTGCAATCCATTGCTGCTTTCTGCCAGTAATACAGTATCATCTGCGTATCTTGAAACATTGCTGTGCCCTCTGCCAATTTTCATCCCTTCTTCTGGCCCTAATCTAGCTCTCCTTGCCATGTGTTCTGCATACAGGCTGAACAGATAGGGGAGAGCCTTGCCTAATGCTTTGCCTGTGGGACCACCATTCCGCCTCTCCGTATCTTCTCCTAGCACTAACTTTTCATCCATGATACTGGTTACGTACCAGGATGATCATGCGCTGAGGCAAACCCAAGTCTTTCAGGACCTTCCGTAGCTTCTTGTGAGCCACACAGTCAAAGGCTTTGCTGTAGTGCATGAAGCACAGGCTGATCCTCTTCTGAAATTTATTTTATGGCACACCGGCAGTAGCCACCGTATATTTGCAGCAAGATCTCAAGTGCCTCTTCCCTTTTGGAATCCACCTTGAACATCAGGCACTGAGCACTCCATACAGAGTGAAATTCTGTGTTGCAACCCTTGGGCATCGCTGTGCTTGCCTGGCACATGTGTGGATGAGCCTGGTCACAGAGCCCTGGGAAGCCCGTCAAAGAGCCTCGTTGGGAAGGAAAAAAAGATCAAAAGAAAGATAGCTTGTGGCTTTGCTTTCCCCTGACAGCTCGCCTTTTGTCAGGGAAAAGCAAAGTAAATGATCCCCTGCGCCCCCCCCCCCCGTGGGGCCCTGCCTGCAGTGGGTCTGCTGGGGTACTTCCATGCTGGGCAGCCCCAGGTCACTGCCCAGCTAAGCCAGCCCACTGCAGATCAAGCAAGCGAGCACCCGCACGAGCCCAACATTATTTAACATATGGAAAACGTGCACATTTCTGGTGCTGAACCATCTGAAACGGGTGGCAAACCGCTGGCAACTGCTCCACTGTGCCGCTGGAGGGACTGTCACAGGCCGTATCCACTTGGAGGCCTGAAGAGCAACCTCAGAAAATGAGGCGGGGGGGGGGGGGAGGAAAAGCAGCTGCAGGGAGCCAAAAGGGCTCCGGGTCATGGTGGGGCGAGAGGACCTGCTCGCCTGAGCTGCCAAGTCCCCCGAGATTCCCAGTGGGAGGGCCGGGAGGCTGGGAGGCAGCACACAGTGGCCCGATCCGCTGTCAGTCACCGAACAACCACCCCCGTGGCTATCCGCAGGGTATGTTAGCAGCTCACGCGAACCCACCTCCTGAGTCGTGGAAGAGAAAGGGCGAAGGCGCGACCCTTTTTACCCCATGAGGGCTCTGCAGTCACAAAACGAGTGCTCAGAGCAGACTTCCTTAGACGGCCGTCTCGCACATCCTCGTTTGCTTCCAAGCAGGGCTCTGTGCGAGCTTGTCCACCCAGGCACGGCCACGGGCTGAACGAACGTCGGTGCAAGTCCATCATGGCTGCCCATTGCTGTGCCTTGAAAGTTCTTCCTCTCCTCTAACCAGAGTGAATGGCAGAACGCAGCATAACCTTCTGTTCACGCCCCACAAGCAGCTCTCCACAAAGCTGGCTGAAGAGCTGAGACGTCACACCTCAGGAACAAAGCCCTCCGAGATCTCTATTTTTGGAATCCTCTTCAAGAATCCGACTGACTTTGCACAATGGGGGCTTGGAAGGAAGAGGGGCTTTTGTGCCGTTTAAGAGAAGAACGAGCAAAGTGGAGGCAGGGGGCAGCGGGTGGGGCTGGGCAAGTGTCTTCGGGGGACTGCAGGGCAGCCACAGGCGGGCGCTTGGGTCCTGCTGAGCCGTTCGTCGTGGCAGACTCTGTGCAGACTTTTGTGAAGACAGGGTGGAGCAGCCCACATCAAGCACCCCGAAGCTCATCTGGAGAAGCTGCGTGCGGGGCCAGATCTGGGGACGGCTGACACTGCCGTGGGTCCCAGGCAGGCGAGCTGCTTCCTTTGGCCCCAGGGGCCGTGGTTGGATGGGCAAGCAAGGAGCATGAGAACTGCCAGGAAAGAGCACAGCGGCCGAATGTGGCTCAAGTCCCTTATGGCAGGAAGGAGCTGCAGGTGGGCCTGAGAGGCTTCAACCGCTCTTGGGGCCTGTGAGCCGGGAGGAGGGTGAGGAGAGACGCTGCTGTGCAAATCCCGGAGGAGGGCAAGGTGCCTGCGAGCTGCTTTCCACAGCTGACACCAAGTTTCTCCATGTCCCAAGAAGGTCAGGTCTTTTGTAGGGCAAACAGGGAGTTAATTCATGGCACCATCACCCCCTGCTGATTCAGAAGTCAGTTTCAGGGACGCTTACTCCCAGGCATCGCTACCTAAATGGTACCCGCAGGTAGGCCTCATGGGGAGACCTAATTTACTGATTTGTCGGCTAGATTTATAAATCACACCCTCCTCCTTCCAGTGCATTTAATCCGGAATGATGTAAGCAAACACACAGACCTCACACCGGCCCCAAGGAGCCTTGCAACACAACAGTGTGTGGAAAAACCAAAGGAGGACTGATACTTCTGCAAGGGGCTGTATATGGAATAGGAGGAATAACAAGAAGAAACACAGAAACAGCACGAGCCGGAAGGGGTCTCCCGGGCCATCTAGTCTGACCCCCAGCTCCAGCTGGCTCCGCTCAAGACATGCCTCCCATGTGCATGGTGGGCATGAAGATGCTCCCCGGAGGGCTCCCTTTTGAACTGATGCAGCAATTGCGGGCGGATGGCCCAGGTACCATTCTGTAGGGGCGCTTTGCACCCTTCCGGACTCGGTGGGTGGCAGGCATCCTCTGCAGGGCACGCGCAGCTCAGAAGCGAAGGCCACCTGGGCGCCCCTCTCAGCCAGCAGAGCAGCAGAGAGGGGCGCTGATTTCAGCTGCCTAACTGCCAGGCTGCAGGCAGGAGGGAAGGGGGCTGAGGCTCCACACAGAGGTGGGCATCTCTCGCTGCCTCAGAGGAGCAGCCAGCGTGGTTTATTATTTTTCCCCCTTGCAGCTGGCACAGAAAGGGCACTCCGAGTGCAGAGTCCCAGCTCCCAATTCCACGCTGCTTTCCAGGTCAGAGCTGGGACGCTAAAAAACTGTACGTCGCTCCGTCAGAGGGCTGCTCAGTTCCTCTGCCTGTGCCCCTGGAGCCCAGTGCAAAGCAGCTCTCGAGAGGGAGGAGGGTACCTTAACCAGAGTCCAGGAGACAATGCGCCCATCGGAGGAGACAGAGAAGAAGTTCAGGTTGTTGTCCATGTCATCTTTCTGCCACTTGACCTGTCCAGAAAGAGAAGCAGAGAGTGGATACAAAGACTCTCTAGCAACCTGGCTGATTCCAAGGTTAAAAAATGTGTCTCATGGCACTGTGAGCTAAACAAAATTAAATTAACGGGTGGCATCAACCTTAGTGGGCGACAATCGACATCACCAGACTGCCTGGGTTCACAGAATGCAAGAACCCATCATGGGTGGCCGGCTAGGATGGTTTGCCACGTCACATGACCCAGGTCGGACTCCTTCAGGGTGGCTCCTGTGAGGGCACTGGGCAGCCCTGACAGCCCCAGCTTGCTCTTGGGGTTGCTGTACAAGCAATGGGGTGTCGATGCCATCCCAGCCCTCTGGGCATTCAGGAAACTGGATCTCTGAAAACCAGCACTCCATCCACACTGGTCCTTGAGAGCATAGCTGGGTTCCCCCAAAGTCTTCCTAAATAATGAAAGTACTCGGAGACCAGAAAAAAATGTTGCGTTATGCACACCAGAACATTAACAGTCCTTTATTGGAATAATCTGTTCTCATAACATGTAATGAATTAGATTATCTAAATTAAGTTAAAAAAGGAAGACAGACTGACTGACTGACTGACTGACTGACTGACTGACTGACTGCATTTTAATGTGAAAAAGGAAGTTGTTCCTTGACATAAAGAATAGCTGGCAGACAGCTCAGTATCTTTCCTCTGAGCCTCTTCAGAATCTCAAGCAACCAAGGTTTTTAGCTATGGTGGACGTCACCTTGGTTGCATCGCTGTTGAAGCTGTCTGGGAAGTTGAAACAATCAAAACCTTTGATGGACTGTACAATATAAAAACCATACACCTACAAACATGTAAACATACAACGCTGGGAGGCATGTGTATGGCCAAAAGTAACTTTAAACAATCAACAAGAAATATTGGATACCTGATTAGAGCCTCGTGCTATTCTACCCAAAGCAAACCAGCGAAGGGAGGATACACTCAATTTTAATCCTCCAGGCTGAAATTTTAATCCTCCAGGCAGGCCTTTGGGATCTGCTAGTTCAGCAGAGGAGATGAGGATGAGGATGAACACCTGGAGGCTGGCAAGACAAACCTCTTGGAGCTGGAATCGAGAGAGTAAAGGATGACCCGCCATGGGAACTGAGCCCGTGTGTCTCCCAGCGTGTCCACCGGCCGGGCTGGCCACATGCTGATCCTGCACAGGAACAGTGGCATCTGTCCCCATTGGAGGACTGTGCTCGTTACAGGCAATTCCCGCTACTTCATCTTTTTAGTCCCGTCGGTGCCAATGCGCTCATCTGCAGGACTGCTAATGCGAGGATGTCCAGCTGCAGCTGGGGGGGGGGGTGCATGGGGCTGTCCAGGGCCGGGAGGCGGTGGGAGACCATGCTAGGCACTGCGCAGCAGAAGCTGGGGAATCAGTCCGCCACGCCTGCAAAGGACCTTAGCGGAAAAAGGGGTGTCTGGGGGATTCCACCCCCTTCTCAGCAATATCCTGCACTTTCCCATTGCTTGCCTCCCCGAGTCCACACTGGGGAGCCCCCTCTGCACCTTTTCTGAGCCCCCTTGACAAGGGCTTGGGGAAGTGTAAGAGTTAGCCTCTGCTCCTTTTTCCAAGTCTGACAGCTCCAGGCAAAATCTGGGGTCCCTTAACATGTGTTGGGGTGGGGGTGGGGTTGCATGGGGATGGAGTTGATTGGTCTGAATCCCCGAGATTTCCTTCAAATCTCCCACTGGAAAGCGCACTTGCTTCTCCATGAAAAATGTGGGTGCACTTGAGCTTTTTCCAAGCCCCTAGAGCAGGGGTCCTCAAACTTTTTGACTAGGGGGCCAGTTGAAAGGCTGGGCCGATGAGGTGGGGATGCCTGGGGGTGCGGGCTGGTGAGGTGCCGTTGGGCGTGCGCGAGGCGGCATTGGGCCCGCGTGGCGGTGGCTCGCTCGCTCGCTCGCTCAGAGATCTCCCAGCGAGTCCAAAATCATCTCCGAGCGAGCAAGTCACCACCTTCCCGCCCACACTGCGAGGCAGTGGCGAGCGTGCACGTGTGGGGGAGGCAGGTGGCGGCAGCTGCTTGCTTGCTCGGAGACCCTCTCCGAGCGAGCAAGCCACCACCTCCCCACCTGCTCAGCAAGCACGCGTGGGCCATATGGATGGCCATGACGGGCCGGATCCATCCCGCGGGCCGTAGGTTGAGGACCCATGCCCTAGAGCAGGGGTCTCAAACTCGCAGCCCATGGGCCGTGGGCCGATATTTTGTGGCCCCCACTTGATATCAAAGTTTAGTGATAGTGTGCCGGCGGCGCCTGGGCCGGCCTCTGGGAGCGACGTGGGATGAGCGGCCCACCACCACCACGGTGGAATACTTGATGCGGCCCAGACTCTACTTCCAGCGGCCCCCAGGTAAGTTGAGTTTGAGACCCCTGCCCTAGAGGGTCAGGGCAAAGGCCAAACATTCCTCCCCAGTGTGGACTAAAGTGAGGGTGCAGGAGGAAAGGGGGTTTGTGGAGAAAGGGGTGTGAATCCCCCAAAGCCCCTTCTCACACCAGGCCACACGGAGCCCAAATCAGCTCGCAAGGAGGACGCCGATACCCAGTTCCCCCGAGTGCTGCTTGCACACATGTGGAACGGCCAGCACTGGCAGGGCTACCTCTGAGGAGGGCGAGGGGCTGCTTGCTCCCTTGCCAAGTGAGCTGCTGCCTGTGGGACCCACAGTGGGATCGGCACCCAGGTGCGGAGGGCATGATGAGCCCCTGTGAGTGAAACAACCCAGGAACAGCCTGTGGTTCTCTGGCAAAGGGAACCCACCCTGGGCCACGAGGGCGGAGTTTGCATGAAAGGACAGCTAAGCACTGGCAGCTGTGATTACCTGGTTCGCACATGCTTAAGCAAGGTCTCCAGACAGCGACTGATCTGTCGTGAGGTGCAGCTCTCCTCCCAAGTAAACACACTTCCCCCGAGCCGCTTTTCCAGAAGACTTTGTTGTCCCGTATCTCCGAGCTGCCCCAAAGTGGCATGTTGAGCCCTCTCCAACACCTCTCAGTCTCCAACTTCTGCATGCCCCTTCTGCCCGCACACCCCAGCAGGAGGAGCGCGCTGAAACCTGCCCTCCGGCTCTTTTCCTGTTTCTGTTAGCTGAATTCCCCACCTGTGAGGTCTCCTAGCAACCAGCATCACCTCCTCACGGGGAGGCACTTCTGTGTCAGTCAGACTGCTGGGAGAACTGCCCTGTCCCCGCTCTCCTCTCCTCTCCTCTCCTCTCCTCTCCTCTCCTCTCCTCTCCTCTCCTCTCCTCTCCTCTCCGGGGCTCTCATCGGACCCGACTGTCAACTCCACCCCCGTTCTGCTCTCTCCTGCTCCACTCCCTGCTCCCCAGGCATTCCTGACCTTGCTCTGATACTGGAGCTTGGTGAGAGTCCACGGCAACCTCAAGTTCACTGTCTGCACCTGAGTTCCCATCACAGCGATCACCTGGTCATGCGTGTTCTGGCACCTTGCCCCGTGCCCACGCATGACATGATCTGCTGTCACAGCACTCTTTGGACGGCAAAGGACGGGGAGGAACGAGTTGGGCAGTCTCGGATCACCTGCCTGGCTCTGCCCTGACTCGCCGCTTCCCAGGCTGGCTCTGGCTGCGTGGTAGACAGTCATCCCCTCGGCACAACGTGGGGGACACGTCACGAGGCCTCCAAAGAAGCCGAACGGACCCTCTGTGGCTGAAGTGCAGGCGTTTGTAGGACGAGGGGGAAAAGGGGCCCAAACTAACATCCCGAGCTCGAAGAAGGATCCGGAAAATGTGCTTCTGCCTGGCTCTTGGGGACTTTAATCCAGCTTATCCAAAGTCTGGAACATGGGACGGGATGCAGGATGTGCCGGAACTCCCAGGAGGCACACGGCTGCTTCCTTTACCCGGCTTCGTGCTTTCACAAGGAGCATGACTTCTGCTTTTCAAATCCAGCTCCATCTGCTTCCAACCACACCGTGACCGGTTTGTTTGCTTGTTTTATATCCCACCTTTTTTCCTTCCAAAGATCTCGGACCAGTCCTCCCCCTCCTCCTCAACCTTATCCTCACAACAACAACCCTGTGCGGCAGGTTGCGCAGAGAGTCTGCCACTGGCCCCAGGTCAGCCAGTGCGCTGCCTGGCCCAGTGGGGACCGAAGCCAGTTTTTCTGCGTCCTGGTCCCGCATTCCTAGCCACTACACCACACTGACTCTCAGTCATGGTGACCGAGCAGCCGCCAGCGCATTTCTTGCACACAATAAATTGGACTTGGGGCTGTGAATAAGGCTTGATCGAATGATATGGCTAAACAACTGTAGTGTATATTAGAAAGAAATTCAGAATACAGCCAGTGTTGTTGTTTCCAAAGCTATCAGGGCCTCCTTTGAAATGCAAATGTTGGCGTTCTGCCACTTATCTGAAGATAAGGAATTGATAGGCAGTGTGTTTTCCCAGGGCTGTTGCTTTATGGCAAAATGATGATGAATCTGTGGGCATTTCAACAGAAAAAACAGCCTCCCCCATGCCTGATGTCCTTCAGTCAATGCCTTTCCCTCTGCCTGATGAGCCGATGTTACTCAGATTGTCCTGTTCCGAGATCTTGGGCGGTGTGTGGGGGAGAAAGAAGGCCACTGCTCGCTCTCTTGTTCCCTTGAGAGCCCGTGTGGTGTGGGTCCAGGCTGCACGTGGGCCAAGAAGCCCTCTGGGTGCCTTTTGGTAGGCACACAGCCTCGGCACAGCTGCAGACGGAGCCCTGAATAAGTGCTGCCTCGGTTTTTACTGAAGTTCAGCGAGGTGCTGCTTCCGGATGAGAGTCGCGGGGACTGCCGGTGCGGAATGTGCGATTTGCCTGACGCATCACTATGGTTGCCAATGCCTTCCTTTGAAACTGGTGTGCTCCTTAGCGCCACACTGTGACGCAGGTGGAGACAAACTCGTGCCACCTCCGACTGGATGCAGGTTAGAGCTCATTATGAAGTTGATCTTGTGGCACTGGGGGTTCAAGGGGGGGGGTCTTTCCACTGCAATGTTCGACTAGTATTTTATCACCTGCACGGGCTGCCAGTCCCTATCCAGGCCCGATTCAAAATGATACTAACATCCCAAGTCCTCAACAGCTTGGTACCTGAAGGATCGCCAAATCACCTGCAGGGGTCCTCCTAGGGGTGCCCCCGCCAAGGCGAGTCAGGCGAGTGGCCTTTTCTGTCCTGGCTCCCTGGCTACGGGATGAGCTCCCGAGAGAGGCTCGCCTGGCACCCCCACTGCCCTCCTTCTGGGGCCAGGTGAAGGCCTTCCTAGTTTCCCAGGAAACATAGAAACATAGAAACAGAGCGAGTCAGAAGGGGCCTCCTGGGCCATCTAGTCTGACCTCCGGCACCAGCCGGCTCCGCTCATGACATGCCCACCATGTG
This sequence comes from Varanus salvator macromaculatus, assembly GCA_023646645.1. Lineage (NCBI taxonomy): Eukaryota > Metazoa > Chordata > Lepidosauria > Squamata > Varanidae > Varanus > Varanus salvator. The sequence goes on along the minus strand of JAIXND010000827.1, from coordinate 931,736 downwards.
CATGTCCAGCCTATCTTTGAACACCCCTGGACTTTGAGTTTCAGTTTCGTTGTGTGATTTTTAAACTCTGGCACTGCTGCCAGGTCTTATCTAGCTTTTGCTTCTACTTTATTGTTTTGACCATTTAAAACTGCATATATTTTATGCTTTTAAGAGTCTTTCTAAATTGCTGTGAATTGTCCAATCCGCTTTGGTTATCAAGTGGTATAAAAATGCTACAAACAAACAAATAAATAACATCAGCTCCTGGGGAACGCAGCCCAATCAGCCGAGCTTTTCTGATTGCACATCACAGCGATGCTCGTGAAGCACAGTGAAGGAACAAGTAAGCCACTGTTTCGCTGCAATTTTCAACCCTGTGATTCCTTGGGAAAAGCAACCAAGTAAACGAGGAGGCGGAGACATTCTGGCTCTTACTTGAGCATGCAGAACTTTTCAGCAACGTGCGGCCTCTTCTCCTTTCCACGTTCCATCCCAGGCAAACCGGACTGAAGCGCGGCCTGCTCAGATCCCACCCGTGGCACGGCGCTGCGGCAACTGCTGCAGGGGAAGGTGGCCAGGCCTCGGAGGAGGGGCTGCACCATACCAAGCAGACCCCTTCTGAGAAAAAGACCACCAGGAACGGGAGATATATCCGAAGGAAGGAGGCGGAGGGAGAGAGGGCTCAATATCCCACCGCTGGGACGGTGCAGGCATCCCGGTCAACGCCTCTCATGCATATTTTAAGTGGGGGCGCCATGTTGAGGCTCCCCAGTTTCTGTGGGGATCTGGCCAGCTGCATTTCAGGACTGTAAAAGGAAAGGCCGTTTGGGGGAAGTGGGTGTCGGGGAGAAGGGCGAGCGGCAGCACAGCACCCACCTGCCAGACCGGGTCCGTGTGCTTGCCGGACTTGGCCGTGCTCTTGTAGCCGGGCTGCGTGCTGACGGGCTTCTTCAGGTTGTAGATTGCCACGTTGCCGTCATAGAAACCCACGACAATCAAGTAGGGGTGGTCCACGTGGACGTCCACGCACATGATGCCGCTCTCGCTGTTGAAGATGTACTCTGGAAAGGAGGGGTTCTTCAAGGAGTACAGGAGCAGCATCCCTCGGCTCTGCTTCACAAAGTCGTCTGCACAAGCAAAAAGATCTCATTCAAACCTGAGCCGGGGGGAAGACCCCTCTTCTGAGAAGCCGTCATGGCTGGGGGTGAATCTTGATGGTCCAGTTCTGCCACCTAGGATTAAGTTTGCTTACAAGTTTAATGACTGACTCCCACTTGGACATTGTGTCCTCTGCCTACCAGGCACTCAGGGAAATGTATGATTTCTGCAACGGGCAGAAACAAGAGACACGGGGAGCACGAACCCTTCAGCTAAACTGGAAGTGGCATTATGGTTAAAAGAACAGTTCAGAGTATCAAAAATCCACCAGAACAGAATGGTCTTTATCGCCTACCTAAAGCACAGTAGCGAAGGAGGCAATGCCACGATCAGGGTGCTGCTGCTGAAAAGGCCCTGCTCCAAATACCACTAACACACCTGCACCAGGTGAATGTGCCACCCAGCTGAACCTTCAGTGATGATTACAGGTAGGTTCATAAAGGAGGGGCAAGGTGCCTGGGCAGCCTTTCAGGGCTTTGCAGGTCAAAACCAGAACCGGACACTGGTACTGTTGATGCAGGATCAGGACAGTGTGGCCCACAAAGCCCTCTCTGGACCAAAGCCTGACAGCCGCATTTTGCACTAGCTGCCCTCTCTGGATGTCTTCGCTGCAGTGCCCGTTACGGCAATCTGAACAGGAACACGTGAAGGCCTGGATCGCTGCTGCAGGGAGGGCCCTGAGTCCCAGAGCAGGATGTCTGCAGACTGGCAGGGCCTCCATCTTGTCTGGACGGAGACTCACCTCACTCACCAGCATCCAGCCCATCACTACAACCAGGAGATGGACATAATGACAGGCAATGAACTGGACAAGAGGGGAACCCAAGATACATGAGTGGAAGGCTAGTCTGGTATCCGTAATGTCGCATGAGGGCTCTGGGTCGGTGAGTCGTCTTCCTCCTTGTGTTTAGGAAGCTTCCTGGGGCTTTCTAAACCCTGTGCAGACACTGAAGGATAAGTCAGTCCTCTCCTTAGGCTTGGACACGGTGCATGGGGATATAGGAGCATTCGCCGAAAGGAGGAGCAGAAGGAGAAGTGGAAAGCCAGGAAAGCCAGATGTCATCTCTTGGAGCTGGCCAGGTCAGCCTCTGACTCGAAGCACACGTATACACAGCCCTTCATCCCCTGGTGGAAGGGAGAGGCAGGTGAGCATGTCCTTCCTGCCTGCAGTCCCAAGATAACCTGCAACTGGGGCCAGGCAGTTGTTAGGCAAAGGAAGAGGAACGAGAGCGCCATGCGGCCGCTTCTCTGGCTGCCAGAGAGGCCAGAGGTGTTCATCCTGGAGTCAGGGATTCACGCTGTCAGTGGCCAGCGGCCACTGCAGTTGGGCTGTCCCGGGACGCCAGAGCTCTGCACGGAAGCAGCCGAATCTCTCCAACCATCTTGGGAGGGCTTCTTCCTTGAAAAATGTTGAAGTATTTTAAATAGAATAAGAATGACAGCTCTCTGAAAACTCTGACTGCCACGTTCCTGCCACACATACCTCTCCTGTGGGCTGATGTTTCCTGATAAAAAACTGATCCCTCTTGATCATGACTTGAAGCACATTACACGGCTGGCCCCCCGCTCTTATCAGTTCCACTTCTTTCAGCATTTAAGTGAAAATCTCCACGGCTCAACATAACAGCAAAGGTGTTGGTTAAGATAAGGATGCCAGGGGCAAAGGCTGAGGTTTGCTCAACTGAGTTGCCAAAACGTGGTTCCCGAAGGCTGGAAAGTCAGCTTGGAAACTTCACGTATGAAGCATCTTCTAGTCCTGCCACTCAAAAATCTCATTCATTCCTTCAAGGATATTTCTCCACTTCCAAGCACTCTCCACATGCCCCATGATTGTGAAAGCAAGTCCTGTTCCAAAGCCATCCCCGGCTCCCTAGATCTATGTTGTGATCAATGCTGTAAGATACAAGATGATTGGGCACGTCCTCTGTGCTCACGTGGCTGGTTGTCCTGTGCACGAGGGCCCCAGAATGACCCTCCAGGGAGTGGCAAGGGATGGGCATTGGCCTGAGGCCTCACGTTCTGGCTCAACTGGGCCAGAACAGGCATGTGGGGGGGCTGCTGGGACTCACCCTCCTGGCTGTCACCACTCTCCTTTTCTGTTTTGAAAAACACAATTTGCAATCACAGGTTGGGGTGGTATGCACATGGTTTCAGATTTGATATTTTGATTTTTCACCTTTAAGTATGTTTTATCCTTCTATCTGAAAATAAAAGTATTTTTGTTGAAGGAAAGATGACACATAGCCAAGGTTTTAAAAACCCCTGTACATTTCACTATCTGTACATGCACCGGAGCAGCAAACAGAAACTCCATTGCACGACTGGAGCCATAAGGATGCCAGGAGTCAAGTGACTGTCCGGGGCCAGAGGCAGTGTGCCTGTGCGCACTGCAGCTGGGGGCATGGGCGGGAGGGAGGGAGGCTGCAGGGGCACTCAGGTCTGGCTTGGCTTGTGGGTTCCTGCAGGCAGCTGGTGGGCCCTCCGTGAACAGAATCCCGGACCGGATGAAGCTTGGGCTGAGCCAGCACGGCTCTTCTTCCAATGCTAACAGACTGCCTATGTTTTAATCAAGGTCCCGTCCCCGCCACCGACACACACACACCTCACTAAGGTATCAGGAATGTAGAGGCAGTTGCAAAGGTGGAACAGCGGGGCAAGGAGCAAAGGGCTCCTTAGAACCATAGCATCACACGATGGTAGAGCTGGAAGGAGCCATGAAGGCCATCCAGTCCACCCCCTGCTGTTGCAGCAGACCAAGTCACCCCACCCCACTCAGATGGCTGCCCAGTTTCTCCTTGAATGCCTCCAGTGTGGGAGAGCCCCCCACCTCTCCGGGCAGCTGGTTCCACTGTCTCATTGCTCTGACAGTGAGGAAACTTTCCTGATGTCCAGCCTGAATCTGGGATGTTGCAACGTGCCTTGATTATTCCGTGTCCTGCACTCTGACATCAACAAGAGGAGATCCTGACCTTCCCCTCTGGGGCAGCCTTTGAGGGACTTCTAGAGAGACACCATGTCCCCCCTCAGTCTTCCCTTCTCAAGGCTGAACATGCCCAGTTCTCTCAGTCTCTCCTTGCATTCTTCACAAGTGCAATAGCACAAAGGCAGTTACAGACAAGGTTAATCCAACTTCTGTCCCATTCATTGAAGGAGCTAATTACGATCAGCCTAACACGACGATCAGTACGTCGGAGAGATAACCAAAGCCTCCCCATCCGCCATGGTAAAACCCTTTGGTCTTGGGTCCGAAACTGCCTGGCCGCAGCACTGGGAAGCTGCCCTGGGGAGGCAATGAAACAAGCAAGGGACTCAGCCGTTCCCCTAGTTCCCATTGAGCCAGCCCTGCAAAAAGGCGCTTGGTGCCTGCGTAAGGGAAGGAGAGCCACTCCCTCCTCTGGTTCTTGGGGTTCTGAAACTTTGCTGGTGAGGAGAGTGATGTTGCATGTCCCAGGCCAGAGCCCTTCCCCTCGCTTGCTTCTCACTGACCAGAGAACAGCAGCCTGCTGGCAGGAGCACGAAGTCCCAGCATGCACCTCAGTGCTCGTGGATCCCACCTGGGGAGACCAAAACACACATGCATGGCACAGAAGTGGCAGTGGCCTCCCCACCAGCCTGCCCTGGAGAAACAGGCTGCTGGAGACTTGCCCCGCTGCCCCGCTCAGGAGGATCCAGCATCAGAGCGCAAGGCTGCCAGGCACAGGTGGAATGGACAGGGAAACTGAGCATGCGGCTCCTGTGAAAGAGGCACGATGAAGAAAGGCATTGCCAAGATCATCCTGTCCTCCTGCAAAGCCACGGTGCAACCACACTTAGGATTCTGGGCACAGTCCCAGTCACCAGACCTGCAGGAAGGTGTTGCAGAGTTGGGAAAAGTGCAGAAAAGGAGGCTGGAAGAATCAGAGATGGTTTAGCTCAGGAAAACCACACGCCAGGGAGACATGAAAGAGTGTACAGAACTACGCGTGCTGTGCAGCGATAAGGGAGGGCGCATTTTCCTCCTCTCACAGAGCTAGAACCCCATGAGGCTGATTAGTGGGAGCCTCCAGGCAGATAAAAGGAAGCACCTCTTCACGTTGTGGAATTCATTTCTACGCAATATCGTAACGGGCACAATGCGGAGGGCTTTAAAAGGGGGCTGCACACACGCAAGAAGGGGAAGGTGAGGCAGGGCTGCTCGTCCTGCTGGCTCTGCGCCACGTCCCGTCGCAGAGGCAAGACGCCCATGCACAGCCAGTGTTGGGGGGCATGGGCCAGAGGTGCTGTGGCACTCATGTCCTGCTTGTGGGACCCTGGGGGCACCTGGCTGGCCATAGCTGAACAGAATCCGGGGCGAGATGGGCCCAGGTCTCATCCAGCAGGGCGCTTCTTGCGTTTTTAGGAACATTTCCTCTGGCCACAGGGCACACCTTCCACATGTTGGTTCCCTAAACAAAGTGCTGAAATAGAACCAGCAGAATATCCAGCTGTGGAGATCATTTGCACCCCCCCCCCCCCGCCGGTCTCATTCTCCAGGCTGCAGGCTCAGAATTGCCACCTGCTGCCCCACACCCAGGCTGTCATCACTGGCTCACCTTCCTCCCAAGGAGCACTGCCGCTCCCTAAACCCCCGGTGCCCCAGCCAGCCAGCCCTTTGCACTCAGGGCAGAAGATGTCCATGAGGCACGGCCTTGCTAGTGGCCACTGGGTGTTCTGTTCGGAAGGACCACCTTCCTCAGGCAGCGGGAGAGCAGCACAGGCTGGGAAGGGCCCAAACTCCCCAGGAGGGCAACAGCAGCCCTCCTCCGGGAGCCTCCTGTGAAGGAGGTGAAGTGGGTGAGTACCCAGAGGGCTTTTTCAGCGGTGGCGCCCCAATTATGGAATGCGCTCCCTGGAGAGGTTCGCCTGGCGCCGTCATTATATGCTTTTCGGCACCAGGCGAAGACTTTTTTATTTAAGTCTTATTTTAATTGTTAGGGTTGTGTTTGGTTTGGTTTGTTTATACGTTTATGTTGAATTAATGTTGTATTTGGTTGTAGGTTTGTTTTATTTATTGGGTTTATTATTTACTGGGTTTATTAGGGTTTAAGGTTATTTTGTTTGCCGAGATGCACCGAGGGCAAGGGGAGGGGGAGGGATAAATTAATATTGTTTATATAACAATTGTATTTTGATTATGTTGTAAGCCGCCCCGAGGCTTCAGTGCGATGGGGTGGCCTATAAATATTTTAATAAATAAATAAAATAAATAAATAAACTGCTGTGGGGAGGGGTGTCTCCAGCCCTGCTGGTCCACGAACTGGCTTCTGATGCCGTGCTAGCCCTTCCGGGAGGCGGGGTGTCAGCCTCCAAGGGGTGCTCCCCATGCCTGGCACGCCAGTGATAAGCTCCTCCTGCTGGCCGTACACGTGCTCCTCGGCGGCTGTCCTGCTTCAGGTGAGCTCCTTGGCTGTTCGCCTCTTCTGGAGAGAGGCATCGCTTTGCGCTGGAGCCCCTGCTTTGCATGAGGACGGGCCCAGCTTCAACCCTCAGCATCTCCAGGACAGAGCGGGGAGGCCCTGCCAACCATTGCAGCTGAGAGCACTGAGTCAGGGGAAGCACAGGTCCTGCCTTCATTCAGCCACGAAGCCTTCATCCTTCTCTTCCAGCCTGTGGCACCTGGGGTGCCAGTACAGCTCAGAACATCCGCCATGCATGCAGAGGGCGCCCAGTTCTCCCCGAGCTGCACAAGTTCTCCAAATAAAAGATGTGGTAGCAGGTGAGGGAAGGGCCTCCCACTGCCCTGACCTGGCGGATGCTGCATAAAGCAACAACCTTGGCTTACCTCTGTTAAGACTGGCCCTGTCCAGCGTGCTTTCACGGGGCCGGATAGCCTTGGCCGCCATGAAAAGGCCTAGCAATGCCTCTTGGTCTGGCGGCAACGCCTGGCTGAGGCAGGTGCCTCTGAGTGCTGCTCGCCAGCACAGGACACGCACCACAGCATGCTGCTGCCTGCAGGCGTGTCCTGCCACAGACACCCAGTTGGCCACTGTGTGCACTGAAGGCTGGGCTAGCTGAGCAGTGGGCAGATCAACGTGGCTCTTGCGTGCTCATGCACACACAAGGTGAGCCAAAGGACAGCAAGTGGAAAAGAAAAGAGCCAGAGGAAGGCAGGTGCAACCCCAAAGGGGGCCCGGTCATTGGAGAGGCCACAAGCAGCCCAGACAGGGGAGCTTCAAAGCTCCGAGGCACCACTGTTGCTCTTCTGTGCCGTGGATTCCTCTTTGGTGTGCTGCAGCCCCAGGAATGAGTGCCCTCCAAAACACCCTGCCCTTCACAGCCCTTCCCGCCTCTTGCAAGCTCAGGGTTGTGGTCCCCTCTACGGAGGCCATCCATCTCACCGCTGGTCTTCCTCCTCTTCATCTACCTTCAACCTTCCCATGTATGATTGCCTTCTCCAGTGGTTCTTGCCTTCTCAAGACGTGCCCCAAGTACCACAGCTTCAGTTGTGTCACTTTTGCTTGCAGGTAAAGTCTGGCTTGATTTGATTTGACTCCTTCACCTTTCTGGTGGTGTAGGATATTCAGGGACCTCTCCTCTGGTTTGCAGCATAACCATTTCCTTCCTGCCAGTTTTCTTCACTGGCCAGCTTTCTAGCCCTTACATGGTGAACAGGAATACAAGGGCGTGGATAAACCTGGCCTTGGTCTCCAGGGAAAAGTCTGTACACCTGATTGTCTTTTCTGGTTCCTTCATTGCTTCCTGCCAAGCCTCAGTCTTCTACTTCCTTGGCTGCACTCTCTGAACTGATGATTGATCCAAGGTAGACAAAGTCTTTCACAATTTCCACCCCCACGAAACAGCCCAGTCCTTTCCTAGGCCATCCAAGTTCTTGGCCATCAGAACATCTTGTAGCAGCGAATTCTACAATTAGGTCACATGGTCTGTGAAGCAGTTTCTCCTTCTGTCTGGCCTGACTCTCACCCTCTCTCAGCCTCATCAGCTCACCCGTCGGAGTCTAGTCTTCAGAGAAGAGGAGAAAGGGCACTTTCTCCTCAACTTCATCATTCCATGTCGGACACAGGTGATCCGCTACGGTCCAATATGTTAATTCTGGATTCCCCCAAGCCTGACCCCTGGCGTCTGAAAAGTGCGAGGAATATCAATGCATCCAAGGAAAGAAGTGACACTGTTACCCCACTCAGGGCCAGTCAGGACTCCACCAAGACCGCCTTTAATTTCAACAGCAGAGGAGATATCCCGGTGGGTGGGTGGGTGGCTCTCGCCATGCCTTCATCTAGACTCCCAGAACTTTCCAAAGACATGTACAGCGAGGCCAGAATAACCCAGCTCCTTCCACTGAAAAGGTTATGCAAACATCTGACAGTACAGCGAGAGGAATATTAACTAGCACAGTCGCATGTCCAACAGCAACACTCCATAGTTTAACTATTAAGTAAATTATCTCCTGAATTGTCTCCTCTTCTGTTAATTAGACAGTTGAGAGCATCACTTTAACATCAAGTACAGGGTGGACAAGTTATCTTTTGCAATGTTTTTTTTTAAAAAACCCTTTCCTGCTCGCTTGCTGCTAATTTAATATTTAACAGTGCCATCAAGTGGTCCAAGGCTTTGTTAGCTCGAGACTCTTGCAAGCTGCATGGTGAGATTTGCAGCAGCTGCTCAAATAATGCGAGTCCCTGTGAAAATCATCTCAAGCATATAGGCCAGCCAACCTGGGGCCCTCCAGATGTGTCAGACCACAATTCCCATCGTTCGCAGCCAGCATGGCCAATGTGGGATTCAAGTCATTCTTTATGGGTCAACGGCCTTTGAGAGAAAGCCTGTTCCCTGATCCTGCAGTTCAGAAAGGGGGCGTCCTGGCACAAGGGTGGGCAGGCTGCCTGCTAAGCGGGCGGTGGGCTCTGACTTCCCGGCTTCAATTCACCGACTATGCTCCAGGGCTTCCTTTTTTCAGCCCCGAACTTGCTGCAAGCCAATGCCATTGGCTGGCCTCCAGTTGCATCCGAAAGAAGAAAGCAACTTGACAATCCATTCTCTCCTTGTCTCTTTGCTGCTACATCCACTTACCCTTCCCTGCGACATTTCTGGCTGCGCTAGATCCCTTCTGAGATAAGGCTACCAGTCCTGCCTGTAGCGCGACCGCAGCACCCGTTTCTGTAATGGTGTTAGGACTTTTCATGTACTGTTGACCCCTTTCTTAATCGCTCTTAACAGTGAACTATGGAATGCGCTCCCCAGAGAGGTTCGCCTGGCGCCGTCATTATTTGCTTTTCGGCGCCAGGTGAAGACCTTTTTATTTAAAAGTTATTTTAATTGTTAGTGATAAATTGTATTTATAGTATTTTAACTTGTAATTCGAAAGGGGCCAGTTTTAAATGGTTTAAATTGTTTATGTTTTTTGTATTTCTATGCTGTGAGCCGCCCCGAGGCTTTGTTGCAATGGGGGCGGCATACAAATGTTTTACATTAATTAATTAATTAATTAATTAAACTGGCTCTCCCTCCTGCACATTTGATCAGCACACTGAGTTGGCATCTTCTGTGTGCTTTCCTGCAGGAGCCCAAGACCTTTGACCTGGGTGGTCATGCCTTGTTCAACAGCAAACACATAAAGTTTCGACGTCTGTTCCAGTGTACATCACTTTGCGCTTTTTTCATTTAATTTCGTTGCACATTCTCCCAGTGTTGGAGCTCTTTACATTCTGCTTTGGATTTCACCGTGCTGGTGGCAGTCACAAGTCGGCTGCTTAAGATACAACTGATGGAAGAGAACTATCAGAAATGATGGAATAGAATTAGAAAAGATTTTAAGATGGCATGGCTTGCAGCTACCAGGTACAAGATTCCCTGGCGTCCCTTTATATGGAGCCTCCACAGGAAGGGATATGTTTTTAAGCAAAGGAATCTGACGACGAACACTCCCAGTGAGTCCCTTGGTTAAAAATTACCACTCAGTCACTCACTCATATGCAAAGACAGCCAGACTGCCAGTGAGGAGGCACTTACAAAGCCCTTCATTTGGCTGGCTTTGCATGGATCAAGCCAGCCTGGCCACTGAATCAGAGCTCACCTTACATGGTTCTCTGAAGGACCTTCAGCACATATATGAGGCTGCTCAGGCTTTAAGGTCAATGTCGGAACCCACCAGCAAGGGATGCTCGGGACGGGGCGTTCTCAGGATGGCCTCGCACCACTGGAACTTCCTCAGCAAAGAAATCTTGTTGCTGTTATATGCCAGCAAGATGTCTCCAACTTATGGAGACTCTGTGCATGACTGTCCCCCAAAATCCCTTGTTCTTCGCAGCCCTGCTCCTCCTTGATGGAGTCCATCTGCCTCATATTTGGTCTTCCTTGTCTTCTTCTCCCTTTCCCCTTTCCTAGCACGATGGTCTTCTCCCATGAGTCTTGCCCTCTCATGGCCCAAAGCACTTCAGTTTTGCTTTATCACCGATGGCTTTTTTAGAGACACATTGATTCTGCTCTGCATTTGATACTTAAAAAGATTACCTGTTGTGTGCATTTTTAAATTCTTGAGAATGTAAGTCACCTCTGTCGCAACTACGTCTCCTCAGTATGAAGATGGAGCAGCTTGGGGAATCACCCGTGATGACGTTTTAAGGTTGTGAGAACACAAGCAAGGCCCTCCTGAGTCAGCACAGGAGGCCCTCCAGGCCAGCATGTGGTCCAGACAGTGGCCACCAGCTGCCCACAGGAACCCCACGCAGGACAGGAGCACAAGCCCCCCCGCCCCCGCCTGAGTTCTCCAGCATGCAGCCTCTGACACGGAAGCGGCAAGTGACCATCGGGACTAGCAGCCACTGACAGCCTCCTCCTGTGTGAATTTGTGCCATCCCCTTTCCAAGTCCTCAAAAGTGGGGGTGGGGGGGCTCTGCTCCCCTCCCCTCCCCGATGCCACTGGCAGCCCAGCCTCCACACCCACAGAGCTCGCAGATGCAGCTGTGGGCACGGGGGACTGCGTGTGCCTCCGCAGAACAGGTGGCAGTGCTGGATCGGGACACCCACGGGCTGCGGGTGAGTTTAGTGGGGGGCACAGAGGAGAGGGAGAGAGTTCAGGGGGCCTGAGAAGTGTGTCTCGCATTGAGAAGCGGCCACATAATTACACTACCATAAGGAAAAGATGATGGGGCGGATTCCTCCCCACCTCCCTCGCCCTCCATCCAGACAGAGGCCGCCTTGGGGGCCCGATGAAGCAGAAGGACAGTAATGCAACTCCAGCCATGAGCTGCCATGAGCCAATGGCAGGCTTGCTTTGCTACCTCCCAGTAGTGACATTGCTAGAGGTTGCTATGGGACACGGTCTCGCACGTGCTCCATCTGCACACACGTGTGCCTGAGCAAAACAGTCTACCGGGCACCACTGCACAAAGTAAGTAAGATTTTTACCTGCCCCCATAAAGCCCCAGAGCCCAGCGAGCCTTGGATGAGGAGGAGCAAACGTCCGAAGCTGAATTAGTCGGCACTTCCTCAGCGGGTAAGCTGCACGCAGTGATAGGAATGCATTCTATAGAAGGAAATCAAAGGATGCTTTCCAGGGTGATCTGTGGAAATCCGACGCACGAGATGTGCGAGTCGAAGGCGAAGCCTGCAGTGTGGAAAGCACAAGCGCGAGGGGGAGGAACCGGGCATATTTGGGGTCAGAGAGAGGGGTGCTTGTCTATAGCCACCGATGCGCATATTCTCTGTGTTTCTCCAATGCAGAAAGGGGGACGTAACTAGGCAAAATGAGCCTTTGTTACAAGCTTCTACCCCTCATGGCTTGGAAATGGGTCAGAACAACTTCCAGCAAGCACAGAATAGCGTCTCCCTTCTACACCTCCCATTTTGCCCAGCTGCTCCCCGACGTGTCTGCCCACGTTTTTCCTTGTGTTGACAGAACACCCTGACCCGATTGAAAACGTAAGGATCTAGGGGCAGAAGACGGTCCACCGGGGGGGATCAGCAGGCAGAGTGAGGCCCCATGCGCCACGGCTCTGCACAGGATCCGCAGGGCAGACTGGTGCAACACTGATGCTCTGAGGTGGAGGGAGTCCCAGCTCCGCGGCTGCATGTCCCGGCTCTCCCAGGTACCTGGTGAGTTTTCCTCCGCTCCAGGCCAGTATGGCAGAGTGCAAGCAACCCAGGGGCAGGCCGAGGGCCCTTCGGAAAGCCACGTGCTCTTTCAGCGGCAACCGCTGCGGTCCTTTTCTGGACCAGACCTTGGCATCTGCCAGGAGGGGCACCCTCCACGTCTGCCGCCATGTTGCTCCTTGTCCCCACCCAGTGCGCGTCTGGGCTCTTTTTACTGCAATTTGCACAAACTCCTTGCTTCATAACTACTGGAGTGGTTTTGCCACAGGGAATGGGCCCATCGCTGAATACTGAAGGACATGGTGTTGTCTCCGGTTCCATCGCCGGCATCTTTATTGGAGGCAGGGGACAAGATTCCTCAGGGGAAGATTCCTGCCTGGAACCTTGCAAAGCGGCCATTGCTAGCCAGAGCAGATATTAGTTTTGACGATCACTCTGCCTTAAGCCAACTGGTGCCTTTCTCCTGTGTTAAAGCAGTGCATAAGGAGTTGCTGTGCATAAAAGTCCCGGTGTAGCAGTAGTCTGACAGTTTGCTGATCATCATCATTTTTAAATTAAAAATGCCTCCGTTTTAGCTCTATGGGAAGCCAAACACTCCAGGGAGAGAACTTCCAATGGGAGAATCGCATCCACATATGGAAGGGGGGCGATATTAAGCAGCATGAAGTGTAGTATTGCGCTCTTTCGGTTCATGGCCCTGCTCCAGAAGTGAGCCACTGCGTGTGGGGGCAGCCAAGCTGCCTGTTCCCAAACTGCAAGAACACGGAACGCCCAGCCTCCAAAGGACCCTCCTCCCTGGCTTTTCAGGCCATCTCTGAGGGGAGGAGCTAAAACGCAGCCGGCTGTGGGCGAGGTTCAAGCCCCTCCTCCCCCAGCAGCCCTGGTCCAGATGAGGGGGCCACCTGCTTGCTTCTGAATGAACACGGGACGGCCAGCCCAGGCGGCACATTCAGCGTGTCGTGCCGTTTCCCCCGAGGAATTCCGAGCAGGGACGTGGGAGTCCCGGAACGGGGCACGCAGGCCTTCCACACGAGGTCATGCCGCTGCTGCCGGCGTGCCAAGAAGCTGCCCACAGTCCTGAAGTCGCAGGCGCGTGATCCCGGGGGTCCCTTGACTCATCTTGGCTCCATCTGGCCCAGAACCACGTGAGGCTCGGGGTGGCCGTCAGCTGCACCGCACGTTTGCTGCATTGGCAGAGAGCCGTGTCCGTTGGGAAGCGCGACAGGCGCCAGGCTCCTCCTCTTGCGGGAGCAGCCGAGTGCGTTGGAGTTACAGAGAAACCGAAAACGCCCGGGCAGCGACGGGAATGCGGCTCCTTGCTGCAAGACCAAGGAGCTTTGGGCCAACTGAGATGGCTGCTGAGCCCCTGGAGTACATTAAAGGGATTCCCGCAGCGCTCGGCATCGTCCGGATGCAACATGGAATGACTTCAGGGCAAAAAGAGGGACTCCTTCCAAGGGAACCGCCCTTCACTGCCTTGCAGAGTTCATGGTGGGCACGTCGTGAGCGGAGCCGGCTGGTGCCGGGGGTCAGACTAGATGGCCCGGGAGGCCCCTTCTGGTTCGCTCTGTTTCTATGTTTCTATGGCGGGTTTTGTACAGAAAGCAGGTACTGGCACCCCAGAAGATCCGAACGGAGCTGAATGATGAGGCGTGCTCAATCCTGGCAGCGGGACTCTGTTCAAAAGGAGGCTCCCGAAGCAGCGGTGGCAACGCCGAACGGCACCTCCTTGAGCAACGCAAGAAATGGAAGACCGAGCTCTCGTCAACTGGCCTAGATTTGCACAAGGAAATAGATTTTTGTCTGAGCTCCAGCTTCTGAAACAACGTGTAGCATTTTCAGCTCTAACAGCCATTACAGCATGCGTGGATTCCATCGTTCGGCACCAGAAGCAAAATTGAGCAGCCATAGAATCCCAACATTCATTTAAAAAAAAAAGAAAGCTTCCAGTCCTTATGAGTACAAAGGTCAACTTGAAAAAAACATGTGGACAAGAGCAGGGTGGAGCCTTCGAAAGCGACAGAGCAGGCTCCAAATGGTTAGGAGATGAGGGTTTCCTGGAGCAGGCACTGCTTTGCCCTTGGAGCTCCTCAGACCAGACAAAAGTAAACTCGATGATGCAACAGAAGAACATCAACCGGTATTTTAAATGCATTTTGGGGGGCTGCAGAAGTCAGATTTTCTTGCACAAAACAGAAGGAAAGAAAGGGATCGCGTAGCCCAAACCACCACAAGTGTAGCAGCAGCAGCAGCAGCAGCAGCCACAACCGCACAATTACTTTTGAAAGCAGTCAAACATCAATTCTCCCGTCCACTTGAATTTCAGCCTCTGCCCCGTTTGTGCTCAGCCGGAACACAGGATGGCCAGTTTATTTATTTATTGCAATTTATATCCTGCCTTTTTCCTACAAAGGGCTCCAGGCAGCTAACATCATTCTCCTCCTCCATCCTATCCCCACAACAACAACCCTGAGAGTCTGCGACTGGCCCAGAGTCACCCAGTTGGCTCCATGTCCGAGCGGGGACTCGAACCCAGATCGTCCGAGTCCCAGTCCCACGCTCTTCACCACTGCGCCACACTGGCTCTCCAGTTTGGCCAAGAAAGGGAAGGGCCGGAAGCAACCGGGCAGAGGGAACCTCAGAGTTGTCTGGTAAGGCGTTCTAGTGCGGTGAAACCAGCAGCATTCCACCCTTCGAATGTGGCTGGACCGGAGGCGCATGAGCGTGTGCATGCCGGGGCCGTTGCTCAGGGCTTTCCCACAGTGCCGTGAAGAAGCTCGAGGCCAGCATGGCAAGATCCCCCCAGCGGCCCCATGCTGGGCACCACTGCAACCCACTGGGCAAGTGGCCATGGGTTCTCCTCTCCGTTTGGCGCAGGGGAGAGGGGAGGGCAAGAGAGTGAGCCGCGGCCACTGCTCCTTGCCGCTGTCCCCACTGGTTTGCCCACTGGTGGCCTCACCTTCAGCCCACTTGCCACAGGGTCCCTCCCCCGGCAGAAACACGTCAGGGATCCAAGGTGAGCCGTCATCCGCTGGAGGATGCAAGTCCCCAGCACCAGCCTGGTCAAAGCCACTCACCGGAGATTCACGGCGCTCGCGTTTTCTCAAACTCCGTAATGCTATTCTCCTACCATTAATAAATGCCATGTGATAGGACTCCATTATTGGCCAATTAAAATGAAATTGATATACAGGTTTGCCTGGAAGAAATTAAGCAAAATATTGGAGAACTTAAATGACTAAAACAGCAATCAAGCTGCCGGCAAGGATTAATGGCGCGTTCCAGCCATTACTCCCCGTGTGCTGTGTGTGTTTGGGGGCTGCGCAATCTAATCAGGGCTGTCAGATATACCCGTCCAGCCACTGTGCCTGGCGATGTTTTCTGCTTGGAAAATGTATTTGTGCAGGGGATCACATCGGCACGTTTGTTAAGTCTGATTTAGAGGGGCTAATTTGCGACCCTGAGCAGCCAGGTGGCGGAGCGCTCGGTCTGCTCTAACGGCTGTGCGCGTGGGACGGCTGTGCAGCATGGCGCTGGAGCTCCTGTCCGCGGGCAGCGCCTTTGCTTCCCGCAGGCAACTCGTGGCCACGCCACACAACGCTGTGGAGACCGTGCCAGGCGAAACCGCCGGGCCAAGCGCGCCACGTGCGGCACGTGGCCGAGCAGCCGTCAAATTAAATTAGTCACACGAGCCAAGCTTCGGGCCATTTGTCTGCTTTTGGTGTTTGCCATCTGAAATTTCAAAACAGCAGCCACACACCAGCCAATCTAGTTCGGGGAACGCTGATCGGCTAGAATAGGGAAGGCTGGCATTCGGGTTTTTGCTCACTGGGTCTCCCCATGCCACCCCCTCCCCACCTTCATTCCAGTGTCTGCTCTGTGAAATGGGGACAGCCGTGGGGCTGATCTTAAAGCCACAGCATGTCGGTTATGGCAGCATGCTCTGGAGCGGCTGCGCCGAGTCCTGCTCACAAACAGGGTCACCCCTTGAGGAGAGAAGCAGAGAGAGAGATGCTCCAAGTACTCCTTTTGGGTTGACACTGTGATGGGTTTTACCCCGGGAAACGGTCCATCCACCAACCGACCAAAGCTCGGTTCCCTCCCCAGGGAGAAATGATAGAATCCGCAGACACAGATGGACAGAGGCAAGCCATGAAGAGGCCTTCAGCTCTGGCTCGCAGCCATTCCTTGCACAGACGGCACTGGGCATGGAGCTAATCGCGGCTGCCAGGACGTTGCACTCGGCTGCTTCGGTGGAACTGATTTATGATCTTGTGCACCCCAGGTGCGTAACATTCATGCCACTGCGATGTGCCGGCCCTGCAGCAAAATGTGTATGCATATGGCGACAGATGATTCGGGGAAAAATAAAGCTGTTTTTCTCGAGACAGCCAGAAAGGTTTGGGCAAAAGTAACCAGCACAGCGTGAGGCTATTTTGAGTCACCACGGCGACACCGTATGGCACCCGGAAAAGGGCAGAAAGCAAGGGCAGGCATGTCATGAGCAGAGCCAGCTGGAGCCGGGGGTCAGACTAGATGGCCCGGGAGGCCCCTTCTGACTCGCGGTTTCTACGTCACTATTCCAGACTGCTGCAAGTGCCACAGCACGGACACACGGCCGAGGCAGCTCCGCTGGGATCACACCAGCGGCCAGAGCCTGCTCCGCACCCGGCAGCACAAACTGGCTAGCCATGCAGTTCGCAGTACGGCCAGCAAAGAGCACAGCTTCCCCAGCACTGCTTCGTTTGGAAACACTCTGCCCCTCCCTGCCCGAAGCCTAGAGGCAGGTGGAAGAGCACCCAGCCCCAGCAGCCCCAGCGGCCAGGGTGCAGAGGGCAAGCACGTGCTGGCTGTTAAGGGGCTGAATCCAGGACCAGGGGTGTCTGAACCGGTCCTACATGGGGCCACGCTCCCCCCGACAGTCCAGGGGAGCCGCTTGGCCCGGCCCTTCAGATGTCAGCACAGACAGAAGCCGTGCTCAAGGGTGCCTGTCCGCGGCCTTGGCTGCTGTGCCAACTGCCTCCCCTCCTGGAGGAGAGCGACCAGGAAACGGCAGTGCATGGGCTGGACACCTCTAGGCTCCGCTTGCGCATGCGCCCTTTGCAGGGCTACCCTCCGGCCTCTTCAGAAACTGCAACTCATCACGGAAAGGCATATCTCACCGATATTAAAGTCTCTGCGCGAGCGGCCAATAGGTTTCTGGATGCAGTACATGGTGCATCGGTGATCACCTTTAAAGCCCTCCATGGCTCGGGTCCGAAATACCTTCAGGAGCACCTTTGCCCATACATTCCGCCTCACCTGCTAAGGTCGTCTGGGGATGATTGATCTCCTGAGGTTTTCCTCTGTCGGATTAATGCCTGTTCCCCAGAGGTGCCCCTAAACTGTGGGACTCCTGCGGGAGAGACGGCTCGGGTATCCAGTCGGCTGCCTTTGAGAGGGAGTTAAAGACGTGCCTCTTCCGCCAGGCCTTCCCAGGTTAGCGTTACTTAATGTGCTTGTTTTTCGTTGAAATTTTAACTACTGTTTTGCTTGTAAACTGCCCAGAGCCTATGGGATTCGGGTGGTATATAAAAATAAAAATAAATACCGTATTTTTCACTCTATAAGACGCACTTTTTCCCCCTCAAAAGTAAGGGGAAATGTCTGTGCATCTTATAGAGCAAATGTGTGTGTGCCCAACGCCTGGGATGCTGCCAGCCCCCCTGCACCACCTGGCCCCACCTGGCCAGCACGCACTCGGTGCGCCCTGCTCCACCCCCACCCCCCAGGCGCAGGTGAGAGCTGTGCCACTCAGAGGGAGAGATGCGGAGGAGAAGGAGCCACAGGCTTTAACCCGCCAGCCACACGGAGAGACAGACTGCTCACCCCCACCGCCCGGGAAGACCTGCCGCCGCGCTGCTTGGAAGACCACCGCCAGCACGCTGCCGGCCCAGCTGCACCACACCTGGCCAGCACACGCTTGGCACACCCTGCTCCACCCCCCTCCTCCGGCGCAGGTGAGAGCTGTTAATCGCAGGTCGGTGTGTGTTTTCAAATGGCAACCCGTCTTCGAATGAAGCCCATGGGGAAGTGATGGGGAATGTGCCTGTGATTATCAGGAAGCTTTCCATGGATCCCTCCTCTAAAAACTAGGTGCGTCTTATAAATCAAAAAATACGGTAAAACATCCTCCATGTAACGAGTAGGAGCTGCTGCTTCAGGATGAAGCACATTTGATTTGCCAAGTTCAACATTTGAAAAGGAACAGCAATTAAGAGGACATTCAAAAACCTTATTTTAAACCAAACTTACAGGATCCATGTCCCACAATAAACAAGTCCTTGTATTTGGGGTTCCTGAAAGAAAAGAAAATGCGCAGCCATCACCAGCAGCTCAGTCACCTGGCCGATACGATACGCCTAGCACTGCATGCAGCTTCGAAGGCTGAATTAGAGGGATGGGAGACCAAAGAGAGGCCCGGGTCCCCAGGCAGCCTCACTCACTGGCAGCCACATGCGCAAAGCTCAGACGGTGACACAGCCTTGTACTCACAACTTGGGCAACCTAGGAAAGTTAATCCGATGGCGCTCACCGAGTGTTTATGGGTGTGAGTGGTTCTAGCTTAGTTTGGCGGAAAGGATGGCGGGATGCTCAGAGGCGGTCACTCTGGTCCCTGTACAACAGCCACGTGGGAAGGGAGGGGAAGAGATTCCTCCCAGCAGCAACACCAGCATGGCCACCGCTCCATCTGAGCGGCTCATTCCTGCACAGAAGCCCCAAATGGACCAGCTCATAAAAAGTGTTATTAGCCAGTGTGCCACAATAGTTCTATGCTAGTCTTTTTGGCCTGGGGGGGGGGGGGGAGAGAATGAAAGTGAAAGCCAGGTTGTATCATTTTCTACAGGTGTAACCATGTCCGCCTGTTATAGTGAATTTAAAAGGAATTTAAGACCTACAGATTTATTGCAATAGAAGCTTTCGCAGACTGGACCTCACCTAGTCAGAGAAAGCCTAAAAACCGACTAGTCTTTCTGATGCTACAAGTTTCATTTAATTCTTGTAATATTTCTTTGCTTAATCGCTGACAGGCAATTCCAGAGTAGGCCCTCCAATGGTCTGTCCAGGCCATTAGTGAGTAGTACAATTGTGCCTGGGAAATATGTGTTTGCCACATTACTATTCCAAGCGTAAGCCAAAGGATTTAAATTTACTAAAAATGTACACAATTTTCTGTCCTCTGCTTGGGCTCGGAACATCTATTGAGTGATATCAAATCACGCGATGCTTTGCGGGGGCCTCTGAGCAATTCACCTGCAAGGAACAGGTGCAGGCTGCAAGGACCACACTCACCAGCAGAGGGCGGTGACAGCCAGTCTCTTGGCTTTATCGTACTGAAACTTCCATAAGGGAAGAAGTGTCCCCAGGTTGTCTCTGTATTCGTCCGAATTATCTTCGTAGTATTTGAAGTCTGCCAGAGAGAAACACACACAGTTCACCTGTGCCCGGCTGGCACGGTTAGCCTATGATCACGGACAGTTCTCACATTAACATAGAAACAGAGCGAGTCGGAAGGGGCCTCCCGGGCCATCTAGTCTGACCCCCGGCTCCAGCCGGCTCCGCTCACGACATGCCCGCCATGTGCATGTCCAGCCTGTCTTTGAACACCCACACCAATGGGGCCTCAACGGCCTCCCGTGGAGATTGAGAGGTCGTTAATGCTCCACTCAGGTGTGCATATGTTCAGGCAAGCTTTAATACACCAAAAATCACGAGCAGGGGGAGAAGTTTGAATACCACACTCTTTCTTAAAATGCTGGTTTTCTCCTGTGCTTCATTTGCTGTGTTCTGAGCAGTTTTTGAGATGTTTGAAAGTCTGAAACCACAAGTCGCCTCGGAGGTCCCTCTCGGGCCACAGGGCAGCTCTCAGGCTGCTACCCTAGGCACGCGTCGACAGAAAGCCCCGCAACGCTGCACGGTTGCCTGGGCCATAGTGTACACCTATAGTACGCTCCTGTACCTATAGTGTACAGGAATGCACGCTTACTCAGAAGCGCGTCACTAGAGGCCGCTTGCACAAGGGCAACAGCGACTGCATAAGCAGCGCCACAGGGCTGGGAAGCGACCGAGAAGACTTCTGCACTCTCACCCTGCCTGGATGCCCCCTGGGAGCAGGCAAGCGGAGCCAGCTTTGCAAAAGCGTCTTTTCCCTGTTCCTTCCAGAGGGTCTTCTGGCTTAGGCCCCATGCAAAAAGGAGTCCAGTGTGAGCTGGAGAATTCTACATGGCGCTTTACGCCGTGGTGCTCAGCACTAGCATGTAATGTAAGGAAGGAAGGAAGGAGAACAGTGTGGCAGCCGAGCAAGAGCACGCTGGGAATCGGGCCCCCGGCGGCTTGGCCCTCCCTCGCAGACGTCATACCTTGGGCAATATCATCAAATGTGTTCTGGTTGACCATGCGCTCCACTATCTTGGCCGCCTTGGCCACCTTGGTGATGTCATCACTCTGTTGAACAAACAAAACAAAGGGAAAGCTCTTCAATGGCTGCAGGGCTGGCCTGGGAGATGGCGATCTGGCCTTGCCTCTCCGCTTCGCCCTGAAGCGCAGTAGGGGGCTCTCAGCCTGAACTACCTCACTGGGTTGTTGTGAGGATAAAATAGAGAAGGGAAGTGTGTGAGGCCACTTTGAGTCCTCGCAGGGAAACGGGCAAGAGATAAATATAGCAGATCAAATAAAAATGAGTGAGCAAGTTAAAAGACGGCGTAGTGCCACCACGCTGGAAGACGAGGAAGCCAAAACCAATGCTCTAAGCGGACTCCCGTGCCGCCCTGCGTCTGCTGCCTGCCTGCCCTGCCCTGCTGGGCACCCCTGCAGAGTGGGGGGCAGCCCTGGTCCACCCTGCCCTGCCTTCGGGACTGAACAAGGAGCTTCGCAGGAGCGCTCAGCTCTGGGGCCGTCGGAGGCCGCGTCCCCGGAGGTGATCAGCCTGTGCCAGGGCTGCATCCCCGGAAGGCTGGTGAGGCTCTTCCGTTCCGAAGGACCACCACCCTCCACCCAGGAATGCGAGGACCGTGCTGGAGAGAAGGGCCGCTGTCCAGCCGCTTCCCCCGGCGGAGGGGCCTCGCCTCGCCTCCACGACAGCCGCACACATTTGCGCGAGCCGCCTGGACACCAGCTCTGTGGTGGGAATTGGGATGGAAGGCTCCGACCTGCCGCTTACGGTGGCACAGGTTGGACGCGTCCGTGGCAATGAGGAGTGCCGTGTGGGAACTGGGATGACAATGGCTGTAAATGAACAATTAGACGAAAAGTGCAGAACCTTCTGATCAGGGCAAGACGGGCCCAGCCTGTCCTGCGCACTTATGAAAGACAAAGGCAAAACCAGCCACGACAAAGGCTCTTCGACGCTGCAGAAGGAAGGGGCACTAAGGGTTTGCCTGAGCATCTGCCAATCTAATCTGGAATATCTAATCTCAGCGACAGAGGCCCTCCTCCGGGAACCCTCCGTGAAAGACATTAGGAGGGTGAGTACCCGGAGAAGGGCCTTCTCTGCGGTGGCGCCCCACCTATGGAATGTGCTCCCGAGAGAGGTCCGCCTGGCGCCATCGTTATTTGATTTTTGGCGCCAGGCAAAGACCTTTTTATTTAAACAATATTTTAACAACTGTTAATATTATTTATTTTTAATTCTACAGCCAGGGCGAATCTGGATTTTATGTATACTATTTATATGCTTTGTTTATTTATTGTATTGGAAGCTGTCCCAAGGCTCATGCGAATGGGACGGCATACAAAAAATCCAAACAAACAAATCCAGGAGTGGCACTTGCTGCTTCCACCTCCTTCTCCCTACACTGTTAAGGGCGATTGCAGGAGCCACTTGGCAAGAGTCCGTCAGGAATACCCGCAGCAGGAGGCCGTGGACAGGTGGAGAGCCGCGGAGTGGCTCACTTGCCCTCCCTTCTCTGCCCCCTTCCTCCATTCCCCCCCATATTTGATTGCTTTATTGCTACTCAGGAAATGTGCGTACTGCCGCGGGTGAGCATCTATCTTTCCAGGGTGTGAGCACCCCAGGACCTAGCACCTTGTAAAATGCCAATCACACGGGAAGAGAAAGAGGGCGGCAATGATGAATGTTAGTTCCATACTGCCCGATTGCCAGAGTTTTCTACAGCACATAAAACACAATAATGCAATATAAAAATATGAATGGCAGCTCATAAAACATAAAAATACAAATACCAATAAAACTTCACATAATTCATGCCATAAAGTTTAAAAGCAGATTGAAAACTAACTGTACACAGGCATACTAAGGAACGCAAATGAAGACATAAGCCTGTTAGACGAGTGGACAGAAGGTGCCAGGACGCTCCCTAGGCTGGCTAAGTGCCCTTTGGTTGGCCCCCTTAACCTGGTGCTGAAAGCACAGCAGAGCCGGCAGCGGGCAGAGCCCAGTGGGGAGCTTGTTCCATTACTGTGGGGCTGCCACTGAGAAGGCCCTGCGCCTCACTGTCACCAACCACGCCTCCCTCAGAGGTGGCCACTGGAGGCAGCCCCCGGCCTTGATAGCGCTGCACAGGTAGACTGCGGTTGGGAGAGATGCTCCCTCAGTTATCGTGGTCCCAACCCATGTAAGGCTTCATAGGTCACAAGCAGCACCCTGAACTGAGCTCGGAAGCAGAAAGACAAGTGACGCGAGCAGGCCAGGAACGGCGTTGTGTGTTCGAACCGTCTGGCCCTGGTTCTTCGTGTGAGTGCTGCACTTTGCACCAGCTGCAGCTTCCGAACGGTCTTCGAGGACAGTCCCGCTCAGCGTGCACTGCAGCAGTCCAGCTCAGAGATCACCCAAGCCCAGATGGCCGAAACCAGGCTATGCCTGTCCAGACAGGGGCCCGGTTGGGCCACTAGCTGAAGCTGGAGGCAGGCACTCTGAGCCGCTGAGGCCACCTGAGCCTCAAGCCATGGAGATGGCTCCAGAAGGACCCCGGGCCATGGGTGATGACAGAGGCAGGGCCGTGCGGGGAGCTGAGGACCTGTGTCCACCCCAGTGTGCGCAGGGCTGCCCCCTCAGAGGCTGCCACTTACAAGCCTGCACATCCCAGCGTGTGGCTGGACTCCTTTCATGCTCAAAGTCGCCCTCGAAACCACGGCCGGATTCACCCAGGGCCGAGGGGCAAAGCAGCCACACACGGACAAGGTCCCGTGCGCCACCATGCCTCTCCAGCACGACCCAAAGGCTGCTTGGTGATTCCAGGGGGTGGCAGGCGCCACTGAGCCGACATCTGAAAGGGAAGGCCTCTTCGTGGGAAGGGGCTGCTGTGGCCGACACGGGGATCCGCAAAGACCAAGCAAACATGCTTCTGGAGTTGGGAATGCTATTCGTGCCCGTTAGCACGTTCAGTTGATAGATTCCTACTCACGGTGCATGAATTAGCATTTATCCTCTCCATTTGCAGCCTGCGATGAAAACAACCGTGCTGCTCTGCGTTCTGTCCCAGCACTCTTGGTCCTGGGCCTGACCTCTGCTCGCTTCCAGCCTGATGCCTCAGCCAGGCTTCCCTGCCCGGCGATACCGTCCACCCTGCTGCGAGACCACAGGCTCCAATGCCAGGGAAAGTGCCGAAAGCTGCGCGGGGCCGAGCTGCAGGGCTGCGTGGTAGTGTACCACTGTGCCAAGCCAATTAGCCTAGTCCGACAGTGAGGACCTCCCCGCGTGTGGAGTGCCAAAGCCACAGCATGACTCTGGTCGGGCAACCCACTGTGATGTATTCTACATCTTATTAAAATGCTTCTTCAGAGGAACAGATATGTCTAATTTATCTCCTTTTAAGATCCATTTGGAATTGATTTTCCCAGCAAATCTAGCTGACTAAGATGTTCATAGACTCTGAGGACTAGCTTACTAGCACACTTAATTCCTTCCTTCTGGGGATTTTTAGCTACGTTATTTTATACAACAGCAATAATATTAATGAAAGCATCCGTTATGACTGCATAATGGTCTGGAGCTAGGAAAATAAATGCTCTAACCCAGCGATGATATTCATTCTCCATAAACCCGGGTCTTTATCTCAGTGCAGCAGACTGTTTACAACACATGACTCCTCTTTCATGGTCTTTTAATTACCTAGAAACAAACTATTGACATAAACAATACCCCCCCGCGAAGGGGTCTCTGGGAAGCTGCTGGGGAATAAGTCACATTGCCGAGAGTAAAGGTGATCTGGCCCAGAAACAGGATCAGGATCTTTAAAGTGGCAGCTAACTTTTCAGTGGGATCTTGGCAGGGCCAAAGACAGCAACAGTCTCAGCCCCTTTTCCAGGCAGTGATCACGCAATCGAGGGTTCTCCATGTGGACCAGCTCCTTGCCCAAAACTGCTGCTAGGCTGGAGGAGCGGGGCAGGCTTGGCGAGACCCTTGAAGCACTGCTCTTCCGTGTGTGGGGAGTGTTATTATGCGGCCAAGCATTAAGGCAGGGAATCACGTACGCGGATTCTCAAGTATTGCCTTCTCAGGCAAACTCTGCCGCGTGTTTTTTGGGACATGTTGACTGGCTTCAAGACACATCCAGGACATGGGCGGTTCCCGCGCTGGATGGACCCTATTTGATGCAAGGCTGCCGGGCGCGAATGATGCTTGTGCCACTGCGGGTGGGACCGCCGGCCACGCGGGGGCAGGTTGCCCCTCCCTGAGGGCCATCAAAAGCACACTGCAGCTCGGGATACGAATTCATTGTGCTTGAGGGCATGGCGAGGAGGACGGCCTGCCACTGCAGCTGGCGACTGATGCGGGACCGCTGCCTTGTGAAAGGCATTTCTGGCTTCACTAAGATGCGGACACACTGGGAAAAGATCAGAGGAGGGCAGCGGAGATGATCGGGGACTGGAAGCAAAGCAAAGGACATTAGGATATTAGGAGGGTGAGTACCCGGAGGAGGCCTTTCTCTGCGGTGGCGCCCAACCTATGGAATGCGCTCCCCAGAGAGGTCCGCCTGGCGCCGTCATTATTTGTTTTTCGGGGCCAGGCCAAGACCTTTTTATTTAAACGCTATTTTAACTGTTAATGGTTTATTTTAAATTGACCAGGCTGGGTCCGCTCTTTTATTTTATTTTATTATGTATTTTAATTATTTGATGATTTTATGATTGTAAGCCGCCCCGAGGCTCATGCAATGGGGCGGCATATAAGTTGTTTAAATAAATAAATAAAATAGAATCTGTGAGGAGAGAGTGAAAGAGCTGCACATGTTTACCCTCAAGAAGATTGAGGGGAGACGTGGTAGCACTTGGCTAATACTTGAAAGGAGGGCCGGGATCTCCATGGAATGACGCGCTGAAGTGACAGGCACCAGATGCCGGCTAGACATCAGCAGAAACCTAGTGATGGTTAGCACAGTGCAGCAATGGAACCAGCTGCCCGGGGAGGTGGCAAGAGGTACTTGGGCAGCCCTCGGGCAGGGATGCTGGCTTCGCTGGAGACCTGGCTTGAGCAGGCCGCTGGGCTCGATGGCCTCACAGCCCCCTCCAACTCCACTCTCCTGTGTCTCCTGCGTGAGCTGCTGCCCCGCGCCATGAGCTGCCCAAAGCCTCCACCTGGGCGGAGCTGTGTCATCGAATCGGGGCGGCTCTGCTTGGGGAGGGGCCCTTGGGCAAGAGCTGCCTGGAGCGGAGCCCCTCTTCCCCACTAACCTGTGTCTTGGCCTGCCTGGGCCTTGCTCTGTGCCAGACAATGGCCCTGAGTGGTGGCGGCAGGCCATAGCACAGAGTCGGCCGTTGGGCCCAGCCGGCTGCTGAGCAGGCGACCCAGTTCGGCCATGCCTCTCAGAAGGCCGTGCAGCCGCCCTGGCCCCTGGCCCCTGCCTGCCTCGCAAGCAAGAGCTCCGATAAGGAAGTGGAGGAGACACAAGAGCAGCAGGGGACCAGGGCTGGGGGGAGCCAGATTCACTGTCCGAGGGCTCCGGGAGCTCACCCGGAGCCCCGCAGTGATGGGGGTGGCTCTTTGCAAGCTGTGCCTGTCGCCCCACCCCACTGGCTCTGCACACAGTCCCTTGGGGTCACAGGCCTGAGGTGCTGTGAGACACCAACCGTAGCTCCACCAGAAACGGAAAGGCTAGCGATCAAGCAAGGCTAGGGGAGGGGTATGAAGTTATGGGATCAATATTCTGTCCCTAACCTGTTGATACATAAAGGCTGCAAAATCTCCCCTCCCATTTTCCTCCAAATTCCCAAATTAAAGCACGGGGAGGAATGTGGCTGCCCGGCCCAGCCTGGCCTCCCAGGTCACTGGTGCTGCGCAGTGGAGCAGCCCTGTTTTCCTGGCCCCACCGTTTTCCTCGGAGAATTAACGGCAGCAAACCATCAGGAGCAAAGGCAGGACGCGGCTTCTGACAGTCAAAGTGCCGACTGCAGGCTTGCTGTGGGAATTAATGAAGCACGGCGAGAAGGCTGTAATGGACCCCCAGCCCCCATGGGGGCAATTTCTATTTCCTTGTAATTATCGGTCCCTGGCAGCCTCATCCTTCTGAGCCAATAATCACGGTGCTGACACAAGGCCACCCTCCTCACGGGCGAGGAGACTCCCCGCCCCAACTGAGTGCCGCCAAATATGTGCTTGTTCTTTTCCTGCCATACAGAAGTACAGGCAGGCCAAGTTTCACGCATGCATTGGGAGCTGAAGGAACAGCTTCCTCACAGTGAATACGGAATAATGATAGCGCGCCTGACTGGGCAGAGGTCGCAGGACAGATCCAGCCCTGGCCAAGGCAAGTAAGGGGAGCCCAAAGCAATCCCTGCATTTGCCCCCTTCTAAAATACTCAGCAATATGCTTATAACCAACCCCTTCACTCCACTAGGAAAAGTTCCATGAGAATCAAAGTGGCGAGTGGAAGGGACTCACTGTTCTTGCTGAAAATGAGGACGATCCTTTCCCCGGCTTTCACCCAGCAGAGCAGTGGGAGTTGTGGACTGAGCCGTGGGGGCGAGCGCGAGCTCAAGCAGGCGCATGAGCGGCCCCAGAGGTGCCTTCCACCTGTCAGAGTGAGGCTGGGCTCGCACACACGCCCAAGCTTGGAGGTCCCCAGGGGTCCATCCTGCATCGATGGCCAGGCTTGGCAATGTGTGGGTGGGCCCTTGTCAAAGGCACGTGCCCACACTGGCCCTCTGCAGACGTCACGGAATCGCAGGCGAGTAGGGCTGGCAGGGGCCAAGGAGGCCATCAGGGCTAACCCCCTGCTGGTGCGGGTCGCCAGTTTGCACCCTCCCTGTCCAGACACCTTTTGAATGCCTCCAGCAAGGGAGAGCCCACAACACCAACCAAACGTGTCAGAGTTCTGTCATTGCCTCGACACGATTTGGGGGGGAGGGGGGGAGGAGGGAACTAGAATTAGTCTGCAAAACGGTTGGCCCTTTTCTGCATACTCTGCCTCCCGAGTCATCGCTGCGGCACACACGGTTCATCAACACGGTGTTGATTTTTAATATTTGCGCTGCCTTGTGGTTTTATATTGTGGCGCTTAAACGTTTATGTTTTCTCATGCTGCATGTCATGCTTTTAATTGCTGGGAACTGTTCAGAGAATTTTAGGTGTTGAGTGGAAAAATAAGCAATTAATTCTACCACTGAGACAAAAGGGTTTGGGCCAGCTTTGTGTGAAGACCAAGCCCCGTGGCTCTGCTGAGATTCTCGAAGTCAAGAGCAGCACCCCAGCTCAGCTGCAGGTAGCCTGCGGACTGCTTACTGCTCCTTTCGCACGGGCAGCTGTGTCAGACTCTGGAGGCAGGGACAGCGCTCCAGAGGAGAGAGGGTATCCGGGGAGCTGGGATAAGAGAAGGGAGGGAACTACCAGACACGGGGACACAGACAGACCGTGTGCAGTGGAAAAGTTAGGAAACCAGGGGCCTGTGAAACAGGGCAAAGGCAGGGAAAATCTCCCACACAGAGCCCAGGCGAGAGCAGAGCCTGAATGCTGCCAGTGGGAGCACACTCAGAGGCAGAAAGGCGCTTGGCACATGGATGCAAAAGCGTCCTGGGGATGTGGTTTCTTCAGTGGTGCTGAAGGCTCTCGGGTGTGAAGGGGACTGGTCCCGTTTGAGCCCGGAACTGCCTGTGCGACCTCTGGAGATGCAAAGCGCTTTGAAGCTTGGCTCTGCCGGACCGAAAGCCTTTCATGTGCTGCAGTCCCAGGTGGATCACAAACGCCTTTCGTCGGGTCTCCACAGACCTTCCTGTGGTGCTGCATCAAACAGCCACAGGCCGTGAGCATGGGGAGCCCTGGTCACCGAGAGCCGTCATGGAAACATTTCCAATCCAGGGAGCACCAAACAGTGAGAGCGAGGAAGAGGACGCACCACAGAAGCAAGCATATCAGCCCAACGATAACAGAGGGGCCGACTCCTGGAATGGAGGGGCCGCTCCAGAAGGTGGGTTGGAATCATAAGGCCACAAAATGCTGCTGTGTGAATCGCCACAACCACGCATCAAAACCGCACCTGCGACTCCAGAGAAGTGAGCTTTCTTCCCCGCATCTTGTCTTCTTTCTTTGCCACCGGAGCTTTTTGCTTTTCCTTCTCCTTTGACTTTTCCAGCTTGTGGAGCTCCTCCACATAAGCATCGTAGATTTCCCACTAAGAAAGACACAGCAAAGCATCTTAGAAGTGGTACCGCAGACTCAGAGACTGGGCTCACAAGACACAAGACCCCATTCTGAGTTCCATGAAGCCTCGAATAGGGCAATGCCCAGGATATCGACCCAGCCGGGCCTGGATACACTCGCTAGAAGCTACTAATTATTTTTGCCCTTTGCTTTGTTTTGTTGTTAAAATGCACGCCCCGCTTCATAGCAGGACCCTCACCTATAAAAAGGCATTCAGACTGGGAAATGGGTTTTGTTTTTCTGAGTGGGACACATACAGTGCCACTTGGGCACACTGGGTGAGCTGCTGGCGGCTATCAGAATGGGGCCTGCAAGAGGCAGCTGAAAGAAAGCTGCCATGATCTCTGGGGGAAAATGCCGCACCAAGCAAATGTCTCACAATTGTGAGTGGGGGTCCTCCCACAGCGCCCCCTGGAATATCCGTGGCAGGACAGAGGGGGAGGAAGGGGGAGGAAGGGGGCAAACGACCCACAGGGGGCCCAGTCATCTGCCTGGCTCACTGCAGGTTTGTCAAAGGTGGGTTAGCATGAAAAGCCCTGCTAGCAAATCGTCTAGTGCAACCCGTGATCTGAGCACAAGGCAAAACATGCCTCTTAATGCTTCCCCAGGTTAAGACCTCCAGGAAGAGTCAGAAAACCACAGACGACTGGTGCCCACACAAATTGAGCTGTGTGTTGAAGCAGAAGATCAGGCAAGTGCACGCAGAGCAGCTGATGGGCTGGGAGGGAGTGGGAAGCCAGCAAGGCCAAAGAGCGGACGAGCTGACGGAGAGAGGGGAAGTGGTGCAAAGCTAGGGGAGCGGACACACACAGGACCAGAGGGCCCCTGGGCCCAACCTATCTGGGATACTGGCCAGACTCTGGTGCGCCCGCAACTGGAGTATTGTGTTCAGTTTTGGGCCCCTCATTACAGAAAGGATATAGCCAGGTTGGAGTCAGTGCAGCGTAGGGCCACAAGGATGGTGGCTGGTTTGCAGGGGATGGGGTATGAGGCGAGACTGAGGGAACTGGGTCTCTTCAGCCTGGAGAAGAGGAGACTCAGAGGGGATATGTTGGCAACATACAGGTATGTGAGGGGGTGTCACATGGAGATGGGGAGAGGCCTGTTCTCCCCTGCAGAGGAAGGCAGGACGCGCTCCAATGGAGCAAAGCTCAGGGAGCCAAGGTTCAATTTGGATGCCAGGAAGCACTTCCTGACAGTTAGGACCCCGAGGGCGTGGAATGGGCTTCCACGGGAGGTCGTTGAGGCCCCATCGGTGAGGGTGTTCAAAGATAGGCTGGACATGCACATGGTGGGCATGTCATGAGCGGAGCCGGCTGGTGCCGGAGGTCAGACTAGATGGCCCAGGAGGCCCCTTCTGACTCGCTCTGTTTCTATGTTTCTATGTTTCTATGTTTGTTTGTTTGTTTATTTATTAGAAAAATTTCTATGCCGCCCCTTGCCAGCTAGCTTCCAGATGAGAGGGAAGCAGGGGAAGGGTAGAATCCTGCTAGCCCTGGTAAGAAAACACTGTCCCTTTTGCCCCGCTGGTACATCACAAGGGACTCCACCCAGCATACAGCCCAGAAGGCTCAACTTCAGAGGGATGCAAGGGGAAAAGAACACAGGATGGGAGGGGAAAGGAAAGGAAAGGAAAGGAAAGGAAAGGAAAGGGAACTCAAAAAGTGTTACATGTCATTTCATATTCATAGAATGTTACAAGACAAATGGGATTATGTTCCACACCAAACATCTCAGCTCTGTTTGGACCACTTCTACAAACTGCTCTCCAGCCATGCCATTATTGCAAACAGCCTTAAGGGATCTCCTCTACTTGGCTGGAGATCTGTATTGGCTCTGGCACTCTGAGTACAAACGGGTGTCTGCTTAATGAGCACCTGGATATAATAAATAAGACGTCCCTTTCCCTCCGTCTGCGTGCCGGGAGAAACACTGAATCCAAGCTCTGCCTTGGATTCTGCAGCATCTCAAGCACAAGAGACAAATCAGTGGCAATTGGAACAATTGTCGCAGGGGAAAATAGGCCAATCCCATTAAAAAATACCCAACCCAAATCTAAAAAGATGACTGGTCGAAATCCGGCCGCAAGGGTCACTTTTCCTAAACGGTGCTATTGTTTCTAAGATGTGGCTTAAAGGGACGGGCGGCCCCTGTGCCCGGGACGCATCCCCGCAATGCCTTCAGCACCAGCCAGGGGGAGGGGCCTCCGCGTGTCATCCCCCGGGCTGCCCCCGTCCCCCGGGCTGCTGGAACACTGGGGAGCAAATGCCTTTGCTCCAAGCCTGGAAGACCACATGTTGCCTTGACCTGGGAGCAATTTGCCCCGTATCCAGTGGGACCTGCCTCTGCACACACGTGGATAAGCTTGTCCCGCAGGGCAGTGGGAGCAGCACTGCAGGCATTTCAAGCCTTCGGGAAATGCGCAGCTGGCCTCCCACCCTGGCCCCACAAGTCTCAGGCTGCTGGTCCACAAGCACCGGTAGACTTGCGGGGGTGAGGCGCCCAGGCCGCCGGGGCACAGCTGGCGCCAACGCAGAGCACCAAGGAAAGAGCAGTTACCTGGCTGGCAGTGGCGGAGAAAGTAGCTCGAGGTGGGGGCTCCATCTGGCACGCCCTGTCCTGGAAGAAAGGATTTCGAGTGGCACACAGTCAATCTGGCAGATCAGAAAAGCGGCGTGTGTTTGGCCTGCCAGAAAGGGCCAGAACAGGGAACCCTGAAGGGAAAGCGCAATGCTGATTTACCCAAATCTGTCTGAGGGAGGGAAGGGAGTTGCATGGTCTGGGGGTTCCGAGCAGTCTGCCAAGGAAGGCCGGCCTGTTGCTGAGGCGAGCGCCGGTATGCGGGAAACAGAAGGATTTAAAACAAAAGAAACACGGAGTTCAGTAAAGCACGTTTCTCTCAGGTAAATAGAGTGACTGCTTCTGCCCCAGGAATGATGTAACCTGAACGGCAGTGTGCACTTTTTAGCACCGTACGGCCCTTTGTGAAAAGCGTAGAATTGTTTCTCCCTCACCTGTTTTAGAGGGAGTGTTTACCTCCCCACCTGAGGTCTCTGGCAAACAGCCTGCGTGGATGGAGAGTGTGCAGCTGAGGAAGAGGCAGCCAGTCACCCGCCAGGAGCTGGGCCTGCGCTCCCCGGATTTAGCAGGATGTGGCAGAGGGCAGCAGGGTGCCTGGGTGCTGGCCTCTGAGTGGGAGGCAGGGCCAGGCGGCGTCCTGTGCGCAAGTGCCACAGAAGCGCAAGCACGAGGTCCTCGCAGACCCGAGGAAAAGACGACACTGCTGTTCCTCCTTGCTCCATTTCCCAGGGTCCAGAGCACTTTATAAGAACTGGCATCCCGCGGAGGCGACACTGGCGTGCTCGCTCCCCCGAGATTCAGCTGCACTGAGCTCAGCAGGGCTGGCTTTGGGACATGTGATCCTACCATACCATGGCCTGCTTGTCTGCAGTTACGGCCCGCTCCACCCCACATTTTGCCTTAAGCGAGAGGACACGGCGCCATACCTGAAATCAACCTCTCAGCACAAACCGGAGTCAGGGTGACCCACGCCTTGCTTCCATTTTGGGGGCCCTGTCTGCGGCCCCAGTTAGAGAAGCCAACAGGCCTCGCACAATTCCTTGCAGCCCCTAGAACCCTTTCAGCCTCTGGCACATATCAGGATGTCTCACCCTCAAATCTTGTCACTCAATTTTAGGCCGCACTCAATTTGATAAACCTTTCCCAAGATTCTTTGCCTTGTAGCTCAATTTAGCATTCTTGTGATATTTGTGGCTAAATGGATAGCAAAATGGAACCACCAGGCTCAGAAGCAGCACACTTGACTATCAGATGCTGCAGACAAACAGGGACGAGATCAATTATCATGCCAGCTCGTCCAATTTGCGGCAACATCTGGCTGCTTAAAACAGAATGCCAGGCTGATCCAGAAAGCGATCCCAACGTTCTCCTGGGTCCTTTGATGTGGAAAGGCAATCCTGAAAACCTTTCCCTAGCTCACATTTGAACTGCTTGTCAAACGTCGCTTGAGAAAGGGTGACAGAATCCCTGAAAGGGGACCGATTGCACAACGGACCTACATGACTAAATTCCAGTCAGTACACTTTTGTGGCTTGCCAAAAATCTCCATTTCAAATGGAAGACAGCTCTTGAAATCTGAAGCATCTTTGGAAAGAGAAAGGGAGACTTTCTGCAGCAGATTTGCAGAGAGCTTGAAATAATAGGCATGGTGTTCTTTATTCCCCAGGCATCCACAAATGCTGTAGTTTCATCAGCCAGATTGATTTCAAGGGCACCAAAAACCTTGCCCAGAAAAGGGACAGCTCTCTGTCACTGTGCCCCTCAGAGCTAAAGGGAAAAGCTGGGCAACATCTTCCATCCCCATCAGCAGCTACTCCAGGGTCCAGAGACACACAGACACAGACACACGCCGGGGGCAATGGAACAGCTTACCCTCACTGGGTTGTTGAAGGTCTGTGAAGCTCTCTCGCTGAAATTAAACTGGTTGGTGAGCTTTCGCTCTTGCACTGGCTGGGGACGCGGCTCCTCTTCTTTTTCTTCTGGGGCTGTGGCCTGAAGCAGGAGAAACAGGGCTGGAAGCGAGGACCAGATGGAGCACGCTCTTCCAGGTGGCTGTGGTGGCATCTGCAGGCTTAGGATGGGTTTGAGGGGCGGGGCCCATAATAAGCCTGAAGAACGAGTGACTCCCCATTCTGACCAAAGCAGCCTAAGGTGAGCAGTAGCTGTACCTTTCATCTCGGAAGGCTGAAAGAACATTCTGGCAAAAGCCAAAGAAAAAACCCTCAGTGGCATTTGTTTTTAGGATATTGTGAGCCGCCCCGAGGCTTGTGGCAAGGGGCGGCATATACATTTGTTAATTAATTAATTAATTAATTAATGCGCATTTCACATTTTGTGCCACGAATTTCAGCTTCTTGGTCCTCAAATCTGTAAGGCCTTTTCTCCTGAAGAAAAACTCTGCAGTCCAAAACGTGGTGGAGTTCTTACACTGATGAGATTTCATTGGACCCACGTAGGTCTGCAGCTGTTCTTACTCTTACAGAGCCTGCAGAGACTCCTTGTTTCCGGCAAAACGAGAAGGCCCTGCCTACCCTTCCAGCCTAGTGCTCTTCCCTGGGCTTCCAGGACCTCCTTCTCACTTCCACGCTCCCAGGTTCGCGCATGGCTGCCCAGCCTCCTGTCCAGGCCACAGGATGGGGAAGGGGGCTCCGTTAAACGCTGCCCTTGCTTAGCTTCCTCACTTGTCTTCCCCCTGCAACCAGTCCCTGACCAGTTGCTCCTGTGGCTCAGCTGTGCTCCCAAAATTCCTGCCCAGGGCCCTCCTGTGCAGCAAGAGGGGGAGCAGCACCCAGCCCCTGCCCAGGGCACCTTCCTGCACAATTCAGAGCCGGATGCTTCAGGCGCTTCTGGTGCAGGCACCAAAGTTAGTATACATGCAGAATGCTCTGGAAATGGCCTCCGCTACAAAGGCATATAGAACTTGAGCACAGAATCTCTCTTTTTCTTGGTTTTCTGATTTTCCGCACACACACACACGCAAGCACGCACACACACAGTAGCAGCTGCACACGACCATGAAGTGTTACCGGCTCTTCAGGTTTTTCTCCTCCTTCACCTTCGCCTTCCCCTTCGTCTTCCACTTCAGCATCTTCTTTAAGTTCTGCGTCCAAGGCCTCAAAGTCCACCACAGTCGATGAAACAGGGACCATGGCTGAGAACAAATGGGGCAAGATGGCGAGCCAGGACAAGAGGCTTCTCCCAGCAGCTGGGGCCGAATCACATCCAAATGGACATGCTGGACGCTTCTGGCTTCCGCTCTGCAAACGCACCGGCCGCTGCGCAGGGTGGGAGTGAGCGCTGGGGCTCCTGCAGGCCCACCTTCCTCTGCTGGAGCCAAAGGAAGCATGCTGGCTCCTTTCAATAGCCTTAATCGTGCTGTGGTCGCCCCCTCCAGCCAAGTCAATAAAGCCTGCCTCTGGCACTGGGTCCTGGGCACCACGCAGAATTACACCGAGAGCGCTTTGCCGCTAGTTATTTGCATGGCCTCCATGGGCCGCATGCTTGAACTGACTTTCCTGGCAGAGAGACCCACCGAATTCAGTGGAGTTCATTTCCTGAGCAGAGGGCTATGGGACTACTTTTAAGGTATCTAGGCAGAAAGAAAGTCTTTATTGAGACTGGAACATGCATTTCTCCAGTCTCTATCATGGTAACTAAAGGCACTCTTTGCTGCAAGAGCAAGCAAGATGAGGTTTCCAGTATTTTTAATCCGGACTCCCTTTAATACCGGTGTGCATTCTTGGCCTGAGCGGGGAGGCTGGCCAAAGGTGTTGGACTGGCTTACCATTCACTTCTCGATGGACAGCAATGCATAGACCACCACACAACACTCCCCAGCCCCAGGATACAGGTGCGCTTCCTCTGTGACCGAGAGCAGGTGTCGCTGGCGCAGTGCTGAATCCACGGGAGGGCACCCTCTGGCCCGCGGAGTCTATGCTCCGGCCTGGGCTCCCCCCAGGGCCATGCCCCTTCCTCCCTACGCCCCACCCCCCACCTTGTGGGCTTTGTGAGGAGGTGAAGAGGCGAATCCCCTTGCCGTGGCCGACCTGCGATAGCAAGGGGGTGGGGCGGAGTGGCCACAGCTGCTCCTCCTCTTCTCCCACGGAGGACTGGATTGGGGCCGGGGAAGCCACTTCCCAGCAGCCCGGCCTGCGGTCTCTTCATCCACAGTAGTCATGGCAAACCAGCCGGCCGCCAACTCTGATGCCTGGGCTGGGGCCCCTTCCTGAGGCCAGCGGCCCACAGAGAGCTGTGGGGGCTCATCCCGCCCGCCAGCTCCCCGAACCTACCGGCAGTTGTGCTCTGCCTCATGCTCTGCCTTCGCCCCTCGTCCGAATCTCTGAACACCAGGTTCCCGCAGAGAGAGAAATGAACCGCCAGCTGCTCCACTACAGAGGTTTGCTTATAGGCTCTCTCCTGCAGGGAGGAAGACAAAGGGAAGGCAGGAGAGGAGAGGAGAGGAGAGGAGAGGAGAGGAGATGTAAGCACACTCACAAGGAAACCAGGCACGCCATTCTTGTCACCCGAGTCCATTTTGGCTGCCCTGCTGACCCTCTGGAACCGGTTTGGGCAGAGCCATGGCTTGGTGGCACGGCAGCCATTTTGCAGGCAGATGGTTCTCCAGGTGAAGCTGGGAAAGACCCTCACCTGAGTTCTTAGGAACAGACCTTATGAACAAGAGGGGCCAAGAGTCCGGCTGGGTTTAAGGGGCTTCCAGTGTTCCTGATAAATCGGGCGGAATAAGCCTTGTGGGGACGGATGCCGCCAGCTCCAGCCTGAAGAGAATCTGCCGGCTCTGCAAGCCGGACGGGGCATCTGCCAGACCCCGCAGAGCGCCGGCAGCCAGAGCAGCTCCCCGGCCCGTACAGCTTGCCTTGGACATGTCCCCACCACCACCCCACCGCATGAGAGCCCTGCTCCGGACTGGAACGCCTGCCTGCCTTCACCTTGCAGCCGTTCTGGGTCCCTTGCACCTGGCTCCGGTTCCGCCCTTGCCTCTCTCACTTCGCCCCCCTGCCAGAACCGCTTGTGGAGGAGCCCCATGGTAATTCTGCCGTCCAAGACGGGGGACAACTGCATCCGTTTGGGCAGCAGGGGCCTCGGCTGCTCCTGGGAGGAAGGGCTGCTTCCTGCCGGGCCACAGGGACGGCCCGGCACGCAGAGGAGCCAGGGGCCAGGCCAGGGGCTCTGCCGGCGCAGCCCGTGCCGGTCACATCTCCGCACTGAGAGAGCCGCTCTGCACCTGACTGTGCCGTTACGCCTTTCATGTTCTGCGGACCGACCCATTGCTTTAGTTGGCTTTACCTGGGACATCTGCCTTTGGGTTTCATTCTTTTATGGAACTGTATAATTTTATACCATTATTTTCTCATGTTTAATTTGTTGGAAGCTCTCCTGAACACCGTTTCAAAATGGGAAGGTAAGGCATACGTGTCCTATAAGCAGACAGACCTAGCTTCGGGGTTAATGAGAATTTGCCTACTCTTAGGCGGAGGAGGCGTCCTGAACTTGCTTTCCATCCCATGTTACTGCCTCGGCCCTCTTAGCACAGCTGCGGCAGCCCTGTGGGTGGGCAGGGTGAAACCTGGCAGAGATGTACCTGGGCACATGCACTGCGTGCCAAAGTGGGGAGACCCCAGGAAGGTCACCTCAGTCTGCTCCTGCAAGGAGAATTCTGTCGCAGGTGCGCCATTCAGTTCAGGAGGGCAAATGGCAAAGGCCGTTGCCCCACATCAACTGAGATTGCCCCCTGGAACGTGCTCGCAGCAAAGCTCGTGGAAACGAGGTGGCCGGGAACGGCGTGGAAAGAAGAGCAGAGGGAGCCACAAGGCTGAGCCAGAGCCCAGCCACTCCTGAGTCTCAGCCCACAGAAAGCAGCAGGTTGTTTCTGCCGTTTGTGTTCTGCAATGTCACCGACGTATATCTTTCCATTACAAGCTAGCCTGGAGCATCCGCTGAGATTTTGAAACTGACCTTTGAATCCATCTAGTAACTAATTGCTGCAATTTAGTCAAAAATTGGCATTGATCGCTCAAGAACACATTTTTCAGAACTCTCATAAATGACATGAATCATTCTCCACCTGCTTTGACTACTCGCAAATGAAAGAACTTATTCTCTTGCGTCAGGCGCTCTGACTGGGCTTATGTCCATACATCCCAAATAGCCACTCTCTCTAGTTTCCCGGTGATCAATTATGTTAATATACTTATTGATTTGTTTAACTCTTCTATTTAAACCCCTCAGAAAATGTCAATGGCACAAAGTAAAAAATGAAAATAAATATAGCCGATGTGAAAACCCAACAGAAGAATCAAGAAGGGGACCAGCTGCAAGAAGGCTCTCGATGCCAGGGCTGGGCCTCCCGTTCGTGCCAACACGGAAGGGACGGATGGTGGCTTAACTGTAAGCCTTCCCTAGAGATAATGTGCTTGCTGGTTCCTCTGCAAATACTCTCCAGCTGTTCTCCTGTTCAGGTCAACAGCAACTCTTGCCTTCCGCCCTTCCGGAGGTGCTGCAAGACTGAGCACAAGTCCCATCCTGAGTGGGACTGAGGAAGTGCAGAAAACCCGCTGCTCACACCAGGCCCTGAAGACTCGCATTAGCCTAGCCCGCCTGGAGGGCTGGAAGGTTTGCCGGGCCCTTTTCAGCTTGATGGAGTTCTTTGTTTTGATTTTTCCTCTGTTGGAACCAACAGGGGTGGTGGGAAGCTCTCCTACAAGCCCTGCGGACCTAACATGAGCCAAATCGAATTGTCTGCATTCTCCCCCACCCACCCCAAAGGCCCTGATTCAGGTCCCCACCTTTGCGGGACCGGTGGGAACACCTCTGGCACTAATTTCCCCAGCCACAGAGCTTTCCACATGTAGAACTGGGCAGCCACGGCAGATGACACTCCTCTTTCGGAGGCGCTCCCTCCATCACGTCCTGCCCCCAAGCCAGCGAGCTGGGAGCCAAAAATGCTCTTTGGCAGTTTCCACAGGCCGACTTGAGGGGAGGCTGTTCGGAATCACTATTTGTGGGTGCTAAGTTTGCCATCGGGTCCCTGACTGTAAGTTTTTGTTTAACTCTAGTCTTCGTTGTCTTTGTCTGTAAAGAAAAGCAGTCTAAGTATGTGGAATATCGAAACATTTATAGCATTTTTATTGAATATAAAGCATCTATATCCTCTTGCCTCTTTAATTTGAAAGCAGAAATCAAGATAACCTCCTATGAACAAAAGACTCACATCGCTCACGGAACTCAGCAAAGGAAATGATACTTACTTTAAAACTATATCTGACGATGTTCTGTGGAGCATGCGGGTTATTGGCGGTCAGAATGCGGGTTATTTCCTCTTTCAGTTCCTGTAGCAAGAAAGACTGACTCAGCCTCCTCTACAAGGGGAGCATTCGGAAATAATTCAAACATATTGTATTTCTTCCTCAGAATATGTGTTACACTGAACTTTTGCAGAAGCAGCAGGAGACTTCTCAAAACGAAATATTTTTATTACAAAATTATAATACTGATTATTTACATTCGCTGAGATCATAAAGCTCACACGAGCATTGTTTTTCACGGTCTTCATACCACAGAACTCCCCCCTGCTACATTTCTGCTATGAGAAAAACAAATGTTCTTGAATGGGAAGAACTGAACTTATCAAGTAGTTTCCCCAGTATAATTACCAGGTGCAGGAAATCTGCTTTTCAGTAATAAATGTGAAAATGTCATATTGCCCCATTTAGCATGCAAAAATGAATAATGCCTATAGCCTTTCTCTTCTACAAATGTCATCTGCATGTGCTTGTCAGCAAAAGTTTTTTTCCTGACAACCAAGCAACTCTTAACAAAAGAACACCTGCTGGATAAGTATGACCCCGTTGTGCAAACGAATGGAGCAAAGCATTTTTGTTATATGCTTTGTGTCCTCAAGGGAAGGTTGTGTGGCTCATTCCTTCAGCAAATCCAATTCAAACGAGCTCATGGCACAAGAGCTAAAAAGTTGTGAAAAAAATCTTATCTGGTTGTGCAATACACCACACTCTGCTTTGGTTCCTACCAGGAAAGCTCGCCGCCCAGCGAGACAGCAGGTGCTTTAGACCAGGAATGGGGAAACTCCAGCCTGCTCGGATCCTGAGCCTGCCACAGCTTCTTCCCCAGGGCCTGCCCCTCTTCCCAGGCAGGACAGTCTCTTTGGATCAGGTGATAAGAGATGGCTCCACGAAGAAGAGGCTCTCTCTGCTCATGCTGCTCTCTCTCACACACAGATGTGCATGCACACTGTATTTGGGCTTCTTAAATGCCTCCGCTGAGACAAAGCAGGGTTTTAAAAGCTTAATGGCCCTGTGGGAAGGGTAATTTTGGGAGATGGGTGCACCTGTGTGTGAAAAGGTCATCTGCAGAGGCCCACGGGCCACCAGTACGTTGCCATGCCTAATCGTGACTCACTGCTGGCTTAGGCCCAGCAAGGTGCTTGGGACTCGAGGGGTTCCCCAGCCCAAGGGAGGGCTCCAGGGTCGGTCCCTGCTACTAATAGCAGGAGAAATCAAGGGGAACGTCAGTGTGCAGCCGTGGAAGCTGCTGTCAGCCAGAGAACTGGCATGAGCGCAACAACAGCAGGTGGCAGCTTCGCTCACGCGCACTGCTGTCCCTTAATGTTTAATAACCAAAGCCGAACCTGGAAAGTGACGGACGCGCCTAAGCCGATTTACATGCTTTGCTTCAATTATCATCACATTGCTTTGCAACATGCACCTGAAAGGGGGCGGGGGGATTAGAGGTGCCCATGCAAGTGCAGGACAGGCAGACTCCAGAGAAGCACAGGTGTCTCTTCAGACTTCCGGAGCACTCGGAAAAGTTAAGCAGAAATGGCTGGATCTGTGGCCACGAGAGCACGGAGGAACATGCTTCCATTTGCTCATGACATGCAAACTGTGACTTGGGAGGAGCTGTGCAAGGCCCTTCATGCTCTCTTGTCAAACATGTTTGTTGCACCACAACTCTACATATTTGGGAGTAGGCTAAACGTGCACAAGAACAGGCGGCATGGGAAGCAGTGCATGGCTAGTGATGGGGACCGCAGCAGCCGGGCTCCGAGGACTGGGGGGCGGAACAGCCCTTCCCCACAGAGCAGGGGCAGCAGTCCCGGGGCTGGTGCCAGGAGTTTCTCTATCAGGCACTCCAGTAAAGCAGGAGTGTAGTC
This sequence comes from Varanus salvator macromaculatus, assembly GCA_023646645.1. Taxonomy (NCBI): domain Eukaryota; kingdom Metazoa; phylum Chordata; class Lepidosauria; order Squamata; family Varanidae; genus Varanus; species Varanus salvator. Next base: position 891,128 of record JAIXND010000827.1, on the reverse strand, counting down.
CTCAGAGAGGAGACACGCGTGCTGACAACCGGGTGTGGAGACGAATGAAAAAGAATGGCAGCCACTATTGCAGGGAGCGGGGGAAGGGCAAACACGGGGGAGCCTGGCCAAGGTGGGGGCAGCTGCTGCTTTAAAGGGCCGCAAGAGCATTCCAGTCCTAAAGGCGTTGCTCCAAAATGCAATTTGGGGAGGCATCCTCCCTCCAAGACATCCAGAAACCCCAAACGGCTTCTGCGCTGCCTGTGCTTCCTGCATACAAGTTCCAAACAACCTTCCTGAGCCGTGTGGAGGCTTCACCCCTGCCCGGTCGTGGTGCTTTACTGTGGTGCATAAGCCACGCCAAGTACTCCTCCTGGTCAGGGAGCTTTGATCTAAGCAAAGGGAGAGCCGACTATTGTGTTTATTTCTTATGGGAGGTATCTTTTATGTGCTTTCAACTTGGGCCTATCCAGTCCACATCTGCACTGCACTAGGCCCTGCTGGGGCCATTGGATCTTCCAGAACCGGGCCCCAGACTGGCTCCAACAGATTTTGACTCTAGGCCAAGTTTACGCACAGCATCTGTCAACTCCAGCTGGTCTGGGGGCTTGATTAATGTCTTGGCCTGTGTCCATTCATCTGCCCCCTCTCCCAGCTCAACACCACCTTCTTCATCCTGGAACAAGAAGAACAGAGACCAACAATGAGTACTAGGTAGCAATGATTCTGTTTTGCCAGAGTGACAAAAAAATCAACAAATACCTTTAACTTTGGCATAATTTCAGATTACTGTCCCATTTGGGGCTTTGCTTTTTATACACCTAAATGGCCTTGGTCAACCTGGTTTGCTGAACGGCGTCCCTTTCAGTATGAACCTGTTCAGAATTTGAGAGCAATTTGGGGGTGCTTCCTCGGTGCCCTAGGGCAGGTACCTGGTTTCTTTATCTTTTGCATGACAGCTCAAAGCCACATGCATGAGGCCTGGGCTGCATGTCGGTTCCCACCCGTTCTGCTGCATGTTGCTGTCATCTGTTTCTAGGGCGAGGCGCATCACTGACGATATCTAGCTGAGGAAAAGGCAACGGTTCGCTTTCAGCCAGCAAACCCAGTCCCAGTGCAAATGAACCGCCAGGGCACCTGGATTGCAGATGGCCATTTTGGACAAGGCCCACGCCAGACCAACATGAAACAAACACACACACACAGAAATCCATGTCCTGCTCCAATGTGTCACTGGCTATATATTTATTTATTTATTTATTAACAAATTTATATGCCGCCCCTTGCCACAAGCCTCGGGGCGGCTCACAATATTAAAAAACATACACTTACTTTCACAATATTAACATACACAATATTAAAAACTGGCCCATCTCAAGGTCTGAATTAAAACATACAATATAATAACAAATAACTTTAAACAAAAATAATTTAACACTTAAAATATTGCTTAAATAAAAAGGTCTTCGCCTGGCGCCAAAAAGCAAATAAAGACGGTGCCAGGCGAGCCTCTCTGGGGAGCGCATTCCATAGATGGGGCACCACCGCAGAGAAAGCCCTCCTCCAGGTACTCACCCTCCTTCTCTCTCTCTCACGGAGGGTTCCCGGAGGAGAGCATCAGCTGCCGATCGTAGGGGGCGGGAGGGCGTATATGGTCGCAGGTGCTCCTTTAGGTAACCAGGACCCAAGCCGTTGAGGGCTTTATAGGTAAGAACCAACACTTTGAATTGGGCCCGGACTTCAATGGGGAGCCAGTGAAGCTGACGGAGGACTGGGGTCATATGAGAATAACGCCTCATCCCCGTCAGCACCCTGGAAGCTCTATTTTGTACCAATTGAAGTATCCGGACTGTCTTCAAGGGCAGCCCCACATAGAGCGCGTTACAGAAGTCTAACCGGGAAGTCACCAACGCGTGTGTCACTGTCACCAGGCAGTCGAACTCCAGGAAGGGACGCAGCTGATGGATCAGCTGAAGCGGATGGAAAGCGCTCCTCGCCACCGCTGGCACTTGGGCCACCAAGGCCAGCTCCGGGTCGAGGAGCACTCCCAGGCTATACTGTGCAAATCAGAATAAAACTTTAAACGCTGTGGGACTATATCTGTGAAAGGGTTATTTAGTGCCATTCTCATCTTCAGTCGTCGAAATAACATTTCAGTATGTTTCCTTCTTAAAATGCTGTGTTGGAATCTTACTGGAGCATTGACCATGTCTCCAATACGCCTTCATGAATAAGCTGAGGCAAATTTTGCCTGCTGTGAAAATTATTCGATTCAGTTGAAGCCTGAGCCCGATTTAAAGTGCTTTTTTTTTTTTGACAGAGAAAGCCCTAAACGGCTTGGGAGCTGGTTACCTGAGGGACCGTCTTTTCCAATATACCCCTAACCCGCCAGCTGAGATCTGGGAATGAGGTTCCTCTGAGAGAATCATCCCTAAAAGAGGTGAAAGGGATGGCATCTAGACGAAGGGCCTTCCCACTGGCTGCCCCCAGCCTTTGCGATGCGCTTCCGAGAGTGGTTGCCTGGGGTCGTCTCTACTTTCATTTCGGCAACAGGCAAAGCCCATCCTCTTTTGCAGTTTGTATGAAACCTGAATTTAAACACTGACTTCCTCCCGTCTCCCCCCTGCACTTGTGCTGTTTGTTGCATATTGTTAGCCACTTAGAGAGTTCTGCTGGGACATATGCATCTGAAAATAAATACGTAATGTGCTGCAACGCCTGATAAAGTTGTGCCGCTGGGCAAACGGCAAGCTGAATTGGAATAGATTTTGACATTTTATTCAGAGCTATTTGTTAATTTTTTTTTTTCTTATAGGAGGCAGAGGCAATAATTGGACCTCTTACAACAGCTTTACTGGCCTCCCACTCAATGGCGCAAGAATCAGCAGTGCCCTCATAAATTTAAAAATACTATAATAACTCAGTAGAAGTCTGATTTTTAAACATCTCATCATTAAGAGGAGAAACTTTAAAGGGCCAGAGACAGGGGACCTTAGCAAATCTGCAAATTACAACCCCAAGCAGATTGGAGAGTGGATGGCAACAACCGACATATCAATTTTACAAACATTGATTTGATGCAGCAAAATTGCAGCAACTAAGAAATAACCTAATCAAGAGCAATTATGATGGACAGGCGAAAAGAAGGCAATGTCTTGTTCATCAAGATGCACAGTCTCTGAGCATCAAACAAACCAAGTTCAGCCAGACCAGCCTGCCAGAAGGGCAAAAAGCCTGTCACCCCCAGAGGCAACTTGTCACCCCCAGAGGCAACTTCTGCAGCAAGCATTACTTCTGACATTGTCTTCTTTTTAACAGTTCGTAAAGTAAATTAACAACTATCTAATACATTTTAATTTAATGTGTATATTCCAAATCATGTTTGACTTGCCAGACATTTCATTAGACCACCTCCGACCCCCGCTGCCCCGTTATGGTTTCATTGTCATGAAAGTAAAGCCAATCGTAGCACACTGAAAAAGGAGTGCTATTTTGTGAGGTTATAACTGTTAGAAGGACTGGATTTGCAGCGAGCATAATGACTTTTCTGGAATTTTAAGGCATATTCTTCACACTTTGCAGTACATAGTTGCCTACTCCTTCCCAAAATAAGCTCTTTTCTGATTTTTTTCTCTTCCTAAATAGAAGACGTCCATTTAGGATGGTGATGCAGTCAGATTTAATCATTATTTGAAGAAAGCCAGTTTCAGGGTCTCTGATTGTGTTCTGTCCAATTCCTAAATTAGTCATAATTGAATGCATACTCCAATAACACAGTAGACTGACTGCTCAGAGGCTCCACAAAAGAAAGTAATTTCAGAGTGTCACTTGTGTAAGATGCTTTAAATATGAAGAAAGATAATGTGACACACTCGACAGAGAGATGTTAGTGCTGTTCTTGCAGAATTAGCTAGAACTGCAGCAAAAGAAAATCAGTCTCCCTCAATTCCTTGACAGACAGAATAAGCTTCCAGAAAAATGGCATGTTGTTGTTGTTAGTTGCGAAGTCATGTCCGACCCATCATGACCTCATGGACAACATTCCTCCAGGCCATCCTGTCCTCCACCATCCACTTAAGCTCACGCCGACTGCTTGAGTGACTCCATCCAGCCACCCTGTCCTCTGCCGTCCCCTCCTTCTTTTGCCATCTATTGTTCCCAGCATTAGGCTCTTCTCCAGGGAGTCCTTCCTTCTCATTAGGTGGCCAAAGTATTTGAGTTTCATCTTCAGGATCTGGCCTTCTAAAGAGCAGTCAGGGTTGATCTCCTCTAGGACTGACCGGTTTCATCGCCTTGCGGTCCAAGGGACTTGCAGGAGTCTCCTCCAGCACCACAATTCAGAGGCCTCAATCCTTCGGCACTTGGCCTTCCTTATGGTCCCGCTTTCACAGCCATACATTGCAACTGAGAAAACCATAGCCTTGACTATATGCACTTTTGTTGGCAGGGTGATGTCTCTGCTTTTTAGTATGCTATCTAGATTTGCCATAGCTTTCCTCGCCAGGAGCAAGCCTCTTTTAATTTCTTGGCTGCAGTCCCTGTCTGCGGTGATCTTGGAGCCCAGGAAAATAAAAACTGTCACTAGCTCCATTTCTTCCCCATCTATTCGCCAGGAAGTGAGAGGACTGGATGCCATGATCTTAGTTTTCTTAATGTTGAGTTTCAGGCCAACTTTTGCGCTCTCCTCCTTCACCTTCATCAAGAGGCTCTTTAGTTCCTCTTCACTTTCTGCCCTGAGAGTGGTATCATCTGCATATCTGAGGTTGTTGATATTTCTCCCAGCAATCTTAATTCCAACTCTTGAGTCATCTAGGCCTGCCTTTCTCATGATGTGCTCTGCATATAAGTTAAATAGGCAGGGCGACAGTATACAGCCTTGCCGAACTCCTTTCCCAATTTTGAACCAATCAGTGATTCCGTGTCCAGTTCTCACTGTTGCTTTTTGATCCGCATATAGGTTTCTCAAGAGACAAATAAGATGGTCTGGTACTCCCATCTCTTGAAGAACTTGCCACAATTTGTTGTGATCCACACAATCAAAGGCTTTAGCATAGTCAATGAAGCAGAAGTAGATGTTTTTCTGGAACTCCCTAGCTTTCGCCATGATCCAGCTGGCAATTTGATCTCTAGTTCCTCTCCCTCTTCGAAATCCTGCCTGTACTTCTGGTAGTTCTCGGTCCACATTCTGCTGGAGCCTAGCTTGTAGGATTTGGAGCATCACTTTGCTAGCATGTGAAATGAGTGCAATGGTGCGGTAGTTTGAACATTCTTTGGCATTGCCCTTCTTGGGGATCGGAATGTAAACTGACCTTTTCCAATCCTGTGGCCACTCTTGAGTTTTCCAAATTTGCTGGCCTATTGAGTGTAGCACTTTTACTGCAAACTGAGATCATTCTGTCATTTTGGAGACTGTATCCCAGGACAGCTTTTCCTACTCTTTTATTGACTATGAAGGCTACTCCATTTCTTCTGAGGGATTCTTGCCCGCAGTAGTATACCTGATGGTCATCTGAACTAAATTCACCCATGCCTGTCCATTTTAGTTCACTGATTCCTCAGATGTCGATGTTCAGTCTTGTCATCTCTTGTTTGACCACATCCAGCTTGCCTTGATTCATGGATCTGACATTCCAGGTTCCTATGGAGTATAGATCTTTGCAGCATCGGACTTTCCTTTCACCTCCAGATACATCAGCTACTGAGTGTCCTTTCGGCTTTGACCCAGTCGCTTCATTCTTTCTGGCACTACTAGTACTAGCCCTCTGCTCTTCCCCAGTAGCATATTGGACACCTTCCGACCTGAGGGGCTCATCTTCCGGCGTCATATCGTTTTGCCTTTTGGTACTGTCCATGGGGTTTCATGGCAAGGGGACTGGAGTGGGCTGCCATTTCCTTCTCCAGTGGATCAGGTTTTGTCAGAGCTCTCTGCTATGACCTGTTCGTCTTGGGTGACCCTGCATGGCAGAGCTCATAGCTTCATTGAGCTACGCAAGCCCCTTCGCCATGGCAAGGCAGTGATCCATGAAGGGGAAAAAATGGCATAGGGATAAAAAAAAATAGGGGACAGGCAACCCATAGCAAAATCCATCCCATGATTCTGGAACCATCCACTCTTTCCAGACACATACACAGTTTGCGAACCTCACAGCACCCGAGTCGTGAGAGGGAATTGCTCGAGGCAGATCCGCTTCAGCGTGGCTTCCCAGCGGCTGCAGAGCTCTGCAGCGTCTCTCCTGCTCAGTGCAGGTGCCTACACTCAGTTCTCGGGCCGCTGGCTGTGGTACTTTGTGCTTTCCTGCAGTCCTTCTGATGCAGGTCGTTTACAAGACTGGTGTTGAGGGACTCGAGCCAGGAACCCTGGAGCCAGGCTCCAGTCCTCAGTGCCGCTGGGTTTACAGGTCAGAAGAGAAAAGTTGTAGGAACTTCAAGCTGGGGCACCCTCAGAGTCCCCTCATCCTAACGAGCAAGAGACTCCAGAGAGCCAGCTCTGCGGCAATGTCTGACGTGTCCCTCTTCAATCTGCTCACTCTATCTGGGTGATTCACGTGGCAAGAACGTAGCAGCCTCTTGCACGCCCCCCCGGGTGTCTCTGCTGCAGGGGCTTCCCCACTCCAGCTCCGGGCCGCACCCTGCCAATGCTCCGGCCTCGGTACCCAATGCGCAGGCCTAATGCACATGTGGAAGGTGCAACCCTGGCGGCCCGTAGAGCAGCGAGGAGCCAACTACTGTGGAACTGAATTGAAATTCATATTCATTATGGCACAAAGTTCTTGATTAAAACAAGTTCAGAGGCTTGGAGTAATATTTTTCCCTTGACTCTGTCATGAGCTGAATTTCAAGTGAATCAATCTTTCTTTTCAATCTAGTTTTCCAAGCAGCCTCGCTCAGACCTGTGCCTCGTATGGATGCAGCTGATGCAGAATCCAGGGTCTAATTGGATCTTCCTATGCATGATTGCTCTCAGCACGGATGAATGGAATATTGATCAAAGGAGCCCTCCGTTCACTGTCCAGCACACACGCAAAGCACGGAGTGAGTCTCTGGGGAACCTTCCCTCCAGGCACCAAAGCCAGGACTTCAGGGGAGAAGGCTGCCATTCCAACCTGCCAAGTAATGCCCAGGTGCGCCACAGCTGTGCTTCCTGCATCACTCGCAGAATGCTTTGCGTTTATGCGAAGCTGCATGAAAATATGCCTAACAATAACACCTAATGAGCAAGTATCCAAAAATGCTATATTGCTCCGATACCAACGAGTGAGTGAACACCAAGCACATCTTCAACGATATATATATATATATATAGAGAGAGAGAGAGAGAGAGACGGCTCTGTGAAGAGATCAATCTGTGTACTTAAAAATCTTGACGGGCAGACCCCATTTCAGAAGGTCTGAAGTATCGCTGGAAAGCAGTCTTATCCCATGGGCTTGCCCTGTGCGATTGAAGCCTGCCACCTGGCACCCCTCCCCAGAGCCCCGTCCTTTGTTCTCCTCTGGCCTCTGCGCTGCTCAGTGCTTTCAGAGTGGCCTGGGGCCCTTCGCCCTGCCCCCCCCCCCAGCAGCCCACGCAGTGCCTGCCTGCCTGCCTGCCCGCCTGCCCGTCCCTTCAAGCACCAGCCCAGAGAGCTTCTCCGGCTTACCTTATTCCACATCCACATTTTCTCCTCCTCTTTCCAGGGAGGGGGCTGTTCCATTAGTTCTCTCCCAGCAAAGAAAAGTTTCAGCAGGCCCTTTGTTCCTCCGCGACAGGAATGCTCCCGGGGACTCGAGCAAGCAGAGCGCCTCGCCTCGCCCTTTCCCCCTTCTGCTCTGCCAGGAGTGGTGCCAGCAAAGCAGCGCGTTCTTTGCAAGGCAGCCTGCACTCTGAAATGGTCTTTCTAACCGAGGAATTAGCACTATCAAGCTGCTGATCAAGGATCTGGATTTCCTTACCGTTTGTCACCTTTTAAAAGTGTGTGTGCTTGGATTAGCACAGAAGGCCTGCGTGCCTCCCTCACTACAAGGGGCATGTTGCTGCTGCTTTCGCGCTCCAGCTCGACCCTTCCACGCTGGCCTGGCGGAGGTTCGGAGTCTTCCCCAGTTACAGGGCATTCCCCTCTAAAGGCCCTGGAGGTATCTTGGGTCTGAATGATGCTTCCTTTATCCACAGGGAGCTTGGGGCTTTAGTTATCGGGTGAAAGGAAGCTGATGATACTTCCGGGAGTATTTTGTTGCTTAAACCAGCATCTTGGGGGGAGGGGGGCAGGAGGGACCAAACTGTGGGCTCTACTGGCTTGCCTGACAAATGAGCCAAAGGCATGACGTTCACATGGATATGGAGGATTTATACATTTATTATTACCTTTTTCCTTTCAAGGAACTCAAGGCAACTTACATAATTCTCCTCCTCTCAGTTTTATCCCCACAACAACAACCCTGTGAGGTGGGTTGGGCTGAGAGCCCGTGACCGGCCCAACGTCACCCAGCGAACTCCCTGGCTGAGGGAGCCTGGAACCCAGAACTCCTGATTCTCAGTCCTGCACCTCCCTGGCTGTCCCATGATCTGATGGAGAACCATGAAGCGACGTTCCAGACCATCCAAAACCACCACTCCACATTATCCAAACACTTACCTTTTCCATTGCCAGAGCCCCATAATCAATTCATTGTATTTTGCTCCTTACATTTCAGCCCAAAATTTGTTCTCAGAATGGATAATAGTACGTAAAAACCCAACATACATATCCATTAAAATGTAAAACAGAATGCTGCTCACGAAGGGGTTTCTTAGGCCTCAGTCCAGGCATGATGGTCTGAGACGTGGTAATTGAGAGCTAGAGCTGGATTCAGGGGCGATGGAGGGCTGTTATTCTGCATTTCTACCCTGGAGGTTGCCAGAACAGCCTGTCAACCCAGAGCTGTCCAAGTACTGCAGACTTTGTGTCCAAGGCATGTTTTTCCCTTGGCAAACCCTAACACCAAAATTGTTCATAGCTACTGCCTCTTCCACAATACTCTGCTCCTCCTGCCTGTGCTGTGACAGGACAAGCTCTCAAAAAACTTGGACAACAGAAAATGAGTTCATAACCTAGCTTTTATTCCTTCTCCTCCTTTCTTTGGAAAGCAACAGCCCTGCATTGCTCAGCCATGGAAATTATGAGTGCTGAGTTCTAGATGCCATGGATACTTCAAGGAGGAGGTTATTAAAATAGAAAGGATGGGAATAGTCTGGTCAAGAAGGAGAACCAGAGAAGGCTGCTAGTTTTCAAATAGGAAAGAGGTATCACTCAGATATCCAGTGAAAGCAAGAAAAGAAAGCAAGAAAATGAGCTTCCTTGACCTGAATTCATCCTTCTGTAATTTAACCTCAGGAAAAGGTTTAGATTACAGGAAAGTAAGTATTTTTTGAGAATTAGCAAACTATCACTAGCTGCAAGAACACTTCAGCAATGAAATGAGGTGTCGTGGTAGACATTTCTTTCCTAAGGATTTTTCACAGAAGTTGGCCAAATTAGTGAAGGATGTTTCTGGCATATGGCTAACACACACGTGGGGCTCCCTCCAAGCCACACATTCTGAAAATGATTGAAGAGGAGACTTTTGGGTGATCCAACCCCATTTGAACTAGGGTTGTATGAGAAATTTGTTTCTGTGCGTTTTTGATCCCCAGTTCACATGCTCCAGATGTAACCCAACTCAGACGCAATCTGCAGTCCAAGTGTTGGGTAAATTGCACCCGGTTACTTGTCTCCTGAGAGGACTTGGGCCAATTTGTCTTTTCAAGAGGGAAGCAAAGACACAATGTAAGCTCAAAACTAGTTTTTATTTGCAGGCTTCAGCCGAAGGGTGAAGCCGCTGCCTGAAAACAAAGAAGCCTTCTCACCTTTGTGGTGCAGTTCGGTAAACTTTTATGCCCTGGCTATCAGCTCCATTTGCCACCCTCTAACTGTGAACTCTCCAAAGCGGCCAGTCGGTCAAGTATCCTTCTATGGTCAGCAAGCAGCCCCTCAGCCTGCCTGGTCATTTTATGTGTTGCAAAGCATAGGACTTGTGCTCATTTTATACTGGTAACTGCTAGGCCACATTCATCCAACACAAGCTTGCCATGTGATTCGTGCAACAACTAAGGTGCGCTCGACAGCATGCACATATTTGGAGAAATGTGTACTTTTGAAAGATGCACACTAATATGCTGCAATCAATAGGGGAACAATATGCTTATTTCAAGGATGCAAACAATTGATGCTTCCATTTGGAAAATATATACATGAGAACACATACACCTTTTCACACAGAAAGAAAAAGCCACAACTCACACTCTGATATGGATTGAGTGAAAAGAAATTTTGAAATGGAGCTTGGAGCTCCAAAGTGAGCTTGGATTTTGCTGATTTGTACATCCCTAATTTGCATGGATTGGAAATCTGTCTAGTAATTATACTGTCAGATTGTCCAGGCTTGCTGTCAGAGTCCCCTACACTAGACACACAGCATGATTCCTCCGGCTGCTTGTGCTCATTAAATGAACACAGAAGACTCTAAGAAAGGGCAGGTGGGGTGTTAATGAACCCTGCAGCAGTGTCCCTCCGCACACACACATTCTGTCCTTGCACTTCCTTTCAGAAAGCTTGCTGTACACTCTGGTGCATGGCCTTTAGACCGCAACTTTCTACAGGAGCTTTCCTCAACTTACTGTTTTTCCAATATTTTTAGACTCCTTGCATTCGGAACCATTGGTCAGGCTAGGAGTTGATGTCCAAAACATCTGAAGGATACCAGGTTGGAGGAGACCTGCTCTATGCCAAGTATTTGCAACAGCACAAGGCCACGTCATTCATGGAGGTTGCACTTGCTGAATGATGTGACTGGCACAAGCCTCCGAGGCATTCCTGGTTGTACATTGCGAGCTTCATATTATAGTGATTTGTTACACATAGCCATAATCCGTCCGACAGTTAAAAGGGGGGCTTTTTGAGAAGAGATGCTGGTCTATAATATGATGTATCTCCCAGTTGATCCCGAGGTCAGTGGAATAACTTAGGCCTTGTTTCAGTTCAGCAGCAGAATAATCAGACAAAGACGCTGCCCAAAGCCCGTTGAGACATTTTGGTTTGCTTGCTTGTTTGAATGAACATTTTAGAAAAAAATGTGGGGTGGGAAGGATCATGAATATCAAACATTCAATTAAACATGATCCAGGGTGTGCTGTTACTTGGCTACAAATCTCAGTGCGTTCGCTGGGGCTTACTCCCCAGGAAATCTTTACTGCATTGAAACATAAAGGTCAGATTCTGGAAAGATGGCTGATTACTAAGACAGCGTTTGCTAATCCATTCAAATTAGCGAGGTCTGTTACAGTTAGTTTTGTTCAGGATGATGCTATTATTGCACCAGAAGTATGATGCAGTTCTCTTCTAAGACTGTAGCACATCTGGGGAAAGAAACCCACTGCAATCATTGATGCGACGCAAAACAAAAAAGAGTAGAATCTACGTATCTTACCCGCCTCCTTAAATTCGATTTGGAAGGTCTAAGTCCAATTTGGCTCTATAAACAAGAGAAAAAGGGTGAACTCAATACATTTGGTACTAGGAACAGTTTTCAGGCATGGCTATTTCAGGCAGAACTCTCAGTTCATTCCACATAAATATTCATAAAGGCTCTTACCTGTGTTTTGCTATCTACTAGAACAGATGGATGAAGTATTGTAGACAGTCACTGGTTGGAGACAGTATTTTTTCACAACAACAAGACGTCATGTGGCATCTTAAAGATTAACACACATATTCTGCCATAAGCTTTTGTGGCCACTATCCACTCCATTGGGTGTACGAGGACCCAGACAGTGTCTTGCATTTGATGTAGGGGATTATGCCCACAAAAGCTTGGAATAAATATGCTCATCTTTAAGATTCCAAAATGTACTCATTGTTAGTTTGGCAGCAGTCGACAATGAAACTAACCCTTTAGAAAATATTATCTTGAGGTAGCATGCAAATACATAAAAATCCTATAAAACCCACATCAATGTTACAGCTAATAGCAAAGTATACAGCAGAGACAATAATTACATAAAAGAACAGTCAACAACAGGATCATTTCCTTTTAGCCAGATCTAAAAACAAAACATTAAGAACAGCTTCAGTAGAACCATAACCTATACGCTTAAATAAAGGCAGTTTGAAACAAAAGCATTTTCAAGGCAGCCTGGAATGAATGAAAGCTAAATGCAACAAAAGCAGAATGTTACCAAGAGAAGCGTACATCACAGTTCGTCCTGAAAATAAATGGGGGGAAATAACAGAAGCAGGATCACACCAGATATGAGGACATTATATACTGCCTGGTATTGGTGATCAACAACCAATTCCGATAGTATAGAAGGCTGAAAGGTTCTGCAATAAAATCGCTCACAAAACCAAGACACGGATGGTTTTCTGCAATAAGGTGAGTCATAGAAAAGAAGTTACCTCACCTGGAAGAGTAACACTCATTGAGCTCTATTCATAATTGTTCTCTTGCAGAAAAAGCATGCTACAAGCTAATTCAATACAGTTTGGACATCAATAAGCGACTTCCACAGCACAGATTAATCTGGACCCAATTCAGGCAGCCAATAGCTCCCTTTAAATGGCAGGAGAACCCACAGCTGCCACCACCCTCTCCTGATGTATAAAAGTACTTACTGGCAGGAACGGCACTGGCAAGGCAAAGTGCAGTTAATTGTTGGGGGCAGTTGCATATATTTCAATTAACTTGACATAAGAAGCAATCAAATCTGTTTGAGTACATTTGTCTTAAACATGCAGGAGGAAACCTAACAGCTAAGGCACAGATAAGGGGGAATTAAAGTTCCACTGGAACAGCACTAAAAGCAGAGCCCCCCACAACCTCTGGCGCTGTTCCCGTCTCATCAGTTTCAGGGAAGGTGATAACTGTCCCTGGACTGCAAGCAGAGTGGATGGTACATAATGGAAAGCCATCACAACTGTTCCTTGCATAGAGAAACCTAAATTTGTCCGCTCTCTATATGCGGGGAGGTTTTTTGCACATGTTAATACTTGCTCCAAGTAAGCAAGCCTTAAGCGCAACGTTCCAGCCTTTAAGAATGTAAATGAAAAACACCAAAAGCCAGAAAATCACTTAATATCAGCTGATAAAGGAAAGGAACTGGGCTAAGGGAAAGCATGGGGTTGTCTGGGAAAAACCGAGGACCAGACTGAGATTCCAGATGGAACACATTTGGCTCACAGGGTTCAAGGCCACTGGAGCATAAAGTGGTGGTGGTTGCTACGAGGTCCCCAACAGTGAGGAAGAATCAGGATGGGCGATGTGTGAGCCCTTCCCAGCACAGCCTGTGGTGAAGTTCCTGGGAGTTCTGGGCCACAGTGCGTGAAGGGCCACAGGCTGCCGAGTCCGGGTGCTTCAGGCCCCCCATCACACCACCCAGGTGCTGGGAGCTGGCCCTCCATCTCCTGAGCAGTCCCCTGGGCTGTTCCTCCAGTGCGCGGGAAAAGCCCACACTCTACATGCAGTGCAGCAGCACCATAAGGGCCTTTTGGGAGGCTTGGGGTGCAGGCAGAGCTTAGAGGGAAGGGCTGCTTATGGGCCCCGACAGGAGTGAGAAAGCACCCAGAGAGTCTGCTGGGGGAGGTCCAGGCGAGAGAACATTTGCCATTTATTCCGGCGGACAGGAGATGCATGCGACAGGTGGACAGCCCCTGAAGGGACTACGAAGATGGGGGTCGGCCCAATATGCTTTTATGTATATAGTTTGGGGGAGGGGTGGGGGATCATGGCACAGTATGCTGGAGGCACTTTATGCATGCATTTATTAGACCTGACTAGATTTACAAGACACGAGAATAAAACAAAGCTGATCGAATGGGATTAAAACCACACAATACCAAAAGAACCTTCAGGACATTGTCATGACCGTCTTTCCCCCTGCAGTGGAGGGCAGGACACGTCCCAACGGAGCAACGCTCAGGGAGCCAAGATGTAGGGATGGATGCCAGGAAGTACTTTCTGATGGTCGGGACCCCTACAGTATGGAACGGGCTTCCACGGGAGGTGCTTGAGGCCCCATTGGTGAGGGTGTTCAAGGATAGGCTGGACATGCACATGGCAGGCATGTCATGAGTGGAGCCGGCTGGAGCTGGGGATCAGGCTTGATGGCCCGGGAGGCCCCTTCTGATTCACTCCGTTTCTATGTTCTATCTAAGAGTGTACTTCCAAAGGACAGGCAAGTATTAGCATCTCCGAGGCGCATGTGGGAGCCAACATGGATTCCTGATCTGATCTTACAGCGTCAGGCTTTTAGCAGCCATGTTATGGCAAAGCTTTTGCTCATTTAGTCCTGACAGCCCCAACAGAATCCTAAAAGTTACAGCCGTCTTCTCCACAGAGCTGACACCAATCTGCATGGGCAGAAAGTCTGCCTCAAATTAAATGTCCCCATATTTGCAGCCGCATCCTCCTCTGAAATAGGGGGTGGGATCCAGCCATTAAGCCTGAAATGAGCTGTCCTTGGCCCCAAAAATGCTTAATCCAGAGTACTCTCAGCAAAGTACAGTGAAGTAAAAATAAAGAGTCTAAGAGTAAGGTCATTCAACAGTGGCAAAAATAATGTAATTTAGACATATTATATGCTTCCTGGAGTTTGATCTTGAAAGAAAGCAGTACTCATATGTAAAATCGTGATTAGTTCTGTTACGTTCATCTGTTTCTATTTATAACTTGTCTTATTCACAAGGGCTCAGGGTGAGTAACAACATCTGCAGCATGGAATGTGGCAAACCATAAAATATGCATCACACTGCAACATAAAAATATTATGTATGGGGTTGAGAGATAAAAATATCTCTAAAACGTACGTTTACGATCAAATAATCAACATTTGCTCATTAGCTAACTATAGACTCTTCATAAATAATATATTAACCTAGGAATGCATTAAGAGGGAACTTTATGGTGAAGAAGCCCTTGGAATGACTGGTGGAGAACTGCCCTTTTGTCACAGAAAGATGAGTCAGCAAGAATGGCCTGTAGCTCACATTTCTTGGTCTGCTCAGAATCCACCTTTAGCCCTAGGATTTCTACATGTGAGCCTTCAAAAAGGCTGCAGTGCTGGATACTGGATAGGAAACACCGCCTTCGCCGAGTTCTTCTCCCTCCCCACTCCTGCAGGGTTCCCAGTGAATCTAAGCAACACAAGCATGAGCCCTGTTTGGTACTGATACTGTGTGGGAAGCAAGTCAATTATCAGCAATAGAGGATTGGGTGAAGAAAAGAATCCATTCCCTAGCTCATCTGCTCTCTTCTCCCATTATTGCTGGGTTTTGAACACCCAGGGCAATAGTTATTTCTGGCCTCAGACCCTCAGTGTCTATGCTATACAGGTAGGAAAAACAGACAAGAGGCAACCCCACCTCTGCTTGCACATACAAGCTGGAGAATAACCTTCATGTACACTGTACTGTCAGACTTGTGCCTTCAGTATGCAGGGCACAGAACAGGGGACCTCCCGTGAAGGCCACAACCTTAAGCCCTGCCTTTTGACAGGAATTCTGAGTGGATGTCCTCTGATGTTCTTATCAGCTTCAAGATTCTATAAACATGGATCTTTATACTTCTCCTGTTTCTCTACCTAACCTGGGTAGAGATGAAAACAACCTATTTAAAACATCATTATATCATCACAACCTAACTGTACAAGTTAAAGCTGCAAAATTCAAATTATGAGTGACATATTAGTTACTTTTCAGAGGATTACTATACCACTATTCATTTCAAGACATCCCAAAGCAGTTTAAAAGATAAAATCTTGGTAAAATACTACAGAGCCAATCACTGAAAGTGAAAACCCGGGGTAAAACAATGCAATCTCCTCGAAGGGATAGCTGGCCATGCTAGTGGTCAGGGAGCCATATGGGCAAACAGATGCAGGAGGAACAAATACTCAACACTAAAAGCTCACCTGATCCCAATTCTACATGGAGTATGGCACGAAGAGAGCACTCCTGAGGATGTGCAGAGCGCGGCGTCCTGCAGCTCCCACAGGGACCCCCCACGGTATCCAAACATGCCTCGGAGTACAGCCATAGTGCAGCCAAGACGCTATGGGCTTTGCCATAACAGGCGAACACAGCTGCCTTTCTGGAAATAAGGCGAACAATACAGGGCCCCCACTTCACCTACAGCTTTAATGCCTCTACTGGCTATATTTTTATAGAGATTGTAGTGCACATTAACACCGTTATTGATGCCCATATCTCTCTGCCCGTCCGATTACATTTTACACTGAACAGCGAGGCAACAATGAGACGGGGTTCATTTCGAAAATGGATTTTTCTCTTCCAGGGGCACTAGCTAATGAGGAGCGGTGGGGACGTCACGGGCTCGCTGGCACCTGCGATGGCGACGCACAGGTGCCGCGTCGCCACCCGCCCCCGGCCGCCGCCTACCTGCTTGCGCTTGTAGAGCTCCTTCCCGGGCATATCCGCGGCGTTTCTGCCGCCGCCTCTCCGCTGCCTGCCGTTACTTTAAGTTTTCCTCACTTTTTCCAGAGACCGGAAGTTGACTCAGGCATCCATAGCAACCGTCCGGAAGCGGCTTTTCTCCCGCCCCCATTGCCATAGAGATGGGCGGAGGCGGCGGCAAAGGCCGTCGGCCGGTGCTGGGACGATTCCATGTGTCTCCCCACCCCCTTTTGTCCCCCGAATGAACCAAAATGGAACGATCCTCATTCCCTGGGGAAACGGCTTGGCAAAGGGGACGAGGTCTTGTTGATGAATAATTCATAAGAAGGTGGGGCTAGGGCAGCGGGGGAGGAGCGGAAGCCGCGCGCGTAACCGGCCCGTTGCCGGGGCCCGGCTGCTGAATATTCAAAGAGGGGGCGGGGCGGCGGCCGGCGGCGCTGACGGCCGAGGAGACTCGCGAGCGGAAGGAAGCGGCGCGCTCGTGCCGGCCGGCCGGCCGCGCGTGCGCGCGCGGCGAGGGCGGGGCGAGGGCTGAGTCACCACGGCGGCAGAGGGAGCGGCGGCGCCCTCCTCCTTTCCGCGGCGCCCGGAGCCGGAGCCTCGCGGCGGCTCTGAGGGCATGAGGCAGGCGGCGGCGGCGGCGGCGGCGGGCGAGCGCCAGCGACACTGAGCGGGAGGCGCCTGCTCCCGCCGCGCGCTCCCTCCTCGCCCTCGCCCTCCTCCTCCTCCTCCTGCTCCTGCGCTGCGCGGCCTGGCGGCTGCCGACCCTCCGCCGGCACCATGATGGAGGAGATCGACCGCTTCCAAGTGCCCGCCGTGCGCGCCGAGATGCAGCCGCTGGTGAGCGAGGGGCCGGGCCGGGGCGGGCCGGCCTGCGCCTGCGGCGGCGGAACCCTGGCGGCGCTCGCTCGTGCCCGGCCGCCGCTTTCGAGGGGGCCGCGCCCTCAGCGCGGGTGCGCCGGGAGGCGTCGGGCGCCGCTGGGCGCGGAGGCCGCGGGCCGGCCGGGCGCCTCGGGGCGGGAGGAAGCCGCCGCCGCCGCCCGTGGTGCGGGGTCGCCCCAGCAGCGCCCCACCCCGCCGGCTGCGTCGCCGGGGAGGCGGGCTCCCTCGGCGCTGAAGGGCTTGCCGGGGGCGGTCCGAGGAGCCCCGGGCAGCCCCCCGAGGCCGGCTGCGGAGTGCGCCCGCCCGGCGGGAGCAGGGCGCCGAGCCGAGCGCCCCTCCCCGGCCGGGCACCTGCGGCCCCACCTCTGCGGCAGGCCGGGCTCCAGGCTCGGGCCGGGGAAGGCCGCGGCCGCCTCTCGGGGCGCTGCGAGCGGCTGCTCTGCCCCCGTCATGCCAGTGTCGGGGTGGCAGCTTTTCCCTCCAACAAGGGGAAGCTAGCGCTGAGCGCCTTCTCTCTGTTTCACCGCACTTGCTCTCCCCCTTTCATTAATCGGGCAGGATTTGGGCTCAGATCTGTTCGGCACCTTTCAAGGGGGCTTCCGGGGAATAAACCTGCTCGATTTGTAATAAATCCATCTCCCCCCCCCGCACCCCCCATGCACACACACAGTTGAGGGCTGAGATGTCGGATACCTGGTCGTTTCTAGGCCTTGGGGAGGAGCCTTTTCTTGGACAGCAGAGTTGGGCGGGGAGGGGGGGCTTGCATGGCTTGCAAAGGGACCGTCGCAACATTGCGCAGCTCTCCTCGGATGCAAGGCTGTGGCTGTTACGCTGCCATCAGGGCCTGCAGATTCTGGTGCTGTTCCTCCTGCCCTGTCCTGTGCACAGCAAGGTCAAGGTAGAGGCCATTTGACTCTTCTTGAGAAAGGAGTTTGAAGTCTCCTGTCCTTGGCTCCAAGGTATCTGAGGCTGAAGATGGCCCTTTTCTCAGGACTGAAGGGGAACCTTGCCCCCGAAGCTGGAGTGGTCTTAGGCATCTTGAAACATGAGCCTAACGAGGGGGAGTGCGGGCCATCTTCTGACTAGGTCAGGAATTCACAAGCTGTACTACGCGAAGAGGGCTGGAACTGGAGGTGAGTTTTGTGGGGACAAGAATGCCTCTCCCGTTGGCATCTGTTTTTCTGTGACAGGCAGGCTGCTTGCTCTCGGTTTGTTGGGTGCTGCTTCTGTGCAAGCTCCTTTTTCCCCAAGGACCCTGCCCCAGCCAGCAGCCCTCTTTGTAGAATCGCTATTTAATCAGTTTACTCATTCATTCATTTTCATGCTACCCCAGTAGCCTGAAGGCCGTCTGGGCAGTTAACAAAAATTGTAAAACAGCGTAAGTTTAAAACACCTTGTGCTTTGTTGTGATGTTCTGTGAGAATATGCTCTGGGGATCCGCTTGCCCCAAGTCCCCGTTTAGCATCAGGAGGTCTCTGGTACTGCTGGAAAAAGAAAATGAGGGGAACATGACTGGATGTTTTGGATCCTTGTGTAGCTGGGTGATGACGTAATCTTTTTGTAAGCATGTACCGAAGGAGGATAAATATTGCATGTGGGCAGCATCTACAGGCAGTAGGAGAAAGAGCAGATGCTACGGCGCTTGCCTGCATGCCCTTGCGGCACCAAGCTGCGTTCAGAATCCCAGCCGTGCTGGGAGTTGCTCCGGACCACCCCTGCCCCTAAAGGGAGTAGCCGTGTGCTTGGCCAGTGCTGAAAGGAGGGGAGGCCGTTGTCCTTTCAAAGCTCTTTTTCCTTGCCTGCTGTGACGTGTGAAAGCGCACAACTGTTTACCAGGTTGCTGTCCCTCAAAATGGTTCTGAAACGAGGCGAACACTTTGCAAAGGTGCGGCACGCCAGGGTACTGTAAGTGGAGCAAATACGTATCTACCCAGGCACCTCCCAATCAGTGGTTGACTCCCTTGCGAGGTGGATGACGGAAGCGGGGTCGTTCACTCCCAAAAGCCAAATTGACTCCGACATTTCATTGTTTCTTGCTGCCAGCGCAGTGTGCCAGTGACCAGCCTTGCAGTGTATCTCCCTCGCTCCACCCAATTTCTTTTTGGGGGGTTAATTTTTCCCCCTGATTCACGGGTATTGGTATGCATGTTTTAGATCAAAGCTGTTTATATGGCTGAAATTATATATAAAATTATATATGGGTACTCATCTCCGCTTTCTAAGCCTCTGGGTTGTTTCTGACTTTCCCCTGTACTTTTCTCATTGTGTGTACATGTAACACCAATCATCTCATTTTCAGATCAGCTGATTTCTGTCATCTTTCCAGTAGCTTGTTAACACAAATTTGACATACAGGAAGAAGTTTATGAGCCATTTGCTTTAGGTCTCCTTTCACTTCGCATAGAATGTGCCTTAACTTGTGGTGCTGTTACATCTTGAGGAATCGGAAATATTCCCTGTTCCTTTATTAGTAACTATTGTTGTTATGTGTCATCGAGTTGTCTCTGCTTCATGGTGACCCCTATGAATGAGAGCCCTCCGAAATGCTCTATCCGTGACAGCCCTGCTTAGCTGGTCTAAATTCGAGACTGGGCCTTCCTTTATGGAATCTGTCCATCTATTATTGGATTTTCCTTTTCTTCTTTTGCCTTTGACTTTCCCTAGTATGATCGTCTTCTTCAAAGAGTCCTGCCTTCTAACAACTAGGCTTACCATATGTCAATTTATTGGCCGTTCCCCATATGCCATTTTGGATGCACCACTTTCCTTTTTCTATTACTTGGTAGAAAGCTAAGCTTTCTTCTGCGTAAACAGTAGTAAAAGTTAAATGGATATTCAGTGTGTTTTGGCCTGCACAAGCCTCCAGATTTATGTTTGTCATTTTAGTTCTGTGCTCTTCTTCCCTTTCCCAAATGTTTCAGCCTCACAGTACTTAATCTCAGAGGAATCTTCATGGCTACTGGAGAGCTCGTACTTTGTTCAGACATTTAAAATTTGCTTTTGTCTGTGTGCTTCACCGTAACGAGGAAAAGCTGTCCTTCTGTAATGTCCCGAGTTTTTCAAATCCCTGTTAGATTACGATATGTAGAGCTTCCCTTGGCAGTGGCAAGTCCAACATTTTGGCTGGCACTTCCAGGTTGGTTCATGTCACTCCTCCCCTATCTGAACAGGGCTGCGTCGGTTGACAGATGGCTTTTTGGCCTGATACTTGCCTTCACAGATGTAAATGACCCTGGGCCCAAGTGCATGAAAGCGCTCCTCTTTTTCTATGAGCCTGCCTCTGCCTTAACGTCCTTCATTAGCTCCTTGCACTCTCCTTTCCTGATTGGAAGTATGCTATATAAGCAGGATTTATTTATTTATTAAAAAGATTTCTATGCCGCCCCTTGCCAACTAGCCTCGGGGCGGCTCACAGCAGGTCCATACAAAACGAAATACAACATAAAATTAAAACACAAATCGACCTACCGATTACAAGTTAAAGACTAAAATTGGCCCATCTCATAGTCCCACTTAAAACTAACAAAACTAAAATTCACAACAAACTAATAAATTAATAAAATTAATAAATTAATAAATTAATTAAAATATTTCTTAAATAAAAAGGTCTTTGCCTGGCGCCGAAAAGCAAATAATGACGGCACCAGGCGAGCCTCTCTGGGGAGCAGATTCCATAAGTGGGGTGCCACCGCAGAGAAGGACCTCCTCCGGGTACTCACCCTCTTCACCTCCTTCACAGAGGGCTCCCGGAGGAGAGCATCTGCTGCCGATCGTAAGGGGCGGGAGGGCATATACGGTCACAGGCGCTCCTTTAGGTAACCTCTTTAGACTGAGAGGGCTTCCTTTGTGGTGGCACCCTGACCTTGCAGAACTCCCTGGAAAGCTATGCAGGGCATTCTGTTAACATTCTTTAAGGACATTAAGATATGTCTTTTAACCTAGGAGAGTCTGCATTTGCAGTTGAGACTGTAATTAATTTTTTTTCTGTTGTCTCTTGGTATGGTTGTTGGTTGTACCTTACTTGGTTTTAATTGAATGGCTTCGAGAATGACATGTGATGAAGGAAGCATAGAATTATTATTAGGTATCATTGGTATCATATTTTATAAATATGATACCTATCATATTTATCATATTTTATAAAATTATAAAAGGCATCATATTTTACCTAATTTCAAATTAGTTTAATTGTATTGAGATTTTTAGTAAGTGTACAAGAATTATTTTAACAAATAAATTCTTGCCAGTTCAAATAAAGTATCAGTTGTCATATCCTCCACAAACACAATCATAATAGTTATCTGCATGCTCTCCTTAGACATTCGGCTTGTGAATTGTTTCTGGTGGTTGCAGTATTGGTTTAGATAGCATATTCTACTAACCTGAGACTTGCACATTCAGCTCACCACTAGACTATGATTTTGACTTCTGGGTGAAAGAGGGATGCTTATGCACATCCCCGATCTCCTGATGCAGCTCTGGCAGGTGGCTTTACTAGAATCATTTGCTTGATTATGATTATGAAAATGAAAGCAGCAGTTATGTTGCTGACGCATTCAGAATGAATCGTGAAAATGTTCGTAATGCTGTGGCTCGTATTAGTCAAATGGCAGTATCTAAGTCATTGGATGAATTAAGCAAGTGTTGGCCAAAGCTTGATTGCCTGAGGTAAAACCAGTCCTCCAGAGACTCCAGCATCTCCAGAAGCATGGTACATTGGCCACAGAGCAACATTTTTATGGAACCCCCTAATGACAATGCATGGGCAGGGCCATATGGAAGCAAGGGTACACACAGTTGCCCAGTTGCTCGCTATGTGATTTGGCTATGTGCAAAGTGGCTTTTTCCCTTAGTGAATGTTTGTTTAAACTTCAGGTGTGTTGCCAAGTCTTTTATTATTCCTTTTATTTGTTTATTATTAAACTTATATCCTGCTGTATTGATCCAAGGGCCCTCTAAGCTGATTACAATGAGATAAAAACACAGTATAGCAATAAAAGCAATCGATTGAAACACACAACAGTAGACAAAAGAACAATAAAATAAAATAGTACACAGTTGAGGGATAATAATTTATAATAGTGTAGATTAAAACAGCGATATCACTAAAATTATCAAAATAAAATTAGTTATTAAAATGCCTAGAAAATAAAGTTGTTTTCACCTGGCACCAAAAAGATTGTAATGAGGGTGCCAGCTATACGATACCAACTTTACCTTTAAAAGGTATCATATTTTACCTATTTTCAAATTATTTCAATTGTACTGAGATTTTTAGTAAGTTTACAAGCCCCTTTGAATTTATTTATAAAGAGAAGTTGTATAGAACTTTTGGAGTGTAATGAATAAAAAGCAGGAGAGAGGAAGAAATAGTCCCAGAAAATAGTGACACAGGTGTCGGGGAGTGGGAAGTGTGGAATGTTCCACTGAGCAGAAAAGCTTTGGCATCTGCCTGCTAGAAGCCTCGTTCTTGAATGTCTGTGCAAGACTCAAAACAAAAGGAGTTTGAACAGACATTCTTGAAATTATTTGCTCCTAAAAGCAGGAGAACTTGTGACACAGTTTTTTGTGGAGGACAGAGTCTGTTGGTGTATCTATTAATGGAAACCTTGCTTCTTTTACTTTCTACTCTTTCTCTTTAGCTGCTGGAAACTGGCATTTCAATCTCTTGTGAAGAACCTGTGATTCACACGACCCCCAACCTCTGAAAGCATACGCAGGGATGAATTTTTAATATTAGTGCAAAGCGCAAATCCAACCAAAGCTCCAAGTCAGCCCACATTGGCTGAGAGATAATCACTGTTGCCTGCCCAAAATTTACAGTTTCTTCATGTGACTAACACCTCCTCTACTCACTGCTTTGTATGCATAAAGTGTGTTTGTGCAGATTTTCTCCTCCAGCAAGCAGGACTTTTTTTCAACTCCAGAGCTCATTATCAGAAATTCCTTTTGTAAGCAAGGGCTAGCAGAAGACTCTGCCCCCCCCCCCACAAAACAGGCAACATCCCGAGGGAGGGATGCAGAATGGCAGAAGCAGTACTTGATGTTTATATGCAGATTCTTACAGAGGGGAAGGAAGGCCTGTCGGTGCAGCAAGCCAGCCTCTGCGACCCCTCAGACTACTCCGAATCTTCCCCTTGCACACTGAACAGACTTCATTGCCTGGCGCTTGCTTGGGGTTTGGTAACAAGGCATCAAGGTGCTCTCCTGTGCAAGTTTGCACAGAAAAGAGACCTGCAGCTGTCTGGGACATGGAGCTGTGGACCTTTTTCTGTCTGGACATGCTTAGGATCGCGTCCTTAATCGTTTGCCAGCTCCTCTAGCCTCATCTTCACCCTTCTCCCATGCAGCTGGAGGAGAAATGTCTCCACTTGATCTGCAAAGGAGGCACTAGCGGGTGCAGTTTGGAGTTCCGTGCCCACTTGAGTAAGCCTGAGTGCAGTGGGACTTCTGAGTAAGCATGTGCAGGATCGGCCTCCTAATCCCCTTCCCCTCATTTCACTTACATTGCGCTGAATTGATGACTGTACACCGGAATCGGGGCATCTGCCCTGGCATTTCAAGAGCTCAGTACTTCTATCAAAGTAGTGGGGTTTGGACTGCCTGTTTGTTAGTTACTGACAGATTGTGTGGCATCACCCCCCTCCCGACACACACATACACACACACACACACGTGCGCACCTGGCAGGAAAATAAGAAATGGCATAGCCTTAGAATGAGGGACGACCTGATACTTGCTGTTCGTTTCCTTCACCAATGCACTCTTGTGGTGAAGCACGATGTGGCAAGACCTTTCTGTGTCTGATCAGATCCTGCCTTTCCGTTCCTCTTAAGTGAATAGGTGAAACAGTTAACCGTGGCTTGACTGCAGGTATGCCTTCAGGTACTCTGAAGCCCCAGAATAATTAAAATGGTTCCAGCTTCCAGGAGCTCATGACCATTTTGCATGGGAAGGAGATGTTGCAGGCTGGGATCTCAGAGTGATTGGGCAGAACAGGAGAGCACTCTAGGGGCGCAGGAAAGCCACCTGCCCTGCATAGACAATAATGCGATTTGCTAAATATACACCTAGGTGAAACTCCCGTGCACCAGAGGTGCTCTGACCACCTCGTTGGTGCTCTTTGAACAGGCCTGAAAGTCATCCTTGTTCTGTTTTTAACTTTTGATGTTGGTCCGCTTTGTTAAATTGCTGCTGCTTAAGATAGGTTTAAAAAATCGATTTAGGGTTGGACTCGGATTTAGTCACATTTAGACCCATTGAAATCAGTGGGACTGAAATTACGGGACTGAAAGTACCAGCAAACAACTGGTGCTGCTGTATTTAATACTGTATTTATTATGCTTTAAATTTATGTGTTACTTTTCTATGCGGTCCAGTAGTTTGTGTCACGGTCTCGAGAGCACCCCCTTCGTTGGGCAAAGTGTACTCCTTTCCCAGAGAGTTGAAATAGAATTCACCTCAATTGGTTGCTTTCGCAATGCTTATTTCAGGGCAGGATTGTGTCTATTGCGGACGAGCCTTTTTCACATTGTACTGTCTTTAGGTTATTTTTGATGGTGGCATTTGCCAGTTACAGCTTGCGTTGATTTTATGTGGTTTGAGGGCTTCAGTGATGTATTTCTATATGCGCAAGTCACATAGAAACTGCTTTTTGCTATGGGAAGCAATTCATAAATTAATAAAGATGATTATGCTGATAAACATTGTACACCACTTTTAGAAGACCTGTGTCCTTGAAAGACAATATGAAAATACTGGAATAAATAATGAAAACAGTGTTGCTTACGCTGATAATGAGGAAAAGAGAATGGGTCCTTTCTTCTCTAACTTGAGCACATCAGCTTGCCCTGCAAGTTCACACCAAGCCCCCTGCCTCCCGTTGAAACATGTGGCTTGCTGCATGCTAAGAAATCAGATGTCGCACTGGAACGCCATCCATTGCCTTGTGCTGACAGTGTGGGAGAGCTCATGCGTGTTCCCACCCACACTAAGGTGTTCTTCACGCCGCAGGGCATAACTCCCCCACACTCCGGGTTGTGTCCAAAGAGGCGTGCTTTCTTCCTCCAAAGAATGGAGTGTTTTACATGCAATCCACTGTGCTTAGTGGCTGAGCAGAATATATGAAAACGCCTCCCCTCACAGCTTTTGTAAAGTGAACAAGCAAGGAGCATCCAGGAAGCAGGTCAGGCAGTAAGACCCTTAGGACAGGGTTCTGCCTGTTTGTCTTACATAGCTCTGTACATTGATTTTGTGATACAACAGTAAAAGCGAAATCCTTAATTTCTGCTTGGTCGCAGCCTGTGTGAACTTTACAAGTTGCCAGGCCTTTTGTGGCTGGGACTGCTGCCAACTCAGAAGCAAAACAGCAACAATAACAACTGCGAAAAACAGCAAAGATGTTAATTGCAGTTAAACAGAGAACAATTAATTGTGTTAAGGACTGAGAGAGCAAGGTAACTTCACCTGGTATGTAAAACTTAAATTATGGTGCTGGGAAAGTATGTCCATGAGAACATGAGGCCGCTTGGCGTGATCCCGCACAAGTCTAGTCCAGTTTCTGTTCCCACAGTGGCCAACTAGACCTCTCAGTAGGAAGCTTGCAAGCAGAGCATGATTACAATATTAGTCTCTTATTCGTGTTCCCCAGCACCTGGGATTCAAAGGCCTGCAACTTCTGCTATTGCAGGTGCTGCATGGCTATCATAACTCGAGCCCATTGAAAACATGCTTCCCCAGTTGCAAGGCCTTCTTCTCAGACCTGTTTGCCTGACCTCAAATAATGGGGATAAAGACAAGGGCCTTGGAAGAGTATCAGAGTCCTTTTGTAGGATAAGGCAACCCTTGTCCTTTCTATAGGGAAGAAATTGCTGCTTTCCTTGATGCTTTTCTTTTGCCAACTTGAAAACAAATGCATTGCCTATCTTTTAGTTTTTTTACCCAAAGTTGATAACTATTCTGCCCTTTGCTTTTTATCCTTTATTTTGGGTCTGTAAGATGCCTACAGCCAAAATGCATTCAATTGAAACCTTTCATGACTTTACCTTCCAGTAGTTTTTCTCCCATCCTTGGTTGCCAAAAATGTATTCCATCTGAAATGTCGGCTTTCCTCCACTATTTTAACCTTCTTCAAATAAACTCTGAGAAGCCAGGACACTTATATTGTTAAGCACTTCAGAACATACATTCTTGCAATCCGAGTGGACAAGGGGAGGGAATATGGTCCCAGAGAGACCACGGGATATCTCCATGGGAGAATAAGCTAATAAGACCCCCAAAAGTAGGCGTAAGACCTTTTACCTAGGTGCCACCTCCTGCTGATTAAGTTAGGTGCATGCAGATCTCTGGAATTTGAGGCTTCACTGTTCTGGGAGGGCACCTCTTTTCTGCTTTCAAAGCTGCTTAAGCCCACATGTAGGTGTTCTAACCCCCTTCCTCCAAGTCACTGTTCTGTACCACTGCTGCTACCTACCTACTGTGGAAAAAAGGGCTCCAGGGCTCTATGGAAGCATAACTTGCCAGATGGTTTGTGCTGAACACTGAATTAAAAAAATATTTCCAGCTGCCTCCATCATTTGGTTGATGCCTCTTAGACTATCTGTCCCATCCTTATACCCCAGTGGAATGCTAGGAATGGTAAGACCTATTCAGTGAGATAGGAGGACCCGGCATGAACAGGGTTGCCTGAAGCTACATTTATCAGTCAGGTACTTTCCCATGGACTAGAAGTCTTTCTGGAAGTCTTAAAGCATTCACTGTTGTGACATTTTTCCTACCTCTTCACTGTAGAAAGTTGGAAGGGCTTTCTTAGGTTGAATGTGTTGTTGGAAATGTGATAATATGGCATCCAGAACATAGGTTGGAGGCATGTAACTGTCCTGCAGCAGCAGGGAGTTGGACTCGATGGCCTTCATGGTCCCTTCCAACTCTACTATTCTATGATCTAACATGCTCTTTAAACCTTAAAGAGGAGAATATCTGTATAGTAGGCAATAGCATGAAATAGTTTTTACAATAACTAACTAAACAGAAAGTTCTAAGATAATAGCTGACATATCCCTTAATAAGCAGGATAAAGGAGTGCCATTTGAAAAGCATCTGAACTGCTGTTTGTAGTCACTGTGGAAGACAGTAGAGCTCACTAGGACGGAGCAAAAAGAACTACCAAGCTTTTCTGCTCTTCCTGGAAATGGACAAAGAGCCTCACGCAGGATGAACTCCCTCTGCCTCCACTGTCTAACCATGAGCTGACTCCTTAAACCAAATTTCTAAAACCTAAGACTTCAAAACCACAGTTAGTTGTTTAAGATTCCCAAACAGAGTGTTTATCCTTTCCTTGACCAGTGCATTACATTGGTGTAATGCCCCATTTTTCAACATTCTGTAGGCCAAGAATAGGCAACATGGTGCCTTCCACATCTTTTATTTATTATTGATTTATTTGATTTGTATGCCACCCAACTAGCCATAGGCTTTCTGGGCAGCCAACATACAATCAAAGAATAAAATACAACAATACAAAAAGACAAAGATGTCAATAATTAATAATTTTAAAATAAGTGATAGCAATAAAAATATATAAAATAAATACTTAAAACTTAATAAACAGAGAGAAGCAATAATCCAGTAAAGCGTATCATTAACTATAAAATAAAAACTCCAAGTTTACAGTTAAAATGGTAGCAACAGCAAATTTAAAAAAAGCCCTTTGAATTATACCCTGCATCAGTCCGACCCAGCACGGGCAATGCTCTGGGAGTATATTATCCAAAATCTCTGAAAGCCACCAATTAGCCTATCGCTGCTGACTGTGCAAAGTGAGAAGCAGACAGAAAGAGGAATAATTTGACTGCTGTCAACATTAATCCGTAGACTCTGTCACTTTCTTCTAAATGACTTGGTATTAGAATATTGTGGATGCGCACACTGAGCATCAAATTGTGTCCTCGGCACCTCTGCCCGAATGAGGGTGGAA
This sequence comes from Varanus salvator macromaculatus, assembly GCA_023646645.1. Classification (NCBI taxonomy): domain Eukaryota; kingdom Metazoa; phylum Chordata; class Lepidosauria; order Squamata; family Varanidae; genus Varanus; species Varanus salvator. The sequence goes on along the minus strand of JAIXND010000827.1, from coordinate 862,835 downwards.
CTCAGAAGGTCACTTCCAGCATCTTGGGAACTTCTGGAGCATTCAAGGAGCTCACCTGCTAGGTTTCCTTGTCCTTGAGGGCCAGCACAGTGCCAAAGACAAAATCGCACCCTTGTCCCCCAAAATGGTTTCTCTTGTGAATCACGCAAAACTGCATTGGAGAGGCACACTGCATGCTCCTGTGTGATGGATGCAGGAGGGGCTCACACTTGCTCTTGTTGTGGGTTTTTGTGCTCCAGTTGAGAAGGTGCCGCGTGTTCCTCAGCGCAGCCTTCTCAGGTTCCATTCAGTGCGTTGTCAGCGGGTAGAACAAGAAGACAGCTAGCGCTTTGATTCCTGAGATTGCTGCAGGTATTAGAAAGCCTCCAGTGACCCAGGACGGGCTTGTGTGTTGCCAGTTGGTGTTCTCGGCAGTCAGCTACTCATTTTGTGAGCCGTGGTCACCATGGGCAGACGTTTCTTCCACTTCAGGAGTATAGCCCTTCCTGTACCTTTGCTTGCCAGCATGGTCTGTGTGCCCACATGCTACAGATCAGTGGGACTTGTTTTCTGGTAGAAGTGGATATGTCTGCAATAGTGGAACGGAATGAATTGGTGTGTCCCCCTTCAACAAATGTGTGACGTGAAAGGGAGGCAAGGTTCAGTTTGAGTACTGGATACATGCACACTTGCGTACTCCTAAGACTGAATCTGAATTTCCAAGAATTAAGAGGACTACATTTTCCCTGTGTAGTAAGGCAGGATTGCATGCCTGGTGTACCCCTGTTTTATCTTCAGTGCATTCTTGTGAGGTGGCTCAAACTGAGCAACATTAAGCAGTAGAGTAGAGATTTCAGCCTGGCTGTTCACAGTTGTGATTCAGCTCTTTGGACCAAAGTAATCTATTTAGACAGCCCTTTATCCTGAGTTTATTTAAAACTTTTATATGCCATCCCTTATGCATGACATAAGTTTAGGGTAAGGACTGTGTCCTAGAAGGCAGCCTGTGAATACTGTTACACACAAATAAATCACAATCTAGTATCATTATAAGTGGTAACTGAAGAATGATCCGTTCTTGGCTCTCCCTTATCATTGATTCATCTTCCGTTGTATTTCAGCCCAGTTGTGTGTCCATCTGCTCTTTGGGCTTCTTCAGTTGCTGGCTCTTGATTGAGGCGTGGTCATGGCTGCTCCATTGTCCTCCATGGTACTTCTGTGGCGATTAACAATGGTAAAATATTGCACAGCAGCCCCTTAGCACTGGAGAATCCTAGCTGGCCCGTGCACCGTAAGCACATCTCTGGCTCAACAGAGTTTCTTTTGTTTGTCCGTTCATAGAATAGTAGGGTTGGAAGGAGCCAAGAAGACCATTGGTCACCATCCCACACAGACGACTGTCCAGTTTTCCCTTTCGTCTGTAGTGTGGGAGAACCCGCAGCCTCTCCGGAGATGGAAAAGTCAGACATGGTTGGACTTGGGTCTCTTACACTGATTTAAAGCACAAGCTTCAAGCTGTGAGGCTGACTCGAATAAATCGATTCCAGCTGGTAGGTGGTCAGTGAAGGTAAAGAAGCAGGCTCCTTTTATCTTAGAAAAGAGAGGCTCTTGTTTGTTTATATCAATAATGACTGCTAGCTATCATTCACTGGTGAGGAAACTTGCTTCAGGCGTCCTTGTGGGAAGATAGCAGCAGAACAGATGAAGGAGGAATTGCTGATGGCAAACAAATTCTAAAATTCAGAACAATGGCTGGCGGCTGGCCAGAGGCTAAACTTCTAAGGAAACAAATTACGATCTTCCTGGGCAGGGCAAAGTTTGACTTGCAAGCAGGAAACAGTGGAAGATTTCCCCAGTCCGTGGCTTTCCCTGTGGAAGGATCTTCAGGGGGCTGGAGAGGCGCCCTCTAATGGGTCTTGCGCAGTGGCGGCACGTGCTCAAGGCAGCCTGTTTGCACCAAAGCAGGAGAAGTCATGCCAGCTAGTGATCCCAGATGACCCAAAGTGCCAGGAGGGCATCATGCATGTCTGATGAAAATGCTTCATCGTAAACAAAACAGAGTGGTATCCGCACAAGCTTCAAGGGGGAACCCTGGAAGAAGATGTCATGAGTGCTTTTGCATTTCCGGAGTGCTTCACATGAGTGCCCAACCATCCTTAAAGAGCAGCTTGTAAAACAGGATAGTCCTATTGCATTTAGAGTGCAGGATTGCTAAGAATATTGTGGCTGGTCTAAGGTCAGCTAATAGAGTTGCAGCTTGAGGGTTAAGTTTCTAGCTCATGCTTCTGACTATTCCATCAGTTTTGTTCAAGCTGTTGTCCTCCAGATGTGTTGAACGGCAGTTCCCATCATTCTGTGGTGGGAGTTTCAGTCCGTGCACATCAAATTGGGGAGCTGCACTACATTAACATCTCTCTTATTCTTGCTTTTGAGCATAAGCCATCATTTTTGTTTCAGAGGCACCGGTGAGGAGGTATTCTGCTACAACAGATTACCTTCCAGTAATCTCTAAAATGAAACCCCAGCTTTAAGTAGAGGCCAATGGGCACAGAACTAGCAGTGACTGATCAAGAAAGGGATCTTGGGGCTGTGGTGGCCAGCTCAGCGAGAGTGCCCATGCTGTGCATGGCTACTGTGAAGACGTTTTTCTTCCTCTCCCATAACACTAGAATCCAGAGTCGTGCCATAAAGCTGATCAGTGGGAGATGAAGGAGAGAGAAGTGGAAGCACTTCTTCGTACAGAACATAGTTGAACATGGAATCCACTGCCACAAGAAGTAGTGATGACTGCCTGTTTGCACAGTTTAAAAGGAGATAAGACACATTCATGGAGGAGAAGGCTGTCCGTGCCACTAGCCTTGCTGACCATGTGCTAATTCTGTTATCTGAGGCAATATGCCTGCATGCACTGACTGCTGAAGAGCTTGGACAGGTGGAACTTTTGCTTCTTGCTTGAGGGATCCTTTTGGCAGTTGGTTTGTCACCATGTGAATGGAGTGCTGGACTGGATGGACCATTGGTGTAACCCAGTATGACTTTTCCAATGTTCTTAATTTGCAGAATTTCAGTGACTAAAATCTGTATTCTGTCAAGTGGAACTGATCAGTGGGAATTGAAATGGCCCCTTGATGCCAGTTGAAAGGCTTTCTGTAGACTCCCTTTGAGGAAGATCTGCTTCAAACATGCTTGTCCTTTAGTAAGAAATTCCGTGGAGCATGTGATCTGGAGAGGTACATGTGCACAAGAACTAACCAGCAGTAGTAACCCTTAATGTGCTCTAACTATTCCATATCCTCAATCAGGGTGGATTCTTCTCCCCTTTCAGTGTAGCTAAAGAGACTCTCATTTGTGCTAGTGACTTTACACAAAGAGGTTAGCCTGATTTTGCTAACATGATTAATGTAAGCTTAACTAAAAACCCATTTTCCTGGTCTTAAGTTCCGGGTGAATTGAGCATCTTGGTGAATGGTGTTTGTGCCACTTCACATTTGCAGCTTTCAGTGGAAATGTATCCTGAGAAGTTGAGATACTTCCCTGGTGGTATTCGACTATCACTGTTTCTGATATCAGATTGGGTTCACTTGTTCTTTGGCTCAGGTGCCAACCAGTTTGCTCTTTGTCCTTTGCCGAGGGGCACTGCTGACAGACATGGTGCATTGAAATAAAGCAGCGAACAAATCCCTGAGGACGTGGCAGGTGTTGGTAATTCCTGAAATGGTGTTGCCGGAGCGGATGTGGAGAGAGAGCTCTCCTCTGGGTTTGTGGAAGGGTTGGCAGCTGGGCTTGTGGCTCTTGCTCTGTGGCCTTTTGTGGCTGTAGCTTAGCAGGCTGCCTGCAAACCCAGACCAGCCTCCCGCCAAAGGTATGTGACAGGGAGTGTCATTACCTGGTCTCTGTGGTAGACCTTCGACACACTGGAGCGGTTTTACCTGTGGGTTATAGGTGACATGCCGCGTCCTGTCGCTTGCTTTTCAGGGGCTGCTGCAGATGTGGCTTTTCTTATGCCATCAACCTGCCCCATTCACACATTTTTATGGGAGGTCTAGATAGTGTCATCTTCTGTTTATAACCCTCCTGTCCCCCCCCCCCATCAATTCCAGCTTTCTGTGTAAAAGCACTTCAGCAGGAAGAGATGGAATAGTTGCCCTGAACCTTTTAATAGTAACCCTAGAAGACCTCAGTCTAAAACCACCCGTGCTCTGACCTGGTTACCAGCCTGACCTCGCTGATCTGCCATTTCCCAACATTGGATGGCTACAGCAGCAGCAGCAGCAGCCACAGCAGTGACACTGGGAACTTAGAAATCCCTGATGGCAATCCTTAGGGATTGTTAAATTGTGAGACTTGGCCGTAGATGGTAGATTTTGTTATGAGTCTGTATGGAAACTGAAAGCCAACAGATAAGTATCCAATAAAACCTATAAATCCTACTTCATGCATCAGATAACATATACTGTCGTCCATGAAAACTGACGACATGATGCATTTATTTTTAAAGTACCACAGAACTTCATTTATGCTAATGTATCTGGAATATTTGTACAATATAAAATGCTTGGATTTGTTGTTCATGATAGTGAAGACCTTGTGAAAGGACTCCCTAGTGGTTATACCGAACCTAGAAATATTTCCTGTGGAATCAAAGGTTTTGAAGGGGTCAGAGAGGAAAATCCTCTCCAACCCAAATTAATACGGCTTTCGGGGTTGGAAGAGAGTTTTGAGGACATCTGGCCCAGCTTTGATTAATACAGAGTGTGCCATGAGCTAATCAAGCAGTGGTCTGTGCAGAATGTACTGTAATCCACTTAGAGGGCCCTTGGGCCAATTTATTGACATCTAAGTTTCATAAATAAATAAGCAAGCAAGCTGTGCAATGCAGGTTACAGCAGCAGGGTCTGCCGCTCCTGAAGCAGGCAGTTCCAGGGTTGACCTGGAGTTACCATTGCGAAGTGCCTTCTAAAGGTTGCCCCAAACTTGTGCCCCTGCAGGTTCCACCCGTTGGTTGTATCCTTGATCTCCAGGTTGCGCCACATTCTGCATGACGGCGCCCCATTCATTCCCAGATCGCCACGGTGCCCCCCCCCCCCCGGTGACTTCTCTCTCCTGCACTAAGCGTGCACTGCTGTTCCAGCCTTTCCCTGGGGAGGCCAGAATGACTGTCACTACTTTAATAATTTCATTTCTGTATTGTTTAAGAGCCAAAGCTCTCTGGGTGTTTTACAATTAAAATCGTAAGCTGCAGCATAGGATATGCCGTACAAATTTAAGACTACATTATACGATAGAGGTAAAAGCCAAGGTAGAACCTAGCAGCAGTACAAAGAATAAAATACAGTAATACCACCAAAGTTTTGCGCCCACCAAAGTTCCTCGGTGAGCAATAAGCTCTGTTTTGGCTTTTATTTTGTGAGCGGGCCACCTCCAGACATTTTGTGGCCTGAGGCTGCATGTCAACTGGTGTGTCTATCACAGTTTCACTCTGCCTAATAATAGGGCCAGCCGTGATTTGGGGAGAAAGAAGAGAGGTCAGCCAAGATCCTGTGAAGTGATGCATCACCTCCCAGTGGGGAAGGTAGAGCACCTCACTTCATGAGGTGTTTAACTGCCATGGTCTTTGTGAGAGGAAGAGTAGACCTTTAGACTTGTTTTTCCCCTGGACTTTGCTTTTCTCTGCCTTTGTGTATATTCAATTAGTGTTGTTTTTATTTCTGTAGCACCCCATAGCCAAAGCTTTCTCAGCAGATTACAATGATTCATGAAAACAAGGCAATCAAATGGTTTGTTCCATGTTTGAAATTCAATGGCTGACTTCCCTCCCTCTAAAGAAAGCTGCAAAAATGGCTGGTAAACATGGGAGAATTTCCAAGTCATGCAAATTTCCATGAGTGCAGGATTACAAGCACACAATAAATGTTCAGTAGAGAAACCCTAAGTGAAGCTGTGGTTGTGCCAATAAAATAAGCTGAAAGATTTTTGTTGTTGATGATGATTCCTCTCCTCCGTCAGAAAGGAGCATCTTGTGAAATCTGCATCCGCCCGATAGACAACGGGGATGGCGTCCATTTTGTACAGCCAAATATTCGCATGCCACTTGATCAGCACTCCCCCTCTAATGAGGGTAAGCTAGGAGTGAAATTTCCCTGAAATTTCAAAGTGACTGCTGACCCTTCTCTTTGAATGCCAGCAGATAAGAAAAGGCAAATTGAATTTGGCTTGTATGGTAGCTTCAAAGGGCTCCTCTCTGTTCAGGAAACTGCTGTTGGTTGCTTAATAGCAGACAGCCTGGATTTTCCATGATGAAAACTGTTTTCCCTTTAGAATCCTATTTCCTTTCGAGAAAAACAAAAAATGCAAGCTTTCAGACTTCTTTAAAAATCACATGTCCTTTTGCTAATACATATTGACTAAGGTATTCACTCAGGTTTCCCATTTTGATTGACTAAAGAAAATATTTATTGCAATCCTATATATGAATAGTGAGCTCATTCTTTGAATACAGGTCCTTTTCTAACCAAAACGGCATGAGCCATGCACAAGATGAGCAAAACTAGTGGAGGGGGGTGTCCAAAAACAAGCCATCCATCCATCCATTTATTTATAAGCAATAGGCCACTGAATAACCCAACAGGGTTCTTTAAGCAGCAAACAACAAGAAACAAGACCAATTTAATTACATCTGAATTGAACACCAAAATTTCTGTGGCGGGGGCAGGGACCCAGTTGCTGGTAGAACAGAATCTTACAGGCAAGTTGTTAAAATCACATTTCAAAATACCTACAGAAAAGGACAGTTTTTGCTTGGCGCCAAGATGAAAGTAACGATGGTGCCTGGCAGGACTCTCTAGAAGCCCATTCCAAAAGTGAGGGGGCAGCCACTGAAAAGGACCTCCTCCTAATTGCCATCCCCTCTCTCTTCTCTAGGGATGGTTCTTTAAGAAGGATCTCATGCCCAGATCTCAGTAGGCAGTCCTTCAGGTAACCAGGTCCCAAGCTGTTTAAGCTTTATTTGTTAAAACAAGCAATGTAGATTGAGCCTGGGCTTCAGTGGGCAAGCAGTGTAATTTATATAGAAAGGTGTTATATGGGCTTGGGAACTGATGCTCGACACCAGACGTGCAGCCCTAATTTGGACCAGTTGAACTCTCCAGACTGCCTTCAAAGGCATCCCTATGTAGAATGCATTGCAGTAATCCAGTCAGGATGTTACTAGCACATGAGTAACTGTGTTCTGCCTGCCTGTCCAGATAAGGCCATACTGTTGTATTCACTGCAGCTGGAAAAAACACTCCGGGTCACTGAGTCCATAGAAACATAGAAACATAGAAACAGAGCGAGTCAGAAGGGCCCTCCTGGGCCATCTAGTCTGACCTCCGGCACCAGCCGGCTCCGCTCATGACATGCCCACCATATGCATGTCCAGCCTGTCTTTGAACACCCTCACCGATGGGGCCTCAACGACCTCCCGTGGAAGCCCATTCCACGCCCTCGGGGTCCTGACTGTCAGGAAGTGCTTCCTGGCATCCAAATTGAACCTTGGCTCCCTGAGCTTTGCTCCATTGGAGCGCGTCCTGCTTTCCTCTGCAGGGGAGAACAGGCCTCTCCCCATCTCCATGTGACAGCCCCTCACATACCTGTATGTTGCCAACAGATCCCCTCTGAGTCTCCTCTTCTCCAGGCTGAAGAGACCCAGTTCCCTCAGTCTCGCCTCATACCCCATCCCATCCATCTGGGACTCTACTGATAATTTTGGGTCCAGGAGTACTTCCAAGCTGCAGACTGTCCGTTAAGGGAAGTGTGACCCCATCTGAGACAGCACAGTGGCCACCTAACCTGTCAGACAGACCGTCAAGGAGCAATGCTTCCATCTTGTCTGGACTGAGTTTGTTTATTGGCCAGTCATCCAGTCCACTATTAAACTCAGACACCAGTTCAACACAGAGACCACTGCACCTAGATTCAGTGTAAATAAGAAGTAGAGCCGAGTGTCTTAAGCATATTGCTGACACCTCAGCCCAAACCTTGGAGGACCTCTCCCAACAGTTTCATCTAGATGTTGAAAAGCATGGGAGATAGTGTAGAGCCCTGTGGGGCCACATGGCAGAATCACCATTGAGCAGAGCAACTATTTCCCAGCACCATCTTCTGGACATGGTCAACCAGGAAGGATCTGAACAATGCGAGGCAGTGCCTCCAACTGCTAACACAGCCAACTTGTCCAGAAGGACATCCTGATCAAGGGTGTCGAAAGCTGCGGTCCCTCTCACAGCAAAGGTCATCGTACAGGGCAATCAAGGCAGACTCCACCCCAAATTGTGGCCTGAAACTGACTGAAGAGGAGCCAGGTAACTTTCTCCAAGAGTTCCTGGAGCTGCCTGGCTACCTCCTGCTCTAACACCTTGCTCAAAAAGGGAGGGTTCGCTACCAGTCAGTAGTTGGCAACTATCCCTGGATCCAGGTTGGCTTCTTCAGGAGAGGTCTTACCACAGCCTCTTTTAAGGAGGACGGGGCCATCCCTTCTCTCAAGGAGGTGTTAACAGCCTCCTGGACCCAAGGGTGAACCCTCTCCTTAGATTTTCCAGTGATCCGTGATGGGCAAGGGTCAAGTGGGCACGTGGTAGGACAAGAATCTTGCTCACATCATGGGGCGGCAGTAACTGAAACTCATCTAAGAAAAAAGGATTGGAGGACTGCACTCTGGACACGTCCCTAGATGGAACGGAAACAAGCATGCAGTCCAACTCACAGCAGATCTGAGTGATTTATGTGCAGGAAATTCATCACAGCAAGTCACCAAGGATTCAGGAGTCTCACCTGGCAAACCAGACTGCAAGAGACCTCAGCTGGGCAGCACTGTGAGGAAGCAATGCTGACTTTTTGCCAGCTTGATGGACACAGGCTTGATTGTGAGCTCCAAGTCATGATTGGTCAAACTCATTGCAAGAGTTGAGCTCCGACCATTTCCTCGCTTCATCGCTCAAAGCTCCAGTGTACCAGCCGGGCTTTGCCAAAACAAAGGTGTGATCATGTCGGCTCCCCAAGTCAACTCCCAGTTTCACAGGGTTACCTGGGCTTTGACAAGAGTGCCTGCCATATCAGCCAGATATTCCCCCAAAGCTCTCTCGAATCCATCCGGATTCATTTATTGCCAAGGATGGACCATTCTGAAAGATCCTCCACCCTTGAGGGAGGAGGAGGAGGCCAACCTCCTTGCCGTGATCTGACCATGACAGTGGGGTTAATGCTCGCCCTTCCGCATTGGGACCACCACCCCCCTGCCCCATTGAAAAGACCAGGTCAAGAGTATGACCTTCATGTATTGGGTTGATGACATGCTGTGACAGCCCCATGGTTGTCATGGTGGCCATGAAGTCCTGAGCAGTTCCGGCATAGACATTAAAGTTCCCCAGAACTAACATTCCAGGGGTCTTCAACATCGAGTCCAAGACTACCTCTGTCAGCTCAGGTAGGGAAACCGCTGTCAAGCAAGGTGGATGGTATTCCAACAGAGTCCCTAGTCTGTGTCAAGAACCCAACACAAGGTAGAGACACTTCAGAGGGTGTCAACCTAGTGAGGATTGAGCAGCCTTGGTGGGCACAAAATGCTGACTTGTGGGTGGGAATCGAGAACAAGGCTTTTCAGAAGAGAGGATGGTGGGCCAGAACCCTGAACAGGAGTGCCCTGTGCAGCAGCTCTGTTAAAGGTTGCACTTTTCGGAGTCCGTTTGTATAAAATGCCATCAAGCAGTGTGCCATGCCATCACTCTTGGGTGCAGGGTTGACAACAGGCAACCCCCTGCCGTGCCCCCAAATACTGCACCACCGGTGTCAAAAATGCCATAGAAAATAGTGGCTTGGTGCTGTGGGACGCTAAAAGGGTCCAAGACAGCTTTCGTATAATTAAGTGTGACCCTTGTCATATCATGTAGTGGTCTCTTGCTGTGTTGGGGCACTGGGCATGACTTGGGCAGACGAGTGCCCCACAGAAGTCACAAGGCACAGTAGCAACGTGGCCGCAGTGGGTGTTGCCCCAAGTGGAAATGGCCCCAAACCACCAAATTTGTCTTTCTCTAAGGTGCCCGAGCAAAAGCTCAGAGCCAGGCCCTGGGGCTCCCATGGCGGGGAGAATTGTGTCCTGCCCAACCCTGTCCTGTTGCCACTCCCCTGAAAGGAAGAGGGCAGAACTGGCGCAGCACGGGCACGTTTCTGCCCCTGAGCCAGAGGTCTCGCCTGCCACAGTGATGCCGCGTGCGCCTCGCTCCCGGGGGGAGCTCTTCCTCGTACAACGGAGATCTCACCGCGTTCACTGAATGGCTGCAGGTTTTGGTGGACAAGCACCCCAGACTTCGTTGGAAGAAAGAGCTTGTTGCCAGGGCAGATCCCAGCCTGGAGATGCTGGAAGGTTATTTCAAACTATTTTCCAGAAAGGAGTGGGAAGCGCGCTTGCTCCTAGCTGGAGAGCGCCAGAACTGTCACAGTGATGGGATGACGGTTCCCTGCCCGGCTGATCGGGGCTGTGTCTTTCGTGCAGAGGCCAGCTACGTTTGCCTGTCTCCAGTAGCCCTTGAAGCACCTTTTCTTCAGGCTGCAAAGCCAAGGGAAAGGAAGAAAGCAGCCTCTCCCAAGAACGACCGGCTGCCTTTAGCCCTGCTCAGCAGCAAAAGGCGATCTCTTGGTCTCTGCTGGCTTGTAACTTTAAGGCTTGGGTTTTGTCCCTCTTCCCAATCCCACGCCTTCATCCTGGTGTTATCAGGTCTTTTAGATTGTAAAGGTGAGGGTGGGACTGTCTTACACTGCCATTAATAAGGCACTAAGCATTTGCTCGGGTGCAAGCCCCCCCCCCCATATTGCCTGCATCCAAGGGAGAGGCTCCCGCCCACCCCCTTAGTTCCTTTTCGACTGCCCGCATCCTAGATTGGGAGGTGCTTCTCTCTTCAAGTATTTTTCAGCCTAACTAATCTGTGGGGTGATCCGGCGTGTGCAGTTATGCTGAGGAGCCTAAGATGTGGCTTACCAGAGTAAACGAAATCCAATAATTCTGTGTAAATACCAGCGCGAGATCTGCCAGCCTGAATTTTGAGCCCTAAATATTATGCTTGTGCTCAACCAACCTGTAAATTTAGATGCAGTAATATATTGATATTAATTACTCTAGCCATCTGAGCTAGATGGTGCTGCTACAGGAGACGGATTGCCCCCCTCTCATTTCCAGTAGAAAGAGGGGTGCTGGTGTTGTAAATGAATAATCATGCTGAGAACTTAGCTTTGTGGTTTTTCATTTAGGACGTGTGAAGAAATATTAAATGGAACATTCCTGTTTTAATCTGTTGTGCACCTTTTTCAGCACTGCATTGAGAAGGCCAGTATAGCTTTGTTTGACAAGCTCAGCATTTTACTAATGAGGGAATGCCCCCACCACCCCACTGCTGACTTTTCCATTTGGTAGGAAACTGCTCAGAATAGCTATCCCACAAGGAGTAGAGAGCACCAGGAGTCCCAAGGCAAGGCAAGCTTTAGTTCTCCTTCAGTTCATATTAGGAAAAAACCGATGTTGGTCAAGAATTGAAGCTCATCAGCCTGAAGCTGTTTGTGAATGTTGAGATCGTGAGATGATTGCGAAAGCCCTTCCTTGCTCGTGGCTTGCAGTGGGTTTTCCCCACTTCCACAAGGGAATGGGAGGCAGTCTGGTATAAGACCAGGGAATTGGGAAGCAACAAGCTGCTAGAAACTGAGAAAGATCCCAAGCAGGACAGGGCGCTTGGTATGATCCCAAAAGTTGCTTGGGCCTCTAAACCGGGGCTGACAAGGATGGAATCCGCCTGCTTAGGAAATTGGTGTCCGTGGCTTTGGAAGACTGGGAATGGGTTGGGGGATAGGGCCCCTGCCAAGCTGCGCCCGGGTTGCCTTCGTTTCCCCTGCTCAAGTGCTGAGCCGCACGCTTCTGCTTTTCACCTCTGCAGTCCACAAACATCTGTGTTGAAATGCAACACAAATGAGTCGTGGACCCTGGAGCACTGGACGCGCTGAAGATGGCGCAGCTCTGGGGTGGGGCGTTGGCCCATCGAGGGTTCAGAGCATCTATAAAGCCTGCCTGGAAGAGTGACTTGTGCTAATTATAGATTAATTGCTTTCTGAAACAATGAGAATGTGAGGCGGTGCAGCCACTTCTTATCTTACAGAGGCAAAGATGCCTGCAGTGTAGCATCCAGCCAGAACAGCGTTCGATACCGTTTGGGTCCCCATCTCAGAACGAGCAGCTCCTTGGGAATCCCAAAGGCTCAATGGGGCAGGAAAGAGGAGAATGCGCTGCGGCCGTAACTGCGGTTAAAAACAAAAACACCCTTTATAGCATTCAAGCAGGTGGATTTGATTACTTATTGATCTGGTTTCTACGTAATTTGTACACGTGGCTGCCTTACCTGTAGGTAGGGGGACTTCATCAAAATATTCCAAAACTGGTTCTCTTTTACAGTCTGTTGCCATTATAAGTTTCTTCCTCCAGGGAAAGAATAATATGATAAACCTCAGGTTATACACAAAAAGTTCCAAAGACTTGTGGAGGATTCTGCTCACTTTCGTTTTTCCTGCTTCCCCTCCTTCCTCACACTTCGCTTCTTGCGCAGATCTATTCCACTCCCAATAATCTTCTATTCATTGATTTTATATATATATATATATATATATATATATATATATAATGTATGTATATATATTTGGAAATGGAGTCCTTAAGAGGTAAAGGGTTGATTCTGTGTATATAGATTTGCAAAGGAACAATGAGATTAATGTCATCTTCTCCTGAGATTAAGGTGGTCATCTCAACTCTGTATGTTTATTCCATCACATTTTTGCTGTAAAGAAGAGGCATGGGATCGCTGCAGACACAAACTCACTGTTTTGAGAACTGTAAAACCAAGCATCTGTGATAATAGCTTCCAGGTGGAAAAATTGCCCAATAATCTTAAGAAACCTCTAGAAGAACATGACATTATAAATGGAAAAACTTAAATACTGCATTAATATATAGCCTCATGCTACATAATTAAAATCTAATCCTTATTTCATGATGAATAACCTTTGGACTATAATGTATTTTAAATAGAAAACTCTTTAGATTTTTCCTCAAAAAGCATTTAATTTTTAAAAATAAATTTTTTAAAAAAATCGGGGGGGTTGTTTGTTTTTTGGGTTTTTTTTTTTTTTTTTTGGTTTGATTTTTATCCACCCTACTTCCAAGCATTCTCTGGGTCAAAGTTTTATTTCATTGGTGGGTCAAATATGCTGGATACGCAAGTCACACATTTTGCTACAGCAAATGAAGGGATAGGACTGATCTCACTTGGCAGAGCGTGGGGGCTGCTTGTGCATGGTGTTGAACTGTAGCATTTGGACAGCAGGACAAATTCTGTTTCGGAAATGGGGGGAGACTATTCTGCTGGTGGCCTGAGGCCAAAAATGCCAGCCAGTTTTAGCATAAAGCTTTTAGTGCCAGTAGGTGAGCCCCACCTGTTGCATGATTGCCCCTGGAGGAAAGGGGCGTGTGGTCTTCCGCAGGGGCCCAGAGGGCCAGTGGATCTGCGCTGTAGGACGGCTGAGTTGACCGACTCCCTCTGACATTTCATGCACGCCCTGCCTGGTTTTAAAAAGGCTGGCAGCTTCCCAGTTCGGAGAACTTAAGGTTGTAGTCCAACATGCGTCTGTGTAATGAAGATGGCAGCTTCTGCTCGGCCCCGCGCACAGCTGCCTGCTCCCATTAGCCGCTTCTGAGACGGATGAGCCGTGGCAGCCCTAAGACACGACCCCAGCAAAGTCGGCGCCCATGCACTGGCGTGAGCCACAGGCTTTCTTGGAAATTGGAGGCTTGCTTCTGTTAGGAGGGGAGAGGTGAGTCAGAGACGGCGAAATGCTCGGAGGGGATGCTGCTTGGGGCTTTTGTGACCTTGTGCCTTTCTTGGGGTGATGTCACCGACGTTCTGTTCTAATTTACTCTCCAAAGCGTGCTCATTTGGTGACCTTTGAGCTGGCCTGCTTTGAAGATAATAGAGATTGGGGAGTTTTCATGGACCAAAAAGCTACTGCTGCTTTTTCATGTTTTGCTAGCTCTCGCTTCAGTGCTGCTCTCCAGGCTGTGGACTCATGAGATCCTTTCCAGACAGCCTGCGTTATACCCTGTTGCATTTCTTCTTTGGATGACTGGATTTCAAAGGTCCACTGTTGTACTGTAGTGAGCAACTGATCCTCCCAGACTAAACCCAGCCTTCCTTTCTGTTCGCACGAGCTCTTTGCTTCTAAGCAATTGACCCAACCCTGCCAAGAAGCATGCTTCATCTATGCCGTGTCTGTGTCGGAACAGTTGCCAACAGTTACCTGCCTCTGCCGTTGTTGCCGGTAACCGTATGAGGACCCAAGCAGTATCCACTGGTTTCGTCTCCCCAAGAACTGACATGAGCCACACAACTATTATGCAATGTGAAATGCTCCAGAAGGGCCAGGAGCTTATCCCTGGTAGGGTGGCTACCTGATCTGATTGATATAGGCTTGCCTTTTCAAGGTCAGTGTGTTGACACGGCACATAGGCTTCCTGACTTTCTAAGGGATGTGACAACGTCTTAATCCAAAGCCAGTGGATTTTTTTGGATGGCATCGCTTTGCTGTAAAGGCTCGGATGGAAGCATCCTCACCATCAGTGACTTCTGCAGATGCCCTGACAAACTGCTAAACATCCACCTGGTTGCCTGGATTTTAAGGGACAGAGCTGGAGCTTGTAGATCTTTTTCCCTTCCTACTGTCAGATTTGGCAGTGCCCCAAACGATTAAAGCCCCAGTAGTGCAAAGCCAGGCTTCAGGCTCTGGCAATAATGCTTGTTAGTTTGTACCAGTAAAATGGTGATATAAAGCCAAAAAAGAACAGATGGAGGTAGAGAAGTGAGGGCCTTGGGGAGGGGGGAGGGAATGAAAAATTAAGGATTTGATCATGAAACATGATCAAACATGATCATTTTTGTTTTTATTCCAAAGAATTGAACAGCTTTGGACTATGGGATATTTTAGAATTTAAGACAAGGTGTTTATATATTCTTACCCAACTTTACACTCCTGAAATTATTTCTGAAAGTACTAATATTTTTTACAGAACGATTAGAGGTATAAAATGTCTGGAAATAATGAAGCCATGGGGATTTTTTTTTAATCCTCTTTGTAAAATAACCAGAATAATTATTTCCTTATTAAGATTATTGCTCTAATGCATCTTTGGTTGATATACATTTAGGGGTGCTCCAAGTCATGCTCAGCTTCACAACATTACCAGAATCACCGTAGTATAATATAGAAGAGAATGTGCATTCATGACACTTTGGGGTCCCCCCCCACAGAATCCTGTGTTTCTGGACTTGTTTTGGTTAGACGCTGTAGCAGTCAATTAATATAGTTTTAACTTAAATTCCATTTGTAATTTGTGGGTCAGTTGCATATTTATAATGTGACCTAAATTTTTTTTTTTAATCCACATGTGCAAAAAATGAAGATTATCCTATCACTTTCATCAGATGCAATGGAACAACATGTGGATACGCCCACCTACAGTTCTTAAAAAAATAACTTTGAGGCTTGGACCTATAGAACTCACTGCCACTGTTTTTAATAAGGTTTTCAATTAAATTTTTCCACTAGGAATGCTACCTCAGCTGCAGAACACTTTAACTGCTGCCATTAAACTGAATTCTATGTAAAAGAAACTCGGTAACCTGATTCCTGTGGTGTCGTTATATGATTCACTCCACCACTGGAGAGCTGCTTTCTAATTAACCAAAAATAAGATGCTAAATAATTTCCATCAATGTGCACATGAATGCCCCTCTTCAGACAACAGGTTGCGTTGCTTAAATATGGCTGCTTACTATTCCTAAGCTGAGACTTTCCCAGCTAAATAAAATATTGGTAGCTTTTTGTTCAGCTCAGAAATCCCTAAGCAACATGCCCCAAACAGGAGATGGTTTAGGAGTTGCCCTGAACTTCCTTACAAACAGGAGCAGATGTCTTCCTCCACTCTTCCATCTTCTGGCCTCTGGGATGCTTCAGATGGTCAGACATTAAATAAGAACCTAAGTATCTTGGGTTACTCTTAAAATGGTTGTGCTCGGTACATTAATTTAAAAGTAAAATTTATTCAGAATATTACAAGTTGAGTTAGTTTTAATTATGATAACCTTATGAACAAATTGAGTTATGTATAAAATAACTTGAAGAACATAAAGGTGTAAAGGTTTCCCCATGACATTAAAGTCCTGTGATGTCTGGCTTTTGGGGGCACTGCTCATCTCCGTTTCCTAGCCGAGGGAGCCGGCGTTTGTCCGCAGACAGTCTCCGTGGGCATGTGGCTGGCATGACTAAACACCAAAGTGCAGGGAACGCTGCTACCTGCCCACCGAAGTGGTACCTTTTTATCGACTTGCATTTGCATGCTTTCGAACTGCAAGGTTGGCAGGAGCTGGGGCAGAGTACGGGAGCTCACCCCGTCTGCGGATTCGAACTGCCGACCTTTCGATCAACCGGCTCAGCGGTTTAACCCTCTGCGCCACAAGACTGATTATCTTCCGAAAGCAGCCTTCCCAGATAGTTTGACCTACGATGCCCAATGTGCCTGACCATTGGCCATGCGAGCTGAGTTCAAGATGCTGCTACTCCTGGATTTCTCAGCAGCTTTCACCACCACCAACCAGGGTAGTTGGCTGAGTTGGGAGTAAGGGGCACTGCGCTGCAGTGGTTCGCTTGGGTCGCTGACTCCAGAAGGCTGTGGAACTTGGCTGTGCCCCTTCCTGAAGGACTCCAGGAACTTGGCTGTGCCCCTTGGACTCTCACTGAAGGGGTTCCCCAGGTCTTGCCCCCGTGCTGTTCAGCATCTCCATGAAACTGCAGAGCATCTGGCGTTGGGAGCGCTGTCAAGCAGCTGATGACACACAGTGCTATTCCTCCTGTTCAGCTTAGGAAGGCACAGCTGGCGCAAAATGCAGGAGCCAGATTAATAGTGGGGGCCAGGCAGTCTGAACGTTCAGCACCAGTTCTGGCCTGCTTGCTTTGGCTGCCCATCTGCTTCCGAGGCTAGTTCAAGGTGCCGGCTTTACGAAGTCCTGGGGCCACATTACCTGATGGAGAGCCTCTGTCGGGCCTGGGCTGAGATGTGGCTGGCCAGAGACAAGCCCGAGGCCCCAGGGCAGCAGAACCTGAGGCAAGACGGTCCGAAAGCCCACAAGCAAGCTTTAATGGCCACCCCAAGTCATAATCGCATAATCATAATGGAAGCAGGACCAGCTGTGTTGCAGAGGCCGGCTGCAGAGGGGCGGGCTGCCTGCTCCTGCAGGGTTCCAACCCTGCTCCTCTGGAGATCCCAGCAGGACCTGGGGCCCATCGTGGGGTGCTGGTTCTGCTTCTGGCCACCAAAGCCGCTCCGGCCCTGAGGGACTCTCCCAAGTGCAGCCAGCCAACAACTGCGATCAAGATCTGGGGCCTGCTTCTTGCTCGCTGGCCTCAAGGGAGGCTCAGGTGGCGGCAACAGGGCCTTTTCCATGGTGGCGCCCCAGCTTTGGAACAGGCTCCCCAGTGAGACCTGCCCGGTGCCAACTTTAACATCTTTTTGGCACAGGGTTAAGACTGTTCTCTACCACAGGGAATTTAAATAGTTGGCTATTTTATTCAGGCTTGGGTCCGCTGCTTAAACAGGTCGTGATTTCATTTGTATAAGATACTGTAGCTTTTTGCATGTATTTTGAATTTGGTTTTCAAATTTCATGTGGCAATTTCTACAATGTTTTATTGTTGCCTGCATCTCATACTGTGTGTGTTGCTGTAAAGTGTCCAGAGAATTATCGGTCAGCGCAGACATAAAATTAACTCTTCTCCAGCAGGGGAACCTCAAGGGGCGTGTGTGCTTGCCACAGGATGCTGCATGTGTCTGTCTGACAGAAAGGAATCGGAGCCCAGAGAATGAGTCCAATGAGCTGGAATTCATCAAAGGGTTAATTCAGAATTTTGTCACCTGAGCCTTAAATCAGAATAACATGCATTATTCTGTGTTAATTGCAGTACTAATTGGCTTACCTAGCAGCCAGTTTGCTTATCAGCCATGCTTGCAGTTGTAAATGGCCACTGCTAATGTGGTTGTCACCATCAGTACCCTCTGCCTTGAATTTCCTTCTAATCTATGTGGCAGCAGGCGAACACAGCCCGTGGAAGCAGCGCACTAGAAGCGCTCCTCTGCTTGTTCCTGATCCTCCAAACCAGGCTTCGAGGAATCCTGTGAACTGAACCGGGCTTTTCTGTCCGCTCAGGTGCTGTAGCAACAATTTGGTCCTATTGTAGAGGATGTTTCTGGCTAGAATACACCGTTCAGCCCTGAGTGTGCCGAGCTTGTGAAGGACTTGGACTGTGCAGCTCAAGAGAGAGGAAATGTGTGCGGTTTAAATGCATTTTTAAAGCACCAATCAAAGGCTTTGTGGAAAAGGCTTCAGTGAGCTGTTTTAAATAGTTTATTGCTACCCGGCCATCCTTGGAATGCTTTCAAAAAGTTGCAGGCAGCAAAGCCCAGGACTTGGGTGGTTGTTTAATTTGCATGGTTAATGGCTTGAGTTAGACCAGGCATCACCTTACTGATTAGTAATACAGGAATTTATGACAGGCAGTGAACTCAGGAAAGGATGGGAAAAGATGGGAGAACATACTTCAAATGCAATCTTGCTCAGAAGGAAGTTGTGTTGTGCCTTGCCGGAGTATGCACCTCCTTTTGACGTTTCCACATTTTGTTCTGCTACAACCTGGAAATGAAATGGATTTAATTAGCATTGTTACCACTTTATGAGTAGAAGATACTCAACACCGAAGATGCAAAGTCTTTTTATCATGGCACAAAGTTGCGTGAACGAAACGAGCTGGTCCCTTGTTGGCTGCATAAATATTCCACCGCTGCCCCAGAATGAGGCAGCACTTCGTGGCTGGCAGGCTTCTTGAGTCTCTGCCAGCTTTGTGCACCTGGATACTGCCGTTTCCCCCCATCTATTCCTGGCCCACCTGCTGCGTTGAGTGGGGAATCCTTGGTGAACAGCAGCGTTTAAATCTTGCCGGAGATTCTCCATCCGACTGAGGCAGAGCCATTCTAAGACTTTCAGCGTCTTATTTCGAGCCCAGACTGGTGTTTCTTGGGCAGTGTTTCTGAGGTCGTCATTCTGCTGAGAGGCACATCTCCGTGGTAGCCCCAGGTCCCCTGCAGACTGAAAGGGGCTTCCACCCACCTTGCCCGCAGTCCTGACCAGTTCCTTAGTCCCTACTGCGGAAAAGCATCCCCACAACGTGATGGTGCCACGTTTCCACATTTGGCGATGGCATTACCAGGCCATCGAGCACTGTTGGCTTTGCCACACGCTGCGTGTTTTGCAGCAAGACCAAAGAGTTGCATTTGGCCTCGTCAGACCAAAGACCCTTTTCCCACAGGTTTGTTATGGATCACAAATGTCTTTTTGCAAACTCCAGAAGGGCTTTAATATGGGTTTCTTTTGCCAGTAGTTTCCCTCTTGCATCTGGGTGACGGTTGTTCCATGGGTGCTGCTCGCATCCTGGCTTCATTGCTTCCCAGTTGCATTTGGCCTCCTACTTGTTTCAATGCCTGATGCCCTTCTTACCAGGTCAGTGAGTTTCTCTAGGCAGTGCTGTGACTGAGTCATATCCTTTGCATTTCATAATAATGGATGTCATTACTTTTATGTATTCATATATCAGTTTTATTTTCATACCGACCATCGCTTCTCTTTGGGCAGTGTACGAAAGTGCAAAAAAGAAAAAAAAAAAGCACTACAAGTATTGACCTGGATGACAAAGACAAAACAACATTAAAATGAATTTAAAATAGCTGGAAAAATGTACAGTAAAGCAAAAAGGATCACCTGGATGGTCCCCTCAGGCCCCTGGGAACCAAGTCGATCTTTGCAGGCCTCCGCATGGGGGCCATCTTAACCTGGTGCCAAAAAGACGGCAAGTCTGGCCCCAGGCAGGCCGCAGCGGGGAGATGCGAGTCAGAGCAGCAACAACTTGAAGGTGGCATGCTCCACGATCCCGGTCTAGATTAGCCTTCCCGGCACCATCTCGGACGGGTGGCGATCCCAGTTCCCAGGCGTCTGGAGGACACCCAGTTGCAGAAGGCTGGCCTGGTCTTGGGTGCGGGGAGGTTACTGCGTCTGTGCCCGGCCTCGCATCCCTCCTTCCGCCATCCTTCAGGTAGAGGCGAGATGGCGTGACACGACACGACACGCTGGGGGAATTTTCAGGTGGTCACTGATAGGGCAGAATAGAAGGTGGTGCATCTGTAGCATGGCTTCAGGGGCCCTGGCACCTTCGCAGTGACTTGGTAGCGACATCATGAAAATGGAGCGGAGGAATAAGCGCTGGGATTACAGAGGCTCTTTTTCCCATTTTTAAACTCTCCTTAATTATTCTTTAATTCTTGTCATTAGTGTAGGAAAAAATGGGGCTCGGCAGCAAGTGCCTTGTGCTCTACCCGGTTTAATTCTGAGGACAGTGATTTTTTTTTCTAATAACTTCAGTGTGGAGTGAACCGTACTCAGAAAAATAGATTTTAAATATTGTTGTAAAAAAAAAATGAAGAATATATCATTGCATTATCGACATGGTTGTAGGACAGAGCAGAATATTCTGTGCCTTGAGTTGAGCCACAATTTTCTAGGTAGGGTCCAGGCATCAAAGATAGTTTGTTTTGTTTCTTCACTTTCATGCCACAATAAAAATACTTCGCACCATCACAGAAGCTGAGCATCTTGTGAATGCCAAGTGGATCCTTGTCAGTTCTAAGTTGCAACACAACGAGATGTGGAAAAGTCAAAGGCGCAAATTTGCAGGGTACCATATGCTATAGTATCGGGCTTTGAATTTCCAGTTTTCATCATTTAGGGGTGCTCATCCTATTTTCTGCTTTATAGTTATTTATTATATTTCTGGCCTACCTTTTTTCCCCTTGCAAGGCCCAAAGGTAACTTAAACAACCCTCTTTCTACTGTCCATTTTACCCTTACAACAACCTTACAAGGTAGGTTAAGCGTAGAGTTCACAGCTGACCCCGAGTCACCCCATGAGCTTCATGGCCAAGCAGGGACTGGAACTGAATCTCCCAGGTTCTCAGTCCTACATTTTAACCACAATGCGACCTTGACTCTCAGAATTACAGAAACACAGTTCCTGTATTTCTACCTGCTGTTATATAAAATGTTGTAATAAAAATAGCTCTGCAAATGTTTCAGACTCTGGATTATAATACAGAAGACATTTAAGTGGGATCTGATCATCTCTGTCCGCAGTTTGCCGTTTTTCCATTGCACGCAGCCTGTTCAATCCATTCTGTGCCCGTTTGATGTTCTGTAGCTGTTCCTGCCATCTTGCACTCATGTTCAGTTGCAGGATTGGCAGCCTAATAGTGTACAGTGACAATCCCTAAAGGGAATCCGCCCTAGAAATATATAAGCTTAAAACATTTGCAGTGTTAAAACTTGAAAGAGTAGGGAGAAGAACCCTAAAAATTGTGTTCCTATGGAGCTGGCAACTTAAGTACTCGTGCCTATGCCTCAGCGCTCTTAAACGTTTTTTCTGATTATGAAGACCTGATGTCTAAGCACTGGAAGCTGTTAATGGTGAATTCCTCCAAGGCCTGTCCCCAGTGACTTACGGGGACTCATGCTGCCGGATTTTGAAGAACTGCAGTAGTTCAAAACCAGTAGGGCCGCTACATTTGCTAGCAAGAACTCAGCTTTGCAGAACTCAGCAGAGACACCAGACCTGGAGAAAGATGACCTGCCACTACCTAAAGACGGGACTGGGCTTCGAGCGATTGCACTATCCAGTTTCACTCCTACTGACCTAGCACACCATCTAAAATTATTCTCCAGATTTGCTAATAGAAAGACTACCTCATTTGTCTGACTTTTCTCTGCCTCACAAGGGAGAGTGTATTCTGATCAGTGATCCAAGTGACTGTTTCTCTCTCTCTCTCTCTCTCTCTCTCTCTCTCATTTCTCTAAAATTTTATTTATTATATATATATATATATATATATATATATATATATATATAAATGGGAGAATGTACCTCGTATAATTAAGCCCAAATAAATCTCATAATGCTTTGTACACACCATCTTAGGATAGTTAAAAACTGCCCTGCTATTTCTCCTCTACACTATCCGCTTTCTAATTATTAATACCCAGCTTGAATAAGCACTGGAGAATTTGCAAGCTGGCTCCCTACTTGATGGCATTTTGGTTGATGCTAATTAAGTGATTAGTCTGCAGTGACTTTGTGACTTTTTTCTAATGGAACAGCGCAGCTACATAAATCTGCACTTACCATCTCGCATTTGCTATTTCTGGCACAACTAGACAGGGTATGAGAACTATTATTGTAAATCTCCAGGTGGGGCAAGGTTCTTTGGTCCAGGAGGCACCTCATACATTTATTAATAAATATTAGACGTTTCCATGGCAGGCACCAGAGGGGAGTCAGACTGGGACTGCAGTGTGCAGCAGGGGTCCGGTCTTTTCCCATGTGTTTTCCCAGTCAGAACAGTTCCCCAAGTACTTTTTATCCCATGGGACAAATACCATCAGAGGGATCTGTGATGGGTCACTGGGGAAGGGTGGAAATCCCTGTGCAGAAATGTTAGGGTCCCAGTTCAGCCGCTGTCCTCACCCCCGGGGCAGGGGTGCTTTTTCCCCATCTGTAGGAATATGAATTGTGGATCTCCTCTATCATATCTGATTATCACTATTTTCTGTCCTATTTTCCCTTAGCCAGTCCTCCTCCTCCTCAGGACTATTTCCTTGCACAAGCTTTTACAATGCTGTCCAGCTAATGAACTATTCTTAGTAATGTATTTCTGGGATAAAATGTATGCTTGGACAGGAACAATAAAGCTCGGAAGTTTTCCCTCTTGTTTTGGATTAGAGGAGAGCAGGTACTTCTTAGAAACATGGAACCAGAGCAAGTCTGATGGGATCTCCCGGGCCATCTAGTCTGACCCCCGGCTCCAGCCAGCTCTGCTCATGGCATGCCTACCATGTGCATGTCCAGCCTATCCTTGAGCACCCTCACCAATGGGTGTCGACCATCTGCCGCAGAAGCCCATTTCATACTCTTGGGGACCTAACTGTCAGGAAGTGCTTCGTATTCCAATGATAGTCCTAATTTGGGATACCCATGCGCCACCACTGCTTTAGCGGTATACCGGAACTATTATGAATTAGACATCAATGCAGGAACTGTTCTGCTCTGGGTCGCATATAACAACAACCCTGCGAATGGGTTGTTGAATCCTGGTTTGTTATGTGTGAAATCAGACTTGCGGGTTAACTTTGCAGTTATACACCATGGACAACCCAGCAAGAGAACCCTTCGGTTGTAGCTGAGTTTTGACATTTGGATCATTGTTGTTATGTGTGAAGCTATAGCAGTGGGTTGTTTGAGCCAGTTACAAAGCCCGTTCTCTGAGGTATTGCAGCATCACATAGAGGAATTTTGGATGCAGGAAGGGAGCAGGTGAAGGAATGGAAAATCAATCCAGGAATTAAAAACACACAGTCTGTGTTTTGCATGATTATCCCAGATCCAAGTCATGGGGAAACTTTCCCCTGTCAAACCTAGCTTTTGAAGGTAGGGATCACTTCACATGTTTATATGGAATTAAGCTCAATGACAGAGTTGCCTTTAGCTCTGCAAGTTCTTAAGCACTTAATTAGCAATGGGATTGTATGAATTGCCAGCATGTTTTAGAGGATTTTCAGGCAATTCACAACCCCCAAGACTTTGTGCAGTTGGCCTAAGGGAATGAATGCTTCCTCTCCACCCTTAAAGACAATTTTGGAGCTGAAAGAGTCTTAAACATAAGATTTTTTTTTTTTAATCTGCCTTAGCGACTACAGTGTGGCCATTCATTTTAGTGGGTTTTGCACAGGAGAAGTTCCAGGTAGCTCAAGCCCAATGTTGGCTATGCATGTTGGTTGCTCACTAAGTCATCGCCTTCCTGGCTTAACAGCAACATCAGTCCATTAAGTCTAGAAGTTGTTTCCTAGGAACTAAAGCAAAAATACCAGAGTAGCCTGTACAAGCTGCACCTGCGTTCCCAGGTTAATGGGTTTAGCATTGGCCAGCATGGGCTGCCTTTCACCTCCCGACCCACAGTGCAAAACTACTGCTGAGCCTCTAGTGCTCTGCTTGGCGTCGCCTGGGTTATCCATCATGGACATCGAATGTAAGATGTGCTTAACTCCCATCTCTAGAATATGACTCAAGCTTGGTTTTCCTGCCCCACCAAACACCAGGCCCATGAGCTGCCCCAGCTGTGATTTAGAGGGCGGGGAAATCTTCAGCGGCGTGACAGATGCCCTTGTCCAAACATGCCTGATGGTTTTATTTTTCTTTCACAGGACCCAACGGCAGCCTCCATCTCTGACAGAGACTGCGACACAAGGGAGGGAGAGTCTGTAGCTATGAATTACAAACCATCCCCATTGCAAGTGAAACTAGGTAAGGTCCGTGCATCTCTGCGGAAGATTTGGAGCTCTCTCCGTGTGGAGGCTCTCCAGTTTGGCTTCTCGCCTGTGAAGGCCTTGGCAAAGAGACCAGAAGGCACCTAAGCAATTGCACTGGAACAGAAGGGCTGAAGAGATTCCTTAGGCTGGTCCCGTGTCCCTGCATAATATAGAAAGCAAACAGAGCAGCGGGGTGAGGGGGAGTTAGAAACATAGAAACAGAGCAAGTCAGAAGGAGCCTCCTGAGCCGTCTAGTCTGACCTCCGGCACCAGCCGGCTCCGCTCATGACATGCCCACCATGTGCATGTCCAACCTGTCCTTGAACATCCGCACCGATGGGGCCTCAACGACCTCCCGTGGAGGCCCATTCCACGCCCTCAGGGTCCTGACTGTCAGGAAGTGCTTCTTGGCATCTAAATGGAACCTGGGTTCCCTGAGCTTTGCTCCATTGGAGCACGTCCTGCCTTCCTCTGGAGGGGAGAGCAGGTCTCTACCCATCTCCATGTGACATCCTCTCACGTACCTGTATGTCACCAACATATCCAAGCTGAAGAGACCCAGTTCCCTCAGTCTCGCCTCATATGGCATCCCCTGCAAACCAGCCACCAACCTGGTGGCCCTACGCTGCACTGACTCTAGCCTGGCTATATCCTTTCTGTAACGAGGGGCCCAAAACTGAGCACAATGCTCCAGTTGCGGGCACACCAGAGTCGTATATAGTGGTAGCAATACAGAGCAAGGGTGCAATCCTAAAGGCTAAACATTGTAAATGTTCCTGAAATCGGTGTGGGTGATGCCCCCTTCTCTCTCTTCCGGAAGTCTGGGAGGAATTGCTCTACTTTGGCTCCCTCATAAAGGACGGCTGTTAAGAGTCATGCTGCAGGGCTGTTCATTGGGGGCCCCTGAAGGAAGGTCAACAAACTGCGAATGTAAAGAATGAAGCTTAAATGAAGTTAATGTGCAGAGGAGATTCAGGACCAGAACATGTCCAGGAAACAGTAACTTATTACCGAGTTATTGTGGTTAGCATTGGCAGATTAGCCAATTATTAGCCAAATTAGCCTAGAACCATACCTCTTTACCGCAGCCCTTTGTGAATAACTGTGATTCACAACAGTTCTCCTGTTAGAAACTGTGCACACAACTAATCTTGCATCATTCATCTTTGCTCATTGCTTAATGAGCGTGCAGCCCTAGAAGCAGCCTGTAATACTTGGAATGAATAATGTGGCGTTGCAGTCATCGTTAGCCTTCCTGTTAATTTTACACCACTCGCTTGAGCACCTGTGCATTTTTCTGCAGCCTCCTTTAAGGCTTGTTTTGTGTGGCAAGTTGCTTTGAAGCCCTGACACCTTTCCTTCTGCTCGGAAATTTCTTTCTTCCTGTGGGGAGTCACAGCGTTGTTGATGGTCGAGGGGCACAAGGGCTCGCCTCAGCAGATGCAAGCATGAAGTTAATACTGTCTAGCAGTGAAAAAGCAGAGTCAGGAGGAAGCGAAAGGCGTTTTGTCGAGCAGCAGGCTTCTGGGGCCGAGCATCATCCCCCAAAGTGCACAAATCGTGTAATAAAGTTTCTGCGTCTGGGCAGAATGACTCCGCCGACTTCTAGTCACCTTTACTCAATGCCATATGACAGTTTGATGATCAGCTCAGATGACACAACAAATTAAAAAGATACCTCTTGTCAAAAGCGTGGTTGTTCTAGTCCAGCAACGGCTTCGGTTTTATGTAGCACATCCATCTTCAAACTGCTTTGCACGCATTATCTCAGTAATTTATGGACAGCCCTAGAAAGGGAGTTCGGTATTATCCCCACCTGCAGACTTGGGCCCAAGACCAGTGGTTAAGGCCAGTTCATGAACTCAGAGTAAGGACACTTTGAATTCGGGACTTCTCCATTCCCGTCAGTGTCTTAATCGGGGTGCCGGTCGACCGCAGGCTGAACATGAGGCAGCCGTGTGATGCGGTGGCCAAGAGGGCGAGCGCCACCCTTGGCTGCATAGCCAGAAGTGTGGCTTCTAGATTGAGAGAGGTATTACTACCACTCTATATGACTCTGGTGCACCCGCAACTGGAGTATCGTGCTCAGTTTTGGCGCCTCATTACAGGAAGGATATAGCCAGATTGGAGTCAGTGCAGCGAAGGGCCACAAGGCTGGTGGCCGGTTTGCAGGGGATGGGGTATGAGGCGAGACTGAGGGAACTGGGTCTCTTCAGCCTGGAGAAGAGGAGACTCAGAGGGGATATATTGGCAACATACAGGTATGTGAGGGGCTGTCACATGGAGATGGGGAGAGCCCTGTTCTCCCCTGCAGAGGAAGGCAGGACGCGCTCCAATGGAGCAAAGCTCAGGGAGCCAAGGTTCAATTTGGATGCCAGGAAGCACTTCCTGACAGTCAGGACCCCGAGGGCGTGGAATGGGCTTCCACGGGAGGTCGTGAGGCCCCATCGGTGAGGGTGTTCAAAGATAGGCTGGACATGCACATGGTGAGCATGTCGTGAGTGAAGCCAGCTGGAGCTGGGGGTCAGACTAGATGGCCCAGGAGGCCCCTTCTGACTCACTCTGTTTCTATGCTAATCACTTGTTCTCATGGCTTTTAGACTTTTCTCATCCCTCACTTCCCTTTCTCGTGCGGATGATTTTCATTCCTTGCTTGTTCTCTTACGTGCTTGTTCTAGGGCCACGTTTAAAGAGCGCTGATGGTCTCTCTCGCGCGCAGGCCACCTGCAGACTGCACGGAGCCCTTGGCTGCCTGCCGCCCACTTCCCCCACTGCCCAGCTGATCAGCCACGAGGCAGGGAGTCGATCGGAAGTGCCAGCAGCCGCAGCAGGGAAACAGCAACCCTGCATGGTGTCCCAGTGGAGAGGCGCAATGTGACGGCCTTTCAGCACTGATGTGCTAAAATTGGAAATGACTTGCTGGGAAGCCGTACTTAAATTTTGGGGAAATGTATGCATTTGGGGGAATTGCATGGGATGAATGTGATCGCTGAACTCCCAAACCCACACCCCAACAGGAGCTGTTTTCACTTGCTGGCATCTTGAAAGCCTCGAGGCCCAGAAGGGCCTTGGATTGCCTAGCATATAATTTCCCCGGGGCAGGGCTGGTGTCAGCCCAGGCTGCCCCGAGGTTAATGAACGGGCCTTGCTCTTTTTAAAGGCCGTGTGCTTTGTTGTCCGGGGGTGGGGGGTGTTTGGGGAAGTAGTGAGGAGACAGCGCAGACTGACGTTCACGTGTCGTGCGGCAGCCGCACTGGTGTCTCATCTGTCTAATGTTATTGATCAGTCAGAGGCACCAAATTGCTCTGCTGACTGGAAGAGGAAATAAGGGAAGGAAACGCTCATCACGGCCCCTTCAGAATGTGACACGGTTCCGGCATTAAAGATAATGGCCTTGCGGTGATGCTTTGATGGTCTCAGACCTTGATGGATGGATCCGTGACAGGGCAGGGAATCGCCGCCTCCCCCCTGCAGTTCCACAGCCCTCAGGTGGTTGGTCTCTGGCCTTTACGCTAAATCAGTCTCCCCCAATCTGCTACCCTCCAGATGTGCTAAGCTATCGTTCCCAGTGTTCCTGAACATTGGCTGCTGGGAAGGGAACTCCAAACATCTGGTGGGGGCCAGATGGGGCAAGCCTGTGCCACATAAAGTGACCACAGCGGTTGGAAGGGGGCTATAATCAGGGCCTGGCTATCTTCAAAGCAGCAGAGCTGTGAATTTTGTCCCCTGACTAACTTCCGCCTCGTGCATTTGCCTGAGTCTGCTCTAAATGCAACCAGGTCTGGACCCAATCCATAACGCTCCCCCTCCGAAGGCAGCTTTCTTCACCCTGCCGTGCATGTGCAGTTCCAAGGCTGGCCTCCGTGGGGGAGGGGATTAGCTGCTCACGGTGCCTTGGATATGAAGGGCCGGGGCCACGGGATGCTCTCCCACACAGGCTGTCCCGGGGCTCTGTCTGCAGCCCTGGTGAGCCACCAGTGCCAGTCGGTGCAATGCAGAGAATACTGAGCCAGGCAGGCTGAGGGTCCGGGCCCCGGTCAGCAGGTCTCTGCGTTCTTGCCCAGCGCCTTCTGCCCAGCGCCTCCAGGACTCCAGTGCTCCCAGCCGATTCTGTGACAGGGCCACTGGCTGGTCAGGCGCTGTGGGCAAATCGCTTCTTCCAAAGGACACTGGAATTCATCTCAGTCCTTGCTCCTGGTGCCTGTTCTGAAGTGGCCGCTCTTGGTCCCCTCGCCTTGCCCTCCGCTGCATCCTCTGACTGCACGGGCACGGTTCTCTTCCCTGGATTGCCCTTCTAACAGCTTCTGTTCCTTTCGGTTGCTCTTGATTAGCCACATGCGACTCCTAAAACTGCCCCCTCTCATGGGCAGGGGGAGTGGACCCCCGCATCCTGATATCGCTTGTGCCTTGCACTGTGGGTCCTGGTGGAGGAGCGCTTGGAGGATCCTGCCCCACCTGGCGCCCTCTGGATGTTTGGGGCCACCGTGCGCATCCTGCCTGGACCGCCTGGTTCAGGCTCCCCCGTTTGGGGGTGGCTGGCTGAAAGCACAACCCGCGGCTTCTTGGCCTCCCTGCTTCACAGTCTGGCCACAGCCTGCTTGGCTCTTCCACTGTACCCTCCCCGCCCCCCTCCGCCAGGTGAAGCATCCCCTTCCATTCCTCAGGTGTTAATAGCGATCCATCCACAGCAAGCCATCCTGCAACCGAGAAGGTCCGTCTGCACATGCTCTACCAATGGCGGGTGCAGCTTAGTAGCTTTGCTCCACGTGTTAAGCAGAGACCCCCTGCCCTAAGTGCTCTGCCTCTTCAAGGGTCTCGTGCTCACATGGAGTTGCCCCCTTGACACTTGCGATGCCTCCAACTCGATGTCCTGCACGTGCTGAGACAGTGCAGCCCTTCCCAGGTGGTGGGCGAGGAGCTTTGTCAGGCTTGGCTCACCATGTCAAGGGCAGGCTTTCCAGTGTCAGCTTTCACTTCCTGGGCCTTGAAAGTGTCGCCTGCTCTAAAGGAGATTAATTTCCTTGGCAAGCCTGCTCTTTTATTGAATCCCCTGGGCTGACAGTCACTTTCCTCTTACAGGGTATTCATTAAAAGTGCGACTGAAAATTAGATCTGGATTACATTTCCAAGGAAAGCCCAGACCACAAGCAGGGACTTCCGGGTGAAGGCAGCTGTCCTTCACCTCCGGAGACCTGGCTCAGCTTGTCCATTAATTGTTCCCACCGTACTTGTCACCACAGTTTTCACAGTCCTTTGGAAATGATGGCCTGCATAGTGGAAGAGAAGGCCGCAGGGATTGCTTTCCGGAAAGGTGTTTGCTTTCCGAAGGTACATGTGAGGTTTCATATTTGAATGCTGTGCTTCCTGAGTGACGTCCAAGGACATAATCTCTGGAGCTGCAGCTCTTCTTCCCCGGTGCCTCCGGTTTTTTATCTCACTTCGAGAAGGAGGGGAACTGTTTGGATCTGGCCTCTGAAGTGATAAAAGCAGTGAGGACCCTGCAGAAGGCTGGAGCAGCATAATTTCCCTAAATACCAGTTTGTTGATCTGGTTCCTCAGAAGCGCACGAGAAGGAGCTTGCCGTTTCTTCTCAGGAAGCATACCCTGACTCATCAGCCTTTCGGAAAATAACTGACGCACCGGCCTTTCTCCCCACGGGTATCCTGCGAAGAAAATGTTCCCTTCTCGATCCCACCAGATCTGTTGGCATGTGCTGGGGGAGCACGGCAGTGGCAGGCTCTTTAAGACTTGCACAGTGCTGGGCGGACCTGGCTCCCGCCAGCCACTCCGCTCGGGGGCTGAAAAGCCCAACGGCGCAACCGAATGGGCTCGAGGTAAACGGCAAGGCGAGTGAGGTCTTGAGTGTCCGGCCGGTGTGGCCACTGCGCTGCCTCACCCGCCATGTTTTGGCCTGCCGGGTAGCCATGTGCAGGTTGTGTTGAGAGGCTGCCTCTAACTCGGCCCCTGTCTGCATGGTCCACGTAGCCCAGTATTCTGGTAGAGAGTGCTCCCCGGGGGAAAGGGTGCAGAGTGGGGGTCATTTCCCGTAAGCGGAAGGGAAATCAAAGTGACGATCACTCCTTTGGCGCTGGAACACGACGTCTCCATTCAGAACTTACCGGTGAGAACAGAAGGGCCTTTCAGAGCTTCCCCTCCCACCCTCCCCATGTCCTGGGCCTTGCTAGTTTGGCTGCTGGACGTTGGTTCCGTGCTGAGCCATGTATATCTGCCGCTGCAAGAACTTTCCAGCCGGAGCACATCTGATAAACGACAGCATCCATTTCAGCAGGTTTCCCTTGTAAAAGCGTAACATGGTCATGATGTGTGTCTTCTGCCCTTCAGAACCTTCTGGAGTTTGGAGGTTGGATCTTGTTCACCCACCTACCATGTTGTGAACATTGAACTTACATTTAACCCTATAGTAACTTATTTTCGCACATAAAGCCACCAGTGGTCTCCCATTAGTTCCATGTAACTGAGTGGCTGCCACTGGTCCCTTTGGGGGAAATGGAAACTCGACCTGAAGCTCCTGCTGTGGCACTCCCTAGCTCAACGCCCTCTCCCCCACCCTGGCAGAGATGGGGCAGGTGCAGAACATCCCAGCCTCCCTGGGTATCTTTGCAAGGTCAGTACTCCCCCACCTTGCAGGCAGAGATGCCCACCACCTGCCACAATACTCTGGTCTTCACTGGCTTGTTGTTCGAGGGGAATTAAATCCCTCACTGTTCTCTGAGGACGATAGCGCCTTCTTGAGTAGTGGGGGAGGCCCGCAGGGGGATTCATTCGTACGCAATGTGACACGGGTGAAGTCCAGGCTGGCAGCAGGTTTGTAGACGCAGTTCCTGCAGCCACAATGGTTTTCCTTGGCTGGCGGGCCTTGTGAAGTGCACGCTTCTCCCAGGACAACCCTGCGGCATGAGGCAGAGATAAAGGGGACTGCGCTTTTCCTCCGAGTGAAAAGCAGACGCGCAGATCAGGAAACCTGCTGGGGCTCTGTAGCCGTTTCTGATCCTGAGTCGGCGATGAGCAAAAAGGCTTCGAATTCCCCAGAGCCTTGCGCTGCCCTTCCTTTCACCTCCGTCATCCTGCCGCCATAAAATCGAGCCACACAGCATTGTGCGTTCAGGAATGCTTTGTCACCCTTTGCCGAGGCATGCCACTCCCTTGGAGCTGCTTGCGTGCCGGGGACAAATGTGTAATCTCCAAAATGGCAGTCCATCGGGTGTGTTTGTGGAAGCTTATAAAATGCAACGGTGAAATGTCATCTGAAAAACATCACCGATTGCTGCATTGGTAAAGTAACGCGTATTAAGAACCCCGCTAGATCATCTTCATGCGCTGGTGTCGCATGCGAAGCTTCACTCAGGCACACTCGCAAGCATCCTTGGGATGCGATAAGCAGAATAGACTGCGTGGCGGGTAATTATATTTATCTAAAGTATTTCTGTCCCAAGGTAGCTTGCAAATAAACACGAACTCGTGTAATCCATGATGATGCTATTCCAACCTCCACAGTATCAGTCAAAACAAATGGGGAGAGCATAAAATTAATCTCGAGGAAACTTAATCATCGGTTCTGTTTAGAAACTGCCAAGGCGGGACTGTTGCAAAGGGAGTCCCAAAGATGCAAGGGCTGAGGATATTCAGAAGTACTGAAATATCCCATTCCTGTGTTAGGTTTCGGGCGCAGAGTGGTTCAGGCCCAGAGCGCACCAGGGCTGTGTATCCTTTGTCTTCAAAACGTGTGATTCTTGGGTTGCAGTGCGTCAAGCGAGGCAAAAGGAGGTTGGGTGCGGCCGCACCGTCTCCCAGCCCTCTTTGAGAAGAAGGAGCACGTTGCTTTTGGCTGCCCATGCTAGGTAATGAATCGGCTTCACGAGGAGGAGCCGCATCTCTGAACCATGTGCTTGTGTCTGCCTTTTTCTGCAGAGAAACAGAGAGAGCTGGCTCGTAAGGGGTCGCTGAAAAATGGCAACCTGGGAAGCCCAGTCAACCAACAGCCCAAGAAGAACAACGTGATGGCGCGGACAAGGTAGCGAGCGCTCTTGGGCGCGTTGCAGCAGCTCCGCGGCAGACTGGGCAGGCGCGTCTCTCGTTCACGCACAGGCTTGGCACGCAGGACTGGGCTGTGGCCACTAGCCCAGATGGTTTTCAAAGGGGGTTAGATCGAGATTAAAATCTTCTCAAGGCCACACGTAATGCTGATAAAACAGAAGGAACAGCCCAAAAAAAGGCAACAGCAGATAAAAACAGGGCCAGACAAGAGAAGAAGCTGTTAATTTAAAAGATAACATAATAAGAAGTATGAGAAGAAGCATAATAAGAAGCAGTGTGGTGCAGTGGTTAGAGGGTCAGGCAGGGATTGGGGAGGGCCAGGTTCTGGTCTCCCCTCAGCCAGGGAGCTCTCTGGGGGCATTTTGGGCCAATCTCAGGGGCCAGGTTAGGCTGAGAGTCTCCTTTGCAGCGATGTTGTGAGGATATTGTGGGAGAAGAGGAGGGGACCGTGGGAGCTGCCTTGGGTTCCTTGCCAGAGAAGAAGGCAGCCTATCAGGGTGATTAATGCTGCTGGGAAGAGTCATGTGCAAACACAGGATGGCTGACACCAGGTATTTGCTTCCTGCAGAAGAGCGGTAAATCCCCCCACCCCCGCTCGGCCCGATTTAAGGTCCATGGTGCCCTGAATGTGCATCGAGCTGGCTTCATATCATTTCACGTCCATAGTTGGAGTCAAGCGAGCCTCCGTTACTGTGCTGCCAGATTCCACTCCCTTCTTGCCAGACAGGTGGGCCCCCAGAACTCAGCGAGCCGAGGTAGGACCAGAGAGAAACGTCTGCCATAAGTACAGAAGATCCTACAGGTTCACGTGCACCTTGACCCACACCTGTCTTGCACAAGGAGGAGGAACTGTGGGCGTGCGGGCTGATCCCTGCGGCTGGCTGGAGCGGTCCTTCTTGCAGCGATGCTTGTCCTGGGCAAGTGTTCCGAGGAGGACGGTCCCACCCTTGGCTCTCACTCCCACACAATTGTTCACAGTTGGACCAAAAGAAGGAGGCCTGCCCGCTTCCTCTTATCCCACCATCTCAGCAGCCTCCCATCCTCTTCCTTTGTTTGCATCACAATGACTTCTTTCTCCCCCCAGGCGCCTTAAATAAGGATTTGCAAAGCTTCAGGGCATTTGTTGTGAGCCTTCGGAGAAGATGGAGGGGGGCATGGCCAGGCACTGCTGCTGGGTTCTTCCTGGCTTCTTGCCAAGAGCCAGAGCAGATCGCCTTGTTCTGATTCGGTTGGTTTTGGTCTCGGGGCTTCCACCGCCCAGAGGCTAAAGGTAACCCTGCAGCACAGAGTGGTGGAAGCAGAGGCTAAGGCTTATCCGGGCTGCATCAGCAGGGCAAGCTGGAAGGGCGCCCCGCGTGCTGTTTTGGTCAGGCGTCCACCAGAGATTGTGTCCCATTGGGGGCATTGCAGCTTAAGTCTCCGTGGACAAAGGGGAATGTAGCTGGAAGAGGCTGCCAAGATGGCGAGGGCCCCACAGACCAGGCCCGGTGAGGAAACACTGAAGGAGCTGGCCATGTTGATCTAGGAGAGGAGGCAACGCAGAGGCAAGATGAAGGCCATCTTCAGATACGTGAAGGCCTGACCAAATTCGTTTCCTCTTGCTCCAGAGGGTGGGGCCTGCAGACATTCAAATGACAAAAAAACCCACATTTTGCCTGAATATCCCTGCTTATGTTAGGAACTGTTAAGACAGTGGGTTTCCTGCCTCGGAAGGTAGAGGATACCCTTTGCCCCAGACCTTTAACGAGAAGCAGGCTGGCCACCTATGAGAGATGCTGCAGGAACGGAGTTGGGCTGGGCAGCCTTGGAAGACCCCTTTCAGCCCTTTGCTCCTTTCATGCATTCCTTGCACCAAACACAGCTCCTCGGAGAAGGTGTTTGCGATCTCACCACCCCCAGAAGGTCCTGCCTCAGGCCGTCGTCCGTCTCACCTCCACAGGCAGCTGAACCTGAAGAAGACTTTCCCGTAGGACTCGCCCTGCTTATGAGCCTCATGAAAGCATTGGGCCGGCTGCTGTCGGCATCTTCCTGGATTTAGTGTACTTGCCTTGGTCTTTTTACCAACCACCGTCATTTGGTGGGGAGACAGAAGTCAGGCCTGTTCGGGCACTGAGACTTTTGCAGTTAGTTTTGCGAGGGCAGGCCGTGTGGGCAAGCGCTGCTTTGGGTCGCTCACAAAGCGCTGCTTGGGACAGATGTCCGAAGTGGGCTTGCAGCGAGGGCAGCAACAGGCGGGCCATCGCCGAGCCAGGGCAGCTCCTGTGCAAGGGAACCAACGCAGCCAGAACTCGTGGGGTGTTTGCCAGTGCCAGATGGAAGGAAAGCAAAAAGGGCCACCTGGACGGTCCTCTCAGCAGGGAGGTCGTTCCAAAGATGGGGGGAACCGCAGAGAAAACCGTCCTCTTTGGCCACCCTCTGAGCCTCCCTCAGAGTTGGCACTTGGAGGCCAAGTGTTGCGTCCGAGCAGATGGTGGTTGGGAGAGGTGTTGTGGTAATACCTGCAACAGGTATTGTGGTCCCAAGCCCACGTGAGCAGCAGGAGGGTAAAGTTCCTGCAGAGCCCAGGAAGTGCGCTTTGAGGGCCAGTAGATGGTATGCCAGGTGGATTCAAGGCCTTGAATTTGACCCCCCCCCTTTTTTTTTTCTTTTTTCAAAGTACTCTTCGAAATACAAGTTACCTACTTATGTTTAAGAGGCCTTCATTGTTTTGATGTTTAGTTGGAGTCAGGACAATTCCCGCATTCATCATAATCTGAATTCTGTAAACCAGAGTGCTTTGGCAATTGGGCAGCTGCAAAGTAAAATAATATTACTAATATATTTCAAAAACCTGTTGTCTTTCCACTTTTGAGGGCTACAGTAGAAAATTAAAAGGCATTTATAGGTGAAGAAAATGTTATCTAATGCTAAAATGCATGTAAATTTAGTAGGCTTCGTTTTCAGAAATGAGCACCGGACATTAGTTCATCAAGTAATTAATGGAAAAATAATTGATGGAATTAGTAATATCCCCAGAGTGCCTACCTTTGCATGTTTTGAAACCGAAAACAGAACCGTTCTTCTGTTAAAGAGAATGAAAACTTTGGCTAGATCTTCTGCTAGGATAGAGAAACCTCTTTCTGAGCCCAAAAACATGCCACGGATCTACTTTGTTTCCTCAGAAATTGATTTATAGAGAAGAGGAATTGGGAGAAGTATTCTCAAGTGGGAAAATACCCTACAATGACACAGAGAATTGCTGCCATTTTCTGCAAGTCGGCCGAAAAATGCTTTTACCAAGAGTTTTGCTGGTTGCTGGTGCCACGCTTGACCCTCTTTCTGTAAAATGCACCTGTGTCCCCAAATAGTCATTGGTTGCATTTTTTTATAATAGCGCCTCATCGTTGCATTCTTGAGGTAAAAGCTTTTCTGTGTGGGAAGTAATGCAGTCACTACTCTGGAGCAGAGAAGAGATATTGATTGTGTGAACTGGATTTTCTGTGGTATGAGAGGCACGTTACTAATGAGCAACCTGCAAAGTGTCGCCGGCCTTTGTTACCCAGGCTTCATAAATGCCATTCTGCAAAGACAGAAAAACCTTAACCAGAAATGTTTCCTTCCTGTCCCACTACAAGTGCTGATGAACTTCCCCATGCTAGGATGTTACCAATTACCGCGGCGTACCTTTGCTGAGCTTACAGCTTTTTGTGCCTCTGACAGTCTCTAGTCTCTGAACGTTTATGCCATGCGAACAAATGTGTTAGCCCTACAAGGGCCAAAGGACTCTCTGTTTAAGTCCTGATAGCATTACGAGGGTTTTACAGGTGCTTTCTTACAAGGGCAAAAGGTGTTTCTTTTAACTCAGTCACATGACTGTGTGATGAGCGTGTAAGTTAACAAAGCGCTCTTTAAAACATTGACTCACCTTTCAATTTACAAAAGGAGGAAAGCACTACTAAA
Source organism: Varanus salvator macromaculatus (assembly GCA_023646645.1). Classification (NCBI taxonomy): domain Eukaryota; kingdom Metazoa; phylum Chordata; class Lepidosauria; order Squamata; family Varanidae; genus Varanus; species Varanus salvator. The sequence goes on along the minus strand of JAIXND010000827.1, from coordinate 826,287 downwards.
GCAGCACACTTAAAAGTGACACAAGCTCATCACTAGAACTGAAGCCTAAATGCCAGAGTAGCTGGAGGGCCTCACCATTCCCTGGAAGGCGATTGCTCAGGCACCAAGTGAGCGACAGTCAGTCGGCCCACCCCAGTTCACTCTCTAGCCTCTGGCACCAGATGCAGATTGGATTCGACACAAGCCTTCGCAACCTCGCAACCGCAACCGAGGTGGCTGTGCTAACGCTTGCCATGTGCTTGTCTTTCAGGCTGGTTGTTCCCAATAAAGGCTATTCTTCGTTAGATCAAAGTCCTGATGAAAAGCCGTTGGTAGCGCTGGACACAGACAGGTATAGAACGGGGCGTCGCGCAGTGTCGCCCGTTTGCGTCCCTTGAAATGCTGTGGTTCCTTTAGGGCCGCGCCAGCTGGGCATGATGGGGGCTGTAATCCAGCACATTTGGAGGGAGCCAGGTTGGGGGAGGCAGGGCATTTTACCAAGTTCCCACAGCACTTACCCCGGACTGTCCCCTGGGTGAGTGTGGCTCACGCAGGTGGCCCGGCCTCGGTGCGGCCCAGCGGGGCTGCTCCCCAGCTCGCTCCGTGACGGCCCTGCACGCAGAGGGCCCTTCGCCTCACTGTCCTTCGCGTTCCTCTGCAGCGATGATGATTTCGACATGTCCAGATATTCCTCCTCGGGATATTCGTCAGCTGAGGTGAGTCCCACTCCCTTCAACTCGCTCTTCCTTCTCAGGATGAGGAGTGCCTGTCGTTGCCCAGAGGGCAAGCGATGTGAACAGTGCCCTGCTCTTCTGCTCCCATCCACAGTTCAGCCGCCCAGCCCAGAGAAGGGCCTGACGGGGGCTGGCATGGCTTCATCCGAGAGGCCGAACAGCCCTAGGGCTGGCTGGTGCCTGGCTGGGAAACCAGCCGGGATGGTGTGATGACAGAGCCCCATGGAGTCCCCACTCCAGCGCTCACAGGCCTCCTCTTGTGCTCAGCCCTGTCTTGGGAAGTGAGCTGAGCCCAGCGGGAAGTCTGCAGATGCCCCTGGATCCAGGGCAGGACAGCCAGCAGCATGTGCAGCCGAGCAGAGGCTGCTGCTGCTTGGGGCGTGTTCGAGGGGGGCCCCGCTCGTCATGGCGGGCGCTGCTCGAATGCTGGGCACACGCTCCGGGAACCGGCCTCGGGGGTGCAGGAATGCAGGCCAGAATCCCAAGCACACAGCTCACACATCCCTCGCCCTGGATCCACTACATAATCTGCATTCGGTCTTTAGAGGGCCAGTGCTAAAAAGGATCGTGTCCTTGTCTGGAATCTCAACATTTTTTGCAAAGATTTGCTGGCAGGCGGGACGAGTAAACGCCAGTCAAACGTGGGCAGCCGTGCTTACCATCTTAGCAACGGCCTGGGCTTGGGCCCATCGCTTAGCCATCCTTAACTCTTTTGCATGCCAAAGACCCAGACTTCCATTGCCAGTTGGCAGGGATGGGGAAGCCTTTATCTGGCACTGGCAGGCTCTGCCGGTCACTTCCTAGGCTCCCCGGAAGACAGTCAGGGTTTCCCCCTGTCGGACGTCCTCACAGGAGAGGCCAGGGGCTGAATGGGCTGAGTGGCAGGGTATCGGTGCTGAGGTGCAGCTTCCCCTCGTGTCTGTCTTCTGAAACCCAGACCGAAGCCCTGCAGCCTGGCGTGGCTCAGTCGAGTCCTGTTGGGCGCAGGAGACGGGCTGGAGCGACCGGTCGCGTGACCCCGTGCTTCTTTGTCTGCAGCAGATCAACCAGGACTTGAACATCCAGCTGCTAAAGGATGGCTACCGGCTGGATGAGATCCCGGATGACGAGGACCTGGACCTGATCCCCCCCAAGTCGGTCAACCCCACTTGCATGTGCTGTCAAGCCACCTCCTCCACTGCCTGCCACATCCAGTAACGGGGAAGCTGGCAAGGGGTGGCCAGCCCTCTCCACTCTAACTGTACAACTTAACAGCCATTGCTTCCTCCTATGGTAGGACGTGCACCTCTTTGTGTTCATGGAGCCAGGAAAAACCAAAAAGAAATTCATTTTATGATCCTCTTCCAATTTTTGTTTAAGACTCCCGCGAGGGAGGCGTGAGGCACCACGAGTGGGCCGTGGGAGTCCAGAAAGGCCGCTGGCTCCCTCTGGACTCGGGCCCATTTGTGAGCTGTGTTACAGGGTTGGAGGTTGGGGTGCATGGAACTGGAGGAGGCCGCTGCAGGGGCTGAGGCCAGGGCCCGGAGTGCCAGCATCGCAGACCAGGAAGGAAATAAGGGGGTGAAATCCCTTTTGGGGAGCCTGCTGCTTCTTTGATGGACTGACCCTGAACAGGGACGTGGGAGCAGGCATGAGGCACAGCCTCCCAGCCAAGGGCCGGGAGGAACCACCATCAGAAATCAGTGTCAGGCAGCACACAAGCAAAACCAAGGCGGTATTGCGGGAGGTTTCCACACAGCAATCAGTGGACATTCCCTTAGGCCTGTCCAGAGAGTCAAACCAGTCCTGCTTGTGGGCTTTAATGTTTGCCTTCCAGAATCCTAGCCTACCATGAAAAAGCGAGAAACCGCAGATTCTGTCAGGACCCACATGAGGTTCCCACGAATGACGTTGAGAGGAAGGTTTTCTGTGGCTCTTTGAAAGAGAGCATTGCGTGGCCAGCAGCTGCTGGCCACGTGCCCGCCTGCCGCATCCCTGCCTAGTGTGGGGCTTATGCCAGGGGCTGGAGAAGCAGCGATGCCCACATCAAGGGCTCTGTCCATCCAGGAGCGGGCGCTTGAGAAGCAGGCTGTGCTCCCAGACGAATGCCCCCAAATTGGCTCCTCTTCCCCCAGGAAACAGGCGGCCACTCCCTGGACTGTAGCAAAAGGAAAACTGCTGTCTTCCAGAAGGGGCAGTGTTTGTGCTTGTGCCACTGAGCCCGAGGGAGCAGCTTCGATGTGGGTCCTGGCAGCGCAGGGCCTGTCTTGCTGTCAGGTGCTGCACAGACGCTGCCAGCAGGAGCAGGCTGCTGCAAGGCATGTTCATCCGTCATGTGCAGAGCTAGTGAGCTCGGTGCGTAGAGCAGCCCCTGCAGAGTCGTGTGACCGCTGACCCTGCGTGGTGGCACCGCAGTGCGGAGAAGGAATTCCCAGGTCTGGCTCCCCCCCCCCCCCCCGAGCATTCCCTTGCTTGCTCAGTTTGGGTGGTGCCAAGGTTTGTGAGCACTAAACATCCCCAAAGTTTGATGACCTGGCACTTCGTAGAGGGCGCTCGTGGCCAAGTTTCACGTGCCGCTGACACTGGGTTGCCCCTTCGCTTCCCCTCCATGCCAGTCCCTGCCGTGCCGCGTCTCCCGCTGAGTTTCATGGCCAAGTTGTGCTTGTGAATCGTGACAGATCTAGAAGCCCCCTGTTGATGAGCACAACAAGTGATTTCTGTCCCTTCCCGTAGATTGTGTCTGTGGGGACTACATGTCCCAAAATGCTGTGCAGGCCAGCCTTGTGTCAGTGTATAGCGTGATCCCTGGGTGTCGGGAAGGTGGCTGGGTCAGAGCCTCTGCAGTCCCCAGGCGGCAGAAATAAGGGGCTTTCAGCAAGTGAGAGCAAGATCGCCACGTTGACGACATGGCCTCAGGCACTTAGGTGCCCTGTCCTACTGAGCTGCGCTTTTGCAATTAAGGCCAGCGCGAAGTCCTGAACACCTGGCAGCCGGTCCACACACGAGCCACAAGGGGTTCCTACCAAAGACTAAGCCCTTTGTTTGAGGACCTCTGCCCACAGAGTGAGGTGACCTTATCAGACATAAAGCCTAGGAAGATTGTACTGGAAAAGGCATCTTAATCCCTTTTGGGAACTTCTCCCTAGAGATCAATCAAATCAAATCCCTTTTGGGAACTTGTCCCTAGAGATCAATCAAATTCTTACACACTGTTTAAGTTGCTAGCCCCACACAGTCCTGCATGTTTACTTTGGTAGCGCTCAAGTTTTGTCTTTTTGCCGTCTTTTGTATTTCTGGCCAACCCAGCTGTCTTTTATCTTCCACCCGCCATTGACTATGAAAAAACTGCTTTGAATTTAACTTCTCCCCCACCTGTGCATCAGAGGGCCGGGACTGGCAAATAGCCTTGCAGCTTATCTTTGAGCTAGCCTGCCTGGTGTGGGCTTTCCATCAGTGAAACTAGAGCTCCAAGCCCTCTCCAAGTTCGCCAAACATCCTTGATGACAGCACAGGGTTTGGGAGGCCAGTGCAGAGTCATAAAATGGAACAAAACGTTTGGCTTCTCCTCGCTCCTGGGCTTTGTGTCTGTATGTTTTCGGAGGTGGGAGGGGATACAAGACGGGCGAATGAGCAATGCGGTGTTGCCAGCTGGAAGCGGATTGTATGAACGCAGGCCTCTGGGGGTGCTCTCGGAGAGCGTTCCCCACACCCTGCCATGCTGCCGTTTCCTGGAGCTGCTCCACACATGACGGGACAACCTCGGATTTTGCCAGCATGTATGTGCCGTTAGCGGAGCTGCAGCCAAGCGCATCTCCCTGAAGAGTGTGCCTGCGGTATGTGCGCATTTGCAGCACGTGACCCTGGGTTTGTGTTCACCCGTTCCGTTTTAGCAGTGCAGTAAAGGGTGCACATTTTAGGGATGCGCAAGGGCTGTCATGCATCACGTGGCCCTTGCAGGAAACTCGCAGCTGCTTTTAAGCATGGAAGTTCAGCACGTGGCTTGCCAGGTCACCAGGAGGAGGTTCGGAGGCCTCAGCTCTTCCTTACGGAGGCCCTCGCGCAGGTCCCGAGTAATCACGTGCCAGTTTTCAGCATCTGAAGGGAGAAAAGCCGCCCTCACAGGTCGTGGGGATGGCCTGGCAACCCTGAGTCTCTGTGGTGCTGCGGATGCTAAAGAAGGGAAGGGGGCATACCGGGGAGGCTCCAGTCGCCCGGGAAGCCTGCCGCCCCAAACCGTTCTGGCCCCAAGCAGAGGCCCCGGAGGGACCAGCTCTCCACGAGAAGGGCTGAGCTAGCATAAATACTGCAGAGGTGTGCTCATGCGGCAGGCCCCGCTGGTCCCTCAGGCTCAGCTGACGGCAGGCCCCTGGCCGCACGTGGTGGCCTTGGACCACTGGCCTGGCCTTTCTGGTGCTGCTGGCGGGGAGCCCCGGGGCGTGCAGCTGGCCCCAAACGGTTGTTGACACCCTCCCGCATCTTGCTTCCGCCCCCCCCCCCCCCGCCAGGCAGTAGGGAAGAGTTTTGGCAGCTGCCCAACATGGTGCATGCGGCTTCCCCCACCCTCGAAGGCCCCCGCCTGGTGGAAGTGCTGAGCCCCCCCGCCCCCCCCCCCAGCTGCACAAGGTAGAGAGACCACATTCGGTTTGCAGGAGAGCTGCGGATCCTCCTCCTGGCACGCTCTCCTGGCGTGTGCGCTCTGTGCTCGCTCCGTGCCGCTCTCGACAGGCTCGATGGTGCAAAAGCTGGGGAGGGAGGGCAGGGCAGCTGCGCACCCACAGGCCAGGAGGGAGCGGAAGCAGCGTCCTGCCGGTCTCCTTTCCGGAACAGAGCTCTAAGCTAGTCTGCAGCTCTGATGCCCCCAGCTCTGTTGCGGGGAGGCTGAGATCAAGCAAATACCAGCTTGTTTGGAAAGGAGGAGGAGGAGGAGGAGGAAGGTGCTTTTAGGTGCTTTGGCAGGAAGAGAAGAGAAGTGGGCGGGGCGCATGGCTGGACTCACTCAGGCCAGGTGGCTTCATCAAAAAATCATGGAGCTTGCAGCTGGTCAGAGACCAGTGGAACAAGACGTGGACGCGTAACTTGACATGGTCCGTTTTTATGGAACGGCCCAGCCCCACAGAGGCCAGAGCAGGGCGTGCAAACCCAAAGCTTGCGTGCGGAGGCTGAGCGAGGCCCTGCAGCGGGCTTGGCCCAAGCCAGTGTGCATGGCTGCTCGTTAGCAGGAGGGGCTGGAGCGCTAGGCTGCTGCGGTGCCCGCACTGGGGTCGCAGGCCTCCGAGCAGCACGGCCTCCCCAGCACGCAGGGCTAAAGAAGGAGAGGGAAGGAGGAACCACAAATGTGGACGACAGCACAAGAGAAGGACAAGGGGCTCCCGGTTCCCTCTTCGAGATCTTCTCCTCTGTCCTCCCTTCTCTGTGCACAAGAGATGGAGCTGCTGTCCTGCTCGGTTTCGAGCTTTTTTCCTGCGCCCTTTGCAGGTTTCCTCCAAAACTTAGAAAAATACGGTTGCGGGTCCCGGAGAGTCAAAGGATGCCTTGCGGCAGGTTGCTCTAGACTTGGCGCTGCCCTTCCGGCCTCTCGCGCCCTTCGCTTGCCTGGGACTTGCTCCGCGTGTCACGCTGGGCCCTCGCAACTCCTTTCAAGCCCAGCACTGGGGCTGGAAAGCAGAGCGCGGGTTCCTTCCATTGCGACGAAATTATGGCTGGGTATTCAAGGGCTCCTGCCAGCCTTGACTTGCCTGCCTGTGTCATTCCCTCGGGAGCCCGTAACTTGCTCATTTGCCTCAAGTAAAATATTTCAAAACGGTTTCCGGGGAAGCGAAACCCCATCGTAGCGGCGGTTCCACCATGTTCAAGAATCCCTCTGCAGGTGGCTGGTGATCTGAGTGGCCGCCTTCTCTCTGGGAAGCAGGTCAGGGTGGCCAGCACAAGTCCGGACTGCCCACTGGGACTGAAATAATTCATCAGGTCGTGGCTTGGAGTCATAGGGCAGGATCTGCCATTTTCCACGAAGCCACTTTGCCATAGAGATGGAGACAGGGTCTGCCAGGGGCAGTTTACGCTTTTTCCCACTCTTCTTTTCATCTGTCATACTGAGGAGCCTTCAGGTGTTTTCCAAATCCAACTCGTTCTGTGCCTGTCAGGGAGGGAGGAAGTGGTGTCGGAGAAACCCTTTCCACTTGCCTCTTACTGAGAGACGCTTGGCCAAGATGCAGTTGTTTCCATAGCAACAAATTATGATCTAAGAAGTAGCCTGACATCAAGAAGAGGAAGATTATGGTGCAGCTCATTAAAATTCCTGCTGGAACCCTGGCACAGAAGCCCAGACAAGGTGGCGCTCTGAAAAGCCCCGCGTGCCCGAAGGAGACTTGGCCCCGCACATCTCCGTTTTCCTTGTCCGTGCAAATGCCTGGCGCCTCATTTGTTTGCCATGTTTAGCGATCCCATCAGCTACCTGTCAGTTTTCCAGGGCACAGCAGTGCTGCTTCAGTCTTTGGCTCCTCCTCAGAAGCACGGAGAGCAGTCTTCCCGCTTCGTTCCACCCCCAGAAAGGCCTCAGTGACTAGGCTGTCCTTCACTCTGGAGTGCTCGCTCGCTCTCTCCCTCTCCTCTCTCCAACCTTTGCTGCACGGCTGAAATGACCTTGCAGGGACTGCTCGCGGTCCGTGCTGCGATCGCGATTGCATGCCCCAAGAAGCGCAGGCGGAAAGCCACAGCATGAAGTCCAGGGATGCAGGTTGGAGCCCCGGAAGGAGACTGCGGCAGCTCCCACAACGCAGGGCCGGGCCGGAGAGGCACCAGAGATGTGCAATATTCTAGCACGAGGGCAAGTGTAGGTGGAAGGCACGCTCATTCTTCTCCAGTGCTGTGACGGGCCGGCCATGTGGGTGCCTGCGAAGGTGGGCTCTTGAGGTGCCAAATTCAGGATCATTTGGCAGTGGTGGGGCAGGGCATCTCAGCTGAGGGTGTTGCCTGAGCCCGTAGAAGCACTTTGCTCTTGTCCGGGCCTCCTTCCAGCCCTACTTCTGCAGGAACATTCAGTCTGAGCAGTGCCCCCTCACTGTCTCTTTCAACGTGCGGTTTTCTTAACAGATGGTTCAAGGGCAACGTTCCCTTGACAGATTGAGTCTTAAGAGCTAAAGACATCCCAGCATCCTGGAGGCTCTTCGGGAAGAAACAAGACTTCCTATCCGTCAGCAACCTAGCAGAGCAGTACAAGCTGGCTTTCCCCTTCTTCCATGGCACTTCCTTCTCCCTCTGAGGCTGCACTTTCCTTTCTGTCCTTGCTGCCAGGTTTACAGCTCCACAAAATTCCCCGAGGGGCAGGCAGGGGGGGTCGGCAGCCCCTTTCGTGGCCCTGTGCCACCCACGGGTGTTCCAGGGCCGCCTCTGGTCTCCTCCGGAGCGAGTGCCACTCCCTTCTCTCAGTGTCTGTGCTGCTTCCCCCAAGCCCTGCCACCACTGAGAGAGACCCCTGCGGCCCTGTAGCTCTCCTCTCGGGAAAGTCGGCTGGGAAGTGGCTTGAATGAGCCCCACCTCCCAGTGGCTTTGGGCGCAGCTGGCCCTGGGCTGCGCACCCCAAATGTCTCTTGAGGCCGTGTCAAGGTGGTCCCGCCAGCAGCATGGACCCAGGTCTGAATGCTCGGAAGGCTGTTCCTCGGCGGCTTGGGGAGGGGGCACCCACTGAGATAAGGGGTTGTACAGTCGGCTTTCTGCCCTGCATGGGGCAGCAAAGTGCAGGATTGTTGTGTGCAGGAGGGAGCACGTTTGTCAGGAAGACGTCCCCCCCCGCGCATGCCTCCCTGTTGTTTTGCCCCCCCCCCATAGAGAACATAGAGTCTCCTCTGGGCGGAACAAGGAGTGCCCCCCAGGCCTGTCTTGCACTTGTCCTAGAATGCGGCGGTCTCCTGCGTACAGGCCTGCGCTGTGCCAGGGCAGGACACGACCTGTCCGCAGTCTTGGCCTGTGCCTCAGGGGTGGGTTAGGAAGGAACAAGAAGCCAGCAGGTCGCAGATGGGCAGTTTTCCGGCTACGTTTGGACTCACGTGCAGGGAGAACTGGGACCGGGCAGGCAAAGCCTCGAGGGGGAGTGCAAAGCGGTAAGAGCAGCAGAACCGGGATGTCGTCGCGGGCAACCTCGAGATCCGTGTCCGGTCGCTAGCCCTAGAATCGCAGACCTCGTTCAGCTGCATGCACCCACAGTTCACCCCCTTGGTTTTCGGGGTCGCGGTGGCCCTTGCCCCCCCACCCCGATCCAGGTCTGCTGGATGCAGTGTAACCAAAGGCCCCCCTCCTCGTCCCTGTGCTCCCCACCTCCAGCAAGCCGGGGCTGCTCAAGGCATCCCTCCAAAAAACCGCAGCTGCCCACTCCGCACCCTGGCACACGCGGCACCCTGTCCCAGAACTCAGAGGCAGAACGATGGGCAGCACCATTTCCGTGGGGCCCTGGGCGCATGCGTGGCCTGGTGACCCCTCGGGAGCTTTGCTTGGCCAGCGCCGCTGCTGCGGCCGAGGGAGTTGGGTGGGCCTTAATTGCTGGTGGGGACTTGGTGTGTCCTCCCCTCCCCTCCCCTCCCCTCGGCTCACCTTTGCTGCATTTCGTTTCTTCGAGTCGGCATTTAGCGACCTTCCTCTCTAAGCGTCTTAAAGAGATGGTGCGGCATTCTTTCAGAAGACCTGGCTTAGTCGTTCATTGGCATTTGTCCAACATGCACCTTATTACCAACAATGGTTTGAGAAGATCTGCCCCAATTCCATTTTATTTTATTTTATTTTATTTTATTTTATTGCACACACTACAAAACAGTTAGGGGAAGTGAATGGTCGTCCCCCAGAAAACGCTGGCAAGAAGCAGCTATTCCTTTTTAATTTGTGGCGGGTGAGAGAACGTTTTCTTTTTTGCACTATCTGTTAAATCGTGTCTCCTTGCCCTCTCCTGTCTCCCACCCAAGTCAGACACAGCTTTTAGCCCCGAATCAGTCCGCGGTGTTGCCGCAACCTGGCTGACGCTCGGCATGGGATCTGTGTGCTCTCCCGCCTGAACCACGTGCCACGGACGGATTTTATGTGAGCCCTTCCGGAGAGGACTGTCTGGAGGAGGTGCACCTGTTTGCACCGCACTCCCCAATGCAGGCACTTCTTAAAATGCCGATTTTTCAGGAGTGCCACTCCTCAGCCTGGTGCTCTGCCAGGGCAGAAAACAGGGAGATGGCTGGCTGTGTACTGAACCCCGTTCTTTTAATGGAAGCCCCATGTCGCAGAAGAGCCTTCGTCGTCGGCTTGGATCATGAGCCGGGCTGTCGGTTTCCTCTCGGTTCCTGACCCTGCTGTGTGTGTCACACAAGCGGGTGTGCGGTGGTGTTGGTTCCCAACTAGGCAGCCGTGGAAGGGTTTGGAGCTTGGCTCAGCTCGGAAGCATCCGTTGTATCCCTGCCCTTCTAACCTTTGCCACACAGACGGGGTGGGGGTTCTCTTCGGTTGATGCCCACCCCTAGTCAGTCAATTTCCATCTTATAGCAAACGTTCGTCTTAACTTTTGCTTTTCTAATCCAAACAGTGTAGCACAGTCCTTCTTTTCCCATCATGTAGAATACTGCCTTAAACAGATCCGTTCGGTTGTGTGTGTAATTTTTTTTTTAATTTGCCATCGAGTTTACGCATTAATTTATTTTTAAAATGTGGTTTTTGGAAGACACGATACATGTATAATATTTTTTTAACATTTCCATTGCAGTATTTATCATTGTTACTGGTTGTGCGTAGTGTAACAGAATTAATATTAAAAAGCATATGTATGAAACTTGCCTTGGGAGTCTCATTCTGTCCCTCAAACGCCAGAGAAGCGGACGGGGTCACTTCAGTGCCATGCTTCAGTGGAGACCAGCCACCGAACAGGGGTGGGTGTGAGAGAGCGGGAGACTTTGACCCAAAACTTGCCTTCCCGCTCCTCCACTGCCTTGGCCACCAAGGTAGTAGAGGAGGTGCAGAGCAGGTAGAAGAGCAGGTGCGGCCTCCAGGTGTGGCCTCTGGCTCTTCGGCTACTTTCCCAGCAGCCCCGCCTCGCTCAAAAACCGTCCTCCGCCCCAGAGGGACCTCACTCGGCCGCTAGGGCAGCTGCACTGGCCCTGTGCTTTCCACGGCTTCCCTGCCTCCGCTAGTGACCATGGGAGGCTTGTGAGCTGAGCGCTTCGCATGCAGCCGCTTAATTTTATTCATTTGTTAAGGTATTGCCCTCCTCCCCCTCCTCAGCAAAACAGGCTTCTGCAACAGCTTACGCCCAGTTGGAGTCCTTTCTTAAGGGATGGGGACAGGAAGAGGAGCCCATTGCAATGCTGTTTAACCTACCTCACAACACGGGCGTAGAAGCTGCAAGAAGGGAGTTAGCACAGGGCTACTGGAAGCCAGACCACCCTAGCCAAATTCATCACTCCCCCACTTGTGTGCAGTGCAGTACAGAGAGAGAGAGAGAAGAAACGTATTCAGAAGGCTTCGTTTCATCCCACGTGGCACTGGCAAGCACCCCACGAGTGCTGGCTCCATGGTTCCCTTGCACGGGAGCTGCCCTGGCTCGGCGATGGCCCGCCTGTTGCTGCCCTCGCTGCAAGCCCACTTCGGACATCTGTCCCAAGCAGCGCTTTGTGAGCGACCCAAAGCAGCGCTTGCCCACACGGCCTGCCCTCGCAAAACTAACTGCAGAAGTCTCAGTGCCCGAACAGGCCTGACTCCCGTCCCCCCACCAAGTGATGGTGGCTGGTAAAATATTTGTGACTCTTTGGGGTGGGTTCTCGGGGATCCTTTTGTATTGCAAGGGTATCTGTGAGGTTTCTGGGCGCACCGGCTCCACAGCAGGGAAGCAGTCACTGCAGCCTTCCCGGGGCACAGATGCCGTGGCAGAGACACCTCTGGGCGTTGCTCTCGGGAGCAGTCAGGACGTTCCTGCAAAGGTGGCAACTGATGAAAATAGGCAGCAACAGGTGACAAACTTCCCTGCAAGACAGTCTGCCCTGCTTTTGGTGCCGCAAGGAATGAGCAGGGGTACGGCACCTTGGCCTGGTATTTCCTTGCAGCCCCACTGGGGCCCCACCAGCACAGTCTGTAACTCGTGACCTCCAAGCGCGCACCGTGGGAACTCTGCTGGGCTCTGTAACGCAAAGACCCATCCTGCACTGTGCTGCACTGCATCTCTGTAGCTCCGGGTGGTTTTGCGATGCGGCCTCTTATCGGCAGGAAGCGTCAAAAGCAAAAATGGCAATAACGCCTGGGGCCACTAGAGGGAGCCCGCTGCTAAAGCCAAAGCCACCTTCCCCAACCCGGTGCCCCCCTGCTGTGTCAGACTGCAATTCCCATCACTCCCAGCCAGCATGGCCGTTGCCTGAGAGATGACAACATCTCTGGAGAGCACCAGGTTGAGGAAGGCTGGAGGGTGGGCTGCAGATCATCACGAAGCGACCTGCATTACCTGTGGATGCCTCCGTCCAGGCACCAGCTCCTCCCTTTCCAGGTGTGTGTCCTCGGCCCCAGGGAGCTTCTCCTGGGGGCTTTGGTAGCGTGGCCGGCAGCCAACACTCACCTGGCCCGGAAAGGCGACGCCCCGGCCTGGCTGGGGGGAGCCTCCAGGAGGCGAGGGGGCACAGGCATCCTCGTCTCCCTCCCGCCCCAAAGCCCGTGCCCCGCGGGCCCTCCTGCCCACCAGGCCGCCCCCGGCGCGCAGCGGCAGCCCCTCCAACTGTGACATCACACGCGATGCGGGGCCGGCTGCCGGGGGGCGCGGGCCCCGGGGCGGCCACACACCAATTTGTCCCACCGGCATGCGGAGCCCCTCTCCCTTTCTTCACCGCCCAGGGCAGCCAGAGGGGGGGCCCTTCCCGAACGAGCCGCGAGCCGCTCCTGCCCACGCCGTGTGCCCCACGCGCGCTCCCCGAGGCCGAGGCGGCGACCCCGCGTTCTCCCGGCCGAGATGTTCCTCTTCGCGCGCAAGACCAAGACGCCCATCAGCACCTATGCGGACTCCTTCAGGGCCCCCGACACCATGAAGAAGACCTTCGAGGACCCCCCGCTGGCCTTGTGGAGCGAGAACAAGTTCGTGACGCAGGTACAGCCCCCGCCCGGGGGGGGCAGGACTCCGGGGGCCGCGAGGGTTGCCCCGCAGATCAGGTCGCCTTTGGAAGGGGACACGAGCCCGTCCCAGTGCACCCGCCGCAGCCTGCCTTGCCCCACCCGTGTCCTCCCATGGGCTGGACTCCAGCTCCCATCATCCCCACCCAGCACGGCAGACGCCACGTTGGAGACGGTCAGCAACGTCAGACCCTAACCCCACCCCTGAGCGTCTGATGCTGCCTCCCCCCGCCCGTGCCTTCAGACGTTTTACACCGCTGCCCCCAGCTTCCAGGCCGGGGGATGATGGGAGCGGCAGTCCAGCAGGTCCGGCGGGCGACAGGTCCTGGGGGCCCTGCGCGAGGCGGGGCCGCCACCGGGCACCGAGCACCGGGCACCGGCCTCGGCCTCGCCCTCGCCCGCGCGCCGCAATCCCGCGCCGGCCGAGCCCGCAGAGGCAGCAGCACGCCCCGCGCAGGACAGGATCGGTGCGGCGCCGCGGCCATCCAGCCGGGAAGGGACCGGAGCGGAGGCCGCTGAACCCCGGCTCGGCCCCCCGGGCCCCCCGGCTCGGCCCCCCGGGGCCCCCGGCTCCGCGCTGCGCGCAGGCCTGGAAGAAGGCCGCCCAGGGCCCCGCGCCTGCCGCCCTCGAGCGGCTCACTGGGGGCGCCCTGCTTCGCCGGCCGAGTCCGCCCCGCTCCAGGCCCCCGGGGGCGGCCCGCAAGCAGCGCACGAGCGCCGCGGCCCGCGCGGTCCCTGCCCCGAGGCGCTGCCGGGGTGGGTGAGGGAGACGCCGGGCGCGGGCTTCTGGCAGGCAGGCGCGTGGTCGCGGGATGGCGGAGGGTCGCCTCGAGAAGGGGCTTGGAGAACGGAGGAGCCACCGCCGGGCCCTGGCCGCGCCGGACGGAGCTGCCCTCTGGCCGGGGCGAGATCGAAAGGGGAGAACGCGCGCGCCCTGGCGGAGCGGGCAGAGGGTGGCGGGCGCCAGTTGCAAGCCGACGAACTTCGCTGCCTTTTCTGGCCTTGGTCGGGTCGTATCTACCGGAATACTCCTGTGTTTATAGAGACCCCGAAAAGACCAGTGGGACAGGGTGGGCATGTGGTGAGCGGAGCCGGCTGGAGCCGGGGTCAGACTAGATGGCCCGGGAGGCCCCTTCTGACTGGCTCTGTTTCCATGTTTCTATGTATGGAAGTGCTGCCCTCTGCCGTGGGGAATTGGGATAGGCACCCCTCAAGGCACCGTCGTTGGCCCTACGAAAGCATCCCCAAACCCAAAGCAATGTGAGGCCTTTGCGAGATCGCCACAATGGCTCCAGCATCTCTCCCTTCGGCAAAAGCTTGTGGCAGGAGGAGCGGGGATACAGGGGGAAAGGCGTGGTGTGGTGCTGGGACAATGTGGAGGAGGATGGGCAGACCGTCTCCTCCAGATCAGCTTAAGACCAACAGGGGAAAACCCGGAACACTAAGCCTGTGCAGACAGCCTCCCCCACCCCCCAAAATCTCCCCCATCGCGGCCAGCGGCCAGCTTGCTTTCTGGAACATCGAGCAGGATGACCAGGTCTGGAGAGCTCCTGCAAAACGTGTGCAATTATTAGCCGGCCTAATTAAGGTTGTTAGACTATATGGATAGGCAGCAAATCACCGGGGGCAGGGAGTTTAGGAAGGGGCCCACGCTGTCACAGCCATGCAAGTTCTCGGGGCCTGCGCCCCCCACTCGGAAAACAAAGCAAGGCGAGCCGGAATCTCCCATGCGGCGGCAAGTGCTCCCTGATGGACCCTGCAGTGACGCGAGATGCGCGCCGCAGCCAAGCACCTGTGCAAGATACGAGGCTTTTTTATTTATTCATTCATTTCTTTATTTAAAACATCTCTGTGCAGTGGCTGTGGCCAGTCAGCGCTCTGGACGGTTTGCACACCGTCTTGCGTGCTGCCACTGGGAGGAAAGCGAGGCTGAGCTCGGCCCGTTTCCTGCTCAAAGCCCGCTTCTCCGTGCTGCCTTTGCCGCTGCCTCCAACCCCTCTAATCCCACTGTAATTCAAGCCACCCACGGGAACATCAAGCAGCGCCTTCCAAAGGTACCCATCCTTTGCCCCCTTCAAACAACATCTTGGGCAAGGAGAGTCAGTTTTTTCCTATTAGTGACTGATTGACTGTTCTGGGTCCAGGAAGAGAAGGAAGGCTTTGCACCCTGCACGGTCTTCCCCCATCCACACAGACCTCCACTTGCCTCACTCTCTTCCTCTCCCCATTCCTTTCTCCCTTCTCCCCCAAAGCTGTTCCTTTCCCTCCCTTGCTGCCTTCTCTCCTCCCCACATCCAGCACTGCCTGTTTTCACTGGCCTGGCCCCACGGCAGCATCCGTGGGAGACATTTTGCGATGCTGGCCATGGCCGCTCTTCGAATTCCCCGATGGGCCGTGGGTTCCCAAAGGTCAGGGATCCCTAGATTGGGTGGCGGCGACCTGTAATGCTCTACTTTGCCAAGTGCCACACATGAGAACGATGTGAAGCGGTTATAGTTGTCAGAGCCTCTCCAGACCTGGACGGTCCTCAATTTTAATCCACTTGGGCTTAAAAGCAAAAGCTTCATCGCCCTTCCCCAACCTGGTGTCCTTCTGAAATGCAGCCAACAGCTGGGACCCCCCCCTCCCCCGTCCAGTATTCCAGACCACTGACCATACTGGCCAGGAGTGATGGGAACTGAAGTCTGAGACACCTGGGAGGGCAGGAGAAAGAAGCTACTGCCCTCAGAGCTATCAGCTGCCCCCAGTAGCTCCCTCCTCTTCCTCCTGATGGGGCTGCGGGCCCCCTTGGTCTACTGTGCTGCAGTCCTGCAGGCTGGGCCACCATCCAGAGAAGTTCAAGCTCCCCTGGATCTTTATTCCCGACCGCTCCTCCAGCCTCTGTGGGGCTGCCTGGCTTGCTACCCAGGAAGGCTTTTGCAACCACCCGTACCTAATATATTTATTTGAATCTCCAGTATTTATGGCATTCCTGGGCTACTGTGTAGGCAAAGGTCACTGGGCAGTTAGCAGAACTTAAAACCCCGGAAGGAAACACGATAAATCATAACACAAAGCTTTTGGGAAGTTTAACACAGGGTAAAAGTAAAAACTAGAGTAAAATCCAGAAGGAAGTGCAGCACCTTAAAAAGAAAGCAACTCATTCAGTGCCAACAGGCTGGGAGAATGAAGGGCGGGGAGCCCACTCTGCAGAGGGGCTGACTGGCCCCTGCGTTGGGCCCCTGGGAGAGGAGCAGATGGGGAGCTCTTTATCCGCCAGGCCTTTCGGTGCCTCGCTTTTCACACGAGCAGGTGAGGCCACTGAAAGGCCCTCTCCGTGGTGGCCCCGCTTCACCTCTGAGGATGACCTTCTGGTCTGGACAGGTGCGCATGGGAGAAGATGCTCTCTCAGGTAAGCTGGCTCTAAAACTGTTTAGGGCTCTGGAAGCTGCACCGGTGCTTCATGTCGGACCGCAAAGTGGCCCGGAAGCTGACGCAGATCACAGTGGCTCCGGGGATACATCCTGGGGGGCACTCATTGCCTTCCGACCCTCCTCCTTCCCTGGGCAGGGGGCCATATCGTCACAACGGGGCCTGACAAGCCTCTTTGGAATGCTCTCCCCTTCTCATCCTCCCAGGCTTTTAGCACTCCATTTTCTTTCAATTTTCTAGCTGTGCTTTTAGATCTTTCCACTGCTGCTGGATTTTACTCTGGTCTCTACTCTGGTTCCATTCTGTTTAAAGTTATGCACATAACAGCGTAAGAAGGGCCTTGCTGGATCAGACCAAAGATCCATTCCCGCCCTTGGGCCTCTGTTCTTTAACTAGTCAGTCATCCATGAGGGAACGAGCGCGCACACACACACACACACACACACTCTTATTCCGCAACTGCTTAGTTTGCTCAGGAGCCGTTGTTGAGGGAGCTTGTCAAAGCCTTTTGGAAGCCCAAGAAAGCCGTGTCTACTGGATCACCCTGTTTATGTGCTTGCGGCCACTACCCAGAGCAGCTGTTAGGCTAAATGGCCTGTAATTTCCCAGATCCCCCCCCCCCCGCCCGATCCCTTTTTAAAAATTGGTGGTACGTCGGCCGTTCTCCAGTCTTCTGGTACAAGGACTAACTTTAGAGACATGTTTACTCTTTGGGTAGGAAGTCGGCAGTTTCATGCTTGAGTTCTTTGGTAAGTCTAGGATGGAAACCAGCTGGACCGGGTGACTGGCTGACTTTCAGCTCGTCAGTAAAGTTGAATTTCGTCTCTTGTCACTACTGTCTGCCCGAATTCCTCGGACTCCCTTCAGGAATCCACATGCTCAGGACAGGCTCTGCTGTCATCCTCTGCTGTGAAGACCCACGGAAAGAATCCGTTCAGCTTCTCCGCAGCCCCTCCTCCCCCTTGGTGCTCCTCTAATTCCATCATCATCCAGTGGCCCAACCGCTTCCTTAGCCTCTTCCTTTCTTCTGATCTCGTTCCCGTTAGCCTCGATGCTGCCAGCTGCATGCTTCTCAAACTGTTTCGTGGCTGGTTTGTTTGCATCCTCCTTGTGCAAGCTTGTGGTCCTGGCAGTTCCTTTCCTTTGGGCCGGACTTCCAGTGCTTGAAGGAAGTTTCTTCTCCCCAAAAGCATCTCTGCCTCTGTGCATTAGCCATGCTGGCGACCCCTGGAGCCTGAGCTACGGTTCCTCACCTGTGGCCTGCACAGCCTCTGCTCCTCTATTGCAGCGTTCAATTGGGTCAGTTAGATTACGCTGAAGACTTCTCTCCATGAAACGTTTGGCCTGGCATTTTATCAAGACGGGGGCTTTTGCTCTTTTGGCAGAAAAGGTTGTTTTCCCCCTCGGAGTTTCCCTTCTTGGCCTTGCTGGATTTCCCTGCTGCACAAGCTGGTGCTGTGAGAGGAGGGAGAGCTGTGACTGAAGCGATTCTGTGGCAGTTCATGCTGGTGCCTCCAAACACAGCGGGCTCAGGGGTTCTCCCCGCGCTGGGGTCTTTTGCACCAGGCGTTCATCCTCTCCCACGGGCTTCAGGCTAGCGAGGGAACCCATTGCAACGGAGGCTTGTGTAATCCAGCCCTTGCACGCATTGTGGTCGCACAATAAGCGCAAGCAAAGCCCCAGAAACAGAAATGCACGCAAATGATGCTTGCTTTCTCTCACGAAGAAAATGAGAGAAGGATCCTTCTTGAAAAGCCGGATTTGAGCGCCTCCGGTAGAGAAAGCCTTTCGTCACTTAAAAAAATAACAAAAAGCACAAGCAAGCCTAGACAACTGGGCGGGGGGGGGGGCTCTCGAGGGTGGCAAAGTCCTGAAGAGGCCCGGCAGACGCCCCCAAGTGAGCGATTGTGAGCACACCAGAGATGCCTGCAGCCCAGGCGCCCCGAGAGCGATCTTTGCATCGTTGCATGGATCTCGGCTTGTGCGTCTGCTTGCAGTGCCTCTCCGTGCGCTAAAGGGCGGCTAGCACAGTCCAGACAAAAAGAGCCGAATAAAGCAAAGCATCATTCATTCGACCACGAAGCGTTGCAGAGAAACGGAAGGCCGCCATGAGTCCAGAAAACGAATCACTTTTACCTGTTCGTGAAATGATGCACGCAGAAGGGAGGAGAGTGAGTGTGCGGAGGGCCGATTCGTGGAGCCAGTCTGTCAGGAATCCCCCGGGAGCAGACCCTCCTTGGCTGGACACTGTGCTGACAAAATGCAGGATCAGAAAAGTTTCTAGTGCAGAAGGAGCCACCTGGTGTCCTCCAGATGCTTTGGACGAGCATATTCCCAGCAAGCTGCCCACTGGCCAACCCCAGAAAAGCAGAAGCTCTGGGTGCAGCACCTGCCTGCCCTCTGCAGAGCACCACGAATTGTGGGTGGCAGGAGAGCCCCCGTGTCCTGAGCCGGAGAGCCGTTTGCCACCAGCCGGGAAAGATGCTCGCCTTGGGCCGAATCATGCAGCCATGTTCCACAGGGTGAAGCCTTCTCTGCCGGCACATGTCGGCAACTGAGCAGGTTTCAGGCAGGTGCAGCTCCAAGGCCCGGTTCTCAATTTCAGAAGACCAAGAATTGGTTTGCTCCTGGAATTTCTTTCTTTTTTTAAGTTTACTGCTTGGCCACGTGGATTGGAGCACAGAACAAAGCAGTCTTCCCCAGCTGGTGCTCTGCAGAAGTGTTGCACTACAACTCCCATGCTGGCTGGGCAGTGCTGGGAACTGTAGTCCAACACTACTGAAGGTATCCCTGAGCCCAATTTCACCATCCAGTTCCGAAACGGCCCTGTGAGCGGGGCATGCAGTAACCCTTTTCGTACTGCCCTCTCAGAGCTTTGAACTGGAAGGGCGTGAGCCGGACGACAGGTTTTTGGAAAGCTGCCTCCAGCTCTTGCTCCCTGTTTGGTGTTTAATGAGGGTCTGCCTTATCTCCATCCACAGACAGCTGCACAAACAATTGGAGTGGATGTGCTGTTGTTAGTATACCCTGATTTTCGGTCAGCCGTTGTGTGAGCGGGCACCGGTGCATTAGACCAGTGAGCAGGGGAAGAAGTCCAAGGCAGTCGTGCGGCTCCACGGGAATTTTTCCGGAGGGCAAGGGACAACCCTGCTCTGCAGTTTCCCTGTCAGGAATTGCACCGAACGGGTGCAGCTCAATTTGCTGAGCATGTCAGTTGGCACATCTGTGCATGCTCTTGCATGCACCCTCTGTTGCTTGGTGCCGCTTTTGATGAGATTTCACAGAGCACGTTCCAAGACGGTGCGTCGTGGGCCACAGTGCTGGAGGCCCGGGAAGCATGCGCCTTGCAGCCTGCCTGGTGCGCCCCAGGGGAGCCTGCTGGCGGTGCTGGACGAAGAGGCCACAGCTGTCCTGGTTGGGTTGTGAGACAGGTGCTGTCAGACAGGTAGAGACCGTCCTCCGTCCCTCTGGCCTTTGTCCCAACGGCAGCATGTCTCGGGTTGTCCTAGCAGCAGTTTTGCATGCCGGCCGTCTCAGGGCGTTATAGGATAACCTTTTAATGTTGCTTCTAATGTTGCTTGGATGTATATGTGCTGTAAATTGGCCAGAGAGCTCCAACGATCGGGTGGCATGCATCAAGCAAGCCTATAAATTAATTGAATGGGCCTGGGAAGCGCTGCCTGCCCACGAGCGGCTTCTGGCGGAGGGACCGCGCTTGGCCGGCAGCCTCCAGCGCCTCTCAGCCAAGGGCAGCCTCGCAGGTCCGGCTCGGCTGCTCCTGCAGCAGCTCTGTGGCAGCTCCCTAGAGCGACCAGCTCAGCAAAGGAAGATGCACGCACTCAGTGCAACTCCTGGCGGAGAACCTGCAGCAGCGGTTTGCTCTGGAATTCTGGAAGCACTTGGCTAACCAGTCGGACGAGATGGTGCTGGCAGGCAGGCGGTTCTCTCCAAGCTGGTGCCCCCAGAGGTGCATGCTGGGAGGAAGCCTGGGAAGGCTGTCCCAGAGGAGGGACCCCGGCATTCCAAAGTGAAAACGCTTCTGCACCCTCCCCGTGTACCAGGTGCGGGACCCCCCCCCTCCTCTTTTTTTGCTCACCTGTATTATGGCTCCCTCCCTGACTGTGACATCACAGCTGATGCAAGCGGGGCCAGGGGCAATTGGAGGCCTGTGAGTTTTGAGCGGCATTGACAGGTCGCGGTTCGTTACTCGAGTTGCAAAGACTCCCCTTTCTATTTTCTTCTTGGTCAGAAGGTGGTGTGGATTGCAGGTGGAAGCAGAAAAGCCCCCGTTGCTAGGCAGGCCAGAGAGCAGAGCTGAGGGTCCAGGCGGGGCGTTGAGGGAAAAGCAACCTCGGCACGATGTTCATCTTTTCGCACAAGACAGCCACACCCATCAGCACCTACACAGAGTCCTACCGAATACCCTGCCGCACAAAAGAGAGCTATACGGAGCCCTCGCTCAGGTTAGGGGACATGAGCGACGGCATCAGCAAGGTAACTCTCTACAGGTGTATGCAGGGAAAGGCCAGGCAGGTGGGTGCAGGAGAGGGCGCTTAGGCACTCTGGCGCTGCAAGGGTAAGGCAGCAGGACGGAGGAATGGCTATTGCTCGTTGGTTTCTGTCTTCCATTCAACACAGAGGCACCTGTAGCCGCGGTTCCCACAGGGATGTCTGTCATTAAAAAAGACCCCTAAGCAAATGCATTAAAACCAGCAAGGAAACTCACAGCATCCCTTGCAAATGGGAGCAGCCGCAAGCAGCAAGCACAGGAAAATTGAAACGCAAAAGAGACCTGCCAAGGCATATAAAAAAAGTTTCTAAAAAGCGGAGGACAGTTGGAAAACACAGTTTTAAACAGACCACAGCAAGCCAGGAGGATAGAAAGGACTTTATATGGCATTGGAGAGTCCACGAAGATGGCACCAGAAGACCTCTTTGGAGAGAGGCAAAATGGGCACATGCCCATTTCTCACAACCGGTTGGGAAGGATCGCCTCCAAAAGCTGATAACATGCATACACATGTAATTTATTATAACCCCAAGACTAGTGTAAGGGGAATGAGCCATGGATCTCCAGTTACTTGGGAAGCATGAAAATCAAGACATAGGAAGTGCCAGCTATGTGAGTAAAACAGCATGAGACGAGTCAGAGCCAGCGTGGCCTAGTGGTTACAGTGTCGAGCTGGGAGTCCGGAGATCCCGGTGCGGCTCCCCTTGCAGCCAGGGCGGTCCCAGGCTGATTTGGGGCCTGTCATGGCCTCACCTGGCTCACAGGGGTCTGTGGTGAGGAGGGCAAAATGGAGAGGAGGGGCCTGCACCCCCCCCCGGGGGGCCTTTGCAAGTGGGGAAAGACAGGCAGCAAATGGAGTGGTGCTTGCTTTTAAGGAATAACCGGATCCCTTTCGCACGGGGCCTCGGCAGCGCCAGGCAGAGTGTGGTGCTGAGCGGCAGCCCCGCCCAGCACTGCACCGCCTGCCCCCCTCTGGCCCGGCCCCCTCACTGGGTTCCGGTTCCGGCTCTGCACTGGCCGGTGTGAGCATCCAAAGGGCCGATGGGCTGATGGGGTTCAAGTCAGCGCCCAGGCAAAAGCCCGGCTTTCCTAAAAGGTGTTCGGAGGGGGTTTGGGGCACCCACTTTTTCACCTCCGCATTAATGAAGGTGCTCTCCGGCTGTTCTGGTGTCTGCAGTTCCTGGAATCATGGAATCCTGGAACAGTAGAGCTGGAAGGGGCCATGAAGGCCATCCAGTCCACCCCCCTGCTGTGGCGGGACAGCAAGTTACACCCTCCCACTCAGAGGGCTGCCCAGTTTCTTTCTGGACGTCTCTTTTGCATCCTTGAATGTAAAGCGGAGCAGACCTCTGGGACCCTCATTTCCCCATAACAGAAGTTTCCCTGTGCCCCCCACACCCCCCACCTACAACAGGCAGACTCTGCTTTAGTCTTGGTCTTCCGGGTTAGGGCAAAGGGAAAGCCGTGTGTGTCTGGGGGGACGGGGGTCCGTCCATCACAGAGCCTGACTTTGCTCCGCCGCTCTCCCTGCCCCGTCTGCTTCGGCGCGCAGAGCCTGTGCCAGGCGCCCTCGACTGTTCGCTCTTCACTGTGTGCCTCTCGCGGTCCGTTGCTGCCCAGAGGCGAGGCTCACCCCCCAGCCCATTGCCCCTGGCTACCCCCCACCCCCCCCCACCCCCAGCGGCTCTGCTGTGCAGGCACCCGGCGGAGGAGGCTGCTGGCTGGCCCTCTGGCCCCTTGCGCCCCAGGAACCCCGGCTTCGGGGCGGTTCTCCGGGAGCTCTGGAGCGTTCGCTTCTCCCCTCCCGGCTTTGCTGAGTCAAGAGCTGTCCGGGGGAGGCTGGTTTGGAACTGCTTGTGTGTGCCCAAGGGTGACAGGTTGTGTTGTGTTGTGTTGTCAGACTAGATGGCCCAGGAGGCCCCTTCTGACTCGCTCTGTTTCTATGTTTCTATGTTGTGTTGCATTTTCAATCCACCCAGTCCAAAGGAGGGCTCAGGTTGTCTCTCTCCACTGTTCTTCACAGGGCAACTTCAAATCAATCTGTTTGGTCTTATTCGACTTACTCTATTTATGTGAACGTATCAGCCCTGACTTGGAAAACCACCAGAGGCTTTCTTTCTTTATTTAAAACATTTGTATGCCGCCCCCATCGCAACAAAGCCTCGGGGCGGCTCACAACAATACAATACAAGAATAAATTAGAACTATTTAAAACTGGCCCATCTCGAATAGCCAAGTTAAAATACAATAAAAACAATTTATAATTAACAATTAAAATAACTTTTAAATAAACGGGTCTTCGCCTGGCGCTGAAAAGCAAATGACGGCGCCAGGCGGACCTCTCTGGGGAGCGCGTTCCAAAGGTGCGGAGCGCACGCCATTATTTATTTATTTATGTGTGTACATGTGTTTATAGGCCGCCTATAACCACCAAGGCCTTCCTAGGCGGCTTGCACTGCATGAAACAGATTAACAGAGTAAAACACATTAAAACCAATTAAAACACAATGAATTAAGCATCTATAAAAGCAATTAAAAAGGGCCACAGCATGGAGGCTACATGTGAAAAACAATCCTGACAAGATACATCTTCGCCTGGCACCGAAAGGAAAATCGAGACGGCACCAGGCGGATTTCCCTGGGGAGGGAGTTCCAGAGATGGGGAGCAGCAGCGGAAAAGGCCCTGCGCCTGGTTGCCCCCCCATCTCCCTGGAGGGTGGTTCTCATAGAAGGGCCTCCTGGGCTGATCTGAGGGGGCGGGTAGGTCTTTATGGGTGCAGACGGTCCTGTAGATTTGGTTTTGGCTCGGCTTTGTGGTCAAGGCTGACCTCTCTGACCTAGGGGACAAGGCCCTGCATGGCTTCCCGTCTCAGAGAGATGGATCCGTGAATGCAGCTTCTTTTTATCTGGAGCTGATGTGATGTGGTGGATAACTGTGGACAAACGACGGGCAAAGTCGCTCTCTTTTCACTCCGCCTACCAGGCAGAGTTACCGTGAGGACAGAAGGGCATGGGAAGGGGAGACATGCCACCCCCACCCTGGCGCCCTCCAGATACGCTGCTCTGTAACGCCGCTCGTGCCCAGCACGTCCAGAGGGTGCGGGGTGGGGAAGGGGAGAGCGTGATTTGTCACTGGCACCCGTGGCTCTCTTTTTCCCCGCCTTGCAGGGCTTGACGGTGCCCAGAGTGGACCACCCGGTAGACCAAGCCCACCTGGAGAAGATGGTGAAGAAGGCGGTGCAGGAATACTCCTACAGGAACTCCATAGAGCCGACGGCCTACCGACCGTACAAATACTGGGTGACCAGGGAGGAAGGTATGTCGGCACCGGTTGGGTCGCCGTCTGCATCTGCTCCGGCGATGCGCAGGTCCCTCCTGGCCCGTGATGGATGGCAGCCACCCTGCACGCCGGCACCCAAGTGCGGGACCAGCCCCCGGCCCCTGGCTGCTCGGGGCCCCCCGTGTTCCCAGTGAGGAGCCCCATCTGTCAAGCAGCCACTGAAGTTTGCCTTTAAAACTGTCATATGGAAGAGCAGCCAGAGGTCCTGTGCTCACTTTCCAGAAGTGCTTCAATTCGGAGGGCCCTCCCTGCGCCCTTGGAGCCGGCACGGCTCTTGGTACGAGGGACCCTGGCCGCGCCTCTGGTCCCCCCCTCAGCTGTCTGGGGACACAGTCCTGTGCCCCCCACCCTCATGCACAGAAGCCTCCAAACACAGAAAACGGGAGCTGATGTGCCTCTCCCATCTGCTTAGGACGTGGATGGGCGGTGGGCATGCCATGGAAGATGGGCTATTGAGTCCAAGTCCTGCTCGGCACAGGGCCCCAGTTCAAGCGTTGCCCTCGGGGGGCTGCCCAGCTGCCTCTGAGTGCCTCCAGTGTGGGGCAGCCCCCCTCACCTCCCGAGGCCCCGGGTCCCGCCGCCCATTTTGGAGAAGCGAAACGAGACCACCTGGGATGGACCCCCAGCTGGAGTGCCTTCCAACGTTCCGAGCGAGGCTGCAGTTTAGGGATGCAGGAAAGTCCGGGAAGGGCAAGCCACCCCGAGCCACATCCCCACCCACCTGGCACCCCCAGGGACTGGGCGCGCAGCCATCATCCATGAGCTTCTAGGCACACGCCCCCCCCACCCGCACGCACGCCAAGGGATGCCCCCCCACCTGAAAAGTCCTCCTTCTCTCTCCCCCCTGCAGAGAGGTTCAACCCCGTCTTCGTCGGAGATGACAGGTACGCGACATGGCGGACGGGGCCCTACAACAGTGCCGCCTGGAACAGATACACCACCTACCTCCCGCGGATCCCCAGGGTAATCCCTGCGACTCCACGGGGAAGTGGCCGGCTGCCCCGAAATGGGGAGGCACCGGGGGGGGGCTGTGTAGGTGGGGGGTGTGGGTCCTTCAGACACTTGTTACCAGGGATGGCGGGATCGCGCTGCAGGCAGGCAGCTCCTCGTGGCCTCGCGTCTCAGCCCGTTCCCACCCCACACCCCTCCTTTGCCCCATCTGCCCCGCGGCCTCCCTCCCTTCTCCAGTGGGGAGGCCTCTTCCATGCGTCTCTTTGGGGCTCCGTTCCCCAGTGCGAGCTTTGACTGAGCCTTGGACAGGGGGCTGGCCACACGGGGCAAGTTTCGGCCCTACAGCAAGCGTGATCTGCCCCCTTCCTGCTCATGGGATGGGGAGCAAGAGGGAAGGGTGGCCTGAAGGAAAAGGAGGAGGGGGTGTCTCCTTGCCTTGGCTCTACTCCCTGCTGCCCTATGGACACCCCCCCCCCCGACAGATCATCCCCGGGGGAAGGCAGCCCTGGACTGGAAGCTGGTCACCAGCCGCGCTCTCAGGGGCCAAAACTCCATCTAGTCTAGCCCAGTTCCCTACAGCCGCCAACCAAGTGCTAAGGGACAGTATCTCACAGCCCTCCCTGCTTATCTGCTGACACGTGGTACTCACAGGTAGACTGCCTCCGATTGTGGAGGTTCCATCCTCATGAATTAGCCTCCACGTCCCCTGTGAAAACCACTCATGGCCCTGGTGGCCCCCACATCGCGGGGGCTGCCCGCTTGGACTATCAGAACACTCCCTTCGGAAATGGGTCAAGAACAGCCGTGCGAAGCTGCGTTGCAGCCAAAACATGTGGCAGGCGCCACGCTGGGGAAGGGCGGACAAGATGCTCTCTGCTTAAACCTTTTGTACAACAAAGGTGTGTTCACAGTTGTTTACCTAAAAAACAGGCCCCGGAGGCAAAACACACAGCCCTTTTCTCCAGGTGTGCTCCATGGCAGGGCCTTCTTGCCAAACCGGTCCTGACCAGGTGCTCACCAACTCACCTGCAGCCTTGTCCAGGGAAGGCCATGTTTGTAACGCAGAGGGGACCTGGCTCTCCCTTCCCACCTCTCCATTCAGGCCGTGGATGTGCCACATTCTTTGGCTTGCGTGCAATTCAACGCGTGCTGTTTTTATCTCGCTCCTTCAGGCCAGGGAACACCGAATCAAATGCTCCCTCCCCTTTTTGCACACATGGGGCGGAAACAGGGGCGCATTCTGCTCTTGGCCTCGCTGCTCCATGGTGCCCCCCCCCCGCGACTCACATGGCACAATCTTGCCTTGCAGGAGGCCGGCATGGAGACGATACTCCGTGGGATGCCCATGCAGTACCCCCCGAAACCTGAGCGCCTCAACAATTACGGTAAACCCACCCGCCTGCCGCCTTCCTGGGTAGGACAGCCAGGGACTGGCAGGTAGCAAGCAGGAAGAGACTTCACCCAGGCAGAGCCTTTGGCTGGAATATTTGCTGGAAGCAGTTTGGTGTCTGAGGCAGAAAATGCCAGGGGGCTTGGCTCCCTTGCGGGGCAGGATAAATATAATTAAGGCAACTATTAGCTTCCCGGGACTGCAGGTGGCGCAGTGGTTTAAACCGCTGAGCTGCTGGGCTGGTTGATCGAAAGGTCGCCGGTTCGAATCTGCACACGGGGTGAGCTCCCGTGCTCTGTCCCAGCTCCTGCCAACCTTGCAGTTTGAAAGCATGCAAATGCAAGTCGATAAAAAGGTGCCACTTTGGTGGGCAGGTAGCAGCGTTCCTGCACCTCAGTGTTTAGTCATGCCGGCCACACGACCACCGAGACTGTCTGCGGACAAGCACTGGATCCCTCGGCTCGGAAACGGAGATGAGCACCACCCCTAGAGTCAGGCATGACTGGACGTAACGTCAAGGGGAAACCTTTACCTTTATTAGCTTCCCTTTCCGAAGTTGCCTTCAATAGAAGATCAAATGAGGGACAAAGCTGAGGTGACTGTCTGTCTTGTTCACCTCGGGGTGCAGATTTTTCCTTAAGAGCGATCACAGAATCACAGGAGAGTTGCAAGGGGCCATGAAGGCCATCAGGTCTGACCCCCTGCTGTTGCAGGACACCCCGTTGCACCATCCCGCTCAGAGGGCTGCCTGGTTCCACCTTGAATGTCCCCAGTGTGGGGGAGCCCCCCACCTCCCCAGGCAGCTGGTCCTACTGTCTCATTGCTCTGACTGTGAGGAAGCTTCTCCTGATGTCCAGCCTGAACCTGGGTTGTCGCAGCTTGACTTGATTCTTCCGTGTCCTGCGCTCTGGGATCAGCGAGAAGACAGCTTGACCTTCCCCTTTGGGACAGCCTTGGAGGGACTTCTAGAGGGACACGGTGTCTCCCCTCGGTCTTCTCTCCTCAAGGCTGAGCATGCCCAGTTCCCTCCGTCTCTCCTCACAGGGCCGTGTTCCCAAACTTCGCATGATTTTTGCTGCCCTCCCCTGGACCCCTTCTAATATTCCTGCATCTTTCTTAAATTGTGGTGTCCAGATTCACAATCACAATGGGGTTCAGAATCACAAGAAGTTGTGATTTTAAAAAGCCCACCTTCAGATGGACAACAAACTACAGCTTCCTTGTGATTTGTAGCTGGCAGCAAACCATGATTACCTTTGTGGGGATACAATCAGAGAATAATAAAGTTGGAAGGGGCCATGAAGGGCAGGGGGTTGGACCCCCTGCTGTTGCAGGACACCAAGACACACCACCCCACTCAGGGGGCTACCCAGTTTCCCCTTGAATGTCCCCAGTGTGGGGGAGCCCATGACCTCTCCAGGCAGCTGGTCCCACCGTTGCTCTGACAGAGGAAGCTCTTCCTGATGCCCAGCCTGAATCTGGGTTGTCGCAGCTTGACTTGATCCTTCCGTGTCCTGCGCTCTGGCAAGAAGAGATCCTGACCTTCCCCTTTGGGACAGCCTTTGAGGTTGAGAATAAGTAACTGCAATCCACAAATGCTTGGATCATTTGAAAAGTGATCATCTATAAGGGGCACAAGACCCTTTGCTGTTTTAAATAAAATAGTAACTCCCACTTAATTGAATAGCAGAGGCCGAGGATCAACGTGGCAGAAGCCTCCTTCCACCACATCAGTCCCCGGACCTTTCTAGCCCAGCAGGGCCGTCTGAACAGCACGATGGGCCCCGGGCAAAGCCGTGTACTGGGGCCCCTATGACAACTACAACTACTGTCAATTTTGGAAGTTTTCCAATTTTCCAAGGGTTAACATGCACAGATTAGTATGGGGCCCACGGGCAGGTGCCCATCAGGCCCACGCGTTCAGACGGCCCTGCAGCCCAGCACTGTCAGCACCGGCTGGCAGCAACAGCTCCCCAGGGTTTCAGGCAGGAAAGTCCCCAGGTGGTCATCCTCTCTAGCAACTGATCTTTGGGGTATATACCCCTGGCCATGGAGGTTCCATTCATGCAGCTGCTATCCAACTGCAAGGAATGATGGTGAACGTTACTATTCTGGTTTTTGCTGTGAGAATCGTGCGCCCTTCTTTCTGTCCTGAGCCTGCCGCCAATGCACCGACTTCACTGGGTGACCCTGAGACCGAGTGTTATGCTGAGCCCTGAGCGGTGCCAGCCCGGAGTTTTGGAGGGCCCCTGGGCAAGGCTTCCCCCCGCAGGAAGCCCACCCCTCGCCTCCATCCCCACCGGCTGGTCCTCCTCTCCTCTCTCATCATGATGCCCCTTGCTCGCTCAAGAGGCACAGGCCAGGGGCCCACGAAGCCGGGCATCTCCTTGGGGCGAGCCTGGCACCCATCTGTGGGCCCCTGGCAAGTGACCAGCCATGCCTACCCTCGAGCCCACCCAGACCCCCGAGTGATGAGCCCCGCTCCGAGCTCCCCAGGGCTCCAGCTCGCCTCTCTTCCCCCGCAGAACGGGAAGTCGTGGTGAATATGCTGAACAGCCTGTCCCGGAAGCAGCTGCCCTCGATCCAGCACCGCTACATCACGCCGGGCCGGATGCCGTACCAGGGCTACTACAGCCCCTGCACTGGGCGCCACTACTGCTTGCGCGGCATGGACTACTACGTGGACGGAGCGCCCAGCAACGAGAAGCAGATCAGCCAGCTGGTTGAGAAGATTGTAAGGTTCGGAGGGCCCTCTGCCGTCTGCGCCCCCTCCTCCTGGGGGGCTCGCTTGGGAAGGGGGGCTGCAAGGGGGTGCAGGCAAGAGGTGCCCTCCTTCCTGGAGAGCCTGCGTGGGGCAGGGGCGGCAGGGGAAAGAGATCCGTAAAATCTGCCCTCCATCAAAGTGAGGCACCTGAACGGGGTTAGGGTCACGGGACAGCCTCTGCTGCGGTGAAATATTTCTATTTAAATTATGATTATTTATAAACGGGCACTGACATGTATAAATTAGCATAAGCAAGGAAGCTGCAAAATTAACATACGTCTCCCTCGAAGACGCGTCCAGGGCCAGGTCTCCCTGATGGATATTGGTCGGGCTTCTGCCTGGGGGCCTCCCGAACCGGGAACCCACCTCCTCCCCACAGGTGGTTGGCTGCATTGTTCTGGCCCGTTTTCAGCCCAGCTCTGCCTTCCTGTCACTTAGGCCTGTCCTGCGTCCAGCTTTCAGTCTCTTCTGCCCCACATTTCCTTCTCAAGTCACAAGACACCCAGTTCCTTCAGTCTTTCCTGGCGGGAGCTAAGTTTCTAGTCCCCTGGCTATCTGTGGTGCTTTTCTCTGACCACGTTCTCGTTCACCTGAATCCGTTCTCCTGGGTGCTGATGCTTTGCCTCTCCTTTGCCCCCCCCCCCCCGCATGTTGTGCATTCGTCAGGTTGCGGGTCCTGGAGCACACAGGGGCAAATTGGAAATGTGTGGCGGACCCCCAGCACGCTGGGCTGCCGGTGCATCCAGAGAAGAAAATCCGGACACCCAGCCCAGGAGGGGGTCCTGGCCCCAGCAGCGATGCTCGGCCCCCGGCACTGCTTGGGGGCACCCTCCTCCGGCGAGTACGGGATGCCCCAGGCGGGCACCTGGAGCACCAGAATTTGTGAAAGGGGGGCCTGCGCTCACCAGGAGCTGGGCCACATTTCTCTGCGCGTGCCTGCAGCAGCTCCCCACAATCTCAGACCTTGCGGTCTTCAGGTGCAGGGGTCTTTGGGGCCTTGGAGTGGGGTGGGTGAGCTGCAGGGACCGCGGGGACAGCCGGCCACTGTGATCAACCTGCCTCCTCCAGAGCATCAGCCAACCCTTCACCCACCTGACACAGACCTGCTCAGGGTGTCGTCTTTCTCCTGCAGCCTGGATAGCGGCGATTACGCAAGCGCCAGGCACAGAAAATGTGCATTAGCATGGTATTTGCACGCAGTCTGAAATCAGCGCTCTGTCCTTGCTTTCTAAGCCATCTATCCCTTCCGTCCGTCTCTCCACACTGGACCGGAACCTGATCAAAGGTCTCTGGCTTTACTTCAAGAACTGGACTACATTTTAACATTTTAAGTCTTTGCCTGGCTTCAGCCCTCCATCCGCCACCCCCTTTCCACACAACCTGCAATTCACATACTGAACCCCCCCCCCCGCCCCACCGCCACAAGGTGCAGTTCGTGACCACCAGCCCAGGGGGCTTTAGCAGAGAAAAATGGAAGGGAGACGGGCCTATTGGTGGCAGCAAGATGCGGCCGCCTCAGTCCAGGCACCCTTGCGGCAGGCAGCTGGTTGAGGCATTCCGGGAGCTGCAGCCCAGAGCAGCTGGAGAGCACCGGGTTGGAGAAGCCTGGCTAGATGGAAGGCTAGCCTGTCTCCGCGCCAGGGAGGTGTGGGGGGCCATCGAAACCCGTTTCCCCCGTTGCAGCGATGCCCGCCGACGTGTGCGTCTCGCACGCTGTTGGGGAAGAGGGAAGAACTGTAGGCATGCCCTGCTCTTGGCCCCCAGCAGGCGTGCGCAGGATCCCACCCACAGCTGCTCTGACGGCGGCCTCTTTTTCCTTCTTCCAGGAATTTCCCGTACTACGATCACCAGCAAGAGATGATGCTCTGTGCACACATGCCCAACCTGTCGCCATCTTTCCCGTATATGAACCTTAAGTAAGGAGTCTGAAAGCGGGTTTGATGTGGGGGCAGGTGGCCCGGGACGCCCAAATCTCTTCTGCCGGCCAGGTGCTGCCAGGGTTTTCGGGCCGGATCTGGGGAATCCAGAGGCTCCCTTGGAGCTATCCCGGCTCCGGCAACCAGGCCACCACGGCACCCCCGCTGCTCCAAAGGACGGCCTGGCTGGCTGCCCGCCCCCCCGCCCTGCAGTGTGTTGACCCAGGTGAACTCGGGGTACTTACCGGTTTTATCCTGAGCTCTCTTGGGGCGGGCAAAGCCCAGCAGGCCTAGGACTGATGCTTCCTGAAAGCACTGCTGCAGGAGCATCCTATGACGGGGGGGGGGGAGCTGGTGGCCCCCCAGATACCCGTGGCCTGTGCTGACAGAAGCCATCCACTTAAAACCTCGGCTCAGCTTAAAGCCCTACTCTATCTGAAGGGCCGACCTGCCCAATTCCGGTTTAAAGATAAGCGAAGCATAAACGGGGCTGCCCGTCGGCCGCTTGCATGCAGATGGCAGACAGCACAGGCTTCCACGGTATGGCGAGATTAAATTAATTGTTGATTATGTTACGGGAGAGCCAGTGTGGCATAGTGGTTAGAGCGCTGGATTGGAACTCGAGAGATCCAAGTTCGAGCCCCCCCTTAGCCATGTAATTCCATGAATTCACCTTGGGCCAGCCATGGAGTCTCAGATGAACCTACCTCACAGGGCTGTTGTGAGGATGAATGGAAGGAGGGGGGCTCTTGTAAGCTACCTTGGGTTCCTTGCACGGAAAAAGCAGGGCAGGGGATATAATAAATCTACTTGCATCTCTGCACATGACCCGTCATGATGTGCTGTCCAGTCATCTCTGCGCCACTATGAACGGAAAGTCCCATCGGAAAGTCCCATCCTTGGCGGCCCAGCTCAAAAATTAGGATATGCCGACACCGCAGATCAGCACTCGCCTTTGTCTGCTTTTGGAGATGCGACTCCAAAGGGCTGCCTTGTGACGCACATGCCCCTAACAGGATTTGCTTCTTCGCAAACTAGATGTGGCAATCTTTGCACACTTAGATAAACAGTTCATCCCCGTGGCAATTATCACACACACACACACACACCTTTGGTATTTGCTGTCTGTATCTTCATTCATGTTGCCCTTCTGTTTTTCGGACAGGTTTCCCAGGCTAAGGGCAGGTTCCCATGTTTCAAAATTCCTGTACTGAAGGCGCTAATTACCTGGGGACACACTGCCCCGGTGATGGGGAGCGAGGCAGCACGGGCCACTGGGCGTGCCTGCGTGCGTGCGGGGATTGTGCATCCACACACAACTCCGTGCAGGGAGCAAGGGCCTTGCGTGGGCTCCTTGGGGAGGATGGGAAGCAGAGTCCCAGGCCAAGCCGCAGCTCCCGCGCAGAGCTGCCTGCTGGGAGGGTCTCGCCTTCGCCAGGGAAGGCAGAGGGCAGGACTTTTACTAGGACGAAGATTGCTAATAAAATTCATTGTTTTCAACGACAGAAACACTCTGCTAAAAGAGTTCGCCCTGCAGAGCCAGTGTGGTGCTGCAGGTAGAGAGGTGGGATGGGATTCTGGAGACCCTGCGTAGCCATGGCCCTCCCCGGGTGACTATGGCCAGGCACACTCTCACCTAACCTACCTCACAGGGTTGTTGTATGAAAAAGTGGTTTCCTTACAGGAGGGGAAAAGGGCAGGATCAATAAAGGATAAATAAACGCACGTGTCTTCCGTGGCTGCCTTCAAAGTGCTCCGCGGTTTGCCTTGCTCGCCCGCAAGTTCAAGAGCAGGAGCGAAGCCCCGGGAAGGGCTGTAGGGCTTTGGAACTGGCCAGGCAGGGGACACCCCGCCCCGCTGCAGTGGAGCACCCAGGGGTCTGGAAAAAGGGGGGGGGGTCTCAGGACGCTGCCCCTGGTGCAGCAGTGGGCAAGGGCATCTTGGCACCTGGCAGGAAAAGGTGGGCACTGACTGTCCACCTGCCGTGACAGAAGGTTCAGCACCGAGCTGCTCTTAGAGAAGCTTGGCAACCCCCCACCCCACTGAAGTCAACCAGCCCCACTGAAATCAAGGGGGGTCTGTCTGGAGCATCTCCTCCAACCAGGTCCCCTCCAAGGACCATGCTGGCTGGGAATGATGGGGTTTGCAGTCCCATGCCTTTTCTGGAGGGGGCACCTGGCTGGGGAAGGCTGTGCTTTGGGCTGAGCACTGGAGGGTTGTGACAGGAGGGCTGGGGAGGCGCGGGAGAGAAAAGGAATGGGGCGAAGTCCAGGAAGTCGGCACTGCAGAAAAGTGTCACATTACTCATTTACTCAGAAGTACTGGCTCGCTCACTCTTGCCTGAGTGTTTGCACACTCTTGAGGAGGGCTCCCCTGCATCCATGAGGTCTAGAAACTTACTGTTAAAAGCAAAATGGGCACAGGACAGGGGTGGGTAGCTTCCAGATGAGGCTTTTATTATGCCCTTGCCCTGCCTCATTTACAGAGGATCTAGGCCCTGTTTGGTCAGCTCTTTTGGTTCTCTAACTCCGCAAAACATCAGCTAAGTAGGAAAGGGTGGAGTAGCGGCAGAGGGACTTCCGACTGCAAGCCCCGGGCACGTCCCGTCTGGAGGCACCTCGCATCCCTGTGGAATCGCGGCTCCAGGACTGAGCACTCCCACCTGTTGCAAATGTTGCCCATTCCCCACTTTGGCCCTTTACCCAACCGGCTCGCCTCTGCAATGCCGCCCAGGATCCGTCCTAGGCTGGTCCCGGTGGGCGAGGTGAGCCCAGGCGGAAGTCGGGTCTGGCTGAGATACCTGCCAACGGCGGCAAGCTCAGCACCGGGCCAACGAGCCTCTTCTCAGGCCCCCATCTACGGACCAGGAGGTCCCAAAGTGTGGCCCAGGCACGTGTGCCCCAACAGGGGTGGGGGGACAGGTGCAAATCCCAGGATTCTAGGCAGGTGCTTCCCTGGGCCACCCGCTGAGGCAGGGCAGGCGAAGCCCTCCTTCACCAGGGATATTCTGCGTGAGACGGGCCACCATGCGTTGCTCCTTTTTAACTCCCTCTCTCTCTCTCCCTGGCAGGTGGGACACAAGCCATTTTAAAAGAACCGGAGGGCTACAGAGGGACAGCTATATAATTCATCCCGAGTTTGTTTCGGAATCTTATCCCGCTTCACCGTGTTGGTAGCAGAAAGTCGAGACAGGCTGCCATTAAAAGTGTGCCTGGTGACTCAGGATGCCTCCGTGCCTTTCTTGCGCCGGCACAGTTCTCTCTTGGTCACCCCGGCCAGCCGAGGGGCAGAGATATCGGGGGGCGGGAACCAGTCTCTGCCCGCCGGCAGCGAAGGCTTCCCTGCAAAAGCGGGCATCTCACCCAGCCTCAGAATCGGGTCACGGGACTTGACTGCCAACTGGGGGCAACACGAGGGTGGCATTCAACATGGTGGCAGGATGGCATTATGAAGTGAGCTTGGGAACTCCGCTCCACTGGCTGTGTCTGTGTTTCACACACACACTTCAGTAGTTGAGCCATCGAGACGTACATAAAGTGCTCCGAAAAAAGGAAAACAGGATTCTGACTCATGTTTTGCATGTATTTTTCTAGCCAGCCTTCCCCAGCCTGCCGCTTCCCAGATGTTTTGGACTCCAGCTCCCATCAGCCCCAAACGTTCCTATTTTTACCTGGCTGGGTGGCTACGAATGAGCTTTTGTGCTGCTCACGCGTTTAGCTCTCCAGGTCCATTTGGCGTCCCCTGGGCAGCTTCAACCCCGCCTGCCATCTTTTCCTCAGTGGCTCGCTGTGTCCAGCTCCCGTTTTAGCCCCCCACAGTGCCGCTCAGGGGGGTTCTGGGAAATTCTGGGGGTTCATGGGCGGCTGCAAGGCCCATGGCCCACTCCCCAAAGGGGCCCACTTCAGAATGCTTGGCCTGCGGCCACCTCTGACCTGCTCTTGTCGGTGAACCTTCCGCTCACCTGTATTTCGATTTTTGTGGCAATACTGTGGCACTGTGTGTTGTCAGCCTCCTTGGGTGAAACTTATGGCTGAAAGGTCAGCTGCTATACCAATAAATAAGAATAAGAGAGCAGAGCAGGAGGTCCTCTGCGGTGCACCCAGTTCTCCTAGCCCCACGGGGTCCACGTCGTGCCTTGGGGAGCGGTGGCAAAGTGCTGGTCCTCCCGCCCTAGTGGACCGGGTCACACCCAGCACCGTCCAGCTACCTGGATCCCAACGGATGCCAGGTGCGCACCTGTCTGGTGAGCTCCTCGGCACAGACCGGGATGCATTTGTGCCGGAACTGGCAGGAGCCATGTCTACCAGTGAGGAACTGTGCCCCGTTCTTTCTCCCGCCAGGACGCAGCTCTTAATGCGTGGCCAAGATCCACCTGCCACGGCCTTCTGTCCTGCAGTGGTGAGCCTGATGCCCACAGAAGAGCTGCAAGCAGGACAGGAGCGAGTGGCTGCTTGATGGAGGCACCCTGCCACCAACAGTGGCCGGAAGCGGTCGTTCTCGCAACCAGCAGCAGCCATGGGTGGCCGCCTCCTCTGCTTTTGAAGCCACGCACACAGAAAGGCAGTGTGGGGTAGTGGTTAGGAGCGCAGGGCTGGAACGCAGGCGATTCGGGTGCTGCCTCCCACTCAGGCACGGAGCTCACTGGGGGACTCTGGGCCAGGCACAGCCGCTCAGCGCAACCTACCTCACAGGGTCGTTGTTGTGCGCATAAGATGGCGAAGAGGAGGAAGAGGCTGGTGGAAGAAGCCGCCTTGAGTTCCTCGGGGGAAAAGGGGCAGCACAGAAACCTCACAAGCGGACGGCTTCAAACGTGCTCTGGCCTGCACCCGTGCGCAAGAGACGCGTTGCAGCCGGGCAGGGACAAGCGCCCCCCCCTCCCGCCCGAGCTTGGCGCCCTTCCCGGGGCCGCCCGACCCCCCTGCGCCGGACGCTGGCGAGCAGGCCCGGGCCGGGGCGCCTCCAGGGCAGGCTGCGCGGGCAAGCCCCCCGCTCCGCCCGCTGGCGGGGCAGCATCTGCCGCCGCGGCGAGGGGGGCCCCGGGCGGCGAGGCCTCACCAGGGACTAGGAGCGCCGGCGGGCAGCCGCGAGGGAGGGGCTGAGCCCGGGCGGCCAGGCAAGGAGACGGCTGGCCGCGCGCGTGGGCCCCTGCGAGGCCGCCCGGGGGGCGCTTGGCTCGGCCGCGCCTCGCGACGGCGCCGCGCCCCGACCCGACCGGGTGGGGCGAGCGGCACGTTCCCTCCGGCGGCGCCCCCGCGCAGGCGGCCCCGCAGGGCTGCTCGGGGACGCCAGCCCGGCAGGCAGGAGGCAGGCAGGAGAGGCGGCCGCCGGCCCGCCCCGGGCTCCGCGCCAGGCCGCCCCGAGCGCTGGAAGCGCCATCCCGCCCTCCCGCCCGCGCCGGAGGGGCCGCTGCTCGCGGCGGAGCGGGGCCTTTCATGGGCTCGAGCCGGGCTCCGCGCGCGCCGGAGGCTCGGGCCCGCCTCGCCGGTGGGGAGGGGGGATGCGCAGCGCGCGAACTACATCTCCCAGAGTCCTCTCCTCCTCCTCCCCCTCCGCTCCCCCCCACACCTGAAGAGCCGCCGCGGCCGCGCTCGCCGCCCGAGGGAGCCGGCGTGGGAGAGGCGCGCGCGCCCGGGGCGAGCTCGGCGCCTGCAGGCGCATCGGGGCGGAGCGGACGGGGTCGGCGCCTGCCCTGCTGGCCTCGCCCGATCGGGCTGCGGGGGCGCCGGGCGCGTGAGCGGGGACAGCCCCGGCTCGCCTGCACCTGCCCGGGCTGTCCCTTGGCGGCGGCGGGACGAGGCGGAGGACAGGTGAGCCGCGGCCCGGCGGGGGGCGGGGGCTGGCGGCGGGTCTCGCGCCGCGGATCCGGGCCCACGTCCAAACTTCTGGCCTGTTGCGGGACTTCGGAGGGGCGGCGCGGGCGGGATGCGCGGGGAGGGCGCTGCCTGGCGGCGCTCGGGCTCCGTCCCGCCAAGTCCCGCCGCCGCGCCCCGGTCCGGCCCGCTCGCCATGTTGGCTCCTGCCGATGTGTCAGCGGGCGCCCCGCCGCCCCGAGGGCACGCGCCGCCCGTGCAGCGCCGCGCGGGATTGGGGCCGGCGCAGCCTGCCGCCGCTCCCGGGCGCCCTGTTTACTTGGGCGAAAGAAGCTGTTGATTCCCCTCCTGGTTAATAGGTAATGCCGCCCGCCCGCCCGGGGCCCTGAAGTGCGGTTGCCGCCCCCGCGCTCCGGAGAACTCGCGCGGCTCCCGGAGTTGATTCCTGGGGCTGCCCTCTAATGGGAGCCTGCCCCCGCACGGCCCCATGCCTGCCCCCCCACCCCACCCCACCCCACCCCCGTTGCAGACGGCTCCCAGCGTTCCTGACTGTTGACAGTGCTGGCTGGGGCAGATGGGGCTGAGGTCCAGCATAGCTAGAGGGCTGCAGGTTGAAGGAAGCGGTGGGAGGCGGGAGCTGGCATGGCTTTGCTCCGGATTCCCCTTGTTCCAGTGAGTCACTTTGGGTAATTATTGCAGCGGCCACGTGCCTTATATGCGTGGGGAAATCGCTTTATTCCAGAATTGTTTCCTCCTAATTGGGCACAGTCGGAACCGGTGACCTCTGACCTTCCCTACTGTGTGCTGGGGGAAGCTGCAGCGCTCTGCCCACCCTCCCCGCACGACCCTTTGCAAGTTAGGTAGGAAAAAGTCCTCCAGTTGCGTGCAGTGGGTAGCCCCTCGCGATTGCGTCTCCGGAGGCCGTCCTGGCATTCGCTCGCTCCAGATAAGAACGTGTCCCTAGGTCTGTTTCCCCTTCAGATGGTGTGGGGCCAGGGGAGCCGACCCAGAGGGCCAAATTCCAGTTTGGAGAAGCCCCTTAGGGCCACTTTCCAGTGGCAGCTGCAGCCAGACACAAATCCTATTTTGTAGGGGCCAAACACAAAAATCGTGAACATATTTTAACTTACCGCTTGACACCACGCCCAAGAGGCGCTTGGCTCTTCCACAGTGGGAAAAGCCGTGCAACAGCTGGGAACCCACTGAACAATTGGGGTGTGGGGCAAAAGGAGGGGGAGTGTGGGACGAAAGGGCGTGGCTGTCTGGAGACCCACAGAAGGTGCATTTGGGACTCGGGGGGGCCAGGGTTTGCCTGAACCTCTGCCCCACTGACTTAGGGGGAATTTTCCCCTCTGCAGTTTGACAGAGAAAGGCCGCTTCCCTGACCCCCCCACATCCATCTTGCGGGCAGGAATTCACACGCCCGGCCTTGGCAGGATCGAAAGGAAGCTGACCCGCCCGGACTTTTGCTTCCCAGAAGCGGCACTAAAAGCCAAGAGTAGAGAAAGCATCCATTAGACAGTTGAAAGGCTTAAAAGCCGCATCTCTTGCTTGTTTTTGCCTAAATGCCGCACGCGAGGCGTCTCGGTCCCTCATTTTTGTTGGGGGCGTGTAGGGGCGAAGCCGTGAGGGCAGGCTCTGTCTCGTGGGGTTTGGAGTTGTTCTGCAAGGCCTCGAAGGCACATCTGCCTCTGCCCCATAGACGTGTTGGGTGGCAGCTCCTGCGGTTGGTCCCTCAGCACACATGGCAAGTTGGAGGGAACTGATCCAGGTCTGCCTCCTCGCTGCAGGCCGAGCCCCGGGAAAGAAAAGGCTCGGCCTGGCGGAGGGGGCGCCTTTGCCCATGGGGCACCTCACGCACTGCAGCTTTCCTTTTGTGCTGGCTTGGAGCTTTGCAGAGGTATCCATGGTGCTGAACGCCATCCCCTCGTAGGCGCACCAGGGACGGCTGAGCATGAGTCCTGTGAGGCTCAAAAGAAAAGCTGACGGGAGTCACCAACCGCCCCAGGGCGAGCGTCAGCAGGGCATTGCTCCCCCTGCCCACCCCAGCCGTCTTTCAGTCTTGCACAGCTTGGTTTAAAAAGCCAAAGCGAAACACCGCTGCCAAGTGACAAAGAAAGCCACACGGGCAGGGAAGCTCATGTGCTGTTTTCCTTTTAAACAAACGGGCAGGTATTTTGATGGCCTGAAGCAAGAGGTAGGCGGAAAACCGGGCAAGGGAACCGGCATTTAGCTTGCCCAGCTACAGGCAGTGAGGAAAGCCGCATGCCCTGGCGGCCAGCCTTCGGGGCCGTTTTGGGAGGCAGTCGCTTCGAGCGCGAGCACCCTGCCCTGCTCGCGGTTGCGCCTGGCTCCTCTGGGCAGCACCTGAAGCGCCCTCTGCATGTCCGACCGACCGACAGGCGCCCCGGCAAGCGTTGCGAGAGCAGGGAAGGGGCAGCCTTTCCTTGCGAAAGTGAAAGAGGACGGGCGCCGGTTTCTGTTTTGCTTTCCCTCCGTGCCACCCGCAGATGATGAGGCAGGCAACCGGGCAAGGAAGCGCTTTTGTGGGGTGCGTGCCCTGCAGCTTAGCGCGCACCGATCGTATGATTCACGCAAACCAGTTAAAGCCTGGGTTATTTTTAGAAGATTGCCAGATGGGCTGCAAAGAAACAGCTATGGAGGAAAAACGAAGGGAGCGCTTGCCCGGTGCACGCCTCTTCCCAAGCCCATGCCCTGGAGAGCGCAGGGAGGGGCGCCCCCTTCCACGCCCCCCCTTTTGGGCTGCCTCCCCATCCCGCACACGCTCTGCCGGCACCTGCGAGGGGCGTGGAAGGCAGCGTGATCCGTGCTTCCTGCACGCAAGAGTCCCCACGGCTGCCGGACGCCTGCTCTGCTCAGGTGAGTGGCGGCGAGTGACAGCTGCCAAATCTTCTGCAGCTGCGTTGTCCCTGAAGCAGTTTCCCCGCCCCCCAACACCAGAACTGGTGCCCAAGAGGCTGGCGGGTGGGAGGTCCGGGGCAGACGAAAGGAAGAACTTCCTCTCACAGCGCCATGTTCGTCTGTGGAACTCCCCTCCACAGGACGCAGTGGAGGCCACCAAATTGGATGGCCTTCAAAGGGGCCTGGACAGATTCGCAAAGGAGACGCTTATGTGTGTGGCCCCTAGTGTCAGTCGGCCTGTGCACACCCACTGCTGGGGAACATGGGCAGGCGGTGTGCTGCACTCTCACCCTGCTTGTGGGATCCTGCGGCTGGCGGCTTGGCCATGTGTGAACTGGATGGCCCTGACCCTCATCCAGCGTGGTTTATCTCACAGGTCGTCAGTTCTGCCATGCTCACGGCGAGGGTTTTGCAGCCTGCGAGGTGTCCTGCACACACCGGAGCGCCTCGAGGACAACAGGCCTCGAATTGGCTGGCGGTCCCTTTCCGCACCCCCTTTCCTGAGGGGGTGACACACGGATGGATAACAGCCCCTCGAGGCCCCGGCCGTGACCCAGGGAGAGTCTCCCCACCGGCCTCGCTCAGAGCACGGCCTGCAGAGCCGCAAGATGCCGACGCGTGTCCGCTTCCAGCAGGGTCGCCGAAGGAGAGGCTCCTCAGACTCTTGTCTCACCCTAATTAGGTATCCAGGGTGTCAAAGGAGCGTAATTTTGTTAATGGGTGGGCTGTGTTGTTGAGAAACCCTCTCATCTCCCCATCTGCCTCTTCCCCCGCAGGTCTGTAATTGCTCAGCGCTGCCGGGAACAAACCGGCTGCAGTTACTGGGCTTGATCCGAATGAGAGGAGCGCTCGCTTGCGCCTTTCTGGGTGAGGGGAGGCGGCCTCTGGCCACTCCGCAGGCCTCAGCAGCGCCCTTGACACCCACCGAGCGAGGGAGGCTTAGACTTGGAAGGGGAGCAGGGGGCCCAAAGCCCACCCCGCCAGTGTGGTGCCGTGGTTAAGAGCGCAGGGCGGGACTCAGGCGGTCTGGGTTCTAGTCCCTGCTCGGCCGTGGAGCCCACCGAGTGACCGTGAGCCAGTCACAGACCCCCAGCCCAAAGGTGGGGTATAACTCTAATACATAAAAATAAACAAAAGAGGGGAAGTAGCTGTTGTAGGAGTTAGCCGAGCTGCGTGATCACCCACCTGCCAAACGCGTTGGCCAGCTGCCCCCGGGCACTCAAGCTTCCTAGGCATTGGCCTTGCATTTTCAAGCCATTCAATGGAATCAAGAGGACTAGTACCTTGTTTTAAAATCCTTCCTGACAAGCGACCTAGAAGTATCTGCTGCTTTCTTGCCTCTTCAGTGGAGCTACGAAATTGTTATCACTGAGATTAGGAGAGACTTACGAAGGTATGCCGGGCAGAACGTGTTTCTCTACGTATTTGTTTCAGGGACAGGTACGGCTGTGTTGATTTTGTCTGGGTGGGGGCTGGTGGTGTTGGCCACCCCCAGGACAGGGCATCCCAGAGGTGCTGCCAGTGCCTAGAACAGGCCGTCACCGCCACGTGGGTGGCTAGCGAGGTCGGCTGCTGCCCCTCCGCTGAAGGAGGCCGGTCCGCGGCGAGTTTCGCACCTCTCTCATCTAGGCTGCCTGCCTGGAACTGGAGCTGCGGCGCTGGAGAAACCGTGGAGCAGCTGGCCAGGCGCGATGCTTGAGTCACTGTGTCCAGGTCCCCAGAGGCTGCACCGCTGAAGCCCCGAAAGTGTTGGCGGGCGCAGATGACAAGGATAAGGACAGCGTCTGTCTTTGGCGAGTGGGGAAGAGGGTCACCTTGGTCCCTCATCCAGGCACCTTGCATGCTCCTCCTGCCGCCTCTCCCGCAGTGCAGGTGTGTCCGTGTATTGCTCTCTCCCCGCTTGCTATAGGGCTGCTGATCGCCTTTGTCCTGCAGGGCGTGTGCTCGGCGTGCTGCGGAGGCTCATGGCCCAGACACACCCACCTGTGCAGGCGCCCCTGTCGTCCTTGCCAGGCGCTGTCTCCACAAAAGCGGCGGAAGCAGGCAGTGGGGAGGGGGGCTCGCGTCGCGGTCCCTCCGCGGGAGAGCTTCCTGCACGTGGGATTGAGGCCCTGCAGGAATGCCACCCCAGCCCCTCTCTCTGGGATTGCCCCCTTGGTCCCCGCACGTTGGGCCCAGAATTCCGACTTCCCTGCCATATAGCAGTGCAGCCCGTAGTTTTCCGGGTCGCCGTGCTTTCTAGCCGTATTTTTCAGCCCTAATTTGCGTGCGTGCGATTATTCTGTTTTGCAAGGAAGCCTAATTGCAGCTTCATCCTGTCCCATGTGACAAGCTAAGCACTTCTGAGGCGTTGTTGCTTCCCCTGGAGTGCGGCGGCTTTTGAGAAGTCTGCTTGCAGCCTGGGAGGGCTCGGGGCTAGGCGTGCCCCTCACGTGGCTGGAAACGCTCTTTCCGTGCCTCCGGGGACACGCGCCTGCCCCGGGATCCCTCTCGCACAGTCTTCCTGACACGGGTGGGCAGAGGCAGCTCCCTGGGGCTGCAGCGGCCTTTTCCCAGCCCTGCCGGGAGACTCTGCTGTATCAAACCCGGGACCTTTGGCATGCCATGCAAGGGCCTGCCGCGCCCAGCCCCTCCCGCCCTCGGGGGCAATCTGGGGACCCTTCCAGCCCCCCGCTCTCGCACTGCCTCCGCAGTTCCCACCAGCATCCCAAAAATGGTTGCAGAACCCCAGTCTCCCCATCACGAGACAGACAATTGCAGCGCTGTTGCAGCGTGCGTGCCTTAATCTCGGTGTGCGGACATCGGGTTCCTCGGAGCTGAAGGCACCGAGCACCCAGGGTGCCGAGGGCACCCAAGAAAGCCCTCCCGCCATCCCTCGGGGCGGGCTGGACCTTGTTCGAGGCCACCCGACACCTGAACGAGGCGTATCTGCTGCCAGCCTGTTGGGGACTGGCCAAGTCCTGACAGCTGAACATCCCCGCTTGTCAGCTGCTGGGAAAGCGAGACGCCCTCCGCATCCCACACGTGGAACGTTAGCCAGCCTTATTTTTAAACTCGGTTTCAAGTACAGGGAGGTGGCAGATGGAGAGTGCCGTTCCACGCAGAAGCTCCTGTAAGCTGGAGTTGGAAGCTGGGCTGGAAGAGGCATGAGCATGGCCCCTTTGCATGGCCCCTTTGCAAATCTGGGTCGCCGGGACTCAGCGATAGCTGTGAGAACGAGGCGCGTTGTGTCGGTTTAGGGGCAACGTCTGCTGTCAGCTACAGGGGCCCCAACGGGGCGATGGTTGCTTGGAACCTCGATGCGAGAGCATCGTTCCCCTGCCATCTCATTCCACAGACCTCATCGCTTGGACTTTTTCCAAAATCTGAGATAAATTGGTGCTAGAAGTCTTGTGATTCACCTCCCTGGGCACAAAACAGAAGCCAGGCTGTCTCTTGCACCTTCCTCCCACCACGGCTTGATTGGTTGCACTAATGCGGGGCTTTGGGGCCTTTTTGGGCCACCCGCCAGTCCAGTGGGCATGAGGGGCAGATGCCTCTGGGGCGGTTGCCTCCTATTCCACAGTGAGCCAGTTGTGTGCAGTGGCCACTGCGAGGGAAGAAGCATTTCTGGCACATTGGTGCAAATGTCTCTTTGCACATTAGCCGTGTTGCACCACCGGTACTGGATCCGGGTTCTGGGGGGCCTCTGCGCAGCACCCTGCCATGCTGCCAGTTCATCTCCCCACTGCGGTGCGCAAAGATGTGCCCCTCCTACCACCTCATCGCGGTTCTCCGGTGCCGCAGATGGAGCGCCAGGGAACCCCCGGTCCTTTCCAGTGAGAGCCAGTGTGCAAACCAGTGAGAGCCAGTGTGGAGTAGTGCTTAAGAGCATGGGACTGGGACTCAGGCGATTCGGGTTCGAGTCCCCGCTCAGCCATGGAGCCAACTGGGTGACTTTGGGCCAGTCACAGGCTCTCAGCCCAACCTACCTCACAGGGTTGTTGTGGGGATAAGATGGAGGAGGAGAATGATGTAAGCTGCCTTGAGCCCTTTGCAGGAAAAAGGCAGGATATAAATCGAAATAATAAATAAATAACCCATGGAAGGGCCTGGAGCTTCCCTGATGGCCCCAAGAAGCTCCACCTGGGTAGACCTTCCCTGGGCTTGGCTCCTTCACCTGGGATCCAGCTGGAAGCCACATGGAGGCAGCTCCAAAAAAGCAGTCTGAGCAGGGGGGATCGAGTGAGCGGGAAGGCACATCAGGATCAGCAAGACAACGGGCAGGGAGTGGCCTTGAAGAGCTAGGGAGGAAGCACAAACAAGCGTGACGCATCAAGCCACGGCAAGGTGACCCACCGTGCAAGAAGCAGCTTTGCATCTGTGGAGGGAGTCACTTGATGCTCGTGCCTTGAGCAATTAGTCTGAGGTTCTGGAAGAAGGGGCCCTGCGCACAAGTTGCCTGTCTTCGTGGGCTGCTGACCAGGCTGAAGGATCCGTGGCACCCGTCACGCTAAGCCACCCCGCAGGCAAGCCGTGGTGGGTGGGTTGTTTGCAGAGCAACAGAAGGTGCATGTGGCAGAGGGTGGCTCCTTCCCCCAGCGCCTCCCGTGGGTATTCCAGGGTCTTTCACCACAGAGCCCACCTGGTTTGCTCCTCAGCTCCACTTCCTACCACTTTCCACGCACCCTTCGCTTTGCACTCCGTTCCAATCTTCGCAGATTTAATTTTAAGAACCATCTGGGGCTCTGAAAAGAAGTCACCAGAAGGGAGAGGCGCCGTCTCCGCTTTCGGAGTGGCTGGAGACCTGGGGAACTGCCAAGACATGGAGGCTGCCCCTGCGGCTGTGGCCTGGGAGTCCAGCACTTGGCATGGAGAGCATCACACTGCTAAGGGGGAGACCTGTTGCTGCCCCCTTAGTGCACCTGCTTTTCCCACTCGTGATAACCGGGGATTTTCAGCTGGCAACTTGGCAGCCCTGTGCAAGCCCCTGCGCAGCTGCGTTTGTGAATTCCCCTGCTCTGAGAGCTGAAACTTAGAGCGACTTGGACCAGATGGACTACAGACACGCGGCAGCTGAAATGTGGGCTTGTGAAAAACCAACACAAGTGCAAAACCAAAGCAGAGACATTTGTGTGTGGTTTAGGGGCTAGAAAAAAGGGTGGTGAAGCAAAGCCGGCCACCCCAAAGGGCTG
Source organism: Varanus salvator macromaculatus (assembly GCA_023646645.1). Classification (NCBI taxonomy): domain Eukaryota; kingdom Metazoa; phylum Chordata; class Lepidosauria; order Squamata; family Varanidae; genus Varanus; species Varanus salvator. The sequence continues at coordinate 781,296 of JAIXND010000827.1, read as the reverse complement.
CTTGGCAGCAGTGAAGGGGCAAACACACCATTGCAAAGGGGTGGGGGGCGAGGGGGTGGCTGCGTGCGCCACGAGACCCCCTTGTTGCTGCAACACAGAATAGAATGGTTCTTCCAGGTTTGGAAGAACAACCCATGGCGACTAATTACCCACAATGGTTGTCTTGTCATGTAAACCCAGACAGTATTTATTGTAATTCTATTTTAGGGTGTCTTTTAGGCCAGGAGTGGGCAACTCTCAGGAAGCCTTCCAGGTGTTCTTGGACTACAAACTCTGTCAGCCCTAGCTCCTGTAGCCAATGCTGACGGATGATGGGAGCTGAAGTTCAGCAACTTCTTGAACATTACAGGCTGTTCGCTCCTGTTTTAGGTCAAAGTCCTTGCAAGGAGACTCACAACCACAATTGCAAACATTGCATGCAATAAAGGCAAACTGAATACAACCAGTTTGCTTTTATTTTGCTACTCTTGTAAAAAAAGAGCAGTTTGCTGCTCTTTTTTACAAGAGCAGCACAAGATAGAAACAGTGCGCGTCAGAAGGGGCCTCCCGGGCCATCTAGTCTGACCTCTGGCACCAGCCGGCTCCGCTCACGACATGCCCACCATGTGCACGTCGAGCCTGTCTTTGAACACCCACACCGATGGGGCCTCAACGACCCCCCATGGAAGCCCACTCCACGCCCTCAGGGTCCCAACTGTCAGGAAGTGCTTCCTGGCATCCAAATGGAGCCTGGGTTCCCTGAGCTTTCCTCCGCAGGGGAAAACAGTCAGGACCCACCCCCTCACATACTATGTTGCCAATAGATCTTCTCAGAGTCTCCTCAAGGCTGGAAAGACCCAGTTCCCTCAGTGTCTCCTCCCCTCCAATTCCTCTGGAGCAGCATCTACCGGGTCTTTCCGTAGCCGCTTGCTGCTGCAAGTCGAAACTGGAGACCACCTTACGCAAGTACGGCTGTACCTTGTGTGCACGTGGATCTCGGTCCGGGGTTGCACATGCTCTGCGCGTGCCAAGATAAGTGAGAGGAACATGTCAGTGCAGAGAAGCAAGTGCCCCTCGCGCACCCTGCCCGCCTGGCTGTCGGAGGGATGCTTTCTCTCCGTCGTTTGAAACGCCGCCCATAAGAGCCGGGGAAAGGGCCAGGCCACGGATGCGCCTGCTCTCCCAAACCAGCCGCCCACAGGATCCCTCAAGCAGGAGGGGTGCAAGACCCCCCGCCTGGAGGTCAACAGCAGTGTAAAAGGGCTGCCATGCAAAAGGCCCCGATTCTCACAACCGGCGAGATCTTGGTGGGCCTGTGACCAGGGCACCCGAGATGGATCTTGAGGCCCAGGCAGGCTGCCCCCGAGCCGCCTAAAAGACCCAAAGCAGCCCTTTGAACTGGGCCCAGAAGTGCCCCCGCAAGCACGTCACTGGCACGGAACTGGCATCGCGTCTCCCTTCGCCACCATTCAGCCATCCCCTCCTTTCCCAGACTGTCTTCAGAGGCGGGTACTCTGGGGTGAGCGATTCACGGGCCTCCGAACGTTTTGGCCTGCAACTCCCATCAGCCCTAGCCAGCAACCCAAGGTGAAGGATGATGGAAGCTGCAGTCCAACAACTGGAGCATCACTCTGCAATATCCTTTTTTAAAAAAAATAAGTTTTATTTGAGAAATTATAATCCTAAAAAAAAAGAAAACTACAAACAACATCCATCATCAAAAACGTCGGGCCCGCTGGGTTAGCCCCCGCACCCTTCTTTTTCCATTTATGAAAGCTTTAAAAACATATTTAAATCTATGCGAAGTCCCGTTTCTCTAGCCAATAATAAAAAGATTCCCAAGTTTGATAGACATCAGTATCTTCCTTTACCTTCCATGATAAAATCAATCTATCCGTTTCTGCACAATCCAGGATCTTTTTTTTAGAGTCAGTTCGTCGGTGGGTAACTCTGCAATATCCTGATGTGCAGCTCCACCTAGACTGGCCCAGCGTCTCACCCTGGTTCCCGCAAGCGCAGTCGCGCCCTCTCACGATCCGATCCGTGCGCATCTTTGCAGGCGGGTCCACCACGCCCAGCTGGAGCACCCATGCTCAGCCTCTTGTAGTCTCTGGCAGCGCTGCCGGCAGACCGGCGAGGTTGCCTCACCTGGCTTAGGAAAGGTCAGCCTGTGATGGATCGGCATCCAAACACTCTTCATCTTTATCTGTTCTTTCTCTAAGTGCTGGAACACCAGCAAATGCTGCAAACAAACAGGAAAGCCGCACAGTCAGGTGAAAAAATAGCCAGCCTCAGATCTGATAACATTTATTTGGAAGGCAGACCAGACAAAGGCAGTGGAGAGCGAGCCAAGCAAGGGCATGGGGGGGGGGGTTGCAAGGGCACGGGGGGGTGCAAACATGCTGGCAGTGTTCAAGGATGCTAATTTGGGAGCGGAAGAAGATCACGGGTGCCCAGGCCCTGCGTGGGTGCTGATGCCAGAGGGTGGCTCTGGCCACGGCTCTCGCACGCAGCAGCCGGTCCAGGGACGCCGATGTGACCCTGACATGAGTGCAGGAGGAATCCACCAGCCGGGCTAAGAACTGGGGGCAGCAGAAAGGAGCCTCTTGGCCTCAGCCCGGCAGCAAATCTGACACTGCAAGCGCGCAGTGAGGTGGAGAACCCTGTGTGAGAAATGTAAATGTCATGGGAACAATTGCAAACAAGCCCTACAGCCAATGTTTTAAAAATGCTTTTAAACCTGCCTTACCAAACTTAAAAGCATATAATGCCAGAGTAAGACATGTAAGACCCTTTGTTGAAAAACAGGAAAAAATGAATGTGAAAGCCAGAGTGAAATCCAGCAGCTGTTCAAAAATGGCTTCACCTGGGAAGCACAAGGTGCCCAGTGCACAGGTGTCTCTGCCAGAGGGAGTGCAGAGAGTGGCCACGAGAGATGGGGCCCCTTTAGTGGCAGCTCCCCAGTTGGACTACCACCAAAAAGCCCTCGGCCACCTGCTGCATCTCGTTTGGCGGGAGCTCCCCGAGAAGAGCCTCTGAGGACGGTGTTCGAATCCGGCCGGGAGAGCACACGCTTCGCAGCCAGCTAATGCTTGCAGCTGATGGGAAGGCCTCTCCTCTCCCGGAGACCTGATGCTCCACCACCAATCGCAGGAGTCAGTGCCAGGACAGAGGGATAAATAATTTGACCTGATTTGTAGTTGCTAGTCGCGAAGTCCTGTCTGACCCCTGGCGACCCCATGGACAACATTCCTCCAGGCCTTCCTGTCCTCCACCGTCCCCCGGAGTCCACCTAAGCTCACAATTTGACCTGATACAAGGCTGCTTTCTAATCTGGAATTAGAAAAAGAAAGAAAAAGCAAGGGAAAAGTTGCCATGGATGGAAAATACAGGTTCAAAGTGGTTCTTATACCAGCCATAACTGCAAGTGTTGCACAATTCTTGATGAAAACCTTTAATCTCTGGTGCCAAGCAGTCACAAAAAGGTGTCATTTTAAAGAGCTGGGCCGTTGCTAAACTCTAAAATAGATTCCACGCTGCAGAATCTTGGCAGCTTCGGAGCACAGAGATGCCAGGCAGCGCTGGGAATGCCGCCTGTCAAGGGCCGCATTTGCTTGCAAAGCCCGTCCTATCCGTTGCCTTCCATTTTGAGCTCTGCCTTCCACCTTCTGCTCACTCAGCGGGGAGGAGAGACGCAGCGGGCGCTTCGAGCACAGCAGAAAATCACCGGCAGCCATCAAACCGGCACGCGGGGCAGCGAGGCCGGGACGGGGCTCGGGGTCGCTTGGAAAGGGCACATCAGCCTCCGACTTGCCCTGTACAGCCTCTTTGGATAACTGGATCTGAGCCGCCAGTCGCTGTCCTGTAAATGCAAAAAGCTCCCATTTTGCAAAGCTGCCACGGCTTTCCCCAGCCCGGTGCCCTTCACTGCCAGCCGCGAGGGGAGCTGAAGCCTGAGCCCTTTGAGGGCGATCAGGTCTGGAAATGCTGAACCACTGCATCTAATTTTGTAGGCTGAAAAAGCTTGGGAAAAGCAGCTCAGAGCAAGTATTGGCGTTCTTTAATTCAGGAAACCTGGAAAAAGTACCTGGGTTTCTCTCTCTCATCATGCCCTGAGGGATCCCCTTGCATTCTTGCAACTCCCCTTCAGTACCATCTTGCTACGGTGTCATTTGCAATATGAGTTGCACTGACGTCCGGACCATTTTCGGGCTGCATTCGAAGCACCGGTACTGGTTTTGGAGCCTGTTCTTCAAGGCCTGAAGTGTCACCTTGTCCCACATGTACCTGCCCGACCTTGAGGGCATCTGAGGCCCTTCTCCAGGTGTCCCTGTCACATGAGGTCAGATGACTGTCCACCAAGAGGCCCCCGACTGTTCAGTCCCTTCCCCAGGAAGGCTCGCCCGGCACCCACCTGCTGGCAGGCACTGAATGAAGACCCTTCTCCGAGGGGTCTTCCAAAAGTTTCCGCACTTTTACACGTTACAAAGATATTTTATATATCTTTTGCTGATGGCATTAAAAAGTTGGCACGGCGCTGGGAAAAACACATCGCAGAGGAAAGTGACTGTAGAAAAGTGATGTAATTTGGTTTAGAAATTCTTAATAAATAGAATTTTTAAAAGTGCGGAAAGTTTTGAAGACCCCTCGCATTTTCCCAGGCTTTTCAGTCCTGTATCTCTTCTAGTGCAAGTTAGGGTTGATTTATGGATCTACCTGTGCTGCTTTCATTCTAGTTCAGATTTTATTTTCATACTATTTTGGTGTGTTTTACCATTTTAAGTGTCAGCACCGTGCAGTGAAGCTTGTGTTACGGGACAGTTACAGAATACCAAAAATAAATAAGCAACGTCCCACTTCGGAGGTGGGCCCCTGTGCTGGATGGACTTGTGCATCCCCTCGTCTTTCCGCTCTGTGCAGACGTGGTTGACCGCCTCATATTGTGAGGCTGCTTGAGCTCAACCACATGCGATTAAGTACAGAGGCAGCAAGAGGAACTGACGGTTTAGATCAAACGCCAGATGGAACGCAGCCCTCTTCAGACTCCAGTTTTCGTTTTCAGCTGGCAAATGTGCCACCCAGGGATACTGGGCCACTGAGCATGCCCTCTCCCTCATACCCGCCACTCTAATAGCTCTTGCAGGTGGCCAGAGCAAGGGCTTAATGCTTGGACAGGTGCGTAGACCATGCAGGGCTTTGAAGGCCAAATTAGCTCCTTGAATTGTACCCAGAAACTAACAGGCAGCCAATTCGCTGTGAATAATGCAGGACAATCTGATCCAGGCACTTGGCTCTCGCAAGAATTCTGTCTCAGTTGCAGTTCCTGAATCAGGCTCAAGGAGGGCAGCCCCAGGTACAACACGTGCCTTGATCTCACCTGGATCAGGCCACAGCCTGTGCCTGGCACCTCCCCAGGCCGGGCTCAGTCCAGCAGTGCCACCAGGCTGAGTCTCTGGCCCTCTGGGAGGGGTCTCACATCCTCCAGAGTCCGAGCACATCCTGCAGCTACATGTGGGGGATTCCTAACCCACACGAAGTGGATTAAGGACCGAGCGCTGGTCTTGTGGTACCTCCATGGTCTGCTGATAACTGGATCCGTCCCTCCCGAGCTTTTGCAATGCAACATACTGGGCAGCTTGGGAAAATATCCTTTTTTATGAGGAGAGGGAGCAGAGAGACGTTTGCAGCTTGAATTGACACGAAACAGAGGAGCACCTCTTGCTGCACAGGGCGCCAGCCGGCATGCGATGCGCTTGACATGACGTGCCTGGTTCTGCCCTTAGCCACTCTGGGGTGGGGTGGGGGCGCAGGTTGTTGTTGGAAAGGCAGCCCGGGCAGCGTCTCCTCCCCACTTAGGCCCTGACGAGAACCGGCCCCTTGGGGAGCAGCTGGGCATCTCTTCCGAGCGCATCTGCTGCCGAAGGTGGAGGCTCATGGGCAAGCGGCCACCTCCCACCTTCTGCTCCCCAGGGGACAATCCATGTGGCAGGAGGGGGCCGAGCACCTTCTGCAGGGCCTCCCCAGGGGGGTGTCAGGCAGGCAGAGAGCCAGGTCACACCCTCTGCCTGGATCCGCAGCGGGGAGCCAGCTGGGCACGCTGGGGCAGCTCCATCGCCGCTGGCGTCCACGTGGCATTCCCTGCGATGCCAGCAGAAGGGCTGAGGGAGGGAGCGTGGGCAGGCAGCGCCGTGGGACCTCAGGCCCCGGGATAACTTTCAGACGGGGCGGGGGGGGAGCTCATGAGTCACCCTGGGCTTGAAGTGTTGTGTGAACCAGCCCCGTCGATGCAACAAATTTGTTGTAATGGTGGCCGAAATGAAGTGGACCACCAACTGCTCAGAAAGGGCTGTCTCCATCAGGGGCGCTGACCCTGCAGTCCGGGCCCAGATCGGACCCACATGGGGTCCCCTGATGCCCCCCCCCCTTTTCCCTGAAAGCTCCATGGCTTCCTGGCTGTTACAGAGTTCTCTGCTCATTCAGAAAGGTTGATTTATTTATTTAAAATATTTCTACCCTGCCCTATACGCAAAAGCGTCTCAGGAGAGGGTTGAGACGCCTCTCCTAAGGCTTAGCTAGTGGCAGCGAGAACTTTAAGCCTGAATGTGTTGGTATTTCTGACATTCCTCCTCCCACCAGCTTTCCTACCTACAACTGGAATAGGGTCCCTGGGAACATCTCCAAACTGGAATTAAGCTGAAAGAAGCTTGTTGTCGTTGATCCAAGTGCTAAGTCCGAACTTCAGTAGATAGCGTGATGCAACTTCCCAGCTCTGCCTTCTGCACCAGTTTTACACCCCCCACCCCACCCCCACCACTTCTACTCCAAGGAGTTCAAAAGGAAGCATGTGGCTCCATCTCTTTTCTTTACTCTCCGCAACGGCCCTGCGAAGTAAGTTAGTTGGGCTGCGAAAAAGTGTGTCGTCGTCATTCCCCCCCCGCTCCATGTGCTTTGGGGCTTAGTGGGGGAGCAGACACCGGCCTCTCCCATCCCAGTCCGAAGTTCTAGTCAGCGCTGGCTTCCTACTCCAGTCGCCCCCATCCTGACACCCTCAGGATACTGGCTGGAGGCTTGGGGGGCTGTAGTCCTACGCATCTGGAGGGCGCCAGCTCTGAGAACCCTGCGTTTTGCTTTGACCTGAGCTGTGTCTCCTCTGATGCCCGCAAACTCGCAGAGCCGAGGGCAGGCAAGCGCTGAGCTTGCATTGCAGCGGCGGGCACTTCGGTCACCAGCTCGCCTAATGTGGAAACTAGTTTGGACAGTCCGTGGAGCGCTCCTGCCAGATGCCCGCCTCTCCCGATGGCACGATCTGGCCCCGCTTCTCCCTTCGAGAGGCGGTTGCCAGAGCCCAAAAGAGCCGCCTCCTCCCCATCACAAGTTTCCTTGTTCTTGCTCTTGCTCTTGTTGTTCTCGTTATGCAACACGAGGCTTCCAGCAGAGGCGGCTGCGTCCCTGGCACCAGACGGAGGCAGCAGCGCTGGAAACCTTGCGGCCAGAGGCCTTCCAGGGAGGGATCGCCCCGGTGGAGAGAGGGGCCCTGCCGTCCTCCGGCTGCTGAAATGCCGCCTTTCTAAGCCCGGTCGTTTGACTTGCTCTCCTTCTGCAAAGAAGTTTGAGGAGCGGATTCTGAGCAAGGAACACACCTTGGGGGTGGCCAAGCGACTGGGGAGACAAGGCACGGAGCTCTCTTCTTCCACAAGAGGCGTTGGCGATGTGGCAGGCAAGGGCTGTCAGTGCGCAGTCCCTGGTCCAGACAGCGGCCTCGTTTGCTCCCACCCCTCCCGTGCCCCCGCACTTCCTCTGTCTTTTCTGTACTGCAGAAATCCATTACAGGGGCAGGGATGGCACTGTGGGGCACATCTCGGATCGGAGCACACGGAGGTCTTTGCCCTGGAAGCACCCCTAGAATTTAGGGCAGGAGTGGCAAATCCGGGTCCAAGTCCTCCCTCCAAGCACAGTTTGGTTCTGGAGCCTCTGCCAAACCCGAGGATGTGCTGTGCCTGGTGATGGTGAAGTTAATACGAATAGATGGCAAACGTTTGCCCTGCCTTTCCGTGTAAATCCATCCAAGGCCACATACAAGACGTTCAGCTCCTTAAGAAGGGAGACCACAAAGCATCTTTCCCCTGCCTGCCCACAGATGAACTGGACTACAGTTTCCATCAGCCCCTGCCAACATGAATGGGCACTGAACCGCAAGGGGGCTGGAACCCAGCAGGTTGGCAAGTGCCGATTCTGAGCTACCGAGAATAATCCCTGGGAATCGAAACCAAAACCGCCAACAGGTTCAGCGAGATGCCAGTGCTGCAGCGCTCAGTCTCTTCAGCTTGTGCCTTTCCTGTTGACTCGCAATTCCGTGGGTCCGGCACGATCCCCCTCCTCCAGGGCCATATTCCTCTGCCAGTGTGGGTACTTGAGATGGTGACTACTCACACATTTAGAAACATAGAAACATAGAAACAGAGCGAGTCAGAAGGGGCCTCCTGGGCCATCTAGTCTGACCTCTGGCACCAGCCAGCTCCGCTCATGACATGCCCACCATGTGCATGGCCAGCCTATCTTTGAACACCCTCACTGATGGGGCCTCAACCACCTCCCGGGGAAGCCCATTCCACGCCCTCGGGGTCCTGATGGTCAGGAAGTGCTTCCTGGCATCCAAATTGAACCTTGGCTCCCTTTAGCAGAAGCCTTTGAGACTTCTGGTGGCGAAACTCGGCACCCGAGCGTTTCCCTTGGTTAAAGCTACCCGGGCAGTGGCTAATCTCTTCTAATGCGGCCATAATCCCATTCATGAAAACAACCCCACGGCTACAAAGTTAAAGGGATGAAAAGATTTATTCAGTCCCCGCTGGGTGAGCTTGGTGGGGTTGCCACCTTTCTCCAAACCACCCGCCCTTGGGTCTAGCACGCCGTTTCTTCACATCACATTTGTGTGCAGCTGCCTTTTTCCCTGACGCCAGTGCGGCAACTCTCGTCTCTTGCATGAGCAAAAGGCTTTGTCCGTCAGACACTCAATTTAGGAATGCAGGAAGCTGCCTGACAGAGTCAGTCCCTTGGTGCGTCTAGCCCCATATGGTCCACACTGGCCGGCAGCCACAGTGCTCCGGGGTTTGGGGTAGAAAGTTTCCCAGCCCTGCTGCTGGGGACTGAGTCAGACCTGCGGCAGGCAAAGTGGGGGCTACACCCCTGGACAAGGCCCCCGACTCACTGAACATGAAGCATGGTCTAGATTTGTAGCCTACTCACTCCTCTTCCTCGTATTCTTATTTATTTGAACCATTTTTGTGCTGCCCCATTCGCAAAAAGCCTCGGGGCGGCTTACAACACCTTCTTTCCTTCCAAGGAACTCAAGGCAGCATGCAGAATTCTCCTCCTCTCAATCTCAGCCTCACAAGGGCAACTTCCTCCTCCCCGACCCCACGACACCGGCACCCCCTGCCTTCCGCCTCTGGCTAACTCTTATGGGGTGGGGCGAAGCGTGTATTCTGCACATGTTGGGCACACTCTAAGATGCACCTTCAGCATCATCGTCACATGATCTAGACCCCTCCCCAGTTCATCCTTATATGAGGCTAGTCCTCACGGTCACCCTCTCCAAAAGCGGAACAATCTGGGTGGATTTAGCCTGGGGAAGAAGAGCTACGAGGAGGGAAGTGCACAGCTGCCAGCGAGTTAAAAGGCCGTAGAGAGAAGCGGGCGGGTGTCCTGCGTTCATTTTACTTGCCTGGTTTGCTGCGGCCCCGGAGGGAAGGGAAGGCCACCGCGCATTTTAACTTGGGGGGTGAACTGGCCCGAAGGCTGTCCAGGGACCGAGGGAAGGCGCTGGAGTTGCTCTCCGTGCAGGAAAGCAGTCCGTGCTGGCAGCCGTGCGGGCTGCAAGGTGGGCGGGTGGGCAGGCGGGGGGGGGGGCAAGAGGGTGCCCAAGGGCTCCTTCTCCAGCCCTGCTTGGGGCGGCGCTGCGGGGCCTTGGCTCGCCCTGGCCCTCCGGGGCTGCGCAGGAAGCCCCCGCCGCCCCTCCCCGAATACCCGTGGCGCGGCTGGGCCCCGTGTGGAGCCGGCGCGAGGCCCCCCAGGGCACCCCCGGGCGGAGAGGGGCCCTTCCCGGCAGCGCCGCCGCCTCGGCCCGAAGGCCTGCAGGCACAGCCCCCCGCTCCCCACGCCTGCAGCCTCGGGGCCCGCTTTCCTGGGCCCCCGAGCCGGGCTCCTGCCCGGGGGCCCCGGGGGGAGGGGGAGGAAGCCCCACTCCCTCCCCACGGGCGGGTTCGTGCGCAGAGCGAGCCCCTGCGCCAGGCCTCACCTCGCCCTCGCCTCGCAGGTCCCCCCCGCCAGCCGCGCCCCTCCACCCAGCTTGCATTGCCCAGGCAGAATCCGCGAGGAAATTAAGCAGAGGAGCCAGCCGTCGAGGGATGTCACGGACAGGATGACCTGGGTAGGCGGGAGGCCAGCGGCTATGCCAGTGGGGACGATAGGAGGTGCAGTCCCACGCATCTGGGCAGTGCCAGGTTGGGGAAGGCTGCTTCGCGTCAGTGCCGCGCAGGCACAGCCCTGGGCCGGGACTTCAGAGAGCCGGGTTCTAGGCCCCACTCAGCTTTGGAGCTCGCAGGGTGGCTTCCGGCTAACCTTACCTCACAGGGTTGTTGTGAGGAGAAAATGGAGAGGAGGAGAATCTTGTTAGCCCCCCGGCTCCCTTGCATGAAGAAGCAGTGGCAGAAATATTGCATATTAATATGCAGTACTAATCCACACAGAATGCTTTTCAGTTAAGCAGCCCGGGGGCCCCCCGAGAAAGGGCTCCGTTGTCCCCATAATCATGCCAAGACTGAGCTGCCATGTCAGTGGAACAACCCTTGAACAACCAAGGCAAAGAACTATTATGTCATAGTTTTTGGAGGAAGCTCTTTACCTTCCATAGTTGGCATCAGCGGGATGTTCTAATTAGCAATGCTTTTAGAAGAAAGCGAGGTTAGCTGCCACACACTAAAATCCGTTTGGGGGATTATTCAGTGATTTCTGTAAGATGCCGTGGTTTGTTTTATGAGGAGTTTCTTGTCACATTTTAGCATGAAAAGAAAAGCAAAAAGAGCCCTTGGTCTGTGCACGCAGATTGTCTTGCAAGGTGCAAAGTAGATTCTTCTAATTTCTGGATAGTTATATAGGACTTTTGAGGAGCAAGACGTGTGTGTCAGTGAATGTGTACATGGCTGCACGAGAGAGAGAGAGAGAGGGAAGGAGAGAAGGAGCGATCACATCTTTAATAACGTATCGGGTTACGTCGATTGCTTCACATAAGTCACCCCTTCCACAGAATGCTATTTTAAGAGCCAGCCGTATTTCTGGAACTCCTGCACGCTTGTGATCTGCGTTTGGCCCAAGCTGCTGAAGCAGCAGCCAAGTGGGGAGGCTCTGGGGCGTGTGGGTGGCATTCCCACCTTTGGCCGCCGCTGCTATTCAGAGCAACAGCTGCAAGCTGCCCCGAGGAGGGGAGATCCCTGAGGGACCCCGAAGTTGATGAGCGAAAATAACTGGCCACTGCACTGGCATTTGGGAAGAGGCGACAGGGGGGGCGTCTTCCTTCTAGTGCAAGCCTGGCATCTGCTCAGGGCCACGCGCTCTTCTTCCAGTTAAAGATGAAATCCGATTTGACACGTTGGTGAGCCCTTTTTATCTCAGCCGTCAGTGATTATTAATTACCGTGGCCAGAAAAAGCTGCTGAAGTCACCGGCTGGAACTCTGTGGCTGGGACTGACGATGGCCAGTGCCTGCTTCGAGCCCACTGCCTTTCCAGCGACAGAGACAGTGCACGAATCCCAGCGGGGCGGGAGCAGGGACACCCCCCAGCATTTCCCTGAGCTGCCCGCTGGGTAAAATAGGCTGGGGACTGTAGGAACCGTGCTGCTTGGGGCAAGAGGCAAAGCGGAGGGGACCACTATGGTGGGACCATGTGCCGAAAGACGAGCCCAGTGATGTTCTTGCAATATTATGAGGGTGAAGGGGGGCATTTGCCCCCCCCTGCAATACATCCTGGGCTGGCCCAGGGGTGGAGGTCCAGGGCTGGCCCCCCAGGTGTGCCCCCAGAGACCGCCAGGCTCCAGCAGGTGGGCCCAGCAGCTCCCAGAGCGCAGGCTGCTTGGCTTTGCAGTATGGAAACTTTTCAGAACCTGAAAAGCCAGATGTGCGGCCAGATGTGTGCCCTTGCCAGAGATATGCAAATCAGGCTTGCTGAAGCCCATGCCAGAGGGTGAGCTTTGGGTTTTTTAAAAGAAAACTCTTGGGAATTGTTATCCCTGAAGGTTTTGTGCTTATTCTTGCAAATGCTCACACCTATTATGCACATCTTTGAAAGGTGCTTCCTCCTCTTGTTGATGTAAGCCTCCTTGTGCCCATTTTTCCAAAGTGCAAATATTTTCATGCAAGTATTTCCAATATACATATAGTGGGATACTGTTTGGGAGGGATGGGAATCAGGTGGCAAGCAGGTTGTTCTTGATTCTGTGTTTAGTCCGGAAGGTGCAAACGGGTGAATTCCTGATCAAAAACAAACTAACGTAAATTTCTTATGCATCCAGATGCTGATTCTATTATAAACACCACACCAGTATGAGCATCATTTTGTCACAGGAAGGACAATATATCTTTGCACTAAAAATCCCATGTTACTATTTTTGCTGCAAAGATACGCTACCCTTTCCTATGAGAAAACAATGCTTATTGTCTGGCATTGTGTTTAGGGCATCAAGGTAGCCAAAGCAAGTGGCATTTTATTTCTGCACTCAGGACGGTGCTTTAATCTACGTGGATTTAAAATACGACGCTGCAAATGTTCCGAGTATTTTTATCCTTTTTTAGGAACATCCATCAGGGTTGGCAAATGGTTGCGTTTGCTTTGTTTTTTGTTCTAACAAATTAGGAACTGAAAAACAGTTGCAACCCACGGACGGGCAGGGACTGGGGAGAAGAAACACCGCCGTTGAAACAAATGCAGCCCGGCCATATGAAGGAGGTCCCAGTAAGACCATTGAATTGGGGCTTGGAATGACCTAAGACGCATCCTGGGGCCCAGGCTGTCGTGACAGACAGACTGGTGGAACGGACGATGTGGGAGACACGCATCTCTCTTGCCGAGCTGCTGTGAGGATTACGTGGCAGAGGGGAAACGGAATATGCAAACATAGGTGCTTTCAGGCAGGAGAAAGGGCATCTGCGGCTACGACAGCTGGCCCTGTGAAAGCCAGTGGCTCCGACCTGCACTTTTGTGTGGTCATTCCCCCCAAGCCGTCACTGGGGAATTGGGGGAGTTTGGCAAGGAAGCCCCCCAGTGGCTGCATAAGCAAGCCAATCATCACAGCCCCTTTATGGAATGTCCCACTGGTGAAGCTTTGCAGGGGGGGGGGGTGCAGAAACGTGCTCCTGTCAAGAGCATGACCTCTTCCCCTCATCCCTGTGTCGCTTTGCCCCTTTCCGTTCTACAGATAATTGCATGCTGGGACTGAGCGGGACTGGAAGGAAAGTAACAGATGCTCGAATGAAGAGAAATGTGCTCGTTTCAGCGAGTGGCCGAGTGAAAAAGACACGCTGCTAAGGAGAAGAGGCGCCCTCTCCTGTGGCCGCTGCAAAGCACCCGGCCGGGTCTTGTCTTGGAAAGGGCTCCCTGACTAAAGCGGGACGATGTACACATTTCTGCCGGAGAACTTCACTCCCGTGAAGCAAAAGCCAGCCAAGGAGTTGAAGCCCATGATCGTGGCCATCGTGCTGGGCCTCATGCTCTTCATTGCCGCGGTGGTGGCCTGGTGCTACTACGTGGCTTCCCTTCGGAAGGCCGAGAGGCTGAAGACCGAAGAGATGGACCTCCGGCAGGATGGGTTCACCATCAAGAATCAAGATGGCGAGATAGTCTTCCGGGTGGCCTTCCAATCAGGCATTCTGGACTTGGAGTCCTGCTCTAGGGAAGGTGCCAATTTGACGTGCACCAGGACAGACAAAGGGAGACTCAATTTCTTCATAAAGATCGTCACTCCCAAGGACACGGTGATGTGCTACCGTGTGCGCTGGGAAGAGTTTGCAGCAGACACGGTGGTGGAGCACAAGATGTTCTGGGGGGACGCCCACTGGTACGGGGGCTGTGAGATGAGCGTGCAGCACTGGCCGATTCGGCTGCCGGGCTCCCAGGAGCCCATGCCGTTTGTGACCAGCGATGTGTATTCGTTCCGGAACAGCTTTGGGGGCATCCTGGAGAGGTACTGGCTCTCCTCCAAAGCAGCGGCCATCAAGATCAATGACTCCGTGCCCTTCCACCTGGGGTTCAACGCCACGGAAAGGTCCCTCGTCTTCCAAGCCAGGTACAAAGATTCTCCCTACAAGCCTCCGCTGGGGCAGGAGCCTTTCCCAGAACTGAGCTACCGTGTCTGCATAGGTTCCGATGTCACCTCCATCCACAAATACATGGTGCGGAAATATTTCTACAAGCCTTCTAAGATACCCTCAAAAAATGCTTTCAAGTACCCGATCTGGTCCACCTGGGCCTTGTACAAGAATGACATCGATCAGGATAAACTGTTGCGGTTTGCAGAAAAGATTAAAAAATACAAGTTCAACTGTAGCCACATTGAAATAGATGACACCTACACGCAGGCATATGGCGATTTTGACTTTGACCCCATAAAATTCCCAAATGTGACGGAAACATTCAAGAAGCTAAAAGAGGATGGGTTTGAAATCACACTATGGACACACCCATTCATTAATTACAACTCCTCAAACTTTGGGGTCGGGATAGAGAGACAGCTTTTCATCAAGGAGCCGACAGGAAGGCTTCCCGCCATGGTTGAGTGGTGGAATGGCATTGGTGCCATATTGGATTTCACCAACCCATCAGCCAGAGATTGGTTCCAAAGCCACCTGAGACAACTCCGCACTAAATACGGCATATCCTCCTTCAAGTTTGATGCGGGGGAAACCAGCTACCTTCCTAAACAATTTAGCACATTCCGCCCCTTGTCAGATCCCAGCATTTGGTCCAGGCGCTACACGGAAATGGCCATTCCTTTTTATGAGCTGGCCGAGGTCCGGGTTGGCTACCAGTCTCAAAACATCTCTTGCTTCTTCCGGATCATTGACAGGGATTCAGTGTGGGGGTATGAGCTCGGGCTCAAGTCCTTGATACCTACTGTCTTGACTATTAGCATGCTGGGGTATCCTTTCATATCTGCAGACATGATTGGCGGAAATTTCTTTCCCAACAAAACCGACGGTGCGGTGGAAATCCCAGACCGAGAGCTCTATATCCGCTGGCTGGAGCTGTCGGCCTTCATGCCGTCTATGCAGTTCTCCATCCCGCCTTGGCTGTACGACAGAGAGGTCATAGACATCGCCCTGAAGTTCACGAGGCTCCACGAGGCCCTCGTTGCTCCCCTCTTGCTGGAGCTGGCCGGGGAGATCACCGACACGGGGGACCCCATCATCCG
This sequence comes from Varanus salvator macromaculatus, assembly GCA_023646645.1. Lineage (NCBI taxonomy): Eukaryota > Metazoa > Chordata > Lepidosauria > Squamata > Varanidae > Varanus > Varanus salvator. Next base: position 765,859 of record JAIXND010000827.1, on the reverse strand, counting down.
GCCCATCTGGTGGATTTCGCCCAACGACGAGTCTGCGCACAAAATCGATTCACAGTTTCTCATTGGAGACACCCTGATGGTGGCTCCCGTCTTGGAAATGGGCAAACAAGAGCGAGACATCTACATCCCCGCTGGGAAATGGCGCAGTTACAAGGGGGAGTTGTTTGAAAAAACGCCCACCCTGGTGACAGACTACCCCGTCGATTTGGATGAAGTGGCCTATTTCCTGTGGGTGTCCTAACCAACTTCTGCAGCCAGCAGTGTTTAGCTTCATGGAGTAACCACCGCTTTATTCTGTGAGTGTAACAAGAAATAATTCTAACTGGTGAAGGGGATGGAAGAGGAAAGAGAACCTGATCGCACCTTAGTCCTTCAAATACGTCCCAGAGACCTCACTGTGTGTGATCTAAAGAAGTTGGTGGAAAGCTAAGGAGGTCACAGGACTCGCACACTGAAGTATGAGCCCCCATCTGAAGATCCCAAAGTCAAGTATTCCTCGCTCTGTCGCCCGCCCATGAATGTATTTCTTCCATTTTCTGAAGCGTGGCTTTGGGGCTCTTCTGAGTCACCTCTGACGATTACAATCCATCCACCAGGACTTTGTGCCAGCTGCTAGTGAGAGAATTCAGGCGAGATCTTTCCACAGTCTTCAGGGAGCCGGTGCCCCGCCGTTTTCTCGAGTGTGAGCCAAGGGAAGCTTTGCAATACGGGCAAACGGCCCTTCGAGCGCATGGGTGGGTTTTCTCCAGCCAGGGTTGCTACAGCACAAACAGCCTTAAGTTTTACAATGCAGTAAGCTATTATTTGAAATAACATTTTTTCTAAAGAGGATATCTTCCATGATTATAAATAGATATATTTATATATGCATATATACATACATACATACATATATATATATGTATCACCTTGTCTGATGTTGGATGAGGCTGATATATGTCAAATAAACCATGCTGCACTCGTGAACGCTGGGCCGGGCAGGCCACTCAGTCCAGCGGCTTCTGAACAGGGTGGGCAGCGTGGCTCGTGGCCTTCCTTCGCTGCTAGCCACCTTCTTGCCGGGCAGTTTTTGGCTAGAAGAAGGACCTCCCATACGGTTGCCCTCACAGCAACAGGCATGCTTCGAACGCGAATATCAGAGGGTAAAGTCGTCGCTTCCCTGGATGCATCGCCTGCGCTGTTTCTCCGCTGGGATTAGTTTCAAAGAGGGCTTCGCAGCTTCGTCGCCATCTGAGGATTTCCTTTCAGCTCATCAACAGTTCCCGGGAAGTGTCAGGTTTGTCCAGAAAGACTGCAGGCTCTCGTCCATGGTTCCCATGATCCTGTGTGTTTAAGGAGGCAGCTAGAAGGAGGCGCGGGAGGTCGGAGTGTTGCTGTCGGCTAACTAACAAGACATGGAATAAAAACCGTTCTTCCTGCACCAGTGGTGCAGTGCCAAAATGAGTAGGTTTGTGATCTCTTTTTGCGGAAGGGGAAAAACAGAGGTAGTCCAGACTGGTGTGTGACTGGTGCTTTCACTGAGTTCTGGCAATTGACTGAAGTTGATTGCAGCCAGTTTTTCCTTTTTCCGGGAAGCCGGGTGGGACCTGGATGCCCAAACCTGTGACTTCATGGGTCCCCTTTGCCATGCTTGGAAAAACTAGCTAAAAAGACCCCAAGCCCTGGAGCTGTGGGCACCCTGAGGACCGGCTGCCCGCATTTTTACATCGGTGCATATTTAGGGTTTAATATAAAAAGACCCTGGCACACATGCTGTTCACATTCCTGAGAAAAGGAAGCACGCACTGAATCAGAGGGAGGCATGGAGAGTGGGGATAAAGGAGAACATGAAGCAGAAACATGGAAGCGGAGTGGGGTTTAGTGAAGAGTCACATTGCTCTGGCCTTTGACATGAATTAGACAAACGCATGGAGCACGGATCGTACGCAGACTGTTGCTCACGAAGGCTGGAAACGTGACTCAGGACCACTTTGTGAATTAAAGAAGCTGCCAAAGAACGCGGGGGGGGGGGATGCTGCTTTTCTCACCCGCTTTGGGCTTCCAGAGACGCTTGACTGCCCAGTCAGAAGCAGGGCGGAAGGACCAGCTTGGCCTGATGCGGTGGAGTTTCTGGGCTGTTCTTCTGTAATAGCAGAAGAAGGCCAAACAGACGTGTCTTTAAAACTAGATCTAACAGTGAGGGCTGCTTTCCACTGTCATTTTTCTCTGGAACAGGTGGTTGTTGTTGTTAGTCACGAAGTCGTGTCCAACCCATCGCAACCCCATGGACAACACTCCTCCAGGCCTTCCTGTCCTCTACCATCCCCCAGAGTCCACCTAAGCTCACACCAACCGCCTCAGTGACTCCATCCAGCCACCTCATCCTCTGCCGTCCCCTCCTTCTTTTGCCATCTGTTGTTCCCAGCATTACGCTCTTCTCCAGGGAGTCCTTCCTTCTCATTAGGTGGCCAAAGTATTTGAGCTTCATCTTCAGGATCTGGCCTTCTAAAGAGCAGTCAGGGTTGATCTCCTCTGGGACTGACTGGTTTGATCACCTTGCGGTCCAAGGGACTCGCAGGAGTCTCCTCCAGCACCACAACTCAAAGGCCTCAATCCTTTTGCGCTCAGCCTTCCTTATGGTCCAGCTTTCACAGCCATACATTGCAACTGGGAAAACCATAGCCTTGACTATACGCACTTTTGTTGGCAGGGTGATGTCTCTGCTTTTTAGTATGCTGTCTAGATTTGCCATAGCTCTCCTCCCCAGGAGCAAGCGTCTTAATTTCTTGGCTGCAGTCCCCGTCTGTGGTGATCTTGGAGCCCAGGAAAATAAAATCTGTCACTACCTCCATTTCTTCCCCATCTATTTGCCAGGAAGTGAGAGGACCAGATGCCATGATCTTAGTTTTCTTAATGTTGAGTTTCAGGCCAACTTTTGCGCTCTCCTCCTTCACCCGCATCAAGAGGCTCTTTAATTCCTCTTCACTTTCTGCCCTGAGAGTGGTATCATCTGCATATCTGAGGTTGTTGATATTTCTCCCAGCAATCTTAATTCTAACTGGAGATTCATCTAGCCCCACCTTTCTCATGATGTGCTCTGCATATAAGTTAAATAGGCAGGGCGACAGTATACAGCCTTGCCGAACTCCTTTCCCAATTTTGAACCAATCAGTGGTTCCGTGTCCAGTTCTCACTGTTGCTTTTTGATCCACATATAAGTTTCTCAAGAGACAAATAAGATGGTCTGGTACTCCCATCTCTTGAAGAACTTGCCACAATTTGTTGTGATCCACACAATCAAAGGCTTTAGCATAGTCAATGAAGCAGAAGCAGATGTTTTTCTGGAACTCCCTGGCTTTCGCCATGATCCAGCTGGCAATTTGATCTCTAGCTCCTCTGCCTCTTCGAAATCCTGCCTGTACTTCTGGTAGTTCTCGGTCCACATACTGCTGGAGCCTAGCTTGTAGGATTTTGAGCATCACTTTGCTAGCATGTGAAATGAGTGCAATGGTGCGGTAGTTTGAACATTCTTTGGGATCTGATTTCTGTGTTGACCGTCTGGTGATGTCCATGTGTAGAGTCATCTCTTGGGTTGTTGGAAAAGAGTGTTTGCTATGACCATCGTATTCTCTTGGCAAAATTCTACCAGCCTGTGCCCTGCTTCATTTTGTACTCCAAGGCCAAACTTGCCTGTTACTCCGGTTATCTTTTGGCTTCCTACTTTAGCATTCCAATCCCCCATGATGATAAGGACATCATTTTTTGGAGTTAATTCTAGAAGGTGTTGTAGGCCTTCATAGAACTGGTCAACTTCAGCCTCTTCAGCACCAGTGGTTGGGGCACAGACTTGGACTATTGTGATGTTGAATGGTTTGCCTTGGATTCGAACTGAGATCATTCTGTCATTTTGGAGATTGTATCCCAGTACTGCTTTCCCTACTCTTTTATTGACTATGAAGGCTACTCCATTTCTTCTGAGGGATTCTTGCCCGCAGTAGTATACCTGATGGTCATCTGAACTAAATTCACCCATGCCTGTCCATTTTAGTTCACTGATTCCTCAGATGTCGATGTTCAGTCTTGTCATCTCTTGTTTGACCACATCCAGCTTGCCTTGATTCATGGATCTTACAGTCCAGGTTCCTATGGAATATAGATCTTTGCAGCATCGGACTTTCCTTTCACCTCCAGATACATCGGCAACTGAGTGTCCTTTCGGCTTTGACCCAGTCGCTTCATTCTTTCTGGCACAACTAGTACTAGCCCTCCGCTCTTCCCCAGTTGCATATTGGACACCTTCCGACCTGAGGGGCTCATCTTCCGGTGTCATATCGTTTTGCCTTTTGGTACTGTCCATGGGGTTTTCATGGCAAAGATACTGGAGTGGGTTGCCATTTCCTTCTCCAGTGGATCACATTTTGTCAGAGCTCTCTGCTATGACCTGTTCGTCTTGGGTGACCCTGCACGGCAGAGCTCATAGCTTCATGGAGCTACGCAAGCCCCTTTGCCATGACAAGGCAGTGATCCATGAAGGAGCTGGAACAGGTACGGAACCCCAAATGGATCTGGACCCTTGGGTGGGCAGCAGGGGGGCTTTGAAGAGTCAGATGGGGCCCTACAGTTTAAAAAAAGCAGCTGTGTCGAAGGAATGCTTGTTTTGGCCTCGACACGCAGGTCACGGCGTTGTGGGGCCAGCGCACCGGGACTTTGCTGGGGCAGCTCCAGGGCAGGGGAAAGAGGTGGCCCCAGGTCCAAGCGCAGGCGGGTCCAGGGGAGTTCTTACTCTCCGGCAGGAACCAGCCTGTCTTGGCCAGTCACCTCTTGCCCATGGAACAGGAACAGCCAGAGGAACCCAAAGGCGGGCTGGCTGTGCTGTGGAAGCCCGTTCAAACTGCTCATGGCCCTGTGCGGTCTCTCAGCTCACCTGTCGGAAGGTAGGGGAGTCTGGTGTCCTGCGCGGGGGTAAAGGAGCGGAAGCCCCTCCCACACACACACACACACACACACACGTGCCCCTTCGCGTGCGCCGCTGCTTCAAGTTTTTCCCCCCTGGCCCGGTCCACATCCCCTGAGGCCACTGGGCTGCTGGAAGAGGATCCGAAGTGTCGGGAATGAAGTTCAGAAGGGTCGGGACCCCCCCCCCCCGAGAGCCCCCTGCGTGTGAGACATGGATCCCTCCAACGCTCGTGCTGGGTCCCGACGGAGCGCACGGGAAAAGCTAGGCGTGGTGCATCCCACGGTCCCGTGTTGGGCCAGGCGGCAAACTGGCTTGCAGGGATGCATCCTCCGGAAGCTGCTGTTGGACTCTCCCTCCACCCCCGCCCCCAGCCAGGCCCTGCCTCAGGTGAGCTCTGATGGGAGTTGAAGTCCCACGACATCTGGAGGCCGCATGTTGCCCACACTGGCCCCCAACAGCAGGCAGATACAGTCTGGGTTAGAGGAGAAGGGCTCTGGCCCCCTTTCCTGGATCAAAGCCTCGCCCTCCAAGACTTGACCTGGAGGGCCGACCTTACACTAACCTGATGGAGGACTTCCGGTGCCGGCATCGATGACCTACATAGCAGCAAGTCAGCTTGCCTGCCACTTCAGCCTGTTTCAGGCCCCATCACAGAAATCTTCCTACTTCCCTTCCTGGCAGGAAAATTCCGAGCTTGGGGCTGCTTTAGTGGGCTCTGAGAATCGCCCCCGAAAGGGAGCACCTGATGCTAGCAAGCGACCTGGGCAGAGCTGCTGGGCACGTCCGCAGCTGCCTTTCTCCGTTCACGTTGCGTTCACACCGTGGCTGAAGGCTCCTTTGCAGAGATGCGGCGATGGAGCCTCCCAGGCTCCCTGCTCCAGCCAGGGGGCCCTGGGGGATCCAGGTGGCTCCCTCTGCTCTGAGCTCATGGCAGGGATGCCTGGGCCCCCCTCGTCCTGCTTCCACTGAGATCAGAGGCAGGCGCCTGGGAACTCGGATGGCACCCGGAGGCAGGCAGGGAGGGGGCCAGGCCGGGGTTCCCGGTTCCTCTGGCAGGCTCTTGCCCGTCTCAGCCTAGAGGCTGGAAGTGTAGGATCCCCACCAATTTTCCAGTGCATTCTGGGAAAGGTGGCCTCTTACCTGGGAGAGCAGCTGCCTTTTGGTGCCGGGGATGCTCGACCAGGTGGGCCACCGGCCTGCTCCGTTTGAGCCTGTAGCTCATCCTTCGGGAGAGGGGCCCACAGATGGGTGGGGGAGAGCCGGCGGAGTGCCAGACCTTCAGGAGCGTCTCACCTTTCCCTGTGCAGCCAGGAAATCGCCCAGGCAGTGCGTGCTGGGAGGGTGCCTCTTTCTGCCTTGGAAGCGGCTGCCAGTCAGTGCAGGCAACACTAATGTAGATGGAGAGGGCTCACCGCTGAGGCACACGCCGCAGCCCCCTTGTCTCCTCTCCCAGACGCAGAACTCCTGACAATGCCAGGCAGTTGGATTTAGCTACGCTCTCAGTTTCCCACAATGCTCCTGGCCTGGCAGCATTCTGGGTAAAAGGCACCTGGCTGTCCAGACACACCTGGAGGGGGGTGGTTGTGGCACAGCTCTGCTCATAGGAAAGCCCCCTGGGATCCACTGAGGGGGAGACCAAAAAGGGGAGAGAGGGAGGCAGACGAACTGCCAGCGATAAAAAGACCTGGGGCTACCCCTGGCTGAGTGAAGGGTATTGGCGCACTTCCCACGCTGAAGATCTTCACAGCATCTTGGAAGAGCAGAGCTGGGAGGCCAAGACAGGCCTTGAGTCCGACCCCCTCACAGGGCAGGACTCCCAGTTAAACCATCCCTCTCAGACGGCCGCCCAGCTGCATCTTGAAGGCCTCCAGTGTGGGCGCGGTCACAGCCTCCCTGGGTCCCGGGCTCCCTTGCCCTGCTGCTCTAACAATCAGGCCATTTTTCCTGACACCCAGCCAGAACCTGGCTTCCTGTAACTTGACCCTGTTATTTCCTGTCCTGCACTCTGGGATGATCGAGGAGAGATCCTGCCCTTCCCCGCTGGGACAGCCGTTCAAGGGCCTCCGGAGCGCCATCCCCTCTCCCCTCAGCCTTCTCTCCTCGCGGCTGAGCATGCCCAGAGTTGCCCACCTCTCACCACGGGGCTTTGTTTCCCGTCCACAAAGCATCCTTGCTGCCCTTCTCGGAACGCTCTTCCCACTTGCCTGCGTCTTTCTTGCAATGTGGGGCTCGGAACTGGGTGCAGTGCTGCGAAGGAGGCCTCACCAATGCCCAGCAGAGGGAACCCAGCACGTTACACGGTTTGGAAGAGATGCTTCCGTTAACGCAGCCCAAAATAGCGTCCGTCCGTTTTGCAGCCACATCACCTTGTTGGCTCATGTTCATCTTGTCATCCATAACAGTTCCAGGATCCTTCTCACTTGCAGTCCCGTCGAGCCAAGTCTTCCCCGTCTTGTAAGGATGCGTTTGGGTTCTTCTCCCTACATGCAGAACTTGGCGTTTGGCCCTACTGAATTTCATTCTGTTGTTTCCGGCCCGGTGCTCCAACCTCCCAGGATCACTTGCGTCGTCTGTCTGTCTGTCTGTCTGTCTGTCTTCCAGGGTATTAGCTATCTCACCCAGTTCTTGTGCCGTCTGCAGATACGACACGCTTTCCCTGCACTTCTTCATCCAAATTGTCAACGGAAATGTTCAAGAGCACGGGGCCAGCACAGAACCGTGCGGGACCCCGCTTGTCACCTTCCCCCGGTCTGAGAAGGAGCCGCTGGTGAGCACTCTCTGAGTCCGGTTTTGCAGCCAATTGTGGAGCCAGCCAATAATTGTCCCATGTAGCTCACTTGTTGCTAGTTTGCTTTTCAGGATGTCAAAGGCGGGCTTTGTCCAAAGCGTTGCTGAAGTCAAGCTAGATTATGTCTGCCGCATTCTCACAGTCCACCCACCCAGTCAAAAAAAAAAATTTATTTATTTAGAACATTTCTATGCCGCCCCCATCGCAACAAAGCCTCGGGGCAGTTCACAACATTCATAAAAAATGCAATTAATAATTTAAAAACTGGTACCATCTCGGCTATATATATTAAAATCTATAAATACAATAATAATAAATTAACAGTTAAAATAACTTTTAAATAAAAAGGTCTTCGCCTGGCGCCAAAAAGCAAATAATGATGGCGCCAGGCAGACCTGACTAATTAGATTAGTCTGGCTAGATTTATCCTTGATAAGTCCATGTTGGCTTTTAGCATTTCCAGTAGAAAAATTTCAGGTATAGGAACAAATGAACCCATCAGCTTCCCATTTGACCAACTTTGTTTAAAAAAAAAAAACAACGACCTTGAGTTTTTTCCAGTGCAAGCCTGAAGAAATGAATGCATTTTGGTCAATTCTTATCAAAAACAAACAAAAATGAAATTCTGAACTGGACTGGACAAATTTATTCAATCCTGTGGGTGACTCCAGTGTCAAATGGGTGATGTTGATCGGACATCGCGTGCCGCAGTACTGACAAAGAGGTCAAATTTCTCAGCCGCTGTCCTGTGCGATGGTACCCTTGGACAGATGTCGTGGAAGGGAGGCTGAAAGGAGAAAATCCCAGCAGTGACGATACGGAGGCAAAGTACCAAGCAGAGAAGTTTAATTCGTTCTTGCAAGAACGGGCGCCCACCACACAGGCAGCGCACCGCTTACGCACAAGACATTGCTTTTTATCCCCTTTCCCGGCTCGCAGACCCTTCCTCTTTTCTCCCATTGGCTGGGCTACGCAGAGGGCACATTCTTCTCCATCCGCCTACATCATGCGACCCCTTGACAAGGTCCCCCCTCCTGCACATACATCCCATGTTCATGCTAATGAGCCCATTACCTATGAGAGGTGTATCAGTTACTATTCATGCACCTATCAAGCATGCGCACTGTTTTCTAAAAGTTCAACAGGCTGACTCCTACTTGCAAATTCCTACTTGAGGCCAACTTGCCTCTTAAATCTTGTGCGAGGACAAGATACGAAGAACAGGCCTTCCTCCAGGCTCATTATGGCCAGTTAGAAAAGGTAATCAAAGGTGACAGTTTTACCACTGTCCCCCAATTTTACCCCTCTGGCATTTTTCAGGACTTTGATGTAAGAAGCACTATTTCCCTGAGTACAACTGTTCACATGATTCGATTCTCAGGCCTTTCAGTGATCCTGTATTTCACCTTTCTTTGGTTTTCACCTTAACACTCAGTAGCACTAACATTCCATTTCTCACAAGGCAAACTGGACTTAATCCTAGGTGGGGTTGCCCAGGATGTAGCGCGGGAGGTGAATATGCTGTTGAACCACAGTGCTCTCTAATTTAATATATATTTAAGTGGAAACAGGTACCACAGTGCTATCCAATTTAATACATATTTAAGTGGAAAATTGCCAAAATTCAACACAGCCACATTTGACTTCGAAAGAGGAAACTTGTAAAATGAGAGAAGTGGTAAAGAGGAAGTTGAAAGGGGAAGCTAAAGGGCTTACATCCCTTTAAAACTGCCCGGGGGTTTCTCAAAACCACAGTCGTAGAAAGTAGATTAGCTAGAATATATACCATGGCTTAGGAAAGGGAGCAGTGAACCCAAGGCGTTAATGAGCAGCGTCAAATAAGCAATTAGCAATAAGCTGTCCTTCAGAACAGGCGCACTTGCCCTCAGGAAGGAACACAAAATTGAGCACCAGGTCGTGCAAAGGAGAAGCAAAAGAAAGGGGGGATTTTAAAGTTGCATATCACTGACACGTTGCAGAAAAAACAATCCCCCCAAATCAACGAGAAACGGATGCGTCCTGAGCTAGCAGTGAATGCCAGGAGAGACACTCCTGGGTCCCACCGGACAAGAGAGATGAAACTGTGCCACCACTGTGAAGAAGGCAAATTCTGAGGCAGGAGCAGTTGGGACAGGAACTGAGAATAAAACTGACAAGAGTCGCAGCCCTTATCCAAATCTCTATCACAGCCAAGAATACTGTGTGAGGTTCTGGTCACCACTCCCAAAAACGGATTTGCAAAGCTGCAAAAAGGACAGAAAAGAGCAGCTGGAAGCGTCTGAGCACAAAGAGGGCAACTCCTGAGATTGCTTAACTTGGAAAAACGCTGAGCTGGGGAGACATGGAAGAGGTGTGAAATATTATGCCTGCTGTGGAAAAGCTGCACAAAACAAGCAGAGAGCAAGAGAAATAAGCATTTTTTAAAAACCTGGAATATGCAGCATTCTCACACTCACAAAATAAACTCAAATCAGTGAAGTTTACTCGCAAGGAAGACTATGAGCGCACACAGCCTGCCATAACTGTCAGAACCACTGGCATCCATGAGGATAATGCCAAGGGATTATAATTACACCTTTCCAGATTACAGCATGAACACCATAACTTGGCTCATATTATTCTGTTTTCTTTCTTCTATAAGAATGGATGTCAACATCCAGCCTGAGGAGGAATTCTGTGTAACTCAGAAACTTGCACATGACCTTGTGAATGAATATTAGTTGGTCTAATAAAGCTGCAGATTTTCTGACCACGTGTATTCAGTTTGAGCAGGCCAATGGCTGCCTGATTTTTTATATAAAGTCGCTGTTGTTTTTGATAGACGGAATAAACATTGCATCAGCAAAAGATAATTGTTCTGCTTTCTCACACTAACTACACTTCCGCGGTCTCAGGCAAGGAACTGTGGATCCCTAAGAACATAGGAAGCGCCGAGATGCCGGAGCAGATGAGCAAGCCTCATGTCCTTGGGACTCCCACAAGACGGTCGTGGGGACAACCTTGCTCTCCTCGTGGCCAAAAGCCTTCCTCACTGGCTGCTGCTGATGAGTATATGCATTTTGTGTTAATGTTTCTGCCGGAAAATGGCATCCATTGAAAATTCAGTGCCAATGTCCAAGGACAGCTGAATTTTGGTTTGCATCGAGGCTCAAATATAAATAAATAAAGTGTGTAAATTCACATTAAAAGGCAAACCACATTCAAGGCAAATGGATGACTGAAAGGTGGAAGGCACGGGGGGCCGGGAGGCGGGGGGGCAGCCCTTCTCCTTACCATCTGTTTCTTGTGTTCATGCCGGCTGATAAGAAAAAGGGGGCTCTCTGGGGTTGGTAGTGGGAGCATTAAATTCTGGAGCCTTTTGCGTTAGCTCATGACGTCGGCTCTATAATATCCAATGAAGCAAAAAGAATCACGTCACTCCAAGAAGAGCCAAGAGGTCTTGCTCATCTCAAAGCCAAACCGAGCGGTGGGCTCTATGAATGTCTCGTTCAAGGGGAAATGTCAGCTTTCTAGTCAACCAGGCAGCCACAGCGGCTGCACCTCTTTGGAAGGTACGTTTGGGAACAGAACGGCCTGTCTGGCTGGGCCTCTTCGTGTGCCAAACTGTCCATAAATGATACGGATCAGAGACTCCTGCTTTTTTTGTTGTAGTCGTTGGGTTACTCTGGCAAAAAATGCCCATCTCTCTCTTTCTCTCTCCCACCCCACCCCCCATACAAAGAATACACCAAGCTCTGAATACGCCGTGCAAAGCAAGGGTGTCAAGATCTTGCTCAAAGGTTTGGCTCTGGTTATCCTCTGGCACCAAGCCGTGGACATAAGAGCAGCCCACCTCATTGCTAGCAGGAGACCTTGTCCTGCCATGTGCTACAGTCCTTGAACGCAGCGCGGCTAAGCTCCAAGCGTGTTGGTGCAAATGTGCTACAAAATCTCAGCGCCCACCAAAAGCCGGCCCAGAACTCTCCTCCTCTTGCCCCAACAAGCTTTCTTTTCTATTTATGCATTTATCGCATTTTATACCCCCCCATAGCCAAAAGGCTCCCGGTCCCCTTGGCTTCCGGAGCGCCCCTGGCCTTTATATGGCCCTTGCAGCAGCCTCGGGGCGGCTCACAGTGGGTGGCCCATCGCTCAGGTGCAGCGTCCTCTCCGTGGGGATGGACGGTTTCTCATCTGTGGAGGGCACGCCACCTACGAAGAGAGGGCGGTGGCCAGGCTCCCCGGCCCCTTCCATGGCCCAAAGTTATTTTCCCTCTTGGTGGTGCGACTGCTCCCGTGCTCCGCAAACACAGTTTTGCAGCAGGCAGAAGGAAAGCCTCGAGCTGGGTGCCGGTGTTCGCAAGTGCGGCACCGCTGTGCCTTTGTTCCCAGAAATCGGAGACAGTCCAACTTCAGCCACGGTTTCCCCTTCTTCCTGAAGGCCATGAGCTTTTGGGATGCCTCCGATGGGCACGCGGTCCATTCCGCAGGGACAATGTTTTCTTCAGGATTTTAGCAACGGTGGGAATCTCGTCATCAGTGGAGGGTGGGCCGCCCACGAGCTGAGGACAGCTCCCCAGGTCCATGGCTCCACACTCGTACCATCCTGGGGAGCTCTCCCCCTCTTGGTTGCTCTTTGGGGGAGCAGAACTTGCCTGGGGAGCGTCGGGGCTCCCGGAACCCCACCTGAGGCTGAGTGCGGTGCAGCGAGGAGCCTGGACGGTCCAGAAGGAGAATGCTTTGATGCGCTGCGTAACTTCACGCCCTTTCGGATGGCCTTGGCTTCCCTAAGAGGGGCTGCTGAAGAAGCAGCGGTGTTTTCTGGTGATATGGGGGAGCCCAGCTGCAGAGCAGCCCAAGCACCCAGGGTCCCCACCTCTTCCACCTGTCTTTCCCACCCCACTGCCGCTGCCTCTCTCCTCCTCTCCCGGCACCTTGCTTGCTCCAGGCCCTGGGCAGGGACCATGTGCCTCTTATTCCGTACGGAATCCCTTGGTGAGAGAGACAGCACCATGGATTGAGCATCATAGTTCTGCAGCCCCACTAGGTGTCGCCACGGCGCTTTCCAATGGTTTGGGATCTCTGCAGTCAGTTCACTCTTACCATTTTTAGCTACTGAAATGAACAGTGTGGAAACAAGAGGAACAAGTTGGGACAACAGTTCAGAGGGGCTGATCCTCTCCTCTCCTGGAACTTGCGGTTGTCTGAATAATGTAAACAGCTCAAGGGAGAACTTTAGTCCGCTTCGATCCATGCCCCTGGCACAGTTTAGTTAATAGACTTTGAATTCATGCTCTCTGTTTGTCCAGAACTTTGAGGACGGCAGGGCATATGATGTGGCCACTTAGTTCCTATTGCTTCTGTAAGTTCTTGACATACCCTAGCTGTGAAATGGGCCCCCGTACCTGAGCCTATCCTTTCAGGAGCTCCAGATCCAGGCACAACTTAGAAACATAGAAACATAGAAACAGAGCGAGTCAGAAGGGGCCTCCTGGGCCATCTAGTCTGACCTCCGGCACCAGCCGGCTCCACTCATGACATGCCCACCATGTGCATGTCCAGCCTATCTTTGAATACTTCATTAAGGAGCATTGTGCGTACTGTTTCAGCTGTTGCTTGGGCTATTGGAAATACGTCTGCTCATCCACTCAACTGATCTGAAATTACCAATAAATGCTTCTCTCCTTCTGCAAGAGTTAAATCAGGAAATTGAGCTGAATACCCGGCAGGAGCCACTTCTGAGCACCAGGAGCCCCGACTAGAGATTTCTCTTTTGGCTGCACTGTTCACAGTAAACGCGATTTTTGCTTACATGAACAGATGTCTCCTGCAATGCTGGTGACCTGAGGACTGTCTGAGTCACCTTGTGAGCCCTTCTGTGCGCGTTGTCATGCATTTTCTGCAATGCCTCTCATGGTTTGCCTCGAGGCAAAATTAGTCCGCCATAATTACCACATTAACAGAGAGTTAAAAACATCTCTCTTCCTACAGGTCTTTCCAGATGAGTTCTCATTTCAGTTTTATTTGCTATGCTATATCAGTCAACATCACTCACTGTTGGTTTAATTTCTTATCAACCACCCAGGGCCGATGGGAATGGGGTGGCATATAAATATTAAGATAAATAAAATAAATAAAAATACTTTTCCAGAGACCCCCTTTTCTGCTACGAGTTCCCATTTCGTACAGTCAGCTTTCTCGTTCTCTGGAGCATCTTTCGTCGCTGGGCTCAGTTGATCTGTATTCCCTGCAACACTTCCACTTTTGCGGCCCTATCAGCTCACCTATTTCCCATGGCGACACGATCACTCTGTTTTGTGCAAGCATTACAACGAATACCAGCTATTTCTTTGGAGCTTGCTTAGCACAAGGGCCGGCACACAGCATAAGTGTACTGCGCCCGTCCGGATGAGGCAGGACCCGGACTGCGAGCTCTGCAAGTCACCAGCATTGGCTTACTCCCCAGGTGTGGCCTGTGTTCCCCACAGTGGGTGGGCTGCGGCGGGAACGATCCTGCGCACGCCCTGATGGTGGCCTCCCACAGCCGGGCTCAGCCTTGCTTGGGCTTGGCCAACGGCCGCGATGGCTGTAGCCCTGCCAGGGATTCATGAGCTGCTCTCTCGGGCAAGATCGTGCTCTGTGTCCGGGCGCCCGCTCCGGCTCGGTAATCAGCCAACTGGCCCCCCAGGACAGGTGTGAGGCTACCTGGGGGTCTCTGTTGCTTGAGTGGTTGATGTAACTCATCCTGAGCTACTTCTACTACCCTGAAGGGGAACGCTGCACTACGGAGACGCACTCCGACACAACACAAGCGAATCTTGCACAAACACAACACTCCTTGCACGTTTGTATGCATGTTGATCTTTAAGCAAACCCCACAGAGTGTTCTTAGGGCTTCTGGGAAACCGATACCAAATCCTGCATGCAGAGGTCTAGATTTTCCAAGGCCAAACTAGTTTCAAGCCCGTCCCCACTCTGGCCCTAGAGGGAACACAAATTGTCCATTTTCAGAGGGTGTCGGTCAGCCAGAAACCCCTTCTAATGGACGTGCTTTTTCCTCCCAACATGAACTTTCCGGGGGCGTCTCTGATCAGCCCTCCTCTGGGCGAACTCTGGCCAGGCAGACAAACCCCGTCTTTCACAGACATCCTGGGTTGCAACAACCCCTCTGGCTGTACACTCTCCATGCATCCAAATCATGAAAAACTGGGAGGTGTATTGGATCAGATCCTTCCACCCCGCCAATGCTGAACAAAACCGCACAATCCAGGAGCTGCAGCTACCTGGTTCCACACCCAGCCCTGCTCAGTCATGAAACATGGCTTGGCTTCAGCAAGTCACTAATTCTCAGCCTTGCCTACCTTACAATCCATTGACTAATATTCAAACCAACATGGTAGCGTTTGAATGCCCCCCCACAGCAGGCAGCAAATGCCTCCAGCGAGCTCTTTCCAGCAACTTCAGGTGCTTCATCTCCCGCCAGCTCCCCTCTCTGGAAAACACTGGTCCCTCTTCAGATCCAAACCCTCTTCTGCCAGGCCCCTCTTTGCTCTCCGGGTGCCACCCTCCCTAAGCTCCACGGAGCATGCCCTGCCAGTTCGGGAGATTCCCATCAGCAGTCCTCCTGGATGGAACGTCAACCGATCGTCCCCTATTATGAGGAAGTTCTGCAAGGGGGGCCCGTCCTCGCTGCCCCAAAGGAGTGGCAGAACCCCTTTGGTGGAGGCTGCTCCCAGACCAGCCGGCCTCATCCGTGCGCTTTTAGGCAGGTCCGGATTGCAGCTGCTCCCCACTCCGAGCCACGGCAGGTGCTCCTCGCTTTGTTCTTAACACGGAAAAGTCCCTGAGAAAGAAGCCAGTGGGACCGCTCCGCAGGGTCCCTGGATCGTGAGCTTGGGGCCCCCGCTTCACCCCCTCTTGAAGCTCTGTGGTGAGGCTCAAAGGAAGTGTGGCGCGTCTTAGGAGCTGAAATGAGCTTGTCTTCTCCCTGCCTGCTCTTTCTCCATTTTCGTAGAAGCCAATAATTGGGGTGGGGGCTTCAGAGATGAGGCTTGGCCACTGTCCTGACTCCAGCTCCCAGCTCCATCTTGGCCAAATGCTCCATCTTTGGGAGCATGGCCTGGAGGACGTGTGGTCTAGGACTGGATTTGAGAGCAGGCAGGCCTGGCCCTACCGCAGCTGCTAGCCCAAAACCCCAGAAACCCAGCTCAGCTTCTAAGGGTTTTGGAGGCGCATGATCCTCCATGCAGAACCATCCCAAAGCATGCCTAGGAAGGGGCGGCCGGCGACAGAATGCGCACTGCAAAGTTTGGAAATGCAGCCTCTCTCCCTGCTCCCCTAGATGGATTAGTGAACTACTCTTCCGTTCTCTGGCTGCGGCATGGAAAAACCATTTCTGTCATGGAAAAGTGAGATAAAAAGATTATGAGCAGGGCAAGTTTAGTAGAGCGAGGAGCCGGGAAAGCCAAGCATCGAGCATTCATTACCAGTGGGAAATTGCTCCGTGCAGAAAGATTTGATCCTCGCGGACAAAACATTTTAATCAAAACTCATTCTGAGGAGTTAGAGATGAGGTCACCAGGTCCTTTACTTGGCCTTGATGCTGCTGAAGAAATAAGGGAAAAGCAAGCAGCTTCATCCAAATCGACGGGATAGTCCGTCACCAGGGTGGGCGTTTTGTCAAACAACTCCCCCTTGCAACTGCGCCATTTCCCAGCGGGGATGTAGATGTCTCGCTCTCGTTTGCCCGTTTCCAAGACGGGAGCCACCATCAGGGTGTCTCCAATGAGAAACTGCGAATCGATTTTGTGCGCAGACTCGTCGTTGGGCGAAATCCACCAGATGGGCCGGATGATGGGGTCCCCCGTGTCAGTGATCTCCCCAGCCAGCTCCAGCAAGAGGGGAGCAACGAGGGCCTCGTGGAGCCTCGTGAACTTCAGGGCGATGTCTATGACCTCTCTGTCGTACAGCCAAGGCGGGATGGAGAACTGCATAGACGGCATGAAGGCCGACAGCTCCAGCCAGCGGATATAGAGCTCTCGGTCTGGGATTTCCACCGCACCATCGGTTTTGTTGGGAAGAAAGTTTCCACCAATCATGTCAGGTAGTATGAAAGGGTATCCTAAAAGGCCAATGGTCAACACGGTAGGTATCAAGGACTTTAGGCCAAGCTCATGCCCCCAAATTGAGTCCCGGTCAATGATTCGGACAAAACAAGGAATATCCTGGGATCGGTAGCCAACCCGGACCTCAGCCAGCTCATAAAAAGGAGTAGCCATTTCTGCGTACTGCCTGGACCAGGTGCTGGGGTCCAGTAAAGGTTGGAAGCTGCTGAACTGGTCAGGCAGGTAACATGTCTCACCAGCATCAAACTTGAAGGATGAGATGCGATATTTTGAGGAGAGCTGCATCAGGTGACTCTGAAACCAATCCCTGGCTGAAGGGTTGGTGAAATCCAATATGGCGCCAACGCCATTCCACCACTCAACCATGGCTGGCAACGTCCCCATTGGCTCTGTGATGAAAAGTTGTCGCTTTATCCCCACCTCAAAGTTTGGGGAATTTGTGTGTACAAAGGGGTGCATCCAGAGAGTGACATCAAACCCATCTTTCTTCAGCTCTTCAAACATCTCCGTCACATGAGGGAACTTTATGGGGTCAAAGGCAAAGTCACCATAATTCTGCATATACATGTCATCTATTTCGATGTGGCTGTATTTGAAATGGTGCTTCCGAATAGTTCGGGAAAATTCTAGAAGTTTATCCTGGTCAATCTCCTTTTTGTACATGGCCCATGTGGACCAGATCGGCAGCCTGAACATTTTTTCTGAAGGAACCTTCGTGGGTTTTTTGAAATATTTCCGCGCCATGTATTTGTGGATGGAGGTGACATCGGAACCTATGCAGACACGGTAGCTCAGTTCTGGGAAAGGCTCCTGCCCCAGCGGAGGCTTGTAGGGAGAATCTTTGTACCTGGCTTGGAAGACGAGGGACCTTTCCGTGGCGTTGAACCCCAGGTGGAAGGGCACGGAGTCATTGATCTTGATGGCCGCTGCTTTGGAGGAGAGCCAGTACCTCTCCAGGATGCCCCCAAAGCTGTTCCGGAACGAATACACATCGCTGGTCACAAACGGCATGGGCTCCTGGGAGCCCGGCAGCCGAATCGGCCAGTGCTGCACGCTCATCTCACAGCCCCCGTACCAGTGGGCGTCCCCCCAGAACATCTTGTGCTCCACCACCGTGTCTGCTGCAAACTCTTCCCAGCTGAGGGAATAGCACCTCCCCACACCCTTAGGCTCATCCGTCCGGATCACAAAGTTAACCTTCCCTCTGTCTGTTCCAGTGCAAGTCAAAATGCGGCCTTCCTCGGAACAAGACTCCAGGTCCAGGATGCCTGACTGGAAGGCCAGCCTGAAGGCCTCCTCTCCATTCTGGCCTTCGAGGGTCAGCCCATCCTGCCGGAGGTCCAGCCGCTCTACCTGTATCCTGCAGCCTGTCTTCCTCAGAGCAACCCTGAAGCAGCACCCGGCCACCACAGCGAGGACCAATCCTGCCCCTGCCAGGAATGCAGCTGCTCCGAGCTGAAGCTGCTGAGACGGCCCCGCCCCTGGGCTGCATGCTGCTCTGGGGGTATCCACCTTTGGCATCCTCTTTCCTTCCTCGTGTGGATGGAAGGGCCGAGTGCCCATGCTCACACAGATCTTATAACTGCAGCCTCAAGGAGGGGACGCTCTGGCCGTGTGTGCTGCCTCCTGCAGGCTCTGAGGTCTTCAAATGTGCGTCGCTGCATCAGGATACAGGGAAACCACGGATCTCAGCCAAGATTAATGTGTATCGTGAACGCTATGTCTCCGAGGTTGCTCTCCGTGCACAGCAGCTCTCACCGGCCGGTGGCAGTGACCTCCAGATGGCCGCCGCCCTCGACTCTTCCCCGGCAGAGAGAAGCCAGTCCGCCTCCGTTGAGCCTCCGCCAAGTTTGGGGGAAGGGACGGGAGCACATAAATAGCCTTGCAGGGAAAGGTCCTGGGAGCCGGACGCAGGGCGACGCCAACGCACGCGGGGAAAGGCTTTGAGGGTGGCATCTCTCCAGGGCCAGGAGAGCCCCCTGGCGGAGCAGCGCTGGCACCAGGAGCTGTGTATGGCGAGTCTCTTGGCATTTTCCACACAGCATTTCCTTTGCTGCAACAGTACACTAGGGGACCTCTCCTACGCGGTTTGAAGTACCTATTCAGGAAATTCACGTTGCACCTAGCATGCCTCATGCTAGACGTGCTGGACATGCACGTGGTGGGCACGTCGTGAGCGGAGCCGGCTGGAGCCAGGGGTCAGACTAGATGGCCCGGGAGGCCCCTTCTGACTCACTCTGTTTCTACGCTTCTGTGTTTACACAAGCCGCTGAGTGTGTGTTTCGTACACCTACGGGAAGTCCCAAGTCTGATATGAAGCCTCTTCGGGTCGGGCAGGAAAAAACTCTGCCAGGTTGCTGCCAGTCTGTGCTGGCAAAGCAAGATGGACCAGAGGGCTGGCTCAGTAGAAGACGACTTCCCATGTTGCTCTCTGCATGGATTGGTGTGGTGGTTGCAGAAAAGCGTGAGCAGTTCTGACACGCTTGCCCACCCACACACACGCTCCACACCAATTCACCTGAGCGTAGGGGGAAGGGCTCCAAATGGATTGTCTCCCTTACATTCGTTCCCTAAATAATCCTTTGGTACTTATGCAACCTTCAAGGTTACTCCAACCTGGCACCGTTGCTCTATTCTTTTCGGCGTTCAGGCAAAGACCTTTTTATTTAACAATTAATTGGTTTTATCCTTGTTTTTATCACTATTTTTAGATGCAGTAATTTAACAATTAATTGGTTTTATCCTTGTTTTTATCACTATTTTTAGATGCAGGGTGCTGTGCGTTGTTGTTATGGTTTTTGTTCTTTGGTTTTTTGTTCTTTGTAAGCTGTCCAGAGACTTTTTTTAGTAATGGACAGCACAGAAAAGCTTTCAGTTAATAAACAGATATATCCTTCTTCCTGGGGATGGCGTTATTTTGGTTCCAGTGAGTGCTGGCACTCAGAGACATGTATGTGCAGTTGGCACCCTCAACAAAATTTTCCGTGGGGACGGTCCAGTTCTGGGTGCTGCAATGCCCTCTTTCAGGAAACTCCGTTCCACCCACTGTCCTGCTCCCAAGCTCCTCCTCCTCAATTAACACTCACAATTGCACTGGACACACTAAATCCTGGGGGGTTTTGGGGGGGGGAATTCCACCCTTGTTTTCTCTCCTACATGGATTGTGCACAATGCCTGCTCCCTCCCGTGCATGGATGTTTTGTATTATTGATTTACCTAGTTATTTAAAGCTTTTATAGACCATCCATCTACTGGTGTCTCGGGATGGTTTACAACAAGCACCAGATAAAATGGCACAGCTTCCAGTAATTTAATAATATAAAATCACATTAAGACTGATGAAGCATTAAAATAATGGGAAAATTAAAAGGGTTTTGCCTGGCACCGAAAAGAAAGACGTGCTGGTGCCAGGTGAACCTCTCTGGGGAGCAGGGGCCACCACAGAGAAGGCCCTGCTCCGGATACTCTCCCTCCTTATCTCCTTCAAGGAGGGCTCCCTGGGCAGGGCCTCCGCCTCAGATCTCAAGCGATGGGGGGGCATATAGGGAAGGAGGCACCCCTTCAGGTATCCAGGATCCAAGCCTTAATGTGGACATAGCTTATCCTGGCACCTCTGTCCTGAACCAACTGGAGTATCGAGACTGCTTTAAGGGCAGCCCCACGTAGAGCGCGTCACAATAATGCAATTGTGGCTCCATGGGAACAGGTGTTTGGAGACCTGAGCTTGCTTTTAGGGTGCATACCAGGTTGCCTGGTGCAGCTGGGCCAAATTATGCCCTGTAGGGAGGGGGCAGGAGAGTCAGGAACACAGCGACAAAAGCAGCACTTACAGGAGCTGTTCTTTGTGACCTCCACCAAGCCCACTGCGAGGAGGCCCACAAAACCCACTGCAGCGGGGTTATTTGCTCTTCCCCGGGATCGATGGGAATGCGTGGGAGAGCCGGGCTGGGTCACTGGCCCTTGCACACTTGTGTCTGACCCAGCTCCTCCCTTGGAGCAGAAAACATAGAAACATAGAAACAGAGTGAGTCAGAAGGGGCCTCCTGGGCCATCTAGTCTGACCTCCGGCACCAGCCGGCTCCGCAGGAAGGCTGCTGCAGGACGTAAGCCGGAGGCAGGCAACACGCAGTCTGGCCACCCTTGCTGCTGCTCCTAAGCACAAGGCATTGTGCTCCTCCCAGGGAAGGCGCCTACACACAGCTTCTCAGAGAACGGGCAGCCCACAAGCAAGCCATCACAGGGAATATTAAAAGTTCCCAGGCTGCAATTCATCCTACTTCCTGTAGGTGGCAGTAAGAGAAAGCAATTCTGCCCCCTACCAATTGCGCCCCGGCAAGGAGCCACAGCGGTTAGTGGCTCCCCTTGGAGGGTTGGCCACTTGCCATCTTTCCCCACAACCTGCCCTCCAGCTGCTGCACTGGAGGGGCTGTTGCAAGGTTTTCATCCCTTCAAAGAACATGAGCCGGATGCGCAGGAGCTTTTTCATGTTTTTTAGTCTTTTACTCAGTCTTGTACAAGTGTGCGCTTGCACACTTGGGGGGCTGAAATGTCCCCCCCCCATCTGGGCGATGTCCAGGGAGTTTCTTGCTGCCCTCCCCTCTGGTTTGTCTTGGCAGCAGCCAAAAGGCAAGTCAGCCATCGAACCAAAACTGTGAATGATTTGTGCTCTCAGAAAGGAGGTGATCAGCGAAAGACCCTCAAAGTTTTATTTTCTTTACCTCCCCTTTTTTCCCTTTTCTTCTGCTCCTGATTCTTCTGAAGGTTAGTTCACATTTCCAACGTTACCTGAGCAATTTTGCCACCTACCTGAGGACTCATTCAAATGGCACACTCCCTTTTTAGCACACTCCCTTTTTAGGCACACTCCCTTTTTAGGGGAGCCGTCAGCTGTCAAAACTCTGCCTCCTCTAACAAGCCGGGGTGCTGGGGATCCATATGTTTTTTTCAAAGGGACACAGCCAGACATGCCCTTGATGATGAACAAAGCTGCATTTCCTTCCTGAAGATGATACTCTGGGAGCAAGCCAGTCAGGCTGTGAAAGTACACAATTGCACATTTGTGCAAGTCTGCCTAAAAAAATGAAAAAACAGGAATATTTGCTAGAATCGCTGATGTGAATGTCCTTTTCAAATAGCTTATCAGTCTATTTTCTTTATTTCTGTAATACGTCTTTGAAGTATTTCAAGAGATGCTGCTATTTCTCTACAAGGGGAAAGGAATGGAAAGCAACAGTTCAGAGACAAAAGGAAAAGAGACTCCAACTACACCGTTTACGAGCTCTGGTGTGTTGCCACGCATTCCTTGCGTTCTGCTGCACATGGCGCACTCTGACCCGACCCAACCCGTGGGACAAGACTGGGACCCTTTTCACCATTTTCAAAGCTTTCTGGCAATGCCGGATCACCCTGCTGGGTATCTGTGTTATTTATTGATTGCTTTTATATCCTGTTCGACAGGCATGCATAGCTTCCAGAACAGTTTACAGAAAAGGGCGCGCACGATGGGTATCCACTTGCATGCCATATGTTTAAATAATCCAGACCGAGACTGGAATTGCATGTGTGTTTATCTGAGAGTAAAGTCTCCCGGAATCAGTGGAGCATCCAAGGAGACAAGAACAGGGATGTGCTCTAAGTTGGCTGCACTTGAGTCCCACTGAAACATGAAAAGCTGAGCACAATGTAAGAAGCCCGAATGATTTCAGAGCGGAAGAAGTGCCTAGCTCCACGGTAACTTCGCCTACCTCCAACTCAGCAAACATATGTCAAATGTCAACATTTTATTGTTAGCACCTGGTTCCTTCTTTCCTTCCGCAACTTTTTGAGGAAGGGGGCTGGGGAAACACTGCTTCTTACTTTTGGGCCTCAATTGGGACTCCATTTATTTGCAGAAATCTGCATGAATCGGCCACTGCAAACACGAGGATTTTTCATTTGTTGCCTTTCAAATTCTTGTGGTGTTTTGGCCTCCCCTTTTAGCATTACATCCCCTAAAGAATTATCAATGGTGAAGGAAAAGCCACCAAAATTAAATGAAAACAAAGACTCCAGCAAATATTTCTGGTGCATTTCAGAGAAACTCTTTATTGAGGGGAACCTGTTGACGCCTCTCAATGTAACTGCTTTTGTGCTACTCTAGATCCATTTCGCAATCAATTCTGAGAAACGTCACAGTAGAATGAATCCATTTGTTCATTTCAATTCCTTTCCAGTTCTCATTTTCCTAACCTTAAATCCATTTTGACCCAAATGTTGTGAATTTTTCTTTTGCAGTCACATGAAAATCTGTCTATGCCTTTGTGCATATTCCTCCTAATGCATTTTCTGTATGCCATATGGGGTAATATAGATATTTTGCAAGTAATCGCCCCACGCGATGGATGTTAATGTTATTTTCACCCATACATGGCTGTCATGTGCCCAGTCCCTGGCTCCCTTTGTAAACAAGCCATTCAATCATATTTATACTCAATTCTTTTTATTGTTCAAGCAAGCCTTCCTTCAGGCTACTTACAGCATCCTCACAGAGCTAAAAGAGACAGCCTAGGAAAGCTCTGACTAAAAGCATTTTGTTAGCTTTAGCTGGTTCTCTCCTGCTCTTGGATGCGCACTTTAAAATGGCAAGGAGCATTGGGTGTGCCGGAGAAGCTGAAAGCCATGCTGCCAGGCCGGGCTCTCTCCCTGGGCCTCTCCCCCGAGCAGGATCCCAAAGCAGGGGCACCAGACTGAGATGCATCCGCCATCTTCAGGAGGAATGGTCACACCAGGGGACGAGAATGGTTACCCCACTTGTGGTGGGGTGGAGAAACTTCTGAAGGGCAGCTCCTGAGCAGCCGCAGGAGCTGGAGACGATCTCTCACAGGGGACGGCAGAGATGCTCAAGCGAACTCTGCATACTGCTGCACGGAGGAAAGCCATGGGAACCACTTCTGCTGTGCTTGGAGTCCCCGTGATGGAACAACCCAGAAGGAAAGAAGGGAGGGTACCAGAGGGCAAGAGAAGGTCGGAAGGCGTGCAACTAGCTGCTGGCCAAGAGCACAGGGCGAGTGCGAATGGCGGTGTTGCGAACCGCACAACGAGATCAAAGCTGAGAAGAAGTGCAGCGTCCAACATGCACAGAGGTGACAGGAAAGTCCGGCACTGCACAACACAAACAGCTGGAACAGCAGAAGTATGAATCCAAGCGAATGGACGGTGCGAAGAAGCAGATGAAGGAGAGCAGGAAGGTGGCCACCCGGAGCAGGGCCTTCTCTGCAGTGGCGCCCCGACTGTGGAATACACTCCCCAGAGAGGTTCGCCTGACGCAGACGTAATATCCTTTTCGGCTTCAGGGGAAAACTTTTCTATTTTCCCATCATTTTAATGTTTAATTGATTTTAACTGGGGTTTTATTATTCCAGATTGCCGGATGCTTTGGTGCTTTGTTTCATTCTACCTGTTTTTTATTGTAAGCCGTCCCGAGATGCTAGTGGTGGACAGGTTAGAAAAAGCTTTTAAGAAATAATTTAATAAACACATGGAATGGTTAGATTTGCGGTATTTGCTAAGAACAAGCTGAGCTGGACTGGAATGGGGCATTTTCAACCAGACGGACACAAAGTGTCTTACCTGGGAAGTGAACAATTCGGAAGAAATGGAGCGGCTCTAGCATTAAGGCAAGGTGTAGCACAAGCAGTGAGGGGCTATAAGACAATGTCCAGCCAGGTCAGAGTAATCGGAATTCTTGGATTCAGGTGGTTTGTTTCCGCCAAGAACACCTGGAGCTGCACGGCCCCCACCTGCTCGAGCATCTGGCCAGGAAGGGAATCCTGGCCGCGGGCTTGTCTTCTGGGTCCAGGTTGCCCATTCTGGGAGGAGCCAGGAAAGTTCAGAGCAGCACCTGGGAATCTGGTCTGAGGAGAGAGAGGCCACAGCTAGCGAGAGCTTGGCAGGAAAACCTTGGTCTGAATGCAACTTTGAAAAGTGTGTTTAGAAAGCAGAGTCTGTTTTGATTCCTGGGGAATGGTAAGCCGGCGTGCTGCGGTGTTGGACTGTGGCCGGGAGTCCCGGGTTCCAGCCCCGCTCAGCCATGGAGTTCCCTGGCTGACTTTAGGCCGGTCACAGGCTCTCAGTCCAACCTACCTCGCAGGGTTGTTGTTGTGAGGATAAGATGGAGAGCGGGAGGCCCGCACAAGCTGTCTTGGGCTCCTTGCAGGAGGAGAAAGGGTACAGTGAGAATGTAGCCATGAATTCATTAGGTGCCCAATTTTGTTTTGCAAAGATCGGAAAGGGGAGACAAGAAGTCAGGTCGCGGGTTGGCAGGGCCGCTGCAGAGGGCGCTCACTCTTCCTCCTCCAGGAGTGACCCCAACAGGCAGGCACCACTGGACGGTGCTCGTTCGAGGACAGCTGGCCCAAACGGAGCGGCCAAAGGGTTTTGCCACTTCCGCACACGGCAGGCACTTTTAAAGGGGGTGTCCAGGATACGGCGTGCAAGCACAGGCGCCCCGGAGCATCTGGCTTCTGGGCCGAGCCCTTGTCCTCTTGCAAACGTTACTAGCGGATTGTGGGAAAGCCAGGTGTGAAGGTGCTTGTGGCAATTCCATCTTCCGCCAGCCTCTGCGTGAGTCCTGCCCACAGGGCCCGCTGCTGCCACCTTTTCTAAAACAGGTGCAAAGGGTGAAAAGCGGCCCAGAGAGAGTCCACTGGGGGTGTGCAATCAAGAGCACATTGGCAGTGCGTTCGGACACGGAGGAAATACGCGTCGCATGCAGGCAACCCCAAGGGGACGACCAAGACGGAGCCTGTACAAGGCACCTTTGCAAGCTGTCAGCACATGCATGGTATTGGGGGGGGGGGACTGGGGGGGTCACAGGGGCAGCCTGCTAGAGGCACATGGGAGTAGCACAATAGGGGATGAACGCAATACGGAAGAGAAGAGCCTTCAGGAAGGACGGGCACAGGCATCTCCAGGGTGTGCCCCCAAAGGAGGGTCTTCCAGGATGGGGATGTGTCTAAGGGGGCCCTGGGAAGCAGGACCTGCAACATGGACTCCTGGCCAGATCAGGAGCAACACAAAGAGAAGGACCTTCCGGACAGGCAAACCCCGAGCGCACCTGAGAGGGTACCTCTGGAAGACAGGCAAGCAGCTGGCGTTTCTAAGGTGTTTCTAAGGTGTGCGTGCGGAGCAAGACTTGCAACACGGGGCCAAGGTCTGAAGCTGTTATGGCAGGGCTTCTGCTCATTTTGGTGGCAAGGGGCGTTAGGGGATGTGCATCCTGCTTGTGGGAGGCGCCAGGCGCCATTCCACCCCAGCTTCTCTCTCCTCCAGCTGAAATGATCCGGCGGGACCTGCTCCCACGGAGGCCCTGGAGGGAGGCCGCTGTGCTGCTGGCGAGCCAGAGCGGCCGTCGCCTTGAGGCAGCTCCACGCACCCCAGTGCACCGGACCCCGGGCAACTTCCTGCCCTCTGCAGGTCGGGATCAGTAGGAAAAGGGAAGCCCCCGCCAGGGAGCTGGGTGCCACCGCCTCCCCCTCCTCCTCAGAGGCCTCGGGGATGCCTTGGCCCCCCGCCAGCTCCCAGCAGCATCCCTGCCAACAGCGCAAGCTGCTTAGCATTCTCTGTCACTATTCAAAGAGCTCCGCTTCTAATGAGCTGCGCCCAAGAGCGTCCCGCTCCATAACCGTTGGGCTCTGCCTCAAAGTCCGCCTCCATTAGCAGTTGGAGACAGTTGCAGCTGCAGCGGGAAGGACGGGAGCCTCTTCCCCCTCTTCCTCCCGAAGAAGAGCCCTGTGATGCTCGGAAGCCCCCGTCCCCTCTCAGCCGCAGGGGTCACTTCCAACAGGCAGCTCCTCCGCAGCCTCACATCCAGCTCCTCGGGAAAAGTGGGTGCCTTCATTTGGAGGTGCCCGCGTGGCTCTCTCACTGCGGGCATCTGATGCCTGAGGCTCCCTTTGGCACCAAAACAGGGGGGAAAACTTCCTTCTTGAAATTGCGTGCTGCTCCTTTCCCATCTGTCCTTCCCATTCCCATCCTTTCGGATCGAAGGAACCAAAGCAACGACCACTTGGCACTCCAACCCGTCGGAGGCTCGGTGTTGCTCTCGGGACGGGCTTTGTTGGGAGACAATGGCGCTTTTAAAGTGGGGGCTAAGCTGGCTGCTCCTGCTTGCCTGGCTGCAGGGTAAGTCGAATTTTGCTGCTGCTTCTTTTAGCTTGTTTTTAATATGTTTTTCTCCTGACCAAGAGAATTAAGCATAAATGAAGCCTTTCCCGCTCCTGGAACAAGCCCGCCTTTGCCTCCCGTGGCAGATCCGTGATGCTTTTGCTACGGCACTGGCTCTCCGGGCAACGCGAGATATCCGTAGGCACGAATCTGTGCCGGCACTCGGATGGCTGTCCAGGGCCATCTGGCACGGAGGGCGGCTTCATCCCGGGGAGTCTGGGGCCTGCGAAGGTTACGCAAGCCACGAAGAGGCACACGCTCGAAGCAGCAGAGCGAGGCTGGCGGGGTGCTAGGAGCTGAGCCGCGGGCGCCTGGCTCCACACCCAGCCCTGCTCAGTCGTGAAACATGGTCTGGCTTTGGCGAATCGCTCGTTCTCAACCTGGCCTACCTTACAGGGATGTTGTGATGCTAAAAGAGAGGGAAATTCTCTGTAGGCAGTGCAGAGCTTCTTGGAGGAAGGGTAAACTGACTGTCATAAAAGAATCTCTCTGATGCCACACTGATCCTCCGGCTCTGTTAAATGGGAGGGGAACTTTCGTGGGTATTAACCATTTAAGAGCTGCACAAATGCAATTGGTCCTGGGATGGGTTGGTGGAACTCATTCCTAGCAGCGTCGTAGTGGGCCAGCACAGTCTCCAGTAACATACTGGGGGGCAGTGACCGTGTGGCAGTGGAGGCAGCCCTTCTGCCATCTTGGTTTCGCCAGAAGGGTAGCCCGTCCTTTCCTGGGTGTGGAACGGACAGCAGCCCGGTCCCCAGAGACCTGCATTAAAACAACAACAAAGAACAATGAAGAACTAAAGGGGAAATGATGCTGTTTGTGATGCTGGCTGTAAGCTTTGTTGGTACTGAGCACCATGTTTTCTAACAGAAAAGTCAGGTCGTTTGGGTCAGACCAAGGCGGGGGGCTCGTCCCCCCTGCCCATCACACAGGGCCATACAGCTGCCCACAGGACCCCCAAGTCGAGCATAGATGCAATGGTACTAGCCTGCCCATGTTCCCCTGCAACTGGCATAGTGCCTCTGATACTGGGAGCCCAACACAGCCAACATGCTTAGAAGCCATCAATGGCCTTGTTTAGGCACGCAGGGCTCTGTGCATCTCCTGGAAAACAGAGCACACATCGCAATTTATTTGATTTCTCTATTACATTGTTGTTGTTGTTGTTGTTGTTAGTCGCGAAGTCGAGTCCGACCCATCGTAACCCCATGGACAACATTCCTCCAGGCCCTCCTGTCCTCCACCATCCCCCGGAGTCCACTCAAGCTCACACCAACTGCTCCAGTGACTCCATCCAGCCACCTCATCCTCTGCCGTCCCCTCCTTCTTTTGCCATCTATTGTTCCCAGCATTAGACTCTTCTCCAGGGAGTCCTTCCTTCTCATTAGGTGGCCAAAGTATTTGAGTTTCATCTTCACTATCTGGCCTTCTAAAGAGCAGTCAGGGTTGATCTCCTCTAGGACTGACTGGTTTGATCGCCTTGCGGTCCAAGGGACTCGCAGGAGTCTTCTCCAGCACCACAACTCAAAGGCCTCAATCCTTTTGCGCTCAGCCTTCCTTATGGTCCAGCTTTCACAGCCATACATTGCAACTGGGAAAACCATAGCCTTGACTATACGCACTTTTGTTGGCAGGGTGATGTCTCTGCTTTTTAGTATGCTATCTAGATTTGCCATAGCTCTCCTCCCCAGGAGCAAGCGTCTCTTAATGTCCTGGCTGCAGTCCCCATCTGCGGTGATCTTGGAGCCCAGGAAAATAAAATCTGTCACTACCTCCATTTCTTCCCCATCTATTTGCCAGGAAGTGAGAGGACCAGATGCCATGATCTTAGTTTTCTTAATGTTGAGTTTCAAGCCAACTTTTGCGCTCTCCCCCTTCACCCGCATCAAGAGGCTCTTTAGTTCCTCTTCACTTTCTGCCATGAGAGTGGTATCATCTGCATATCTGAGGTTGTTGATATTTCTCCCAGCAATCTTGATTCCAACTGGCGATTCATCTAGCCCTGCCTTTCTCATGATGTGCTCTGCATATAAGTTAAATAGGCAGGGTGACAGTATACAGCCTTGCCGAACTCCTTTCTCAATTTTGAACCAATCAGTGGTTCCGTGTCCGGTTCTCACTGTTGCTTCTTGACCTGCATATAGGTTTCTCAAGAGACAAATAAGATGGTCTGGTACTCCCATCTCTTTAAGAACTTGCCACAATTTGTTGTGATCCACACAATCAAAGGCTTTAGCGTAGTAGAAACATAGAAACAGAGCGAGTCAGAAGGGGCCTCCTGGGCCATCTAGTCTGACCTCCGGCACCAGCCGGCTCATTACATTACATTACATTCATTTATTAACCATTACAATCTCCCCAAATTTTAAGGCCAGTTTCATGCACGCTACACATGTGTTAACCCAGGAAATTAATGAAGTGGGGCAGGTACAAGGGACGGGGCCTTCCCAACACTGGCCCCACGGCGGTGTAACTCTCCACTAAAGCGCACATGCCCGATCATTGGAGACCTATGAGGAGGCTCTGAAGAGGTTCTGGTTCAATTTGCTCCCATCCAAAAGGATGTTAATGTATTGCTATTTGACAGAGTCCCACAGTGCTTTTAATTAGTTTAACCATTTTTATGTGTATTTTGAGAGACTGCACACTGTTTGCCGTAAGTGATATTGCTGGTCTATTGATATGGTTGCAATTGAGATTTTTATACATTGGAAACCACTTTGAAAGGGTTTGCCCCTAATATGCAGCCCAAAACTATTTAAATAAAAGGAAACTAGATTATTGTCCCTTTCCTGCAGAAAGCTTTTGCCCACCTCGTGCCTTCCCTGGCGCTTTGGACTTCACCTCCATCATCCCCACCAGCAGCTGGTGCATTGGGTTCCCAGGCAACCCCTGTTTAAGAAGTGATCAGGCTTGTGGGCAGCACTAACTGGTCGAGTTTGGGAATTCTCCCCGCTTGCCCCAAGCAGTGGAACATTCCAGAGATTAGGTACCTTTGGATGAGAAAGCACCAGAGATGCACGGCGGCATCTCTGCGAAACATCAAGCGTGCTTTCCGATATGCGTTTAGACAGAAAAGGGACCTCCAGCACACATCTGGCTGGGAGCGGACTGAGGCCTTTGTTCTGTCTAAACTGCATCGGGTAATTTGCACCTTTATGCAAGCTGAGCGGGGGGAGGGGGGTGGCACAGACAGCAAATGCCTCCAGCGAGCTCTTTCCAGCAATTTCAGGTGCCTCATCTCCCGCCAGCTCCCCTCCGGAAAACACTGGTCCCTCTTCAGATCCAAACCCTCTTCTGCCAGGCCCCTCTTTGCTCTCCGGGTGCCACCCTCCCTAAGCTCCACGGAGCATGCCCTGCCAGTTCGGGAGATTCCCATCAGCAGTCCTCCTGGATGGAACGTCAACCGATCGTCCCCTATTATGAGGAAGTTCTGCAAGGGGGGCCCGTCCTCGCTGCCCCAAAGGAGTGGCAGAACCCCTTTGGTGGAGGCTGCTCCCAGACCAGCCGGCCTCATCCGTGCGCTTTTAGGCAGGTCCGGATTGCAGCTGCTCCCCACTCCGAGCCATGGCAGGTGCTCCTCGCTTTGTTCTTAACACGGAAAAGTCCCTGAGAAAGAAGCCAGTGGGACCGCTCCGCAGGGTCCCTGGATCGTGAGCTTGGGGCCCCCGCTTCACCCCCTCTTGAAGCTCTGTGGTGAGGCTCAAAGGAAGTGTGGCGCGTCTTAGGAGCTGACATGAGCTTGTCTTCTCCCTGCCTGCTCTTTCTCCGTTCTCAGTGGGGGGCTGAGAGTCCCTCCCCAGAGGTGCCTTATTTCCTGCTGAATCCACAAACAAAGTTAGACATCCTGTCTATGGGGCACTGAAAGCTTCCTTTAAGGCAGAGGCCTTTCATCTCATGTGTGCCGTTTTCCACTTTGGTTCCCGTGTTTACGGTTGCGTGTTCCACCTAGTTAAAAGTGTCGTACTCAGAGAGGACAGGAAGTTGGTAGAGGCGGGTGCTCAGGGGGACACTCACAGCCCTGCGAGGTGGCCTGCCACTGATGGAAGAACCACACGTTGCAGAGGGGGGCCGCTCACTTGGCAAAGCCCCAACGCTGCTCCCAGCTGCCAAACCCACGGGAGCCTCTCTGTGCGGGAGCTGCTTACGGGTGCCCCCACATCCTTGCCCATCTTGTGCATTATTCGGACGGCTGATATGGGACGACTTCCACGTGCCACGTGGAGAGTGCCGTTTTGTTGTGAGTGGCGAGCCACCCTCACAGCAAAAGCCTGGACCAAAGTTCTTCCTCGGAACTTCCATGCACATGGTGGGCATGTTGTGAGCGGAGCCGGCTGGTGCCGGAGGTCAGACTAGATGGCCCAGGAGGCCCCTTCTGACTCGCTCTGTTTCTATGTTTCTAGCTGCTAAAGAGGAGCAGCATTTTCCCAGTATGTTAACAATTAATTGGTTTTAGCCTTGCTTTTATCATTATCAGGTGCAGTGTGTTGTGTGTTGTTATGGTTTCTTTGTTCCTTGGTTTTTTGTTCTTTGTAACCTGTCCAGAGACTTTTTCGTAATGGGACACCATATAAAAACGTTAAATAAATAAATAAGGTCCCCAGAAAATCTCATGATATGCAAACAAACACCATTTGTGCAAATTTGCTGGGGCTGAGGGATTGCTCCTTTCTAGAGGCGGTTCCAAGGGTGCTTTGATTCGGCTGCTCTCCTTCTTTAGGGAAAGCGCCCGTGGGGTGCGCTCCCCACTTTCCTTCAGTGGGACACTGGCTCTGGCCTTGTGGAAACAGTGAGGGGAAAAGGGCTCCGTCGGGGGATGGAGTTCAGTGTGACGTGCGACTGGTGGGGGTTCAGCCCCCCTTCTTCACCACGATTGGGGAAGCGCCGCACCTCGCCTGGAGCAAAGCAGCCAGGCAAAGTGCATTTTCTGACCAAGTGTTGCTTGGGTCACACACACACCACACGCCCTGAGCCGTCCTGGGCCACTGGGCGAAGCTCCGGCGGCCGTCAGTGCAGCTTTAAGGCCAGCCTGTGCCCAGTCTCCATCTCCTGGGCCATCCACCCCTTCAGGCGAAAGCCTTGGTGTGTAGGACAACCGAGCTGGCTGACAGGAACCCCAGGTGGGCAGGTACGTCCTCAGTGACATTGCTTGCACCTGAGCTAAGTCACGCAGGCGGGATCTGGGCAATCGCTTGCCAAGCCTCCCAGGTGAGCACGGGAACCACCTGAATTCAAGTGAACCAATCAGCGTCTGTGGCAGGAATTTCGAACCAATGAGCCTCTGTCTTTGCTACCTGGTCAGTGAAGGGATAAGAGGGACAGCACCGTCCTTCTGGCACAAACGATTCTTGAGAATAAAGCCAATTTTCCCTCTCCACCTTGTCGTGCTTGACTGGGCTAGAGCACCAAGGCAGGAGCCCTTGGCTCATACAGTGCCAATGACCATGTTGGCTGGGGATAACTGGTCATAGCCAAAGACATCCCTAGGGCACCAGGCTGAGGAAGGCACCCTTAGTGAAAGCCCTGGTCACAGTAATCAGATGGTCCAAGAGAGGGAGGAGGCAGCTCCCCATTAACTGATCCATCGCTGGATGGTTTGCAATGGGTTTGTTTACTCATCTATTTGTTATAGTTACATTTTTTATTTTTTATTTTTTTTAAAATTTATTTCCTGCCTTTCCCTACAAAGGGCTCAAGGCAGCTTACATCATCTCCTCCTCCATCTTATCCCCACAACAACAACCCTGTGAGGTAGGTTGGGCTGAGAGTCTGTGACTGGCCCAGAGTCACCCAGTTGGCTCCATGGCTGAGCGGGGACTCAAACCCAGGTCGTCTGAGTCCCAGTCCCACGCTCTTAACCACTGCACCACACTGGCTCCCAGTGTTACATGCCTCCTTTCTCCCACTGTGGGACTCAGGTGGCCACGTGTGGTTCCCAGGTGGCCTCCCCTCCAAGCTCAGTCCGGCTCCAGACCTGTTCAGCTTCAAACGGTGACTGGCTGATGTGTCTTCTGACCATACGCACAGCAACCACAAAAAGCTCCCTTCCCACCTGAAATGAGGCTGTCACGACCGTCACCTGTTCTAACTCAGGTGCGGCGTTGTACTCGTAGAGGCAGGCTCACGGAGCCCAGGGGACACGCGCCTGGGCCCCCAAACCGCTCCGGGGCATCGGACTGACTGATTCACACTACTTCCACTGGTGCGCTTGGGGTTCTCATCAGAGCACCGAGAGGATCCCCCAGGCCTGATGTGACCCCTGCCTGGGAGAGCTGATCTGACGACCGCTTCCATAGATCTAATAGATGCTATGCGTTGCTTCCCGCAGCACCCGGGGCGGGCGGCTTCCTCATCCGAAACGTCCGCCTGGAAAAGTGCCTCCACGCCTCCCCCCGCGGAGCTGAGAAGGTTGGCCTGGCGGACTGCAGGCGGCACTCCCTGCAGCAGCAGTGGGCCTGGGACGCGGCTACCCGGGCCATCGTCAGCCGGAAAACCGGGCAGTGCCTGACGGTCTCCCAAGAACTGCTGCCGGCTCGGCTGGAGGACTGTGGAGACCGGGAGCGCCAGGCCTGGGCGTGCAGCTCGAGGGGGCACCTCACCTCGCGAGCGCTGGGCCTGCACCTCAGCACCAAGCCCAGGGGGCATGCGGCTTTCCTCTCCCCGGAGAAGAGCAAGTTCAGCAGGTGGAAGACGGAGGCGGACGGGATCGTCTGTGCGGCAGACGTGCCGGCAGCTCCTGGGCCGGGCGACCTGATGGAGGAATCCGTCGGCACCCTAGCCTGGGGCCCTGAAAGTAAGGCAGCGCGGCTGAGCCCCAAGGGCTGATCCATCGCCCCGTGCAGCACGTGGCTGGCTGGCCCAGCCCGTCCGGTCCGGTCCGGTCCGGTCTAGGATTGCCTTCAGGCATCCTTGCAAGCCGAGAACCTTGCAAGGGGGTCTGGAATAAGCAGCCTCCCCGCAACACCAGGCTCTTTTCATCAGACTTCAGACCTTTCAGGGATGCAAAATACGGCTGGCTCCCATATTTGCAAAAACATGGGAGAACAGCCACAGAGGATCCATCGGTGCCTGACGGGTGGTGCGATCAACTAGTGGGAACCTGCATTCTTACAACACTGGCGGCTCTTGACCGAGTGGGGATGATGGAAACTGTAGTCTGACACATCTGGAGGTGCCAGGGTGGGGGAGGCTGGGTGACACTGATAATGACAGTAGAATCGTAGCATCGTAGAATCGTAGGAGAGTCGAGTTGGAAGGGACCAGAACGCCATCAGGTCCACCCCCTGCTGTTGCAGGACACCAAGTCACACCACCCCACTCAGAGGGCTGCCCAGTTCCGCCTTGAATGTCCCCAGTGAGGGAGAGCCCCCAACTTCCCCTAGGTAAGAGGTTCCATTGTTCTACCGCTCTGACAGTCAGGAAATTCTTCCTGGTGTCTAAATCCGGTTTCTTTTAACTTAAAGCATTATTGTGCTTGTTGTAAACCGTCCCAAGAAGCTAGTAATGGGACGGTCTATAAAAGCTTTAAATACATACATACATAAATGAATGAATGAATGAATGAATGAATTCCATGTCTTGCACTCTGGAATGGACGAGAAGAGATCCTGTCTTTCCTCTTTGGGAGAGCGCTTTAGGTACATGTAGAGTTCTATGATATCTCCCTTCAGTCTTCTCTTCCTGAGGCTGAACATGCCCAAATTTCTCCATCTTTCCTCCCAAGGCTTTGCCTCCAGTTCCTGGACCACTCGCGTTGCCCTCTCTGCACCCTTTCCAGCTTTTCCGCATCTTTTTGAAACTTAGGCCTCCAGAACAGGACACAGTCACCCAGCTGAGGTCTGACTAGAGCTGA
This sequence comes from Varanus salvator macromaculatus, assembly GCA_023646645.1. Classification (NCBI taxonomy): domain Eukaryota; kingdom Metazoa; phylum Chordata; class Lepidosauria; order Squamata; family Varanidae; genus Varanus; species Varanus salvator. The sequence goes on along the minus strand of JAIXND010000827.1, from coordinate 730,976 downwards.
GCGAAGGGGAACCAGCACTTCATGTGTTTTGGAGGGGATGCTTCTGTTACTGCAGCCCAAAATAGCGTTCGCCCCGTTTGCAGCTGCATCACCTTCTTGGCTCATATTCAGCTTGTGAACTACGACAACCCCGAGACCCTTCTCGTTCGCAGTATCGCTGAGCCCAGTACTTCCCGTCTCGCAGTGACACATTTGGTTTCTGTCCCCAAGGGGAGGGCTTGGCCTTTGTCCCCACTGAATTTCATTCTGTTGCTCTCTGCCCGATGCTTTGACCTATCAAGATCCTCCTGCACCTTTTCTCTGTCTTCTAAGGTTTTTGCTTTTCCACCTAGCTTTGTGTCGTCTGCAAATTTAACTATCTTTCCTTGTACGTCCTCATTGAAATAATTAATAAAAATGTGGAGGAGTCCCAGTCCCAGGACAGACTCCTGCTGCCCCCCACGTGTCTCCTCTCCCCAGTCTGAGGATGTGCCATTGATGAGCACTCTTTGAGCCCAATTTTTCAGACTGCTTGTTTTATAATTTGATCTAGCATTTTTCCAGGGATTGATGTCAGACGAGCTGGTCTGTAGTTCCCAGGTTCATTTTTCCCCTTTCTTATAGCTAGGAACAACATTAGCCCTTCTCCAGACATCTGGCACTTCTCCTGCCTTCCACGAATTCTCAGAGATGAAAGATAGTCGTCAGGAAGGTTGTTCTGTTTCGAGAGACGACTGAGCCAAAGCAGGAGCTGAGCACTCCTGCCTTTTCTTGGCCATCTGTGGTCATTGTTCTGTTCGCGCCGAATAGCTGAACTCCCTTCGCGTCATCTGCCTCGCATTGGATGAATTTGTAGGAAGCGTTTTTGTTGCTTTTCGCTCCCTTGCTAGCCTCGGTTCATTCACTGCTTTATCCTGTTGTGGGGATAAGATGGAGAAGGAGAAGGATGTAAGCTGCCTTGAGCCCTTTGTAGGAAAAAGGCAGGATATAAATCCATAAATAATAAATAAATAAATAATAAATAAATAAATAAAATAAATCCTTCCTGAAATTATTCTCACGCTTTCTGGCTACTTGCTTACATGCTTCCTTTGCAGCCTGGCCTTTCTTCTACCGCCTATCGTTGTCCTTTTTGGTTTTCAGATCATCTCTTAGCTTTGCATGATGCTATTCCTATCCTCTCCTCGATTAGTTAGACAATGATACACACCAACTGCTTTTATTCCCTTCCCCATTTATAGTCATCCAGATGCACTCGATGGCATTACTGTCCCTTCTTCCTGTATTCCTGTGCGCATTCTGTAATACAAGGATCGCTTCCAAATCTTGCTTGTCTCTTGAGCAAAAAGCCATTGTGATCTGTATGTATAAAGTCTATTAGGTAATTCTTCAGTCTTTCTGCCATTACAGAGGTAAAAATTTTGTAATCCACGTTTACAAGTGATATAGGTCTGTAGTTTTGAATCTGTGTCAAGTCCGTATCATTTTTCGGAATTAAGGTAATCTTTGCCTCAGTCCAGGTATTTGGTATTTTAGCATCTGACAATACAGCATTGCATATATCCTTTAGCGGTGTAGATAAAATTCCTGCAAAAGCTTTATAAAACTCTGCTGGCAGTCCATCTGGGACAGGGGTTTTATCATTCCTTTGTCTCCTGATCACCTCAGTTACTTCTGTCATTGTTATTTTCTCATTTAATATTTTTTGATATTTCTCCGACAACTTTGGTAGATTTTCTTTCAGAATTTATTCATAAACCTTCTCAATTGATATTTCTTTAGCTTGGAACAGCTCTGTAAAGAAATCTTCCACTGTTTTCTTAATTGACACACTTCGTACCGGCAGTTGTCCTTCTCCATCTTTCAACTTCGGTATTAGTCTCTTTTCTCTTTCCTTCTTGCTTCCAGATCTTGTGAAGTGCTAGTTCCCCATTATTCAGCACTGGTTATATGCCTCACCTGGAGTATTGTGCCCCGGTCTGGGCACCACAGTTGACGAAAGATGCAGGCGAGCTGGGAAGGAGGCGACAAGGACGATGTGCAGCCTGGAAACAAAGCCCTCTGAGGAGAGTTGGAAATTGCTGGGCATTTGAGCCTCAAGAAGAGAAGACTGAGAGATGATCGCGCTTTGCAAGTGCTTGAAGTGCTAGCCCAGCTAGGAAGGACAAGCTGCCTTCTTGATCTTTCCAGACGGCAAGACCAGAGCAATGCGCTCAAGCTGCACGAAGCCAGGTTATTCCAGATAGGTACCAGAACAATTTCCCGACGGTTAGAGCCGTGCAGCCATGGAACCCACGGCCTGGAGAGGAGGTGGGCGCTCTCACGCTAGAGGCACTCAAGATGCGGCAGGGCAGCCGCCTGTCCAATGGTTCAGTGCGAGTCCTGCACTGAGCAGGGAGTCGGGACCCGATGGCCCTCTGGCCCCTTCTAACTCTACCCAGCTGCCCGTCGCTTGCTTTATCATATGTTGTTTAAAATCTGATGTTTTTATGTGAAATATTATAATCCACTTAGAGAGTCCTTGGACTAGTCATAGCAGAATATAAGTGGAATAAAGAAATACTGCTCTGCGATGCTATGATAGTGACAAACCAATGATTGCTAGCAAGAACAGTACTGTGGGCATTGTACAAATGTCGGTGTCCTCCAGCACCACATCTTCGCTGGATCCTTCCCGCTGTCCCTTCCCAGTGGCCCTTGATGCACCCCAAAATCCCACAATCCGCCCGGTGGGCCAGCATCTACTCTCCTGCTCTGCTTTAGCACCCCACCTGGAGAACAAAGCTTGTTCCCAACTTAGTGCCATTTTGGTCGGTCGGTCCTAAGAACAGCCATCACTCTGCTATGATTTCCCTGCGTTTTTATGCGCTGTCTTTTGTATATGGCAAGGATGATCATAACCACCTTTTGGTATCCCCCCCCTTCATCCCCACCCCCGGCCAGGTGACCCTGTCCCTTCAACAGAAATTCACATCCTTTCTGTAGAGGCTCCAGCCACGCCTCCAGCCTCAGCCTGGGGCAACAGACCTGGCTTCTCCAGCACCCTTCCGAAGAACAACGGAGAAGTAAGCTGGGAAGCAGATCACGGTGAGTACCACAAACGAGGCTGCGACCTCGTTTGTGGGCATCAACGCACAGGAGGGCCCCGCAGGACGAGGTCGCTTCAGGCCAGTGTTCCAGCTCCCCGGCCGAGTCTAGCCTCCTGAGGTCAGGCCGAATCCTCCGGAAGGTGCTGGGCAAGGTTTGGAAGTAGCAGTCTTTCTTGGCTGCTTGCTCCCTGGGTAGACTGCCTCTAAATCAGGAGGTTCCATTTAGGCTCCCTGGCTCATGGTGGCAGGCGTAAGTTCTTCTGCACATTAGGATAATCACTCTTAAAGCCATCTAAGTTTGTGGACATCACTGAGCTGGGCCCTTTAAAACATGCACCTGCCTTAAAAAAAGCAAGCAAGCAAACATACCAGTTACACAGTTTATGCCGAGCAAAAGTAATGACTCTTTCTGCCCGTCTTTCTCTCTGAGCCTCCTACATCCTCTCACTCCCCCAAGTACTGAATCCTGAGACGCTGTTCCACTCTTGCTTTCTTCTACACATCATTCAGTCTTCTTTAGGGCCTGTGTTTGGCTCAGATGCACCCCATTACTGATCTAGGGCCAGTGTCCCGTGTGTGGGGCTTCATTAGGCACAGAAACAAGACTGATCCTACCCAGAGGCTACACTCTGCAGAGTGATGTGGTACAGCCCTCATTCAACCAGACTGTACCACTTCAGGTTGCAGGTGGTGGTGGTACAGAATGTTGGAATGCTCACAATATAAAGACATCCCGCCCTGAAAGCTTAGCAAGGCAGAGAGAAGGGTTCTAACGGAATCCGTGCTTGTTCCCCTACCGTGCCTGCTATTGAAATATGTGATTCCCCCACGTGCAATGTCAAATGGTACAGTCCAGCAAGAGGCACATCATGCGTTTCGAGTGATCATGTGCCCTATGGGTAGAAAAGCAGGCAAAAGGCCTTCCCCTCTCTGGCACCTTCCAGATGTCCAACACATCTTGGATTGATGGGAATCGCAATCAGACACATCCGATTGCGATTGGATTGCGATTGCGAACAGGTTGGGAAAGGCTGTTGTCGCACCCCTGCAAGGTTGGGGTCACGTCCTACAGGTGTCTCCCTGGTAGCATTTCCTTATGGAGCCCAAACTGCTCCAGGAGTGCACCCCACGGCCCCACCCACAGCAGCACCCCCTTCTCCATGTGGGCTTCTGGTCCTACAGTGGGAAGCAGCCTGTGGGTCCCTGGCAGCGTCCGGGCGTGGTTCACGACAACATTTGCTTGGAATGGCAAAACAGTGAGCTTCATTCTCCCTATTTCTTTCCTCCGTCAGAGAAGCATGCTCAACATAAAAGGCACCAGGGGAAGGCTGCGAGTTCCCAACGTCCAGGTACGACGGAGACCCGACGGAACCTTGCACAGAAATTCAGTGGGGGAAAACCAGCTTCTGGTGGCCGTTGCTTGAAAAACAGGTTAAACAAATGCAAAACAGGCAGGACGCTTGATGGCACCTCCCTGCTCAGAAGCAGTCTACCTTGGAGCACCAGATGCATCCAGCCCTGTGTTCTCTTTCCATCCATGGACCAGCAGATGCCCAGGACACACGTGGGGCGTGACGGAAATGCCATTTCCTTTCTCTCTCCCCATATCTGATCATTAGGGCTCCTATACCTGGAGACACAGCTCTTCATGCATTTGCCTAATCCTTTTAAAAGCTGAGTAACCTGGTGGTACTGAGTTCCACCAGCTCAGGATGCATTGCATGGAGAAGGCCTTCTTGTCTGTCTGGAATCCACTGTCCATCAGATGGGTCCCAAGGCCAGGAATGTGTGGAGGGGCCTCACCGGCTTCGGTCCACAAGAGGAGGTCTTTCTGAGCTCTGCGCCTGCAGAGTCTTCGAAGGGGATCTCAGGCCAGGAGGTCTTCATTCATTCATTCATTCGATTTATATCCTGCCTGTTTCCTACAAAGGGCTCAAGGCAGCTTACATCATTCTCCTCCTCCATCTTATCCCCACAACAACAACCCTGTGAGGCAGGTTGGGCTGAGAGTCTGTGACTGGCCCAAAGTCACCCAGTTGCCTCCATGGCTGAGCGGGACTCGAACCCGGATTGTCTGAGTCCCAGTCCCACGCTCTTAACCACTACGCCACACTGGCTCTCCCCTACCAGTTTTGACAATGTGCAACCTAGTCAGATCCAAATAGCTGCTAGACTCACTATTTTCGTAATATGGAAGGAACTGCCAGGAAGTGGGAAGCACCCAGCCTGGGTGTCCAGGGCTTGGGTGAACAGCCGTCGCACTGCCGAAAACAGTGCTTGCGCGAGGTCGGTGGCGGGGAGGCGTCTTTCCCGACTCCATGGAGTTCCACGATCCTTCTAAGTGCAGGGGCCGGGATTGAACCGGGATCCTACCCTTCCTTTTGATCAGCTGTTCAAGCGATCAGGAGACTGAGATATGCAAAAGAAGCTGGGCTTGGAAGAAGCTGTTGCCTAGGAGGCACTGGCTGGACAAGGCCTCTCGCCTGCCCGACTCTTTTAACTGTACAAAACAGCCTGCCGTAACTGCCTGGAAAAGGGATGGCCGATGGGAAGCAAATAATGAAACCGAGAAACAGAGTGAGTCAGAAGGAGCCTCCCGGGCCATCTAGTCTGACCCCCGGCTTCAGCCGGCTCCGCTCATGACATGCCCACCATGTGCATGTCCAGCCTGTCCTTGAACACCCGCACCGATGGGGCCTCAACCACCTCCCGTGGACGCCCATTCCACGCCCTCGGGGTCCTAACTGTCAGGAAGTGCTTCCTGGCATCCACTTGAATCTTGGCTCCCTGAGCTTTGCTCCACTGGGACACACCCTGCCCTCCACTGCAGGGGAGAACAGGTCAGGACCCACCTCTGCATGGCACCCCCTGGCATACTGATCCCCTCCGAGTCTCCTCCTCTCCAGGCTGAAAAGACCCCGTTCCCCCAGTCTCTCCTCATATGGCTTACCTTGCAAACTGGCCACCATCCTCATGGGCCTTCGCTGCACCGATTCCAACCGTCAGTGCTTGACCTAACTCTCTTGCAGGCACCAAGTGGAAAACCGTCATGCTCGTCCTCTGCCCGCTGGCCTTCATTTTGGGGGTGATCATACTCATGGTCAACATCCACTACAGCAAGTAAGCCACGGGTGGGGGCAGTCATGGAGGGCTCTTTGCGCACCAGCGGGGGACCCCGCCTCTGATCCTGCGCCCACTACGAGTGAGTTGCGCGGCTTTAGGCCAGCCTCCCTCTCTCTCCGCCTCCATCTGCAATCTGGAGGGTAACGATCCTGCCCTGCCTTACAGGGCTGTCGCAAATTTAAAAGAGGATTGCGGCACATGACGTGCAGGAGCACTGAGTTTAAGTGCACCCTCAGTGCCCATGCCAGCTGGGGATGATGGGAATTGCAGGACATTTTTCTGTTGAACTGGGCTTCGGTCGGCATCCTAGTTAGCTCAACTTTGTGTCCACTTCAAATGGGTTCCTCTGAGCATGTAAGGTTCTCTTTACAAGCATTCACTTTCTCAGCTCATCTTGCTGGCACTGGGAAAATCCCACCCTGAACTTCTACGAATTTCAACTTCTGTTTCTTCCAACTATAGGAAGAAGAAGATACTGTCTGCTTTGAAAAGCCGCCAGGTGAGCTACAAGCAGCAACCGCGTGTACCTGGGAGAGCAGACAACTGCACCAAGACACAAATCATTGCAGCGTCATCCTCTGCTTTGCCAAAACACGGTGAGATCCTAATTGAATGGAAGGATGGAACCATCACTCCGCTCTTCGACAACACGAACTCTCAGATATGCTAAATATTATCCAGGCCAGGTCTGCTGCTTTTGGCGCTTTCCCGCAAGGCCCTTTTTGCTGCGCTCTTGAGAATACAACACTTCTGCAAAGCATTTGTCATTAGACTAACAGTCTGGCTAAGAAACCCGGGAGGCATTTTCAAATCGCCATGTTTATATTGCACAATTGCACCGGCACACACAGAACGATAATGTCTACAATATACGTACCAGTGGGTGTCCAGACGTTGCAATTGGCCTGACAATAGTAATTAAAGTCTAGGTCCTGCTTGCCATTTTGAAATGGTATAGTCCTCATGTGGGTACTGTACCAGCGCAGTGGGGGGCGCCTTTGCCCGAGGCCAGCCCCGTACCTGGCAGAAGGCTCATTTGTAAGCTATCTGGCAGGTCTGTAACCTTCACATGGTCAATGTCAGGCGGCGTCCCCACCTCCCTCTGAGATGGTACAGTCCTCCTCCTGGCACGGTCAGAAAACAAAGCATGGTTTGGCCATAGAAGGGACCAGCGGCTGCTTTAGGGGCCTTGATGCCCACAGGGGGGATGCTCAAACGGCTCCCCCCACAGTCCCACAGGGAGTGGGGCACTTTGATATCATCCCTCCCAAAAGAGGAGAACAAGGAAGCCGCTTTTAGTGCATGATCAGCTGGGGCCAATTTTTACTCACTCGGAGCAAGCGGCTTATCTGCAACCCTGAGCTAAAAAGCGGTGAAGGACGACGGGAACGCCGCTAGCCACCTGACCTGCCAAACGGCCCCTTTGCGGGGGCTAAGAGAAGCCATAACCGCGATTGCAACTAATCCTCCCGCTCGCCAGGGACAGCTTGGCGGTGGCTCATATGGCGTGTGCAGCGCAGGAGCATAAATCCTCGCCTGGAAGGCTTCCACGCATTGGGTAAAGTAGCGGGCTTGACTGGGGCCCGGGAGCGATGGCCGCGAGGCCTCAGAGGCGAGTCCTTCCAGGCTAGGGGCTTGCTTTACCGATCTCGTTTTCATTTCACTTCAGTGCTAGTTGAAGCTCTCTGAGCAGCTGACGAGGATTAAACCCCTAAGAATACAGTATAAAAACCATACCCATATAACCATAAAAGCATACGACACAGAGGGAAAGACTTATTTCTAGGATGACGTTGAACTATTCCCAATCAAACCTCATTGAAACCTCATCATATGCTGCCAAATGCCTGAGAGAGGGTCTTAAGGTGATGCTGTAAAGATGACGACGGTGCCAGGCAGGCCTCACTGGGGAGATAATTCAAAAACGGGGGGGCCGCCACCAGAAAGTCTTCCGCCTTCTTTCTGCCTTGCAAGCCTCTTTCAGGGGAGGCAACTGCAGGAGAGCTTTATGGGCGGACTCACGTTAGAAGAGGTGCTCCATCAGATACTGCATTCCTGAACTGCGTAAGGTTCTACGGGTCAAAACCAGCACCTTGGATCAGGCCAGCCAGTGCAAGTGAACCAGAATTGGTGTTTTTGGACCCTGTTATTACTCTGGTCAGTGGGTTTTCCTCAGGCTGCAGCTTCTGAACAGTCTCCAAACATAGCCCCACGTAGAGCGCATTGCAGTAATCTAGCTTTGAGGCTACCAGTGTCAAGACAACTGAAGCTGGATTGTCCGTGTCCAGATGGGGACACGGCTGGGTCACGAAGCGTGGCAGAAGTGGATGGAAAGCACTGCATGCCACGTTTTCACTGACAAGGTGTCACTTATGAAAGTAATGGGGTATTAACACCGAGGTGATAAATCCTAAATACAATTTGGTAATGGAAACAATAGAATTATTTTATGCGTTCTCAGTTTGTAGTCACTCTTAATGTGTATTAAACTGCACCACTGCTTTGTTTACCGTTCTGTATGTCACTAATTGGCTTCCCGATTGCATCTCCCAAACACGGCTCAAATGCTTCTGACTGCGATTGTTTGAACCATTGTTTCTCATATGGCTGGTACGGGTCACACCACTAAGGACCACAAGGCCTTCCACTTCTGTGACACTTAAGTGTCCGGAATGCCTTTAAAGGAGACCCCCAACTAGAGCCAACTTTGGCATCCTAAGGAAGTTGCCGCCTGCTTCATGGCAGTGCTGAGCACAGACACCTTATGGTCAGGAAGGGCTACGTTTGCAGCGTTTCTAAAATGTGCGGCCGTAAGGCCAACGGGATAGAGGCTTGCAGTACCCTTGGCCAGCGCCTTTCCTGTGCGGCAGTCCGGCTCTGCCAGGGTGCCATATACTTACAAGCCGCACAGGCTGCAAAGCTGTGGGGGCTCACACAAGACCCGGAGGCAGGCGTTCACTCTGCTTAATACAAGTGGGGTAACGCTACCCCTGACTACCACAGTAGCAGCGAACAGTTCATTGACTGTGGGGTAGCTGCATTGTGCTGCGCACCCAGCTCCGCAGCGCACGCCAGGACGTGGCCGCATCTGGGAATACCATGGGGGCGATCTATGCTACACCGTCCCCGGTCGGACTGGAGCTTTGTGGTGTACCTGCTCCTCTGCGTGTCACTGGGAGAGCCCAGCAGCGTGGTAGCGTTCACATGTTCCAAAACCCTGGAAGCCCACAAGGTGTAAACACCACCGTACCTTTCTGGCGTCCTGACTACCCTGTGCAAATGTACAGGAACCGTTTTGCTTGACCAGTCCAAAAATTTTAGAGACCAGCCATCTGTTTCCAACCACCATCAACCAGCTGCCTCTGGGAAGTTCTCCACAGAAACAGTGCTTCTCCCCTCTGAACTCAGAGCTTTGGTTTCGCAACTGTGGCAGAAGATGAGTGATAAACCTGCACAGCAAAGAGCTGCCTAATTACGAACCAAATCTGGACCCCGATCTGCCAGTATCTCTGCCAAAGCCCACAGTGAAGCGATTGGCAGTAAACAAAAATCCACTTGTGGCCCGTTTCAATTCGAGTCATGCTTCACGTCCCTAAGAATATGCAGGAATAGACGCGTGCAAGTTGTACACATTTCTTTATTGTACTTTTACACCACCTTTCTGAAGCCAAGTAAGGGGTTTACGAAAATTAAGTAGCTCAGCTGCATCACAGTCCATCGTTGTCCCATGCGCCCTTTTATTTTTACGGAACGAGCAGCCAGAATTCCCGCGTGCGCACAGGGCACTCAGGCTCTGGAGCCGAGAAACTGATGCGCCTCTCTCAGGGCAGCCTGCATATCCTCGTACCCCGAAAGCCTGCAGGCCTCGGGGAGGGTCAGCCAGCGAAAGGCCTGGTGCTCCGGCGAGAGCTTGATCTCCGTGCCGTGGTCCTTCATTTCAGCCAGCCAGTAGATGACTGTTTTGGGCTTGCCTTTTACAACGTAATTCAGTTCCTTCTTAAACCCATCAATGATAGTGAACTGAGAGGGCTCCAGCCCCGCTTCCTCCTGTGTCTCCCGAAGGGCTGTTTGCAGATCGTCTTCCCCAGGATCAACATGACCTGACGAAAGAAGAGAAAATGAGGGCTTGAGGAAATGTAGAAATCAGAGTGTCACACCTTTGCACTTTCTGCATCGCACTAGCGAGTGTCTTGCCTGTTGGCAGACAAATGGAAAGAAAAACACTCCTGTGGTTGGCTCATGTTTGCCACCCTTTGTGCCAGGACTGCCTGCATTTTAGGGTGTCTTCAGTACCTTCAGAGCTCTAGAGCCCCCAGTCCTAAAGGGCGAGCCTCGTAGTCACCGAACAGGAATCACATGTACAGGGAGATGCTCAAAAGCTCACAAAGCAAAGAGCAGCCATGCAGGACACTGTCGCTGGCTGAGCTCGACACGCCAGTGGCATCTTTACAAGTGTGTGTCCTTGATACATCTCAGAGGTCATGACGGCACAAGGGAGGAAGCAGTGAATGCTGGGAGCTCTAGTTCAAAACACCTGGAGGGCACCAGTTGGGAAAGGAAAGCTTGGCTGGCTGAGCACTGAAGAACTTTCTTCTGTCTAAACAGGCATGGGACTGCAGCCCCTACAGTTTAAACATCTACCAGTAATGTTTAAGTTCTGTAAATAATTACCACTGGGAAAAATGCAAAGTGATCTGGGCACGGAGAAGTATGTACATCCAGGCAGGCAACCTCTACAACCCTCCACCAGCCTCATCATGATTTCCACTGCAAAGATCCCACTATAAGCCAGGTATAAATATAACTGCGTCTCATGTCGGCTTTAGCTTTCCCTGAGAAAAGTCAGACGTGGCTTTCTCACTAATACATTCCGACAGGAATATAAACACAGCGGACCACATGAGGCCTAAGAAAAGCACAGGCAGCAGAAGGGAAGCCGAAAGCCCAGCCTGCTGGACGGAAAGACGAGCCGAAGAATCTCATCTGTGATAAAGCAACCACATACTGGCTGAGGATGATGGGGTCTGTAATCCAACACGTCTGGAGGGTATCAGGGAGGTTGATATAATTCGGGAAGGTTGATGTAACCCAGCATAGGGGAGATAACAGAAAAAAGGACATGGGGGGGCGGACTGGAAATGGGCCGGGTAGAGAATGTGATTTATTTCAGCAACATGCATTTAGGGTATGAGTACCAGAGGGACTGTCATGGAAGGCCTCTGAGGAGTCCAGGCTCTAAGACATCGGTCCGCTAAAGAACCTGTTGCAAATGCACTAGAACTCTTTGATCCGGGGACCTGACCGAGAAGTTCCGTGCATAAAGTGAACGCGACAGCAATCCCCCCAAGTAAGCACCTTTTGGTGGGGTCCAGTGATGAGTCCCATAGGATGTCTGCAGAAGGAGGTACTCAGTATTGTTCCCAAGAGCAGAAGCAGACGGTGCCTCCTGCAGCCTCCTGAAGATAATCAGGCCACATGCTCTCAAGGTCATGACTGTCCTACCCGGAACAAACGGGAGAGTGGTGTTAGCCGCTGAGGTGGGGAAAGGCTGCCCCAAAGTAAGGCCGGGTGGATGATGGGTGGCGGGGTGGAGGACAGAGACAGCTGGCTGGGGCAGAGGGCAGGGCTTGTCAGAAGAGCACCTGCTCGGCCTGAAACCCCGAGCGTTCTGTTTCCCATGCAAACAGCACTGAATTAATGGGACGTGGACGGGAGCACTACTGCTCACTTCAGTGAAGCTTTTACTGGATCCCTTCCAGAATGGGAGAGGGGAATGGAATTTGGGTGTTTTTCTTTTTGCTTCCCATACCAAAATATCACAGGCTGTTCACGCTGGGTTCCGATGAAACCATTCATTCCACGGCCAACAGGGCTGTTTTCTGCTGGGGTGCCGTGATCCAGAGCCCCAGTGCAGGTATGTACCTGTTTTCACCCATCTTTCAGTCCACCTCAGCCAGCCTTCCCCAGCCTGGCGCCCTCCAGTTGCATTGGCCTGCAGTCCAACACAACCGCGTGGGAAGGCTGACCTGCCACAAGCCCAGCTCTGACCTGCCCAAAAGTCATTGCAATATATATAAGAGCAAAGCGCGAATTCTGCACAATTGGAACCATGCATGGCGAGAAAAGTGTAAATGAGCTGAGACAGGGTCTCGCCTGATAAGCAGGGAAAAAAAGAGATTTATCAGACAGGAGAGGCAACCTCATAGACACTTACTCAAGAGTAAGTCCCACTGAATGCAATTCTTTGGAGGAGACATGTATAGACTGCATTGGTTCTGCATTGTTATTAGTTATTGATTATATATTTAATTTCTATACCACCCAACAGCCAAAGCTCTCTGGGAAATTCACAAAACACCCATCTAAAGCCACCAAGTGAACGTTTGATCCTAAAAATGGATTTAAAAAAAATATTAAGCAAGTATATGAAGTCTTTTCATCAGGACATATAGGTACACAAAGAGAAAAACACCATTTACCTGTTTTCTCTCAGTAACACCAAACAGATTAAATCAGACACAGAAGTTTTGTTAAAACACCCACATTTCTTTTTTTAAAAAAATAATTGCTTGGTTTAAACTAAATACAAGCATATTAAATCTACATTTACAGCTTTCAGGATGTGGAATCTTTTTGGGAGCAAGTCTGTGCCTGAGGCAGAGCAGAGCAGAGGTGCTTGCAAAGCCACCCGTTTTTCAGCTGATGTAAAAACTCCGTTACACATAGCGGGGCCAAGTGGGCAGCATGAAAGCATTTGGCTGATCTGTGCCTCTCTGGCCAAAACTAGATGGGATCCGCTGAGTTCGAGGCTTCAGTTGCTGGAGGACGAGGAAGGCATTTGTCTCTTTACAGAGGGGGAGGCTCAGAAGAGAGTGACAAGGGGGAAGGTCTTCATAGTGGTGGCCCCTTATAGAATGCTCTTCCCGGGACACTCTGCTGCCATCAATATTCTCATCGTTCCCACACCAGACTTTTGCTTGTTCTTGGGCACATGATGAGCTGTTTAGTAGTTTGGTCCAGTCGCTTGAGAGTCAGGGATGTTTTAAGTTGTTTTATGGCGTGGTTTATTTAATATTCCAATTTAATATTGGAATGTTGTCCATGGGGTTGCAATGGGTCGGACGCGACTTCGTGAGTAGCGACAAGCAAATTTTAGCATATCATCCTTTTAGCTGTTTTAAGCATTCTGCATTTTATTTTGATAGTGAATCGCCTTGAGTCTTTTTTAAAGTGCCCCAGGATAGTAACCACACAACGCCACTAACATCACACGGTGTCGCACTGGAGAAACGACCTCCAGTGCCTGCTCAGCAGCAGCCGAGCATCCCAGGAGTTTTTCAAGGGACGTCCTCGTGGCTCTACAGTTACGCAAGCACATCCATCATTCATGTTAGTGGCAGTGCAGCACTGTATGCTCCAAGCACCTATAACAAAACTTTTTATTGTTTAGCCTCCGTAAGCAAAGAAAATACAAATTTACAACACTCACACTATAACTGTACATGCACATTTGCACAGCTCATGGTCCAATATACAAGGTGGGCCATATTGCAGACACGTTACAGAGGCTGGTCCTTTTTTCTTATTATTTTATTTTATTTTATTTTATTTTATTTTATTTTATTTTATTTTATGGCCCTGCTCCATGACCACTTGGCTCATTAGAATTCAGTGCAGGTAAAGGTGACAGTGATAGGTAATGGGTCAGTTAAGAAATTTAACAGGCAATAATTTTGTAAAAATGTTTGCCTCCCTCTCCTGGCATTGCTCTCCAAGACAAATGACTTCTGAAAGCCAAAACATGTTCCCACATTTCAGGACTGTTCTTGTAAAGTACAAGGAGCAAAAGATGTAGAGAACAGTAACACCCCAGCACCTAGAAAGCGCAAACGACGCAACCAAGGCGCCGCATAGGAGCAAATGCCCACTTCAGAAGCTGCAGTTTCAGATTTCTGGACAAGTTGAACCAAATGGAACGAGTGGCCTTTGTTGAAGTCTCTGGTAACCAATGGAGACACAAGATCAACAGCTACCAAACACAGTGAATGGACGGGACTGGAATGCAGCCATCTAGCCAGGGCTACGAAGGGCACATACACTGTTAATTTGGATGTGGGGGCTGCAGCTGGCAAGTGATTACAGGATCCAGCATTTGGCTCTGAAGCTGCCATCATATGTCACTATCAGGATCATTTCCGCTTCCCTCCTGGCTGATCTTTTATGTTCCTGCGTTGAGGTACTCCAACTCAGCCTTTCCCAACCTGGTGGCTTTCAACTCCCTGAGTTCCCATCCAGCAGGGCCACTGACCGGGAATTCTGGGTGTTGCAGTCCAAACATGTCTGAAAGATACAAGGTTGGAGAATGCTGCTAACTAATTGAACTCTGCTATTTGCTAAGTCCTAAGATTTTGAATTATTTTTTCTCCACAGGCATAGAATACATTTCCTTCGCATGTCATGCAGGGAAACTGCTCTGCCCAGTAACTGACTACCCATTTATATATTTAGGTATTTTATTTAATTTTTTAAATTTAAATAAACATTCTGACGAACGGCTCAGGACAGCCTACAACAATTTAAAATATTACAATAATACAATAATAAAACATCAGATATTAAAACAACAGATATTAAAACAACAATTAACAATATAATTTGACTTCTATACTGCCTAAAAGCCAAAGCTTTCTCGGCAGTTCACAACAATCCACTGAAACACCATCTCAAATACACCACATTATAAAAACCCATCCTTAGCTCTGTGAAGTCAAGCGATCAGACCTGTGGACTGTTACCAGCAAATGTTCTGGACAGTTTGTATGTGTCTTTCTGAGGCTGGAAGCAGTGGGAGAAGGCAGTTTAGCTAGGCAAGAAGCAAGAAGCAAAACAGAAAGCAGCAACACCACCATTAAGCAGCCTTTGCAAAACATTCTATTTATGGTGCAATTATATGGAGAGGCGCCCAAAGCCCTGAACTCTGCTCCTCCAGCTCAGCACTGCTTTTCCGGCTCTGCATTTCCACTGCGTGACAGTGTGATAGAAATGTATTGGCTCTAGTGGTAGTTATAATCTAGCTAGTATCAGTAGGCATAATAATTTTAGCTCTTTGCTTTTGCATAAACTCTTGCATACCTTAATAATTCAGTTCTGTTCCAGGTGTGATAATGCAACCGTCGTTTGGCCACAAGGCGTGCTACCACTGGGTGCGACATCATCACCCAAGGAACATCCAGGGTGGGACGGAGACCACCCAACGCCGAACTGTAACAAGTTGCTTATCTTAGCTTCTGTACCTTCGCTTTTGCCTCCCATTTCCCAGAAACTGTATATATGAATGAACCCGCAAAGTTATCGCGCGAGCCCTGCGTGTCTTCCACCCGGCCAAAATTCATATCTAAATATTCCTGGGGGTTCAGAGGGCGTATGCTAAGTGTATAAAAAAGGACCAAGAACCTGTACTCGGTGCGGCATGATTTAGGCAGGATTAGTTGCCTCATGCAGTCACCGGTTAAAATAAAGTATTTTGCTTTTGACTAATTGGGCGTTTGAGTGGTCTCTGGGTGATCCCCAGGTTACACTGCAACAACTGGATGGCTCTTTTCAGCCATCTAGTGATGGCAATTTGGATAGGCTTCCTCCATCTCCCCTCCCTCTGAAATGCCCCTTTTCACCCAGTTCTGCTTGGCTGCGAGTGGCAGAGCTCCAATTCCCAGGTCTGAGCACCATCTCTAACTTTGGATGTGGGAATCCAAAAAACCAAACCAAACCAAACCACCCTAAAAACTATGACCCCACAGCTGCAAACTAACACGATTTAGGTGCTAGGTTAACTAATCAGTGCTTGTCCACCTTTCCATAGTTGGGGACCGGTGAAAGTGTGTATAGTCAAGGCTATGGTTTTCCCAGTTGCAATGTATGGCTGTGAAAGCTGGAGCATAAGGAAGGCCGAGCGCAAAAGGATTGAGGCCTCTGAATTGTGGTGCTGGAGGAGACTCCTGCGAGTCCCTTGGACCGCAAGGCGATCAAACCGGTCAGTCCGACAGGAGATCAACCCTGACTGCTCTTTAGAAGGCCAGATCCTGAAGATTAAACCCAAATACTTTGGCCACCTAATGAGAAGGAAGGACTCCCTGGAGAAGAGCCCAGTGCTGGGAACAATAGATGGCAAAAGAAGAAGGGGACGTCAGAGGATGAGGTGGCTGGATGGGGTCACTGGGGCGGTTGGTGTGAGCTTAGGTGGACTCCGGGGATGGTGGAGGACAGGAAGGGCTGGAGGAATGCTGTCCATGGGGTTGCGATGGGTTGGACGCAACTTCGCAACTAACAACAACAAATACATCAGTGGTTCTCCACCTTTCCACAGTTGGGGACTGGTGAAAACAGGAAAGCCACCTCTGGGACGGCTGAGGCAGAAACAAAAAGCACCACACACATAGTACATTGTTCTGTGTATTAGTTTCTAACACAATACCAAAAATAAAACATCTTCAAAACAATCAGAAACCAAGCAACCAAAAATGGCAACAAAAGAACAAAATACCGAGGTCGGCACAGCGTGGCTCCCAGCCAGCTGTCTCTCCCCTCCCTGGCTCCCCCCGTGGCACCGGCGCCCCTCCCTGTGAATGTGATGCCAGCCAAGGAAGGGGTGGTGGAGCACAGCCAGCCCCCACGCCGGTCTGTAGGGAGCAGGATGCGGCTCCCTGTGGACCGGCAGGAAATCTCCCACAGACCAGTGCTGGTCCATGGACTGGTGGCTGAAAGCCGCCGGTGTAGATCATCTCCTCCTACACAGGGAGGTGCCGGAGGTGTTCCTGTTATTCGAAGAATAACTCAAACACAGCTTTTCACATCTGGGTCACTCATACAGCCACCCTTAGGCCATGTGGCTAGAATAATGATGGCACCCCAGTGCAGCAGCGTTGGAAGGGGCCAGTAAGGCACTGGGTCCAAGCCTTGCTCAGGGCAAGACACAAGACACAGGTCGCTGCTCCAACTGGTTGCTGATTTTAAAGACGTCCGTGCACCTGCTTGATTCCTGCACCTCGCAGCCATGCCAGGTCTTTTCCCGCGGAGCCGAGCCGACTGATGCACGGACACGCGTTGTCCACTAATGCAATCTTATTATCTCTAATAATAATCTCATGAAATCTTAGGCTACACCAAAGCTTGGCCTTCAGCTGCCGCTCCTGGGCCGCTAACTGTCTGAACGGGGTAGGACGGCACCTTGCTTGCTTCAGAGAACTACCCCGGCCGCCCCTCCGCAGCGCACATTTTGCAAGCCACTGGGAGCACCGCAGGCGCTGCACGCGGAACGGGCCCCCGCAAGTGCTTGCACGCCGCTGGAACCCACCTGCCACAAAGTCAGCGTTGCTCCGGCGGGAAACGCCGACTGCCACCTGCCCCGCCCAGCCTGGGGGCCCCTCCAGATGCGCTGGACTGCGACTCCCATCATCCCCAGCCGGGAATCGCAAGGCAGGTGTTTTCCTCCTAAAAGCGACCCCTCCAACGCCCCTCGTCCCTTCAGCTGCCCGGTGGGTCTGTCCATCCGCGCCACTCCCGGTGCCTCCCTACTGCTCCGCTGTAGCCAAACGGCAAACCTAAGCAGGATGAATGGAGCGGCATTTTGTCTGGAGCACGGTCATTAGCCATTTAACTAATGCAATTATTAATGGTGCATTATTACTATGCAATGCTTATTAACAAGTATTATTATTATTATTCCTGCATAATAATAATAAATTGCTAATAATCACAAGCCATTGTCAAATCCTTTGCGGCTGAACGAACGCCACCTGCACGCGGCGCAACCTCCCTAAGGCAGCCTGCAAGGCATCGCCTCCCAGCACCTACTTGGGCAGCCAGTTCAGCGGGCGTCAATGGGCTTCCTCGCGAGTAAAGAAAGAACCACGCCGCCTACCCCTCAGTAAGGTCGTCCAAAGCCCCGCGGCACCCGTCCTGCGTGGGCCTCGGGCCTCGATTGGTCTGGATGCCTGCCAATCATAGCGTCATCGACTAGGTCCAATCGGAGCCAGCTACTGGGCAGCGGGTGGGGGAAGTTTTGTCACGGAGCGACAGGGCCGACCGCCGAGGCAAACGCCTCCATGGATTGAAATATGATTGGACTACGCGTTCTGATGGGCAGGTGTTTCACCATTAGAGGGGAGCGAAGGGAGGCGTACGGCCGCCTTTCGGACGCTTCCTTCCCGCCTTCGCTTTGCCTTCCCCATTGGCCACATAAGCCCCCGCCTCCTTCAGCTCGGCGTCCTATTGGGCAGCTGTGGTGATGTAAGAAGGCGCGCCGGGTGGGCGCGAGTGTTTGAACGCACGCCTGGCGGTGTTGCCATAGAGACGCGGCCTAGCCGGCGTTGTGAGGGCCGCGCTGGACCGTGCCCAGCGCGCTCTAAGTCAGCGGTACTTGAAGCTTCCGATCTGGCGCACCTGAAGCGGACGGGACGGGACGGGACGGGGGATCGGCGGTAAGAGAGCAGAGGAGAAAGGGGCGACCCCCCCCCGGGACTGATCGTCCTGTTGCCATGGTGACGGATCCTGGTAGCCGAAGCATCGTCCCCGAGACTTGGTGGTATTTCTTATTTATTACAAGTTTACTCAGAAGTCATGAAATATAAGGCAGTGTCTGGTTGCGCTACATCTGCATCCATTCTAAAATACTTTAAATTTGTTTTGATGAAGTTTCTATTAAAACTGCAGCCGGATCACCATTTAAACGCAGTTGGCAACCAGGGAATGCTCTAAGAGAGGAACTGAGCCCGAACCTGCTGGAAGCATCAGGCGAACAACGAAGTGTTCGAGGTGAGGAGGAAGCAACCACATCAAGGCTTACCCTGAAAACCTTGAGGTAGGCCAGATATAAGCAGCATCAGCATTAACCGTTTTTCTTGCATTGAGAACTGGGGGCAACTACTTGCCTGGCCACGTGTGCCAGAAAAATAAGTGTTTCAGAACATCCACACTGCTATTTTCATTCATGTCTTTAATTTACAGATCTTTACCCTGCCTTTCTATCAAAACTTGGCACTCAAGGACATTTACAGGACAATTAAAATTGGTTAAACACTAAAACCATACGTAAAAATGATGCAAGCATATTATTACAGAATAAAAGCAACATCTAGATCCACATCCTTTTCTTGAATAAAGCAGGCCTCACTTGGCAGGAGGAGAGCGGAGAGCAAGTGAACCTGGCCTCCTTTGGTAGGGAGTGCCAAGGCCTGGAATGTCATCCGAAAGTCCCTCTCATTCTGGGCCAGCTGATGCTTCTGAAGCCTTTTCAAAGGCAGCAGAGTCATGTCCAGCATTTACAATACTGTAAACAGGATGTGAATGTGGTGAGATCAGGCACTTCTGTAGGAACACCGTCATCGGCTATGCGAATCGTTCCTACTGCTGAAACCTGGGCATTCAGGTTCAAGGCTGAGTGCAGGAGTGGAACTACATTGCAAGCCTAAATCTTAAGGGGGAGCATAATCCCACTTAACACAGGTGGCATCCCTATTCCCTGATTTGGTTTTCAACAA
Source organism: Varanus salvator macromaculatus (assembly GCA_023646645.1). NCBI lineage: Eukaryota > Metazoa > Chordata > Lepidosauria > Squamata > Varanidae > Varanus > Varanus salvator. The sequence goes on along the minus strand of JAIXND010000827.1, from coordinate 711,250 downwards.
GGAATGCCTCTCTCTTTTCTGGATTAAGCTTCAATTCCCCTGATCCTTTCCTTTAGTGACATCAGGCACCAGGACACCTTCCTGGATTTAGATGGAAAGAAGGAACAGGGTTGGGTGTCATCAGCATACTTGTGCCACTCAGCCCCAAACTTCCAGACAACACCTCCCAAAAGTTTCATTAACTAGCATAGATGATAAGATAGGCCAGCCAGTTAATGCTTGTTCCATATATAAGACTCACACCTCTGATGTTTTTGTTAATTTTCAACAAAATATTGTTGTTTGTTTTAATTCATCAATCACTCATCAATTCAGGAAGGATTCTCAGAACAACTTAGAGTTTGTAAAAATGGTAAAAATACAACTGAAGACAGAATTAATAACAGCAGGTCAAAAAAGACCCTTTAATGCAGGAAAAGGCTTTCATTGGATGCAAAAAAGATATCCAACTTGTTGCTAGGTGACTTTCCCTGGGGAGAGTTTCCAGAGTGGTAAGCTACATTTCTCTGTTGTAGCAAAAATAACAATCATATGGCACATCAAAGACTAATAAGATGAAAGTTTATACCATTGTAAATTTGTTAGTCCTTAAGGTGATGTTTTCTCTGGAGAGAAAATTCCAAAATTGTTCCACCACTGAGAAGGCCCTGCCTTCAGTCACTTATCAGGTAACGATGCGCAGGGGAAGTGGGCAGCATGCTTGCCACTTTTGCTTTGACTCAGCAACTCAAAAGTGATGGGCAGGTTTCTGAGGACATTGTCTGAACCTGGACTGACTGATTAAGGGCTAAACAATCCAGCAGTTAATCCAACAACAGAGCATGGGCTAATCACTTGAGTTGTTCAGACAAGTAAGAAATAAATACAGTTTTTCATTCCCAGTTTAACTCTGCAGTTTTGTCTCACCTGCAGCATATCTTCTTCTGTGCTGTTTGTTCACAGGCTTAGCACACAAAAAGCTGGGTAAGCATCAGTTGCTGAGCAACACCTGCACACCTAGAAATCAGGTTGGTGGGGATATTTGTGTGCTCCAGGATGCTTCCTTATTTTGTGTGAGATATTCCTACAGTAAAACTAGGTTCCTCTTAACCATGCAATCTTTGTACAAATGGAAAATCCACAAGGTTGGGGCAGTGTTCCAATTTCAGCTGGACTTAAAAATTCCTGTTTGAAATAGGAGATTCTAAACTCGTTCCTCACAATCTCTTCTATACTGTTTTTCCATGCACTACGTTGTGCATCAAAACTATCGGTTAAAGACAGAACGGATTCTGCCTTGCATCATTCAGCACATAGTTCTGTGTGCCTGTACATGCCCAGGAATTACTAAAATACCATTGCCTTTAGGGCGGGGTCTTGCAGATATTTTAAAGGGATGCTGTAAGTCTTCACCACACTAACTCTTGTGGTGGTGAATTTTTTTGTGTGGCGCAGCTGACCATACTGGCATACTTAACTAAATTTATCCCTTGTGCTGGAAGCCCTTTTTTGTCACAACTCCTCTTTGCTTCCTTTTTGCTTGTGCTTTGGGCATGATGTTGGCGTGATGTGAGTAATCTGTCAGTAGCATGGGGAAAGGCAGGTTAGCAGAGCCATGTGAATTGCCACTTATCCACAGGTGAGCAGCTGAGTTAAAAACTTGTCTGTCTACACACCTTTCCCTGCTTCTGGTCTGAGACACATTACTGCCACAGACACAGTTCTGAGGCAGCTGATGGAAGAGGGAAGGGTTCAGGAGCAGGTAGGGGACCAGAATGTGACTATGTGACCACACTTTGGTGTGTATTTGCAGGCTGCAGTACAGCCATGCCAGTGGAAGACAGCTAGAGTGATCCCTCTCCAATTGTGGTTCTTCAAACTAGTGCTTTCCTTCCATGTGTTCCTTAAATGAAAAGGCACAGAGCCGTGTATGAATACTCTGTCCTGCTTCTTCACTGCTGTCATGTATTGAATCCCTCTTTGAATTCCAGTGGCAAGCCTGCTTTCTGCCTAAGTTTACTTGGGAGGTGCGCAAAATCATTATGTGACTCCTTCAAGCAACGTGCTTGAAGCGGATCCTCCCAAGCAGAGTTGCTCCAAGGTTTTAGATTTCATGTCAGCGTGTCAGAAGGACTGCAGTGGCGAAGCTTTCACACATCCCTCCAGTTTGGCGCTTGCCAGATGGTGGGAAAGAGCCGCACTGACTCCTGCAAGTGGCACTGTGCTTTTTTAAAGCCCTCCTGGGATTCTAATCATACCTCAAGATATAGCCACCCTGAGTGTTCTCTCTCAGACTTACCCCTGAGGGGTTTTTGCTGATCCAGTAGAACCTCTTGCCATGCATTCTGAATATGTAGTGCTGCCTTGAACTGCCAGTAGCAGCATGCAGTGACCCTCTTAGGACTTTGGAATGGCTCCCCCTGAGCCAGAAGAAGTAGTACATTTGGTGAAATATAGGCAGCTTTCCCCCACCCCATCCCATCATTTCTGTAACTTGAAAGGAAGAAACTGGTTGCCGTGTAACAGAAACCACTAACACAGCAACTGATACCCAGGGAATGAAGCAGCAATGATGTCCCAAGCGGGTAATGAAAAATTTCCCTTTATAGAGGAACAGAATGAGGAAAGCATCCTCGGACTTTTAGAAGCTGTGCTTGCAGGAAAGAAATGATTTTTAAATAATCAGTCACCCAGTTCAACTTGGACTTATTTTATTCACACACCATGAAAATGAGAAGCTTCCAGGCTCCGCAACAGCTGTGGTTTAAAGCAGTTGTCCTATATCAGTTGTGATGCTGAGGCTTTTCTGATGAGTTCATCAGGCTAAAAATAATGTGAAAGGGTGATCAGAAAATTGGTAAGGCTCATGAAGTAGTTAAAGTTAGTAAGGGCAAATTTGAGTGTCGATCGAGTAGTTCTGGTGTCAGGCTACTCAGAATGTGTGACCATTTAAAAACCTTATTAGTAGATGAATGGTCCCCACCCACTTCCATGTTTTACCAAACTATTTCAGCAAAACGAAGAAACAGAAAAGCAACCAAACCATAATCTGTTGGATAAAAAAGTACATGAGAAGAATAGCTATTTCCTGGGTAAATAAAAACTCACTGATGTAACTGGTTTCATATGCTAAGAGGGTGAGGCAAGTGGCTGCAGGGTTTGTTTGAAAAGTGATGTTCATTCATACAGGCTTTAATATCCAACAGCCCTTGGATGGGGCCAAAAGCACTATCACCTAGAGAAGTACAGCATGGATGTACCAAGGAATGGAGCCTTCTCAGTGGTGGCACCTTGACTTTGGAATGGCTTTCCAAGAAGATAGGATGAGTACTGTGTCGCCCTGCCTATTCAACTTATATGCAGAGCACATCATGAGAAAGGCGGGGCTAGATGAATCTCCAGTTGGAATCAAGATTGCTGGGAGAAATATCAACAACCTCACATATGCAGATGATACCACTCTCATGGCAGAAAGTGAAGAGGAACTAAAGAGCCTCTTGATGCGGGTGAAGGGGGAGAGCGCAAAAGTTGGCCTGAAACTCAACATTAAGAAAACTAAGATCATGGCATCCGGTCCTCTCACTTCCTGGCAAATAGATGGGGAAGAAATGGAGGTAGTGACAGATTTTATTTTCCTGGGCTCCAAGATCACCGCAGACGGGGACTGCAGCCAAGAAATTAAGACGCTTGCTCCTGGGGAGGAAAGCTATGGCAAATCTAGACAGCATACTAAAAAGCAGAGACATCACCGTGCCAACAAAAGTGCGTATAGTCAAGGCTATGGTTTTCCCAGTTGCAATGCATGGCTGTGGAAGCTGGACCATAAGGAAGGCTGAGCGCCAAAGGATTGAGGCCTTTGAGTTGTGGTGCTGGAGGAGACTCCTGTGAGTCCCTTGGACCGCAAGGTGATCAAACCGGTCAGTCCTAGAGGAGATCAACCCTGACTGCTCCTTAGAAGGCCAGATCCTGAAGATGAAGCTCAAATACTTTGGCCACCTAATGAGAAGGAGGGACTCCCTGGAGAAGAGCCTGATGCTGGGAACAACAGATGGCAAAAGAAGAAGGGAAGGCCAGAGGATGAGGTGGCTGGATGGAGTCACTGAAGCAGTTGGTCTGAGCTTGAGTGGACTCCAGGGATGGTGGAGGACAGGAGGGCCTGGAGGAATGTGGTCCATGGGGTCGCAATGGGTCGGACACGACTTTGTGACTAACAACACCACCAACTGTGCCTCAATTATTTTTTGAAATGTTGAAGTGCTCCTGTATGTCCAGGTGTTTTGAGGAGAATTTGAAATGCTGAAATTCTAAATTTAGTATAAATTGATTTTAGATTGAGTTTTGTTGTTTGCACTTTTTAAGGTTTTTATAGGCCTGTCTCATGTTCATTATGTTGTTTCAAAATTTTATGAATGCTGCCTAGGATTGTCTTTGGTGATGGTGTGGAAAACTATATGATGATGATGATGATGATGATGATGATGGCTAAATGCAAGCAAACATTTCTGACACTATGCAAGCAAACAGAATGGGACTTTCTGTTCCTACCTTCCTTCTGTAGCCCCCTGTAAAATCTGTTGTACAGTGGATTTGGGTGGCAGGGAAGGAAGGAAGACATTATTGGGAAAACCCTAAATAAATATGTAGGACCAGGATGTTTAGAATACCCAGCCCTCTCATGTGAGCCTGCCTGCTTACTGAGATCGACTGGAGAGTGTCTCTCCCCATCTCTTGCCCCCACCCGCACACCTCTGGATGTCCCACCATCAAGTCTGTCTGTGACCGTTCACAGGCTTTAGAACAGCTTGCCTGGGGAAGGGCCTCTCTTCCCCTCTCTGATGATTTTCTTCCTTTTCTGTAGGTCTTTGACCTGCAGAACTGCGACTGTAGAACAAGTTACTTAGCTGCTCTGCTCCTGCATTAAAACATTTGATAGGTTTTCTTCTTCTTTTTACTGTTTTTAAAAATAGAAAATGGAACATCAGTGTTTTAAGAAAACAGAATTAATTGTGGCAAAGCCTTAAGACTTCAACCAGTAAACAGTGGGTGTCACTGATGATGCAAAATATAGTTCCTTTTTGAACACTGCAATGCAACTATTTCACTGTGGTTGGACAAGGCATAGTTACTCTGCTGTGGGTCCTGTGACAGTTTTGCCTTGCAAGAAAAGAAAGAAATAGAACTAGGAAGCAACAGCTGCTGCTGTTTGAGCGGAAATTTAAATCTGGATGACAAATTCCTTTCTACACCCTAGCCCAGATCTCCACCCCATGCCATTTATTCTTATGAACAGGTTTCCTGGGGCACTGGCGAGCCAGCCTGCAACAGAACTAGCTTCCAGGAGCTGTTAATGCTTGTCAGCAAGCGGCGTGAAGCAACTGTCATGCTGCTTTCTTGGAGATCAGCTTTGTACCTTGGATCACTTTTTGTCCATCTGTGGATAGCCTTTCCTCATGGATCCATAATCAAATATCATGTGCCTAATCAATATTAATATGTTGAGATACATACACCAGCAGGTGGTGCCGAAGACAAGAAAGTCACTCTTTCTGGAGAAAGCCTGCTTTTAGTATTTCTGTATAGTTGGGGATAAGGGCTGTTTGCTTTTGAAAAAATAGCTTGTGTCTGTGTGAGAATCTCAAGAAAATAGGGGACTTGGGGGGAGAAAATGGATGGAATGTTTGGGCTCCAATCACAAGATACAGGTTCAATTGGACATTCTGCCACGAAGTTCATTGGGTGACTCTACACCAGGCGGGATTTGATTTAAATCGCAGTCTAAATTACTAGTCAGTGAGGCTATATTTAAATCATGGTTTTCTACATAAATGGCATGCATGCTTGCCTTACCCAGAGGTAAAGGAATGTCATTAAAATATTCCCAAATTGGGTCTGTTTTACATCTTGCTGCCATTATAAGTTTTTTCCTCCAGGGAAAGAATAATATGATAAACCTCAGGTTATACGCAAAAAGTTCCAAAGACTCGCGGAGGATTCTGCTCACTTTCGTTTTTCCTGCTTGCCCTCCCTCCTCACACTTCGCTTCTTGCCAGTTCTATTCCACTCCCAACAATCTTCTTGTGCTCATTTAATTTTTTCAAACTTAGCACTTAAGTGAAATGTTGTTTCTGTGTGCATAGATTTGCAAAGGAACAATGGGATTAAGATCTTTTTTTCAACTCTGTTTATTTTATAATATTTTTGTCATGAAGAAGAAGCATGTGATCTCTGTAGACATAAATTCAAAGTTTTCAGAGCTGTAAAACTAAGCGTCTGTGATATTATCTTCTAGACAAAGAAATTGCCCAAGCATGATATTGTGAATGGACTAATGGGATTCATTTGCCCAAAAAATTAAACATTGTATGAATATACAGCCCCATGCTACATCATTAAAAACTAATCCTTATTTCATGATGAATAAATTGTGTCAGAGTGAGACAACCCTCAGATAACCCTAAAACAAGCACTCACTTCTTCGATTGCCAGCCATCTCCTGCTACCCGGGTTCACATGCTATGGCGAGGTGGGTGCTCATAGGCACCGTGAACAATCGTGTCCCAATGTAAGATGACAGCCCTCATGGGCAAGCTAAGCCATGGTGGGTTTTCGTCTTGGGCAAAGCAGGTCAGTGTCTTGCAATAAATGTTTTAGAAAGTTTTAGAAACTGTACACAATATAAAGGCTATCTAAATTTGAAAATACAGTCACTCACCTTACATACATGTAGTTTTAAGGAAATGAGTTTGATTTCAAATTAAGGTGCATGGTACTGAACCAGAGACTCTTTTATCCATTAATACATGTGAAACCCCCTTTGTCTTTGTGTCAGGACCTTTGCAATCCATCCATATCCATTTCGTGGCCTTTGATCATTAGCCATGGGAAGCATTTGTGACATCTAAATTTAGGCATGTTGCATTCTGTAGTGGGTAGGGTAATTTTGTGCAGCTTGTTTCATTAGCTGTATAGATTTCACAAGTGTGAGAAGGCAGCAGATACAAGTAAGTGCTTGTGTGTTCCAATAGAATACTTCCTTTGTGTACTGTGAACTTGTGTGTATATTTACTCCTGTTTGCTTGTTTAATTACGGTTAACATTTATTTGCTCAGTATCTCAGTAGAGATGTCTTTTTTAGGTACCTGGATGAAGGAGATGAACTAAGAAACTAATAACTGTTAGGACCTGGTTGGTGAATAGAAAGTCATCTTTATTGTGACGAAATGTGTTAAGTAGATACTGTGCTGTCGTCATAGGTTTGTAAGTTTAACTTTTGCTTGGGGACTGCAGGATTCCAGCCTTCTCAGCGGTCGCTGCTCTGTAGCCATCATTTTGAAGACACCAGCTTGTTAATCTTGGCAGGGTGGCCGGAAGAGCCCGGCTGCACACATTTTATTAAGTCAGTGAGACAGTTGGGGGATACATTTCTTTCTCCGCTCACCAGTTAAAAGCTGTTGTGGAAGCAGTAATGCTGAATGCAGGGTAAAAAAGTCCTGATAAATCAATATATAAAGTTGAATGCGGTAAAGGAAGTAAGCTACCAAGCTAGCTGGTAGGTTAATTATTTAACGCTTTAAAAATTCAAACAGATTCGAACAATGACACCCACATATAAATCAATTTAATCTGTTATTTAAACAATTTGTTTTTCTTAACTCAAAGCAGCATACCAAAATCATAATACAATTTTAACATCAAGGTCATTTAAAATCTCACTACCACAAAGCAACAATTGGGAGAATGCCAAGGAGGATTCACAGTAGTTATGTTAACGTTCAGAATTAATCAGTTTGGTGTGATTTTTTTATTTTTATTTTTAAGAGGAGTTGACTTGTTGGTGTATTGCAGCAGAAACAACCCCAAAATCTTGCCACCCTGAAATACTCATCTCTGTTATGGTATAAGCTTTCATGGATTAGGGTCAACTTTATTCAATGATGCTTGAAGTGTCATCCCAAGTTGGCAGGGGTTGGACCGGGGGGGGGGGGCGGAGGGGGGGATTGTAAGCAGTGAGATGAGAGCAAAACAAACTGAAGGCCAGAACATTTAAGTTTTAAATTTCTTCAGCCATTTGCTCACTGCGGAGGTTTCACAAATCATCATTCTTCCTTTCCCTATTAGCAGTGGGAATAATATTACTTGTATACAATGAGACTAGATTAGGAAAAAGCAGTTTATAAATATATAAATACTCCGTTTTGATCCCACTTTTCCTCCAAGAAGCTCATGGTGGTATATCTTTCTTTTTTCTTTTTTCCTCCCATCCCACCCTATTTTATCCTCACAACAGCCCTGGAATGTAGGCTAGGCTCAGAAACAGTGATTAGCTCAGTATCATCCACTAGGCTACATGGCTGAATGGGATTTGAGCTTGGGTTCCCATCAGCACAATCCAAGTTTAAATAAAAGTTTGTTTTAAATTACTTGTATGCATCAATAGTGAAAGTTCCAGGCAACTTGGAATTTCACTCAGGAATTCAGGAGCACACTTGTCCCATTCCCATATACAGCTTTGGGCAGGGATGGAAGAGATCGCCCAACATTTAACATAGTCTCCCAAGCACTGCTGCTACAAGATCCTGGTCCATTCGTAAGGATCACTTTGATTTGTCTTCTTGTTGTTATTGTTTGTTTATGGTTTAATTCTCTTTTACTATAACTTTTCTTGTAAATATTATTTTAATTTTTTTAAATACCCCAGTTGTGGAACATGCTCCCCAGAGAGGTGCCGATGCTTTTTTTGTTCTGGTTCCTAGCCAAAACCTTTTTACTTTCCCAGTTTTTAAATTGTTGATAGTATTTTAAACTATTTTATCCTTTATCAAGTACTGGCATTTTGGAGTTTTAATTCTTGTAACAGTTCTCTTGTTTTAATTTTGTAAACTGTCATGAGAATCCTGGATAAAAAGATAGCATAGAAAAATTTAAGATAAACAAACAAATTGTACACTGCACAGAATATAGAATGGTCTATGAGGTGGTATAAAAATGTAATAATAAATTCGAAAAATCTGGTCAGCCTATTAATAATTTTATTTAAATTTATTTATTTATTTTATTTAAATATTTATATGCCGCCCCTTGCAGCAGCCTCAATTCCATAATCTGAAATGGAATTTCTTTGGCAGCTGTGCTTGATGGATTGTGTCCATTTCAAAAAACCCCTTTTTCATATAGAAAGAGCGTAATTGTCTGTCTGTCTTTATTTAGCAGCCGTTCAGTAGAAGATGGCCTCGTGTCTATACGAATGCCTCTGTGAGGCAGAACTCGAGAAATACTATCCCCATTTCATTGCCCTTGGCTTTGAGAGGATTGATGAACTTGCCAAAGTCTCCATGAAAGATTACGCTAAACTGGGAGTGCATAACATGAAGGACCGTAAGCGTCTCTTCCAGCTGGTTCGAATAATCAAAATGTTGCAGGCAGAAGAGGAAGCAGTGGGCAAAAGTCAGCCATATTTGCAGGCAGGTGCTGTTTACCTTCAGCCTCCATTGACTAGATCTGGCCCTCGGAGACAACTCCACTTTGATTCCCCCTCAGAGGAAAGGGATGGAGGAAGAGAACATGAATCCGGATCATGTACATTATCAAGCTGTTCAGTGAATGAAGATAAAGATGATTTAGCTGCAGTGTTAAGCCATGACTCCGAGTACAAAATCCTGAGGAAAGACTCTCCGAACGCCCCTGCGACATGGGCAGAATACAAACTGGGCGATGCCGCTATCAGTTCATCCAATGATATCGGCCCTCTCCTAGGGGACACGGAAGCCCCCATTGTGCAGAGAATAGCTCATGTTTCAGGTTACAACTATGGAGTGCCCCATTCTTGTATCAGGTAATAACCTCGCCTTTCTACCCCTTGATATACAAAGTAAGTTAGTTGTGGAATTTTCTCTTCCATGGAAGATGCAGGAAAGGGCCAAGTTTACCAAACAAAGACAACATTCTGCAACCAGCGATCTCAAGTATTGTTTTAGCATTACACTCTGCATATGCTGGCCCATTTTAAGTAAAGGGTGGGCAGAAAGTTGAAGTTCAGATGTCTTGGATTTCAACTTCTAGAAGCTCCTTCCTGCACAGCCAACATTCAGGAATGCTGTGATCTGAAGTCCAAAACATCTGGAGATCTCCTTTCTGTCCACCCCTGCTTTAATTTGTGTGATGTGCATTGACTTTGTAACCATATGCCAACCATCCTGTGTTTTGTAGACCGGCTGATTCTGAAAAAGAGATGCCATGGACGGAGACAGACAGGATCTGTGTATGTGTTCGAAAACGCCCCCTGGGCTTGAGAGAGGAGCGTCGTGGAGAAGTGAATATCCTCACGGTGGAAGGCAAAGAAACGCTCCTCCTCCACGAGAAGAAGGAGGCAGTTGACCTCACCCAGTATATTTTGCAGGTTACAACGCCTTTTTGCTGCGCTGTTTGAACTTTCGGCATCGCCTGGGATGTATTAAACTGAAAATATTAAGTCAATCCATTTTCAGTTATACAGATTTTAAAATTCCACTATAGAAATGAGATTTCATTGCCTAACTATATGTACCTAGCATTTAGAAGTTAAACAGTTCCTTGAAAATGAGCCCTTGCACTGACTTTTGAGGCAGCAGCTTAGGGCTGCCGATTTCAGGGTGTCGCTCCATCCAGTGAGCGAGTGCAGTTTTGTGCTTTGCCAGGATTTGCAGAAGTAGCAGGTGGGTCCGATGTTCTGATGCCAGTAAGCCATTCTGGAAAAGGTAGTCCCCTCCCCCTGCAACTCTCTCTCTCTCTGAGGGCTGCAACTCCGAAGGCCCCTTTAGAAGGTAGGGTGACTTGAGGAAGGTGATTATAGGGTTTGCGAATGTTCCAAGCTATTTAGGACTTAACTACTTTGCTTGGAAGGAGCAGTTCTAGCGGTGTTGATAAATGTTCTTTCTAGCTGCTCCCAGATAATAAGCATGTGTCTGTCTTTTGTGTTATGTGGAGTGTCCAAATGCAACCGTGTCTCAGTACAATACACTGCAATAGCCAAGCACAGATTGCAGTTGCCATGAAGGGGCACGGCTGGTGGAAAGTGCTGAAAGCCATTTAAACTACCAGTGAAACGCTTGACCCTCTGGCAGCCCTCAGACTACAGACCGGTTCTTCTAAGGGTGTGGGACCCCATCCTGAATGCAGTGAATGCTGGTTTCTTGGTCAACACACATTCATCAGGAAGTCCATCTGTCTCGAGCATGGTTTGGTATAGGGCCATTTGATGTTCCAGAGAGGTGCCTCTGAGCATATTCAGAGTGCCATGTCCTCAGTACTGGGTAACGGGAAGAGAGAGCCCAAATGGTGTAGTGGTTAAGAGCACATGACTGGGACTCAGGAGATCTGGATTCTAGTCCCTGCTCGGCCATGGAGCCAACTGGGAGACTTTGGGCCAGTCACAGACTCAGCCCAGCCTAACTCACACGGTTGCTGTTGTGGGGCTGAGATCAAGAGCAGGAGGAGAAGAATGATGTAAGCTGCCTTTGAGTCCTTGTAAGGCAAAAAGGTGGGATATACCTCTAATAAATAAAATAATAAATAATATATCCTTCCCAGGCACTTTAGATTAAGGGATGGCATGGCTGGCCTGGGCAAGGTTAGCATGTTTGGTTTCCAAGCTGGTGTGAATGCCAGTGACCCCTTGGGGCAGCTGTCATGTCCTTGGACTTGGACTTTTGTGACCTGCTGACTGGGAGCTTTGCAAGGAATTTCACATCCTGAGATGTGCAGGGCTGCGGGGCTCCCAGAGGCTCCTTGTCAAAGCCACATACAAGCTGAAGAGAACTTGCTTCATTAGGAACAATGAAACCTTCTCTCAAACCTTATTGAACTGAAGGGGAGCCAGACCAGTGCGGAGGCCCTAAGCATTGATTTTACTCCTGAATTTGTTAAATGAGGATTGCATTGAAATGCGTATGAATACATTTTAATCCCAGTTATATAAATCTTTTGCCTAGACATGTGTTTGAGTTTGCTTAACTTCAAAGAAAGAGAGTTGTGTGGAGTCACAGGGAGCCAGCACTAGGAGTCCATAGCCTGATTCTGGGTTGTGACTTTCATGCTGCAGGCATCACATTATCACTGTGCAGTGAGAGAGACAGCGCCTTCGTTTTCTGTTTGCGGAGTCTGTTGGCCTGTGGCCTCTGGTGACCAGTGCATGGTGCTGCCCTGTGGCTTGAGCTTGGCTACGAACCCGGATTCCTCTCCGCTTTCAGTGGGGCCACATGCATGGCGTGCGTTTTGTCCTCATGGGCAGAAGGAAGCATTGCTTTTCTCTTCAACGCTTAAATGTCCCCTTTCCTGTTTCAGCATGTGTTTTATTTTGATGAAGTCTTTGGGGAGACTTGCTCCAATCAGGATGTGTACATGAAGACTGCTCACCCCCTCATCCAGCACATTTTCAACGGGTAGGGTGCCATCGCTTTTGTTAACTGTGTGCCTTTTAACTTTTCCCTTGTCCGTGTGGGTCTTCCCTGCATCCTTCTTTAATCCATCGCCTTTCCCATGCTGTCCTATATCTTACTATAACATCAGCCCAACAGGCGGCAGCTGAGAAAAAAGGGAATTCTGTGTTTGGGAAATTAGGAATCTAAAGTAAAACTGTTCCATTTCATTATGCCATTGTACAAATCGACAGCGCAGCCACACTTGTAATAATGTGCACAGTTCATGTCACCTCAATTCAAGAAGGATATGAAAAGGGCACCCAAAAGTTCAAGCGGCTGGAATAACTCTTCTTCGAAGAAACGCTGCCATGCTTGGCACCATTTTGCCTAGAAAATTGGTGAGTAAAGGAAGTAAATGGCACGGAGCAAGTGGATGGGGAGAAGGTTGTTCCTCTTTCGAAGTACGAGCGCCTGGAGTCCTGGTCACTTCTATTTATGTCCCTAACGGTCTGAGATCAGCAAAAGCGAAGGCCGGCTCTCCAAACACTGGCACATGCGTCGTGGCATGACTCTTCTGGGGCAAAGGCACCCTCCTGTTTTCGCTGGAGGGCGCGGCTCTGTTTACTGTGAATGTGAGATTCAGAGGCATTCTGGGGCTGCCGCTTGATGGGCCACTTGGCTCGCCCGGGGCTGAATCACGCTTTCCGTGACTTTTCACCCTCGGCGAGAAGACGAGTGGCCTCTGGTGGCCACCCAGGAGTACAGATGCTGGGTTGAAGTAAAGGCTCGACTTTCTCCAGCTGACGCTGCTGGCCTTGAGTTGCTGCTCCAGGAAAGTCCTGCCAAATTCAGTGGGCTTCACTCTGCTGACACAAGAAGCTTGCAGATTTCAACTCTGGATGTACCTGGGTGTCTTTCCTTCCATCCCAGGAGTTCAGGGTGCCCACCCTTCTCCAAACTGGTGTCCTGCATGTAGGCTGGGAATAATGGGAATTGCAGACCAACACACCTGGAAGGCACCAGACTGCGCTAGGGTGACGGTGTCTTGCGCTGAGATTCTCCTGTGCATTTTTTTCAGTGGAACAGAATTGCCACGCTTTCAAATCCGAACAGTCTCTTCCACTCCGTACTCTGTGGAACGAATGCCTTCACCCCTGTAGGCCCATCTCTTCTGGTAGTGTGAGCGGGGCAGCGTCTCTCTTTAGCACAGTTCCCACTCTCCTTTGGCTTTAGCATTTCTTTAAAGAAATAGGCAATTGTCCACCGGCATAATATCAATCTCATAAATAATAGCTGTGGCTTAATGAGAAATGCGCCCCTCCCCTGTTGTGCCCTCAAATGATCCCCCCGGATCCTGCGGCAGTTCTGTCTGAGAAGACAAAGAGCAGCAGCCTGGCGAGGGGAGAGGCTCGCGAAGCAGCTGAGCAGTGTTTTGACAAGGATGCTCTCCATACCCGGAATAGCTAACCGGGTGAACATCTGTGGCAGCAACTACAACAAAAATTAGCACATCACAGCTGTCCTGTACCATCACTGAATTTTAGTGTGCTTGAGTGCGCGCGCACACATGCACAGGCATGTGCACTAAAGTTTACCTAGGTCCCCTTTGCCTGATGATCCCTGCATGCTCTCCCCACTGATCTCCTCTAAGCTCTGTGACAGTCTCCACAGCCGGGCCTGATTAGGGTGTTCTTTTTACAGCAAATAAAGGGCGTGTGAGGGCGCAGGAAGCTTCTTGGTGGATATTCCCTGGCTTCTGCTGTTGGCTATGATCATGAAGTTGGAGCACCCAGTGTCTGTGTCTTAATCTTTCGTATTCTCCTGAAGAAAATGCCCCCTTTTCAAGGCGCTTCTCTTTCTTGTCTTACAGGGGCAATGCCACTTGCTTTGCATATGGGCAGACCGGTGCTGGTAAGACCTACACCATGATTGGCACGCACCAGAACCCTGGACTGTACGCCCTGGCTGCTAAGGATATCTTCAGGCAATTGGAAGCTTCCCAGAGCAGGCAGGACCTTCACGTCTGGATCAGCTTTTACGAGATCTACTGTGGGCAGCTTTACGACCTGCTGAATGGAAGGAAGAGGTACTTAAATCTGAGAGCTGAGCTTTTAAGACAAGGGCCATAAATCAGGTGGAGCCAAATGCCGCGTCTAGGGAGGATAAGCTGTCTTGCCTGATGCCTCGTGAAAAGCTGCCCAAGGAACTGTGCGCCTTGCTCAGGGTGCCTTCGGGGGCTTTCAAACTGCGTTTACTTTGGGGAACAACAGCCCGAGACCCAGAGCCATATTTGGGAACATCCCCGAGAACCACCTGCTGGTCCTTCTCTTGCCACCGCCAAGGCAACAGGGTGCATGTGAGGGCAAGCAGTGGCTGGCTCAGCTGTTGTTCCAGGTGGGGGGAGCCTGCCCACCTCCCTTCCCATTACGTGCATAGCCAGTACAGGTGGCTCGGTGGACGTCTAACACCCTTTCCCTTTCCATCATTTCTGGCAATTCTAGCAACCACACAAGCTTTTAAAAGTGCTTCATTTCAGACATAATTGCTTCTCTTCTGGAAGAGCTCCAGTTTGTGCATGACCCAGCCGCATTAGCTTGCTTCCCTTTCTTTAGCAAGGTGACCCGAGAAATGTGCCACTGTTTGTGTGCTTAAAGGATCTGCTATTTTGCACAAAGTGGGACGGGTTAGTTGAGACGAGCCCCTGCAGAGACAGAAAGTGCCAGCATTCCATCATCTCTGCAGGTTATTAACTCAGTGCTCGATAAGCGACAATTTAAATATCAACATAATTAATTTCCCTCACGACCGATTGTCCTGGCTGATACACTCAGCAGTGTTTGCTGCCCCTGCATTTTCAAGCGTGAAATAGAGAGATGGAAAGTGTTGTGCTCTGTATTCTGTTTCCGAACAGAATGGACTGTACTGTGAAATCAAACGGCAACCACTATTCCCACCAGTGGCCCCCCATCTGCCTCATGTACAGCCAGGATTCTGCCTGTGTTTGCAGCTGCAGATCGTGACCTTTCACTGTCTGCTTGCAGTCACTGTGGGAGGCGGGACGTCGTACTGGGGAGCCTCTGGTCCAATCAAACAGGCTGGCCTTGCACTTGCCATTAGCCTGCTGGTGCCACCCAGTCACTCAGCTGCTTCTCATCTGATCAGGGGCAGCAGTGGATGTGGGGAAGAGCCGTTTGGAATCTCTCACAGGCTTGGAGAGGGCAAATGTGCCCCACCCAATGAGTGGGGGGCGTTGCTGGTGGGGGCTTCAGTCCACCAGGGAGGAGGCTTTTGGCCTGCCCTTGATGGCATTGTGCTGAAGCAGCAGCTGCACGGCTTGGAGGGCGCTCGTAAATCCAGCCTTGATGAGCTTGCCGAAGCGATACCCGTGGAAGGAAGCGCCTCCAGGCAGCTTCTTTGGTGCCCCGCGTTGCCTTGCTGTCTTCACCTCAGCGATGCCCTCCAGATGTGTGGAGAGTTGTAGCCTAACGCGTCTGGAGGATCCCAAGTTGGGGAAGGCCACGGACGGCTTGCCGAAACATGCTCTGTGTGCTGGAAGATAATTCAGAAGTGAGCTTGTTCAGAACATGGCAGCCCAAGTCACTGAAAGGAGCAGTACTTCCACTTAGTTTCATGGCCTAAGTAAAAGCACCTTGTTTGACTCTCAGCAGCCTCCACCTCAGGTATCAAAAAGGCCGCTGCCAGTTGCGTGAACCTGTCTGTCCCCTGAGATCATCAGCTTCCAGGGATTAGCCAGGTCAAGGGACAGCCTTTTTTGGGGCCGGGGGACTTGCTTGGCACCCACCTGGTGGCCGCCTGGGGGTCAGCTGAAGATTATTCTGTTCCCCCGGCTTGTGGCCTGTGGCTTCCTGAGCCGGCGTTTGCTGCTCCTGCCCTGTATTGCTGTTTGTCTCAGTGGCCCAGTCATACGAAGTTATTTCGGTTACCGCATGCCAGCTGCAGTCTCTCCAGAGGGCATTTTGTGCAAGCATCCTTTTTGCTGTGCTGCAAATATATAGATTCCGATATTTCTAAGAAGCAAACTTTAGGAAGCGCATGCGGACTGGCAATTTGCGTGGTGCTCTTTCCAAAAGGAAATGATCCATGTGGCTTCTCCGGCAGGCTTTTTGCGAGGGAAGACAGCAAACACGTTGTGCAGATCGTCGGGCTGCGGGAGGTCCAGGTGAACACCGTCAGCCTGCTCCTGGAGGTAACCTTGGTCAGCAGCATGCGCCTCGTTATCTTCCGTGGCCTGTGGTGCACGCAGACGTGATCTGCCGCCCCCTTAATTCTCCGCTCTTGCAGCTTCCCCACGCGGCAAGAAACGGCTGGACTGGGGGAGAGGGTGGGGCTGCAGGGTCAGGCCTGCTCTTCCGGCCATGGGACAACTGGCCCATAAAACCGCTCGGATGGCTCTCCAGGGGTCCCCATCGTGCTTCGGGTCGCAACTGGGATGGGTAATATGGTCGGTGAAGGCAAGTGACTGAGCCCACACTAACCTAGAGGCAGCTCCTGTTGGTGCAAAGAAACTGCATCTGCCTGAGTCAACTGTGGAGTAAGTTGCTTTGAAATCTTGCCCCCCCCCCCCACATGTGGAACACTCTGTTTTGCAGGGGTAGCCCTTTGCCTGAGAAGCCGTGTCTTCGGAGCAGCTTAAAACTTGAAAGGGAACGTGGGACACATGATATCCAGGGGTTGCAACTGGATGGCAAAGAGCTCCCTTTCTCTAGCAAAACTGCATGGAGGTCTCAGACCATTCGCCTTTAAAGCGACAAAATGGGTCCCGTGACGTGACCAGAAATGTTAACAAATAAATCATGGACAAGTGATGCAAGCAGAGAGAGGAAGGAATCCCAAAGCAGTAACAGCAGGTCGCCCTGTCCCTAAGAGGACGAGCCATTTGCTCATTCCCTTTGCATCCAGGGGATGTTCTTCGCTTTTCCCGTAAGGAGCTTTCACCCCTCCTTTCTGTGCTCTGAGCCTAGAAGCAGATCTAAGGCACCGGCGGCAGGCCACAGACTCTGTGCCCCCGTGTGGACAGAAGCACTGCAGGCGACCACAGCCTGTTGCAAGGTCCCAGAGAAAGCCTTGTTGGCCTCAGCGTGGCACTTACTGCTGTGAAGACAAGTGCAGCATTTGGCTGAACTTTTCTATTGCTGCCACTCCAGAGGCGAACTAGTGGACGCAGCGTCCTTCTTTGCCAGTGAGACCCAAAGATGCGATTCTCGCCAGCAAGTGCCGAGCCACTCTGTGCCGCGGCGTTCGCTTGGAGCGCTGTCCTCGGCAGTTAGTGCCTTTTAAACTCCCCGGAGCGCCACTGAATGTGCATCGTGGCAGTGCCTTAGCCGTCGCATTTCCAAGCGTGGCCTTTTATTCTCTTTTCTGCCAAATGGAGCTGTGGGGAGCAGCATCGGAAATCGTCTCCGCCCCCTACAAAGGCAGGTTCCATTGAGCCGTGTCAGAACGCCCTGGCATGCCGCTGCCCCCACTTCCAAGCATAAGCACAAGCACCTTCTCGACCTTTTCCAGCTTTAATGCTCTTGCTTTTGGAATTCACTATTCCTGGGTGGTGTGTCTGAGATCACAGCTGCTTTAGGACAAGGGCAGTATGTTTCCTTCTGTTATCACATCCTACAAGTAAAAGATTAATTTCCTTTGTATTTTCATAATAATGCCTATTATCATTGGCAGAGAGCCAGTGTGGCGTAGTGGTGAAGAGCGCGGAACTGGGACTCAGACGACCTGGGTTCAAGTCCCCGCTCAGCCATGGAGCCAACTGGGAGACTCTGGGCCAGGCACAGGCTCTCAGCCCAACCTGCCTCACAGGGTTGTTGTGTGGGGATAAGACGGAGGAGGAGAAGGATGCAAGCCGCCTTGAGCCCTTTGAGGAAGAAGGCAGGATATGAATCGAAAAATAAATAAATCAAAAAATATTATGCCAATACCTAAAACTAATAGTAGCAATAATAGGGTATCTTTATATCACCAGCTATATTCTCAGGGCAGTTTGCAATATAGAAAGTACACCCCCCCCCAACAAACAGCTTCCACAAGATCACAAAAGCAGCATGAAACACTCAGCAAGATTTAAAACGATATCCACAAAGCATGAAAAACAGTATTTTTGACTGGTGCCAAAAAGACAATAAGGGCGCAACCCAGTTGAGACGGCCATCTGCCCACAGGCCTGAAGGCTTGACAATCATCTGGCGCAGAGCAAGAGAAGTGAAGGAGTCGACCGTCACTTCCCTGCTCCTCCTGCCTTACGTTTTCACTGTGTCCAGCTGGGACTCCTCAGAGTGCTGGGGAGGCCACAGGATATCCCATAGTCTGGCCTCTGTGGTGTTCTCTCATTGCTCCCCCCGCCCCCCTGGGAATACGCCCTTTATCCCCTCCTGGCAGTTGAGCTCCTGACCTCTGAGGGATAGCTGACACTGGTTTTTTCCATGCCAGCAGGCAGAGCATGGGCTCCCAGCCACACAGCCAGAGCTCTGCCTCACTGCCAGAGATCTGAAATAACCTGTGGCCCTCCAGGTGAGGTTTAGGGGCCACAGGATCAGTCACTCCTAGAAGCACATGGCGATTCTCTCAGGAAAGTGTGTTCCACAACAGGAGTGATAAGCTGAGAAGCCCCCTGCTGACTTTGTCTTCCCTGCCTCATCTTAAATACACTAAGCATGTTAAATAAATTGGCATGTATAAGACTTGTGTATATAACCCAAAATGACTGCAAGGAATTCCACCCAAAGGTCTGTTAAACCCAAAGGACTGTCTGAAATGTGATGTGCCACATGTTCGGCTCCATCACTGTATATGAAAGGGCCTCCTTTGTTCGAGAGACTGTGCCAACATTTAGAGGCCCATTCCCATGGAAATAAATCCCATTGGAGTCATCGGGACCTATTTCTGAGTAGACTTGCATAGGGCTGCATGCTTAGCCTTCCCCAGATTTGTAACAGCTGATAATAGTCAACTTCAAGGAAGTGGCGGCTTTAACATAATTGCGTTTTAGGGCTCGAAGTTTTATTACGACAAAAACCTGGAAACGTGAGAGGCCTTGGACTCTCAGACTTAAAAACAGCATGGTTCCCATTTTTTTGTCATCCTCCTCCACATATGTCAGGAAGCTCGGTGCCCAATACTGGATGCAGTAATACTGAGAAATACTGAGCAATAATAATCCACTGTTTCAGTTGTCCTTCTGTATCTCACGGGCTTTGGACCCATTTGGTGACATGTTAAGAATTTTAATCGAAGTTTTCTAGATTTGGGGTCAACGTTTTCAGGGCTTGTTTCTCTAGAGCCACTTGGGCTGTTACGCTCTGCCTTCCCCCGCATGACCCACACTCAGAATAAGCAGCGACCAGCACAATTCTCTTGCCTTTGTTCTTGCTGCTTTCAGAATCGTGCGACCGCTTCTCTTCCCTCCCTCCGCTCACTTGCCTCAGCCCACTTGGAAGGTGCTGTTCCCCAGCTGTGCAGGGCTCTGTCTACCCTTAACCACCTGAGCAGAAGAGCACCCTTGCCAGAGTGGAGTTCAGCCACGCTGGACAGAAAAATGGCCCTAGACCCAAGAGATTGGTGTTCAAATGTTGCTCAGTTGCGGAATTGCACGACTTCAGTTCTCAGTGTGTGATACTTGGATGGAAGTCCAGCTGTGAGAATCTCTCCGATTCCTTGGTCTGCTGCATTGGCCAGAATTCTAATTGCAGTGGGTTATTTCAGCCTGGCTGCTTACTTTGGCAGTGCCTCCGCACCGAGACCGATGAGCAAACTGGCCTTAGGCCGGGCTGCTGGCATGGCTCTTTGCTTTCTGGCTCGCCCAGCACTCCAGTGTCGTTAAAATAGGAAGTAGAGAAGGTTTAAGAGAAGAAACAGTTCAGCTCACCTGTAGCCTCAGCAACAGATACTCTGCTCTGTGCTTTTCCGCCGTGCGTTTCTTCTGCATGGACGGGTTCTGAAGGTGTTTTTCGGGTAGTCTTAAGTGATAAATGGTCTGTATGAAAGGCCTCGCCGTGGTGATGAGGACGCAGCAAATTATTCCCTTTACAAATCCGCCTCTTGGTTTTGTGACAGTGTGTGTTGACTGTTGGCGATAATTATAGGACAACTGACAAATAAAAGCCTTTCACTCAGCTGTTACTTCCCCACTGCCTAATACTTCTGCCAAATGACAGGCATTTAAATTTTGAAAAGACATTGGCTGGAGAATGAGTTCATAACCAGAAAAATGTGGATGGAAGGAGCAAAACGATTTCAAAACCGTTGTTGCATTCTTTATATAAATTCATAGAAACATAAAACAGCAGAGTTGGGAGGGGACAGAAGGCCATCGGGCCCAAGCCCTGCTCCGTGCAGGATGCTGAGTTAAACCATCCCTCTCAGATGGCTGTCCAGTTGCATCTTGAATGCCTCCAGTGTGGGAGAGCCCGCCACCTCCCTAGGCCATTGGTTCCACTCTTGTACTGCTGTACCAGTCTGGAAATTTTTCCCGATAGCTGGCCGGAATCTGGCTTGGTTTAACTTGAGCCAGTTACTCTGTGTCCTGCACTCTGGGGTGATTAAGAGGAGATCCTGTCCTTCCTCTTTGTGACACCCTTTCAAGTACTTGCGGAGTGCCGACATTGGAACGGCACACAGTTCTTTCAAGGCAGCAGCAGCATCCGCAGCACTGACAAGATTAAGTGCTGTGGGGAGGGGGGAACCCAGGCCCTGCCCCTGGACTTTAAGAAAGGTCACACACGGAAGGGGGAGTTCAGTGAAAAGGCAGGTGCTCAGGATCAGTTAGGAAGCACCTGAGCGATAAGGGAATTTTTTTATCAGGCTTTCACACACTGCAGTAGAAGGAGCAAGATGCGCGGACTGAGTCGAAGAGGGGATGAGGCGGCCTTTCTCCATGAACAGGCGTCAGCTTGCCTATTTGCATCTCCTGGAACTTGTAGAGCTGCCACAGCCAAGGCCCGGGCTGCGGGGCGCTCTGCCCTCGCTCCGGCTCCGGCTGATTTCTCCCTGGGCTTCAGGAGCGGTGCAGCAGAGCGACTTCTGGCTGGGGCAGGGATTTTCACGGAAACAGAACGAGTCAGGAGGGGCCTCCCGGGCCATCTAGTCTGACCCCGGCTCTGCTCGTGACATGCCCGCCATTTCCCCCCTTGCCTCCACCCGCACTGGCCGTGGTTGCATGAATCTGCGCTTGCTGACCGCTCTGCTAAGCGCCTCCCGGCACCCGCTCTTTCCTCTGCAGTCTGCTCTGTGCAGGGCGTGTGAGGGGAGGGGTAGCCTGGCTTTGGCACAGGAGCGGGACAAGACGGTCCTTTTGGCGCCTTCCATTTTGGAGACTCGGAATGAAAATAGGCATGGGTGGAAATGCATGGAATGTGCTCCTCTGGCTTCCCCCCAGGTGATTCTGAAAGGAGGAAAGGAGCGCAGTACGGGGGCGACCGGAGTCAACTCGGATTCCTCTCGTTCCCATGCCGTTATCCAGATTCAGATTAAAGACGCGGCAAACAGAGTGTTTGGAAGGTGAGCGATCAAGAGTTGGGAGCTTGTTCCGATGTGGCTGGGCCTTGAACTGCAGAAACCGAGTAAACAAAATCTACCCCACAAAACTTCTCAGGCTTTTACCTTCTCGTGTGATTTAATTCCTGTGGAGTGATGGTTTGTATTGTGTTGTGAACCACCCTGGAAGTCTTGAAGACTTGCTGTGAGGCTGGCTTAATTGGGCTTGAGCAAGTCACCAGGCTTAGAGAGCCCGCCCCACAGGGCTGCTGGGGCCAGACCCTCACTCGGGATCCATTGGCAGGAGGATAGGATGCACTCGATGTAACTCATTTTGTTTTCCCAGGATCTCCTTTATTGATCTGGCTGGCAGCGAGCGAGCAGCTGATGCCAGGGACTCTGACAGACAGACAAAAATGGAGGGGGCAGAAATAAATCAAAGTCTGCTAGCTGTAAGTTGGTGCAAAATGCATGATGTGGAGACTGTTTCAAGGGATGTAGCTCAGTGCTGGAGCAGGCCGGGGTCTGCCCTCAGCATCTCTACGAAAGGCTCGGGAGGCCTGCGTCCAGAATCATGGAGAACTCTGGTCATCCCGTGAAGACAGGACTGAGGCAGGTGGACCAGTGGCTTTACCTGTTGCAAGGCAAAATTACTTTTCAGGATGTGGACATGTTTGTTGGCTGGGGACGCTGCATGGAGTAGCTAGTATTTAGTGTCAAGCGCCGGATGCTGTTGCATGAGCCTGAGGCTCAGAGACCAAGGGCGGACCAGCGTCTCCCTCACATGTCATGGCGCATTTGCAGGCTGCGGGCCGCCCTGCTCCTTGGGCAGTTTTTCAGGGGCTTCTGCAACTGGGCAAAGCGCCCATCGTGCAGGCAGTGAGAAAGCTGTGCGTTCTGCTTCTCCTGGGTGCCACCCCCTCAACCCAGAGGATGCCAGAAATGAGAGCAGGAAGCATTGCCCTCATTCCAGTTTGATTTCAAGAGTGGCACCATGCAGCCAAGCCTCGTTGGGTCTGTTGCATGTCAGGAAGATAGTCCAGGAGGCTGCGTAAGAGCAGCTAGAAGTCGGCTATTAAAGAGGCCACTGAAGCGCACCAGACAGGCTCCCCCAGTGCTGCATCCTGCCCCCGGGGCAACCAGATGCCTGTGAGGCTGCCCAGAGGCTGCGTGTGCCCAGCACCCTCCCGCGTAACGCCCCCAGAGACGGCTCTGTGGGGGTCTCCTGCCCCTGGTACCAGAGGATGTGTGGTTGCCTGCCTGGTAGCCACTGTTGGCCCTGGGAAGGGGACAGGGAGTGGGAGTGGCAGGGGGTGAGGTGAACTCTGGCTGAGCCCTTGAAGAGCCTCTGGCAGCCAGATGAGACAGGCAGACCGGGTGCCTGAGCAAACAGAAGGAAGCCGTGAACGGGTGGGCAACGGGGTGCCCTCCAGATGCTTCCCACTGCAGGCCGCCTGTTTCAGCTAGCTCAGCCAGTGGTCCAGGTTATGGGAGCTATAGCTGCTCGCGCAGTCCAGAGAAAGCAGGGATTCTCACACTTCCCTGAAAGGGGCTTTCTTGGGGGAGGGAGGAAGAAACCCTTCCCAGGGATAACTGGAGAAAGGCGAGTTGGCCACCTGTTATTTTAAGCAGCTCCGACGAAATAAGAGAAGCCGGCTTAGAGGGCCCAGTTGTTCTCAGCAGGAAACAAACGTCCCCCTGCAAAACCCATTGAGGAAGCGAACAGTTGCCCCACTGAGCACATCCACTGGGAAGTAACTCAAGGGACCTCCCTACTGTCTGGCCCAGGCAATGCAGTTCTGGGCAGAGGCAGGGGGAGGTGACACCGGGCTGCCATTCAGTGGGGGGGCACACTTTGTCCTCAGGAGATGTGCGCTGTTGTGGGAAACTGCCTTGTCTTGCGCTGCCATGTGCGGCACTGTCCCCGCTGCGGCTTGTGAGGCCACTGTGTCCTCTCTCTCTCTCTCTCGCTAGCTGAAGGAATGCATCCGTGCCCTGGACCAGGAACACGCTCACACTCCCTTCCGGCAAAGCAAACTGACGCAGGTAAAGTCCCGGCCAACACCTGGTGCCCTTCAAATGCCCCAAGGGCCACTGTCAAGAATCGGCCTGACCGTTTACCTGAGGCTTAACGGGGGGAGGAACTAGAAGGATGGAGCGTTCGCGTGACACTAAAAGAAATGCCTTGGGAAGCTGCGTATTCCTCAAGGAAGGCAAACACCTTTTCAGGGGAGAAAGGGGCTTAACAAAAATCAAAGACGTGCGTCTAGGAATCCCGCTGAGGTCCCTGGTGTATTGGCTAGAGTACCAGAGTACGCCTGGGGAAACATGGGTTCAGGGCTCCACTCCACTGTGTCCAGTCCCGCTTTCAGCCTAATCTACCTCACAGAGTTGCTGTGAAGTCAAACAGTGGGAGGGGAACTGTAGGGGCTCGAGGTAAAAATGCAATGCGATGCCTTGTTACCACATCACACTGGCACACAAGCGCACACACGGAGTCGGCGGATGCACGTCCGTGCAGATCTTGCCCCTAAAGTCACGGTGCACTGCAGGGCTGAAAACATCACACTTGCTCCAGGGACACTGGTGACCGAACAGAGGCAAAGGCCCAACAAAGGGCACGAGGCTTTGCTGCAGGTGTGCAGATATGTGGCTCCGGCACAAAATGGGGCAGTTGGCCGGCAACCGACACACAAACACTGGAAACACACGGAGAAAGACGGGTGCTGGCGGGGGAGTTAAGGCTTGCCAAGCGGGGCTTGGGTGAGGGTGCTCGGGCTCCGGCACGTGTGGCTGAAGGCTTAGGGGCAACGGGGCAAATGCTGACTCTCAATGGCGTAGTCTTGGGTAATGCAAGGCACAGAACTGGTGAAGAATAGGAAGCAGAAAGGCCAAACTGCAAATATTTACCTGTTACAGAGGGACAGGGGTCTACGGAGGCTTTTCCCTAAAATCTGGGAGTTCATCGCAGGGGACTAGATATTAGCCCTACGGGGGTTGCAGGTCCTGAAATAACGGGAACTTCCTCTGCCTTCGTGAAAGTAGTTGGGCTGTTTTCATTCCCATGAGGATAAAGGCTGTGATGGGAGCCTGAATGGGCTCATGCCCAGTTAAGATCCCCCAGAAAGAACCCAGCGCTTTTGGGCAGACACAGACCGACCAGCGCAAAGTCCCGGGCGAGCCTCCTTGCTGAATTAAAAATAGAAGTGACCAGCTGCTTGCTGAAAAGTGAGCCGATGTGGAAGTTAAGGGAGCAAACTCGCTGTTTCCCACTGGCTCATGTCACATGCCGCCGTGCCGGAGGAACAAAAGAGGTTCTGCGTTGATACTGACTTTTTGTATGATTTGCAGAACTGGGTAGTCAGCTAAGCCGAGCTGGCCCTTTATTACGGGTGCAAAAGGAGTTCCATGTGTGACGGGGGTTAGGGATCCTGCATCGCACTAGGGACTCCCACCCAATGTTCACCCTGATTGCCTGGCAATGACAAGGGTGATGTTCATTGGTGATGGTAGCATTTGGTGCACGGCGTGTCTTTCTCGCCAAGGTTCCGGACTGGCCAATCCAGAATTTTCCTTGTGTAGCCCCGTTAGAATAGTGACCCAGCAATCAAAAACACTTGCACTTCTCACGCTCAGTGCTTCAGCGAGGGCTGTTCCTAGCAGTCTGGCTACATTTGAGGTCAGCGAGTATAAATGCCAACTTGATCGATGGCAAGGCCTTGCATCGCCAGCCCTCTGGAGCAGAACGGAGATCCTCAAGTCAAGGTGGGTGAGACATAGCTCAGAAATTACAGCGCGTTACGCTCCTCAGTAATGGTATCACAGCAGAAAGCAAGTGATGGCCAGGAAAAAAAATCCAAAACCCACATTAGTGGGTTAGCCAACGAAAAGGCCACAAAAATGCACGCTCCGGAGATCCCAAAGCCCCTGCTCAGGCAGCACCTTGCGAAGAGCAGGCGGGGCAGCCGATGACTTTGAAAGCCTCGTGTCTGCATGATCAGCCTTGAGACGAAATAGGACAGATTCGGACTAGGCTCCCGCACATGATGTGATGCTCTCGGGCACCTCTGGAGCTGCCCCAGGAAGAGAATGAATGGCCAGAACATCTGAGCCCCCAATTTTTGCAGGTATGAAGTCCAGCTTCTTCTCAGCACTCCCTCCATCTCGGCAAAGCTTGCTTGGCTCCTTTATGGGTGGAAAGCAGAGAGACGCGGAGTGTCCTTTCGGTTGGCTCACAGTGCTGGAGATAAATTTTAGATTAGAAGCCAGACTCTGCTGCTAGTCACTGTACACAGCTGATGTTGTGAGAAGTATTCTCTTAATTGTGTCATCTAGTTCGGCTTATATCCAGCCTCTGTCCAGCGGCTAAGGATGGGTAGGCACAGTTTCAAAAGAGCCTTTTATGCTTCAGGAACTCAGTGTGCCCTTTCCTTCCCTCAATCAAGGTCCTCAAAGACTCTTTTGTTGGAAACTCCAAGACGTGCATGATAGCCAATGTCTCCCCCAGCCACATTGCAACAGAGCACACCTTAAACACCTTGCGCTATGCGGACAGGTGAGTGGCACCCCGGATCACCCCGGGAGATAAATCTAAGCCAGGCCAGGCTCCGTCTCAACAGGCTATAATGCGACACCGACATCCTCACCCAGCTGCCTGTTGCCTGAGCAGCAGCTTCACGTGTGCAGGGTCACCTCGCAGGCTCGCTCCTGTTGCCACGGAGGACAAGAAATAGCCTACCTCACCTTCTGCCAGAGGGGCTCGATTGCTCTCCACTTTCTGCCCCACTTCCTCTACAGACTTCTTGCCAAAGAAACAAGATCCTGGTCTGTCTATCAGGAACGTGAGCACTGCGAGCCTCGCTGGAGTTGCCCCGAGCTGCAGAGTCATGAAGATTTCTTCACGCTGGGCTGCTAATGCAATGCAATGCAATGCAATGCAATGCAATGCAGGCATTCATTCCCCTGCAGCTTACAGGTGGCTTTCTTGGCCAGGCTCTGCCTTTAGCTAGTGGGTCAAAATGCCCAGCAGAGCACACGTTTCTGGGCATGATCCTGCGTAGCTCAGCCTCGCTCCGTTGCAAGGAGCAAGGGGTAATCGGACTGCTCTTGGACATCACAGTGGGTTTTTGTTATAAATCCCGTGTTCACAGAAATCCTCTAGTGTACGTACATATTTTCAGCCAGGCTGCTTGGGTGGCGTAATTCTGCTGCAGGGGGTGTGGCGGCAGCAGGAGGAGTCTTTCTCCGTAGGGCCACACCCTACCGTCATTTCCCTGCAATGAGCAAGAGCTTCCTGTGGAATTCTGGGACCGGTCATTTGCTTAAGGCATCACCCTGCACCAGTTTAGATAGAAACTCCCTGGGTCCTGCCGGGCACTGGGGGCTTTTTTATATTTAAACACATTCAGGATTGCGCCGTGGGTGCATGTGAATGGTAGTTTCTCGAATTTCTTAATGTTGCAGCTTTCTAAAGTGCAAATATGTGCACTTCTTCACAATACCAGCCATGGTTTTGTGGTGATGGGTGGGCTCCTTTCCATGTATAGGCAGTGATGTACCACTGATAGCACACCTGTAAATTGTTCGCTGTCCTGGGTACATTTGCCTGTATTTGCAGCCACAGATTCGTAGATTCTTTACAGCCAAGTTCCTCTCCTCTTCCATCCTCAAACAGTGAACTGCTTGGGTTACTCCACATTAAATAGCTGTTCCCCGTAGCTCCTCTCGTGGTCCAGCGTGATGATGTTGGACCACCGCTCTCATGAGCTGCAGTCAGCAGAAGCAAGGATGGAAGATGCTGAGACTCGAAGGCCACATGTTCCCCACCTCAGCACTAGCAGAACATCCATTCTTGCGACTTTTCTATTGGAACAACATTAGATGTAACCCAGTTGGCATCTTCTAGCTGTGCACAGAAATCTCGGCAGGAGCTAAGGAACTCTGTGGCTCGTAGTTTTTGGCAGAGCTTTCACATAGCTTGTCCTGGTAGCCCCAGCGCTGGCGCTCCCTCTCTTCTCTGAGGGCCTGCGCAGCCCAGGTAATCGGGTGATCCCTTCGCCTGCTCTAATGCCTCTTGTGATCAGCTCCAGCTTCAGTGCAGGAGGTCTGGACCCCACAAATGGCTGTACAGATGGAAGCAGGAGGGAGGGAGTTTGCATTGATATCATTAAGTACAGACTCTAATGTGGCCTCAGCTTCTTCCCTGTAGACCTAAAACATAAGCAGGCACTCCCTGGACCTGGACTGACTGCCCCCTCTTGCCACCCCACATTGTCCAGGCCCTGTGACCCATTCTCCGTCCTCTGCGAACATTTTCCTGTGGAAAAAATTCACGGAGGTGGGTAGAGACCTGTTCTCCCCTGCAGAGGAAGGCAAAGCTTAGAGAACCCAGGTTCCATTTGGATGCCAGGAAGCACTTCCTGACAGTTGGGACCCTGAGGGCATGGAATGGGCTTCCACGGGAGGCCGTTGAGGCCCCATCGGTGAGGGTGTTCAAAGACAGGCTGGACATGCACATGGTGGGCATGTCGTGAGCAGAGCCGGCTGGAGCCAGGGGTCAGACTAGATGGCCCGGGAGGCCCCTTCTGGCTCGCCCTGCTTCTCTGTTTCTAAGATGATGCTGGGCAGAAGCCAAGTCTTCCATGGGCACGTCCTGTAGCTTCAGGGAGAAGGCTTGAGGGAGCTTTTCCTGCTGGTGGAGCTGCACTGGCTTGGGTGGACCAGAACCGGGAAGAGCAGCTCCCTTCGTGAGCGCAGTGCAGTGGCTGAGAGGCTGCCCTGCAGGTTGGGACGTGCTCCGTTCCGATTCTCGCCCACCCTGCGCTCCCCTGGTGGTTTTAGCAGGGGGATCATGCCGCTGACCCGTCCTGAAGGGTAGCGGTAGGGACGGCAGCAAAATGACAGGTCTGGCGCCACGAACGTGTCTGAAGATGCCATGCAAATGCGAGGTGTCACCGAACTGTAAAAACGGCCCTTGTCTAAGAACATCGCCTGGCCTGGCCTTGTCAAGACTGGGTTTGCTCGCTGTTTTTTGAGACTAATTTGCTGGCGGTTTCAATTAATGCGAGGTGTCTTGCTGGCTTTCAGAATGGCTTATGTGCCATTTTAACTCTGGGTGTTAATTTATTAGAATTGCATTTGATTCCTTTCACATAAGCTGTCTAGAGTGGCTTGTCCCAGAAGGCAGCCTCACCATCTTGGTGTTGCGTTCCAGGGTGAAGGAGTTGAAAAGAGGGATGAAATGTTGCACCCCTGTCGCAAACAGGCGGTCGACTACAGGAAGCACGTCTCCCAAGCGCATCCAGAGCTCTCCTCGCGTGCAAGTTGGGGAAAAGAGCTCTCCCAAGAAAGTCAAGCTGGGACTGCAGCGCCCCCCGGTGCTGACAGTTTCGTCAAGGGTGAAGGCCTCTTCACTGCTGGCCCACCCCGGGCAGCCCCCTTTCTCCTCTACCCCAAAAGGACAGGCGCGCAAGGGGCAGATTGGTGCACAGTGGCTTAGCCACACCAGCCCGGTGAAAGGGGCTCTGAGGGCAGCCAAGGCGACGGCAGAGGGCCCCACTCAGCATGCCGAGAAGAGCCACGTCGGGAAGGACCTCGTGGCCAGGAAAGAGGGTGGCCAGGGGGATGCGCAGCAGGTCAAGGGCCTGACAGCTCAGCCGGTGAGGAAGCAGTTCATTCCTCGAGCCGATTTCCCCCTTGGAGACACGCAGCATGCGCTGGCCCACGAGGGGGACGGCGGGAGGCTGTTTGCCGAGCAGTGCACCGCTGCCTGGACGGGGCTTCCGCCACACCAAGGGACAGGGAGCAGCACCTCCACCTTTACCACCAGCAGTTCCAGCAGCCGCCTCTTCTGCAGCAGAAGCTGAACTACCAGCCTCTGGAGAGGTTTTTGGCCCAGTACAAGCCTCGGGGCCTCCAGGTGAAGCGCGAGGCCCCCTGCCAGACCCCTGGCTCCCCCCAGCACTGTGATGCGACAATGCAGCTGGACGAATTGGATGACAGCGACTTCAGTGATGATTCCTTCTCTCTGGGGCCGAGCCAGCGGAAGGCTCAGGCAGAGGGCCAGGGGGACTGCAGCGAGGGCTCGTTCTTTCTCCATCAGAGAGAGTGCGGGGCGGACGGTCCAGAGGTCCAGGGCGGGCACGAGCTCTTCCCCGAGCTTGGGAATAAAGGTGCAGCCTTGCCAAGGGGGAAGGAGGCTGCTAGCTGTGAAGAAGGCACAAAGAATCGGCCCAACTGGAGCAGAGAGGAAGCTTCAGCACTTGAGTCCCCTCCACAGAAGGACACGCCAGAGAAGCCTTACTGCTCACAAGGGGACAGTGCTGGGTGTAACAGGACAAACGCCAGAGAACCGCTGGCTGGGCAAAACCCGTCCAAGTTTTTGGGTCTGCCTCCGAGTGACAAGCACTGCTCCATGCCAGAAAAGTCTGTACAAAGCCCATCTTTTGTGGGTCTGTTGGGCTCCACAAAGACCATTGCTGACAGCTTGGCGGGAGGCAGTATCCAGGGTCCACCTTCAGGAATTGCAGGGGGAAAGGGGCTCCAAAAAGAAGCAGGTCTTTCTGGGGGTCAGGACTGTTCCATGGACTTTGCTTCTGGAGCGATGGCCCCTTTGACAGCGACCTTCCTTGACGTGGGGACAAGCGACACTTCTGAGGAAGACCAGTCCCAGCCGTGGGAAGGAAAGGCTGTACTGGAGGAGGAAGAGGAGGAAGAGGATTCAACAGCAAGAAAGCCAGTTAGTCCCACGAAGCACTGGGACTATGAGGACACCAGAGAGTTTCGTGGAAATAGAGCACCCTCTCTGGCCAGTGTTTATGAAAGAGACCAGTGGAGGAGAAACACCGGCCAGGTGCTTTCCCCACAGGCCAGACCCAAGTGGCTGTCCCAGTCCTGTCGCAGTCCGAAGGCCTCCTCACCCTGGGGAGTTGCCTCGGCCTTGAACGAGCTGCACGGCTGCGTCTGCGGCTACTCTGCCGAAGATGCAGGCCTAGTGGGTCTCCCTTCTCCATGCACGGACGAGGGGAGCAGCGTGCGTCTCCATAACCTCCGGTTCAGCGAGTGTGTGAGCAGCCCGTATTATGACGCGGACACAGAAGCGACCGCAATTGCCCCACTGAGCTGTTCAGGGCAATTCAGCTTGGGAGACGACGACAGCACCAAGCCCAGGATGCTGCTGAAGCATATCGATATGGTGGAGCAGTCTTTTGTGTCGAGCACGTTGTCCATCTCGGACCATGCGGGAAGGAAGGACTCCCCTGCGGAGAGCATCCTGCTGCAGCCTAGCTTGGCATTTGGGAAGCTGGAGCTTGGCCATGCACAAGAGGCATGCAGGGTGACCTTCAACGGGGAGGAAATGGGGCTGCTTAAGAACAGGTGTACTCAGAACAGGTTTCCCCATCCTCCTGATGCTGTGGAACAAGATTCAGGGCTCGTCTCCAAAGGCATCAGCATCACAGTCGCCAAGAAGTCATCGAAAGCCTGTGGCCAGACGGAGATACCCGATAGCTCACTCCCATTCAAGGGAACATTGGAAAGGTTAGTATTCGCAATTGCCCTGCCCTCCCGCTGCCCAGTTTGCAAAAGCACCTGGTCATGTGCCGTGGTCGTCACTTGTTAGGGGACATCTCGGGAGCATTACAGGTCGCCCTTGTTGAGAGCAGTCTGCTGCCCTTGTTGAGAGCCAGCCAGCCTGCTTTAGGGAGGCGGGGCAGTTGCCAGCCTGTAGCCATGGAGTTCCTGGGTCTAAGTTTGCCCTCTGCCAGAAAGCACTGGGCAACGGCCGAGCCTCCGATCTTCAGCTTATGCTGGCAAGGACTGTGAATGGGAGTGAAATGTTTTGGCCACCCAAACCCAAATGCTTGGACTCACTGTGGATTCTGCTCCCCCTTTCCCGGAAGCATTTGCCAGGTGGCCATAGAAGGCTCCTGGAAAATGGATGGAAGCACAGCTTGCCTCTGCCAGAGGAGCAGAGCGTTGCCAAAGGTGCTTGCCGCAAGTAGCAATGAGGACTTTGGTGAACAGTTTATTTATTCTAGTTGTGTCCTCCAGGCAGTTTGTGCTCCAAATCCACCGGGAACAGCTGGACGAGATGGCCGGGCTCTGCTTCCAGGAGGAGAGTCTGATCCGCAAGATGTCAGCCCTGGTGAGTGTTTCCACCAGGCACCTCCTTCCAGGTCCCTGGCGCCGAGTCTTTCCTCCATGGTCCAACAGTTACAGTTGAGACCGCAGAACTTGTAAATTGTGGACAGGGAATTCTGGGCACACAGAGGAAATGCCTTCCAAGAAGAACCAAATACACAGTGTTGACTCTCCCAGGGGCCAAACTGCTCCACACGGCAGCGGAAGCCAGCCTGGAAGGGCAAGCGTGTCGGCAGTGCTGTAGCAGAGCTGGTCCCGCTTGGCCCAAGTTGCCCTTCGGCGGCACAGCTGCTTGGGGCAAGGAGCCTCTGCGTGTGCGCCCACCATCCTGCCACAGCCTGTAACTTTGCGGCTTAATAGTATGGGTACCTTCATTGTATGCCCACGACTGCACTGCTCCTTGATAGAAGAAGTCAATTAAAATTCAAGTGCTCATCTCTGCAGGTTGCAGGATAGTGTTTGCACGTGACTGGAAATCCAAAATCCCAAATGCGGGAAGTCTTGTGCCGGTAAACCAGTCTCGACTCCCTCTTTGTCATTTTCCAGGGCAGTCATTTGACATGACAAGTTCCAAGACAATTTTTCTGTTCTCACTTCCAGTACTCAGTGCCTTAATTATATGAAAATGCTTATTATTTTAATTCCTCTGTGAATTTCTTGCAATCGACACCAGGACACACAGGGAAAAGCTGCAGAATGTGTTATTGGCCACAGACGTCAAAACTGTGAGAGCCCCAGCTTCTCTAAGAATGCAGAAGAGATTATGAATCTATTTGCCCAGCCAGTTCAGGTGTAGGATTAGCTTTTGGACAAGACTTTGGGCACATCAGAGCAAAGAAGGTGCTCCCGGGCCTTCTGTACTCCCAATTCTCTCTAGCAGCATCCATCAGCTTACTACACATTCAACAGCAACACAAAGAAATGATACAAATCAACTAAATGAGGAGAAATGGATTTCCCCTAAAAGTAAAACCTGGATTGTTTGGGCCTTACTGCACTGGCTTATTTTAGGCTTCCATCCTGCCTCCATCCTGGCTCCAGTTCTGTGTAAGCTGTAATTCTGCTACAGCTGACTCTCTGTTATTTCCTCTTGAGGTGTAATTTTGGAACCATGTGGAATGATGTAGAAGGTAAAATGCAATGTTAGAATGGAAAATTCATGTGGCCTCCTTTAGAAGAAAAATTGGAAACGGAAACCATCAGAATGATTTCTTGAGCACAGAGCTTCCGCGAACAGCTCACCTGGCTGTTCGGTTTGATGCAACAGCCATACTCTAGTGCAGAGTATGTGGTTAGGCCCATTGGTTTTGCTGGGCAAAGTGATTGAGAGCGGGCCTATGGCCCCTGGTCACCTTCTGTGGAGGCCGGAGGACGCTGAGGAAGCCCAGCGCCGAAACAGTTCTGACCTTGCAGCCACAGCTGCTGGCCAGAGCAAACTTTCCCACCTGCCCCTCTGAAATCAGGAACTGGGCCTCAGAGGAGGTAAAGGGTGCCTTTCAAGGGGCCAGGGAGGGGAGGGGATTGCAGACGCTGGGGTGCCGCATATCCTATGTCCTCTGTGGTTTCCTTCCTTCGAAATTCTTCAGCCGGACTGCAGAAAATCGCTGCCCGGTGAAATAGCAGGACGGAAGGAGCAGGGAGGCAGAGGCCCCTCCCTTCCCGGCTGGACAGTGTGTAACTGTCTGGGCTCAAGAGCTTGCCAGCATCGAGGGTGCAGCCCAAGGGCTCCACCCTAAAAGGGTGACTGTTCTTTTGGATGTCCTTCCAAGCACACGATTCCCAAAGAAATCCAGAGCATGAAACGGTTTCAGTGTAAGAGTCCTGCAATTCCATATTCAGCCACAAATCAGATGTTTAATTAGGAAAAGTTATTTTCTCCACTTACATTCCCAATTTGTGAAACTGACAAACGACCTGAGGGCCAGTTTACGAACTCTGTGGCACCCCCACGGTCTGTCCCCCGCCTACCTATCAAATAGCGCTCCCCTGTAGAATGCTTATTCCTGACCACCACCCATCTTCCCTTGGTTTCCGCTTTTAGGACTTCGAGGACTTTGTGATGCAGCTGGACACGATACTGATGCTGAAATCCAAATGCATCCAAAAGATGCAAAGCCAGCTGCAGCCCTTCCTAGCAGCTGCTTCGAGCGGGGCAGCACTGCTGACAGCATCCCTGACATAGCCACGAGGCTGCGGCAAGGCGGCGGCCGGTCTGGATCAGCAACTTCAGCCAGCGAGACTTTCGGCAGTTTGGGTCTTATCCTTGGTGCGTCTCAGGAAAATATTTAAGGGGTGAACTCCAGATCAAGAAGGAACCTGGCTAATGGGCAGGAAACCGAGGGAGTTGGCATTCATGTGCTTCCCCAAATTCCCACTCGCAGTGGTCACAGTAATTGGAGCACCCTGGCACCTTTCCGGTGGCAATTCTTGGTCCTGCAAAGCAGACAGTCCCCAAGCCAGCGCAAGCCCTGCTTCCAGGTAACACGCTTTGGAAAAGGAGAGGCGCCAGCTGCCACCAGTTGAACGGTCCCTTGCGCAGCTGGGCTTCCAGGAGGACAAAAGTGAGCCAGTGGGACCGCTCTCTGGGGAGAGGACTCTCCTCACTTCCACAGGGATGCTCCTGCCGCAGCATTTTCCACACATTCTGCATTCGTGCCTTGACTATCCATGGTTGTGGCTCAAAGGCTCCTGCACTGAGTTTCAGTGTGCAAGTTTCTTGACGGTCAGTGTGTACAATATGCATGTTGGGCTACAACTACCATCATTCCCCAGCCAGTATGACCAATGGTGGCTGGGAGCACCGGGATTTGCACGGTAGCACCTCTGGCAGGCACCAGGCTGGATTAGTGGGCACGAGCTACGAAGCAGGAAGCTGGGGGGGGGGCGGGGGTTTACTTTCGGAAGCCTTTACACGTCCTGGACTTGCCCACCCTGTGGTTTCACTTCAGTAGGCAGGATTCCTCAGTGGGAAGTTTGGCAGAAACAAGCTGCTTCACTGAGATGCCAGAGCAATTCTGCATGTGGTTTGAGGAAGCTGCCTTCCCCAAGCAGCAGTCAGCACCGGGCTCATGCTGATGTCTGCAAGGAGGAAGGCAAGGCCTTTGGGCAGCAGCCGAGCGGACGGACAGTCAGCGGACTGGAGAAAGGGGCTCCCGGGCCCTGCATGTGAGACACGCTGACAGTCCAGCAGCGGAGCATCGTTTTCGGCCAGGCACTTCCTGGATGGCGGGGGGCACACTTGCCTCGGGGAAGAGTACGTTCAGGAATTAATATTTTGGAAGAAGGGTCAGCTTTGTACTCGTGGAAGGAGCCAGTCTAATCTTGGTTTCTACTACAGAGACATAATTAGGCAGTTTCCTTTAAGAGAAAAGCCCCCCTTTTCCAGCCCTCCAAATCCCACCCATGCCCTTCTCCACAGACGAATGCCCTCAGCACCCACGTGGCAACAGTGGCCACAGGCTAATCTCACCGAGCAGGAATCCTGCATGGCACACGCCTTGCTCTCGCGTCACCCTTGTGACCTGGCCAAGCAATGCAAGACTCATGCAGCCACCATCCTTTCTGTGAGGCAGGCGCACATTATAGCCATGACGCATCCAAAGCAGCAAGAGCTGATCGGGCAGTGCTCCCCTTGAAAGAGGAACTCCTGCACTTGGAACTTGTCTCCACCTTGTAAGGACTGAATGGACAAGATAATCTACAAACCCCGCAGGGAAGCCATTCCTCTTAATGAGGAAAATGGCTGAGACGCTGGGGGGGGGGGGGGCAACGTGCCTGAGCACGCCATGATAAGCGAAAATGCTCCTGCGAGTTCCGCTTTTGAGGAGGCGTGTTTGGCCCAAGTAGCTATGCAAACTTCTGTAAATTAACATGAATTCAGTTGGAATGACTTTAAGATGCATGCCACTTTTATACTGAATTTGTTGAGATTATTTTACTTCTATTAAAAATGCGCAGCAGTCTTAACTTGTGTGGAATTAAGTGTCCAGATCAAGTGCAACCCAAGTTTGATGAATGGCGAGGGAGGGAGGGGGAGGAGCAGCAGGAGGTCAAGAACAGCCATGCCGACCTGCATAACCATCAGGGGTGCCCCAGCTGCAGAAATTCGCACACGAGGCTGACAGCATCATGGAGCCCTGATCAGCTCCTGCAAGTCCAGAGGCACTGGCCCCTTGACAGGTGGGCAGCCTCTTTGCCAGTGCGCACACAGCTGAGGCAAACATTTCTCTCCATTCCGCCCATTTATTTATTGATTTTCCGATTTATATCCCGCCTTTTTCCTACAAAGGGCTCAAGGCAGCTTACATCCTTCTGCTCCTCCATCTTATCCCCACAACAACAACCCTGTGAGGCAGGTTGGGCTGAGAGTCTGTGGCTGGCCCAAAGTCACCCAGCTGGCTCCACAGCCGAGCGGGGACTCGAACCCAGATCGCCTGAGTCCCAGTCCCATGCGCTTAACCACGACGCCACACTGGCTGGAAGTATTGCAACGCCGCTTGTGGCTGTGGAATCATCCTATGACTTCAGCCCCGTTCTCACATACAGAAAGATCATGGGGAAACTGACTGCTCCTGCCATCTGGATCTGCTTTCCCTCCAACACCCCGCTGCTCGGATTCTGTGGGGCTCCCGCCTTGCCTCCGAGGCGCTCACTTGGTTATCAAGTGCCACTGAGCTGCTGGATGGAATCCAACCGCCAGACAAGCTGCCCTCAATAGGGAGGACGTGGCAAGGGTGATTTTGGCAACAAATCAAGGCCCCTGGTATCTCGGGGGGAAAAATGTGATCACAATCGAAGGACTCTGCTCTTAACGGTGCTTCGGCGTTAGCAAAAAGATGATAATGTAGAGAAGGATTCGTATACGAAGTTTAGTTCTTGAAGCGGCTTAATAAATGCTAACGCCACCCCAACATAGAAATCGCTAAGCCACTTACAAGCTATTGTGTAGCTTCTGCCAGACCACGCTACTTACCTTGGGTCATAGTTCAACGTATTTCTGTACTGAATTATGAACTCCAGTGAGCGACACTGTTGCTGTTTCCACGATCCTTGAGCTTAGGGCGAAGGATATGGGAACTAGTGCTCTTGAAGCTGCTGCTGCTGCTTCAACTTTTGCAGATCTAGGCAAAAGATACTGAAAAACCTTTGCGGCCAAATCACATCAGCTTGTTCCCAAGGGCCAGAGGAAGTGAGCTGCTTTTGCTGTGCTTACCGAGTCCGGTACAAAGGCATGTGAAGACACCACAGCAGGATGCCCGACGTGCTAAAGGGAGAGTTACAATTTTCCCGCAAGCCTGCACTCTTCGGAATGTCACAAAAGATTCTTTGCTCATGATGGACTTGATCAGCCGTTAACCCTTGCAAACGCAGGAATCTGTTTTCCACACGAAAGGTCCAGACCATAACACCAGAAGCCACATTTTTAAAGTTTTATTAGGATCTCTTCCCGCAGAACCAAAATACTTAGCAAATTACTTGAAAGATCATCAAGAGTGCTTATTATATTTTTATGTATTTAGATCTTCAACCATATACAACATAATACACCTTTTTACTATCAAAACCAAACTGAAAGTCTGTTTCCTATTACTAGGTGTTAATAGATTAATGCAACTATAGCAGTGTGAAAAAATGGAACCAACGCAGTGAATATCAAAAAGAAAGTGCATGAAAGAGAAGACTTCCAAATTCACACTGTACTTTAGACTGACAGTCAGCTGCTTCCTCAGTCTGGGGGTGGCAAGGTGCCCCAAGTGTTGGAAACCGGCGAGAGGCCCAAGTACGGTTCACAGCGTACCTGTACCTGCTCCCAAGAATTCGGTTTTAACCTACTTAACACTGGCAAGAGGACGCAGCTGGGGCCAAGACACCAGAAAAAGTAGTACAGCTTTTCAGTATGCATAGCGGCCATTTCGGAACCAGTGTTGCACTAAGTTACAAGCTAACCTTCAACCAAAGACTCCCTCACCTCCACGGAAAACTGAAATTTCATTGCACTAAAAGGTAGACTTCTGTTAATCTTGACTAAGAGTCAATGTTTCAGTACACGCAGACACACAAATGAAAGCCGCTCCAAGGAACCAAAGCATCCTTCGTTTCCGAGCCAGGCAGGTGCTTCTTCGACAGTGCAGTGCAAGAGTTTGGGGAAGGGAAGGAGGATGCAGCTGGCCTGGCCTGACTATGTACACCTCCAGTCAAGATCCCATGGACTAGCCACAAAGAGGGAAAAAGAAAGGAAAACAAAGGGGGGAAAAATAGGAAAGGGCACTTAAGTTTAATTGAAGAAAGCAAACTGGGCCCTCTCCAGTGGGAACGGCATACTGGAGTGATACATGGCCAATGAAGCAACTCTCCCAGCTTTGTCGGCACTCTGGGAAAGCGGAGCGCTCAGGAGCGGGGTGTTCTTCCCACTGCTGCAGAGAGAGCTGCGTGATGATGGCAAGGGTCTGGCTGCCTAGGCAAGGTGCGCTCTCCTCTCAGCACTCTTCAACTGGCTCCTGCCCGGGTCATTAGATCTTCCAGTGCATTGTCCTGGTCATTGTTGTGTAATAATAATACCTCTTTAATGTCTGTCAGTTCAAATCCCATTTCTTTAAATTTACTCATTAGCTGGAGAAGTTCCGTTGTCTGAGAAGGAAAAAAAGGCAGAGGGCACCATTAGGAACGCTTGGAAGACAGGTACCTTAGGTCTACCGAGCCTCTCTGGATTGGCAAAACGGACGTCTTCCATGGAGGAGCAGCCATGAAGG
The DNA here is from genome assembly GCA_023646645.1 of Varanus salvator macromaculatus. Lineage (NCBI taxonomy): Eukaryota > Metazoa > Chordata > Lepidosauria > Squamata > Varanidae > Varanus > Varanus salvator. The sequence goes on along the minus strand of JAIXND010000827.1, from coordinate 672,495 downwards.
GCGCAGAGCCCGACATGACAGGTGTCAGGACAAGCAGATAAAAGATCTGGGATCCTGCCCTTGTGCACAAGGTGCTTGAGGCAGCCAATGAAAGCAATGGAAAAACACTTCGTACAAGAAATCGACTCATAAGAGCGCAACAATAAAAGAACATAGGTAAGCAGAAAAGAAAGACTGAGCCGCTAACAGAGGTGTGATGCCACGCTAAACAAATCTTCCATAGCAGCAAACATAGAACATGGTGGGGATCTGCCAGATATCCGGGGAAGGAAAATGGACATGCCCTCCCTGTGTTCCTGCTAGCTCTATGTCTGAAAGAGGTGGAACACACAGATGCCTTCGCCAAATGACCTTCAGGGATCTGGCAAGCTCACATAAGGGGAGGCAATCTTTCTTGGAGTTTCTGCTCCCAAACGGTTTAGAGTTATAAAGGTCAGCACCAGCACGGGGCCTGAAACATATCAAATCAACAGAGGTCTCCTATGAACTGAAAGGCCAACTCAATTTCATGTAGCTGCAAGTTCCCAGATTCTTTTCAAAGGCAGCTCCATGTAACATGCATTACAGCAGTCCAATCTTGAAGTAACTAAGGCACGTGTCGTCATGGCCAGATCCACCTTGGCCCAACGGAGGCAAGGACAGCTGAAGACAGATTGCAACGAAAGAGCAACCAGAACACTCCTGGTATTCAAAAGACAAACCAGAGGATTCAAAGATCACTGCAGTCGCTGAGGACCAGGAAAAAGCACAGCAAGAAGCGCTGAGCTAAGCACAGCAGGAATTCCGCAGCACCACTGCTGCAGCCCCGCCTTGCGCAACTGAACACTCACCTTCTCCTCTGAACACTGGTACATCTCAAGAGCAGCTTCTACAAGGAGTGGGTCAAAGCCCTTCTCACAGAGCTGCCCGTGGACAAACAGGTAGTCAAGAACCTGCAGGAGGAACAGGAAAGAAATCGACTCAAGACGTTTCCTCTGCATGCTGAATTCCAACACAACTTGTCTGGCTTTCTAGTCTTTCCAAGTTTATCAGGAATCTGTGCCACTGGACCTTGGTGGCAGGTCTATGTAAAAAGCTGGCTGAGGAGTGGCGAGACACAACCTGAACTTCATCTGAGGAACAGCATTTTCAAGACCGCTCTCGCAGTGCCCCTTTTGCAGAAAGGGGAGGGTGAGTGCATCAAATGACCTCATACCAGGTCAGGCCATTGTCCAGCCCAGTAGAATTTGCTCTTACTTGTAACAGAACTCTGGTAAGAATTCTTTACCAGTCCCTGATATCCCAAATTTTGTTTTGTTCAGAAGTGCCAGGACTGAACCTGGGAGCTGAGAAGGTGGCTTGACATCTGAATGACCATGAAGAACAGCAGCCACTGTCAGACAAAATGCTGAACTGGATGTGGCCACACTCTCCATTCCTTGGAAATGCTTCACGGCTAGCAGGTCCCTTCCTCCGTAGCAGCACCGTGACTCCTCCCAATCTGCATTTTTGGGCTCTGCCATACCAGGTGCTGCCCTTCAACTTGCACACACCTCCTTCCCGTGACCTGCTAGAGCAGCAGCAGGACTCCTCTCACCTGTTCTATGTTCTGCCCCTTCTTCTTCATCGCTTTCAGGACAGCCTCGTAGGAATAGCCCATGTTAACAACAGTTTCAATACACTGCCGCTCACTGGAAGAAAGGCCCTGCAGCACGTCTACGTATGTGAAGCCGCTTGGCCGCTTTGCACAGCTGGTGGCGTTGGGCACTTGAGATGCTGGGAAACTTTGGTGAGTTGCCTAGTAAAAAAAGAGAAATCCTTTCAGAGGACGAGAAGGCAAACGGCTCTCCCGCGCCAGCCAGAACAGAGGGAGTCTGCACTGCATGGGCACATTTGAGCCAGACACCCTGGACTGAGGGCTCAAACACACAGCCAGAGGCAAAGGCCAAGGCCAAGGCCTCTGGTGCCGGGCACAGCTCCTCCAAGGCCCACCTGAAGGCAGCCAGGGCAGTGCTGCTTAGCAAGCTGAGCCTGGCCAACACCTGGAAGCCACCTGTCACTCTCTGAAGGAAGAGCAGGCTGTGAGCCCCCAAAAGGTACCAGGGTAGGAAAGAGCTAAGCATTCCCCCATGGCCTGATGGGGGTCCACCAGGAGAAGCCCCTTCCGTGTGGCAGCCTCGTTTCTAAGGAAGTTTGGTGGGTGCCAACTAAAGACAACCTTATTCCAGGGAGCTTTTTCCTGCTGACCAGCCATGGTCTTAACATTTTGTTTTTAACATTTTAATGTACTGCTCTGCTTCCTTTATGTGTATTACCCTCACACTGTTCGCCAGTACAGAGTCTGTCTGGATGTAGAACAGCACAGAAATACTGTGAATAAATAAAGCCATAGTCCTGACTACCCTGCCATGCAAAATGGACAAGTTAATTGGAGGTTCCGATCTGGAAACAAGGCAGAGAGATGCGATTCCTGAGTTGTCTGCAGGGATCACATCTTGCCTACAGAAGCCGGGACCACGTTAGTTGTCCCTGATTAGTGCGTGGTGAGAGCTGCCAAGCAAACAGCCATGGGCTTGACCTGCAGCACATGGGGTCGGGGGGGGGGGTCAAGCCTCATCTTCACCTGGGAGACACCCGCTTGTGCAGCCTCTCCAAGTCCCAGCCTCCCCCACCCCATTCATCTGGGAAGACCACGCCGAAGGCACAGTGCTGGGACGCGCGCTCGCTCTCGCTCTCGCTCTGTGAAGTCTTCTGCAGGGCACCACTTCCTGCTTTCATAAGCCAAGGTCAGGGTGCATAAGGACAGGCTTGTTTTGGAAGAAAACCTAAGGCAGATTTTTATGTCTGCATAGAAGTTTCAGTTACGGTTTTTCTTTTTAAAAGTAGTCCGGTTGAAAATGAAGTCTTAATGCAAACATTGCCTCTTGCGACTGATGACAGACTGCTTTTCTGGGTGAGAACAATGTGAATGGTCTTTTCTTTGTACTGCTCTTATACCTGCTATTGGAGGCCATGTGCTAGAATCCGGGCAATACCATCCCGAATCTTATGAGGGTCTTTCTTTGAGCCCCCATGGAACAGAGTGGCTTAAAAATTATTTAACCACATACATATATATGCATGAATCTGATTGTCGAACTTAAAACCATAAATACCCAGCTTTGCTTAAATAATAATTAGGTAAACGTTAAATTATCTGGGAATAAACATGGTAGCCCTACAGTCAAACTTGGCAATGCTCTTACTGGTGTCAAGAACTGGGTTCCCTCCTTTTGCTCATTCAGAGCCACAGACCTTTCTTGCAAAATGTTCTTTCTTGACCAAAGCATGTTCCAGAAGCACAGACACCCAAAGGGGCTCTCCGAGCATGCGCAAGAGCGGTTCATTGAACCCAATCCAGTATTTACTTCTAGGAGCTCTCCTTTGGAGTATGTCTGGGCCCCCCTTCTGGAAATGAGTACGCCCCCCCTCGCCCCACCAGTATTGTGTCATGGGGCTCAGAGCCATACCTGCCTTGTCTGCCTCTGAGAAACTCCCCTGTTCCAGGGCCCCTTGCAATAACGGAGCGTCTCGGCGATGCTCGGAGGCTGCCGGAGCACCTGGGGAGCCAGGCCTCGAGACAAGCGTCTCCGCCTCCCTCAGCCGAACATCTGGAACTGGCCCACATTCCCAGGCCTGGCCCTCTGAATTCCAGTCCGCAGACCACGAGACCGCGTGCCCAGAGCAGCCGTCCTCACTCCCAACAACCAGGTACCCTGGGTTGTTCATGGTGCGGTCGATGATCCCTCCGACAGCTGGGGACAGAGGGAGCGACTGGGAAAAGCAGCCCAGCCTTAGAATGCCTCACCTCGTACCACTGCAGGCACCGACCGGCCTGGGCAGCCCACCTCCGGCACCGCCGCACCATCCGCGAGTTAGAGAGCGGGACAGAGGGGTGCTGGGATGTGGCGAAGCAGCTGCGGATGCTCCCAGTCTTCCAAAAGCACTCCAGGCGGTGCTGGTGCAGGTCAAGCCCCTCCACTGTTCCCACGGGGGCCGGTCGTCCAAACCCAGCCAGGGAGGGAATGAGGGAGGCGACACCTCTCCCCCTCCCCGGTGCCGGCGTGGCTCTGGGCTCTTCAGGGGCCCGGACAGAGCTTGCCGCACTGAATGTGGGCTGTCCTCTCACTGGGGCTTTCCCACGTAAACGAAGATGAGGACCAAATGAGGCTCATAAATGCACCAAACGGGTTTCATGTTCACCCAATGAAAATAAATACTTCTAGGCTGCCCAATAATCAATAGATTGTACTTTAGTCGTGTATATTTCAGTTTGATTTGCTACTTTTCAGCAAAGATGGAGTTGGGTCAAGGCAGAGTGAAACAGGAGGTGGAGGAGGAGGAGGAGGAGGTGGAGGCAGGTTGGCCTGCTGTCCTTCCTCTTCCCCCAAAATGAAAGTGGCAGAGGGGCCTCTTGTCCAGCTCACTCGCTGGCTGAGAGGGGAGGAGAGGAACCTAGTCAGAGTTCCTCTTTTAGGGTTGTAGGGGCCTCTATGGCCAGTTAAAGAGGAATCCAAAATATTCACTGGTCCCCAGGACACTCCCAGGGCCACGGCATCTGATTCTTGGCAATCAATGAATATCCTTCAACGATCAGTGAGGAAGTAGGAGAAGTACCAAGGGAAAACCTCATTTACTTTACTGGCTTTTTCTTGCCACGTTAAATGTGCTTAAATACACAACCACATTTGAAATCATTCTCCTCTCCTCAGGGAGGATCTTGAACTACCTTTTATTCCCCAGCTACTTGCGTTCCACAGTGTGCTTACAGATGCAATAACATTTGTAGTCACGATTCTACCGTACACAGTTAGGACACTTCATTTTCATCTCAGAGAGACGTTTTTCCCAGTAACTGCCACTTTGCGTCTAGAAAGCTCCGAATGCCCAGTATGGATGAACCTTATACATGCTTACTCAGAAGTAAGTTCACCTTGATTCAGGAGGACTCTTTTCTAAAGAAGGTATACAGGATTGAAACATCAGCCTGCCGTCTCTGTTTCCTTGTTTATACTGTCCTGCCAACGGTAGGCAAACACTTTTATTCCATGTAAACCCATTTGCTGCTGAGAGCACCTGCAACAGCCTGCAGGCCTAGTTCTCTCTCTGCATTGCTGTGTTTTTGCTTCTGTCTTTTAATCATGACTGTTTCTAGCTCTATTTTAGCTAATACCGCTAGCTATGTGAAAGACTAGTTGTGGCTGGAGGATGAGTGATAAATTTAATAAATGCCATACATAAATAATTGGGCATGCCTTGTTTATAAGCACAGAGTTCTGCAGTATAAAAGGCACCCGGCTGAATGACCTAAGATTTTGAACTACCGTATTTTTCGCTCTATAAGACACACCTGACCATAAGACGCACCTAGTTTTTAGAGGAGGAAAACAAGAAAAAAAATATTCTGAATCAAATGGGCACATAATCACAGGCACATTCCCCATCGCTTCCCCATGGGCTGCACATCTGACTTACTGCACACACATATTCGCTCTATAAGATGCACAGACATTTCCCCTTACTTTTGAGGGGGGAAAAGTGCGTCTTATAGAGCAAAAAATATGGTAGGTCTTTACGTAACCCAAAGTTTCAATTCAGCTGAAATCGGCATGCTGAAATCAGGAAATAGGCTTTCAAAATGAGAGCCCTGCGATTTACACTGGCCTCCTCTTAGGGTGCAATCTCAGACATGTTTCAACCATGATGTGGCCTACAACCCCCAGCTTTTTGTGGGAATGGTGGAACTTATTTCTGTTTTAAAAAATGGATGTATAGGATTGCCCCTTCATGATTTCAGTCACCTATTTTATTTAGAATAGTTATACCCAGCCTTATTGTCCCAAGGGGCTCTTGAAGCCAGTTGCAAAGGAGCTTCAAACTAGAAACAACACTCAGATCCAGTACCAGAGGAAGAACGGCACGGTGTCCAGGTGCTGCAGATGTGGCCAGGAAGCATTCCCTGTCCTCCTGCCAAGCCCACAGCAGCTCCTGCTGCAGCCCCGAGGCAACGAAAGAGGACTGAGCAGTGGGATCTTGCTCAGACGGTGATGGAAGCAGCCGAGGGCTCTTGGCCAGCCACCTGACCTGAAAGCCGTGGCCTACAGCACTGACTGCGGAAAGCGAGCTGTTTCATGTCCTAGTTTAGAACAGAACTGATCTATTCACTAGCCAGGCAAACCGACTCACGAAAGCCCACTATGTAAGCATCACGAGGCCACTGAGCATTAAACCTGAACCTGTTTCTGGAGATCAATTAAGACATCCCAACTTTGCTGCCTCGTTTCAAGCTTTCCCTAAAGGCAACCACTGGATTCCGAGCACGCCAGACTGAGGGACCTCTCGTCGCCAGCCAGATCAGTGAGACATGCAGTCAGGCGTGCTAGAGATACGTGGCTGCAGGGAAAGCGGATTCCATGAAGGCAGATTCCCCATGAAGGGATCTCCTAATGGGAAAAGGCAAGCCAAGAGGAGAGCTCTCAGGAAAGGCAAGACTCAGGGGGCTCCGTCACAAGGAAAGGCGCTAAAGAAGCTCAAGCCCATTTAGGCGGAAACCTGCGTTTCAGAGACTCAAGGCAGGGCAGGGCCTTGTAAAAATAACTTCGAGGATGTGCAATAGGATTACGCTTAATCCACAAGGCCAAGAACTAGAATAATCTCCGCAGAGAAATCCGGTCTCACGACACTGCAACATTTCAGTCTGCTGGCCAATTGCTCACAATTCCCCTTTCAGGGTACCACCACTGTTCAGTTCCACTTCACGTGATGGGGGGAGGGGGGGTCCCACGTTCTTGCAAACCCCCGGACAGCTTCAGCTATCGTGTGGTACAGAAATGCAGTACAAACACCCACTGGGCCCTCTTCAAACGGAACATTCCCCATTTCCTCATCAGCCTGTTCCGCAAACTACCAAGCGGAACCAGCACCATGGAATGTGCAGGAGCGTGGATGCTTTGCAGCGCAAGCAGTGGCGGCAGTCCTGAGTCATGGGGTGCGTGCTAAATGCTTCAACACAGCACAAGCTATTTGGCCCACAAGGCGCCACAGCGCCCACAGATGCCATGTCACAGAAGCCAGGCCCTCCTGGGAGCTCTCGTGTTGCATAATCCTGGAGAGTGCCAGCTATGCGAGGGTTAAACAATCCTCACACGGCTCTATAGTAGGCTTGCGTAAGCCTCGCATGATCCACGCTCACTGGGTTTGCATGACGTGACAACCCCAGGAGTGGCGCTGCATATTCCAAACGGCAGCCGCACCCCACAGGGCCTCATCGGCCAGGTTCCGAAACCACGGCAGCTTCTCATCCCATCCCCGCCTCCCCCTCCATGTGCCACTCATGCATCCCATGTTTCCATTTACCTTTGTGCTGTCTGGCTTTCCCTGTCACCTGAACATGGTGAGGTGTGGGGCAGAGGGCTGCTACAAAGCCACCCGGAAGCCTGAAGGAAGCCATAGTTTCTAAAGCAGCCTCAAAGCCGACCCGACAGGGGAGGCTGCGCACCATGAAAGTGAGAAGTGTGCAGCAGGCGGGCAAGGGAGGCCGCTGTGGCTGCTGTTTTCTGAGTGATCATGTCATCCGCATTCCTGCGAGGTCCAGCGCAACAGGCCAGTCCCAGGAAGGAAGAACAGCTTTAGGAACTCCGGCGTCAACAGAAGGGCAGCCAGGCACTCCCTTTTCAAGCAAAAAGTCATCAAAATTTGACGCCTTCCTCCCCAGCGCAGCCTGCCTCTCCCGCTGCCCCACTCTCAAGGGTCACTCTCACGCTCCGCTCATGCAAGGCTTACCTCCGTGGCTGTGGGGAGAGCCGGAACCTCTTCTGTACATGCTACTGAGGTGGGCAAGGAAGGCAGTCTAGACGTGGCGGACAGTGCCGGCATCTCCGGGCCACTGTCCACGCCGAGGCCGGAGAGCCCTCCCACGTGGTGCCCGTTCAGTTCACTGGCTCTTTTGCTCTGCAAGGAGCGGGGGGAAGTGCCGTTGTGGAGGCAGGATGCACTGCGGTGCGTGCTCACCAGGGTCGCTGTCTGGAAGTCACTTTCATCCGCGTCAAGCTTTGGGAACGAGAGAGCCTTGATATTGCTCACCGACGTCATGGGTGACAGGGACATCTTTCCGCAGCCCCCCAGCTGGGGCAAAGCGACCAGGCCATTCGGCTTGTGGAGGGGCTTGAGGTCTGACGCTGCCCTCTCTAAGGACGCCAAGACCTCCTGGTCTTGCAACACCGATTCGGCCGTGACTTGGGGCGAGCCATTGTCTAGAAGCTGGGCGACGACTGGCCCCGTGGTACCAACATGAATCTGCAGAATGTTTCTCAGTTCTTCTCTGTCGTCTAGCGTTTTTAATTCCAGTTTGTCAAAGGGGTCTTCTTCGCACTCAAACTCTGCTGGGTTGAAGTCGGCCTTCGCGTGCGGTGGGCTCAGGACCTTTTGCTTCAGAGTGCTGCTGTTGGCCGGGGTGGGCTTGAGTATATAGTTGTGTTGCAGAGCGGCGAGGATGGGGTTAATGGGAGGGGGCATGACAGGCCCTGGGCAATGGCTGTCTGAGAAGCCCGCCTGCATCTCCTCCTCCAGGGCAGCCTTTGCCTTTGCCATGTTCTCCTCAGCCTTCCGTTCGGCCTCTTGCTGGGCAACTTGAATTTGCTTGATGTTCTCAGCCCACTCGATAGTCCTCTTTTCCAAGGAGAAGTCATACTGGAAGAGAGTGGGAGAAGCACCAAGGTGAGGAACAAAGGCACCGTGACGGCAACGGCATCCTTTCCGAAGCAAGGGCAACGCACTGTTCAGGGGGTTCATCGCCCCCAGGGCATCAAGAAGGATGCCTCGTCTTTCATCAGTTCTCTCCTGGGCAGTGGGCAGAGTTGCCCGCCGTGGGCTTAACAAAGGGCCTCCGATATGCAGGCTCTTTGCACATGAAGCAGTACGGGTTGTGTGTTGCACTGGCATCGCCCGGATGCTTTGGAGGAAATCTCACCGGGGTGGAGGCAAGTCACAAGGGAAGCCCCTTGGCCAGAGCCGCAAACCCCCTTGCTGCTTTTGCCAAGGGGCTGTTGGGAAAGCACCGCAGCAGTACCACAAGTGCCCCAAGTGGCACCTGGGGGCAGCTGGCAGGCTTCCCCACACTTCTATCACTCGTTTCATGTCACTTCCATGAGCAGCAGCAGCAAGAGAGAAACGAGGGAAACACCCTGCAGTTGCCCTCTCTTTCGCCAGCTACCAGCAGTCTGTCCAAAGTGCCCCAGCAGCGCCTTGGAGATGTTGCCCAGTATTTTTTCCCCTGGATCCACTCATTTTCAAATCGCAAAGCAGGCAGGCAGGCAGGCAGGCAGGCACTGCCCGCTTCCTTCACAGCCAGGCGGGCACGCCCATGGGCAGGGGCAGCTTCCCTATAGGGCCCGGCACACTCTCCTCCGGCCCATGCCCCACCTGAGGGCACATCAAGGAAATCCCCCCCCTGCCGGCGTTTGGTAGCGGTCAGAGTTGCCTTCCCGAATGCTTCCAAAGCCCGCAGGCACCCTTGCTTGTGAAGCCGTTCCCCATTTAGCGCTCAGGTTTTTTTGTGGGGGGGGGGCAGGTGCCCCAACTGCCCTCCAAGTTTCACAAGTTCCCCTGAGATACGAGTATCTTGGAAACGTGTGAAATTAGCGCAAGTGCCCATTCACAAGCGCTGCTCCTCTTTAGCAGAGCAGCAATTTCCCTGTGGCAGATTTACAGGGAAAAAAGGGCATTTTGCTATTGCCACCCTGCGGGCTGTGTGGCTGCAAGATGCGCTGTGGAAGAACCAGCACAGGTGCCGCCGAAGTACAGCGGCTCTGTTTTAAGGGGACCAGAGAGAGTCGATGCAGCACCAACTGTGGACACGGGCCGGCTCTGCGGCACTCGGACTGGAACGCATTTGACTGCCGGCGGAGTGGCCACTGTACGCTCCTACGCCCGCACCTGCTTGCTGGCCAGCATGCTCAGCCCCTCAGGCCTGCACAGAACAGCGAAAGACTCACCTGGGCTTCCCTCACAAGCTGCGGAGAGTCGGGCAAGGAGAAACCAATAGGCAGGCCAACCTTCGCTGGTGCTTTGAACTTGTCTCCTATCTTGAACGGAACGTCATCAAGGTAACTGAAGAGCCCTAATGAGAGGGAATGAAGCAGCGACTCCGTTTACACAGGTCAGCATTTTGCTAGCCTAGACCAAATCCTGAGCAAACATGAAACAAAGCCAAGACATTCTGGAGCAAACCGTATGCAAGCCATTGCCGCCGTTCCTTCTCAAGAGGGCCCCCAAGGGTTTGACTTGTGCCACTACACATGCGCCACATCAGTGCAAACAGGGCTACTTTGGTGAGCGAGGCTCCTTTCGGTCAGTGTCACCTGCTTACCCCCCGCCCCCACTCCCGCCTCCTGATTATTCCAGGCCAGCATTAAGTAATCTGTTGTGCACCAACCGGTCCAGTGCTTCTGTTTTGGCTATTAAATGGGAGTTCTCTGACTAGCTTCACGGGCATTTCAGAAGCTCTGCTGGGCACACCTGCATTCTAGGCTCCTCAGTCATTGTTTTTTCTTTAATGAAAGCCTCTTCCTGTTCATTCCCAAAACTGATAGAACCCACATATTGCTGCTTTAGTTACAATTCAAGTTCCTTTTTATGCACGAAGGAAATATTCTGAAGTAATGTACCGCTGTTACTCAAGCTAAGCAGGTATCTTCCGGGTGGGAGACTGCCTGCGAACTCCATGGAGTCACTTCAAACTTCTACCAAAGCAGAAGCAGAGCAACAGATAAGCAGCTCATCCGCTGCTGATCCACTGCCCCACTCAGGATCTCAGGATCTGTCCCCACTTGTGGTAGCTGCTGTCAGCAAGCCTCTTCTCCCTACATCCTTACGATCTTGCACAGCACAGGCAAGGGGAAGGGGCTGACGGGAAGTGAAGGAAGGAGCTTCCTCTTTGGGAAGCACCAGAGCCGGTGCAGCTCATGGGGGCACACGTTGGGCATACGTCCAAGGTCAGAGGGCTGCTCCCTCTGGCTCCACCCTGCCAACTCTCCCTGAGCACACCGCTCCCCGTGCCCCCTGCCACGCCTTGTACTACGGCATAAAGAACACTGAGGGGGGGAGGGAAATGTTCCACTGCCTTGGATTTTACCCTACTGGCTGCCCAGACGGCCTGTGAGAGAGCACGCAAAGCTTCTCCCGCTGGAAACGGAACTTCTAAATTCACCTACTCCACTGCCGTGCAACCCTGCCCTTTCTTTCCAGCAACACTGTCTAATATTGTGCTCTTAGACTGACATCTTATATATTATTCCTCTTCTATATTATGATCCCCTTTGATCTACACAGGAGACAAACACTCCGAGTCACAGCCTGGAAAAACACAGTCAAGTGTCTGAGTGCTGATGCATCATCAGGGAGGGAACTCCTGCAGCAGAGGTGTGAGTTCTCAGGCTGCTTCCGCTGCCACAAGCCCGCTCTTTGCTCTCTCCCACAGCTGCGTGTCTTGTGCGCTGAAAGCAGCTGCCACAGGGACCCACCGCTCTGGGGCCGGCTCCCGCACAGCTCAGTGGTGGCAGAGCACAGCTCTGCAGGCACACAAGCCTAGATTCAATCCCCACCACGAATAAGGATTTCAAGTAGCTGAAGTAAAGCTGCTGGGAAATGAGGGTAAACACACAGGAGCAGAAAGGGGGCAAAAAGGGAACCTTACTTGAATCCTGTATCCAGCAAAGGGTCAACAAAGACTTTTGCCTGGGGAGAAAAGGGGGGGTTCCCATCCCCCGTGCTTTTTCAACAACATTCCAAGCCATTTACTTTGCACTGAGGAAGGCAAAGTATTTCCCTCAACAACAAGCGCTGAAGCTTTCTGATTGCCACAACACCATTACATGATCAGGGCAGAGATGAGGCTTGAACTGCCTGGGGCTGCATGCAGGGCAAACCTCCAAGTTAATGTCATTTTGTGATGACATTTTAATGGGACTTACCAGGGGGGAAATACAATCATGAGATCGATTATATCATCCAAGAGGCAGCTGGACAGCCATCTGAGAGGGGCAGCTTAGCTCAGAGTCCTGCGCTGAGCAGGGCACTGGAGCTGATGGCCCCTTCCAACTCGACTGTCCTATGTTTCTACTTCAGAAAACACAGGCACTGATCAGACAGACAGGACCTGCACGCAGTGGCTATGCATACGTTCACCGCAATCTCCCTGCATCAAGCTCAGCTGTCGGCATGTTTTCAGCTGCACCTCCTTGACAAGGGCCACTGCCTACCAACCAGTGGCATTCTCTGCCCATCAGCTCAAGCCACTTCCTAAGATAAGCAACCGGCTCGAGAGGGCTGCCCTAGCCAGACTGAGCTCATTACTGCCAGGTCACTGGGCAAAGTGAATGTCTCTGAGCCATTTTTAATGTTTTGCGGACAGAGACGCTGCCTCACCTCATCTCAAGTTACAGGCCCAACCAAAACAGATGTTTTGCCCTGGGACTGACTCCCCAGAGCAGCTCACATGCCATGCATCATCTGCCATTATCTTTACAATACCAGGTGAAAAATGATTCAGGATTTCAGCAAGTGTCATAATGACTGATGGGGCTATTTGGCTTTTAATTGTTTGTCTGGTGCCATTGTATTCTGGGATAAATCTTTCCTGATATCCTCTTATTTTCATCATTTTGTAAACTGCTTTACAACAATGCATATCTCAGAAGTGGCATATAAGTGCTTCAATGCAAAAGAGCCAACTGTTTCCATGAATGAAATCCTGGTACAAAACAATTCCTCTAATAAGAGTCAGTGGAGAATCTCCCTTCGAAGAGACGCAGAACGCAAGATTTGCATTTCACTTACCGTGAAAGTCAGACCCCGACTTCCTAGAAGCCATTTAGAATCTGCAAGACATTTTTGAAAACAGAATTAGTAAACTGCTCCAGATGCTTCTGCCACACTTTTCCTCCGGTTAAATTAATCTGTAGATATGAATGCAGGTTACCGTATATGCTACAAGAAGGCAACACGACCTCTTTTATCTACTCAGCTGCCTGCGTTCAACACACACACGACAGCTGGCACAAAAGCAAGGGTCTGCACACCACAGTCGGAGTTACACACAAGTATTGGGAGCCGTGGAAGCAGCGTACGGTGGAGGTGGGGCTTCCGTGGCGGGACAGTCTGCATCCCACGGCGGCTCTTTGCCACCACGACTCCTCAGACCACTGTCCCAAGCCCAGTGCTGGCTATGATCTTATTCCTTACCCAAGTTCTCTACTACCGAAACGTCACAGATTACGCCATATGTGCCGGCTGTTCACTAGCGGTTACGCCAGCCAGATGCAGATGACCAAGTCCAGGATCTGGCTGTACGTGCGCATGGCATGTGACTGCCGGGGCCAGCAGGAGAGGAGCGCGCCACTCCCGCGACAGCCCCTTTCCTGCCCAACCTCTCTGCACAGCCGGTCAAATGTGTCCAGAAAATGGAAGGGTCTTGCCAACAAACAGAGAAGTGAGAGTCCAGCCTTTGCACATTCAGCAGGCCCAGTATCCAAGCATGCAAGCGGATTCTTTGCACAACAAAGAGCATGCCAGATAAGGGGAAGCTTCACTTCTACAGACCAAAACCAGGTTGTTTTGAGGAATTTATTTGGGGCGGGGGGGGGGGAGCAGCCGCTGGGGAAGGGCATTGCTATCAGAACCTAATGTCAGGATGCCATGAATTTGATCTTCCAGAAGTTATGCAGACACTCACGGAATCATATACGCAGAAGCTGCCCCCCACTCAATGTTCAAGTCTCCCACCCAGAGTCTAACCGAGCTCGACCCCGCTTAGCTTCCGAGCGGATTGGCAGCGTCAGGCAGGCCAGGGGCTTCCCTCTAGTGCACTTCGAGTGCTCCATTTGAGTGAGCTGCGCACTGGCTATGGAGGCGGCGCACGCTATCCCAGCCCGCCCCCCCCCAGCTGGGTTTCTCGGCATGTGCTGGACGGCAACTCCATCATTCCAGGCCACCAGGCTGAGCTGCAGAAGGTAAAAGGGAGACCAGGGCCATTCCATCAGGCGTGCAAACGGAGAAAATCTCCCCCTCTTCCCTCCCCATTCCTCTTTCCTGGTGTGTCATCTCCTTCTAGCAGCACGATCCCGCAAGCAGGGACAAGCCTTGTTCATTGCGTTGTATGTAAGGCGCTCAGGGAGCATAAAAATGCTTCCGAGAAATAGCTGACCCACAGGGGTGGATTTCCAGTCACTGGCCTTGCTGGCTGAGAATGTGAGACCCAAGCGGAGGAGGGGGCTGCTCTCGGCTGTGCAGACAGACTGGCTGGGCTTACCTGGAGAAAACCCTGTGCCAGCACAGCACGTTTTAATTTGCGGTGTGATGCATGGCATCCAATTTTTAAAGTCAGCAAAGAAAATCACTGGAAGGAAAGGAAGAACGCACATTCCACTATATGCAAGACAGGACACTATTTTCAAAAGCATTTTGGAATATCAGAATTCCACAAGCACAGCCCTGCACCAGAAGTTGCCCCCGCCCCCAAAAAAATGACTTAAGATCTGGACCTTGGAGTGGTATGACAGGCCAAAAAACCTAAACTGTGCTACTGGAAAGGAGGGTCTTTTTAAACAATGAGGCCTTTCTGGATACAAACAGGATACAACAAGCTTTGGGCTTAGAGGCAGATGTGTCATGTGAAGCAACGGATGCGGCTTCTGGGTGTAATCCATATGTCATGCTAGTCAGCACCGGAGGCATTTTTGGCTGTTGCTCCACCTTCTGCATAATGTTTCAAAAATACTTTTTTGTTCCATCCAACTCCAAGGCACTGACCTGAAGATAAACCCCAGAATTCCTCTTCCTCCTTGGCCCAACAGATTCACATTCGAGAAGAGTTCAGCCCCAGAGCACTTCTTAGTGACTCAAGAAGCATTCCCACCACACTGAGAAGGCCAGAGGGAGCCAGCGAGTGAGCAGCCTGCCCGTCTCCCCCGCCATAACCAGGAGAGCCGCACTGCCTAGACGGCTCCAACGCGGGCTGCAAGTGCAGAGCGCATCTTACTGAGAACACTGATTCGACACACTCCGATCAAAAGGGCTATTCTACCTGGGCCGCAGGCCTCCGGTTGGAAATTTTGATCCTAACGACTAAAATCAGGGGAGGTCAGGATCGCTGCTCTGTTAAGGGGTGAGTCGTCACGCCTGCAACAACCTGAGCGTTGGCCGATCTTCCAGTCCGCCACACCAGGGGCATAACATGGTGCCGCCGCGACACTGCGGAAGCATTCCGTGAGGACAGCAGAGTCTCACGATCATGCTCGAATGAAGGCCACCTGGTCGGTGCAGTTACCTGACAGCCACATTGTCTGGAAGGCGCAGAAGGGGAGGGCCCTGGAGTCCTCGTGCGGCCATGAGCAAACCCATTTCAGTACAAGGGGACCAGATGGGAGCTGCCTCGGAGCTACGATGAGATCAGTCCAATGAAATGCAACTCTAGTTCACAAAGAGCGCCACAGAGATAACACACGGATGGCCCACAGCAGCCTGCTGCTGTATGGAGTGCCCCCTTCGTCATGACGGCAAGTCCCACTCACTGTATTTGCTCACCCATGGATTTTCTCATCCCCTCACACCCCGTCGCTCAACGCACAGGCGCCGCCAAGCACGCCCAGTTCTCACTGGGCTGCTCTGGGAGAGGTCTTCCTGTGCAGTCCTCGCCCGAAGATTTGGTACTTGTGCCTTCCCAAGCCTGCTGACACCTCCTGCTTTTGCGTGGATGGTGCGCTTCTGGCTATTCAAGGATCCACACTCGGCTCCGAACTACTACAATAGAGAAACACTGCTGGTCTGGCTGGATTTTGTTCACCAGAAGTTAGCGAGGAACTCTTAAGGTAACCAGAAAGGAGCGAGGCCAATGCTACCAAATGCCGCATCTTCTATTCCAAGGTGGAGCACTTCAGATGCTGGTGGACTACAACTCCTATCAACCCGAACCATTGGTCATGCTGGCTGGGATTCACAGGAGCTGGAGTGCAACCTAATTTGGAGGACCGCAACCTGGAAGGAGCCCTGCTCTGTACCCTGCTGAGTCTGCAAGGACCATACAAGGTAAAGCTCCTCCAGTGACATATTATCACCATTAAATCACGTTTATATCCCTCCTTTCTTCTGCTTGCAAGGAACCCAGGGCTGCTCACAAGGTCCTCCTCCCCCCATCTGATCCTCACAGCCACCACCCACTGAGGAGGGTCAGGCTGAGGGTCCATGACTGGTCCAAAGCCACCCAGTGAGCGTCACAGCCAAGTGGGATGCGAAACCCAGATGACATGCGTATGTCCAACTGTCTTAACCACTACAGCACAGTGGCTCCTCTGTTAGAGCAATCAGAAATAGTACTTCTTTATCTGCAATTTTTAAATCAAGATTGAAAGAATACATTCTGGCCTGTTAAAGCTTTATTCTGAAGTAATACTGGCAGTGCAGTCAGAAAGCATACTGAAGTCAAACTATGTGGACTCCAGTCAGAAGAGACACAAGAACGGGAACAACGAGTCCACAGTTAGCTTAATTTCCAAACAGAGGGCTTTTCTCAGCGATCTACAGCATCCAGTCCAGTTTTATACTTGATACAAATCCGCTGACTCAGACACAAGCTGAATACATCTAGCTGCTTGCAGGCACACCTCTTTCATGTAGGGGAGTCTCCGGGCTGCACTAGAGCCATCCATGTATCTGCAAGCCAGACGGACAAGGCAAAAAGCTATTTATAGCCCACAACTCCATTTGGCCCTAGAAGCTGTTTTAACTATCACTTCCAATAAACTCAGTAGAGACATACGAATAACTTGTTCTTGAATTTGTGTTCAAATTATGCCATATTTGCAAAAGGATGTGCAAGAATGAAGGCTGAAGCACAGACTGTGTCAGCAGCACTATTTTTAAGATGTCAGAGCTTTAAGTTAACATTTACTCCTGCTACTTTGGTGAAGATTTTATCCCTTCAAGCCACTGCTGGTGCTTAGGTCTAAACATCTGTGGCACTTAGATCCCCAGCATGCTCTGGTTACAAACATCTTAGAATAGGGAACACTCCACATATGGAAAGAAATATGAGCAAACACATTTGCACCTACAGGTGCAATTAAAGTGAACTCCATCCTGATACAAAACATTTGAAAGCCGTAGTGGTCAGCTACAATTTAGTCATTACACCAACCAGTATAACAGTATGGTTAGAAAGTAGGACATGGGAAAGTAGTCCTTGAAATTTTCCTACAAGGTGCAAAATGGAAGCGGGCTGTTTTCGTTCCAGGCTATAAGGGGCTGATCAGGAATGCGCTCATTCAAGCCCTGCAACAGTGTCCACTGCTTTGTTTTCTGACCCTGGAAGAAGTCCTTTTTCTCCAGACCAAGCAGCTCAACGAGCCTCTCTCCTACTGTCCCCCTGCTCATCCATGTTTCCAAAAGAAACAGTCGCGGGCATTGTGACCCTTTCTATAGAAGAATTACCTCCAGCTCCCTGAAGAGTCTGGTCATCCTTTTCTGGCCCCAGAATAGTCTGCGCATCGTTGTCCAAGTGTGGCAGCACTACAGATTTGTACGAGGTCATGCACAGTACTGGTCGTGTGATTCCTCTCCCACCCCGACTCCTTTCTCAGCAATGCCTAGCATGGGATTTCCCCTTGTGTCTGCAACACTCCGCTTGATGTTTCTCTGAGCTATCCGGCATGACCCAAGTTCGTCGTCAGTCACTGCCAGCTCAGCTGCCAACAGTGCAGTTGTGAAATCGGCGTGTGTGTTTGTTTGTTTTCGGGGGGGTCCCAATGTCTACCACACCTTACCTATATCAGCCCACATTTGTCATTTTAAGGCTGATCCATCCATTCTGAAGAGATCCTTATGGACAAATGGTTTTTGTCACTGTAAATAAAATCTCAGCAAGTGGCCCGCACATGGCTCACCTAGGTCAATTATGAACCTAACTATTGGTCCTGGTACAGAGCCATGCAGAGCCCGACTGCTTCCTTCCTTTATTCCAGCTCTTTGCTTCTTGCCCTTTATCCGTTACCAATCCAAAAGTGGACTTGCCCTTATTCCATGTCTTCTAAAGTCTATGCTGTCGTGAGCCACCCACAGAGCTTTGGCTGTTGCGGGGCAGGAGGGCCGGGCAGGGCAGGGCCTCTTCCGTCTTCTCTGAAGCAATCTAGTGTGCAAATATTCTCTGGGCCTGGATGCTGGAGTGGCATACAGCCCGTCGCACCCATTTCTTGCCACATCCACTTACATGGTCCTCTACTTCTGGGATAGGCAACTTGGCACCCATGCACCCCAGACACCTTTCCTGCCCCTGGACCAGGGATCTGGCACCTTCTGTATGCCAAGCATGTGTCTTATCACTGAGTTAGGTTCTCCCTCCAATCATGAATGCCCGAAGGCGTTCACAGACAAAGCCCAGCTTACTCAAGAGATACCTCTGTCTCATCCAGTATTTCATCATCCCTAAGTCTATGCACTTACACAGAAACAGAGACTTCAGCCCTTACACAGAAGCTGACTTCCCTCAAACAATCAGGCTTACCTCTCCACCTTCCTAGACAATACACTTGCCTGTATTACCAGGTCTGATTTAGGGGACTGATGGCACGCATGAGTCCCCACTACATGCTCAGATCCAACATATGAAACAGACGCAGTGGAGAGAAGGATGTGCAAATTGAATAAGGCGCTTCATGTGTCTTCAGACACCATCATCCTTCTGCAGCTCACCCCACCACCGCTCCTCTTCCTCCAGCCGGACCCCAGGTCTAGGTTCCCTGGTCAAGAAGCTGCAAGACAGCTGCAGCCTCGGAGCACACGGCCTGCAAAAAGTGAGGGTTGGACTAGGTGACTGGCAGCCCCCTTCCAATTTTAGGATATTGGCTCTCAGGTGAAGGGTCACGCTGCTCCCTACCCTCCTCTGACAAGCCATCACAGGGTGGGAAATCCTGCTGTTGAGAACAGAAGAAGAGCCATACTGGATTAAACCAAAGGTCCACCCAGTCCAGCATTCCGTTCGCACTACGTCCAAGAGAACCCACAAGCAGGACATGAGGAACAGCACCTTCCCACCCATGTTCCCCACTGACTGGTGCGCACAAGGGAACTGCTGCTGAACATCTTGTGCTGCGGTTAAGTTCCACCTCCATATCCTTCTGCTTCCAACCTTCCACCCACATGATGGTCCAAATACTTTCCTCATATTTCTTTCTCTGCATTAATCGAGCATTTAATTTTCCAATTTTCCATTATACTTTTAACCTGTAATTGGATTTTGTTCAAGGAACATTAAGTTATACATTTTATTGTCTTCAGACAGCTATGCAATTTCATGCTAATTGCCATCTTTCACCTTCAGCCTCACTACGTGTCACGCCAACATTTAGCTTCTACAAACTGGTAAGAATTAAACAGACAAGAAGCACCCTTACAAACCAATGCCATAGTTTTCTTAAATTAACCAACACCTTTGCCCTTGTGTTTTAATGGAGACCCAATCCAGGAGCAATCTTTTTGCAACATGAAAGCAAATGAAGCTAGAGATCCTGGGTGCCACTTAATGGTAGCTGGACCTAAAGAAATCCTGTTCAGAAAGAGCAACAATTATGCAGAGACGCTGAAGATAAACACTGCAGGATAATTGTGGCTCTCTCGACCTGCTCGTGAACGTCCTAGAAACCTGCTGTTGTTGTGCCACTGCATTTATGCCCAGACTTTCTTCCTCTGCCAAGTAACCAAGGCAAGGCCACCTCCTCTCCATTTTAGCCTCACGACAACCCTGTGAGATAGGCTACGCTAAAAGTCTAGCTAAAACCATCCAGGGAGCTCCATGGATGAGTGGAGACACAAACCCCGATCTCCCAATCCCAGTCCAGCACCAGATGCAGCAACACCTCCCACCCACTTCACTGCTCAGGCCTAATTCCATATCATTTATGCGCAGGTAGAAAAGAACAGTGGTGGCCCACTGCGCATATCCTTCCACTGAGAGAATGTATCATTGACTCCTACCGTTTTCTGACTTTTGCTGTTCCTGATCCACTAGACCTCTCCTCTAATTCCATGACTGCCAAGTTTCTTCAGGAGTCTTTGTTAAGGGACTACCAAAAGTCAGTGCTTTCCCTATTTTTGCATTCTAACCCTGTTCTTACCTCCAAGAAAATCGGATCTTCTCCGATTGCCCTGATTGCTTTGACCGATATGGCTGGTTCAAAAACTAGACACAGTGCTTCTTGGTCACACAACAGAAGATTGGGGCTTGTACCATGTACACAAAAGAACAGACAGGTGTGCTATTTTGGCCACTGCAAGGAATGGGAGGGACCAGTACCTCCTTGCTACAACTCAGAGACACTGCACAGTAGTTCCTCACATGCCAGAAACCTCAAGGATTTTCAAGAGTGAACTACGTTCTCCTAGGACTGGGGTATTAAATATACCATTTGTAAAAGTGGAGAACTTATGATGTATAAGGCATGTCATTCATTTCAATGACTTCCTGGTGGACATATATACACAGTACAATGTGATACACAGAGTAGAATACCACTTTTGCGAATCGTTGGGCGTTATTTGTGGTTTCTACAGCATAGTGCACAGTAATTTACAATTCTGGGCTCATTAACCCTCCCAGCCTTCCCACACCTGAAGCACAGTACAAAAGGGCTTCTAATCAGTGGCAGGTTTTTGCAGATGTGAGAAAGCACCGAGTGTCATCACAAATCTTAAAGAGAAAGGTAATAAACATCACTTAGCAGTTGCTAGCACGAAGTGCTAATTAACATAATAGCACAGGATGTCTATGCACTATGGTGTTGCAGGAATTCCTCGTGCATCGAACCAGAAGCATGGACAAAATTCCCCACCACCAACCCACATCAAAAGTAGGTTAAGGATTTTAAGAGAACAGCATACATGGAATTGCTAGGAAGCGTGCTGAGAAATAACTGTTAATTCACCTTTTTCAAAAGTAATGCAAGATGCATTTTCATAAAATTCAACACAGGAGTGAAGAACAACAAAAAAGCTTAAGAAACATGAAAGAATTTGGAGATGGAAATGAGTAATATGTTGCATTAAAAGGAAGACACAAGCAGATTCTTACTGAATTCTACATTATAAAAACTATTTGGCAAGATGAAATGCATACTAAATGTATATTGAGCTATAGCTTGAATTCAAGAATTATTAAAGTGATGTGCGCACAATTGTATTCAAAGCCAAAAGAATACTTAAATATTTCCTGCTTGTTAGCTGAAAAACAAAAACTTTGAATGGGTATGAATATTAGATCTGATATACAGATACCAAAACAGGTTTATGCTAGAAATTCTAAATAAGAAAGTGTCTTACATGTATTATTACCTTGAATGTATAATTCAAAATTAATTATATCTAGCCCAAAAAATCTATGTTCAAGGTTATTTATGTGTGCACACATTGTGTGGAGACCAGGGTGGATTTAAAAAAAAAAAAAAAGCATTTTTAAAATTTAAATTGGATTTTTAATGATATGCTTCCTGAGGAAAAAAAATCTATCTAAAAGTAGTTTTCTATTTAAGATACATTATAGTCCAAAGATATATCATGAAATAAGGATTAGTTTTTAAATGCTGTAGCACGAGTGCTTAAATTCATGCAATGTTTAAACTTTTTGGCAAATGAATTCCATTACTCCATTCACATGCCATGCTCTTCCAGAGGTTTCTATAAAATGACTGGGCAATTTCTCTGTCTAGAAGACAGTATCACAGATGCCTTGTTTTTCAGGCCTCAAAACTGTGCTTGTGTCTGCAAAGATAACATGCCTCTTCTTCAAAGCAAAAAATGCTACCAAATAAACAGAGTGGAGAAAAAGTTGAGAAAATTCCATTGTTCCTTTGCAAATCTATGTATACAGAATCAATCCTTCACCTCTTAAGTGCCAAGTTTCCAAAAAATCTATGAATAGAGGAAGATCGTTGGGAGTGGAATAGATCTGCAGAAGAAGCGAAGTGTGAGGAGGGAGGGGAAGCAGGAAAAACGAAAGTGAGCAGGATCCTCCACGAGTCTTTGGATCGTTTTGCATATAAACTGAGGTATATCATATTATTCTTTCCCTGGTAAAGGCAGCAGACCGTAAAAGAAACCCAGTCTGGGAATATTTTAATGAAGTACCCCTATCTATGGGTAAGGCAGGCATGTATACAAATTATGTAGAACCATGATTAAATCTAGTCTTACTATTCTAAGTCCGTGGCTTATTAACCACGAATTGCTGAGAACGCAGTGGGAATGGGCATGCCGGTTCCCTCCTTGCAGCAAACAACCCAGTAAACACCTGGAATGCTGGGCTGTTGGGGGATGGAGAACCCAACGTTTGCTCCCACGATGTCTTCAAAGACGCACGGTTAACAAACCATGGATTGCTGCTAACAAGCAAACCGGTCACTTCCATGACAGAGTGCACAACCTGTGGCCCACACACAGCCCTTGGCTGCTTCCAGCGTGGCCCGTGGCGCCGTGGGGCCCCCACTAAGACTCTCCCTGGCTGGCGCTGGTGCAGGGAAGCCTAGAATTCTCTCTGCCGGCTCCAGTGTGGAGGCTACCAAGGGAAGCCCTTCCCTCACCTCCAACCTGTTCCCAGTTGCTTTCCTGGCTAGCGCCAGCAGCTGAACGCCTTCTCTGTGGAGAGCATGTCTTTCTGAACAGGGTGACTGCATGGTGCGTAAGTGCGCAGGGAGGGAAAGCATGAGTGAGCGAAGAGGCATCTGCACATGCCAGTGCCTGGCCCAGGTGACGGATGCAGCACTCCGAGATGGAAAGGCGGCATGCCATAACCAGTGAGATGGTCAGCACACTCTCTGCGTAAACACGACTTACTTCGGAATAAGGCAGGCTCTTACCACCTGAAGCTCACTAGGCCTTTGTGAACAGCGAAGCTGGTGTTCAGGTGAAAACGCTCCTTTCTCTTAGCCTTAGAAAGGGCTCTTAGCAGTCTTTGGGACAAGGAGATGTTTAGGAAAATATTTTTTTGTTAAAACTATTTAGAACCTTTAGCAACCGTTCCCCCCATGTTAGTTTGATGTGATGTTCTAAATAGTATGTCTACAATAAAACGAAAGAAATCCAGATATTTTCCCTTTACTAATTTTGGTTAGTGTAAGTATAGTGTAGTGTTTGGTTAGTGTAAGTATATAAGTATAAATTATAAAACTTACTTTTATTACATTTCAGGTGGAACTTAACAAAATTAAGTTCCACCTGAAAATCCCTTTGGTTGTAACCTTTGCTTGAAGTGGTAGTTAAGTAGTATATAGGTAAGGGGCAGCTCAATCTTCCTAAAAACCAGGAAGTGTTCAAAGATGAGTGTTATCAAAGTCCAAAGTTCTGTGTACCCGACTACGTATTGTTTCCTTCATGGTTCTGCCCACACCAAAGCTCCTGAATAGCAAGATTCCATTCAGGACTAAGCCAAAGCCACTAACATTAAGCATTCGATACCACTTACTAGACTGCGGATCCTCAGGCACTCTTCAAGGATACCAACAAGACCACGACTCTGTCGGTCGTCGTGGAGAGATGACAACCCTGGATGCCACAAAACCCACACCTCCATCGGCCTTCACTCAACCCACTGGATGAACCCCGACATCACGGATCCTCAGCTGTGATCAAGTTCCTCACGCTATGCCTGCCTCTCAACTACAGCCACCACCCTCCTTTGTGCCACCCCAAATTCACTCTATCATGGCACGGCCGCTCCACGACCAAAAGAGAGAACCCACATGGCCTCTCTGTTTTGAGTATGGACCGTGTCTGGCTACAACCCAAGCCACAGATATGGCCTATTTGATAGGATTCTTTTTAACACCTTTGCAGGCCATAATTCTTATCTTATGACAACCATTTTATCACACCGGGGAAGTGTAGCAGCTTGGTTTTATTTTCAATTTATCAGATCAGGCAGATGGTTCAAGTATATAACTATTTATCTATTACATTTCCCCCTTTTGATAGATCAATTTCATTTTATACTGCCAATAGCTGAGTTTCTCTGGGCAGTTAACAAAAGCTAAAACAATTTTTTAAAAGACACACACAAATTAATTTAAAAGAATAAAACCATGACAGCAATTGCAATTGCTATGATTCAGCATAGAAGCATAACAGCAGTATAGATAAAAGGGAAAATACAAAACAAAGTTTAAAAGTTAAACTGTTAAAATGCTGGGAAAATAAAAGTTCTTCACCAGGCACTGAAAAGAATACAAAGTAGGTGCCAGGTGAACCTATTTGGGGAGCTCATTCCAAAAACAGGGTGCCACAACCGAAAAGGACCTTCTCCCTGGTAGCCACCTAGCTCACTCCCTTTGGAAGGGGCTCCCAAATAAGGACCCCCAAAGATGGCCTCAAGGTCTGGGTAGGTACATATGGAAGGAATCAATCCTTCAGATAATCTGGCCCCTAGCCAGGTAATCTGTGTTTGTTCTGTTTAAAGAAAACAACGTAGGCCTCTCTCCTCAGCCAACTGCAGTTTACAGAATTTCCTCCCCTTTAAACCATGCCCTAGCCAACACCAGCAAACTGTGCTTGTGCAGTCGGCTGATGCATGTGAGGACCTGTGGTCAGGTAGTCATCCAAGCACCGGGATGACTATGAGTCATGGCTGTCTCTGGCCCTTCCTCCAAGGAGTTCTGAGGGCTGTCCCATTCTATTGTACGAACTTGTGCGATGCAGGTTAGGTCGAGAAGGTATCATGACTCAACAAAGATTCGAGCCCGATTTCCCTGGCCCAAGCCGAACTCCTATTTAAAATATCAGCACTGTTTTTGAGAAGCTAATGTGAGATCTTGTCAGTTTTTCAAAATAAAAACATTCATAAGGTTGCCCAGATCACTGAAAAGCAGTTTTGCCCATTCATAAAGTCACTAATACTATGGCACTGAACTGGTACAATATGCTCTTATAAACCTGTTGCTTGTTATCTTCTTACACTAGCAGTGTTGCGTCAGCTGCAGAACAATCCTCTCTCAAGGACCAGCATGATTTTTTCTGTGCACATCCTGACTAAACCAACCAAACTTCCTCCAAGCAACCCAATGCAAACAGGTGTTGGGACAGCTGAAGCAGGTCTAATTTTCAACACAGTATGTCTGTCGGGAAGGACAATGGTGAAATACTTGGCATCCACAACCGAGTTAAATGTTCCTTCTTCCTCGTGTGAGAAATATCATTAGCAGCAGTCATGTTACCACAGCTTTCCGGCAATTAAGCCCTTCTACTTAGACAGTGCAGCGGGGGATCCTGACCTCCAAGACATGGGGAGGGCCCACGATTCAGCGGCAGAACACCAGCCGTGCATGTAGAAGGTTCCAGGTAGATCCAGAAAGCATCCTCCTGAAACCCTGGAGAGCGGATCCCAGTCAGTGTGGAGGGTGGACCAAGGGCCTCACTCAGCAGAAGGCCGCATCCGCCCCTCCTAACACAACTTGCCTAAGGAGGATGAAAGGGCCGGCAGGCAGGGACAGGCGCCAACTGCTCTGCAGCAAGTCCCACTGCAACCAGTGAGCTTAGTTCTGAACTGTGTTGTGCAGAGACACATCACCAAGCGCATGGCCAATGTAACATCATTCTCCAGACAGCAGTCAGTGTATCACGCCAGCAGGGTGCACACTTTATAGACTCATCTATATTACAAAGCAAAGGACAACCCTAAAGCTTGGGCTACCTTGTAAAAACCTGCACTCACCTCTTTACTTTCAGGAAGCAAGACAGGCTGCTTTCTGTCCACAGCTAAAAGACAAGAAAAGGCTGCCTTTAAACGACCTGTTCTGTTGCTAGAACAGGTAGCAGCAAAGACAAGCCTTGCCAGCTTTGACTGACTGCAAATCCAGGGTAGCTTGGGAAGCAGAGACCGGTAGTTAGCGATTTAGTGTCCTCAGAAAGTTCAGACAGGGGATATCTAGTAGCCCAAACCAAAAAGTGAGTGACAGAACATCCAGGTTATAAATTTACTGGCTTCCAAAAAGTAAAGTGGCAAAAAATGCCCGCTTCAGTAGCAAATAAGAGCACGCCACCATACCATTTATGAGCTGTTCCAATCAAGAACAGGCCAGACCTCAATGGCAGACCCAAAGGCTAACAGCCATCACCGACACTCAGCAGCTCCGAGTCTCATGCCTGCTTCATCTCATCCACCACACTGATGCTGACCGATTAGTACACTGGAGTAGGTAAAGCAGAGAAACACTCCTTTATGATCTACCAGGAAGGGCCACTGCTTTGCCACCGTCAACGTGCACGTCACACTAATCCACCGCACACTTGCGGCATACAGTTGCTGCCAGCCCTATTCTTTGCTCGCCTCCACAGAAGCCCCGCTCATTCTTATCAGAAAACATAAAGAACACCATCGACATGTGTTAACCAGCTTAACCAGCTCCACTCTTGCTCCAATATATTCCACAACATTTGATCCATGCGATTTATCTTAACATTGCCAAGCATTTTGCATCAATAATACATTTTAAACCTCTAGTCAGAGAACTTCGGCTATGGGGTGGTGCAGAAAAGAAAATAACAACAACCTAACTTCTACAAGTGTACTGCGTGCTCAAGAACACCACACATGGCCCATGCACACTATTCAGAGGCTACAAGGGTTTACACAATCACACCTACAATCCACCACACAGTTATATAAAGAAAGCGCCATTAAAAACCCTCAACCTGGTTTCAAGTAAATCAGTTTAGCACTGAGATGTTAAGATATTTTAAAGCCCTGAGCTATTTAGCAGAACAGAAATGTCTTTTCAAGCATTGTTTCACAGAGGAACATCAGCCCCGATCCAAAAATCCAACTATATGGTTTCTTTTTAAAGCTGTCCCAAGACAGAGACATTTGAACATTTGCAACTGAGTAACAGTCACTAGTTCAGCTTGCATTCCATGCTATTTCCCATGCCCCCTCAGGGAGAAAGACAAAATATTCAGCATTCTCCTAGATTTCCACAGAAGATTGCACTGCAATAAGATTGCAAGCAGTGGATATTGCTTACTTTGCAAGAATCAATGCATCCACACTGTTTTGCCCTTCTTTGTCTGCTTGAATGGTTACTGCAAATCAAAACTGAAAGTTCTTCAGGCCATACATCTTCTTTTGCTGTGCACTCAGAGTGCAGCAATCATGAAACCCAAGCAATATTTTGGCTTCGGACAATGCAGATGCTTTCTTTGAACTTCATTATTCCCTAAATAAATTCTCCTAGTGCTATCTTCATAAACATTAAAACAGTCAAATGAGGCCCTACTCATCAGCTCACCACTTAAAAAGTGGTGGATAGCAAAAGAAAAAGCATTTCTGTGAAAGATTACACCAAGCACCAGTCCAGCACATCGAATGAAGTATTTATGACTCAGCAAGAGGAAGTTTCAGCTGTTTATTATCCAGCCATGTCATCACTGAGTCAGTCCAGAGTCCTACTATATGCCCATTCCTAAAGTGAAAGAAAAAAAATCCTGAGCAGGCTACCTTCCCATAAAAAGCTAGAGCACAATATTCCTCCTTTTAAAGGACAGTATACAGGTCAGGAAAAAGTCCTCCCTACTTCTGGTGAGATAATTGATTTTGCAATTCTGTGTATGCACCATGGGTGTGACTAGACCATTCCCCCAGGCAGTCCTTCCCTGCCAGAGTATTAATGACACAATTCAAAGAACTTCCCATACAGAAACAAGAAAGCATTTTTCCCCATTTGGGACATGAGAGCCTGCTAGAACATCTTGGTAAGGTTAATGTTCCCCATTCAGAAGAGGCTGGAAAATAATGGGGCCAGTGTCAGCATAATCCCTTGCATGTTTACTTGGAACCTTCAATTGGGGCAGTGGAGCATCCTATATCTCCATGCACAAAACATTTTGTTCAATATACAGGGGCCTCATTAAAGGGTAAAAGACAATCCAAGCTAGCCCAGAAATCAGAGAGCCTTGTCCTTGTCCAGACCCAGCACACAGGAAACAATCATACATGGGATGCATGAATTTACAAGCATGGGAAAGGCTTTCTGTATGACAGTAATAAAAGGCTCACATACTTGGGAGCTTGCTGAAGACGTGGGGACTTTCATCACTTAAGACGCACGGACTTGGAAATTGCTTCGACATAACCAGAAGCATGCCCCTTTCCAAAAACCTACACACACCTGGCTCAACTAATGTTACACTATTGCTGCTGGGCTACACCACCACTCTGAGCAATTTGGAGCATCCCTGGACAGAAGGGAAACAAAATTTACCTCCTGAAGGAAGCACTCCTTCCCCTTGTGAGCAGTCCTAGTCACCCATTTTGCCTCTCCAATCCCAGCAATCAATTTATTGTATTTTATTTTATTTATTTAAGCAATTTCTATGCCGCCCCATTCGCAAAAAGCCTTGGGGCGGCTCACATTTTTGTATGGCATACAATTTTGTATGCCATACAAAAATCAGGTGAGGTAGCCCTGCGTTATCACCCTCAAAACTGCCCATCAGCGGCTCCAGTCAAGACTGGCAAAGCGACAGCCTAGCGGGTGTTCCAGCCGCCACCTATTTGAACAGGGCTCGGGAACAGCCTCGCCTCCAAGAGGAGACTGACTTCCAAGGGGGAAGTCGCCAAGTGGGTCTCCCCTCCGCCTCGGGCGCGCCAGCTCGGCTTAACTGAAGCTGCTCTCCCGCCGCCCCGCAACCCCGTGAGACCGAAATTTAGGGTGACCCGAATCTCAGCAGGCCGTGCCCTGGGTTGCAGGCACATCCTCACGGGGCTGGCCTGAAAATCCCGGGGACCGGGCCGGGGCCGGGGCCGGGCGGAGCGCGTAGGAAGCGCGGAGCCTCCCGCCTCCGAGGCCCCACAGCCTTCCTGTTGCTCTCGGGAAGCCATGACCCCGGAGCGCCCTCGCAGGCACAGGATCCGGCCACGAGGCCCTTCGAGCAGCCCGCCGGCCTCGCCCCGCCCGGCCCGGGGGCCCCGCGGGCTGCGCCCCCGGCCGCGCTCGGCCTCCGCGCGGCCCCCGGCGCCCTTCGGAACGCGGGGCCCGGGCCCGGGCGGAGCTGCGCCCCCGGCCGAGGGAGGCGCCGGGGGCCCGGGGCCTCCCCCAGCGCGGAGCACGCCTGCGCGGGACGGCGGGCGCGACCGCCGTGCGGGCGCCGCGACCCTTCCCCGCCGCCGGCCGGCGCGCCCGCTCACTCACCCCGCCGGCGGCGCGGCGGCCCCGCTCCTCCGCCCTCCCGCGGGGCCGATCGCGGCGGGGCAGCTGCAGCGGAGGTGCTCCTCCTCACGGCGACCAGCCTCGGCGGGCTACGAGTCCCGGGCGGCGGCGGCGGCGAGCCGCCCCGCAGCCCTGGCGCCTCCTCGGCGACGGGGCGACGCCATCTTGTCTCCGTCGCCCACACGCCCCCACTCCGCCCCCTCCTGCCCGTCCAGCGCGGCGAGCTGCGTCATCGCGCCGGTCACGCGACGCGGAGGGCGCGGCCGCGCGCGGGCAGGACGGGGCCAAGGGGAGCAGTTCTCGGCGTGCAGTTTGCCCGCGATTTCCGGCTGGCAGGAGGCGCAGGCGTCCGAGTGGCCCCGGGACGCGCGGGCGCTGCGCGTCGCTTATGCGGGCAGTCGTGACTTAACCAGAATAATGTGGTTGCCTGCTAAGATGCACAGTCCTCTCGAGGCAGCTTTTAAGAAAAGGTATTAACATACGTGGTGGACTTGCGAAATAACGAAAAAGAAATGGACATTGATACATGCGGAGATGCAGAAAATCCTTAAAATTCAGTTTCCTACGAGTCCCAAGAATATGCCAGAGTCCCAGTTTGAATATTGTTCCAGGGCTCCTTTTAAAAAATACGGCAGAGTTATTTAAGTATAGCGGCAAGAATTAAAATTGCTTTTAAATGGGAATCATTGGAGCCCCCAAAAATGGAAGAACGGAGAAATAGATTAGTGGAATATGCTGCGATGGCAAAGTTAACTAATTATGTAAATAGAAGACCATTAGAAAAATGTATTGATAAATGGAAATTTTATTATGCTCAGCACGACTAATCGGAGTTGAGGGAGTTTGAAAAGGAGAAGGAAAAGCAGTAGAGTTTGACGTGACTAGAGGATTTGTTGCATAGCGTAATGGGGGTTTTTCTGTTAAACTCTGTTGAAAGATAGGAAGATGATTGAACCTACTGAATGTATAGGCAGTATTTGTTTAAAATTCCCATGACAGCTTTGCTCACTGTGTTTGGTTTAGTTGACTCTGTTTAATTTTTTTTTATGTGTTACATTTCTCTCTATGCGTCTGTCTTTCTTAACATATACAGACACATAGAGCGAAATGTAAGACAGAAAAAAAAATTAAACAGAGTCAACTAAACCAAACACAGTGAGCAAAGAAAATTTATTAAAAAAGAAAAAAGAATAAACATAGTTGGGAAAATTTGGATAAATCCTGGCAGAAAAGGGATGCTTATATGTGTCTTTGTGTTTTAAAACCAAATCTGCACCCCTTTCTCAAAAAGCACCCAGTTTCCAAGCTAGGGTACAGTTTAGCATTTGCCCTAAGTTAAAAAAGTGGGACCTGACGGCTCCCCCCCACCCCCACCCCCGAAAGCTGCCAGGCTGCTGTTTTGCTGATCAGTGAGAGCTGATAAGGCTGCCAGGTTCATAGCATTGCGTGCCAAGACCCACAGAAATCCCTATGCCTCAGTGATTGTTGTTGTTAGTCAGAAAGTCTTGTCCCATCCCAACCCCATGGACCACATTCCTCCAGGCCCTCCTGTCCTCCACCATCCCCAGGAGTCCACTCAAGCTCACACCAATTGCCCCAGTGACTCCATCCAGCCACCTCATCCTCTGCCTTTCCCTTCTCCTTTTGCCATCTATTGTTCCCAGCATTAGGCTCTTCTCCAGGGAGTCCTTCCTTCTCATTAGGTGGCCAAAGTATTTGAGTTTCATCTTCACTATCTGGCCTTCTAAAGAGCAGTCAGGGTTGGTCTCCTCTAGGACTGACTGGCTTGATCGCCTTGCAGTCCAAGGGACTCACAGGAGTCTCCTCCAGCACTACAATTCAAAGGCCCCAATCCTTCGGCGCTCAGCCTTCCTTATGGTCCAGCTTTCACAGCCACACATTGCAACTGGGAAAACCATGGCCTTGACTGTACACACTTTTGTTGGCAGGGTGAGGTCTCTGCTTTTTAGTCTGCTGTCTAGATTTGCCATAGCTTTCCTCCCCAGGAGCAAGCGTCTCTTAATGTCCTGGCTGCAGTCCCCATCTGCGGTGATCTTGGAGCCCAGGAAAATAAAATCTCTCACTACCTCCATTTCTTCCCCATCTATTTGCCAGGAAGTGAGAGGACCAGATGCCATGATCTTAGTTTTCTTAATGTTGAGTTTCAGGCCAACTTTTGCGCTTTCCTTCTTCACCTTCATCAAGAGGCTCTTTAGTTCCTCTTCACTTTCTGCCATGAGAGTGGTATCATCTGCATATCTGAGGTTGTTGATATTTCTCCCAGCAATCTTGATTCCAACTGGCGATTCATCTAGCCCCACCTTTCTCATGATGTGCTCTGCATATAAGTTAAATAGGCAGGGCGACAGTATACAGCCTTGCCGAACTCCTTTCTCAATTTTGAACCAATCAGTGGTTCCGTGTCCGGTTCTCACTGTTGCTTCTTGACCTGCATATAGGTTTCTCAAGAGGCAAATAAGATGGTCTGGTACTCCCATCTCTTTAAGAACTTGCCACAATTTGTTGTGATCCACACAATCAAAGGCTTTAGTGTAGTCAATGAAGCAGAAGTAGATCTTTTTCTGGAACTCCCTGGCTTTCTCCATGATCCAGCATATGTTGGCAATTTGATCTCTAGTTCCTCTCCCTCTTCGAAATCCTGCCTGTACTTCTGGTAGTTCTCGGTCCACATACTGCTGGAGCCTGGCTTGTAGGATTTTGAGCACCACTTTGCTAGCATGTGAAATGAGTGCAATGGTGCGGTAGTAGTTGAACATTCTTTGGCATTGCCCTTCTTTGGGTTCGGAATGTAAACTGACCTTTTCCAATCCTGTGGCCACTTGAGATTTCCAAATTTGCTGGCATATTGAGAGTAGCACTTTTACCACATCGTCTTTTAGGATTTTGAATAGCTCGGCTGGAATATTTATTTATTTATTTTATTAAAATATTTATAGGCCGCCCCATCGCACTGAAGCCTCGGGGCGGCTTACAAGAAGATTAAAATAGAAAAATGAATACTGTCACCTCCACTAGCTTTGTTGTTGCTCACACTTCCTAAGGCCCATTTGATTTCACATTCCAGGAGGTCAGTGACCACTCCATCCCATCCCATCCCATCCGATGGAGCCAGCTGGGTGGCTTTGGCCAGTCACAGATCTCAGCCCAGCCTACCTTGCAGGGTTGTTGCTGTGGGGACCCAAGGGTATCTTGGGAAACCTGGTCAGACCCTTTGCTGAAATCAAGGCATCTTATGTCCACAGCATTCCCGTGATCCACCTTACTGGCATCTTTATGGGAAAAGGACGCCGGCCTGGGCTGCCGTGCCTTGCCCTGGAAAGCCGCTGTCGCCCCCTCGACTCGGAACCGGGGCGCCACTCATCGTCCCGGCGCCCACGGACCGGCCGCTTCATCCCCGCGTTGAGCTTTCGGGCTGGTGCTGGCGGCAGGCTGACCGGGCTGCCGCATCCTTCCCCCTCCATCCCAGTCCTCAAGCGCCTCCCCCGCTCTCTGGGACGCCTCCGGGATTACAGACAGGGTGGTGGACTAATGCTTTGGGGTCAGGATCCCCCTGGCCTGGAGACCCGAGTCGTTCCAGGGGCCACGCGCCCCCTGACCGTGTCCTTCCCCGTTCTGGCTGCAAATTCCTCCAACGTCATCAGCTCTGCCCGTCCCAGGCTGAAGGCAGCTCCCCTCGTGGGAGAGGCCCGAGGCGAAGGGGGCGCTGAGTCGCTGCCCCCTCCCTTGGTTAACATTCACTGCCTTCCTTACGCACAGGGCCTGCCCCCCCACCTTCCTCTTGCCCCTCGCACAGCCCAAGGAGCCCCTCTGGTTGCGCTCAGCATCCCTCGCCGGCCTCATCGGGGCCTCTGCCTGCCCGGCCCCTGCCGCACGGGGCTTGGTCTGCCGTGGTCTGGCTGGATGCCCCCTCCTTCTTCGGAGTCGCCTGGGCAGCCCCTCGTTCTTCAAGTGCTCCTGCCCCGTTCCCCCTTTTCATGGGATCGATCGCACCCGCAGGAGTTCCGTTTTCAGCATCTCCCAGCCCCTGAGCCCCAGTTTTCCTCCAGGGGATTGGCCTCTGGGGTTTTGGCAATGGGCCTTCCTGAGCTCTGTTAGAAACACCCTTCCCTTCCCTTCCCTTCCCTTCGGAAGAGAAAAATATTCCAAGCACGAGAGCGTTCATCCTGAAACTTTATTGCAACTAAGGTAGCTGGAAAGGTTTCCTTCCCGTCTCCCAACTCAACTCAGCACATGCTCACATCCCATTTTTATTTCTTACTGTATTTATTGCATGTATATACCACCCCAGTAGCCCAAAGGGCTCTCTTTTATGCCCTGCCCCCCCTGCTTCTCCCTCCTCTTTCCCCCCAGAGGCAGGGTACTGGGAGGACAGGTCTTGTCCGGTGCCACTGAAACCTGCTCTTCCCTCCCGCTTGGTCCCTCCCAGGTGAATTATAATGAGCTTATTTCCTATGCAGGATGTGCTTGTTAGCAGTCATGAGGTCATTCATTGAGCCAGCTTCCTGCTGCCTTGTCTAAGCACTCAATCTGATCCCCGCTTTTAGGCTAATGAATTTTCTTTGTCATCTTTTTTTTTTTTTTTTGGCTCTTCCTACTTCCTTCTTTCAAATCACCCTTTCATCCCTATGAGCCCTGAGCCAGGCTTGCTACTAAGCTCCATTTCCACTGCTCTCTCTAGGGCACATTAAAGAGGGCATGTGCCCCTTTCCCAGAGGTGTCAGCCTCTTCTACTTCACTTAGCACGACTTCTGCCGTTTGGCGCTGGATGGTATTTATCAGAGACCGTCTTATGCAGACTAGGTTTTTCTCAGGGCGGCTCCCACACCTGCTTGCTTTAAGCATCATGATGTCCATGTTCTTCCCATCAGCTTCATTCGCTGTCCAGTTTTCCCTCTCGCGCATTGTAGTTGGGGATACAACAGTGTGCACGGTCTTGGATTTGGTCTCCAGCGAAATGTCCTTGCACTCGATGTTTCCTAGTTCCTCCACTTCTGTCCTCACAATTCTCCGTCTTCTTCACATTGGTTGGCTGCAGCCTTTTACTGGCAGTAAATGCTTTGTGTAACACGCTGTGCTGTTTCTGCCAGTCTCTTTTTGCCCACACCCTTTCCTGCAGTCCTGCCCGTGACGGGCTGGTGTCTAAGCCTTCCCTCCTTGCAGAAGCACCCGGGCCAGGCAGTTAAAATCAGACCTCTACCTTATTTGCAGGAGAAGAGGACCTCAGAGGTAAAGATGCCCCCATCTCCCTGCTTTCAGGACTGCCTGTGTTCTTGCACGGGTTGGATTGCACCTTTGAAATACATTTGGTTTGGAGAAGAAGGAGAGAAACTGAAGCAGCCTCACTAAGGCGTGGGCATTGGCTCCAACCGTTCCCTTGAAGTCCCACCTCCTGGCTGGCTCATGCTGATCCGCAGCAGAAGTCCAAAAGGGTTCCCCCGGCTTGTGTCTTGGGGCTGAGCCCAAACCCTTCTTGAAAGGAAAGACTTAGATGGAGAGGTGCATCCCCTCCCACAGTCCTCAACCGCCTTCGACCTTTGCGTGACTGGAGCAATACTGGCAAAATACTTTGAAGGTGGGTGAATGGTCCCTCACAGACTTATCATGAACACGCAGCTGCTGTTTGCTCAGCGAGTATCTCATCTATCAAAGCCACAGCAAAGAAACTTGTCTGATGTCAAAGGACAGTGGCACAGAAAAGCAGACCGTGCTATCCAGCTTGGAAGGACTCAGGGCATCTGGAGACACTCAGATTCATGGTGGCATAATAAACAGAGCATTAATGTAGGTGGTGCTCCAGGGGAAAGTCAACGGAAGTCACACTGCGTAGCAATACATAATAAACGGAGAGCACAGAGTCCTCCAGTACCTTCTGTACTGTTCAGGAACAGGATCCAAAAACCAAAGATAGTTTAAAAGGTAAAGGTAAAGGTTTCCCCTTGACATTACGTCCAGTCATGCCTGACTCTAGGGGGCGGTGCTCATCTCCGTTTCCTGGCCGAGGGAGCCAGCGTTTGTCCGCAGACAGTCTCCATGGTCATGTGGCTGGCATGACTAAACACCGAAGTGCACGGAACGCTGTTACCTGCCCACCGAAGTGGTACCTTTCTATCTACTTGCATTTGCATGCTTTCAAACTGCAAGGTTGACAGGAGCTGGGACGGAGCACGGGAGCTCACCCCGTGTGCAGATTCGAACCGGCGACCTTTTGATCAACCAGCCCAGCAGCACAGCGGTTTAAACCACTGCGCCACCTGCAGTCCCTAAAGATAGTTTACTAACTCCTAAAGAGAAGGCTTTGCTTTTAGGATACATGCCATCCAGTTATCAGGCAACATGACCTGATTCTGGTTCCAAATGATTAAAAAAAAAAACCACCTAAAATTCATCTGCTTGGTCATATTCTTCCATGTTTCTCTTCATGTCTGCTTCTTGATTGGCAAGAAGACTGTATTTTGGTTAAGACTAGTGACAAAGCTGAGTGACTACTGGGATTATTATATTTTCAAAGATTGGGTTGTCTCTTGCATCTCTTTCCAAAAATTCTCAGAGTAATGCGAGACATTTGCAACATCAAGTAGTCTAGTCGATACCAGTCCACAATTTACAATTTATGTATTGCTTATCAGGAGGAGTTATATTCTGCTTTTAATTTTTACAAAACCAAAAGAAAGAACCCTCTCTACAAAGCAGTTTGGAAAATAAAAATAGGGATTTTTTGTTTGCTCTTTGATGTTTGTTTCTTTGCTTCTTGTGTACATTCCAGCTCAAGGAAGCCTTTGGAAAATTTGAACATTTGTTTACTATTCTTGGTTTTTTGGTCCCAATACAGATACTGGGGATAAAGCAGTCTTCCTTTTTCACTGTAGTACTTGAATACCTGAAGAGGGATAATTATGTTATATGGTTGGAAAGATGTCACTGATCTCAGCTGAGTTTGTGAGAAACCACATTTGCAAAGACATTTTTGTACAGTGATTTAAAGTAAAACCTTCCCTTTAAATCTTTTTTTCTTGAAATATGGTGACTTTACCTTCACTAGCAGCGTCCTATGATATTATCGTAGTACAATCTTGCACGTGCCTACTGAGTCTTACCGAGTTTATTCAGGCATACTCCTGGGTAAATTGGGCCTGAGCTGCCGTCCTAAATGTTCTCACAGCTTCGTTTCCAAATACTGCCATTTCTGATTTCACATTTCTGAATTCCTAATGATATGCTCCTTAGAAGGCCAGATCCTGAAGATGAAGCTCAAATACTTTGGCCCCCTAATGAGAAGGAAGGACTCCCTGGAGAAGAGCCTGATGCTGGGAAGAATAGATGGCGAAAGAAGGGGACGGCAGAGGATGTGGTGGCTGGATGGGGTCACTGAGGCGGTTGGGGTGAGCGTGAGTGGACTCCGGGGGATGGTGGAGGGCAGGAAGGCCTGGAGGAATGTGGTCCATGAGGTCGCGATGGGTTGGACACGACTTCACGACTAGCAACAACAACTTCATGCTCCACGTGAGCCTTCCTCAAAGACTTACCAAACTTGTATTAATTTGAAATTTGAAATTCAAATACTTTGGCCACCTAATGAGAAGGAAGGACTCATTGGAGAAGAGCCTGATGCTGGGAACAATGGATGGCAAAAGGAGGGGACGGCAGAGGATGAGGTGGCTGGATGGAGTCACTGAAGCAGTTGGAGTGAGCTTAGGTGGACTCTGGGGGATGGTGGAGGACAGGAAGGCCTGGAGGAATGTTGTCCATGGGGTCGCAATGGATTGGACACAACTTCGCGACTGACGACGACGACATGCCTGATATTACTACATTTTACTGAGGTCTGCAGGACACGGCTGCCCATGGTGTTAAACGACAGCACGTTTAACACCATGTGAACAGGTATTCTGGACGGGGGTAGGTTTAATGCCGCATGGTTTTCTTCCTTATGGTTCTTCTGATGTTCTCATTTATATACAAACTGAGCACAAATGGAGTCAGAAGCACTCTTAACAGGCTAAAATACTTATTATTTTATCATAAGAATGCCTGTATCACCCCCTCAATAGAACTTCCCAGGGCTGTGTAAATAAGAGAATTCAAAAGCAATTGAAATACAGGTAGATTAAGCAGAACAATAGAAAGACCAGAGAAGCAGCAAGATCTTAAGAGGAGATTAAAAACAAACAGCCAGGGTAAAATGATGTGTAAATGGGATTGTTACCACCTCATGGGATTGGTTGTTGTAGTGTTTTTAAAGGCTCTTAGTGTAGTTTTAATTATTCATCGGTTTTACATTGTTTCTAGATTTGTATGATGTATTTTAATGTGAACTGCAAGGGAGTTAATGTATTAAGTGGTACAAAAGTATTATAAATAAATAATAAAAATTAAGCCTAATAGGTCTAGAAAAAAATAAAGGAAAATTGCCTTTCAAAAGATGAAGGAAGGAAGGAAAGAAGGAAGGAAGATGGGCGGGGGGGGGACAGAAAAAGTGGACTGTTGTCATTTATGGGGAGAACTCTAGAGTGCCATCACCAAAAATCCCTCCCATATAGCACAAGCTGCAGGGTCCTTAAAGCACAGGATGAACCACGTGTCCCCAGGGATACAAACCACGCTCTTCTCTAGGCAGAGCTTCCATTGAGCAAATACACTATTCTCCAGAGAGGCGGCCTAGCATTCCAAATGAGCCTTTCCCTGTGACAATTCTTTCTTCTCCCCTCCCTTTTCTGTCTCTGACCTGGTTGCCCTTCTCTCGCATGCTGTTCCCAAGGTGCTTCTGCCTTTCCCTGACAGGTGAGTTGCCTTCCTCAACATGGCTCTCGCTTTCCAAGATGGGCAACCTTTCAAGGTGTGGACACGGCTGGCCCTTTGAGAAGCGGTCCTGGGAACCAACCTAAAATGGATGGGACAAGAGGCTTAGCCAAGGACAAGAAACCTGCCTGAAAGGTTGAGGGCCAGGCCAAGGGAGGTTCCGAGTCCCACATTCTTCGATCCTAGTCTTCAGCACCAGCAGAAGCCTATTTCACAGCAATTCTCCCTGCCGGGAAGAAAATAATAATAAAATAATAATAATAAAAAAATAAACGTCGGTGCAATAATAAAAAAGTAGGAGCAGTAGACCATGCTGACCGCCACAGAGAAAGCTGTCCAAGGATGTATTGGTGCCCATGGTAACCTTGCTCTCCATCCCAGTATAGATGATTGAACTTGGACTGGGGCACTGGGGTTGCATGAATTCATTACATTTCTATCCAGCTTTTTATCCTGCAAGGAATCCCAGGGTAATTTCCATAATTCCTCTCCTCTCCTCACAACAACCCTGCAAGGTAGGTGAGGCTGAGAGTCCGTGAGTGACTCAAAGTCACCCATAGCTGAGAGGGAACAAGAAGCTGGATCTCCCAAGTCTTAATTCAACATGCTGTAGCCAATACACTGTCCTGCTGTCCACTGCAGGTTAGTAGTTGCCCCATTTTCCATTAATTAATCTAATTAATTTTGACAGGGCAGCTGATTGGGTCAGGGAGGTCATAAACGCCTGCCTATCAGATGGAGCAGTTGTGAATAGCCCAACAAGGACAATGAGCCACTCCTGACAGCCTTCCTGGATCTGGTCTATCTGGCCCCCTCCTAGCTAGTTCAACGCCTCCCTTTCTCAGCCAGAGCCCTGGAGCCCATGGAGGCTGCCCAGCTCTTGGGTGGGACCAGCTTTCCTGACTCCTTTCGGTTGGGGTACCCGACCCATAGGGCTGCACTCCCGAGGAGCCCCGAGGTTGGCTTCAGGGCTCCTCCTCACATCTCCCCTCCAGAAGCGGCTCAGGGGCTGCCAGTGCCGGACAATGCCTTTTATTTTATTTATTTTACTTAAAGCTGTTATATACTGCCCTTCACTAAAAGTCCCAGGACAGTAATACAATGAAACAAAGGGACAGCATCAAATGGAAAATTCAAATAAAATCCCGTAACTCTTCCGGGGAAGTGCCAAGTCGCTGCAGGACTCTTCCCCAGGAATGCCACCGGGGCCGGCTCTGCTGCGGGTGACATGCCGGCAAATGTAGCAGGCCCGCTTTAGGGGTGCGTGTTCCAGGCTGAGCGCTGGGGCACCTTCAGTGCACGTGTGGACGCGCGCCCTTCATGGTCCCTGGCCTCGAGTTTAGGCTTTTGCCAGCTGCACACGGCGGGCGTGTCGTGAGCGGAGCGGCTGGAGCCGGGGGTCAGGCTAGATGGCCCGGGAGGCCCCTTCCGACTCGCGCTGTTTCTTCGAAGGCTCAGGTCGGTTTCCGCTGCCTGTTACCGTAATCACAGGTGTGCGAACCGCGAGTCACCCGAGCGGCTTCCTGCGCAGGGAAGCGACGCGCACCTTTAACAGCAACAATAACAGACGCTTCCGAAAATGCACAGAGGCGTCTTGAGTACATATTTTCCCCGGGGTGCGCGCCCCCGTTTTGGCTTATAACTCCCATGAACCTCTGCGACTGGCGGGCTGATGGGAGTTGTAGGCCGGAAGGACGGGAGCGCCCCAAGGTGCCCTCCCCGAAAGCCGGAAATAAGGCGCCCCGGAAGGGCGGAGAGAGGCGTTCCCGAAGCGCCCCGCCGGGAGTCCTATTACAGCAACAAGGCGCCCTCAACGCGCGCTCCGACCAATGGGACGTCGGGGGCGGGACTCCCGGGCGACGCTGGATGCGTCCAGTTCCCGCGGCCTCCCCGGTTGCTTAGTGACGCCCTGGGAATGGCCGTCGCCGGGCAACGGCGCCTGGCTGCGGCTGTTTCGCAGTTTGCCTGCGTGCGGAGCGCTCGCAGGGGCCGTAAAGCGCGCCGCCGCAAAGTCTCCTCTTGGCTCCGTCCTGCCGCAAAATGCCGTGAGCGGCGCCCGGTCGGTCGGTCGCGCTGGCGGAGGGCCTGAGGCGAGAGGGCGAGGCGAGGCGAGGGCGGGCGACCCGGCTCCGTCCCATGCTCCCTCGGTGGCGGGCGGCCTTTGCCTTCCCCTTCATGCGGGGCCCGGGCCGGGGCTGCGCCGGACACTCCCGCGCCCAGGATGGCCAGGAAGACAGTTAGCAGGAAGCGGAGAGCGGCCGCTCCCGCCGCGGGGCCCGGCGGAGAGCAGGTCAGGCCCGGGCGGCGGCTGCTCGCGGGGGGAGTCCGAGCGGGGGCGGGCGGGCGCTCCGCTCCGCCGCAGGCCGTGGCGCCCTCCCGATTCCCACCCTCCTCGCTGCTTGGTCCGGGCGAGGAGCGAGTGTCGGGCGGGTGGTTTCCCTCGCCCGCCCCCGCAGGCGGTGGAGCCGAGCTCCGGAGGGGCCTTGCCTGCCCCCCCGCAGGGTGGTCCCGGTGACCGGAAAGCCCCGGGGCTCAGGCCCAGGGGGCGAAGAGCCGAGGCCTGCCGCCGCGCTTCTCTCGCGTTGCGCGGGGCCCGGCAAGGGGGCCCTTCCAGGCCCCTCCGCGGACAGGGGCGCGGAGGGCATCTGCCCTCGGAAAAAGGTTCAAGGCTGGACCGGCGGCCCGCGCGGGCAACGGCAGCCCACCCGGGGGCTCGGATGCGATTTGTTGCGCTCGTGGCTGCACGCATGCCCCCTCCTCCTGCAAAGACTCGGGCGGCTTGCGAGGCGCGCAGCTCTGCAGCGCATCCTCGCCGGATCCCCGTGAGGAAGGCCAGCCGGGGTCAGAGGCTGGCCCAGGGGGCGCCCGATGGTCGCGTGGGGCTCGAGCGCGCTCCGCCGCCCACCCCCCTGGCCAGAGGCGCCGGGTAGGCCCAGGCGCGCTCCTCCAGCGAGGCCTCCCGGGCGCTGCGCTGCCAGAGGAAGCGGGGTCGGGGCGCCGCGGCGCGGCGCGCTCCTCGGCCGGCGGGCGGCACAAGAGGGCGCGGAGGGATGCAGCCGGCGGCGCGGCGCGGCGCGGCTGGCCAAACGGCGGGCGGGCGGGGAGCGCCGGGGTGCGCGGGCGAGGCGTGCCCGGCTGCCCGACGCGCCCCCGCTCTGGCTCGGCGGGGCGGGGCGGGCTGCCGCCGGAGCTCGCCTCCAGGGCTGCGGGCTGCCGGGCGCGCGGCGGGGGCCGCCCCGGGATGGCGGCGCGGGCGGCACGAGCGGAGGCGGCGCGTAACCGCCTTGGCCGAACGCGCGCGCGGCCTCCCGCGCCGCGCCGCTCCGCACCGGCCGCCGCGCCCGCGATGCCTCGGGACGGCTGCAAGCGGCGGGGCCCGGCCGCTGCAGGGCGGGCGCAGGTCCGTTGCTGGCGGCGGGCGGGCGGGCCCCCGCGTGCCGCGCCGCGCCGCCGCTCGAGCCGGTGCCCCTGCAGAGGGGGCGCGCGCGGGCTCTCGCCCTGCCGGTGTGAAAGCAGGAGTGGCGAGCCGGGCGGGCGCTCGGCTCGGCTCGGCCGGCACCCGTTGCGCGGGCGGCGTGGTTTTGCTGCGATGCGCGGAGCTCGTGGGGGGGCGTGACGGACGCGGCGCCGCTTCCGTGTCTGCAGCGCCGTCTCGGGCAGGACTCGGCCCGGGAAAGCGGCGTGGCCGAGCCCTGGCCCCTTGGCCGGGAGCGCCCGCGTAGCCATGGGCAGCCGTGTCCTGCTCTCACGGGAGAATGTATGGGATTCGCCCTTCACCCTTCCACCAAAAAGGCGCTCGAGGCAGCTAACAAAAATCACTGTGAAACCAGCCACACTGCGATAGATAGGGGTTTCCCAGGTTTTGGCTGGATCAGCGGTGGAGGCAGAAGGGGAATTCCTCACCCCCTCCTTTCCAGGACAGCCCCTCCATCCCCGTGAAATGCTGCAGCAGGATCCCTATTGCAAAGGGTGAGCTGTGGTGTAGAGGCGGATCCCGCACACAGCTGTGGATACAGCAGGACAGAGTTGTGAAAAAAGGCACAGTTTTGTTGGTTGCTCATGAGCAGGGCGGAGAACCAGCAGTCTGAATGCTTTGTTGCCGAGCCAGGCCAGCAGGCTTACTGCCCTGTGGCGGGTTGGGTGCTTTGTCTGGCACCCTTGGGATGGAGTTTGGCGGTTTGTAAAGGGTTCGGTGTCTCTCCTCCTATCTGGAAGCTTCTGATCTCAATGCTTCCAAGTACCCAGGGAGGCTGGAGAGAGGAAGGCAGGACATGATTTTCAC
Organism: Varanus salvator macromaculatus; assembly: GCA_023646645.1. NCBI lineage: Eukaryota > Metazoa > Chordata > Lepidosauria > Squamata > Varanidae > Varanus > Varanus salvator. The sequence continues at coordinate 630,147 of JAIXND010000827.1, read as the reverse complement.
ATGATTTTCCTTTTCAGCCTTTCCCAACCTTGTGCCTTAAAGGCACGTTTGGACTGCAACACCAAAAATTCCCAGTCAATGGCCCTGTTGGATGGGAATTCTGGGAGTTGCAGTCCAGATGCCTGAAGGCCACCAGGTTGGGGAAGACTGCTCTAGGTGGGACCTTGTAGCTGTGTCTGCTCCCCTGCCACCAGAATATCCCCTTTTCTTTGGCCCAGGAGCCATTATTAAAATATATAATAATAATTTCATTTCTGTACTGCCCCCAACACTGAAGCTCTGTTTACAACGACACTTAAGATACAATACAGATACTAATAAAAATTACAATACAAATTTAAAAGCCAAAGTTAAAACAATTTTTCAAAAAGCTACAATAGTTTGTACAAATTAAATCATACAACATTTAGTAGATACCTAAAAATCCCATCATAATCACAGTAATATACACAGCATAAGCATGCACATTATGCACAGGAAAGCTAGATGCTTGAAAAACTAGATACCTAGTCGTGCAAATTCATATGAGGAGGATCTGCTCATAAATGGTGACCACCACTCAGTTATTCCCCCTCGACCACAGATGAAGAGGAGGGAAAACTGGTTCAAAGCCTCTGAAAGAGATGACAACAATTGGGTAAAGTTCCTGTGTAGTGGGGGGGGCGGTCCACTATAGAATTGGGATTCCCTGGTAGGGAAGTCAAAATATATAGTGCAGGTTTAATGTATTTGAGAAAATATATTCTTAATAACCTGTGTTCTTGCAGACATGCGTATCATACAGAATGTTGATCTGCTGCAGTGAACAATGCTTTTATATGCTTGTTACAGCTACGCTGGCTATGGAATGATGGGAGTTGTAGGATATTTTTCTGCCTGAACCTGTATAGCATTGTGCCCTCAATGTACCTTTCCTTTGGGGCAGGTGAAACCGAATCGTTTCAAGGTATTATGCCATGTCCTGTTGTTGTTCTCCCGCAGTATGGCTGGGATCACTCCGTGCACAAGAGGAAGCGGCTTCCCCCAGTTAAAAGGTCCCTGGTGTGCTACCTGAAAGGAAGAGAGGTGAAGATGCAGAATGAGTCCAGCTACCACCGGCTCCTGCATGGATATGCAGCCCAGCAGCTGCCCAGCCTCCTGAAGGAAAGAGAATTCCACCTGGGGACCCTGAACAAGGTGTTTGCCTCACAGTGGCTGAATCACCAGCAAGTGGTGTGCGGGACAAAATGCAACACAGTAAGTCCAGGTTCCCTGCTCACTATGCGGCTAACAGCACAGGTGAGAAAGAGGCCCAACAAAGAGATCGCTGGCCCGCGTTCTTGTGGCGCTCGTTGCAATCCTGCGCAGCACCCACCCCCTTTCTGGGCAGATGCAGCATTTGGCTTCCCTGACAGGCAGGAACCATTACTTCAATATTATGATGACTAGATGGTCTTTCCGCTAGTTCCTTGCCCTTCAGGGAGGAGGGATAATAATTGCTTTCCACTCATCGCTTGGCAGAAGAGCGGGTCCCGTGGATGTCAGTGGTCCTTGGCATCACCCCGTAAAAAGATCTCAGTCAGCAGGTGCTTGAGGCAGGAGGGTGGGGGCTGCTCTCCGAGAGGCAGGCAGCTCTGCAGGTCGTGTGAATGGCCATTACATTCAACCAGCGTACCGTTCGCATTCTTTCCTACAAGTCTTTCCTTGTAAGAAGGAACTGCTGGCTTCCATCTAGTGCACTCTAAAAAAAATCAATACGTTCCTTTTTGAGTTGCACACAGGATGAACGAGAGGAATGGCGTGCTCGGCCCTTCCTTGGCCTGTGGCGTAGAAAACCACGGGGCTGCTGGAAGGGGGCTAGGATGCTCTGCTGCTCCTCTCCCACTGCAGGAAGGCACTTTATAGCCTAGCAACCATTGTAGGATTATTCACAGTGTTGAATTAATATATGGGAGATTTATAAATGATGGCATGCCAGGGGTCATGTTCTAGCTGTTACAAAGATCTACTGTTGGATCGCAATCTTAATTTCATGCTGCTGTTCATGGTTCTGGTAGGCAGAGCCTTCCAGTTAAATAACTGGGGTTACCCTTCATTTTTCTTGCTCTGTGTTCAGAGCTGATTGAATAGATTGAGCTCAAGTTCAATAGATTGAATTTGTGAACTGACACCAAGAAGTGGTTCTGCCAGTTAATTAATTGCAAAAACAGGAAATGTCCAGGTGGTGCTATTTATTTATTTTTCTCAGTCACTTTTGCATTTTAAGATATATATGCAACTTGGTCACGTTATTAATATCCACAAGGCTACAGTCAATACAATCCTGTGTTAATGGGTATGTTTCTCTGTCATTAAACCAATTAGACCAAAAATCAAGGTGATCAGTTGGAGATGCATCCGCTGATGAATGATTACATAGCCTTGGCTCCCTCTTTTCCTCTGTTTTCCTGGTATTTGCTTTGAGATTGTAAGCCAGTTGGAGTAGAGACCAGCCTCTTCTCGTTGTTTGTTGAATGCCACATATGAACTATACGACTTGGCCCGGCAAGTCTAGTATCTGTGACACCTGCAGTTGCTTTCCGGGGTTCCTTAGAGAGTTCCTGCTTAGCTCTACCCCGAGACTGACCCTGAGACCTTGTGCATGCTAAGTTGAGGCATCCTCTTAGCATTTGGGTGCTGCTGGCTGGCTGGCTGGCAGATCAGTGGACTGTGAGATACTGGAGGTTTGGCTGGTCGATCGGTGGGGCTTCCATGCCCATGTGTCTTCCAGAGATCTGTTAAAACCGGAACCTGTGTGCCTTCTGGAAGGGCTAAAAAACTTGTTTGTTTTGGCTTTGAAGAGTTCAAATTACGGGGTAAGGTATAAGTTGTATGCCTATGGTTTAATGAATGCATTTAATTGGATGTACGTATTTCATGTCACACATAAAATGAAGCCTTTAAGGATAAACTATCGAATTGCAGACCTTTCCAATTTAGCTAGCAAATGGACTATAGTATATCAATATTACGTGTTCATAACAATTAACAGCTCCTTTTCAAGGGAGAGCATTTTGTCATGTTTAAACTTGTTAGTGACAAGAACAAGTTGTGATTTGATTTGACTTTGTTCTTAAACCATAATTTAAGCAAACCACAGTTCTTTGACTTCAGGCATTATAGAGAACTGTGGTTGCTTTAAATCAGAAAGTGCAAATTCAAGGCCTAGTGGGAATATGCCCTTTCCCATACAAGTGGCTGTGGGGCTGGGGCGGTGTGGGGACCTGTGCAGTCCACCCTGATGAAAAGGCAACTCACGTGTTGGGTTGCCATAGCACACAAAGCCAGCGAGCAAGGGCTCTGCTGCTGTCAAACTTTGTGTAGGGCGTTGTGTGTCTTAGGTTGTTTAACCTCTCATAACCCATGTTTGCGGCATTTCCACAATACAGCAACTCCCAAGCAAGGGGTGTGTGTGTGAGGCGGCCCCTGTGGACCCTGAGGGATACCGGCTTGCCTTACTGAAAACTTGCTGGCTTCCTGATTTTCTGTTCACTCTGTTAATTAGCATGTTGTACTATCATACAGCTGTTCATCAGTGGCATATTTAATTCCCTGTGATCAAATGTATTTTGTGCTGGTTCAGTCACCTAAACCTATTTTTACAGTTTTCTGACACAGCTGTTAATTTCTTTCAGTTGTTTGTGGTTGATGTCCAAACTGGTCAGATTACCAAAATTCCCATTCTGAAGGATCGGGAACCTGACATGGTAAACCAGCAAGGCTGTGGGATTCATGCCATCGAGCTGAATCCTTCAAGGACGCTTCTGGCAACGGGGGGCGACAACCCGAACAGCCTGGCGATTTATCGGCTGCCTACACTGGATCCCGTCTGTGTGGGAGATGTAAGTTTCAAAGGCATGGCTGACCTTTATGTTAGCAACATCTTTTGATGGAATAGGAATGGTCAATATTTTCAGGAAGGGTAGCTAGCTTTGCTGACTCCATGCTTCCTTGCTGACAGTTCCTCTAGTGTAAAAGTGCCCCCTCCATGGATTTTGGATTTTCTGTTGGAAAATAAGCTAGCTAAATACGGAATAATGGCAAAATTAACCAATTGTATAGATAGAAGACCTGCCAAAGAATTCAATGAAAAATTGAATGTGTATAAAAAATTTAATATTTTTAAGGAAACGGAACTTGTAAAAATATTAGAGGCATGTATTTCATGACATTAGTTCGACATTAAGTGAAGATTGATTGAAAGAGGAGATAGAAGGTTTTGTTTTCTCATGAATAGCTCAGATGTTTGAATTATATGCTATATTTCTGTACTATCCCTTGATACCCATTTTCTCTCTCTCTCTCACACACACACACACACACACACACACTATTTGAACCTTATTTCTTTTTTATGATGGTTTTTGGATCTTTTTAGGGAATAACTTAGTATGTTTCCATAAGGAGCAGAGGCTGCATTGGTGCTTAAGGTGATAGAAGGGCCATTTGCTTTGATACTGTTAGCCTAAGGCCTCATATTCCTATTTTCCTTCTTCAGGATGGCCATAAAGATTGGATATTTTCAATCGCATGGATCAGTGACACCATGGCTGTTTCAGGTAAGAGTTAAACTTCTGCTAATGTCTTTGTGTTTGCAGTGTGCCGTGATACCTGGTGGACTGACACTTCATTGACATTTCAAAGATATATTTTGAGGGGCATAATTTTTAGGCATGCATGTATGAATTGCTTAAGCTAGCTGTGGTTGTTTCTCTCTCCTCATGCGCCCCCCCCCCCCCCAGTTAACCCAGAAGGAGCCCTGCAAACTTGGGATCACACAAGCCTCAAAATATCCTCATCAAATAACGATTTGACATTCCTGACAGGCTTGGCTGGGCTCTGCATTGAGCTGATGTACGTTTATTACAGATTTGCATTACTTGTCAAGAAAAAAAAATCAATACATACGAGTGTCATGTATTTTCTAAGTATGCAGCTCTGAAACTCAATAGATTTGACTGAGAATCATAGATGACACTTGGATAAAAATAAATTACAGTTTATAACAGGTTTGCATCAAACCTTCTTTCTAAATCAGATGATTTTTTAGAAGAGTCATGCGGCATATATTGTTTAAATCCAATTTTTAAAGGGGAAAGAACCGTTAACAGAATCTCCCATGATTTCTCAGTTGGAATTCGAGTTGAGTAAATTGTTATGAAATCAATTTTCTAATGGATTTGGATCCACTACATGTTTATGCTAGGAGTTGGGCAGATGTTGCATAACTAGTGCAAACTTATCTCAAAGTAAATCTCGAAGGTAGTTTTGAGCATAAGACGTTGCACTTCTTATAAGAAGTAGCTGACTCTGCTGCTTCAGCCCAATCCACCTCTAAAATACTTTGTGCTGGTGCTCAGCCTGATCGGTGAAGCGGGGGACAGAGCAGCCATAACGGTTGCTAAGGTCTGGGTTTTGAACACATCACGTTTGAGCGCAGAAGAGGCCTAGCACTTTTCTCTCTGAGGGATAGAGATTCCGCACGAATATAAGCCAGAGTGCATCACGGAAGCCCACATCATGCAATCAGAATGCACTGACGACATGCTCCGTGTAGGTCACCCAGGATCCGGATTTTCAAATTGCTTTGTCCTTTCATTCTAAAGTATAACAGATAATAGACGGGCGTGGGACCAGGGGCAGGTGGATAAAAGGGCACTCCTGCATTAATGAAACACACAGTGTTGCTGTGGCGAGCTGCGCATTCACCATGTCAAAATGTCTGCTCTGGACTCTGAGTCCCACATTGGATTCATGCTGCATTCGTTCCCGTGGTTCTTTTTTCCATCAAGACTGAAACTGTTTGGTTCTTTGAGAGTGTAAAGGCTTGGCGGGGCAAAGAAGAAAATCTGCCGTTTTGGTTTGGGTTGGTTTTTACTGTGGGACGTTGGTGAGAGGAGGTTTTATTCTCCTCTTGTGGTTCAGAGGCAAGGAAATGTAACTAAGATTTTTCTTGTGTCATGTGTCTCTTGGGGTAACTGTCCTTCCATTCCATCCTCTGCCTCCCTCACGAGGAGAAATGTCTTTTCCCTTCTAAGAGAGAGCCCCTCTCTGACACGATCGCTCTCCACTTTTGTCTTGTTTGTTACTTAGTCCCTCTCATCCCCTTAAAAGCTGTCCTTTCCTTCCTTCCTTGAAATGCAAAACGCCCTCTCTCCGTCTTTCTGCTGCTCCTTTTCGGTTGACTCTCCAATGACTCTACCAGGGAAATGCCCAGCAGTGGCAAAAGCGTTTTCTTGGTATCTGCTTGAAAAATAGCTGCGCTCTGGGGCGAAGCGGGTCTGCCATCTCAGGTTTCGCATCGCTTCATCCCATTCCTTATCCCGAAGATGGAACGGCCCGTGGGCCCAGTGCCCCCCTCCTGTACCCACAGCCCTGCAGCAGAATGTGCATCCCTTCCGAACACAGGCTGGGCCGTGGCAGGAAAGTCTCAGGAGTCCCGCCGTGCTGCAGTCCGGAGGCTGCAGGATGCCCTGAGTGATGGTGCCACTGTTCGGCCTGTTCAGTGCAGGGAGGCATTCGTGAGGAACGGCCGGGCTTCGTCTTGTCCTGTGGCCATGATAGAACTCTGGAGAAACCCCATGATGCTGCTGCACGGCTTTTCTTTTGTGCCTTCTCACCTTCCACAGGGGCTATTACCATGCGCCTATCTCGGGTGCGCACTCTCCTCAATCCGTAGGGCACTCATTGGTGATAGATCTCCAGGTTGGGGTGGGGGGGGTGCCTGCAGAATTTTGACAGGTGTGTGCCTTTGCTGTAATGCATGGCTGGCTTGGAGCATTACCTTTTTAGGCACTGCCCCATGACAGGCGGTACGCAAGGCTCGTTTATGGTCTGGTCACTGGGAAGGAGAAGCATGCTGTACTGAACCTGTAGCACTCGGCTTTTTCTGGGGACATGCTCTATTTTGTAGAATTAGACGGGGCAGGGGAAGGACTAGCAGGTGCCTTTAATGGATTCTTTGATGTCCTGTCCTGCGCAGGTTCCCGAGATGGTTCCATGGGGCTCTGGGAAGTGACGGACGAAGTCCTCGCCAAGAGCGACGCAAGGCGCAACCTGTCACGAGTCCCCGTCTATGCCCACATAACACACAGGGCTCTGAAGGACATCCCCAAAGAGAATACCAATCCGGACAACTGCAAAGTCCGGGCTCTCGCCTTCAATAACAAGAACAAGGTTAGCAAAATAGGCAGAACTCTCCAGGTGCAGAATCCCCTTTTCCCGTTGCGGATACCAGAAGTAAGATGGAAGCAAGAGTGGTCCTTCTAGCCAAGAGGATCGCGTCTAGCCCTCAGGCCGAGGGCTCCCTTCTTATTAAGAGAACCTTAAATGAAATGCCTCGGGTTCCAGGCTTCTAGCAGTAGTGCATTGGACTCTTCCAAGCGGGAGCACGTGGGATTTGTCCATTCCACAAAGCCCATCTTACTTCCATGCCGTGCTGCTTTGCTTAAGCACGCTTCTCCACTCCTCTCATTGCCGTCTGCCCCCAAATGTGGGTGCCTTTGAGGAGGTGAAGGGGGCTTCTGTGTCACATGCCATGAAAGCGCTGAGCTGGAGGGCTTCCTGTGGGTCCTCGGGGCAGGCATCTTGCGCAGGCCTTGCACAATCAGTGGCCAGGCCTTGCGCTCCGCTCAGCGTGTGGATGTTTGTGAAGCTTCCCGGTGGACGATGACCCTCTTTTTTCCCTAGGAGCTGGGAGCAGTGTCCTTGGATGGGTATTTCCACCTCTGGAAGGCAGAATGCACGTTGTCAAAGGTGACTTGCCGCGCCTGCTAGGTAGCTGAGCCCAGTTGGTTAACCCCCTCAGTTAACCCCTTTTAGCCGAGGGTTCCTGGCTGCATGTAATCGACACTCTGGCGTAGTATAAGTGGGGAGTGAAGCCCTGAGGCCGGCCTGGGAGGGGAGGGGAGGGAGGACCATGTGAGCATTTGGTGCTGACTCAGTTTACAATGCTGGGAAAGAGCATCCGAAAGTAGCCAGCTTCTCTTAGATGTAATTCTTTCATTCTGCACCACCGACACGCTCTGTCTTCAGGACCCAGGAAAAGCTCCAGGCTGGGTGGAACATGGGGGTAAGCTTCAGGAAGCTTGGTGGGATGTTCTTTTGAGCTGCCATGTCTAGAATCAAGCTCTAAACAGGCAGCATTGTCTGAGCGCAGGCTGTCTTGCCATCGGCCACTGCCTTTCTATTGTGACAAGTTCATTATATTGGAGGCTCAATTTTTAGGCTGCTGCTGTGTTTAGTTTTGAATTGAATTGTTTTCCCTACTTTATGTGTTTAGTTTGTCATAACCTGGTTTGGTAAGCTACCTTGGATGGCTTTGCTCTGTTTTTCTAAATTCCTCAAAGGGAGAGAGAACATGCAGCCCCTTCTCTGTAAGATTCCTTTCTTCGTTGATTTATCCTTTAATATTTAATCTCTTAATTCAGGCTGACAGTTTGAAATAATAGACTTGGAGGTATCAGCTCTGACGTAATGGTCAAGAAGTGAGGAAGGCATGCTTGGCTTGCCTGTCTGCCCACTCTGTTTCAGACCGAAATCCCATATAGTGCAGAGAAACACCATATCCTTAGTCCTCCCACTGTACACCCGTTCAAAGTGGCCTACAGCTCCACGCTGGAATTTGCGCTAATCCCTGAAACGAACTTGGCTGCTCGCCTGAGCCTTGGGATCAACTCGTTAATCTGAGTAAGGGGGGGAGTGGTCATGCAGCAAACAGGAAAGGACTTCCTCCATGTGACCTTAGCCAGGGCTTCTGTGGACGATAGTTAAGAGGTGGAACAGAAGGCTAGGGATGGGCACACGGGTGCATTTTTGGAATCGAGGGACGGGCAGGGCAGGGACCACGGCAGGTTCCAACTGCTCCTGTGTGCAGAACATGTGATGAGCGCTGCAAGCCAAATTTGGGACCAGCAGAGCTCTCAGTGTGTTTCAGACCATCTTTGGGCTCAGCTGTCTTCCCTTCTCCTTGGGCCTGCTCTGATTCTTGTGCCCCTGTTCATAGTCGGATAGATAAGGAAGCGGGACTGCTGTGTCCTGTGTGTATTTCACCGATTATGCGTCCCTCCTATGTCCCCTTCTGGCTAAGCACTCCTAATTGCCCTTTTTTGCCCAGGAGCGCGGAATCTTACCTTTTCTTTCCTCCTCCTATGAAATCATTCAGGCTCCAGTGCAGGTCACTCAGTAGCTCCGTGTTGGCCTTGAATGGAAAGTCTCGAAGCAGAGTTCAGCTCCTGTATGGTCCTCCGTGCTGATTCTTGTGGGGCGTGTTTTGCTTCTTCCAGCTGCTGTCCACAAAACTACCATACTGTCGGGAGAACGTTTGTCTGGCCTATGGTCAGGAGTGGTCCGTGTATGCAGTCGGATCTCAGGCACACGTCTCTTTTCTGGACCCAAGGCAGCCTTCCCACAATGTCAAATCCGTCTGTTCCAGGGAGCGAGGCAGCGGTAAGGACTCCTTGCGGTCGGCGTCCCTGTTGCTGCTACGGGCGCATCTGCACGGAGGTCCCAGCTGGGTCTGGCGCATACGCGAGGCGCTTCAGGTGCCTGGGGATCACGTGGGGGGCGGTGATGCAGCGGAGGCCCCTCCTGTTGCATGCAGGCGGGGAGGAGGCCGGGGTCATCGCTGGGCTGGCATTAAGCCGGTGCCGTCATTTGCTGGAAGCAGGGAAAGGTACGGCTGCTGCAGCTGCTCCTAGTTAGCAGGGGACCAGTTCCCATTGTCCTCTGGTTCCTACATCCGTGCAGCACGAGTGTTTGCTCAAGAGCTCGGTGCAACTAGGAACATGTATGCCCTCAACAGCTGCCCTTTCTTACGGGAACTCGGGGAGGGGTGCATATCGGAGTGACAGTCTGGAAAGGAGTTGGAGTAGGACACTGGCACATTGTGTAGGTGTTGCAGTGTCCGCAGAGTCCGCTCAATGGGGCAAAATCCCCTGCGAAGAGTGGAAATGCAGCAGCAGCTAAAAGAGGCCTTGTGGGTCACCTTCACATCCGGTTTCCTGCAAGAAACAGCCGCTCTCGTTGGTCCTCTGGCTTCAGGGACTCAGGGCTGCAAATTACCCAGCAAATACTGGCTCAGCCTGCTCTTACAGACCTCTCAGAAGGTGGCGTTTCAGTCTGGAAAGCGTGAGAGGTGTCGTGCCTTGTGGTGAGCCAGGAAGGAGGGGCCTCACTGCTCTTGCAGAGATCCTCTCCGCCCAGCTGTGTGGGAGACGTCTGTTCTTGTCTGCGTTCTAACTTCCCCTTTAATGCAGCACAGCCTGAGGACGATTGGGCTTGCACAGGCACTGTGTCGCTGACCTGCACTCAGGCTGAGCATAAACCTCCCCACCATCTTCTTTTATGCATTGCTGTAGTTTCTTCCCCAAGCGGCAGCCCTGCTTATGCAGATTTTATTTATTTTTCCCATTTTCTTAATGAATTCAAGTCATGCTTGGATTACGATCCTGGCCTCTGCAGCACCTGATGTTTGACGCCCTTCGCTGCTTTCTCCTCCAAGTCTCCCAGGCCCTTACTGGTTTTGGCACTTAGCCAGACGTTGTGAACCACTGTGTACACCCCTTTTAGCTAGTCGCGTGCTCCTTCCAACTCTTTTTCGTTTTAAAGAGCAGTACTTGCAAGATGCACAAACACTAAAACTTACCTAGTCCATTGACCTCAGCTTGCCAACAGGAGCTATTTTCCCCTTTGTAGAAAGAAATGGAACCTGACACGATTTTCGTTGAACAAATCCACGTGCTTCTTTCTGGAGTGCTGCCTTTGTATTCATGTTTGTGTGAATATAAGTTGTTCCGGCGTTTCTCTTCCTGCATCTTCCCTGGGTATGAAAGTGAGACTGGTTGTTCTAAAGCATCTCGCTCTGAAGTACAAGCAGTTCACTTTTACTTCTCTAATTCGCCTGTGGCCCGTTGATCTTTTATTCCAAGGTCCATTATTTGATCAGTGAAAAGGTTGCACGGAGCATAAAGATCTCTTTCCCAGGGAAGTTGTTGGAAAAAGCTGGTGGGGAGAAGGAGGGAAAAGAGTGACCGGCTGTTGAAGCCGCGGGGTCTGCATGATCACAGCCTTGAGGTGCAGTGGGGGAGGAGGGCCTGCAAACACGGAAATAAAGCTCTGGCAGGTGAAGGGATGGCTTCAGGGTTCACCTGGAAGTTCCTCTAGGGCGGCTCTCCTAGGCCGTAACGTTGCCTAGGGATTAGAGGCAAAACAGGCCAAAGAATCCTGAATTCCGGCTGCCAAAAGCCTTGGCCCCAGACCTTTTGTCTGCCCCCAGAGGAAATTTGCATTTTGTGTCCATAGGGGAGTGTAGAATAGGTGCCACCGTTTTGGCAGTGTGTAGCTCCCGGGAGCGGTGTTGGTGGATGTGGGGAAGGGGAAGTGCCTGGCTCCTTCGCACCCATCTGCCATGGCATTCCATAAAGAGCCCCTGTTCATTTTCCCTACAACTTGCTGGGTATTTGAACAGGTCCTGTTTGCTGGGCCCTGTCTCTTCTGCCTTTGTTTAGGGTCAACAGCTGCTTGACAGGGGGTCCCTGCTGCAGTGAATTGGGCTTGTTTACAACACGCGATTTATTTTGCTCACCTCGAGGGCAAATGACCTCTCCTGACTCCTTTGACTTCCTGCTCGGTCCAGGAAGAACCTCGGGGCTGCTTTTGGTTGTTTGGCTGCCGTAATGCCCTGGTCTCTCTCCTGTGCCAGGTATTCGCTCTGTGAGCTTCTATGAACACATTATCACGGTGGGGACCGGGCAGGGGTCCTTGCTGTTCTATGACATCCGAGCCCAGAGGTTCCTGGATGAGAAGCCGCCACACAGTTGCTGCACGTCCAAATCAGGAGGAAACGAAATTCTCAAGTTGTGCACTGGCAAAGGTTGGCTGGTGAGTAGCTTGCAGTAGATACCGGAGAGAGCAGCATTGTCCAGGAGTGATTGAGATCACGCTGGGAGAAGCCGAGACAAGTTTTCCAGTTGTCTTTGCAGCGAATCACCGGAAGGGGAAGCCCTTGCTTTCCCTCTCCCCAGATTTTCCTGGTCACTATTCAGGCCTCAGAGTGTGGGTGGAAGAAACAGCCACTTGGCTTGGCCTACACTTGAGTGGCTCAGCAGGATTCGGCTCAGCTCGAGTCCTAAAATACCTGCACCAGCAGAACAGTTTGGGAAACTTTTGCCCGTAGCGGGAGCGGCATGTGCTCTTCCGGGGGCCTCTGCCGACTTCGGAGCGTGCACAGGATGTGTTCCCAGGGATGCTCAGCCCCTGGGACACAAGGCGGAGGGCAGTGGCAGGAAAGGTCCTGTGCGCTGTGGTCGCAGGCTCGACTGATGTGAGCTTTCCTTTGGCAGAATCATGATGAAACCTGGCGGAATTACTTTTCAGACATCAGCTTCTTCCCAAACGCCGTTTACACCCACTGCTACGACTCGTCCGGCACGAAGCTCTTCGTGGCAGGAGGTCCACTTCCATCGGGACTCCATGGGAATTACGCTGGTCTCTGGAGCTAAACACTCTTTTGGAACAAAGTTCTCTGGTGCGATTTCCCCTTCTTGCTCACATTTTCTTTCCTTTTTAAAAAGGCAGACAAAGGCATCGTGTGATGACCTTGTTCTCTTCCGGCGTTCATGCAACTTGGGGTTGACTATCCTTTCAGAGTGGAACAGCATCTTTTGGTCTCCCGGGAGTTTTTGTACATTTTTGAACTGTTGTTTTGTTTTGTTTCATTTTGGTTTTTTTTGTTTAATCTCATTTGATCTTTATACAGTGGGTTTTTTACCCCCCCCCCTTTTATTGCATTCCCTCCCCCCAGTGGCTGAGTCTTGGCCCTGAGCTTAGGCTAACCAAACGTTCATGTCCTGTCGTCCCGCTACTTCACTGTGAGGTAGGAATCCTCCACTCTGTTGGTTGCTGCCGAGCTTTCTGTGAAAGCCCAGGGGCTGCGTGTGCGTGTGTGTGAGTGCGTGCGTGCGTGTGTGTGTGCATACAGGTACTTTTGTCACTCACATTACCTGGAATAAAATACTACTTGTAATTAAAAGGGAAAAGATTAAAAAGTATTTATATAATGAGATACGCTGCTGGTTTATCCACAGTGCCAGCTTGCATCTGGCTTCCTGCGGTTTTGGAAAGTACAAGTTTAATGATGGAGCATCTGTCACAGGGGTCTGACATTTGGCCCACGGCCCAGGCCTGCTGTGCCTTTATCCCTCGGACCACCTCTCTGGCCTTCATTTCCCCTTCCCACCCCAGGGGTGCCTCGGAAGGATGATGGGGTTGTGCAGATGCAGGCTGGGAGGGAGGCCGCCTCACAGCAGTGTGGAGGGGATTGTGGACGGGGGGAGGAGGGCGACAGGCAGCCCGAAACTGTGTGTGCGAGAGGTTTTCCAGCAAAGCGGCAGGACTGTTGTGTGACACGCAGCCCACTGTGACGCTGGCCAGCAGATGCCCTGCCAAGAACTGTTTTAACCGGCTCCCTTTCCCTGTTGAGAAGCTGGATTGCCTTAATAATAAAACCCGACGCTGGGCAGGCATCAGACCTCCAAAACAAACCCACCTCACGCCAGACAGAGAGAGAGAGATTAGATTTGGCCTCCTGCTTGACGTCCAGTATTTCTGTTTTTAGTCACGTTCGGTGTACTGCTAAAGCATGTGTTCTTCAACTTCTGTGAGCAGGGCCACCCGTACTTACGCAAGGAACCCCACACTTCAGAGCCCGGCTTCTAGGGCTGCCTTGTCAAGCAGCTCACAGAAGTTCCTGGCCTGCCCAGAGCAAATATACTGGCCTGAGAAGCTAACAGCCCGTGTTTCCGTGCTAAACACACAGGAGAAAAAGCCCCATCCAAAGTGAATAGGGAGGAATATGCTGAAAGCCTCTTGCCAGGCTGCAACAACCGACTTACCCACTGGACAAGGAATCGGGTAATGCCTTGGCACTGGAAAGCCGCTTGGTGAGGGCACGAGCCGCGTGTGTTGGTGGCACCAGCCTGCTCGCTCACCCGTGTGCAATTCCTTGTCGGCCCCAGCTACCAGGCAGAATAAAGAGGTGTGTAAGAGGCGTGTTGGCCATTGCCTGGCCAGTGTGTTTTCTGGCTTCCTGATGGCCTTCCACAGGGGCCTAGGCAGCCACATGGCAGCTGGGCCAGACCACGCAATGAGCCCTTTTCCTGCCCAGTACGGGCTCCTGCGGGAGTAGCAAGGCGTGAGGCCGCAGCTTGCCAGCCAAGAGGCAAAGTAGCCTAAATTAGGCACTTTGGCCTCACTCGGCTGGCATCCAGATAGGTCAGCCGTCGCCGCAGGCTTGGTCAGGTTACGGCTGTGCTGCTGAGAATGACTCCCGTCCCCTGGGCAGCGATTTAAGGCTCCGGAAAACCCGAAGAAGCCGCCTGGTAGGAGATGCTTCCTGCTGCATCGTCATGCAGGATTTACGGCTCTGGGCTGGCCTTCGCCCGAGCAGCTTCTGCTGGCCTGGCACCCCGTATCAGCCCTGGGCGTGAAGTGCTCCCAGCCAGAGAAGCAGGCCACCCAGCTGCCCTGAGGGAAGGGTGATCGTGGTACCCGTCTTTCTTCTGGAGGAGGATGCCTGCCGGAGTTGAGGGCAAACATTCCCGGTTCTCCTCGTGGATAGGGGCAGGATAAGTAGGAACTCTGACTGAGACCGTGTGTCTTGGCTGCAGAGCACCTGAACTCCCCGGACAGCCTCTGCTGAAGAGAGCTGCAACGTCCCGAGGGAAGGAAAGCCCTGTGCGATGTCTGGGCAAGATACCGGATTCCTTGCAGGACACCAGATCGTTCTGGACCTTGTCCAGAAGAACTGCGTGGTGGTGGTTCTATGCGACACTCGAGAAGAATGCTGCTGTCGGAAAAGCCCCGTGGGGGATATTAGCTCGAAGTTCAAAGTGCTTCATTTCTGAGCTAGGCCTAGCCCTGCCTTCAGGCTGCGACAGTAGCCAGACTTGGTGCTGTGCCGCCCAGCTGCCTGTGAAGGGCAGGATTTTACCACTCATTTTACCACTTTGCCACACATTTGAGGGGTCAGTTTCTGGAGGACTAGTCTTAGCTCCTTGCTGGAGTACTGCAGTAATTCGCACGCTGAGATCGTTGCTCCCACATGAATAATCTTGTCGATTTTGCATTAGATCAACTCCATAAAAATAAGAAATGAAGTAGGTAAATGTAATTGAATGGTATTTGAAAGAGGGTCATCCATCTAAATTATGTTCATTAATTGCCTGGATGTAGAAGGCGTGTTTGTAGCGCTGTCTTGAAAGTAGCTGCAATGCTAAGCATTCCATTTCCGTATGCCTGATCCTTCAATCCCTGCAGATTCTCCCCTGTCCACATGTCGAAGCAGTCCAGACTCGCTCCCATATTCCCTGGAAGGGGGTAAGAAGGCCGCTTCGGAAAAAGGCGCTCAGACACCAGTATTTCTGTCCTCTGGAGTGTCCATGGGATCTTCCTTAAGCAAGCAGTTCCGAGCCCTGTGGCAGAGGGGTGAATTCAGCGGCAGTGTGAGCCCCACCTTGGTTTTCCCAGGGGTAGAGAAGGAACCATGCGTGGGGGGCTAGGGGGCCTTTCAGAGGTTGCGGAAGGAGAAGCAAAGGCTTGAGCACAGCGAGGTTTAGGATTGGCAAGGATCACAGCCCCCCCCCGGTGAAATGTTATTTTGGGGTAACAGCAGGTTCTCTTCCAAATGTGGCATTTGTGTTTTACCTCTTACAGCAATGATAGCAACAGATGCCGTTTTTAAGCCCCAGGACCTGTGCCTTTGGCATTTATAATACGCCTGTGCCTACACACTGCCGTGGGTGGAACCAGCGGGGGCGGCTTCCCCTGCTGGCAAACGACCGTGGGCTCAGCAGAGTCTCCGTCAATCGAGGGCCCCTGGCCAGATGCGCCGTGGGGCAAGCCGGTTTCCAAGTACGTCTGACAGTCACACACCACCTGCTTGGTTGTGCTGTGTAGAACAATGGCTTGGATTTGCTGTTTGAAAATGAGGTGTGGCTTGGCTCCCGGCCGAGTGAAGAGAGGAGTCCTGGCTGGTTTGCCCCCATCTTGCCTAAATGGGGTTGCTTGGAAGAACGTTCCCTCCACTCCCTGAATTTGAAGGGAGCTTGGTTGGCTGGGTGCTGCGCCCGACGTCTCGTTAAACTTGTACTCTTCAAAAGTAGCCAGTGTACCTGGCCAGCTCTTCTCATAGCCTCCCACAGTCTCAGGGTTTATGTCACTTGCAATTTTTCATCCAAATAACACACTGGACCAATCAGAGGTCGACGTGCCTTTTTCCAATGGTACCTTGATCTTTGTAAAGCTGCCCGTTGAAGGTTTTGCTGTCTGTCACCGTCTAAACTGGATAATTGTTTTGGGGGGTTTTTTCTACTTAAAAAAAGATTGAGAGAGAGATACTGACATGTCCTGCCTGGAACCAGCCTGTTCAGTGGATTGTAACTTTTTTCCCATTTGATGTTGAAGATTGTGGTGTATAAAATCAAATGTATGCATTTGTCTGGAGTGAGAGTTTTTCCACAAACTAAACACGTTCGGTGAATGTTGAGCCACCTTGTTTTTCGATGGTGATCTGAAAAATCTTGTTGCAAATAGATGGCTATTAGGCTGTGCATCAGAAGCAAAGTACTTGATTCCAGGCTTTTTCCTTTGCCTGCCTTTTCTCCGAAGGCTACAATTGCATTTCCTATTATGTATCCCTAAGTGTCTGGATGAGCCTTACTTTCAACTTCTGGCATGCAGGTGAGCAGAAGGGGGAATAGCAATCATCCCCCCCCCACAAAAAAAAATGTCATTTGATCGTACTGCATCTGGAAATAGGAAATTCCGACTTTGCATGTGTGTTTCATGTTTAGCCCACTTGAAAGCCTCGAGTGGGTTGGGGAGTCGGAGCTTGGGAACCATCCGAAGGCAATTTAAACGGGTCGCTGCTTTAAGAGGCAGGGCAGTGAAGGAGGGACTGGGACAGACAGGCGGCTTCTGTCATTCCCGGTGTGCCTAGGGCACGATGCGCCTCTGGCAAGCACATGATGCTCCCTTTGGGCCAGAGGAAGCTCTGCCGTGGCCGTCGGTGCTTCCCACATAAAGCGCAGGAGCTTGGGGGCAGCGTGTGGGAAAGGCCCGGGTTTGGCCCTGGCACCTGCTAGTGGGTTGCTTCAGGCTAAGGGGCCTTCCCTCGTGGGGGTTCCTGGGCAGCCCCCAGGCCCCTCTGATTAAAACAGCCCCGACATGTAGGGAAAGTTGCCCGAGCATGGCACGCACACAATTGCACAGGTTCGGGGTCCGCAGTCCTGTTTTTGTGTGTGGCAGGGTCCGCAGTCCTACCCCCCTGCAATCATCTTGGCGGGGCAATACGCCCCACCCTCAAAACAGAAACCAGCATCCCCTGCAGCCTTTCAGTGGGTCTTGCAGTGTGCCTCTGACTGCAGCTGCTCTTTGGATTCCGCTTTAGCGATCTGATCCCTGCTCTTTCCACTTCTGGCTAGTGTGCTCTACTTGCAGGATGGGCTCTTCCAAAAGACTACTATGGGCACCCATGATCCCCACCCTCCCACTGTGTGTGTGCCTGCTTGGCCCCTTTTTGCTCAGACCTCCCCTGCCACCTCGGGGTGACAGGCAGTGGCTTCCTCCGCCCATCTCAAGCTGGTACGATTTCCTGCAAATGTCAGTATTTGCACCACACGGCTTCCCAAATCATTCCTGGCCATCTCTTTGCTCGAGGGTGTATTCTCCGAAGCAGAAAGTGCGGGACTCGTTGCCGCAAAGCAAGTCATCGCGTGGTACCGAAGGGGCTCCCGTACCGAAGGGCCTCTGTGCTGAGCCGGCGCAGACCAGCCCGTGTGCTTCGGAGGCGTGAGCTGTGCACGCGCCACTGGAAGCATGTCGGGGCAGAGAAAACGCCTGGCCAGATTCTCCTGGGGCAAGATGGAGGGCAGAAAACGCGGCTGACCCAGCTCCCTTAGAATGGAAACGCCTCTGGTTTTAAGCTGCAGAGCGGGAGCCCCCTGGGAATGTCTTGGAACGTTTTCTTCACAGCTGCTAGCAGTGCAAACCTGCTCATGGCAAAGATCAGTTTTCTGCTCTGGAATGGAAGGGATGACAGCAGTAGCCCATCTAACTGCCAATGCCATGGGCTGATTTCCGAAAGATGATGTTGGACGCGCTCAGTGGCCGAGAGCCCATCTCTTACGGACAAGCTCGGCAGATGCCCACTGAGAAGTACGCCGGAGTTGCTGTCCGTTTGAGCTGGCGTCCTGCAAGTGTGAGGGTGGTCCTTTCTCGACAAGGTTCTAGAGACCATGTGCCTAGCTTCCTTCCAGTAATCATACTTTCTTGAAAGCCCCAAACACAGTGCTTCACCCAACATTCACAGAACTAGGGACACACAAAGTGCCTTGACAGTGTCTGTTGTTTGTGTAGGAAATCCCTTTCTGCCCCATACATAAAGTCTTCCCGTCGAAGCAGGTGTGGTCTAATCCTTTTAAGAGGAGAAGGGCTGGCCCTTCCCCACAAACACTGCAGGAGCTGGTGAGGCACACGCTCAGTGCCTTTTTATTAAAATGCAAACAGTATTAAATCTTCGCCCCTAAAGCGTATTCCCCTTTTTGTCAGCAGATACACAAATGTCTGGACTATCGGCTCCTGGGGATTTTTATTTATTTAAAATATTTCTATGTCGCCCAATCTTGCCGTAGCACCTTTGGGCAGATCACGAGATAAAATACAATAAAAACATCATAATAGAGAGCCAGTGTGGTGTAGTGGTTAAGAGCATGGGACGGGGACTCGAACAATCTGGGTTCGAGTCCCCTCTTGGCCATGGAGCCAACTGGGTGACTCTGGGCCAGTCACAGGCTCTCAGCCCAACCTACCTCACAGGGTTCTTGTGGGGATAGGATGGAGGAGGAGAATGATGTAAGCTGCCTTGAGCCCTTGTAGGAAAAAGGCAGGATATAAATCGGGGGGGTGGGGACCATAAGACATTAAAAACAACAATAACATGCAGCAAAACAAAGAAAGATCTATGGCAATTAGACCTTTTGAAAAATAAATTGGGATTTGCATTCATAGTGTATCTGGGTAAAAGCTGTTATTTATTTATTTAAAACATTTCTATGCTGTGCCTTATACTCCACTCTCTGGATGGTTTGCAAACATTTAAAATATTAAACCAAAACTCAGCATCACAATAAGATAAAATGAAAAACGATTTCACAATCATGATCAATAAAAAAATTATATAACCAAGAACAGTAAACAGAATATGAAACCAATGACAAAAACGAATAGATATTAAATAATTGATCCTCGGTACCTCAATAAAATACATTTCAACAAAATACTGAGAAAAAAGCGTTGAGGCCGGTACTGGAAGGTGCGGCGTGTCGGTGCCAGGTGCACCTCTCTAGAAAGCTGGTTTCACAAATGAGGCCACAGCCGAAAAGACCCTTCTCCTAGCAGACACTTGCGTCCTTCATGTGTGCAGAAGTCCCCTGATGCTGCCCCTGAGGTCCGGACAAGTGTGCACGGGGAGGGACGTTCCACCAGCTATCCAGGTCTTTAAAAGAAAGGAAGTCAGACAAGCTACTAGCCGCTTGTGGCCCCAGAACTGTTGTTGAATGGGAAATGGTCAATAACATTTCAAGATGCTTGGCTGACTTCAAGCCTCTTGAATTCCTGTGGATTGTGCCCTCGAGGCCTCTGGCGAGGCTTGCTGTGTAATTCCACACTCCAGGCTGTTGATGGGGAGTGGCGGGCATGACCTATGCCATCTGCACTGGCTCCCAATTGAGGTCTGGTTCCAGTTCAAGTTGTTGACCATGACATATAAAGCCCTAAATGGTTTAGGGCCTGGGTATCTTAAGGAACACCTCCTTCCATATACACCTGCTGGTCCTTAAGATCTTCTGCAGAGGTCCTTCTCCGAGAGCCCGTGAGGGGAGTGGGGAGGGCAGCCACGAGAAGGGCCTTCTCCGTGGTGGCGCCTCAACTGTGGAATACGCTCCCCAGAGAGGTTCATCTGGCACCAACTCTGTTCTTCCTGGCACCAGACCAAAACCTTTTGATTTGACCAGTATTTAAATTGTCCGTTTTAATATATATATTATTTTATTTTAATCAAGTGCTGTAAATGGTTTTTATGTTTTCAGCACTGTAAACTCTCTTGAGATTTTCTATGAAAATAACAGAAATACAGAAATACTTAACGATAAAACATTTCTTCCCGTGGGATCTTGTGAAATCACCAGCATTCCGGCTTGCGGAACTCCACCAGCTTGAGTTACGGATGTGGCACTGTTTGCTTGAGTGTTCAAAAATGAGAGAACGCGCTATAGGGGAGAACAGAATATGCCACATTATACAGTGGGATGTGTGACTCTTTCGGGATCCTTTAAAGACTGTTACATTTGGAAAGGGGGCTCCTCCTATTCCAGTCAGTTTCTTCTGAATCCCATATGCAAGAGTCTACTGGAAATTGCACATTTAACATGTAATGATTCATCAACACTGCAAAACGTGACAAATTCGACCCAGAGTAAAGCAAATGGCCTCCTTAATTGTGTTACTGGGTCAAAGCCGAAAGGACACTCAGTTGCCGATGTATCTGGAGGTGAAAGGAAAGTCCGATGCTGCAAAGATCTATACTCCATAGGAACCTGGAATGTAAGATCCATGAATCAAGGCAAGCTGGATGTGGTCAAACAAGAGGTGACAAGACTGAACATCGACATCTTAGGAATCAGTGAACTAAAATGGACAGGCATGGGTGAATTTAGTTCAGATGACCATCAGGTATACTACTGCGGGCAAGAATCCCTCAGAACAAATGGAGTAGCCTTCATAGTCAATAAAAGAGTAGGGAAAGCAGTCCTGGGATACAATCTCCAAAATGACAGAATGATCTCAGTTCGAATCCAAGGTAAACCATTCAACATCACAATAGTCCAAGTCTATGCCCCAACCACTGGTGCTGAAGAGGCTGAAGTTGACCGGTTCTATGAAGGCCTATAACACCTGCTAGAATTAACCCCAAAAAATGATGTCCTTATCATCATGGGGGATTGGAATGCTAAAGTAGGAAACCAAAAGATAACCGGAATAACAGGCAAGTTTGGCCTTGGAATACAAAATGAAGCAGGGCATAGGCTGGTAGAATTTTGTCAAGAGAATACGATGGTCATAGCAAACACTCTTTTCCAACAACCCAAGAGACGTCTCTACACATGGACATCACCAGACGGTCAACACAGAAATCAGATTGACTATGTGCTCTGCAGCCAAAGATGGAGAAATTCTATACAGTCTGTAAAAACAAGACAAGGAGCGGACTGTGGCTCAGATCATGAGCTTTTGGTGGCAAAATTTAGGCTTAAGTTGAAGAAAGTAGGGAAAAGCACTAGGCCACTCAGGTATGACATAAATCATATCCCGCATGAATATACAGTAGAGGTGACAAATAGATTTAAGGAATTAGATCTGATAGAGTGCCTGAAGAACTATGGACGGAGGTTTGCAACATTGTACAAGAGGCAGCAACTAAAACCATCCCAAAGAAAAAGAAATGCAAGAAAGCAAAATGGCTCTCTGAGGAAGCTTTACAAATAGCTGAGGAAAGAAGGGAAGCAAAAGGCAAGGGAGAAAGAGAAAGATACAAACAATTGAATGCAGAATTCCAGAGAACAGCTAGAAGAGATAAGAATGCCTTCCTAAATGAACAGTGCAAAGAAATAGAAGAAAACAATAGAATAGGGAGGACCAGAGATCTCTTCAAGAAAATTAGAGATATGAAGGGAACATTTCATGCAAAGATAGGCATGATAAAGGACCAAAATGGCAGGGACCTAACAGAGGCAGAAGAGATTAAGAAGAGGTGGCAAGATTACACAGAAGAACTATACAAGAAAGAGCTTAACGTCCCTGATAACCACGATGGGGTGGTCACTGACCTCGAGCCAGACATCCTGGAATGTGAAGTCAAATGGGCCTTAGGAAGTCTGAGCAACAACAAAGCTAGTGGAGGTGACAGCATTCCAGCTGAGCTATTCAAAATCCTGAAAGACAATGCAGTTAAAGTGCTACACTCAATATGCCAGCAAATTTGGAAAACTCAACAGTGGCCACAGGATTGGAAAAGGTCAGTTTACATTCCGATCCCCAAGAAGGGCAATGCCAAAGCATGTTCAAACTACCGCACCATTGCACTCATTTCACATGCTAGCAAAGTGATGCTCAAAATCCTACAAGCTAGGCTCCAGCAGTATGTGGACCGAGAACTACCAGAAGTACAGGCAGGATTTCGAAGAGGCAGAGGAGCTAGAGATCAAATTGCCAACATACGCTGGATCATGGAGAAAGCCAGGGAGTTCCAGAAAAAGATCTACTTCTGCTTCATTGACTACGCTAAAGCCTTTGATTGTGTGGATCACAACAAATTGTGGCAAGTTCTTAAAGAGATGGGAGTACCAGACCATCTTATTTGTCTCTTGAGAAACCTATATGCAGGTCAAGAAGCAACAGTGAGAACCGGACACGGAACCACTGATTGGTTCAAAATTGAGAAAGGAGTTCGGCAAAGCTGTATACTGTCACCCTGCCTATTTAACTTATATGCAGAGCACATCATGAGAAAGGCAGGGCTAGATGAATCACCAGTTGGAATCCAGATTGCTGGGAGAAATATCAACAACCTCAGATATGCAGATGATACCACTCTCATGGCAGAAAGTGAAGAGGAACTAAAGAGCCTCTTGATGCGGGTAAAGGGGGAGAGCGCAAAAGTTGGCTTGAAACTCAACATTAAGAAAACTAAGATCATGGCATCTGGTCCTCTCACTTCCTGGCAAATAGATGGGGAAGAAATGGAGGTAGTGAGAGATTTTATTTTCCTGGGCTCCAAGATCACCGCAGACGGGGACTGCAGCCAAGAAATTAAAAGACGCTTGCTTCTGGGGAGGAAAGCTATGGCAAATCTAGATAGCATACTAAAAAGCAGAGACATCACCCTATAGAAAAGTCCATACAGTCAAGGCTATGGTTTTCCCAGTTACAATGTATGGCTGTGAAAGCTGGACCATAAGGAAGGCCGAGCGCAAAAGGATTGAGGCCTTTGAGTTGTGGTGCTGGAGGAGACTCCTGCGAGTCCCTTTGACCGCAAGGTGATCAAACCGGTCAGTCCTAGAGGGATCAACCCTGACTGCTCTTTAGAAGGCCAGATAGTGAAGATGAAACTCAAATACTTTGGCCACCTAATGAGAAGGAAGGACTCCCTAGAGAAGAGTCTAATGCTGGGAACAATAGATGGCAAAAGAAGAAGGGGACGGCAGAGGATGAGGGGCTGGATGGTGTCACTGAGGCAGTTGGTGTGAGCTTGAGTGGACTCCGGGGGATGGTGGAGGACAGGAGGGCCTGGAGGAATGTTGTCCATGGGGTCGCGATGGGTCGGACTCGACTTCGCGACTAACAACAACAAGAACAACAATTGTGTTACAAGACGAGGAGTTAATGGAATTTCTCTCTGGTTTAATTCCACGGCTCAGGATAGCAAGGAGATCATAAGGAGATCAGACCAAAGGCACCTTTCAGAGCTACGGTGGCCAACCATATGCCCCTGAGAAAGAGTGCACATGTTAACGTTCATAAAACTCTCGCCGCCTGTTTTCTTGGGCACTGTGTGGTGCCTGTTCTTCATTCCGGAGGAAAGAACGTGGGATGCAACGGCGTAGTGGGTCTAGTGAAGACCTCTTGTAGCATGGGAGGGAGCATGGAAAATGGCCCCACGGATTTGCAGCGCTGGCTGTGTCAGGGCCTGAGCATCTTCCTTTTGGACTATGCATCTGTGGGAAGGTGCCAGAAAAAAGAGCCGTTGATCCTGCTTTCAGCTGTTGTACATGATGCGTGGATTTGTGGTGCCGAGGAGAGCGTAAGCACAGTGTTTTCCCCATTAATCCGGAACAGCTGCCAACTGGCTGCTTACTCCAGCTATGTTGGAAGATTGCGGCTCAGCCCTAAATCTGCGCCCTCCATGCAACAGTTAAGCTCTGGATCTTTCTCTTTGGAAGATTCTCGGTGGTCTTGTCTGAGACACGAGCAAGAACATGATTGGGGCCATCTTTATGGCCGTCTGCCAAGTGACTCCTACTGCTTTGTTCTATAGAGTAATTGTTCTTACCTCCCTTTGGGAATTCGCCAGCCCCTCCTCCCCCTCCCATCCCTCTGTGTGAACTGAAACCGGGTGAGCAGCCATATTTCCACATCTTAATACGGGTATCTCAATAAAAGTGTGTTTCTATTGTTAGTCTTTCCAGTTGCTTTCTTCATGAGTGGCATGGGTGCACGTGCCGTGCAAACAGAATCGAAAGAAGTCGTTTGGGAGGCTTCATAGCGGCTCTTCCGCCAAAGCTCCAAGAGACTTACCAAATAAAAGAATACAAGATAAACCCACAATAAAATGAACCACCACAGAGCAGAACAAAATTGCATTTGATTGGTAGATGTTGTTTTAAACATATGGCTAAAAGACCTGGTTAAATAAAAAAGTTTCTCACTTGGAGCCCGAACAAAACGGTGTCAGGCAAACCTTCTGTGCAGTGGGGGACAATTTCAGAGGCAGAACCCCGGAGCAGAGAAAGTTCTGCCTTGCAGAACAATCAGTTCAAGTTGCGACAACCCAGATTCAGGCTGGACATCAGGAAGAGCTTCCCCACTGTCAGAGCAATACGGCAGTGGGACCAGCTGCCTGGAGAGGAGGGGGCTCCCCCACACTGGAGGCATTCAAGGCGGAACTGGGCAGCCATCTGAGTGGGATGGTGTAAACTGGTGTCCTGCAACAGCAGGGGGCTGGACTAGATGGCCTTCATGGCCCCTTCCAGCTCTACAATTCTAAGCCTTGAACTGCTTTAGTTCAGAAGGCCAGGCGCCCCAGCAAGACTCTTAGAAACCAATTCTCACATCTGAGAACAAGTTCATGCACTGGTCCTAAACTATGGGGTGCTATGGAACAGCTTTCCCCAACCTTCTGCCTTCCAGGCACATTTGGACGGCAACACCCAGAATGCCCCACAGGATGGGAATTGTGGGAGTTGTGGTCCGGATGCCTCTGGAGGCCACCAGGTTGGGGAAGGCTGCTGGAGCGCATACACTGAATTGTGCTTGGAGGCAGCCTGGTCGCTGGCCCACATGCTGGGAAACTGGCACGATGTGCCCTCCGCATCCAGCCAGCCTCAGAAAAGCGTTGTCGTTTGCACTAGCTTGTTTCCAGGCAAACCTCCAGCACAGCCCCATGTTGTGTGCATTGTGGTAGCACAAAGAAACCATAAGATAGCTATTTTACGGTCTGCTTCAGACAAAGTGCTCCAATGTCGCGCCGATCGTGCCAGCATGGTGCGATAGAGAGTCTCTTGCTGTTTGGGCCGTCTGTCCTGGCAGGGAGATGGCACGTTGGCTCTGTCCGTTGAATTGCAGCCTGTGGCGTACGTATCCGAGGCACGGAGCGGCTGTGACGTCACACGGTGGCAGGCCGACCCGAGGAGGCCAACAGGACCGCTCGCTCCCAGGCTGCCAAAGCTGCACGTCCTGTTTGGCTTGGCGGGTGCTGCCTTGACATGTGGCCGCAAGAGACTGAACGGCAGCCCGCCTCAGCCCGTGTGCCGCGGCAGGGGGGCCTCCTGCCTCCACTTGGGAGGATGCTGCCTGCACCAGCGCCTCCAAGGGGGAGGCCGTTCCAGACATGCTGCTCCCGTGCATCTTCGGCGCATCGGCGCATGCCCTTTTCCGGCACACCCTCACCAAACCCGGAGAGGAGCTCCCAGGTCGTGGCGCCCGCTCTGCAGAGACTGAGAACGGTCCAGGCTTGGTGTTGGGAGTGGGGAGTGGGCTGCTGTGCCTGCATCTCAGAAGCATCAGGATCAGAAGTGAAGCAGAACGGGGGGCGGGGGGGGATGTGAGCCATGCCGGGACACCGAGAGGAGAGCGACAGAGGCGCCTCCCGCAAGGCCAGGCTCCCAGGTGGGCGGCAGTCA
This sequence comes from Varanus salvator macromaculatus, assembly GCA_023646645.1. NCBI lineage: Eukaryota > Metazoa > Chordata > Lepidosauria > Squamata > Varanidae > Varanus > Varanus salvator. The sequence goes on along the minus strand of JAIXND010000827.1, from coordinate 604,117 downwards.
CTGGGGATACCCAGGGTGTTCCGCTGGCGGGAGGGGATTTGCTCAGACGCAGGACTGGCGGCCCCCGGGTCTCGATTTCGTGATGCGGCATCGGAGGTGGAGGGCAGCCCAGGTTGGTGATCGGCATCCAGAGGAGGGCAGTGACTGCGGGGTGAATCCAACAAGCCTCTCCATGCATGCTCAGGGGCTCATTCTGGGTGAGCTGTGCCTTTTGATCAATCAAGACCACTGTAAGGACAAAGGTCCTTGGCTTCTGGATGTGCGAAGGAGGAACTCCGGCTCCTGCCACCTGGGCAGAACCGGCGCGATCTCTCCGAATATAGAGGGTTGGTCTCCGAATATAGAGACCAGCTTTGCATTTGGTCACGTCTCAGTCCAGGGATGGGGAACCGTCCTGCCTGGGGAGCTCTCCCGGTTCTGCAGCCGGCCGGCAGAGCCCCTTGGATCCGTCTGGGGATGGGCTTTGCCTGCCTGGCCCCTGCCAGGATCCCCACTGGCAGCTACATGGGGGATGCAGCCCTGGGAAGCTGGGCCCGGGCAGAGCAGCCGCTTCTCCCGGCCGTCTTTCTCATGCCTCTCGACACGCCTGGTGAGAAGGGCAGGAAGGAAGCGCCCACCCAGCCAGCCCTGGGGCGACTCCCCCCGCCAGCCAAGGGTCTCGTGCTGCACAGGAAGGCAGGACACAGGCAGGGCAGGGCAGCCCACGCCTTCACTGCACCCCCCGCAGAGTCGTTTTGTCTGCGCATCTTTTAAATATGTCTGTGCCACCTTCCCAAGCAAAGCCCCCCTTAGATCAACGCACAAGTAAGAGGTAAAAGGAAGAACACGCAGTATAGAATTCGGTTCACCCAAAACTTGCAGTGCGGAGCTTTCCTCTCTGTTAAACTGAAAACTGTTTTAAACGATCGGCCAAGAAGTGCTGAGCGGCTCTGTGGCTCCTCTGAAAGTGGACAGAAACGCCCAGGAGCGAAAGAACCATTTCAAGAAATGCGCCCCAGAGGGAGCCACGGACGGGTGAGCCACGTGGAGGGGGCCACCAAGTCACATCAGGAGGGAGTTGTGGAAAAAAGAAGGAAACAAACCCCATGCTCCTCCAGGACGGGGCCTCTCAGTCTCCCGTGACTGGAAAGGGGGTTTTTATCAGGGTCAGAGACAATGCTGGCCATGAATGGAGGGATGTGCCTGCCAAAATCCTTTATTTAGGGCTCAGTCTCTGGAAATGCATCTCTCGCTGCACAGAAGAGGTCTAAGCTAGTTGCCTGCCTGACAAGCCAGCCGCCTTCTTTTTTTGGAGGGTCATGTGAATCCTGAGCGGCTTTGCGATGTGGGTCAAGACAAGTTTTGTGAGCAGCAGGCTTCAGAGCGGAAGGAGTCCTGATGGGGCAGCCATACAGGCACGTGCATTCATGGAGGCATGAAGAAGCCATCTTCGTGTTCTTTCCTTAAAGCATCGCCCCCCCGTCCATCTCCCGAAAGACTCTCCCTGCGCAGCTCATGGTCCGTTGGTGAACAGGGCGATCCCACAAGTTTACCATCTCGAAAAGGCACAATGCATAAGGACAGAGGGATGGGGAGGGAAGAAGAAAGCAGCAGCATTTCAGCGGGGCTGGTGGGATGGCCGGGTTTCCTCTCGCAACAGCGGTGGAGCTGAGCGGACAGTCCAATCACCCCTTTGCCTGCTTCTGTCTCCCTTGCGCCACTTCTTCCCTGCCACCGGATTCAGAAGAGGGGCACTCCACCTGGAGCTGCCCCGATGTGCTGATGGCCTCCTTCTCTCCGACGGCGCAGATTGTGCCAGTTGGCGGTACCAGAAAAGGCTTGTGGCAACAGACGGGGAACCTTCTGCTCCCGTCACCGCTGCTCCGCCACACACATTAAAACAAGGAGCTCCGCTGCTTCGTCTGTGAACAGGGCAGGGACAAGGACAGCAGATGGCCTGGCCAGCACCTTGCTGGCCTGGGTGCGCCCCACACTGGGCTGCTTCTGCGGACTGCAGTCTAGCGCCTCGGGGCCAGTGGGGCCGATTGCAACAGAGCCTTCAGACGGACCGCCGAGGGCCGGACTGCACAGTCCGATTCAGAGGCGTGCTCAGACTGGCGGGTTTCGCCGGTTTGCCGTTGGTGTCGTAACAGGCCATCCCCTTGGCACGTTAGCAGATTCCTGGCTTGATGCCACATGGCAACAGCGCTGCTTCGGCCGATGTGCGACTGGAGGAGGGAAAGAGCTGGGGTCCTGGACAGGCGGCATCCTGGGAGGAATAACCCCAGTTAGCGAGTGAGAAAGCACTGCCGAGCAGACATTCCCAGTCCTTGGCATGTGAAACGAATTCCAGCGCTTCATTTCTGTGCTGGAATTGTGGGGTGCTAAACCAGAAGCGGTTTTGTTGTGGGAGAAACCTGTACACCTGTACCTACAATCTGAAAAACGCAAATGCTCAACACACAAACAATGGCTTCTTGGTGTTCCAAGTGACTCCGCTAATTCATTTTAGGAATTCTGACAACAACCTGTCAGTTCAGTTGCTTGGTTGTTGTGCTCTTCCAGGCCCGAGTTCACAGGACTGTGATTCTACACGTCTTGCAGCCGTCGATACTGAGCATTTGGCCACTGGGCTCCCAGTGTGCCGCGAGTCTCAATATCCCTTTTCCAAGTGTGCACCATCGAGGTTCCTTGCGGCTGCGAAAAGGAGCTTTCGTGGCCTTCTCCTGTTGATCCGCTCATGCGAACCCAGCTATTTTTAGATCCCTTTCAGGGTTAGTGTTGAAACTGCAGCACAGCGCTGAGTACCATCTCCCTCTCCTGGAAGGGGAGCCTTGTTTTGGTTTAGCATTCTGGCTGCCAGCCAGGCTGCCCTCCTCCGGAAGTCGGGGAGCTGGAAGAGCACAATCCGAGGGTTTTTGGGTGTCGCCTGGGACGGCCTGGGGTCCTTTGGAGCCCCAGTTCCAGCATCCAGACCAAGGCTGTGACCGCTCCCGCACAGCCAGCTCAGAAAGAGCCATGCTGGCTGTTCCTCTCCAGTTTGCAACTGGGCGGGCTTTGGAGGGGGAAGGGGGCCTTTTGGGAAGCGGAAGGAAGGAGGCTGAGGCCGTGGATTTACACCAGCTCCAACTGGTCCACTGCTACCATTCCTTCCTCTCCCCAGCACTTAATCCTAGATGGCCAACGAAGCTTGGAGACGTATGAGCGTCTGCTGTGGAAGATGTGTCTTTCATATTCAGCTAAACCTCCCGGACCAGTTCACAGCAATTCACAGGAACCTGGATCACAAATACTGTAAAAATAGCCCAAAATTTTTTCCAACATACCACATTTAAAAGCAACTGAACACCTACAACCATTTCAGTTCAAAGTAGACATGTTAAGAACAGCCCGCACACATGCCCAGTCACGTCATTGAACGCCATTATCTGAAAGAGGGACATTTACTACCTTAGACATTTCAGGTGGAAAACTAGAAGACACTTTTTTCCAGGAGCTCAGCTACTAGCAAAAGCTCAGGTGTGTCAAACAGAAATAGGTGAGAAGGAACCTAATATAACAGCTATACATGATGCCACACCCCAGGCAAGGCACAGGTACTGCAGAGGAAGGAAAGTTTGGTACAGCTCTCCATACGGCAACCCTGGGCCGCCAAGGTTTGGACTAAGGATCCAGATGCCGACTCTGTCGGGACACAGTCTTGTGCAAGTTTAGACGACAGAAAGGAGGCCTCCAACTCGCAGCGGCGCTCGCTGGGGCGTGCTTGGAATCGTTGCTCTTGTTTTCTGCCGAGGCTCGCCCAGGAGTGTGGCCAGCTCGGATGGCGATCTTTGCAAGGCACCTCTTTCCTGCCGTTGGCCATCTCTGGCGGTGCCATTACAGAGCACCTAAAGAAGCGAAGGGAAGGCGTACAGCCGCCTCTCTTGCCCCAAGCAGAACAAGCTCGCCCTCTCCAAAGACGCCCCCCTTATGCTGCGCCACAATCTTTATACTTTTGTGGCTCTGCCAAAAACACTTGTAAAGCGCTTTGCACACTTTCCCCCATGACCTGAAGCAGCTGCTATCCAGGTCCCTAATCCTTGATCGTTAAAATTCCCAGAGCAGAGTGTGGCAGTATCTCAGTTTTTTTTTAATCAAACAGCAAAAATAATAATAAAAAAACACTTCCTGCCAATGCTCTGTTCTGCAACGCTGGTCACTCATTTTCATCCTTGCAAGAGGGCCGCCTAATCCTGCTCCAGTCTGCTCAGAATTCCTCTCTGCCCTGCAGAATCAGGGCCCCACCTCAGGGATGGAAAGGGGTAATTTTAACATAATACTCTGCTCCAGGAGGACGTGATGTTCTGGAATGAGGGCACAACCCCAGTGGCATTTGCCCCGGGCAGAGTGAAGCCAGTCTCTTGCCGCTCTCCTCGTTGGTGTGGTTTGCCAACTGCCCGTCTTCGTTAGAAAGGAGGTGCCAGGTCATGATTAAATATGGCATGCTAATAATAGTCATTAGCACTGCACAGGTTAAGGAAGCCTTGTTTGTTGCAAAGCCTGGCAAAACGGCATCAAGACCTGTAATTATTCACTGCTTCCTGTGCAAGAGACAAGCTAAGATACCAAAGTCTGCCGCATGTATATGAGAACTAGGGGCTGTTTCACTCCTTACGGAGCACAAGAACTATGCTTGCACAGATCCGGCAACGCAGTCACTGGATTCAGACGACATGACAACTCCCGCTCAAGGGCTGAATATGGGTTGCTGACATGCGGATGTTGGCCTTGTCTGAACTCAGCTGTGCCCACAAACCATGGTTTGTTAACCAAGAACAACCGGTGAGTAGAACCCATGGTTTGGGCTGAGTTGTGAACTGTGAGTTGTTTGTGGTTAACAAACCATGGTCAGTTAGCGTGACTGGACTCGGACAACTCTCCAACAACCATGTTTCAACAACCTTTGACAGCACTGCATCATATTGTCTGAACCCGGCCTGGGTAAAGAGCCACACGACTTGCAGCAGCCACAGTTCCGTGGCAAAGGAAGGCATGCTTTGAATGCAGACGGGCCCAGGCTGCATCTCTGGCATCTACAGGAGGGCTGTGAAAGACCGCCTGGAACCCTGGAGGGGTCACTGGACCTTGCACAAGACAGGGCTGAGCTAGAGACCCATGACCTGTTGTGCTCGGAGACAGCACCCTGCGCTGCACGTCCAGCCACGTGCCCAGAAAACAAGCATCTGTTCTAGCCATGGGGTAGGTTCACCGGACACAAGGAGGCCCCTGCAATCTTGCCATGGCGGCCTGTGGTGTCATCTGGACCCAGTTCCTGCATCCTCGCATGATGGGATTAGTCTTCCAAAACCAGAGGGAATTTCTCAGCTTGCACGCTTCCCCATGTAGGCAAGCAGAAGGTCTGCAGCCGTGGAACAGCACACCTTGGACTGTTGTACCTGCAAGATTATGCACCTCTGCACGCAGCACCCCATCATAGCTTCAAAGGCCCGGGGGCCTCTCTCTCCAGAGAATCCTCCACTTGGAAAGGGTCGTTGCACTAGTGGGCCCAAACTCCTGCTCCGTGCAGGAATCCAGCTGAAAACACCCTGGATAGAAAGCCATCTCGTCTTTGCCTGAATGCCTCAGACAATGGAGAGCCCCCCAACGTCTAGGCAGTCGGCCCTACTGCATTGCTTCACCTGGTCAGGCTGCCTGTCTTGGCATATTGAAGGCGTGCAGGGCTGCAGCCATGTTGAATAATCAAACCCTGGGTTATCTGAGGGTTGTGCAGCCTTTGTGCAACCCATCCTTACTGGGTTCAGAGGACATAAGAAACCAGGATTGCGGCCTGCATCTTCAAAAGCCACCCAACCCATGTCACAACCTCCTGTGGCTTATTTAGCCACTGCCTGCTCTGTTGGTGAGCAAACAATCATGCATGGGGAGCCAAACACTCCTCAAAACATGAACCACAGTACGAGTGAATAGCTAGGAAAAGTAATTACTTAAATGCTTTGGTTTTTACATTTAAGTAATTACAGTTAAATGAAGGCTGCCATCCATCAGGTTAACAAAAGCCCTGCTTATCATTACTATCAGGGGCAAGCAGCAAAGTAAGCTGGATATAGTTCTGATTCAGTTGGGGAATCTGGGGCTGCAACTCAGCCTGTGAGAGGAAGCATGGGTTTTGGAGTGAAACCGTTCACAGACAGAAGCAAAGAAGGGAGAGGTTTAAGGACTGGGTAAGAAGCGTTTGCTAGCCCATCTGTAAAGCAAGGCCGGCCCCTCTGTGAAGCAGGCTGATGTGCCCATTGGAGCCAAGGAAGCTGGATGAGGCCACCCCACAAGTCCTCCCGGGAGCCCCACACACCGCTTTCCCATTGCTGCAGAAAGCAAGCAGCCGCTGGGGTTGTCTGGAGCAGCTCCCGGCCCCTCCTGCAGCTTTGCTGAAGCAGATCAGAGGGCCTGCTGGCAAAGCCGCAGTTACAGAACGGAGCGGATGGCATGTTCCAAGGTGTGGCATCTGCTGTGGTGGAGCAATGCCAGGTTTTAGCTCCCAGACCTAGGGTAAGGCCTTGTAGTGTTAACTCGCCATACGTGGAAGTTTTCTTGTGGTTGAAGTTCTTGGATCACAGGGCAATTAGAGGCAGTAACTGGGTGACCAGATAAAGTCTTTTTATGAGTGGATGTGTTTTACACCTGGTTGTTCCAGGGTTTTTGTTTGGTTATATGACATGTTGGCTGTTAGCTTTCAATGTTATAAATTACAGTTCATGCCTTGCATGTGGCGATTTATTTGATGTTGTTTCCCATGGAAATTTTCACTGACAATTTACACAAAAAGCCAGTGTCAAGTGCAAGAATGTTTCATCGGAGACGGGGGCCAAAATCATCTACACTCTTATATTCCCAACCACTGTGCACAGGTGTGAAGCTGGACAGGAGGAAAATGGATGCATTTGAAATAATATGCTGGAGGACAACTTTGCAAACACCCAGGAAGTTGTACAAGCAGGTCTTAGATCAAACTAAGCCACAACTTGCCCTGGAAGCAAAAACTACAAAAATCCGTATTTTCATTGTATCCAATTTTACTATCGTATGCTTGTTGCTGATTTGATGTGAACTGTCCAAAGTGCATTGGCTCCTAAGCAGCACAGAACTGAAAATACTATTAGCATATTCTATCATGTATGTTATTTGTTACTTATTTCCTTTTTATGCCGCCCAGTAGCCGAGCCTGCCTGGGTGGTTAGCAAAATTTAATGCGTCACAGTATCATGTATCTTGTGCCAAATAAATGGAAGAAAAACAGAGACGGCTTGGCTGGAGGTGATGCAGGGGCACTGTCTGGACAGCTCTGGCGGTGAAGGTGCGAGCACTGGCAGGAGGGGAGCTTGGTGAAGACGGACTGGGGCGAAGCAGCAGCCACACGGGCTGCCTGGGAGAACCAGAGTAGTTTAACAACAGTTGCTCCTGGCTGAAGTCTTGCAGCAGAAGGAATGAGAGCCGGTGTGCAGGGCTGGGACTCAGCTGGGTTCTGGTCCCTGCTCGGCCAGGGAGCTCAGTGGGTGACTTTGGACCAGTCCCAAGATCTCAGTCCAGCTTATCTCACAGGGTTGTTGGTTTGAAAATTAGCTTGAGAGGAGGAGCATTCTGTAAGCTGCCTTAAATTCCCTGGAAGGAAAAAAAGGTGGGATATACAGAGAATAATACATAAAAATAAATGCGATTCTGCTGCACATGGCCAGTGAATGCAACTCTGGTCCATTTATCCCAGATATGTAGAATCCTTCCCCATAATGTGTGTGCCAAAAGCACTCTGCACATGCTCAGAGGAGCCATCCCTCATCCCCACTCAGCCATGGAGCCAACTGGGTGACTGTGGGCCAGCCACGGGCGCTCAGCTCAGCCTACCTCGCAGGGTGGTTGTTGCGGGGATAAGACCGAGAGCAGCAGAAAGACGCGAGCCGCTTGGGCTTCTTTCAGAAGAAAAAGCGGGGTATAAATCTCACAAACTCACGAGGACGCCGCGGCCCACTCCGCGGGGCTTGAGCCCTGCGAGGCCCTTCGGGCGGCTACAAAAACCGAGGTTAAGCGACAGTTCCGCGGGCGCGCGCGCGCCGGGCCCTCAGGCCCCCCCGCCCCGGGAGGCCCGCCCCGCCCCCGCCCCCGCCCCCGAGGCGCGCCCCGATGCCGTCACGCCCCCGAGGCGAAGGGCGGCCCGAGGTCGCGTGCGTTTCTGAGGGAACCAGGCAGCGCCGGAGCGGCCCTTGGGGCGCCCCTCCTCTTTCGCCTCGTCACGGTCACGTGCCAAGGAGGGAGGCGGGAAGCGGCGCCTAGGCCGCGCATGCGTGGAGCAGGGGAGGCGTGCGCTCCCGGGCCTTTTCCGCCCGTGACGACGCCGTCGACACCGACGCCCGGTCACGTGGCGAGGGCGGGACTCTGCGGCCGCAAGGGAGCGCGAGAGGGGGAGGGCGCAGCAGAGGCGCGAAGTCACGTGACAGGGGTGGGCGCCGCCGCTGCCGCCGCCGCTTTGTGAGCACATTGGCAGGTAACGAGCGCGCGTCCGCGGCGGGGAGGAAAGTGGCTCGGCGGCTCCGCGGAGGGGGGCGCGGGCCCCGTGCCCGCCCCGGCGCCCGCCCGCCCGCCCGCCCGGGACCCCGGCGCCCCCGCTGCGCTCCGCTCCGGGGCCGCCCCTCCCCCGCCGAGGGCCGGGCGGGGGAGCCGCCTCGCGTGAGGGGCGCCCTGGCGGCCCGGGGCTTCCCGGGGGGCTTCCCGGGCGCCCGTGCGAGGCACCCGGCGCGGCGGGGAACGGCGCGGCCGGCCCCGGGACCGCGGGGGGACGGGCCGCTTGGCGCTCCCGCCGGAGGGACGGGAGAAGTTTGCGGAGGCCCCCGCCGCGGACGCCGCCCCCTTCGCCGCGGAGCGGGGCTGCTGGGGGCGCCGGGACGAGAAGTTGGGCAGCCCCCGGCTTGGGGGGAGCGGCCCCGCGGCGAGCGGCCGGCCGGGCTGCGGGGCTGCCGCCGCCTCTCCGGCCGTGCCCTCCAACCGGGCGCCCTCCGGACCTCCCGGACTGCAACTCCCATCGGCCCCACCTAGTATGGCCGGCCGCCGGGCGTGACTGGGGCTGTAGTCCGAGGGTCAGGAGGGCTCCGCATGGCGGGGGCTGGACCAGGGAGCGCAGGCAGCTTCCCTTCCTCTGAGCCTGGTTTTATTTTGGGAGGGTGGTGATCCTTTTCCCTGGATTGGTGCCGCTCTTGCTCCTGCTAAGATTTGGCCCCTTTCCCGGTAGCGGCTGTTGCCAGTGCGTCTCGCACGCTCCCGTTCAGCCTCTGCCGGGAACCGGGTTTCTCCTGGCAGGATGCGTCCCGCGGGCGGAAGGGCTGTTCGTGCACGTGAAGGGCTTCAGGAGAATCCGCAGCAAAGCGAGATTCCCGTAGCTCCTTGGAGGGGTGCGTGTGTGTGTGTGTGCGTGCGTGCGTGCGCGCGTGTATCGCACCCACACTGCTGCTGCTTGGAGTGCCGGGGGGGGGTGGCGGTGGTGCTGGAGGAGCTGCTGCAAACGAGGGCACCACCTTAAGCAGCGGGAGGTCATCCGAGGGCAGCACTCGGGAACACTCATTTCATTGCTCGTCCTACCTCACACCTGTCCCTGTTGTGTGTTGCCGAAATGTGGGGCTTCAGAGGCGATGGAGGCCGGGCAGGGCTGCATCCTTACAGTTACTCACAAAACGAAGCAGCAGCAGCAGCAGCAGCAAACACCTCCCGCTCTCCCTTACATGGCAGCAACAACAGTGACCCAGGAACCAACGTGTTGAAAGTTGAAAAGAGGCATCTGGTATTTCGGTTTTGATTTAGTGAGCTCTGGAAGTTAGAATACAGGAAGTTTTAGAAATAGTCTGAAGTATGAAAATGTTTACATATATAGCCGCAGTTGCAGGCAACCAGGCCCGTACCCTCTTGAAGGAATGGAGGATCTTGAAACAGGGAATCGGGCGGCATTTGTGTTGTGAATTTTCTGACTGTTAACTTGATCTGTTGTTCTGGCCTGGAAACAAGTCCTGCCCCCTTGGTGCTGCAGAACAATCAGTTGCTGCCACTTCATGCTTTAATTTGAATAAAAGAAATAATTGTACTCAAGAAGTACAAGTGAGAGAATACCCTTTTAGATACATTTGGTTGGACAAACAGAATGCCAGTTCTGGGTGCTGTTCCCTCTCACTTCTTCCAAGTAGGAGCTAGATTTGGATGTAGGAAAGGAAGGAAATGTAAGAAGATGGAGGAAAACAACCCTTTCCTCTCTAAAATTACATTTTAAAATGCTAGTTGATTTACAGTGTAATCCTATGCATGTTCAGAAATAAGCTCCACTATTTTGTTTTGGACTTACTCCCGGGTAAGTGGGTATAGGATTGCAATCCTAGTATTTTAGCAGCTCATTATAGTACCTTAACCATGTCAGATCTTTCACTTTTGACCATGAATTACTAGGTAAGCTTTGTATTTAAAGGCAGATCAAGCAATGCCTTTAGTTTTGAGTGAAATCTTTACATTGCTCATAGTGTTAGATGTGCTTACAGTGTTCAAGTTGCCATTAACTATAGTACATGGCATGCAGTGTAAATGATTGTGAATAACATCTGGAGGAAGAAAAGGTGTCTGTCTTTTCTGTTTTGCCAGGTATTTGTAAGCTACGAAATGCCTTTTCTGTATTTGGCAGGTTTCACAATTATGTATGGAAATACTTTTTAAACATACTTTTGCTACACGTTGGGCCAAAGCCAGGAGCTCAAGCTGAGCACTTTTTGCTCTTTCCACATCAGTTACAAGTAAATATGTTCTGAGCTGTTACATCTTCAAATGCATTTGAGCTAGCGTTTACCAAGTATTGTCTCGCCATAGCGGAAAATCACGGGCTCCCAGATTCTTCTCTTATCTGTATTGTCTTCCTCTAGACATAAACCAGGACATCTTAGAAAGAAACAGGATGGGTTTCAGATGGTGTTGCAGTGCTCTTGCTCAGTGGCTGCTCTAAAGGCATTTTTGCACTGCTGTGACTGGCATCTGTCCGCAGAGGTTAGGCTGCTTGGCTGGGCAGCTTTGTGCCTGTCTGTATACCAGAGAAGCTGCGTGCAAGTTGCATATATTGTTTGTCACATGCTGGAAGCCATTAAGAGAGGCTTCTCCTCCCGATTTTAAACATGCACCTTGGCAGGGTTGTCAGAGTCCAAGCTTGTGCATGATATATTAAATACTTAGCTTTAAATGGGCTTCCGGGTCTGGTGATAGGGTTGGCTGACTGTACTGAGAATTTGCAGGCTAGAAGAATTGGGCTTGAGCATGTCCTTCAAGTTCAATTTTCCTCCATTCTGGTCCTTCAGGCAGCAAAGGGTCGGTGTACCTTGCTGTTTCTGAAGGGCTCTTGCTCAGTGTGGGGGATGGATTGAGCTGGGGGGGGGCATCCCAGTTGTTTTCTAGTTTGGGATGAGGTTGATGGGCAGAGAGTCTTGCAATATTTTGCTTACTCAGACTCCTGAAATTACTGATACATGAATGTCCCACTTTACAAATATTGGGGGTAGTGACAAATATTTGATGCTGCCTGTAAGAAACAGAGGTTGGATGTAGTAGATTTATTTGCTGCTGCATCCGAGGCTGAAGTTTAACTGGTAAGGAGCCTAATTTTAGTCTCTAGATTTGATCTCCTGTCACTTGCCAATGTCCCTTGCACTGTGACAACACTCATCACTCGGGTCCTCACATATTTGGGGGCGCATTGCCTTGATACGGAGCTTGACCTAGCTCTCAAGTGCACATGCTTGGGGGGGGGGCTTTAACTGAAGTAGTAGCAATGCTCACACCGTTTCTAGTGGAACTTGTCATAGTTACACCGAGGTGTGGATCTAAAATTGATTCTTCAAAGTGGTTTTATTTTGCCTTGCTGTGAGAAACATCCTAATGTTGAGTTTGTTTTACTCCCAAGTAGTCCTAGGAATGCGTTACACTACCAAGACATCACAAGCAAAACTGGACATAACTGGAAAAGAATCAGCGCTCTGAAAACTTTGGCTAATTTCCTTTGGCCTGAACTTCTACATCCTCAGCAGCCTCTTCTTGGTGCTCTCGAAGTAATTTCCCCCAGCTATATTTAAAATACTTCTGTAATATATGGATTATAAATAAGACCCCACTATATTTCTTTACACTGTGGAGAAGGAATAAGACACGTTTTTAGAGAGACTCATAGATGCTGTAAAATTCTTATGTGCAGAGATGTAAGTGTTGGCAAGTTTCACGCCGTAGATCCATGATGGACCAAGGCATAATTAGGGCTGACTCAAATATTCTTCATCTTTAACCAACATTTCTAACAGCTTTTAAAAATACTTCCTTTTTGGACAGCCTTGGCACACCTTGGGAAACCGTTTGGTTATTTAGACATTGCATTGAATTCCTGCTCTCTGTTGCTTCGCTTGCCATACTGTTGTATTCTGCCCTGGATTAGTTTATTACCTAGATTAGCAGTTGTCAGTATTTTCTTTTTAATCATGTAGTCCACTTTAAAGTTGCATGAGATCTTAGTAGACCACTGAATAAAAAGTGTGGGCTCTAGGCCATATTGCTAAGAAGTGCGTCTCCAAATGGTAAATTCTAGGAGTAAATTAGTAGATGGCAGTAAGTGCTATTCTGTGAGACTCATGTGCCAAGGCCCCTTTAGTCCGTTTGACAATCCTTTCCATAATTAAAATGGTCTATACCTATGTCAGCAAAACAAAAAGTGCTGCTTTCGGTAGGCTGGAATGGAGTTCACAGAGCAGTTTAAACCTATATGATTTGAAGGAGAGAGAAGCAGCAACCAGCATGGAAAAGCAGCTCAAATACAGTAGAAAAAATGTGACTCACTGGTAAAGTCACTGTGAATATTTGCTGTAGCCTCGGACATAATGCTGCAGCCTTTAACTTTTGAACTTTTCCTTACCCTTTGTGAACTTGGACATAAACTGTGTTGCATGTACGTACACGGTGTGTGCTTTGACTGTATCATTAATGCCATTTTTGTGGGAAGAGAGATTATGTTCTGGAATTTCCTATTTGTGTCGACCCTGTAACCCTGATTAAGGGAAATGTTTTGAGGAAACCTGCACAGTAAATTCTCTTCTCTTGCAACTTAATTTGGGAAACAATCTTAGGGTTCCTAGACAGGCTCTGAGAAGCTATACAATATTTACATTTCCTGTTCTGAGGTCATTGTCAGTGCTTCCGCTTTGGAAGAGGAATCAAAACTAGCCAGCACAGAAGGACCACATTGGCTGCTTTTTGAGGCTGGAAACACAACCTCTGAGAAGGTAGGCAGGGAGAGGAGGAAACTTGAGAGGTACCCTGCCATCTCGCCAGCTTCCTTCCCTCCCCACGTAGGTGGGCAAAAAGCCTATTTGGACAAAAATACAGGGCAGGAGGATGGAAGGTCAAAATTGCCCTGCTGCTGCCCCCACCCCGCATAGGATGCTCATAGGATGCGGGTTCACATTCATCATTGTACCCTCTGTTTTCTAACAGAGTCGCTGGAATTGCTGCTAGCCTGAATAAAGGGAACAGCTTGCATTAGAATCACTGGAGTGTTTTTTTGGAGTGTTGGAAAAGTTTATATATATTCTTGGGTTAAAAAAAAAATCTTATTTCTTAAAGTGGAGGATGTTTTCCTTTGGGTTTTCCCTTTTAAGAAAAATGTTTATGCTGGTCTCAATTTTAAATCATGCTGTGCATGTAGTTCTTATTTGGTATTTTTGAAATACAAATACTGAATGGATATGGCTGCTTGGATGGAACAAAACATTTTTCTGTTTTCTGTCTGGGCCATTGATGTAACTTGACTTATGAAAGAAAAGGCAGTTGGTAAGTGTAGGTTATTTTCAAGAGTGATTATTCCTCTCTGCTTGCTGTGTAAAACAGAAAATCCTTATTAATGCAGTTCTACAAGAGTATTTTCCCTCGGAAGGGTTTTAATCCATTAACCACTACAAAGTTACCTAAGGAGACGTGCTAGTTTGTCATAGAGCCTTTGTAAAGATCCTTCTGTGACTCACTGATTATAGTATATGACGGAGCTGCTATGATGATTTAATACTTTGGAACTTAAAAATAATTTTCTATTCCTCTTTTAACTTGTTTGGCTGTAAGACTGCAGGAAACAAATCTTACTGGTAAATTAAAATTTTAACATTGTCCAGATTTCTCTGTATTTGAGGGAAATTACAAGCAAAGGCTGTCTTTAATTATCTTAAACACTGATTTTAATGTCATTTGTGGATTCAGTTTCATCCTTATGAAATATAAAGTAATTTGTTTCTCACATTAGAAAGACACTACTAGATTTTCTGATTTGGTTCGAATTGCGGTCCTGAAAGTATTTAGTTTGGTCTGGCTAAAGACCAATAAAGGCATAGCCTAGCAGGAGATAGATTTATTTATTTATTTGATTTATATGCCACCTGCTTAGCCATATGCTGTCTGGGTGGCTTACAATATAATCAATACCACAGTACAACACAATAAAATCAACAAATGCAATAACAATAAAATAGCAAGACAATAATAACCAACCAAGATAAGCACTCAATAATAAAGAAGACTAAATAAAATAACAAATTGAGAAGGAGGTACAACATGAAACTAAATAAACAACCAATAATGCAAAGGTAATCTTACGTACATAGGATAGGCTGGGTTTAAATGAGGAAATTGTGAATAACACTTCCTTTACAATCCTTGAAGGCAGGAGGAAACCTGTCATGATCTTGAATTAATATTTAATCCCTTCAGTATGTTGACAGTGCTTTATGATTGCCCCACCCAATTTCAAACTTTGTCAATCTCAGAATATTTTCTGCTAAGTCTCCCCCCCCCCCTTTGATGCCATGAGATTCCTTCTCTCTGCCCTCTTAGTGCTCTATCTCTGAGAGGGTTTTGGGCACAGAAACAGCCTCCTGTATTGGACTACTACAAAAGGCAACATTTACACAAGGCATCCTTTTTTATACAGAATTCTGAGGTCAAATTAAAAACAGATTTTCAGCAAAAACTTCAGAACAAACCCGGTGAAGATGCGGGAAGTAGTCTACATTGAATGGAAGCAGTTGTCAGATCCTGGTCACCATCATGATGCCTGGTTCACATGTCATGGCACACCACAATTTTGCGGTTCGCTTTAGCGTTGTGTGTGAACCAGGAACTTGGGCCAGCCTGTTCCCCCAGCAAGTCATAGAAAGAAGCCCCAATTTGTTGTTGGTTGGCTCTGGCCATTCAAGGAGTAGGCAGGCCGCTCTCCTGCTTTGCATGATGTGAACCAGGGACCTCCTTTGTATACATTCTGGCACCAGGCAAAGACTTGCTTTATTTTCAGAGTATTTGAATTGTTGACAGTTTCAATTCTAATTTAATTTTAGTATTCATTATCCTAATTAGCATAGGATAATGAATCCTATGAATTCTATATAGTGAATTCTATCCTTAGCATAGAAGTCTGCTAAATAAATAAATTGATGAATTTTAATATTTTAATTGTTATTGATAAGATGCTGTCCAATCTGTCAGTATCTTGATGGCAACATGGTTGGTGTGCTTGTTGTTGGAATGGATGTTTCTACCGGTATTGATGTTTTACTACTAATGTTTTATTATTGAACTTGATGATACATTGGGTTTTTAATTTTGTTCATAATTTTTAACTGTGTAAACCATCCAGAGAGTCATATGGCTACTGTGACGGTCTATAAAAACATACATACATACATAAAAATGCTGGGCCAGTGAAGCTCTGGCCTGAGAGGCTGCAGGTTGTCTGTTCCTGAACTATTAGGCTGGTCACAGCCCACAACTGGAGAAAAGATTGGTGCTTCTGTGGCCTGCGAAGCTGCCTTATACTAGCCTGGTGTCTCTTCTGACTTGGTGGCCTCTCTGCAAGTCTTGCCTAGGCCAGTTACGTGATCCTTAACTGGCCATGTCGGGGTGACTCGGGCCGCCTCAGCTGCTGGTGGAGAGCCGCAGCGATGCCTTCCCAGTCCTTGAACGCAGGAGGACACAAGTCTGGACAAGCCCAGAATGTCTGTTTCTTCCCCCAGCAATGGGCTTTATTGTTCGGTTTACAGCTGATCCCGATGATGGCCATATTGCCACATCAGGGTTTTTCTCGTCAAAATGTCAAAGATGAACTTACTTGATGGGGGGTGTAAGATCTCTGGGGTGCACCTTTCAGGGCCAGAAAATGCACCACTTGTGTTTCCCTTCAATGGGTAAACAGGCTCTCCTCGTTTTCAGATCAGGTTTGGCTTGGCAGTATTTAGAGCTGCGGGGCCTTTTCTGGAGCAACACTTTGTAGTTCAATGGAAATTAGTAGTGCGGGTAACGTATGGCAACTCATTTATGGATGTGTGTGGCTCATTCGCTACTGAAGGAATCCCAGTTGAGAACTGTCAGCTTGCTATGAGTTAGGGTGAGCTTTAAAATACTGGCTCTAGAAGTATGTTCAGTTGTGAGCATGGGTCATGATTAGCATATTGTGAATAGGAGGTATTCCTGAACAATTAAAGGCATGCTCCCCTGAGTGTCTTAAAACTTGTGCATGTGAAAATAGCAGTAAAATCGTGTGTGTGTGGGGGGCAGGGTTGCAGAATCACTGAACTGCCTAAGAGCTGAATTCCAGCCTAGGAAAATTTTGGGGTGCTGCATTCGAATGCTGGGTGGGGCACTTATACCTGCCTTAAGGGTCCGAGGAAATGTTTAAATCTCGAGATCCAGTTGCAAGGATTCTGAAAGCAGATGTGTGTGGCTCTTCCTGCTTCAATCAATGGGGCCGCTTGTGCACAGATCACTGGAGGCCTTGGAATAAGGAAATGTGTACCTGGCGAACTCGTGTTTCGGTCTAATCGATTATGTCTGTGCACTGGATCAATTTAGAACATGTCTGCCAGCTAGGCTAAACTGAGATCAGACTTTATTTTTTACAATTAATACTGCATCATGGTCGAACATGTGCTCTGAGCATGAAAGAATGAAATGGGCTTGAGGGCAGAGCAGGTCTTAATTGAGTAGGATAACCTGGGTTTTGGGTCTGTTCCTCGAATGCCGAGGCTTCTCTTGATACGCTTTGATGGACACGCAAGGTAATGGCCGGCAAGCTGCTTTTTCCTCTGCCCTTTTCTGGCAGGCTGCAGTAACTTCTGGCATGTAGAAACATAGAAACAGAGCGAGTCAGAAGGGGCCTCCTGGGCCATCTAGTCTGACCTCCGGCTCCAGCTGGCTCCGCTCACATGTGACTAGTGTGTGGAGAGCAGCAGTTCATTAAATGTATAAGAGCCACCATGCTGGGCCCAGGCAAAAGACCTCTTCCTGCCCTTTTCTTTATTTTTTAACCCTTATTCGCCATCACCACATGCCTTGGCATCTCGGGACGGCTCACAAACGTACAATTAAAACAAACAATAACAAATTCCATAAAATTATATAAAAACAAAAAAAAAGCGACGTGTTAATGATAAAATATTAATTTTTAAAATAGCTATTAAATAGAAAGGTTTTAACCTGGCGCTGAAAAGAATACAGACTCGGCGCCAGGCACACCTCTCCAGAGAGCGCATTCCATAATCAGCACCACCACAGAGAAGGCCCTGCTCCAGGTAGTTGTTCTTTTAATCTCCTTTAAAGAGGGCTCCCGGAGCAGAGCCTCTCCCGCAGACCTTAAGGGGCGCGAGGGCATGTAAGGGAAGAGGCGCTCCTTCAGGTATCCTGGTCCCAAGCCGTTCAGGGTATATCCAGCCTTTTTGCCAGGAATGGTGTTCAGGGCAGCTAACAATTACATACAGATTAAAATCTACACTGTGCCATAAAAACAGCATTATAGCACATTTAAAAACAGTAAAAGAAATGGAAAGAGCACCCGGGTCTCCAGCTCTCTTCAGCAATGGGACCCGCGTATATGCCCAAGCCTGCTTGAATAAAAAGGGTTTTCCTGTTGGTGGAAGGGCCAACTTAGCCCTTCTCCGCATGGAATTCCACAGTCGGGGAGCAGCTGCTGAGGCGGCTTTTCCTTGCAGCTCCCCCAGGTGTATCTCTGGGGGGGGGGACCAAGAGAAGGGCCTTAAAATCAGACTGATGCTGCTGGACGGGGCTCCCCAGCACCATTTTCTGAAATCCGTTCTCTAAGAAGGCAGCAGTAAGGCAGCGCCTCTGAGTCCCATCCCAGAAAGGCACTTTAGGAAGAAGCAGGTCAGTAGTATCCGGTGTGAGTGTCAGGAAGCATATTCTGTATTGGACCAGAGCTGGACTACTTTGTTCCCAAGCAGCTGACAGTTGTCACAGACCTTCTGCATAGACGGTGTGGCAGTAGCTGGTTGTGTTGCAGCCCGAACGTCCATCAGCAGCCCCTCTTACAATGCCCTTTGCAGCTTGAAATTCCTGCCTAGAGTATTTAGGGAACCCATTCAACACGTGGGGGACTGCAGGGAGTAGGAGAAAGCCCCACTGTGACATCGGCTTCTGCCCAGTGGGTTAGACCCAGATTTACTGGTGTCACGGGTAGAAGAGGCACCCTTCCCTGCCCCTCCAGACCCCTGGAAATGATGCACAGAGGAGCAGGGGGCCCTGTTGAAAGGGGTGCACTGTGGTGTGGGGGGGGTGTCTCAGTGCCTAGCAGAGGCACCCTCTGATCAGAGCTCTTCCATTCATGCCAAGCAGATCCTGGACCAACCCACTATCTGGATTAACTGTGTAGTAATCCCCGTGGCAGTAATACTTTTACTACCTGAGGGAGGGCTTAGAGAACAGCCTAAACAGCTAAAGCACTAGCTGTCAACTATTAGAAGCCCTGTTCAGAACTCCCATCGAATTCTCACAATGCAATGCCTTTCTTTCTTTTCACGTATCACGTTTGTATACTGTGGAATAGCCAGAACACTCTGGACGGTTTTGCTGCTGTTATGTGCCTCAAGTTGTCTTTAACTTGTGTCAAACCTATGAATGAAAGTCCCCTAAAATGTCCTTAGGGGGATTTAAAAGTTTTAAAATAATACAGTTTTGTACTGAGAACAATACAGCAACGAGGAACCATGCATCCAAAAGGTGACAGTGTCGGTGCCAGGCAGGCATGGCTGGGGACAGGGTGCCATAATTGGGGGCCACCATTGGGAATGGGCTCTAGTTGCCACTTTCTGTGCCTTCCGGCCTGTTTGGTGTTGTGGTCCTGAGCTTTGCACGTCTTCATAGGCCAAACCAAAATCTCCAATCCGGCTTGGAAATGAACAGATGCCTTTTTCTGCTTACCTCTAGAGCCACAGCCCGTTTTCAGTGGCTGCATTCCAGTAGTGGGTGAGGCTTGCTGTCAAACAATGCAGGATCAAAATAGCAGAACTACAATTGTCTGTCACTAAATACTGTTACGACCAGTAACTAAACATTAGAAGAAACAGTTCAAGTCTTTGGAATGGGGAAAAATTGAAGTTGAAAAACCTCCTAAAGATTAAGGGAAAGGGAGTGGAGCTATGGCCATCCTGGAAGCTTCAAAGGTTTAGAAGTTTTGTAGCCATGCTCAAAACACCTCCCATGTTCGTATGTCAGCAAATTAATTTCAAACAGTCAGTATTCACCAGATGTCAATCTAGGCACACTTAGAGTTGTAGAACAGTCGCTGGGAGGGTCCAGAGAAGGCCATTGGGTTCAACCCTCTGCTGGTGAAGGGCACTAAATCACACCCTCCCGTTAAGATGACTGTCCAGACCAGGAGTCGGCAACCTTTAACACCCGAAGATCCGTTTGGACCCGTTTCCCACACAAAAGAAAACACCGGGAGCCACAAAACCCTTTTGACATCTCAAATGAAGATAACACTGCATATATCGTTTTTTACCTTAGTGCTATGTATCTCTTCATTATGATTTAGCTGCAGCTCTTGTTCAGTCACTAAAACCTGTTATTTTTATTCTTACATTATAAACTAGTAGGACTCCTTTCATATATTTTGAATAGGAGAACAGCTTCCTGAAGAGTCAAAAGTCAGTGCTAAAGGGCTGCATGCATTAAACAGCAAACCCCATAAGTTCGTCAGCAGTAAAAGCAAATGAATCTACCCACATACCATTAAATGTTCGGTTTTCTTCAGAAACTTTTCTTCGATTTATCCATGGTTGGCCTATGATATAGGTGTGTTTAGTGACTGGTTAGCAGATAAACAGTCAAGTGCTGTGAATTGGGACAGGTCCCAAGCGCAGCTTTTAACATTCAGATGAAGGAGATGACATTGGGACAAAGAGAATCTTTTCAGCAGTGGAGCTTCGAGGAGATTGGTGGCTGTGCCGGCACGTGTTTTTAGTGATAGAGCCGCAGCAGAGGGGGTTCAAGAGCCATGTGCGGCTCCGGAGCCACGAGTTGCTGACTGCTGATCCAAACCCTTTTGAATGTCTCCATGGAGGGAGAGCCCACAGCTTCCCCAGGTCATAGCTTCCATTCTCACACTGCTTTGACAGCCAGGAAATGCTTCCTGGCGTCTTAGTCTTTGAACGGCTGTGAATTGGAGTATGGGAAATAATTGAGTCACCCTTTCCAAGTCTTAGGGGCCTCTGCTCTCCCTTCAAACTTGAGATGCTTTGCATTTTGTACTTGGGATTTAAGTGAGTTTAAGAAGTAAACTGAGAACTAAGCCCTTCAATTCTTGGTTTTGAGAGCAGGCTGTTTTTAGGAACATAATGAAGTGGGTCAGAGAGTTTGATTCTATTCCTGCTCTGAAGGCAACTTGTGTTGAGGCTTATCTTAGAGAAGTTCACTTTCGTTTTCTTTGACCTGTTTTGGCTATTTAATTCCTGTGTTGAATCACACGCACAGTAAATAGTTTATGTGTGGTATGTGATTTCAATTTTCAAAATGATATCTACCTTAAAAAGTACTTATCTGATATGCTAAATATTATTATAAGTGAGACATGAAGACTTTCAGCATCCTTTCCTGCTTTGGTGTACCAGGTGTGATCGTATTCCATTTCTTCTGAAATAAAGTCATAGGGCATACGGACATGACCAGAAAAGGCTAATTCTTTCTCTGAGCCCTATGAGGGTGAGTGATTTTGCTTCCTCTGCATCAGGAGTAAGTGGATGAACTAATCCAGCCTGGGTTTCCCAAGCTTCCAATAGCGGAAGCTTGCTATTTTGCTGAAGCAGAGGCAGTTTTCAGTCTTGCATATCCGTTTCAGAGAGTACCGTATTCTTGGATGCGCCCCTGTTTGCTTTGGGTGGGTTTAGGTCAGCCTCTCCCGCCCCCATGGTACTCTCCAGACGTGTTGACTAACTCTATCCTCCAAGGCCTGCAGGCCAAGGATGGAAGGAGCTAGCTTCCATATCCAAAAGGTCTCCATTTCAGTTTTAGTTCCAGTAATCACACTTACTCTATAACTCTGTAGTTGAGCTCCCCCCCCTCCCCGAATTGAAGGCACTAATTCTATCATCGAACACAGGAATTGCTTTAGCCCAGTGTTTTTAGGCAGGAAATTGGTGCTAATCTGTTCGTGCCCGAAATGAGAATTTGACCGTGCAAGTAGAAGTTGAGTGGTTCCTTTCTTTGGCCGAAGGCTTCCCGCTCCACCACTTTGGCTTTGGGTATTAGCAACTGTCCATAGTAAGCATGCACGGTAGCAATAAAATCCTAGAGTATGGTAGGATGTTGCAGGATACCATATACTTGAGGATTCCTAGTGCAACCCTCACCATGCTGCGCAGTAACATTGCATATCGTTAATCTGGACTAATTGACTTTGTAGTTGCTAGTCGTGAAGTCACGTCCAACCCATTGTGACCCCATGGACCACATTCCTCCAGGCCTTCCTGTCCTCCACCATCCCTGGAGTCCACTCAAGCTCACGCCGACTGCTTCAGTGACTCCATCCAGCCACCTCATCCTCTGCCGTCCCCTTCTGCATCTTTTGCTGTCAATTGTTCCCAGCATTAGGGTCTTTCCCAGTGAGTCCTTCCATCTCATTAGGTGGCCAAAGTATTTGAGTTTCACCTTCAGGATCTGGCCTTCTAAAGAGCAGTCAGGGTTGATCTCCTGTCGGACTGACCGGTTTGATCGCCTTGCGGTCCAAGGGACTCGCAGGAGTCTCCTCCAGCACCACAACTCAAAGGCCTCAATCCTTTTGCGCTCAGCCTTCCTTATGTCCAGCTTTCACAGCCATACATTGCAACTGGGAAAACCATAGCCTTGACTATACGCACTTTTGTTGGCAGGGTGATGTCTCTGCTTTTTAGTATGCTGTCTAGATTTGCCACAGCTTTCTTCCCCAGGAGCAAGCATCTTTTAATTTCTTGGCTGCAGTCCCCTTCTGCAGTGATCTTGGAGCCCAGGACAATAAAATCTGTCACTACCTCCATTTCTTCCCCATCTATTTGCCAGGAAGTGAGAGGACCGGGCCATGCTCTTAGTTTTCTTAATGTTGAGTTTCAAGCCAACTTTTGCACTCTCCTCCTTCACCCGCATCAAGAGGCTCTTTAGTTCCTCTTCACTTTCTGCCATTGACTAATTGACTTAGCTAAACCTAAAGATTTGAAGGTTTGGAGGAGGAAATCCAGAAAGATTGGGATCCCCACCCCCAAATTAAAAAACAAACAAACCCAAGAACAAGCTGCATGCATGAGTTGACTCAAGTTGTGGCATTGCACTGACTCCTAACTTGTCTGTTAATTCCTAGTGCCTGTTTTTCACGGGCTGAGTTCACATAACACTTTGAGCTTCGGGCGATTATGTAGCCACTGTGGGCTTAAAATAGACTGGGCCTCCTGCGCTCACTGACAAATGGTTAAGCTCAGCAGGCGTGTTCAGGCATCTCCTCCCCGCTTTGCCCTCCTTTGCTGTCCGGCCAGTGTCTCGGGACAGCAGCCCTGAGCAGAGTGGAGTGAGGATGATGGCAGCCCCACAGTGCCTAAGCAGCACTTCTAGGCAGCTGTCAGAGACATGGTGCAGTAATCCTGGCAGAGAGAGAAGCATAGAAACAGAGTGAGACAGAAGGGTTCCCCTGGGCCATCTAGTCTGACCCCCGGCTTTAGCCAGCTCCGCGCATGACATATCTACCTGGTGCCAGACTGGTGTTAGTGAGGATGCACTGTGTTCTCCTGGCCCTTTTCTGGGGCACAGGTTGTGTTCTTCTGAGCTTGCTTCTGAGTAGACCTGGAAAATGTACCTCCTGCTCCACCGCGCTGATGTTTGGATCATTCCCGACTGGCTTTGCATGACACTCACAGTCAGGGCGGCTGACTTAGCATCCTCCAAGCCCAGGATGGTGTTGTCGGGGCGGCTTCGCTTTGGCCCGTAAGCCATTTCCTGCTGTAGGGCTGGCTTGACCCTGTGTGACTTGTCGTGGCATCAGATGAACAGCTTGGCCGGGCTGGCACAGTGCCTGTGGCACCCTGGCCGAGTGGCTCCTGGTGAATCCTGATGGCAGCCACCCAGCCGCACTCACAAGCAGTTGTCACTGGCTGCCCCCTCCAGCCCCCGTTGGGCTGCCAAGGGATTGGGAGTGGGCACCTGGCTATAGGCTCCGGAGAATGCGACCTCTTGCTCGTGGCAGCCCTGGATGACTAGATGTGGGGATGAGCTGGTGTCTGCTGGGCATTGCCCCCTCAAGCCCTTTGTGGGGCTTGGGGACTGGCATGCAGCGGACATGAGTGGGGCTGGAGGAACTGGTGTGCGCTGCTGGAGAAGCCTGTGGCAGCTGCTCTGGGGCACTTGGAGAAGCTGCTTTGCCAGAGCAGCATGTGGGGCATGTCCCATCCATGAATCATGTCCAGGTTCAGATGGCAAAGTAAGCCCTGCTGGGTTAAACAAACTGTATAACAAGCCATGGGTTGTCAGGGTGGTGTACAAGCCAGGCCTCAGCATGCTGGCAACACCATCCTAGGTTTGGACGAGATGCTGCATCACCATGACTTGCCATGTTGTGCGAGCGCCATCCACATCTGCTGGAGGCATTTGAACTTACTGCACTGCCACGTGGCTCTTATTGCCGTGTGAACTCTATCACATGTACCCCAATGGTAGTTCATCGCTGGGCAAGCAGTGATAGGCTGAAGTGGCTGTAACCAGAGCAACTTTTCATTATTTCTGGGCAGGCTTTTTAGTAATTTTTGGTTCTGAAGAGAATGCTGGAGTGCTGACCTTGCACCAGCGACTGTGACAACAGCGTGATGTCACAGATCCATGGCTTAACTGCATTGTCTATCAGGTCTTGCCAGGAAAGGAATTCTGGAAAGGACAGGGATAGATGTTACTAGTCTTCAATTTGCTGCTGAGGAAGGTGGAACATAGAGAGGTTAGGGTAAGTAAGGATGATGGTTTGAACTGGTTTCAGGGTCTGAGAAAGCCACTGCCTCTGAACTTTGAAGTGCTTTAAAATCAAAAGCTAGCTTAAGTGGTATTTATTATTCAGTATTTTATCTTCTTTTAGGGATATTTGGGTATCGTAATGATGTTAAAAGGGAAAAACGTAAACGAGTGGCAGTCTCTTCTATGTAAGTTCATGGGTTTCTTCTTAACAAACTCCGAGGCTTTTGCAGGACATGGTGGCAGCCAAGATTTTGGGGAATTAGCAGCTCCTAGAGCTGAATGGGTTGGAGGTTTTTCCTTCTGTGACCTTTTGAGACCACTGTGGTGGTGGGTGGGACAAAACTTGGAAGGCAGGCAGGCGAAACTGTCCACCGGTGCTCTATTTGGCAGTACACTCTGCCTTGATATATTGAGAAGGAAATTCATATAACGGTTGATTTTGGCATTATGTATTTCAGGACAAAAATGGTGGAAAAGGCCTTTTGTAAAGGAAGTTGCTTTTGTTAATATGCAAAAGCCATTAATGTCTTCAGTGCTTCTGAAAAGTAAATATGCTGCTATGCACTTAAAACTTACTGTGAAGTTGCTTCGCTAATTAATTTATGATGACACCTTGACTTACAGCAAGTACTGTAAGTTAAAACCCATTGACACTGCCAGTAAACTGCATGAGGCTGTCAAAGTAATGATGCTGGGAATTTCTCAGTGTCTGTTGCAACAGGAAAATCTGATCCAGCTAACTTTGGGATTTGGGGATTCCTGTTTGTGGAGTTCTGTTATGCTCAGGCTTTGGTATATATTTAGTAGGCCTCTTTTTAGAGTACTCGCTGTGTGTTTGAGTGAAATGCATTTACATCTGCCAGGAGAAAATTCTTGTGAAATCTTAATGTGAGCTCACAATATTTATGTCTTGCTTTCGTCTGTGATGAAATTCAGGTCAAGCGTAGGGTTCTGAGGCAGTCTCCCACCCATGTTTTGGTAGGTATGCAGCTACCTCTCAGAAGAATGCCTTCAGTTCATGCCCTGGAATCTTTATAAGGGACCGTGTGCTTTATCTTTATAGATGCTGCATTTTGCTGGGGGTGGCACTAGCAGTGGGAAGCGTTGCTTGATGCACGTCATTTAGGAGTCTGTGAAAAGTGGGATGCTCATGAATTGATGGTCTGTGTTCAAAAAGCAAGAATTTGTAAACCATAGAAGTTGTCAAGTGGTAGAGTTCTCTGTAGGTCAGGACCCACTTCATCTACCTCGTTTGTTGCTTGGACTGGTAGTTGGATTTTTCCAGCAGGTTCACACAAAATAAAAGATAAAAGAATTTCACCATTGGTAGCTGCAGTGTGGCAAATGTTTTGTAACAGCTTCTTTGTGAATGCATTTGTACAGGAAAAGTCCATAATAGATTGTGCCCCTTTTGTGTGCTTCAAAAGAACTCAGGGAGAAACTTTCTAATGAAGAAATGTCTTATAAGGCAACCCTGGGATGCTCACAGGGACAATGGGATTGCTTGGAAAAACCCTTCCAGGCTTGAAGAAGCCTCTGCCACCTTGGAAGGGAGCTTGGGGCGGGGGGGGGGGTGCTTTCTCCCTCTCCCTCAGGCTCACAGTTAGTGTGGAAAGAAACTTGCTAGTTCTCAGGAAACACAACCGCAGGGGAGAAGTTTGGGGGAGTTCCGATGGGGGGGGAGGAGACCTGAACTACCTCCAGCTACACCCCCCCCCCCAAAAAAAAAGCACTGCTATACATTACTGAAAAGCCCATCTGGTGAAATGTTCAAAACATGGAGCAGGGCAGGGCAGAGACTGTCTCCACCGCTTGCTACCCCCTGCGCCATGTGGGGACCCAACTGTGCATATCATTTATAACAGTCACCAGTGCAGATAATAAGCAGACAGCAGATACCACACTGAGCACAACTTTAAAAAAATCGGTGTTCAAGAAGAAAGCCAAGGAAACAAATGGTTTTTTGGAGTTTTTCTAAAAGCTCACGAAAATGGCAACCGACAGAGCTTTGATAGGAACTCATTCCAGAAGCAAGTTCCACGACAGAGAGGTCTGTGCCCTTCATGTGCTCGTGAGCCTGAGGGCCCTCAGTGGAAGAGCCTGAAGAGACCTGGGGAGTTAGCGGCCATCGAACACCTCCCCTTGCATGTAGCTTGGGCGGAACACATTCACTTGTCTGGCTTTCCACTGTTAATGGCTGCCCTCTCTTCCCCACAAACTCCAGTTGTGCCAGGTCTATGAAAGGGACCTCTCTCCCCGCTCATCTTCCACTCTGTCTCGTCGGTATGGTGCCTTGATTCCTGCCTGGGAGCTTGTATTCCAGGCGTGTGGAACTAGGTGTGCTGGAAGTACCAGTATTGTAACCGTGTTGATACATCTGTTGAGGCCAAGTGTTAGACTTCGTTTGTACCCAAGTATCTCTTTTTTTAACCAGAGTTTGCAGAAAGTGGGGCGGCTTGAGCTTTCCTGTCGCTTAGGCTTGCCTGACACATTTGGGAATTTTATGTGATATGTGGGGACTGTGCCTTTGTGTGCTGTCTTTTTGCTGAGTGCAAATATTTGATTTGTAATCTTTTTGAGCTGAACAATAAACTGAAGCACAGCCAGGCGAGGAGATCAGTGGCTCGTCTAAGTGGGGAGATGGCGTTCAATCTGACCGCATTCCCGCTGAAGTACTTTTGCGGCTTTGGGTACTCCTCAATCCAGTTTTGCCCCAGAATCCCAAATGGACTGGCATGCTTGCTACCAGTTAAGGCCAGTGTGGCAACCGTAGCCCTCTTAGCTGGCTTGGCTGTAGTTGCCCATCCAGGATAGACCTCCGTATTGTGCTACATGTGGGGCTGCCTTTTGAAGTCTGCAGTGTCAGAACTGCTAGTTCAAAAGGCAGCTGCAAGACTTGTCCCCAGGACCAGTCAGTGGGAGTATCTTCAGTGTCTCCCAGGCCATGCTGGAGCTCATCTTTTTAAAGATGGGGGCCAGGTACTTGAGTGAATGCCCACCTGTTACAAGCTCACCTGTACCCTTAACTGCTCCTCCTCCGAACACAGGCAGTGGTAACTGGCCCAGTTCTGCTGTGGCTTCCCCAAGAGAGGCTCACCGGGCACCAACTCTGCTGTCTTGGTTGCCCTGAGCATTTTGAATTTTTTTCCAGGCTTTTAATTGCTGGATTGTTCTGGTTGTTGCTTTTGCTTGCTTCTATTTGTTTCAGTATTTTATTTTATTGTTAAAAGTGCTGCTATTCAGCGTCCTGGTGTGTTAGTTGTTTTAAATAAATGCAGAGGTGTGAGTTATGAAGTTGATGGAAGCAGCAGTCAGGTATTTAAGGGCCGGAGGGGTTGATGGGGTTCACAAAATCATGGAATAGAAGAGTTGGAAGGGGCCATGAAGGCCATCAGTCCAACCCCCTGCTGTTGCAGGACACCAAGTCACACCATCCCACTCACGTGGCTGTCCAGTTACTTTCTGAATGTCTTCAGTGTGGGAGTGCCCACCGCTTCTCCAAGCAGCCGGTTCCACTGCTGTATTGCTCGGATAGTGAGGAAACTTTTCCTGATGTCCAGCCTGAATCTGAGTTGTCGCAACCCAAGTTGATTATTCTGTGTCCTGCACTCTGTTATCAACAAGAGGAGACCTTGGCCTTCCTCTTTGTGACAGCCTTTGGGATATTTACAGAGGGATATTATGCTATGGCAAATCTAGACAGCATACTAAAAAGCAGAGACATCACCCTGCCAACAAAAGTGCGTGTAGTCAAGGCTATGGTTTTCCCAGTTGCAATGTATGGCTGTGAAAGTTGGACCATAAGGAAGGCTGAGCGCCAAAGGATTGAGGCTTTTGAACTGTGGTGCTGGAGGAGACTCCTGCGAGTCCCTTGGACTGCAAGGCGATCAAACCAGTCAGTCCTAGAGGAGATCAACCCTGACTGCTCCTTAGAAGGCCAGATCCTGAAGATGAAGCTCAAATACTTTGGCCACCTAATGAGAAGGAAGGACTCCCTGGAGAAGAGCCTGATGCTGAGAGCAATAGATGGGAAAAGGAGGAGGGGAGGGCAGAGGATGAGGTGGCTGGATGGAGTCACTGAAGCAGTTGGTGTGAGCTTAGGTGGACTCCAGGGGATGGTGGAGGACAGGAAGGCCTGGAGGAGTGTTGTCCATGGGGTCACGATGGGTCGGACACGACTCTGTGACTAACAACATCATGCCCTCCCGCACCAGTCTTCTCTTCTCAAGGCTGAACATACTCCGTTCTGAGCCAACATTGCCGGCTCCTATTGCGCTTGTGACCTGCAGCAAACCTGAGATCCTTCTCACTTCCAGGATTGTTGAGCCAAGTATTCCGCATCTTCTTAGTGGTGCATTTGGTGGAGGACTTGGCATTTGTCCCTGTTGAATTTCATTCTGTTGTTCTCTGCCCAGCCTTCTAACCTATTGAGATCATCCTGGGTCTTATCTCTGTCTTTCAGGGATGTATGCATGTGTGCCTTATAGGAGTGTGCACGTTACAATCCTTTGGGTCTCTCTCTCTCTTTAGTGCAGGCCTTAGAGCTCAGTGTGTCGGGCAGTTACTGTACTGTATTGTATTGTATTGTATTGTATTGTAAGAGTTACTGTATTGTAATAAATAACCCTGCCATGAAGAAAGGAGCAAAAGCAACAACAGACACACAGATCTGAAAATCAGCATATGTTCTAAAGTTTCACCGTATGCCTGTCTTTAAAGGGTCTTGTCTCCCAAGAGCATCCCAATTTGTAGAAAGTGATGCAGAAGGGATTTGATTGCCAGAGGGGAAAAACCTCAGGCAGAAATACGGAGTGGGGAGCAGCAGGAGCGGGAGCATTGGCCCTAAGAATTTATTTTAAGTTACTGTAATTTTCTGTACCTGTTTTAAATTTGGTTTTAAATTTTGTAGGGTAAGTTTTTTATGATATTTTAGTATGGTGCATTTTAATGTGCTGTTGTGAACTACTCAGAGGGCCTTGACTATTGGGCAGTATAGAAAATAAATAAATATTGCTATATCCTTCCCTGAGAATACTTATATTGGCACTGTCATGATAAAAAATGCATAAAGTGGTGTATCATGGCTGTTCACAGAAAGTAGTAGAGTATAGGTGGTAGCATATAGAAACATAGAAACAGAGCGAGTCAGAAGGGGTCTCCTGGGCCATCTAGTCTGACCCCTGGCTCCAGCCAGCTCCGCTCACAACATGCGCACCATGTGCATGTCCAGTCTATCCATGAACACCCGCACCAATGGGGCCTCAACGACCTCCCGTGGAAGCCCATTCCACGCCCTCGGGGTCCAGACTGTCAGGAAGTGCTTCCTGGCATCCAAATTGAACCTTGGCTCCCTGAGCTTTGCTCCATTGGAGCGCGTCCTGCCTTCCTCTGCAGGGAAGAACAGGCCTCTCCCCATCTCCATGTGACAGCCCCTCACATGCCTGTATGTCGCCAACATGTCCCCTCTGAGTCTCCTCTTCTCCAAGCTGAAGAGACCCAGTTCCCTCAGTCTCGCCTCATACGTCAAACAGCAATATGTCAAACAGCAATGTTTTAAAATTTAATATGCCTTCTAAATATTGAGCTACCCCGAGACTTGTCTGCAAGGGGGCGGCATATAAATATGTAAAATAAATAAATAAATAGTTCT
The DNA here is from genome assembly GCA_023646645.1 of Varanus salvator macromaculatus. Lineage (NCBI taxonomy): Eukaryota > Metazoa > Chordata > Lepidosauria > Squamata > Varanidae > Varanus > Varanus salvator. Next base: position 574,152 of record JAIXND010000827.1, on the reverse strand, counting down.
TTTGCTTTTTCTTTACATTTAATTAGTAGGAGGGGCTTGGAATCCAACGAAGATGCATTTTTCATGCAACTTTTTTTAAGGGGGAAAAACGGATGGAGAAGGCCATGTGTCCTTGAGAGGTGTTTGGAAAAAGTGAAGAGTGGGAGTTATATAGAAATGGAAATCACATAATATTTAAGACTTCAACAGTGACGCTATCACTAAAGGGAAGAAATAAGGCACCTTTAGTAGCTTAGAGTAAAGGAAGAGGTAGGGGGGAGGGTTTATTGGGTAGAAAGGAGAAGCTAAAGTACATTCATTAATAAATGAGAGAAGAGGATGGGATTTAATGGATCAGCTGCGCAATTTCTTTCTCCTTGCTATTCAGCAGGCAAATCTAGGCAGACGCTCCAGCACAGCATCTGATTGAAATTAAAGAGAGAGGAGACATGTGAGCTTCGACTTGAATCGCAGAACATTTGTTGTAGGCAAAGTCAGCCTGAGTCATGGTGAGGTAGAAAAATCTCTTGATGTTACCTACTGTCTTGTGATGTGGGGCAGGGCAGGAATAAGAATTCTAAGTATTCTCAAACTGGAATGTTCGGACTGCTTCACATATATTCTCAGAGCCTCTGCCCCTTCCCTCTGCATTGAAAAGGTGCCGTGACAGGTAGCTTGCATAGCTTCTGCAGAGACTGAAAAAGTGGCACTCGGAAGGCAGTGCAGGATTCAGGCTTTTAGCCACTGTGCTGGGCTGGATCTCTTACTGTAGCATTAGCTTTCTCATTGTAGGCATTGAGTTCCACTTGACCCCTGACACCCCAATGTAGTGCAGCTGATGTTTAAATACACCGGGGGAGGATGGAAGTCAGCCTGCGCAGCTTCCTAAAAGATTAAGTCTAGGCAAGAGGATAATCTTCTGTCATCTTTTCCATTGATCGTGCTAATAGCCAGTTGTATCATAGGAGCTTGGGACTAATAATTGTGTATTAACTATCTTATGTTGCCCTGAACTTTAAAACCCAGTTTGAGTAAAAGCTACTCCAGAAAGATGGTTAAGATCTGGCCAGTCCTCTGGGGAAGAGAAACCCAAAATATAGAGATTGCAGCTAGTGTGGCCTTCTGGAGTCAATTTGGCACACACAAAATTCTTGAAAGAGCATTATCAATCTATCCCAGAGATTGTGCAGAAATGTAATGCTAGCAACAGTCATTATCTTGCCAAAACTGTAATATGGGGCACTCTCAGCAGAGTCCTTTGCTGGCCTCGTAGATTTGGAAGTGGATCCTGCACTTTTAGGCTGTGCTCGCCTAGTTTGCTTCACATCCCGAATGATATGAGTCTTCTCTGTAGTGTCTCTACTATTTTTGCTCCGGGTTTTAAAGTTCTTTGACTCTGATGTTTTTGTGAAAGCATAAACTAGCGTCATTTCCCTGCAAATCTGAAAATGCATTTTGCAGGTGTATATAAATCTCATGTTGATCTGGGCATTTCCACGGAAGTTTTTCATGGCATTTATACCATTTTGTTTTAACAGCTTCCCTCAAGGTTACATTAAACTGAATTGGTTGAGAAATCCCCAACTACCTATAGTCTCGTCTTACTGACAGCCTGATTAAAACAATGTGAATTATAAAATGGGGAAAACACATGTCAGATAAATGCTCTGTAAATGGTATTACATACGAGGTAATCAATATAAATGGTGAAACTGATGGGAACAAAGAACGCAGCTGGCCATTGGTTTTGGTGGCAATCCTACAAGAAATGTAAATTATCATAAACTGGTTTGCTGGCTTCCCCACAAGGAACTCTGGGAATTATAGTTTCAAAGACTATCTAAAAAGTGACACATCCAAATGATCCTTAAATCAGTTTATGACACAATCCTGTGCTTGTTTAAAACGGAAAAATGATGTATACCGTATTTTTTGCTCTATAAGACTCACTTCCCCCCCTCAAAAGTAGGGGGAAATGTCTGTGTGTCTTATAGAGCGAATACGTGTGTGCAGTAAGTGTTGGATGTGCAGCCCATGGGGAAGCGATGGGGAATGTGCCTGTGATTATGTGCCCATTTGAGTCAGAATATTTTTTTTCTTGTTTTCCTCTTCTAAAGACTAGGTGCATCTTATGGTCAGGCGTGTCTTACAGAGCGAAAACTACGGTAATTCCCAGCATTCCGTAGGCTTTTTTCTGTTTAAACATGCATAGGATTGAATCCTGAAAGTTTTAATAATGTATGCATTCCCAGTAACATTTGTTCTTTGACTTTTCTTGCACTGGTAATCCAACTCTGGTAGCTTTTTCTTCTTTAAAACATTTGCTTACAGTATCTTTTGGTTCCCAGTGAAGTAATTGTAATAGTTATTGTCTTTCTTATAAGATGATTCAGGATGTTACCGTCTACATTTTGTGAATGGTTCTTTTATTGTTTCAAAGGTAATAGTTATGGTGCTGCCCATGAGATGGAATTCTCTCTTGGGTCTTCTTTCAAGGAGATCAGTTTCTCCATTACTTTTACGCCTGGAACCAGACGTGCTTCTTGGCCAGGGTGTTAGGAGGGTGTGTGTTTGTGATCTCCTGCTTAACTTCTGAACAGTCAGCGTGGCTATTTTTAGCAAGGGCGGCTTCTCCGGTTCTGTTCTAGGGAAATTCTTGGAACTTGTTTCGGAGGGAGGGAGAATATCTTAGGAGGTCCAGGAGAGTGCTAAGAGTAGTGTGTAGTATCCTGAGCTTGTTTCTCTGCTCTTTGGTTCCCTGTCCACTGCCACGTTGGTAAGAACCGAGCTGTTGAAAGTAAATTCCGAGCAATTGGGTTTGTGGCTGTTGTACCTTGGACTTCATTTATGGAAATCAGACGAGGGCCCTTAAATCTAAACCTGTCTTGTCTGGTTTGAGTACATACAGGCTGGATGTACTCAAAACAGAGCTTCCCAAAATGGCCTTGGCCGAGTAATCGTTAGTTTTCCAGTTCCCTGGATGGGAGCTGGATGTCACCGAGTGAGGTTGTGCGACACAAGGAATGTTGCTACCTGCCTCGATTCATGGGGTTATTACACCCAGAGGACGTCCTAGCAGGAGGGAATGAATGGCTTGGTTTTTGGACTCCTCTGTTCTCTGTTTTTGTTGGTCTGCAGGTAATGCTTGGCACAGGTGATGCTTCCTGACACCAGTTCCCTCTGTGGCTGCCCGCTTAGTGCAAACAGTTCTTTGCTGTTACAGTTGAATCGGCAAACTGTGGCTTGTGCAAAACAGGTGGTTAAGAAGGGGAGAACCGGCTGCGTGAGCCCAGGACTTGCCTAATGACATGCGAACCAGGGCGTTGGACGGGGCCAAAATGCCATTGGATTCCCCTTGTTCACAGAGGAGGCTTTTGCCTCATTGCTCCCCAGGGTGAAACCCAGAACATGGGGTTTGCAGGGCAAAGTAAGTTCAGGTGATGCAAGCAGGTGACCCAGTCGCATTGCTCCAAATAACTCACTCTGGCAGAGGCTTCCTCTTCCTTCTTCCTTGCATCCTCAGTCCAGTGGCTTCTGCGAGAAGCTGCTTGCATTTCCTCAGTGAGGGAACAGCCAACGACGGACAAGCTTCCCTGTTTTCCCGCTTTGCGTAGCTGTAGCAGACAGGACGAAAATGCCTTGTGTAGAACTGCATGCCAGGTAGCATCCCTTTGAACCATGTGAGGATCTTGCAGCGGACGTGCAGCGGGAGACTAGCTAAATGTACACACGTTTTCTTTACATTTGGCTTCTTCGTGGGTGTTTGCTTTCAGATCCTGTTGGAACAGGCAGTTCTACCCCAGAAAGGATTACAGGCCACTGTTAGATGACTAATGATACTTGACCGCCACAATAAAGATTTCATTGAAAACAAACTGCACCAGTGACTTGCTTGTCCACACTCACTTCAGTACAGGTATTGTTTGGTCACTGACTAGCTTTCTTCTTGGCTTTCAAAAAGCTTATGGACTGTCATTAAATGATGTTTTATTATCGCAGTGACTCAGTTTAGAGTGACTGTTAGAACTCTAATGACTGGGTCAGGCTACCAAAGCCACTGACAAAATGCTCCCTTGCTCTTCCCTGCAGATCTCTGACTATTTTCGCCCCAGTCCCAGCAGGGATGGGCAGGAGATGACGCGGGCACTGCTTCTTTGTGGGCCGATATGGCTTCTTTGCACACTGCTGGCCTGTTAAAGGGCTGGACTGTGCCGACACAGTCCCCATGATGCATAAATTGCCACAAAACTTGTCCTTAAGCTTATAGCTCCATGGTACAGCACATGCTCTGTATGCAGAGATCTCAAGTACTTTCACCGGGCACAACAGAAGAACCACCTGAAATCCTGGAGAGCCACGGCCTGACAGTGTCGGTCGTACAAGGCTAGATGGGCCAGTGCTCTGACTCAGTGTGAGGCAGCTTCCAATGTTCCTAACCTCTTCTTCGTTTCTGTATTCTGTACAAACTTCTCAGTTTATCCCTCACCTAACCTACCTTGCACTCATTTCACATGCTAGCAAAGTGATGCTCAAAATCCTACAAGCTAGGCTCCTGCAGTATGTGGACCGAGAACTACCAGAAGTACAGGCAGGATTTCGAAGAGGGAGAGGAACTAAAGATCACATTGCCAACATACGCTGGATCATGGAGAAAGCTAGGGAGTTCCAGAAAGCCATCTATTTCTGCTTCACTGACTATGCTAAAGCCTTTGATTGTGTGGATCACAACAAATTGTGGCAAGTTCTTCAAGAGATGGGAGTACCAAACCATCTTATTTGTCTCGTGAGAAACCTATATGCGGATCAAAAAGCAACAGTGAGAACTGGACACGGAATCACTGATTGGTTCAAAATTGAGAAAGGAGTTCGGCAAGGCTGTATACTGTCGCCCTGCCTATTTAACTTATATGCAGAGCACATCATGAGAAAGGCAGGGCTAGATGAATCACCAGTTGGAATCCAGAGTGCTGGAAGAAATATCAACAACCTCAGATATGCAGATGATACCACTCTCATGGCAGAAAGTGAAGAGGAACTAAAGAGCCTCTTGATGCAGGTAAAGGAGGAGAGTGCAAAAGTTGGCTTGAAACTCAACATTAAGAAAACTTAAGATAATGGCATCCGGTCCTCTCACTTTCTGGCAAATAGAAGGGGAAGAAATGGAGGTAGTGACAGATTTTATTTTCCTGGGCTCCAAGATCACCGCAGACGGGGACTGCAGCCAAGAAATCAAAAGACGCTTGCTCCTGGGGAGGAAAGCTATGGCAAATCTAGACAGCATACTAAAAAGCAGAGACATCACCCTGCCAACAAAAGTGCGTATAGTCAAGGCCATGGTTTTCCCAGTTGCAATGTATGGCTGTGGAAGCTGGACCATAAGGAAGGCTGAGCGCTGAAGGATTGAGGCCTTTGAGTTGTGGTGCTGGAGGAGACTCCTGCGAGTCCCTTGGACCGCAAGGCGATCAAACCGGTCAGTCCTAGAGGAGATCAACCCTGACTGCTCTTTAGAAGGCCAGATCCTGAAGATGAAGTTCAAATACTTTGGCCACCTAATGAGAAGGAAGGACTCCCTGGAGAAGAGTCTAATGCTGGGAACAATAGATGGCAAAAGAAGGAGGGGACGGCAGAGGATGAGGAGGCTGGATGGAGTCACTCAAGCAGTTGGTGTGAGCTTGAGTGGACTCCGGGGATGGTGGAGGACAGGATGACCTGGAGGAATGTTGTCCATGGGGTTGCGATGGGTCGGACACGACTTTGCGACTAACAACAACAACCACCTACCTTGCAGACTTCTTGTTGAGGTAAGGTAGAATTACCCTCGCTATGTTGCCCACCTGGAGGGAAAGGAAGCAATTCATACCTCTGCTGTCTTAGACATGGGCCAGCGTATTCACTAGCCATTCTCGGGCCACTTCCGTCCCTTTGTGCGCCACCTCAGGGCACGACATCATTGCGAGCACCATCTTTGCTAATCCCCCATTATCATTTGCCTCCATCCTAATTTGTCTCTACTAATGCTTTGTCAGTCCCTGACCTGTTTTACCTGTCTTGTCCAATCCAGACTGTAAGCCCTCTGGTAAGGGGTTGTCACTTCAGTTTTCTGTACCCATACCAATGTTGGTGCAATGTGAGTAATAAACTCTAAATACATCTATCTGACTTCTAATCCGATATTAGCACTTTACATCCCTTTTTTCTGGCCTAAATAGCAAAGATCCCTTCCATAACCTTAGATTAAGCAGGCTTTTGACCAACTTAAGCAATAGAAAATAGCCAGTAGTTGAGTTTTAGGCCTAGGTTTTTAGACTCTTGAAGCTTAACCCTCTCTTTGCAAAGTGCTCTCAGTGTGTTGTTTTGTCCTGTTCTGTGTAAAAATACAGCAATCAGCTCTTTCTTAGTGGAGGTGGACAGCTGAATTGCTTATTAAAAAACTGTTAGTTTGAGTAGACATGGGAGTTTAATGAAAAGATTTGGATCTTCATTTTGAGGTAGGAACATCTCAAAGTAACCTACAAACAGGCATGGTCTAAAGGTACCAGTTGTTGAACACTGACACATCGTATTTTTAAGGGAATTACAGGATCTGAAACAGTCGGGTCATTTCTCGTTCTCTTGCTGTAATTCAGGAGGAGAATACGGCTTAAGAGTACGGCAGTTGTCTGAATGTGCAGCGGCATGCTTCCGGCGGGCCCTAGCTCTGTAACAGAAATCTGGGTTTTGGGTTCCTACAGATGAGGCATAAGCAAGCCAGGAATGTAAGCATCCTGAGATGTGGAAGTTGGGGCCAGGAAGGAGGCGTGGTGCCTTTCCATGTTACGCCTTCTATTAGTCTGATCACAGACAGGTCCACCCTCCCCAGAAATCTGAGGACAGTGGGGAGGGGAACGTACCACTTCGTCTTGCCGCTGAGGGACTCCGAGGCTAAGTAGCACCGACATGGGCGTGTTCGTGGAATAGTTTAAGTGGAAGCTGTTATGTCCAAAAACGACTGGAGCAAAGGCTAAAGAGAAGGACAACACAGTGACGGAGTGTATGAAGCTGCCTTTGGACCATCTGATCCAGCACTGCTTGGACGAAAGCTCTCCTGTGCCTCAGCCAGAGGTGGTCCCATCACCTGCTTCCTGATTCTTTTTAATGGGTGACGGCAGGAGACTGAGCCTGGCCCCTTCACGGTGCCGGCACGTGCTCCTCCGGGAGTCTGGGCAGTGGCAGACTGAGTGCACAAATGTTCTTTTGTAGGCGGAGCAGGTTGACAGGCGCCTTGTCTGTGCTACACAAAGCAGGGGCATGTCAAAGTGAATTAAATTTCTTCAGAGAGCGACACTGGCAAAAGCATATGTTTCAGGTACATGGGCATGGCAGGGTCTGCATCTTCCCAGGCTCAAGTGTCCACAGGGCTTGCATTGCTTTAAGACCAAGCTAGACTTTACTAAGGGATGCTTCGACTCGGCCAACTTTTCTCTGTAGCTCTTGGGGTCTTTCTCCCTAGCTCAATCCAGACAAGACGGAGGTCCTGTTGGTGGGTGGGTCGGGCTTCGGGGTGGGGGACCTGGGCCTTGTCCTGAACGGGGTTGCACTCCCTTTTAGGGACAGGGTCCGCAGCTTGGGAGTGCGCCTCGACCCAGAGCTGTCATTAGAAGCTCAGGTGACGGCAGTGGCGAGGAGCGCCTTCCTTCAGCTTCGGCTGATCCATCAGCTGCGTCCCTTCCTGGAGGACGACTGCCTCGCGACAGTGACTCACGCGTTGATAACTTCCTGATTAGACTTCTGTAACGTGCTCTACGTGGGGCTACCCTTGAAGACGGTCCAGATACTTCAATTGGTGTAAAACAGAGCTGCCAGGTTGCTGACGGGGACTGGGCGTTGTTCTCATATAACCCCAGTCCTCTGTCAGCTTCACTGGCTCCCCATTGAAGTCTGGGCCCAATTCAAGGTGCTGGTTATCACCTATAAAGCCCTTAATGCCTTGGGATCTGGTTATCTAAAGGAGCGCTTGCGTCCATATATGCCCTCCCACCCCTTGAGATTGGCGGCAGAGGCCCTTCTCCGGGAGCCCTCCGTGAAAGATATTAGGAGGGTGAGTACCCAGAGGAGGGCTTTCTCTGTGGTGGCACTACACCTGTGGAATGCGCTCCCCAGAGAGGTCCACCTGGCGCCATCATTATTTGTTTTTTGGCACCAGGCCAAGACCTTTTTATTTAAAATTATTTTAATTGTTAATTTATTGATTGCATTTACTGGGTTTTTATGTGCGTGCCGAGATGTTTCCGTATTTTTAAGGCTAATTATATAATTGTTTGTTTATGTTGTAAGCCACCCCGAGGCTTTTTGCGGCACAGAAATTGTTTAAATTAAATAGCCTGTTGGCACCATTAGATCAGGTAGTCAAAATATTAACACCTGAATTTGACATCCTGACCATCTCCATGGCAACCATCTTGTCAGATGTGATTAACCTGCTGGATTTGAGTGAAGCAGCTGTGAGGGAGTTGGAGGAACTAGTAGAGAAAGTAGGTCTTGTTAAAACTGGGCTTTAAAGAATAACCATTACTACTGGTTCAGTACTGGGTATCTTTAGCAATGTTCTAGCCCTCAAGCGTTCTTGGTTGCCTTTCCAATGTCAAGAAGACCCAATAACAACATTACCACAAAAAGGCCAACGCAATAAGAAAACAGGCAATTGTATTCCAGTCTTTCTCTGGAATTGTTAAATTGTGGGGAATAATAAGTGTGAAACATGGAGGTACCTTAGTGAAGAAATAGGCCAAAGATAATTAGTGGCAAATTCTTGACTGCACCCTGCATAAGTTCTCTCATGCAAAATCCAGGAGCCTTTGCTGTTTTGTTTAAAAGAGACAAGTTTCTAGCCCTTGCAGGTGGTGGTGGAGTGGGGGGAAGCGGCCTGCTTTGCTGGCACTTTTAAGGGTTGGGGCTGCTTTGACGCTGCCACGGCACGGCGAAATGCAGTTCATCTTTTGTTGGCGGGAGACTGACCTTGTGGCGGCCCTGACGTAGTTCAAAGAACAGATAAATGGTTTACGCTCCGTGAGTGAAATCCAGTCCAGTTGTTCTGCAAACGGAACAACTTCCATCCATGGAACTGTGGATTCTTCTCTGCGGCTCATCTCCATGTGGCCACCAAATTTTCCCCAGATGGTTTGGGGACTCTCTGGAGCCCGGGCTAAAGCAGCCGAGGAAGACAATCCAGGTGGGAATGTGCCCGATGGCTTAGATCAACCTAGACTTCGGAAAAACTTGGCCCGCGATCTGCCTGCCTGTTCACAATTTGCTTACTGCACAAATGTTACCTCATGGCAGCTTTTCCAGACTACTATTGCATCCTGCTCTATGGAAAAAAACTGGCCTCAGAGAGAGGTAGAAGTCTAGCTTTTAAAAGCGCCACAGAGCAGTGATTGCTTTCTTGGTCCACAGGAACGTTCAGGAATCTCTGTACTCTCCTAGTCCTGTACAGGAAGCAATAAAACAATGAAACCCCAATCACACACATCCTATTTGCTACCATACCATCCATGACTCCTGAGGATCCAGTAAGCATGATTCCATTTACTTCCATACTTAGCTTCTCAAGCCATGAGAACTAGAAACTTTCCAAAGAGAGTGGAAAAAGGTTTCCTTGGTATTTTCAAAATACTTTGTGGTGCATTCTCACAACCGATTTGACCAAGAGCAGCCTGTTAAGTAGATGTGTAGAGTTCAGAGGGGGCTTGGGGGGGGGGTTCTCCCTCCAGCACAAGCTCTGCAGTGCTCAGCACCCCTGCTGGATGATGCAGCCTCTGCTTGATTACCTCTGGTGAGGGAGGACCCCCCGCGTCCTGAGGCAGACTGCTTCTCTGTCAGGAGCTTGCCCCTGCTGCTCTTCAGCGCCGTCACGTTACCTCTGACTTCAGGCAGCTCTATAAATGAGCGCCTTCCAAAACGGCTTGTCCTTCATAACCCTGCACTGCTCTTCCGAACTCAGCGTTGTGGCCTCCTTTATGGAATCAGTCCATCTTGTAGTTGGGTTCCCCTTCTTCTGCCTGTGACTGTCTCGGTCTCCTCCGGTGAGTCTTGCCCTCTCACGATGTGTTTCAAGTACGACAGCCCACTGTTGTCATTGTGGCTTCCAGGGCAGGTTCTGGCTTGATTTGGCCTTGTTTGTCTTTCTGGCGGTCCAAGGTATTCATCAAGCTCTCCTCTCCTCCGGCACCATGTTTCAGATGTTTCATTTCATTTTCTTGTTTCATGTTTCATTTTCTTCCTCTTGGCTTTCTGCACTGTCCATCTTCTACAGCCATGCATGATTTTTGGAAGTCCAATATTGTGAACGAGCTTGACTGTGATCTTTCAGCAGTTCCAGTCTAGCTTTGAATTTCCTTTTGATTTCTTAGTTTTTCTGGAAGAGGTCTGTTCTTCTTTCCTCCACCTCCCTTTTTGTGAGTTCTCTTCATCAGCTTCCCCTGCAAAATCTTCCAGGATAGGTTAGAATTCATCTTCCACCCATTTCTTTATTTAAGGCTTTTATAAACCATTCAGCTAGCACATGGGTCCTCAAACTAAGGCCCGCAGGACGGATTTGGCCCACCATGCCCATTTAACCAGCCCCCACCCCACAGGTTTTGCACTCAGTGGGCATGCGGGTGGGTGTATGGCTTGCTCATGAGGAGGTCATTTTGGACTCGACTGGAGAAAATGATCTTGTGAGCAAGCCGGCATCTCACCATGCATGTGCCTGGCGGGGGCTCACTCACGAGGAGATCATTTTGGACTCGATCTCCTTGCGAGCAAGCTGGCGCCTTGTCTCACGCCCCCCTCCCCGGCTTGCCTTGTGCGCATGTGCCCCCCCCCCCGGCACCTGTCAACTGGCCCCCTTTAGAAAAGTTTTGAGGACCCCTGAACTAGCAGATAACTCTCAGAACGGTGTGCGGCAAATTAAAACCATCTAAAAACCTGGTACACATACAATATATTACATTTTAATGCAATGCAATGTAATGCAATGGGAGTTAGCATTTATTGGTGCATGACTCCCACCGACAATAACAACAAGCAGTAATAGTGAAAAAGCAAAAAAAAAAAAAATGCTTGATAATCTGTTCACTTCCAACAACAAACAATTTTCAGCAAGTACATACATTAAAAAATCATTTATGTTGGGGAGGAGTTCAGATGTATGTTGGGGAATTATGATTTGCTTAGGTTAACACCGTGTCATCATTTTTGTAAAATCTTGCATATATTCACTGCAAGAGAGAGATGAGCAGAAGAGTATTTAGCCCATTTTCATAGGAAATGTTGTGTATGGAGCCATAACAATAGAAGGGCTGCGCTAGGCTGTACTTTGCTGGACCGGCATTCAGTTCCCACAGTGTCCAATTCCCACAGGTCTTTATAAGACGCTCACAAACCAGACTCAGCGCCTTCTCCTCCTAGGCTCCATCCCAGTGTGCATCAGCATGCTATTATATTGGAAGGATTTAAGCAATAAAATTATCATGTACTGTGAGTTAGATTTTTTTAAAGGAAGTGCTGAAGGGCAATGAATAAAACGATGTGTCAAAGAGCCAACTGTGCATATGTGGCAGGACTCCCGGCATGGCCCACATTCCCAGGATCCCCCCAGTTCTGTGTCACATCCTGATTCTTCTGAAGTTCAGCAAGCATTTCCTGGCAATGAGCTTACACAGTCCTCTGCTCCTTTTGTCTTACATCTTCCCAACAACCCTGTGAGGTAGGTTAGGCTGGAGTCTGACTGGCCCATCAGTGGCAGCCTACCATGGCTCTGCAGCCGCAAGTGGTCACTCTGTTCTGGGAACCCAGCCTGTGGTTGGGTTCAGATAACATCATAACCCACAGTCAAAGTATGAGTGTGGGTTGCTGCTGAAGCAAGAGTGAAGTCATCTGAGCTGGCTGGGAACAAGGTTGTCTTCCAGTCAGCAGCGATCATCCTGCAGTTCATTCCTGGTAGAGGCAGCTCTCATCCACTTAGTGCAAGAATTCATCGGATAGTTTTAGAAGTCTCCTTGGGAAGATTTTCCTTCATTTACAAGAATTTTTGTAAGGGAGTGCATCCTTGGCCAATAAAAACTGGATTGGATTGGATTGGATTGGATTGGATTGGATTGGATTGGATTGGATTGGATTTATTTATTTATTTATTTATTTATTTATTTATTTATTTAAAACATTTGTATGCCGCCCCCATTGCAACAAAGCCTCGGGGCGGCTCACAGCATAAACAAACACAAAAACATTAACCATTTAAAACTATTTAAAACTATTTATTTATTTGTTACTAGATAGGAGAAAAGTTTGAACGGTCAGCTTGAGCATACAGTAGTCAATGCTCATAAGTCAGCTGTCGGTCTTCTGCAGGATGCTCTGAGGCTTTCATCCGGCCAAAACATGCTTTGGGTTTGGCTGTGCCAGAATATGCAATGACAAAACACCCCCCCCACACACACACACACGCACAAAAACACACACGCACGCACCCAACTCAAACCTTGGAGGCTACCAATTGTTTTGACCCAAGCAACCCTACTATTCGGAAGGCTGGTGTCTCCCAGTTACCCCCTGCCTTATAAGCCTTTCTGCTCACTTGCTTCGCCTGTGTCTTGTACACCAGAGATTCCTTCCTTACTGGGTTCTTAAAAGAAGAGAATCTGTCTGCTAAACTACCACACGGAGTAATATGTTAGTTGTGCAAAAAACAGAGTGATATGAAATAGAGTGGTGCTTTAGAGATGAAATAAAGACCCACAGCGTAGCCCAGTCCTGCTTTTCCTGAGGACGTGTCGTGTCGTGAGCCCTGTTTGTCCCTAACTGACCTTGGGTCACACGGCCATTTCCTCCCCGTCCCCCACAAGCGGAAGGCTTTCCCTGGAGTCAGCCGGAGACGTTACCCTACCAAACTATGTGGCCGCTTGTTAATAGTGGATCGCTGTGCTATGGTCCCCATGGGCTCCCCTTCCTGCTCTCTAAACACCTCCTTTTGAAGACTCTGAATTGACAGACCCTCCGAGGAACATGCTGGGGAAGCCGTCTTGGATTGTCCCCCTCCCCTTTTGTTTTTGGTACCAGAAATGGTTTGCAAATGTTTCCAGTGATGTTTATTGCTATTATATTTGGGTCAGCTGTCTGGGGTTGCACAGCCACCCAGAACTGACCACCCAGAACTAGGAGCCTTGCCTCGTTAGCGTCCTGTTAAATGCCTGCCGCCGAAGGAGGCGGCATCCAGGAACGCTGATAAATACATGGCTCAGATACATTGCTTAGCTTTCTGTTGATGGCGACACAACAGTAATGTGTCAAATGCAGCGCAAAGATGCGAAAATATTTTTGCTTGTGAGCGTGGATGCTGACTACTTCCTGCCATTGCAGCAAGATCCTCGGTTTTCTGTTTGGATGACAGCTTTCTAACTCTTCTACCATTGGAAAGTGCGACCCAGCCCACTTATGGAAGGGCTTCTTTTAAAACAGAGCTTTTGGCAGGGACCTATTTAGATTTCATTACAGACCAGGCGTCTCATTTCAGGTAGCTGGGGTTGTGCATTTGCACAACCTTGGAAAACTGACACCCTCCCCCCAAATAAATGAAAACCTGAAAACCTTTGTGCACAGGTAGCGAACTGGAGATGGCCACGCCAGTGTGGTGTTAAGGCGCTTTGGAGGGGGTTGATGGCTGTCACTTGAGAGATGTTCAGATTCCTGAGAAATGGACCACAAAGCTGTGGTGACTGCGGAAGGAGTTGTATTCGTAGTCAGGAGGCTGAGCCATTGGCCATAGCTTCAATGTAGAGGAGTGGCAGGTGGTGGCAGTGGCTCAGGTGAGACTGACGAGAGAGGCAAAGGTGGTTTGAACCTCGCTTGCTGCATCGCAACTGACAGTGCAGCCAGTCACCCAGGTTTGGCGGATGCAACAACCCATCACGAGCTGAACCACCTCTAACGCAAACGAAGGAGTCTCAGGATGGCTTAGTGGGGCAGAGTAAGCTCTCCCAAGGATGCATTCTGGGTTTGCACAGCCAGACAACCCACCATGGATTGCCATGTTGTGTGAATGCAGCTAGTGGCTACCAGTTGTGTATATTCCCTCCAGTTTCAAAGGCAGTTTGTGTGTCTGACACACTTGCAAAGATGCACGAGGAGGAGGCTACTCTGTGCTCATATCCTGCTTGTGGGCTTCCTGCAAGCATCCGGGTGGTCCCTCTGCTAATGGAGAACTGTAAACCTTTGGCTGGCCACTCTCGGGACAGATTGGTTTGGTCTGATCCAACAGGGCCGTTCTTAGGATTATTTTTCCAATTGAAGGAACTCCCCGAAACAGTTTGTACAATGGGGGTGCTGGGGGGGGGGTCTGTTGTTAAAGGAAGGAAAATCAGGTGTTTCAGGTCTCAAGTAAAGTGCCTTTTTGGATCATGGCCCTCCTTTACTCTGCTGGATTGTACACTCATGCATTTCGGGGGCATCTCTGTACCCAGACTTTTAGAAAATTTCTACTTCCTGTCCGTGTTACACAAGACCTAGCTAGTGCCATTCAGCTGGTGTGCAACTGGCTCCCCCTGATCGAATGCGACTTTTATGCATGCTGGAAACAGTGCCTAATTGTGAAGGATTTTCCTCTCTTTTCAGAGTTTCTATTTTGTACATACATTGTTTTGTATATACTGTATATGATGACTTCAGTGGGCAGTGAACGTCCTCGGGGCACTCGAGACAAAGCGCAGATTTCCCCCACGCAGCTGACACAACCACAGAAACCAGTAGTACAGGTAGGCATGTGGGCATGCTTGATCCGCGTCTCTTAACCTGTGAGAACTGATGGTCAGTCAGTGATGCCAAGAGTGTATCCTTTAACCTCCCCGTGAGTTTATGTGCATGTTCATGTCAGTTTAGGGATCTTGCACTCGTTCAAATTGGGGCGGCCCGGAAAGCCAGAGTGCTTCCTGGAACGCTTGTGATCAGGCCTGTGTCGCGAGAAGGACCCTGCGTGCCTCAGCTGGTGAGCAGTGCCCTTGTTCCTGGACCAGGAGGTGGAAGGGGAAGGACCCAGGCAGCGGCGCCAGGTGCTCTGGAATGAGTCCATGCTGGGGACTGATCCAGGTCAAGGTCTGCGGAGCAATGCAAATAGTACTATTTCCCCGAGATGACGAGACGGCTGTTTTTCAGTCCCTTAAGGACTCTTAACCAAACTGATCTCATAGGTCCCTATGAGGATAAAATGCAGAGGACAAGATTCATGTGTATCTCCTTGTGCTCTCAGAGGAAAAGGTGGAGCACAGGGTGTCAGTAAGCAGGAGCCTTTTGTGAACAGTCCGACTGAGTAACACACACAAGGCCTGTCTGCTTTGTAGGTACTCATCTCTGAAGCGCATAGAAACTTGATGCATTTTGGGCTGTATTTCGGGGCGGAGGGAGCACATGCATCAGAGGCTAAGAGTGAATTCACACGTCTGTACCACTCAGTAGGGAGCAGACACCAGTTTTTGGCTCCCTGATTAGTGAAACTCCTAAACGTTGTCATGTGTAAAGTGGCCGTAAACATAAACAGGGGCACTGGTTTTTGTCTTGAAATTTAAATAGCAGGTGAAGAGTTTTCAGGGTGGTCCAGAGAATTATTAAAAAAACAAAACAAAAACGCTTTATTATTTCCAGGGGAGGTGGTTGAAGCCCCATCAGTGAGAAGAAAAGACTGGACAGCCACATGTTGAGGGTTACGTGAGTGGCGCCAGCTGGAGCTGGGGGCCAGACTAGATGGCCCGGGATGCCCCTTCTGACTCCCTTTGTTTCTGTGTTTCTATTATCTGCCTCATGGTACTTGGCACTGCAGTTTCAACCATAGCACTAACCATGAGGGTTGGATCCCCATCCCCTTTCTCTCTTTTTAAACAGAAATCAAGTTTCCCAGTGTGTAGGTCCCCCGGACTGCAGATTTCCAGCTTAGTGTAAAGGAAGCATCTCATGGAATATTCTTCTGACGCTAATGCCACACAGTCCCTTTGGGGCACTGTTATGACTGTACTAAAGTCATTGAGAACCACTGTGGTGTAGCATAGTAAGACCAAGGCTCACACCCCTGCTCAAGCATGAACCTCAGTAGGTGAATTCAGGCCAGCCACTTTCTTACAGTCCAAACCCACCTTGCAGCGTTCTGGTGAGAATAAAATTGGGTGGAATAGACCGTGTGCACTGCACTGAGCAACCTGTAGGAATAATTGGTGCAGTGCTGTTTGAGCAGCAATTAAAATCTCTCCAGCAGTTGCTTCTGTGACCCTAGAGGCAGGTGCTAAACAGAAAAGTGGGTTTTTTCCCCAGTGTGTGTAATAAGTCATGACACATGGTGCCCTCTAACACTGGCTGCTTAATTTTCAAAAGGTATAAATGCTGTCAGTCTTGGAGAGGGGTGGTCACTAACACTTCCATCTCCATTGCAAGGCAACGCTGAGCCTGCTTGCTCCCCCCAGAGCAGCCCAAACGACCTAGATTGCAGCAGGAGGAGGCGAGGGTGCCGCAGAAGATGCCATCAGAGCACTGCGCAAGCAGTCCAGGAGCCAGTAGGGCTGAGCTCAAGGTCACTGGCTAGTGACGCTCCGGCGTGACGGTGTCCTTGGCACCTAGACGTGGCCCTCCGCTAAGTGCTGTGAGACGAAATCTGCTCACGGGACCTGCTGATTAGTGATCTCTTGGCCAGGTACCAGCTGCCCTTGCCATTCAAGCCCCACGTACGTTAAAGGCCTCGTGTGAAGAGGGCTCACTGACGTTTTACCGAGCACAGCCGACATGCCTTTTCTGGTTGTCGCTCTGAACCCTAGGATCCTTTTGGGTTAATTTCGTAGTCATGACTAGCTGAAGCCCCATTGAATTCAGTGGGTCTCCTCTTAGTACGGCTAAATCTGGGAGCAGCCCTGGAAGGGTAGGGCAGAACCTTGGGGCCTCCAGGAGCAACACGTGAGGCCCATCTCCACATGCAGTAGAAGGGACAGAATTCCTTCCGACTGTATACTAAAGATACGCTTTTTGAATACTTCTCCACAAACTACTATCTTAAACCAAAACCTACCAGGGCATCGCAGCAAGTGTGCCTTTCCGTCACCGCTTCTCTTGAAGTATTGGTTGTACTTGCAGGAGGCGAGCCTGCAAATGCCGTCTCCTACCTGCAGTCCAAATTGATGCAGTCATTTCTACAAGCATGCCTCACTTTAGATATTTATTGGTTTGATCAAACCAGCGTTCGTTGTGGCATCCAGAGCACAACTTCAGGCTATGTTTTGATGCTTCTTTGCATTCCTCGTTTGGAGAGTTGCTATGAACCACAGACATTAAAAAAATGTACAGCTTTAATAACTAAGAATTTGCTTGCAGTTTCTAGTCTAACAGTATCACCTAAATGTTATGTTTAGAAATCTACTTTAATTGTTGCATTGGTTAAACAGACGTGATCCTCCATTCCTGGTGTTTCCTTCAGTCCTGGTGTACTCCAGTGGGGTTTGTTCCAAGTAGGATTACTCTTGTTCCTTTTTGATGATGGGAGTGGAGAAAGATTACCTGTATCTTGCCCACCTTCACCAAGTGAAGGTGCTTGAGATGCATTATGATTGTACACAAAATGCATACACAGCTGGCATCACAAAGTTAGGCAAAACTGGTTAAATTAGGCAATGGCACGAGGGACAGCTTAGGCACTTCAGCTCTGGTTTTGCACTCTAATCAGGATTTAAAATAGCCTGTACATCTGAACTGTATCTGCTTTTTCTTGTTGTCCTTGTCAGATCACTGCTGATAGTTTTCTTGTTTCTGCCTTGAACCTGGGGTTTTAAGCTGTGGAAAACATATCTCTTAATTGTTTTCCTGTAAGGTTAGCTATAAAATAGCATTTGGGGATCTTTGGTGTTGCGTGCGTGTGTACCTTAATATTGGATATATTTGTCCTTCTCAGGCAACAGCAGAACAAATTCGCCTCGCACAGATGATTGATGACAAGAATGATGTGGACTTTGAGGATAAAGTGAAGCAGGTATGTTTCTTCCCGTGTCCGTGGTGGGAAGGAGACTAGGGCAGGTGGTCGTGACAGAACGCTATAAAGATAGGCAGCATGAAAGGCAGAGCAAGTAAACATGCATTTGTGTGATCTGGTAAGCACATCGTTTACTTGACACAGTCCCTGACTCCGAGCAAACATGCCAGGCATGGAATAAAAAGGGAGGTGCTTTTATGGATCGGTTCTTGGTTAAAGAACAGAAATCAGAGATTAGTATTAAATGGTAAATTCTTCCACTGAAGAGATGTAAACAGTGAGGTCCCGCGGGGATCTGCACTGGAGCTTGTGCTTTTCGGCATGTTTGTAGAAGGAACTCGGAGTAAGCAGTGCAGGTGCTGATGACACCGAAGTATTTAGCATAGTTGGAAAGGGATGGGGGAACGGTGAGGAGCTCCAAACGGATCTCTGCAGACTGGGAGCATGGGAACCAAGATGACAAGTGCCGTTGAGTGCGAGCAAGCATGGAGCAATGTATACCGGGGCAAAAAAAGAAGAAAAAGAGGGGAAATCCCCACCGGGCAAACTTCCGCTGCACACTGATGGGCTCCAGGCTAGTGGCGGCTGACCAGGAAAGAGGTCTCGGTGGGCAGCTCCATGAAAATGAGAGCCCCAAGTGTGGCTGCCACGAAGAGGGCAAACTTCATTTTTGGCTTAATTAGGAAAGAAATGGAAAACAAAGTTGTCCACATCATGCTGCTCTTCTACAAATCTGTGGGGTGGGCAACCTTAGAATACTGTGATTGATTGATTGATTGATTTAATTTGTATGCCATCCAATTACTTGCATACTAGACGGCTAACAACATGGGTAATTTGACAACCCACTCTGGCTGCAAGTTAATAAAAAGCAACAATAAAATTCAGTATTAAAATATTGATTAAATAAAAAGGTCTTAACCTGGCGCTGAAAAACATAATGACGGTGCCAGGCGGGCCTCTCTGGGGAGCGCAATAATTTTGGTTATTGTTCCTAGAAAGGATGTTGTGAAGTTGGAGTAGGTGCAGAAATGGGCAGCTCAGGTGATCAGAAGGCTGGAGCACCTCCCCTTTGAGGAAAGGTTGCAGCAGCCGGGATTGTTCAACTTGGAAGGAAGGAAGGAAGGAAGGAAGGAAGGAAGGAAACTAAGATCAAAGTGGGCAAATTATGCATCATGTGGAGAAAGTGGATAGGGAGACATCAATACATCAATGCAATGTGCAGAAAGCATGTTTAGCTCCTACAGGCACAGAAAGTCTTTTATCACCTGCAAAAACCTGCTGGCCCCCAGCTTGGCTCTTCCCAGGCAGAGTGGGGAAGTGTATTGCTTAAAAGTGAAATGGCATAATCCATTAAAAAAACCCCCACACAGATGAAATGTTTTGAGGCTCATGGTTTTAAGAAGACCTTTCTTAACTTGGGGCTGGGCAGGCAGGAGATACACCTGAACAGCTTAACTTCTCAGCATAGAAGTAGCAGCGTTTTGGGTAGACTCTGCTTGTATTTGTCCAAGGCTTTGAAAAATGTGATTCGTGTTTTGTGTTTTTCCAGCTTATGGAGGTGACTGGGAAAAATCAGGACGATTGCATAGTGGCTCTGCATGACTGCAATGGAGACGTGAACAGAGCCATCAATATCTTGCTGGAAGGAAACTCGGACACAGTAAGGATGCAAGTTCGGATTGTTTTAAACAATCCCTAAATCTCGTCTCTTCCAACTGCTTCTTCTGGAAGCTTGTCCATTGCCAAAGATTATATTTTCTGCATACTGTTTAGGACGAACCGTTTCATGTATGCAGGGCATTAAGGATTTGCGGGTGCCCGAGATCTTCTTTTCCAGCCATGCCAACTAACATGCGTTCTCTAAATGGTAAGGCTCCTCAGCTCCACGAGTGGATCTTGCCATGATGCTGCCTCCATTCTGAAAAGTGTGCCTCCATCGTTATTCTGGCGTGTCAAGTCCAGGGGAGTGCTGCTGAGAACTGACTTCCAGGGCTGCCATTGCTACTGACGTTCATTTTGATTTTGGTCAAGCCAAGGGAGCACTATTCCTGGCTTTGCTGGGGTGGGGGCCTGTTGAGAGTCTCTAAATCTATTTTTTGTGAGATAGGTTAAGTGAATTGCCGGCCTGCCACGGTGAAACAGCAGAGGGTGTACCCAGTTCCTGGCAGCTTGGTACGAAGGGTTGCATGCTTGTTTAGAATCATCGAATTGCCTAGGGTCCTCTCCCAGCTCTGATCTGCAGATGCTGAATTGGGGTACGCCAAGATAAATTAATTGCTCTGCCTGACAGTGCATGCATTTGATTCTCTTAGAGAAAATGTACGCAGAAAGCTAATTCCTTTATTGATTATTTTTCATAATTCTTGTTTTACTAGTCATGGGGAAAGAGCAAGAAGTTATGCAGGGCGTCAAGGCTGCACCCCTCATTCCTTTTTGGTCACCGCCCTGGCTTCTAAGGTTTCAGCAGGCTTTACCCGAGCATATTTTTGCAAAAAATTATAGTCAAGAAACATGAACCTTTTTCTCCCCCAAAACTGAACACAGAGATTCTTAGGCTGCGTTCTTCACTCAAGGGCTTCATTTATGGCATCTGCACAACCTGCTGTGCATAGAGGAAGTATTGCCGGTTGCCTGTCCCCTTTGCTGTGATTAAAAACCCACCACCGTCTCTTTGTGTGCACCAGAGACAGCCTTTTAAGTTTACCAGCTGCAGTATGAATTAGAAAAGCTGAAAAACGTTGGGCACTCCATTCTTGGCCAAAATATTTTGACTCATCCAGCCTGCAGTAATTCAAAATCAACAACGCCGTTTACGCAAATGCCTAGCCATCAAATTATTCATTTCCCTTTAAAATGTGTAACCGAGAGAGAAAACTCTAGGCTTGTCTTAAGTGAAGGTCAGCCTGGTCCCCAGCTGGAAACACATGGGTGTTTTCCCCTCAGTGTAGTGAGGTGGAGTTGTTGAATCGATTTCCCTCCTTTTCCCTCCATTCCCCTTCTAACGTGTTGCCATGAGTTCCTGCCCCGTCAGCCCCTGGACTGATTTGAGGTACTTTGGGAGATGGTTATTGACACTTATTTGACATAATGAGTTAGGTTTGCAAAAGAAATCCACTTCCCATCCTATTTGTAGAAGTACCTATCAGCCGCCTAACCAGCTCTTTCTTGAATCGCACTCAAGAGCAAGTGGCGATGATACTCTGGGAAACGCTCTGCTTCCCACTGAGCAGGCACTCGTGTGCCCATCGTGCACCACTCACAGCGGTCCCTTGGCAAGTGGCAATAGAGCACAGCCACAGTAGTTTTAAATTGCCTGGGTCTGCACCCCAATTAGCAATGCGTGATCAGGGCCCAGGATAAGAGATGATGCAGTGCTCGAATTAATCATGTGGTGCATCAGGACTGGTTTCAGGTTCTAACGCCTTTCCTACCACAAGTGCCCAGTGATCCCGCCCCGGCTTGTCTGTAAAAAGCGAATAACCATAATGTGCCTTGCTGGTGGACTATAAAAATAACAACAATGGTGCAAACGACATGCGATTTTAAAACCTATGATTTGCATTCTAGCCAAGAACTACTGCATGATCGGGACAACTGGGAAACTTTATTTGAACCCCGTACTGCAGTCTAAATTAACCTCTCCTTCCCCCAAACTGAGGTTTGGCCTGGGGGAGAAGTATATTGTACCAAATAGAAGCCAGAGATTGGGGTGTCATCACATGGTTCTGGCATTTGAATGGTAACTCCCTCCAGTGCCTGTTACCTGCAGTTTGAAATACACACTATAGTCGAACACATTGACTGTCGCCTGTAGTTTGCCTTTGTAGAAATACTTTGTAGTTAAAATGCCATTAAGGTGAACTCCATTCTGACAGTACTGGCATGTTACTGTGGCTTTTCAGTCTTCACAGATGCCCCGTGTGCATGCGTGCATGAAAGATTGAGAGAGAGAGAGAGAGAGAGAGAGAGAGAGAGAGAGAGAGAGAGAGAGAGAATGGACCTTGTACATCTGAAGGCCCTTAGAGCTTTGTGGGGTTCAGGTTGGAAGGCGTTCCATAAGGCAGTCTTTAAATCCCTTTTAAATTGTTCTGTGTTTTCCTTCTCCACCTAAATAGACTTCGTGGGAGACAGTGGGAGGAAAGAAGAAAAGTCTTGGAAAAGAGAGTTCAGAAAACAAAGAGAACAGAGAAAAGCGAGGGGACAGAGAAGTGAGCCGTGGACGGGGAAGTTCCAGCAGACGAGGAAGAGGGGGCAGTCGTGGTCGAGAGTGTAAGCGCAGGGACCTTGGTCCTAGGAATGTGGTTGCCTTAGTCTGCCTTCGTGTTTGCTTAGGAGAGTGTTCGGCTTGGCTTGACTCGTCAAATGCCTGAAGCAGCGTGCTAGGGAAAGAATCGTGAACCCAGTGCGCAGATAACCTTCCGGTGCAACCCACGTGGCCTTAAAAGTGTGGTACTGGCTTGTTTTCACGACTGCTTATTTCTCTGCCCAAAACTGAGGATGTAGGGGTATATTTTGCATATTACGTGCAGAGATATGAAAAAGAAGCTGAACAATTTTCAAATATTTTATTTCAAGTACTTCAAGCCTCCTCTTCAACCTTCGGAGGAGCTCTTGGAGCAGCTTGTGCCAGTCTAAAATCCACGGCCCAGTTTGCCCCGAACAGCAGCCTGGCTGGGTCGCTCTGCCCCATTCCTCCCATGGCCGCCGGGAGGAGCGAAACAGCCTGGGGATGCTCCACCTGTGGGTGGTTTGATGGGTTCCACCTTCGCTCAGCTCTCATGCAAGAAGCCAGAATTCCCAGCCCCACTCGTTGTAGCACTAACGAACGGTCATTTCCATGACAAACGAACCTGGGGTGGTTCTGATGCATGAAAACAGGAGCGCGGTGTAAAAACAAAATGTACGAAAGCAAAGCCAGCTTCGCACCGATTAAAAACCCAGCCTCAAAATGCTTATCTAACTGGGAGGAGAGAGTTACAGATGGCAGGAACTTGGTGAAAGGCGTCGGTGTGATACCATGAAGTCCTTGCTCGCCTTGGGTTTCTCAGTGATCTTAGCCTTGGGCTAACAGGTCCAAATCTTTGTGCCTTGTTAGAGCCCTTCGCCCCCTCCATTCTGCTGTGGGATTCAGTTTCACACATGCTTGGGAAAAAGTCTGAATGGAGATGGGGAGAGTTTAAAACTGCACTTATTCATGGCCAAAGACTCATGCTAGTTTTGCATCTCTTTTCCCATATCTAGTTAGAGCAGAAGAGAATGGCGTGGACACCAGCCAAGGAGACAGGCCTTCAGATCGTGGGAAGCGTGGCAGAGGGAGAGGTAAGAACATTTTACTAATAGATTTATATCCTGCTAGTGCTAAAAGCTAGTTGCAGTTTCATTTCACAGTCTTTAATAGGAAGCCCTTCTCTAAGAAGCCGCTTTTGTTAAAGATCACCAAATGTAGTGCTTTGGGCAGCAAAACTGGAAAGGGGGAGCAGGCACATTCCCAGCAGCAGCCGTTCCTCTTGTCAGCTGTTGGCACACCGCTGCCATTGTTGTTGCTGTCGTTGTTGTGGTGGTGAGTATCATCATAAAACAAGAACCCACTCGATTGAGGATTCCAAGTTAAACCATCCCTCTGAGATGACTGGCTGCATCTGGAGCCCTTCTTGTGGAGAATCCACAACCTCCCTTGGTCATTGTCCTCCATTGTCTGGCCTGCCTGACACAAACTCGGCTATCTTTTCAGGAGCAAGTTAAGACTTCCTTTTGCTGAGCCAGTTACCAATTCCCAGTACCACACGGGGCGGCGGTGGTGGTACTGCCGGTTGTTTTTCTGCACGCCTAGCAGTATGGGCTGGCCTTCGCGATTTAATTGCAAAAATGTGGCTTTAAATGTGGTTCTTTATCTTTTTGTGGGTTGTGTATTTTATATTTATTACTGAGGTTCATTTCCCTGAGAATTGAGCTGCATAAAAAAACCAAGCAATTCTCCTCTCCATCTTACCCTCACAGCAGCAACCTTGTGAGGCAGGTGGGGCTGAGAGTTTGTGGGCTTCATGGCCGAGTGGGGACCAGAGCCCGGAGCTCCTGGTTTCCAGTCATTATGCCACACTGACTCCCTCGTGAACTTCTTTCTGGGAAGCCCTGAGGAGGGGCCCGGCCTGAGATTTCTGCTTGGGCTTTCTGCTAGCATTGCACGGATTGGATCGTGGCTGTCGGTTGCTGGGGAGGACGTGAAGCATTGCTACCCAGCATTGCAAGCAGCACTGTACTGAGGTGCTGGGGAGTGACCGGCATTAACTGCACTTGTCCCGCATGAGACTGCTAGAAATAGCCGGATACAATTTCATCATTTCTTTATTTCAATTAAAAAACCCATGGTTTTGTCCAAGTCCTGCATGGCTAGTGCATCTTGCCCAGGAGCCATTTCATGTGGATTATGTGCCATTTTCACATGCTGTTCCTTTGCAGCTTGGTCTTGATCTGCTCTGGCCTCCGCAGAGCTGAAGGTAACGCAGCATCCTTGGCTTGATAAATAGCCAGGCCTGGAAACAAGCTGCTGCTCGGAACTTGTACCCTTGGCGTTCTCTCTCAATAACAAGACTAAACATGAAACTAAGAAATCCTTGGACCCAGTTTTGTTTAACTTAGAGGCTGCACAGTTCTGCAGCCTGATCTTGTTGTTTCTCTTTAGTTTGGGTTGTGGCTTTAAACTTGCCACAACAGATTGTCATTGTGGTATAAGTTCAGTTTAACACGGTTTCATTTTTGCTGAGTAAGGTATAACATGGAAAGGAAAGGACTTGACGTGAGTAATTTCCTGCTCACATGTCAGCATTGTGTTTGAGCTCCTGATCCCTGAATACCGTTTGCAGTGAGGGTTCAGCAGGCCATGTGCCCAGAGCACTGACAGGACACTGGGCTGGAAGGACAAACTCTTTGTCATGGTGCAAGGCAGCTTCCTGTGTTATGACCTCCATCGCATTCCATCCCTCCCCCTCTCTCCATCCCCAGATCCCTCAGTCCATCCCAACTTGACAGAAAAAGCCGTATTCTTCTCTCGAGGCCGATCAGAGGAAGCATCGGGATTTCCTAAAATAATACAATTGGTTGCACGTGGTCTGTTTGGTTGGAGGGAAGTCAGGGAAGCAGCCGGCCTTACAAACAGAATATTTGGGAGACGGCAGCCCCATAGTCTGTGCCTCATTTTCTCTGTTTCTTCTAAAGGGGTGTGGACTTTGTGAGCCATGCAAACAGCCAGCATGGGTTGTGTGGTGCACTTGTGGCTTAGCTGCTGCAGCAAAGCTCACAAAAGTTAGGGACCAGGCCTAAGAGTATCATGGAGCTTACTGGACAGCTGTGCATCCATCACTACATGCCTCTAGTCCGATTGCTTGGCATGCTGCAGGCGAGTCTCGAATCGCACCGCTGCGTGTATATCAGCAGTGGTGTACAACAGTCTGCAGGCCGTGCTACCCAACTCAAAAATCGCGATTGCCAGATTCCTCTCCCCTGCTACCTGGGTGGAGGATTTTGATGATCGACCAGGGGACTAGCATGACAGAAGGGCAGAACCTTCCGTTCCCAGGTGCGTGGAGGCTTGGCCCTGCCCCTTCTAGAGGCAGCCACCTCTGTCATTGTGCATGGTGTATTCATGAAGACAGCTAGCCACCCCCGGAATACGGCTTTATCACAGGATATGCAGAGGGCTGTGAAAGAGGCAGCCACAGCTGCACCCTCCCCGACAGATGCATCGAACTGTTTCCAGCTTAGAGCAAAGGGCTGTGGCCCTAAGCGTAGTGGCAAGAAGGAATACCTGCCCGAGACACTGGGACATGTGCGAAGAGATGATCCTGGTCGGGCGAGTGTTGCATTGTGGGAAGACATGTCTTTGGGGAACTTCTTAACAAGGTGGAAACCAAGCACAAATAAAAGGCTTCCTTGGACATGTGGCAGCGGCCTTCCTCCCTTCAAGCCGTCCTTCCCATTGAATCGCATCCCCAGGGAACATAAGCCAAGGTGGCAGCAAGGCCCGAGCTGAGTGCACGGAGAGGGAATGACAGAAACCCAGCTCAACATGACTGCTCTTCTCCCCAGCTTATTAGATGTCCAGGGACATCTCCTGGCAGATTGTTGGATCTTAGAGGGGGCCTGGAAGAGCTGCTCCTTGGAAGTATAAAAAACTCCCAGGAACAGGTTCCTTAGGACACCCCACCTGAGCGATCCCATCAAGCATCTGAGGATCCAAGCATCCATGTAGCACTTGGTATGGGTAAGAATCATGGGGGAGGTTCTACAGAACGGAAGGGACCAGAGCATCCTTTTCATATCCATCAGAGTTTCAAAGTTTAATTCCTGCACTATTAGAAAGTGAAGTGAAGGCCGCTCTGAAAGCACTCGGAAGGAATGAGGCATTGGCTGTAGACAGAGAGTACAAGAAGAATTATTCCCAGCTGCAGGGACTGAATTGGGCCAGATCCTAGCAAGAATATGGTCATAAAGATGGAAAACAAACAGTGGCCTGGAAGTGGAGACTGGAAGTGTTCAGCACACATCCTAATCTCCAAGAAAGGAGGTGCAAAGAGCGCAGCAGTCATGCGACCGTTGCATTGTTTCCCATGCGAGCCAAGTAATGCTCAAGGTGTCGCCACCAAGAATTTTACCCTCTGTGGAGTGAGAAATGTCTGATATTCAAGCTGGGTGCCAAAAATAAAGCAGCACTTGAGCACGTATTGCAAAAATACCTTGGCTATTAGAGCACACCAAAAAACTTCGGAAGAGCAGTCTGTGCTCTGTAGACTGCAGCAAAGCCTTTGACTGTGTGGATCACAAGAAGCGATAGATAGATGGTTCTGAAAGAAATGAGTGTCCCTCAGCAGTCGATGGTGCTGTGGTCATGAGGCTAGCGCTAGGGCAGGATTGGAGGTACAGAATGGATTCCTATCGGCAAAGACTTCAGGCGAGGGTGAACAGAGAGATAAAATGCAGTCTGTTTTGCAGAACGTACCACGAGGACAGCTGGATTCAGATCCCAGAGAGGAGTGGAAATTGGTGGAAGATACATCAATAATTTGAGAGATGCGGATGATAGTATAGTATTACTATTTATCTCATTTATTAGCAATAATCTTCTGTAGCTGGAGCTCCCTGGGTGGTTCATAACAGGATATAGAAACAATCAAATAAAAAACATAAAACAGCATTTGGAACATTTAAAAGTCAAATAAAATAGCATTAAAATACATTAAATAAATTGAAAAGACCCAGCCAAAGAGGGAGGGAGGGAGGGAGGGCCTCCGGGATGAAACCGTCAGGCCAGGGAGATGGGTTCTGAATGACCATGGTGATCTTTGAAAGCCTCCACAAAGAGGGCTGTTTTAATCTGGTGATGAGAAGATGGTAAATTCGGCATTGGCAGGGAGGTAGTTCCAGAGATGAGAGCCCCCCCCAACCCGCCCCGCCCCCCCGGCCACTAGTTGCCAGCCTGTGAGCCTCTCAAGGAGTTGGCGCCCAGAGGAAGGCCCCAGCGCGTGCTGGCAGGAAGTGAATTGAAAGGGTTGATGAACATGGAATAAGTAGGGACTGCAGCTGAACATGAGGGAAAGGAACAGTCACAACTCCCGAAGATTTGTACTACTTTAATATCAACAGAGAAGAAATTGAAAAGTTTTGCATACCTTGGCTCAGTCATAATTTCAGATGGCGACTGCAGCCAAAAAATAAAATAAGACCGAGACTGGGCAGGGTAGCAAAGAAGGAACTAGAGAAGCTAATCAAGTGGAGGGATGTTTCTCTGCAGACCAGAGTCAAAACCATCCGCACTGTTGTATTCCCAGTTGCTATGTAAGGATGTGAAAGCTGGACAGTGAAGAAAGCAGACAGGAAGAAAATTGACGCATACAAAACATGGCGCTGGAGGAGAGCTTTGCGAATACCCTGGACAGATTGGAAGGCAAATAGTGGGTCCTAGATCAAAGCAAGCCATGACTTTTTGGCTTGGAACTTTGCTTCCAGAACCCTGGAAGCAAACATGGAACGGGAGATGTCCATAGAGCACGTCATGAGAAACTAAGACTCGCTGGTGAAAATAGCGTTAGAGAGAGCTGAAGGCAGAAGAGGAAGAAGAACCATGAGATGGATCGATTCCATAAAGGAGCCGCAGTTGGCAAGAGCTGAGCAGGGAGAAGAACATGCTGGATCACACCAACGCTCCATGCGGTCCAGCACTCTGCGCACATGGTGGCAAGCCAGCTGCCCGCAGGACCCCTCCAGCAGGATGGGAGCAAGGCCTCCTCCCGCCCAGCTCCTCAGCAACTTGTGGATGCAGGCGGGCCGCCTCTGGTGAAGGAGGCAGGACGGGAGTTTGGAGAGCATTCGTTCATAGGGTTGCCATAACTCACGGCGCATAACCAGAAGAGTCAGCATAAAATTCACCCTTAAGTGAGAGTACAATGGAGTAGCTCTCAGCTTAACATGTTGCCGTTAACGTCACAGGTCTGACTGGGACATGAAGGTGCCAGGTGCCTTCATTGTCTGGGGTTTGTATTTTGAGTGTCGATCAGTTACGCAGGCATCTATTTCTAGCACAGCCACAAAGCTAAAGCTGAGAAAGAAGAGTAGCAGTCAGAGAACCATTTTCACCTAGCAGTGACATGATGCAACTGTTTGTCAGGAGAGCATTTCTCCAGCGGTGTACACATCTTTAGACGTTTACACCACAGGGAAAGCTTTGCTTCCTAATGCTCGAAAAGTTGTTTTGAAAGCAGAAGATGTTTTCCTGTATCTGGCCTTGAAGCTGGTGCAAAGATTCGTTTGACTGCTGTGAATCTGGAGAGCAAGGGAAGGGACGTTTTTGTAAGCCGCCCCGAGGCCAGTTGGCAAGGGGCGGCATAGAAATTTATCTAATTAATAAGTAAGTAAGTAAGTAAGTTCAGGCTCAATTCAAGGTGCTGGTTATCACCTATAAAGCCCTTAATGGCTTGGGACCTGGATACCTGAAGGAACGCCTTCTTCCATATTTGCCCTCCCACCCCGAGATCGGTGGCAGAGGCCCTCCGCCTGGAACCCTCTGTGAAAGACATTAGGAGGCTAAGTACCCGGAGGAGGGCTTTCTCTTCGGTGGCGCCCCACCTATGGAATGCGCTCCCCAGAGAGGTCCGCCTGGCGCCGCTGTCATTTGTTTTTCGGCACCAGGCTAAGACCTTTTTATTTAAACAATATTTTAACCATTTTTAATGTCATCTATAGGTTTTTAATTTGCAGCCAGGGTGAATCTGGATTTTATGTGCACTGTTTGTATTGTGTTTATTTATTGTATGTAAGCCGTCCCGAGGCTCATGCGAATGGGGCGGCATACAAAAATTCTAAATAAATAAATTAAATTAAATTAAATTAAGTAAGAAAGACATAACTGCCTAGGCCTCATGGTATATGTTAAGGAAAGTGCGTATAGTCAAGGCCATGGTTTTCCCAGTTGCAATGTATGGCTGTGAAAGCTGGACCATAAGGAAGGCCGAGCGCAAAAGGATTGAGGCCTCTGAATTGTGGTGCTGGAGGAGACTCCTGCGAGTCCCTTGGACCGCAAGGCGATGAAACCGGTCAGTCCTAGAGGAGATCAACCCTGACTGCTCTTTAGAAGGCCAGATCCTGAAGATGAAGCTCAAACACTTTGGCCACCTAATAAGAAGGAAGGACTCCCTGGAGAAGAGCCTGATGCTGGGAACAATAGATGGCAAAAGAAGGAGGGGACGGCAGAGGATGAGGCGGCTGGATGGAGTCACTCAAGCAGTTGGTTGAGCTTGAGTGGACTCCGGGGGAAGGTGGACAGGAAGGCCTGGAGGAGTGTTGTCCATGGGGTCGCGATGAGTCGGACACGACTTCGCGACTAACAACAACAAATATGTTAAGACTTTCGAATAAGGAAGCCCAGACAGATAGACTGGCACTCTTAAAAGCAAAGCCCCCTCATCCAGATGATTTTATTGACCCATTTATAGTAAGGTACATACATCATGGAGGGGTGGAGCATATGCTTTCTACTCAGAAGGTCCCTGTTGTTGTTGCTGCCATTATTACTTTGCATTGATATGCAAAGCGCTCTATAGCACTGAGTGTCACCTTTGGTGTTGTCATCTGGGGAAGCCTCCTGCTCAGAAAGCAGCCTAGACACTTTTAAATAAAATATAGGAAGAGTCTCTTCACTGAAAGGTTTTTGTGGTGACCCGTGATCTTCAAAAGGTCAGCAAGTCTCTTTGTCAGCCCTACTCAACCTGGTGACCTCCAGATCTGGTGGACTAGAGCGTCCCTCATCCTGCGCCAACCACGCTGCTTGGGGAGTCTGGAGCCCAACCAGATTAAGGTGGTCCTCGCTCTGAGAATGCCTGCCTCCCAAGCATGCAGATCGAAGGGGTGCTGAGAAGTTTTTGTGAGATGTGCAGCGTCTTTTGATGGCCACCTTAAATTCCCTAATGTGGGAGAAACTGTTTGTGGCTCTGTTTTGGCAAGCAACAGGAGTGGATAGTAAGTAGATCTCCCAGTAGTTTTGGACTTCAACCCTCAGAATACCTGTTCATTGGTCAGGTTTGGGGCTTCTTGGAGTGGGAGTCTCAGTCGCCAGGAAATCATGGTTTTTCGAGGCAGCTGGTCTCAGAGGCAGCATGCCAGTTGCTGTGGGACACAAGCAGGAGGGGCGCTACTTGTTCTCCGTGTCCCACAGGCACCTGAGCAGAATGCGGGCCTAGGCTTTGGCCTGACTGAATGTGGCTTGGGCGTCCTCATCCTCTTTTCCAGAGCTGAATCGTTCTGCGAGGCTTAGTGCAGGTATGGGGAAGACATGATCCAGTGTAGCTCCTTTTATGTTCTCACATCTGCTTGGGTATGAGGGCTGCTTTCCATGCCGGCCTTTTTCAAAACTGAGGTTTCCTGTTCGCATTACTTTGCTGCTCTAGCCATTTTCAGTGGCCTAATCCTGCTATATATGGCCTGTGTGCGTCTCGCTTTTCATTGTTTTCTGTTGATATCTTGGGCTAATGCACTATTTTGGTAAAACCATGAAGCTTAATTGGCACAAAAAATCATGGAAGGAATGCCGAGGAGTAGAACAAACAGAGACGGTTGCTCAAGGAATTGCTATGGATGTGAAAAAGAGCCACTTGGCAAAAGATACAAATTGGGAACAAGAGAAAGATTCCTTTTGAAAAAGGAGGGCTGTTGACACATGATTGGAGAGTTACTAAGAAACCAGCATGGGCTAATTGAGGGCAGACCTCAGGCACGTGGGGTTCTGAGAATCTTGTGTCTCTTGTTTCCTTTGATGATGGATTAAAGCTTGGAGCAGTACATGCTTATACAAAGTCTCCTACAGGCACGGGAACTTCAGTGTGTCTTCCAGGGGAGGCATACATGAGGGGACGGCTGTGCTGGCGTTGCTTCAGTTATTTGAAGTAAAGCATTTGGGTTGTATTGATGCAGGATACGGGAGTTGAGCCTCCCTTGAGTATTAGTAGTGAAACGATGTAGAATTGTAAAGCTGGCAACAGTCAGAGGTTGGTCTTTCTCTTAAGTTCTGTATCCTACGCAAGACAGAACGATCCATTCATACTCAAACCAGTAGCTCACAGTCTACCTTTGACTCGCTGAGCCTTTCCAAACACTGCCCGCCTCTCGCACTCCCCTGCCATCCCCTTGCGCTTGTATCAGGTCGCCTGAGAATTCCTGTGGTCCTCAAAATGTAAACAGAAACCTGGTACCTTTTATCACATGTGGTGGACCTGTGATAAAGCAAAAATATATTGGCTTAAAATACATAGATGGCTTGGGGAAATGTTGCAAAGATCTGTAATGTTTAAATCAGAAATATTTCTGTTAGGCATTCTCCCCGATGAACTTGATAAACAAAGTAAATACTTGACTTTGCATGTAATAACGGTGGCAAGGATCGCATATGCGCAGTGTTGCAGAAATGAAGAGCTGCCAGCTGAAGATTTGACCTTGAACAAGATATTGGACTGTGCAGAAATGGATAGACTGACTTGATCTCTTAAGGAAAAAGAAGATACAGTTTACTACCAAACATGGGACTTTTTCTATCAATGGCTACAGAAACGGAACTCTAACACGGGCTAAAATACATAGCAATTGTAGACTTATTTCTGGACTTGTAGAAATAAGACTTTTTACACAGTATGTTTGAAGTCTTCAGAGTAATTATTTGTTTAGTGAGTGTTGTTGTTTTAGTCGCGAAGTCGTGTCCAACCCATCGCGACTCCATGGACAACATTCCTCCAGGCCTTCCTGTCCTCCACCATCCCCTGGAGTCCACTCAAGCTCACACCAACCGCCTCTGTGACTCCATCCAGCCACCTCATCCTCTGCCGTCCCCTCCTTCTTTTGCCATCTATTGTTCCCAGTATCAGGCTCTTCTCCAGGGAGTCCTTCCTTCTCATTAGGTGGCCAAAGTGTTTGAGTTTCATCTTCAGGATCTGGCCTTCTAAAGAGCAGTCAGGGTTGATCTCCTCTAGGACTGACTGGTTTGATTGCCTTGTGGTCCAAGGGACTTGCAGGAGTCTCCTCCAGCACCACAACTCAAAGGCCTCAATCCTTCAGCGCTCAGCCTTCCTTATGGTCCCGCTTTCACAGCCATACATTGCAACTGGGAAAACCATAGCCTTGACTACACACACTTTTGTTGGCGGGGTGAGGTCTCTGCTTTTTAGTATGCTGTCTAGATTTGCCATAGCTTTCCTCCCCGGGAGCAAGCGTCTTTTAATTTCTTGGCTGCAGTCCCCATCTGCGTTGATCTTGGAGCCCAGGAAAATAAAATCTGTCACTACCTCCATTTCTTCCCCACCTATTTGCCAGGAAGTGATGGGGCTGGATGCCATGATCTTAGTTTTCTTAATGTTGAGTTTCAAGCCAGCTTTTGCACTCTCCTCCTTCACCCGCATCAAGAGGCTCTTTAGTTCCTCTTCACTTTCTGCCATGAGAGTGGTATCATCTGCATATCTGAGGTTGTTGATATTTCTCCCAGCAATCTTGATTCCAACTGGCGATTCATCTAGCCCTGCCTTTCTCATGATGTGCTCTGCATATAAGTTAAATAGGCAGGGCGACAGTATACAGCCTTGCTGAACTCCTTTCTCAATTTTGAACCAATCAGTGATTCCGTGTCCAGTTCTCACTGTTCCTTCTTGACCCGTATATAGGTTTCTCAAGAGGCAAATAAGATGGTCTGGTACTCCCATCTCTTGAAGAACCTGCCACAATTGTTTGTGATCCACACAATCAAAGGCTTTAGCATAGTCAATGAAGCAGAAGTAGATGTTTTTCTGGAACTCCCTGGCTTTCTCCATGATCCAGCGTATGTTGGCAATTTGATCTCTAGTTCCTCTCTTCGAAATCCTGCCTGTACTTCTGGTAGTTCTCGGTCCACATACTGCTGGAGCCTAGCTTGTAGGATTTTGAGCATCACTTTGCTAGCATGTGAAATGAGTGCAATGGTGCGATAGTTTGAACATTGTTTGGCATTGCCCTTCTTTGGGTTCGGAATGTAAACTGACCTTTTCCAATCCTGTGGCCACTGTTGAGTTTTCCAAATTTGCTGGCATATTGAGTGCAGCACTTTTACTGCATTGTCTTTCAGGATTGTGAATAGCTCAGCTGGAATGCTGTCACCTCCACTAGCTTTGTTGTTGCTCAGACTTCCTAAGGCCCATTTCACTTCACATTCCAGGATGTCTGGCTCGAGGTCAGTGACCACCCCATCGTGGTTATCAGGGACGTTAAGCTCTTTCTTGTATAGTTCTTCTGTGTAATCTTGCCACCTCTGCTTAATCTCTTCTGCCTCTGTTAGGTCCCTGCCATTTTTGTCCTTTATCATGCCCATCTTTGCCTGAAATGTTCCCTTCATATCTCCAATTTTCTTGAAGAGATCTCTGGTCCTCCCTATTCTGTTGTTTTCTTCTATTTCTTTGCACTGTTCATTTAAGAAGGCATTCTTATCTCTTCTAGCTGTTCTCTGGAATTCTGCATTCAGTTGTTTGTATCTTTCTCTTTCTCCCTTGCCTTTCACTTCCCTTCTTTCCTCAGCTATTTGTAAAGCTTCCTCAGACAGCCATTTTGCTTTCTTGCATTTCTTTTTCTTTGGGATGGTTTTAGTTGCTGCCTCTTGTACAATGTTGCAAACCTCCGTCCATAGTTCTTCAGGCACTCTGTCTATCAGATCTAATTCCTTAAATCTATTTGTCACCTCCACCATATATTCATCAGGGATATGATTTAGGTCATACCTGAGTGGCCTAGTGCTTTTCCCTACATTCTTCAACTTAAGTCTAAATTTTGCAACCGGAAGCTCATGATCTGAGCCACAGTCAGCTCCTGGTCTAGTTTTTACTGACTGTATAGAACTTCTCCATCTTTGGCTGCAGAGCACATAGTCAATCTGATTTCTGTGTTGACCGTCTGGTGATGTCCATGTGTAGAGTCGTCTCTTGGGTTTTGGAAAAGAGTGTTTGCTATGACCATCGCGTTCTCCTGACAAAATTCTACCAGCCTGTGTCCTGCTTCATTGTGTACTCCAAGGCCAAACTTGCCTGTTACTCCGGTTATCTTTTGGCTTCCTACTTTAGCATTCCAATCCCCCATGATGATAAGGACATCATTTTTTAGAGTTAATTCTAGAAGGTGTTGTAGGCCTTCATAGAACTGGTCAACTTCAGCCTCTTCAGCACCAGTGGTTGGGGCACAGACTTGGACTATTGTGATGTTGAATGGTTTGCCTTGGATTCGAACTGAGATCATTCTGTCATTTTGGAGATTGTATCCCAGTACTGCTTTTCCTACTCTTTTAAGGCTACTCCATTTAGAAAACAGTAAAACTTTAGAACATAAGAATTCCTGTGGTCATCGAATGCGGCAAGGGCTCGTTCGAGGGTGGGGAGGAACGACAATAACCCGAGTATTCCTTGTTTTGACTGGGCTGGTTGCACTTTTGCAGTCACTGACTTGGGATGTCATCCCTTGTATTTGTTATTGCTTTTTCTCTCAAGACTAGGTCAGAATGGCCTTACTTTCACTGCTGATGTTTATAGAGAGGGTGGAGGAAACGTTGCTTGTCCTGCTCGGATACTTCATCTGTTGTCGCTTCCTTGTTCAAGAAGCGTGTGCTGCTTGTGAAGAGGGAAGGAAGGGAAGACCTTCCTTTGGAACCCTCCTAACTCAGCCGGGCTTTCATTTTGCAGCCTAGGAATCGGATGTGGCTTTGCCGCCTTGCACCCTTGAACAAAGCTCTTTTCTTCTTGCAGGATTTGGACGTGGCCGAGGAAGAGGAGCAGGGAGGTTTTCAGCCCAAGGCATGGGGTAGGTCTGTCTTAATATACTGAGTAGAGGACTAAGATATTAAACTAAAGCGGGCCTATCGCTGCTGCCCAGCCACATGTGGAAGAAGAACGCAGGGCGAGAGACTGAATCTTGCACAACTGTAGGGGTGCCTCATAAGCCGCTGCAGATGTTGTGGGGTCCTGGAGCAACTTGTTAACCATGGCAACCAGGTTAGATTGGCGCGAGATGAGTAGCCACGTGGCTCGGGATACTTGCGCCAATCCCCTGGCATTTGTTGGTGGAGGAAGTGGACCAGCATGGGATCATGTGAAGATAGCCATGCGTTCCTGATGGCAGGTTGCTTCATGAAATGTTGGGGCATGGAAGCTCCAGTGCCTGGCTTGGGGCTGACCCAAGAGACACCGAGAGATACAGGGACTTGGTTCTGTCATATTGGTCCAGGGATGTTCATTCTCAATGGTGGCAGTGATAGCTGTCGTTGGCAGTTGCCAGTTTCCCGATGTGCTCAGTTTTCGAAAGGAGGGGTCTTTTAAAAGGCCCAAAATAGCATTCTGCGGATGCTCCAGTGCTGAATGCAGACAGGCCTAGCATACAATCAGATAGTTGGGAGTTTTGTTTCTGCCAGGAACGCTCCTTTGCCTGACTGCCAGGAACACCACAGATCTGGAGAGGGGCAAAACGAATGTATAGTGCACTTGGGAGGGAAAAATTCAGAGCTTCACTGCTTATAAATGTCTTAGTTGTGATATCTGGTCTCAGTATCATGTTAAGAATGTATAAAAGCCTTGGAAGAAATTGGCCTCCGAATCAAGCAGTCTGTCAAATCCCAGAAGTGGTTATCTCAGAAATAAAGGGGTGCCCATCTGCACTCGGACACCCTTGCAGCAACATTTGGGAGTCTTTTTTGTTTCGAAAACTGAACCGGTATCTAATGGTGACACTCATACCGGAGATCAACCCAAGACACTTCTGATGAAATAGGCTCTTGTCTGTGAAAGCTAATACCATAGTAAACATGTTAGTCCTTCAGGTTTTGTTTTGTTTAACATAGCTACCCCGCTGGAAATTAGAACCCGACACCATGGGAGCATTAACCGAAACTTTCTTTATGATCTAAAATAGGCAGCAGATGGGAGGATAAAGAGTTAAAGGACTTCCTAAGCTCATTCACCCCAGCTATATTCTGTTGAGGGTTTCTGAAATTACATCCTCTGCTGGCAGTAGGTGCTGGGTTGTCATCACACCTGGCAGTGTCAGAGCCGCGGCACATTCACTTGTTCCCCTGCGATGCCCCCTTTCTGCGCAGCTGAAACGTCCCAGCCTTGGTGCTCTTCTCTTGCCCTTGTGACAGGCAGCGCATCATGGGCACCGAGGGACTGGAGGACATCATGGGCACCGAGGGACACGGAGGCATGCTTCTAGAGAAGCCCCAGGATAGAGGGCCCGTTCAGCTATCCATGTGCTTTGAGCTGAGGAGGTGGCTTTGAGCTTCCAGGCTTCCCACATGCGCCATTGCTTCAGTATGAGATCTGGCCAGCGCACCCCTCTTTTTAAAGTCATTGTGCCCTCATAGCGCTGAGAGTTCTCCCAGTGCAGATGTCGCTGTCTGTGAGCCATGAGGGGACCACTGAGGCCGGGGATATTGCTGTTTGTAGAGGGGAGCTGGGGGAGTAGCATTTGGTTAACATCTTCTGTATCCTGCCATTCCTGTCATCATCTGTGACACGGTGCCCTAACAAATCTATGGAACATAATTCAAATGACTGGGAACAGGCAAAACCACTTCTAAAGTTACTGGATTAAAGTAAACTTCAACAGCTAATAACCAGCAAAAGGACCCTTAACCTATATAGAAACATGGAGCAAGTCAGAAGGGGCCTCCCAGGTCATCTAGTCTGACCCCCGGCTCCAGCCGGCTCCACTCACGACATGCCCACCATGGGCATGTCCAGCCTGTCATTGAACACCCTCACCGGTGGGGCCTCAACCACCTCCCGTGGACACCCATTCCACATCCTCGGGGTCCCGACTGTCAGGAAGTGCTTCCTGGCACCCAAATGGAACCTGGGTTAACACTTGTTCAGAGTTTTGATGCTGCTGCAGTCAACCAAGCGAGGGTGGAGTGGAGGACGGAGTGCCCCTAAGAAGGTTTCCGTTCCCTAGACACCAGCACTGCGGAGGCCCTTTTGTGGCAAGTGTCTGACTCACCTTTAAAGTTGTGGGCGAGGCATGATAGGCCCCATATTTCAGTAAATAGGCAGCGTCCCACGGGCAAGTCTTTCCAAAATCCAGTCCCTTAGAGCTCAGCACCATCCATGGATTCAGAAGGAGGAAACTGGTGGAAATCTGCAGGTGCCGCGTGATATGTGCGAGCCCGGAAGCCTCCCTTAAGGACGTGGCTGCTGCGTTCCACACCAGGCAGGATTTCCGAGCGCTGCTCAAAGGCAGCCACCCGGCAGAGCCCATCCCAGTGAGGCTGATGTGTGTAAGAACATCAGGCGATTTTCTCAGGGGCCGATGGAGCTGGCACATCTGCTAGAGCCACTGGTGCCCACAGGTGTCCCTTGGACACGCATGTGCAAAGCCGGATCTCATAGCCGGCCCGGCATTCCTGGTGGCCATTAACGTGTTCAGAATATTTTGAAACGTCAGGTTCAGTAGCGAGTCAGTGATCAGTAGCAAATTGTAAAGCAACTTGCGTTCTTCTGTCCATCTCAGGTGCCCGTGGGTTCTTCTGCGTGGTGTGTGCCTGCACAGAGCCTCCTTTAGAGCTTTCTAGAGCTGATGCGTCTAGGTGGGAAGCCCACCCTAGAGTGGCACCCCCACATTTCTCCACATTTTCTTGTCAGTCCCTGCCACAACATTGTCACTGAGAGCTCTCCATATGAAATGAGTTGTTTGGTGATGGAGCCGAGTGCTTTTCTTCCATTTTATTCTCATATTTCTTTTTCCTAGTTTTTAAGGCATGCCTTTAAATATTTGCTTTAATTCTGTAAGTATGTTTGCCACATTTTTTTCTCACGGGGTCCCTTTGGCACCCCTTCTGTAAGTTTGTAGACCGTAGGAGAAAGTTACCACCAGCTGATGGGCCTAGTGTTTTTTCCTTTGGGTAGGAGCCACGCGGTACCATTATGCCGCTATTGTCATGGTTTTACCAAGCCAGCATGATAAAATTATTCCCGGTGCCTTTGTGTGGTAGCCCTGGAATGAGACCTGCAGGGTGTGGGTTCGGTGAGGCAATTTTCCGGATTTGTTCGAAAGCATCCCAGCTACGCCTGAGGACCAGTGCAGCTTCAGCACCTTCCTGGATGGCTTCATCCTGTCCACCATTTCCTGCTGCATGGTCAGACCGGTCAGTTTGGCCAACGTCAGGTCGAAATGTAACTGACCAATCATCCCCCCCCCCCGCCCGCTCTGGGCTGGACCACTGCAGAACAAAGGCCAATTCTACACACTTTCCTATAGATCGGTGTGCACAGCCAAAGATGAAGGAAGAAGGAAGGGATTCATAGCCCCCTACTATGCTAGACCCTGTTCTGCAAGAGACCACCATGAAGTCAGATGAGGCCTGCTTTGCAGGTTCTGCTTCAGAGGGAGAGAGAATGCCGAGCTCGGCAAAGCAGTGCAGCTCTCCCTGATGGCCCCGTGAGAAGGCTGCCTGGTTTACCTTGCAGGTTTAGTCTCAGCACGATACATACCTGCAGGATTCGTGCCAGTGCAATCATGCAGGCCAGCTCCAAGTCGCAGGAGGCTTCCCAGTCTTGCTCAAGATTGGACTCAGAAGCCAAGTTGGGAGCCTGGAGTAGCCACTACAAAAACTCATGTTCCTGTCACAAAATGAGCGGGACCGGAGAGTCTTTATAGAGCCTCCCGTGGACCCTGGCTGCTCTGCATGATTGCACTGGTCCTCACCCTGCAAACACCTGCAGGCTTGGTGCTAATCTTGCAACTACTTGCAAGGTAAAACAGGCTGACTTTTCTGTCAGGGCCTGGGGGAAACGGCATGATTCCCCTGACAGTTACCTGTGTGAGCTCCCTGTGTGAGTTTTTCCTCTGTTCACTTTCTTGGAGATGCCTTCCAATATTATCGGGACTTCGCCCTTCTGTCAAGGGTTTGCTTTGTCACCTTTTTGCAGTGTGATCTCCCGCCTGCTGTCAGATTCAGGGGCCTGTGGGTCTCTTTCATTTGATAGTTGGTCAGTTGCTAAAGAAAATTAAGTATTGATATCCATTAGTCTCCTGGCCAATTCCTATTAGGAGCTCCTCTGTGCTGGTGACTTTAGTAATGTCCAAGCCCTTCAAACTTACCGTGTCTGATCTCAGGTTCCTTGACTTCAAAATTCTCTTACTGCCACAATTTCTTGGTGCAGGCAGGGACACTCTGGTGGCTGCCCAGTTTGACCCCCTGTTTATGATCCATCACAGGAACAAGGCAGCACTCGGGTTGCATGCAAGGTTGCTGCCCAAGGCCATGACATAGGCTGTTCATTCCCTGTCTTCTTCCAAACACCTTCGGAGTTTTTCTTTCACACATTAGACCTATAAAGGCCTCTAGTCTTCATTAAAAAACACTGAAATTGTTACAGAGGGGGCGAAAATAAGCATTCTTTGGTTTGACTTGAAGCCTGTTCATTTTGGTTTTGCACATGCTAAAACACCCTGGTTCAGCTATCAGTGCAATAGTCCGTACAGGCAAGTCCATCTGAGTTGTCGCTTCTTCTGTAGCCTTTTCAAGAGTTTGCAGCCTTCAGTAACTATTGCTGCTTTGCTGTTGAAGTTTCTTTTGGATGGGCAACACTTTCATCTCTTCGGACTTGACTACTTGTTCCCCTCCCCCTCCTGGTAAATCAGCTCATCATCTGTATGTGTGATACACAAAGTCTTCATCAAGTGGCCATTGTGTAGTCACACGGATCACAATCCTGTTGCGCTGCAAGTACTCTTGCTTTCACGGTTCCTCTCTATTTAGGGGTGTCACCGTGGCACTCGCAGGGAAACTGAGCGGTGGGGGCTTTGCCTTCCTTGGGATCATATGGAAAGGGGTGGACATCTACACATCTCAGCTCTAGAGAGACCCTCTTGAAGACCCACAGTTACTGGTAAACAATCTGTCCTCTCCCTTTGGGAACTCCGTGCTTCCCATATATAGTTGACCATTCAGGCTGATTTACCAGTGGAGGAGGGAAGCAAGCTGTTCTTTCTTGTTGATTTGAGTTTTGCAAGTACAATTTTGCCCTAATTACCGCTATTTCAGGTGCAGAAGGAGTGGCAGTGTGCCAAATTAGCCCATTTGTTGATCTTACCCTTATTTATTTATTTATTTATTTATTTAGAGAACTTCTATGCCCCCCCATTCGCCGAAGCCTCTGGGAGGCTCACAATCATAAATAAATAAATGCAATATAAACATTACGGTGTATTCCAGCTTCTTGCGGCTTCCCAGAGTTTCCCCACTCACTGACTGGGGTCTTTTGAGAGGAAATGACAGCTGTTGGACCAGGGAAATCATGCACGCATGGAAAACACATATTATGTTGTGTTTATTAACACGACTTGCCAATTTGTTAAAGCAGCCCCATTAAGGAAGAGTCTCCTTTCTGCCTTCAACCCACTTCTGTTAATGCTGCAAGAGGAACTTGCTTCCATAGCTGCTGGGTATGTTCATGGTGGCTCTTCCCCGCTCGGTATCTCTGCAGAAGTGCACACGCTTTGCACTGTATGGGGTCCAAGATTAATGTTACGAGGAGAGGCAGAAGGGGATCTGGGGAGGAGCCCCGAGATTCCAGATTCCAGAGAGCCCCTCAGCCAGCCAGAGCAGACAGTGTGGGAACAGGCAGGCGAATGGCACAGCTCCGTCTGAGGCAGGTACATAAGGCCAGTTTTCTGTACGTTTCTGACTTTCTCAACTCTTTTGACCTGTAGGACATTTAACCCTGCAGATTATACGGAATCTGCTGCCACAGATGGCTTTGGAGCAAAGCTGGAGTCTTGGGAGGCTGGGCAGAATGACGGAGATGATGGAACAGGTGAGACAAGGCCGCAAGAAGTCAGGATTTGCACATCTGGCAGGAGCGGTCTTTATCGTGGGCGTTGCTCTTTGTCCGTGTGCCCTCTGGTGCTACCTGTGGGTTTTGGCCTGTGCTTAGGAAGTGGAGAATTGCAGGCAGAGGGGTGGCTTTGGAGAGTGCCTCACGGTTCCCTCTCAGGAAAGGAGGCTGCCCTTAACTGTTCTGCTGTGGTTCGTGAGGAGGCAGTCTGATGACCTTCTGAAGACTCCGTCTGGCTTTGTGTGTGAGCAGGTTTGCATGGCATACTAAGCCAGTCTGCAAATAAGCCACCGTAAGCTGGCTGCGCTCTGGATACCCCGCCATACTGTCAGGTTTGCAGTGGCTTGCTCTCCCTCTCATTCTCCCGCAAGCCCCCGCCACTTTCCTTGGACGCCTTTGCGGCGGAACCCTTTCTCGCCTCGATTCCCATGTCGGCACCTGCTCTGCAGTTAGTCTGTTGGCTTTCTGGCTGCCACGAGAAACTGCCCCTTTCCAGCTCCACCACCTCACCAACTGGAATTCATTTCCAGAGCCCTTGCGTATGCGGTAATGGGTTCATCTCTGTTTTGGTGGTGGGGCTGGCGGGGACTCCCACGGTTGCCCAAAACACAGCCACCTCTCTCTGATAATTAGCCAAGTATCCCCTGCATTGGCTCCAAAGCGCTCCCACTGGCTAGCAAAGGACCCCTTTTAAGCAAAGGCTGCTTCCCCTTGAAATGCGCACAGCCACTCCCAAAGGCCTGCCTGCTGGCAGAGCACCTTCTCTCCAGCCACTTTTGGCACTTCCCCACAAAACCAGTTTGAAACGTACCAGACCAGGCCAGGCTCCACAGGTTGTCATTGCACCCCTTACGTCTTGAGCTTCCTTTGAAGCACTTGCGTGATGTGGGCTTGTACATCAACCAAAACAAAAGCAGAGCAATAAACGAGTAGGCACGTCATGTGGAAGTGAAGGACGACATGCTGCATACC
The DNA here is from genome assembly GCA_023646645.1 of Varanus salvator macromaculatus. Taxonomy (NCBI): domain Eukaryota; kingdom Metazoa; phylum Chordata; class Lepidosauria; order Squamata; family Varanidae; genus Varanus; species Varanus salvator. The sequence goes on along the minus strand of JAIXND010000827.1, from coordinate 531,816 downwards.
ACAATGATCGAGCTGAGATGCCCTTGTGGTTAAGCGCATGCCTAAGAGCACCCCCACAAATTCGCCAGTGAGTTGAGTTTACATGCACGTGTTCTTGGCTCGCAAACCAACTGAAGAATGTTCGATCATGGGACTGCTTGTCAGGGTGGCTGTGGGTGCCCCGTGAAGCCCCGAAGATACAACATTTTTCATCCATAGATGGTCTTGAATTTTGTTGGGGGCATTTCAAATTATCTAGTCTTCATGATGCAAGGGAGACAACCTGCAAGAATTCTTAAAATGTGGTACTTACTGTGCAATACCCACACCAAGCCATACCATTGGAGAAGAAAAAAAAATATACTAAAGTTTTGAATTACATTTAAAACAGGAAAAAAGGCACCCCTGTTTAGTAGCTCTCTCAAGTAAAAGAAACTGAGGCAGGATTTTATTGGACCTCACCTTAGCTCTAGGAGTTTCATATGAAATTTTCTGAAATTCTGGAGGAAAATGAGAAAAATGTGGTTAAGATAAATTTCCAGTAAATGTTGTTAGCTGCCTTTCCATGTTCAAAACAATAATGGCAATTGTGACTGCTTTAGCCTCTCGTAGTGCACTCAGATCCACAGCCAATCTAAGATTAGGTTTACGAGCCCCTTTTGAATCAGGTGGACTAATACTACTTGTAGTCTGTCAGCCAAAAGTGCAGTTAATACCAGCTTTGCGCAATGAATGGATGGATAATTAGCACAGAGGATCTGATTTCTTTCTGGTTTAAGAATTACTATAAGCATCACTCAGTGCTGATGAAAAAGAACCCAATTCATAAATCATTGTACAAACTATAAAGCTGGAGAATATTTTATGCCGCTCATTTAAACATCTCTCCAGAATGGATTATTTTCCCATTTCCCTTTTGGTTTTTGCTTTAGTAATTTAATCAGTCTTCAAAGTTACTGTTTACCTTTGTAAGGTATCCAGATAAGAAAATTAACTGTCAAATAAAACTGTCAAATCTGTTTCCTGCTCTGATATTTCTAAGCCATTGCTAAACAAATCTGAATAACCTTTTAAACTTTCTAAATGTCTACCTTCAGGATGAGCAAGTATGTTGTCACTGTTGTCTTTAATTACTGAAATACAGTTTCAGTGTTTCTGCTGACAAAGGCCATTTGCCAGTATCTTGCTGAGAAAATTTCGGTCCAACTCGTATTTAGCAGCTGTTTGGCCTGATAAAGTTGTACATTTGGAGAGGGGCAAATGGACTGACTTACAAGAGTTTTCAGCTTATCACTTAGAACTTACTTGTTGCTCCTCTATAATTTTATTTTTATGAGAAGTATAAGCAGTCACTAGTTCTAGTTGAAAACTTTACTAGCCTTCCATTCAGTGGAGGCATGCAGTTCAGCTTAAGGTTTTATGCTCCGTATTTCACACTGCCAGATTTTGCAGCTTAATGGTACTGTTGCGGAATGTGTGTAAGAACTTTGTCTGGATTCTTCTAATTTTTAAAAAAAAATCCTGTAAGGTACCTCTCCTTCTTTCACCCAGTCTTAATATCTTAATATCTTAAACAAGGAAAGAGCCTGAATTTGCTCACCAGCTGTCCTCAGTGTCGGAGGCACTGTTTTATTTAAATGTTTCACGCCCAGCTGTTCAACTCAAAAGTTCCCAGAGCAGCGTCCAAGTACATAATTAAAACACAACAAAATAGAAATAGAGTCTATAAAGTCCATTGGCTACAACAGCCAGAGCAAAATGGAGTTAACGATCACAACCCTGTAATGAAAAAGAAAGGAAATTCAGCGGCAGGAGAGAAAGAGTCAGTCAATCTAACAAAAGTGTAGCAATGAAACTTTCAAAATTAAAAATAGATGTTGCTCATCCTTCCTTCCTTCCTTCCTTCCTTCCTTCCTTCCTTCCTTCCTTCCTTCCTTCCTTCCTTCCTTCCTTCATTAAAACATTTCTAGGCCGCCCCATCGCAACAAAGCCTCGGGGCGGCTAACAAGATCATAATCTCTGTGCTACCTCCTTGCATGTTTGCTGTGGAAAGCTGGGATGTTGATGATCGGCTGCCCTTGCCTGGTGGCTGCTTTTCAGGTGTGAAGACAGCTGTCAATGTGTTCTGAGGCTATGAGCAGAATGCTACTCGCCAAGAAAACCCTGCTTCCTCTGGAAGACAGTGTTAAGGAGGGGTGGTGTTTGTCTTCCCTTATTCTGTGCATGGACACTTGAATGATTAATCTGTTTTTCTTGCTGGAAATAATTTAGCATGCCAACAAGGCTGGCGTTTTGATTGTTGAAAGCCTTGCCAAAATTATGATGATGAGTATCTTGAAAGTTGCACTGTGAAAGCCACACACATTTCCGGTGGCACTGGAATTTATGGGCTGATGGCTTGCGTTTTCTCTCCTGCATCCCTACAGGAGCATGGAAGAACTCAATAGAAGAATGGACGGCTGAAGATTGGAATGAAGATGTAAGTCTCTGTCTATTTACTGGGTAGGCAGGGCCGTTCCGTTCATTCTGTGATCGTCCAGCACCTCTTCCTTCTGTTGGAACTGCATGGAGCATTTTGTCAGCGTGCTGAACCCTGTTGCTTCTATGAGGGTCTCTTTAACCGCGGTTAAATTTAATCTTGGACACTGTTTAAACTTCACTTGCCCAAAAGCTTGTGCTGCACAAGCTCTCAGCTTGCCTGTGCAGCCACGATTCTTTGGAAAGATAAATCTGCATAATTTCCTAAGTGCAATGAGGACTTTTACAGGAAAGGAAAGGAAAGGAAAGGAAGGAAAGGAGGGGAGGGGAGGGGAGGGGGGAGGGGAAGGGGAGGGGAGGGGAAGGGGAAGGGACTGTTCCACCATTTCACTCAGCTCAGTGGGACTTACCTGCCCCTTGTGATCGCTGATGAAGTGCCAGCTGCCGAAGGCATGCCTTCTACAACATGAATTGCTAGCCAAAGTATTAATTTTATTTTATTTTGGACTAATGTGACCCCAGCCCATCCAGTCAATCCCGTCAGCAGGGAAGGAACATGATAGTTCTCCCGTTTTTCTTCTCAGCTTCTGGCTTTGGCATTAGCTGCGAGTAGAGAACCTTTATGTAAAACTACCCTGTATGCTTGGTGAGTGACTCAGTCAAAGAGGTCGCCGAGGTCCAAGGTTGCTTCTGAGCAGAGCATTCTTGCTGAAAAGGGGACAAGCATGGGAATGCAGCTTTCAGAGCATCCGGCAGCCACCGTGGCTCAGTGTTTGCTTCAAGGCACTTGCCGTTGTGGCAGTGAGGGATTTTTTGTTGTTGCTTTTGATAATACGCCAGGATTGGGTTCTCTCAGAGAGCTACTCTCAGGCAGATTAAGTTACTTCCCAGAAACACGGTTGACCTCGGTGTGTAAAAACAGTTTCAGCTGCTGGGCACATCGCGTGGTCCAATAAATCCCGCAGTTCCCAGCAATGAGTCCAGTCGTGGCCAGTTCACCATTGCCCATAATCTGTCCTGCCTGCAAGGAGAACGCAGACCATATGCTGATCTCTTAGCTGGACCTTTCAGGCCTGCCCTGTTTTGGGATTGGCTGTAACATGCTTGACGGTTTATAACTGCATGCTATTGGCCACGGTTGTCTTTTTGGGTTGCCTGGTCATGGACGCGGTCTTGAAATGCCAAGTGCTTACGGGATGCTTCCTTGTCTTGCCTTGTCCCTTCCCTGAGGGCCGTAATGGAAGCCTTTTGTAGCCCTGGGAGTGAAGTGCAAAACAGCTACATGAGAAGCTCGTAGTAATTCAGGGGATGCGGTAGGCCAAAAGCCCTTTGTGCACTTCTGCAGAAACTGCATTACAAAAAATGAGCCCAAAAGATGAGTTGAAGCACCAGTTTGGGGTGCAACAGCCTCCAAATTTGTATCCTCCTCAGATCTTTTGTCAGTGGTTCACTGTGTGTGAGTTGTATCCTATCCTGGAAGAGAGGGCACCAAGACTTTCCATCAGAGGTGCAAGCTCTTCTTTCTTCCATCAGCGTGTGTCATAATTGTCCGTGATTTGGCAGCACACAGACTCCTTAGAAGACCAGATACTGAAGATGAAGCTCAGATACTTTGGCCACCTAATGAGCAGGAAGGACTCCCTGGAGAAGAGTCTAATGCTGGGAACAATAGATGGCAAAAGGAGAAGGGAAAGGCAGAGGATGAGGTGGCTGGATGGAGTCACTGAAGCAGTTGGTGTGAGCTTAGGTGGACTCCGGGGGATGGTGGAGGACAGGAAGGCCTGGAGGAATGTGGTCCATGGGGTCGCGATGGGTTGGACACAACTTCACAACTAACAACAACAACAAAACTAAATTGGAATGTTGAGACTGAGTTAGCATGGCTCTCTTGCAACAAGTGCTCACAAGTTTGTGGAGTGTTCCATATGGGCATGCACATGGTAGGCATGTCACGAGCAGAGCCGGCTGGAGCTGAGGGTCACACTAGAAGCCCTCTCTGACTCGCTCTGTTTCTTTGCCTGTGTTTCTATATTGAGCAGGGAGGATGGGGAACCCCAGTCCCCCAGCATGAGACCTAAGCAATTAGACTGAATTAATCTGATCCACTTTCTTTCACGGGCAAAAGCGTCTACCATTCTCTGCCAATTTTCAATACATAGTTGAGGAAACCATATTAGAAGTGTGAAATAAAAGCAATATTTTATGCAGAATTAACGTTTTAAAGACTGCTATTCTTTCTAGTCAGGGGAGCTCGGCTTTAATTTATGCCAGTAAAATTATTCAGGTCATATTTTATGTAACAAAGGGGAGTAATTTCTTTTACAAAAATGGTTCTTATCTTTTGTTATTTGTAACTCTGAATAGTTAAAGCCTTCTTGCTGGAGTTGCAGCCCGTAAGCTTGGTTTCCAGAAGGATATTCAAACATCACATTTTGGGCTTTGAATAATTGATTTCTAGGCCAGCCACTTAATGAAATGCTGCAAGGGCGGCTTAACGCTCTGGGATGGCTATTGCTGGACTTCGTTATATAACTAAGATGTCATCAGCAGGAAGACTTAAAAATGAGATTTTTCCTTGAATAGTCATGCTTGAAGTAGCTCTCAAAGCGTTGGTTAATATTTCCACTACAATTAGACAAATTAAGGGTGAAAGTGGGCAAGCTGCATCGTCCTGCTTTTTAATCGAAAAGCGGTCTGGATTATTTGTTCATACTACTTCCTGTGATCCGGGATAAATCTGCTCCACAAATGCAAAATGTTACCCCCTGGACCGAGTTGGCTTATTGAGGAGTAAGTGAGTTAATTCTGTGGCCATGATGGTCAACAGAAATTTCACATCTTGGTTTAGGATGGAAACCAGCCAGAATGATGGCTTCTTCCCCTAGATTAAGAAGTGCCATCAGTCATGTTTGCTTCCAGGAAGCTGGGATCAGCCCCGCTTTAGGATACCACTGAATAATGCCTGAAGAGATCAACACCATCTGTTGTGAAGTTGTGGCGAAGACTTCATACGCTCTGTCCCGTGAACCATCCGTTCTTGGTGTTTCCCCATTTTTAATTTTCTTAATACCTTCTGCCCTTGACTGATACTGGCTCATTTAAATTTGCCTTGGGAGGTAGATCCAGTGGCTTAAGTGCTCCCCCAGTCTAAGGCGTGTCAGTTTCCAAAGTGGCTGGAATATTTGAAACATAGAGGGATTTATAATATTAAAAGAAAGATTTAGCCCTGTTTCTGCCGTGAAGCTATTTTTTACTGGCTGTAGTTTTACGCGAACTGCATAAACCATTTGGCCCCACTCAGCATGGTGCATCTTGTATTTCTCAATGAATACTGTCTCCTGGCAAAAAGCGCTTAAAGTAGTTAATAATTCCTGTTTCCCTCCCTCCTTTCTCAGCTTTCAGAAACAAAGGTCTTCACCGCTTCATCTGTTCCCGCTGAGAACCACGCTGCTCCTGGCCAAAGGTATATGCTCCCCTGCTACTTCCGTTCCGCATGTGATGCAGGCATTCCCCAAACTAATTCCTACTACGTGTATTTGTGTAAAGCAAAGGTGTTGCAAAATATTGTCATTTTAGAAGGAGCATGGAACAGCTCTCACGAAACACAGCCGGGCTTTATACTTGTGGACTAATAGCATCTGCTGTCACAGGAGTGGTATAGGTCCGTCCGTCCCCCGCAGACATACGTTAATATCTTCTGTGGCCTCACTAACAATCTTTTAGCTCCTTCCTCTTCCTGCTCATGGGTGGATGGGGCTTGGGACTAGAAAGATGGCAGCCGTAGGAGGAGCTGCACCAGGGAATGCCGACGGAAGCCATGGGCAGCGGCCAGAGGCCCGTTTGGAGGCCGGGAACTGCTGGGCATGCAGGGTTAGGGGACGGAGAATGGAACGAAGGTCCTCAAATATCTGCATCACGCTTGTTCTGCCCAGGCCCAAAAACAAATCTTCATCTAGTTTGTGCCTTGAAATGCAGCTGGCCGCACATTGTTGCTGTAATTCAGATTGTTGAATTGAGTCTCTTTGCTCCTTTCTAAAACCTGAGCCCTGTTCCAGTTTGGCTTCCATGGGAGAAACGGGTCTCTTTTGGATCCTGAGAGGAGCCTTGTTTTCCTTGTTGGTGCCATCAGTTGGTTGTGCATCAGAGCTATTAGTCTAGGGCAGTGGTGGCGAACCTATGGCACGTGTGGCGCAGCGGGCACGCAGAGCCCTCTCTGTCAGCATGCGAGCCAAGTCGCCCCAGCAGCCGAGCATCGGATAACAGCACACATAGGGACATGCGCATGCTCGGAAAGGAGCAGCGGGGCCACGCGATGATGTCACGAGCCACGACTCATTAGCCGCGACTCGTCCAGGCTTTCGCATGGCCGGTCAGTGCGCTGCCAAGGATATATGTATCTATTTGCTTGGACTGGCTGTGAGTTGTTTTTTCTAAGCTAAAACCTCAGTGTTCAGGCTTTATTGCAGTGTTGGAACTTTGTGATGAATAAGTGGGTTTTCAGTTGCTGTTTGGGCACTTGGTCTCTCAAAGCTTTCGCCATCACTGGCCCAGGGCATGCTTGGATTGCCAATCCCTTGATCTGTGGGCCCTCTTGACAGGTGCAACGAGGATGGGCCTTGCGAGGGCATCACTCCGTGCTTCCCCTCATAAGCCGAATGCGGGGAGTGGGCAGGAAGGTTGCGGCAAAGGGATGGCCCTTCGATGCAGGCATTCGGGGCGTCCCAAACAGGCTCGAGGGATTAGATCGTGTTTGGCATTGTCCTCCCTGCCGACGACTGGACACTACCTGTTTTCAGGGGGTGGGGAGCGGTGGGAGGGAACGATCCAGTTCTTTTTTAATGGCAGTAGTGATTTTTTTAAATTTTGCTTTTGGCACAAATGTTAGCCTTGGCTTTTGTTTCAAATACTTAGTGTAAATTAAATGATGAGGTTCTTTTCACCTGAGGTGCTGAATTAGTTTGTTTCATTTCTGTGCCTCCCCAGCATCTGCAGCTCCCTGTTATTCTTCCCCACTCAGCTGACACAGATTTTTTAAAAACTTCTCTCCTTTATCCTCCCTATCTGTACCTTCTGGGTCTCATTTTTCACAGCCTGGTCACCATGGTGACCAGGAATTTCACCTGAGTGAATGGTCCGGCTACCTGAGGACCAAGCAGCCCCTCCTGCTCCAGCAGCATTTCTGCGTGCCGGGGAGGAGACCCCCCCCCGGTATAGAAATCTCGGCTGCAGACAGAGGAAGGAAGCCCCCCCCCCCCCCCCACTGCTGGTAGCCTGTTTTGTTCCTGCGCTGGATTCAGCACAGAAACACAGTGGGCAGATCGTGTGCCGGGCATGGCGTGATTTCTGCCTCGGCTGCCTCTGGATTCTGTATTGGGGTTTTATTGTCTGCGTGTCTAACAGACCGGCTGGTGGGAAAGGCCGGAACATTTTGCTGCCCTCCCACTCCACTTCTCTGTTGACCTTTATTTAATTAATTTCTATACCGCTCCATAGCTCGAAGCTCTCTGGCTTCTATAGGAGGCAGCACCATTTCCTGTACACTCAGCGTGAAAATCAAGAGGGCTGGGAGCACACATTGCTAGGCTCCGGGACGGTTGAGCTGCCTGCTTTTATCGCGAAGAGAGGCTTTTGATGGGTGTCCTTCACCCACTTGTCTTATGAATGTAATGAGCTCTCTGGGGATGTGAGCACCCGCACATACAAGAAACTCTCCCTTCCAGTCTATCTCTGTGGAAAGACCATTTGGAACACAGTAATGCTCGTGAACAGGGATGCCTAGATTCCTTGTTCGTCTTTCTTTCATGACTGCTATTTGCTGGTGCCCAGTCTCTGTGGCCATTCATTCCTTAGGTGCTTCCCTGCATTGCCTGGCCAAAGCTCCCCTTTTCCAATAAATCTGAACATTTGAGAAGGAGAATTTTGGAAGAGCACCTGGTCGCGCAGAAGCATCGGGCTGATTGCTTGATTGCATTGCTTGTTTCTTGCGTATTATGTAATCTCAGGGGCCTGAGCTTCCCTCCCAAAAATAGATTGATATGCTTTTCATATGCCAGAGCAATAGGATTGTTGGGGAACTGCCAATATTTTAGCTTGTCACTGGTCAAGTTTGCAAAAACGATTTCCAACCAGGTGGATAAAATTCAATATATCAAATTGGATTTTTTTAAAATTTAAATCAGTTTTTTTAAAGTTTAAATTGGATTTTTTTAATAAAATGCTTTTTGAGGATAAATCTATCCGAAGGTAGTTTTCTGTTTGAGATACGTTATAGTCCAAAGGTTATTCATCATGAAATAAGGATTAGTTTTAATTTTGTAGCATGAGGCTGTATATTTACTCAATGTTTAAATTATTTGGTAAATGAATTCCAGAGCTTTCTGGAAGATTATTGGGCAGTTTTACTGTCTAGAATATATTATCACAGATGCTTGGTTTTACAGCTCTCAACACTCAGTTTGTGTCTGTAGAGATCACGCGCCTCTTCTTCACAGCAAAAATGTTATAAAATAAACATACAGAATTGAGAAGAATTGCAAATCTATGTACACAGAATCAATCCTTCACCTCTTAAGTGCTAAGTTTTCAAAAAATCTATGAATAGAGGAAGATTGTTGGGAGTGGAATAGATTTGCGGAAGAAGCGAAGTGTGAGGAGGGAGGGGAAGCAGGAAAAACGAAAGTGAGCAGAATCCTCCGCGAGTCTTTGGATCGTTTTGCATATAAACTGAGGTATATCATGTTATTCTTTCCCTGGTGGAGAAAACCTATAATGGCAGCAGGCCATAAAACAGACCCAATTTGGGAATATTTTAATGACGTTCTCCTACCTACAGGTAAGGCAGGCATGCATGCAGATGATATAAACCCCTCATCCAGGACTAGTGATTTAAATCAAATCTGCCCTATTTCCAACTTGGGTTGATATAAACGCTCAAAATAATTAAATTGGAATCTACTTGGGTCATATTTTTATTTGCTAGACAGATTGCCTACCTTGCCTGTCAAGCTAAGCAAGGTGGAATAGTGGGACCTTGGAATGTTATATACCGTATTTTTCGCTTATAAGACGCTCCTGACCATAAGACGCACCTAGTTTTTAGGGGAGGAAAACAAGAAAAAAAATATTCTGAATCAAATGGGCACATAATCACAGGCACATTCCCCATCACTTCCCCATGGGCTGCACATCTGACAGACTTGCTGCACACACACATTCACTCTATAAGATGCACAGACATTTCCCCTTACTTTTGAGGGGGGAAAAGTGCGTCTTATAGAGCAAAAAATATGGTAATCTCTTTAGAGTGTATGAAAAGAAACTTGGAGAAGCCCTGGTCAGGGATGCCTCTTGTATAGGCATCCCGTCCTGCAGCATTGGACAGGAATTCCGGAATGCTCCTATAGTCCGCCCAGCTCTGACAGGTGCACCGTTCTGGTGAGTTCTGACATCCTCTCCTCGATTCTCTCTCCTGTAGCATTGACCTGGTGACGCTGCTTCAGAAGCCTGTGACTTCTACTCAGGAAGCAGAGGCAAACTCCTTTGAAACTCCACAACAGCAAGGTTTCGGTCAGGCTTTGGTCTTCACGAATTCCCAGCACAACTCACAGCTGGCCTTGGGAACAAGCAGCACGAGCCCCGTGAGCTCCTATTCTCCTCAGAGCCTGGTAAAGTTCCCCTTAGAGCTATTACAGTGCCATGCTCTCCTCCCCAGTGGATGCCAGCCACCTTTCCTCCCTGTTTGCAGACGTGACATTAAATGGGCGTGAAGTCTGTCCCTGTGCAGAGGCATCTTTGCGCTTGCAGTTTTGCGTGGGAGCTTTTCGGTGACCTGCCCCATCAGTGGCTGGAGTGACCCGCTTGTTTTGATTCTGCAGACGAGAGCAGAGAGCACCTTGCTCATAATAATCCCATAAGGTTGCGCTCACGAAGGGCCAAGCAGTTACGGGACAGAGGACTGTGATGCGTTTTTTCCCAAGCACATATCTGACAGCTGCATGTGGAAATGAACTATTCCTGAGTCTTCCAGTCCTGTAAAGAGTGCTTTGCTGGTGTGGGAAGGCGTCAAGTTCCCCTATATAAGCATCTTTTCCGGTTTATCATCTTCTCTTTGCGATATGTTTGCTATGCTGCTATTGCTGCTACGACATTGATAGATGCTGCCTCAACTCGTCTGCCCCCAAGACTTTGCAAAGCAAATTTTGACATGAAAGAAGGGAGGGAAAGAGCAGCAGGTTAAGAATATGGTCCGGTGTGGTCACATGTGCTTAGGTTTTGTTTCTGTAGGTTTGAATCAGTTTTTGTGGGAAAGGCAGGCCATTCTAGGGTCTTAGGGTGACTTAGCAACCTGCTTTTATTTTCCTTAGTGGTGCTTTTACAGTAAATAAGAAAGAGAGGCTACAAGACTGCTTGGGAATGTCAGCGGGTGTAAAAGACCCGAGTCTTCGTCTGGGCTAGGCGGTTGGACTATATAACGCCACCTCTGCCCCATTCTGTTGCTCGCCGGTGCCTTTAAAGGCCAGTTCCAAAGTGCTTTGCCCAGTCTTTTAATGCTTGAAATAGTTTGGGTCCTGGTTATTTGAGGGACTGCCTACCCCCAAGTAGACCCGCCTGCGCATTAGGATCGATGATGGCAGACTTGAGACTCACCATTGTGGTCTGTGAGGTTGGTGGGTACCAGAGAGAGGTGGGCCCCTGCTGTGTGGATGTTCCCTCAAGGGATCTATTTTGTTGAATCTGTTTGATCATGTTTTTAAGACATTTTAAGAGCTAACTTCTTTTCTTTGCCTTTCTATAGAGATGCTGCTTTTCTCATAAGTTTATTTTAAATTGGTTTAAAACTCCATTTATAAGGTCATTTATTTTACTTAAAGCTTTTATAAATCATTCTTTAACAAATGCACTCAGAATAGTGTACGGCCCTTTAAAACAACACAAAACATAATACCATTAACATCCACAATAATAAAAAATAATATAATATTTGAGTATAATAAGCAACAGTATCAGGCAAATCGTGATGATAACATGCAAGACAGTAAACAGCTAATCCCCTGCAAGGCAATCATTTGAATAAAAACCAGTATAAAATTGAAAGCTCCTAATCACAATTAAAATAAATAAAAAGGGTTTGACCTGTCACCAAAATGTGTAGCGGATTGGTGCCAGGTGCACCTCCCCAAAGAGCTGGCTCCATAGGTGGAGTTCCAAAGCCAAGGAGGACCTTCCTCTTGTGGCCACCTTCCCTCCTCCCTCTAAAGGTGGCATACAGAGAAGGACTTCTGTGGATGATCTTAGGGTCTGGGTAGGTTGTATGCAGGACGAGGCGTTCCTTTAGATAGCCAGGCCCTGAGCCAAATTTGGGGCTTTATATATCCATTTGAGTACTTTAAAGTGGGCCCAGACTTCAACTGGTAACCAGTGCAGTTGGAAATGGACGGGAAATATTGCCCCAGGCTCAAAGGATACACCTGGTGGAAGGTTTGCAGGACCCAGAGCAGAGCCTGAAAAGCAGAAGCCGCCTTGTGTCACCTGGATGATCATGAAAGGCTGGAGTTAACTTGTCATAGGAAATCTATCAGTAGCCTCCCAACACAGTTGGATCTTCATCACTTTTAATTTAAATTTGTTTTGTGAGTTATCAAGATACTCCTAGATATCCATATTTTAGCACTGACTAAGGAGGACTTAAATGTTCTGTTTATTGGATACTGTAATACAAACCATATAATAACTATATACAATGTATGTGCAATCTAGTCAGCCCTGTGCTTTCCCCTCCTTCCGTCTGTGTAGTCCTCAGTCCTGTGTTCGGGATTTGGAGAGCTTGGTTCTGCAAAATTAGCCAACTCCACTGGATCTCCGATTTTAGAGCAGATGAAACCTCCAGCCTTGGGCCAATTCACCTCACAGAGTTCTCTCAGTACAAGCTCCTCCGTTGCCACAACCACGGCATCATCCTGGGACGTAAAACCTTCCGTTTCACAACCTTCTGTCCTCAGTCAGTTTGGTAAGTGTTCAGTGAACCTACTATTGAAACAGGTGAACATTAAGGGTGGGGGACCCTTTGTGGAGACTGGTGAGGAGTGGCAGAGGCGGCCACGCGTGTGTTCCCGGAAGAACGCAGGACAGTGATCCTAGGTCACCTCTCGTTCCTGAGGCTGCCCCCGTGTCCCCGTCTGGGGCCTCATGGCCTCCACGGCATCTCAGTTTGTTGTCAGCCCAACCCATGAAACTGGGCTTTTCCTTGACTTGGTCTTTTCTCCAAACTGAGCATCGAATTGCCTGAAATCGAGAGGCGGGGGGACGTCGCGGGTGGCTGCATGGCCATGTCCCGCTCCTTGGCCTCCTCCCGCAGCTGTGCAGGATGGGGGCACGTGGAGGGGCTGCCCCAGGAGAATACTAGGAATGCAGTGGACTCCTCCAAGCTCTCGGGGTGCCCTGGCAGGCAGAGCTGGTGATCCCCTCAGGCCACGGATTGGTGTGACCCAGGTGGCCATAGACCTGGTCACACACGAGCACCTCCAGGTCCATCAGAGCTGCTCTCCCCCTTGGTCTGCTGGGGAGCCGTGATCGATGAAGCGGCCCGAATGTTGGCTTGGGGGCAGATGACCCCAAGCAGAGATAACGGAACATGTGCCGGAGTTCTTGACCAGGTCTTTTGTGTGGACGCACAGGCGTCCATCGCGCCCTTGGTAGCCATATTTGAGGGTCTGTTAACACTCCCCAGCAAATGGAGCCCTGGCCCCCTCACGACCCACGGTGACCTTTGGTGCTTCCCTTTTTGGACAGAGCTCTTGCCTTGGCAGTGGGCTTGACGCTGTTCTCACCTGAACACTAGTCCTACCTGGCAGCAGCAGGTGCCTGTCCTGGGTGGACCACCTCCAGTTCCTGTGGCCCAGTGACAGGTGCAAGCGCTTGCTGTGGGCTGACTGACCAGGTGCGTTCCCACTCCTTGCCCCCTTGACCAGTAAACCTTGCCAGAAGGGAGCAGCTGGCTGGGTCCAGGGGGAGGCAGGCACACCCCTGCTTGAGGCACCGGCTCCTGCTGCGCTCAGGGTGGCCGCAGTGTGACCAGCCCTGGGCCAGGGGCACTTGGGAGCCTCCGCCTGGTTGCCATGCCCCCTTTGAGGCACGGTTCCTGCCAGGGAGCAAGGGCAGGTTGCCCGCTGGGTGGCCCTTGTCGGGCGAGGGGCAGGGGAGTGCGACCCTCTTTCTCATCAGCCCTTGCTTCGGCTGACCCCCTGGATCCTCCAGAATCAGCTACACAGGATGGGTATTGGAGGCAGCGCTTCTGGTCCTCCCTGTGGGATCAGTTTCAGAGATCTCTCTGGAGACCGGACAGACGCCAGCACCACGCAGGTTTGGCGCTTGCTGGAAACATCCCACTTCTGGGAGGCCTTCCTCACCAACCAGCCATGGTTTTAATGTTATCTTGCTTTTAATGTTTGCTTTTAATCCTTTTATCTGTAGTATATCAATTATGTCAATAAATTCTCTGGGCGATGGACCTTCTGGCTGTACAAGACAGTGCTTAAAACCAGCGGCACAACGGTTGACTCTCTTGTTCCATTTCCCTATGTCTAGACTTCAAATCCCAGCCTGAACCATCCCCAGTTCTGAGTCAGCTGACACAGCGGCAGCAGCAGCAGACGACGGCGGCAGCGGTGGCAGCCCCTGCCCCACCTCCCGGACTGGAGTCCTTTTCTCCACAAAAGGTGCGAGAGTCAACGCTGGTGGAAAACTCCGTGGCTCCCAGCAAAATGCTGCACCTCCCCAGCTCGTCTCCAGAGAGCCAGCCAGGACCTGCCCATCAGGCTCAGCAGAAGCAGATGAAGCCGCCGAAACGGAGGATACCCCCAGCTTCGAAGGTGAGACACACTGAAGGGCTGCTGGTGGCAGGGTGCCTCTGAGAGACCGATGACCTGCGTTTCAGTGGAGATTGTCAACCAGGGAAAAGAGCTTTTTCAGGATTATCTTCCTTCTGAAGAATGAATTGACATGGCAAATACAGGAAAAGCGGCCTACAATCACTGTTTCGGGAAAAGCCAGCAGTAGGCGGAAAGGCTGGCTTTAAATCTTTGCGATTTTAACACACCAGATCCAAAATAAACAAGCATGCCCTTAACCGGTACCCGAAGTTATATAAGCCTCAGATGAACTCTGATTTTACACAGGCGTGCAGTATAGGGACTTGAGCTGGGATCTTGTTGTAAAGACCGAAGGCATCCATGGTGCGGCTTCTTTTCCGCTTCCTGTGGAGGGTAGGATGTGTGTGAATGTGGGCCACTGTGCACTTCACGGCGTTCTCCGGGCAAATCTGGGGATTCCCAGGATACCCAGAAGATCACAATGTGACCTGGGGGTTGTAGTGGGCAGCTCAATGAAAAAGCCAGTGCAGGGTGTGGGTTCTGTGAAAAAGGCATGCACCAGTTTAGGAATGATTAGGAAAGAAGTTGAAAATAAAACTTGGTGCAACTCCTTGGATTAGCTTGGGGAAAAAGGCGAGTTAGAATAGAGATGGTTGAGGTGTACAGAATTATGCATCGTACGGGAAAAGTGGATAGAAGCATTTTTCTCCCTCTCCTACAATACCAGATTCCAGAGGGGACAGCCCATGAAACGGAGTGGCGGGAGATACAGGACAGATCGTAGGAAGGAATTATTCGCACTGCCCATAACTGAACTATTGAATTCAGTTCCACAAGACCTAGTGGCGGGCGGCAGGCTGGATCGCATCTAACGGGATGGGGCAGATTCACGGAGGGAGAATCAAGGCCGCCAAGCCCAAAGACTGCTGCCTCCAGTAGGAGAGGCATTGTGCCCGGAATGTGGGCAGGGGGGTGTTGCTGTGCTCATATCCTGGTCGCGGGACCCTGTGAGCAGCTGGCTCACTCTGGAACAAACGTGCTGGGCTGGGTGGGTCTAATCCAGCACGGCTCTTTTTGTTTTTCCAGGGTGGTCATATAGCAAACTTGCATCGTGGCTTAAAGTTTTATTTGGAAGAATCTCTGTGACCTGCCACCATGGAACTTACTTGACTGGCAGCAAATAAACAACCTTTTTTCAAATTTACGCCCTCCTCAGATCTGTAGTCCAGTCACTTCCTGCTTCACATGTTCCATTTTTTTAACATTCCCAGCACATAGTGTAGGATCAGAAAACCTAATACAGCCCAGTACCGGAAGGGTACTCTGTCCTGCGTGAAGCACCTGCTCTTTCTGAGCTCTTGTTTGACTCCCCGCTCTGAGTGCCCCCAGACGGATGGCGGTTAGAGAGGTTTTCTATCCTGGGGACCCTCATGTAATAGCCTTGTTGTCAACGTCTTTTTTCTTTTAGAGGTTTTAGCACGTGTTGTTACAGCAACCTTATGAAGGAACATCCTCCAGAACGCCCTGCCTTTGACTTCTCTGCGTGGCTCTTGTAAACTAAAGGCTGTGGCTTCGTGTATGGGATTGATCCACCTCACCGGGCCTTCACTCTCCTCTTCTGACTTGAACGCTCTGGCATTATCGTCGTCTCCAGTGGCTCTTGCTGAAGTAGCCATTTCAATTCCTTGCTGCTTTCTGCCAGTCTCGGGGTACCATCTGCAAATCATAAATGGTTGATGCATCACTGCCAATTTTTATTCCTTCTTTTCTGGCCTTAATCCAGCTTTCCTTATGCTATTTTCTGAACACAGAGGGAACAGAAAGGAAGATCAAATATGCCCTAGTCTGACTCCTTTGCCCCGAGGAAACTGTTACCTTTCTCCATATTCTGTCTTGACAGTAGCGTCTCATCCGTGATACAGGGTGCCCGTCAGGATGCACAAGTGCCGAAGCACGCCTCCTCCTTTCGGAATCAGCTGTAGCTTTTCTTGAGCCACACAGTCCAATGCTTTTCTGAAGTCCATGAAGCGTGGGCAGATCTTCTTGGGATGTCACTTGGTGTACTCAAGTCGGCAGTGTGTACTTGTGATAGGATTTTGAGTACCTCTCCCTTTTTGAGGTCCAGGCATTTCTTTCTCCAAACAGGGTAAATTTCTTCATTGCAACCCCTTGAGCGTCACTTTGCTTGCAAAGGGAATCGGTGCAACAGACCAGTGCTTGGTGCTGCCCTTCTGCATCTCACTTCTTGGGCAAAGGAGTGTTTTGAATGATCCGCGAGCCTGTGGTTTTCCCTGTATTTGTTGGCATTATCTTGTGACGATTTGGACTGATTCAGCCTCTGCAGCTTGGAGTAGATCTGTTGGTCCCTCTCTACTCTGGACACTTCCTTCCTTCCACGTCCTTTCATGGCAGCTTCCACTTTTCCTTCTAATATTGCAGGCCCTTTCACATAGGATTCCTTCTTGAAGGAGTCTGTCACGTTTCGATCTCTTCTGTATATTCTTTCCACTTTCTTTTTTATTTTTTCCTGGTCAGATAGTATGTTCTCCTGTTGGACTTTCCGCATTCCGAATCCATGTTTGAATTTCCCTTCTGATTTCGTGCATCTTCTGGAAGAGGTCTGTTGGTTTTCATCTGTTACTGTTTCCTTCTGTTTCTTCACATTGACATTCTAATAGTTGTTTTTGTCTCTATGTGACAGTCACTGAAAAGTTGCATTCAGGATTCCGACCGGTTTCTGTCACCTTTTGCTTCTGCCTCTTGGCTGTCCTTAGTCATCCTAAGTGTTTCTTCTGCCCTCCATGTAGGTTTTTCCCCTTTTTGCTGCACAATTTGTCCATTGCATTCTGACTTAATGATACTCCTGGTTTCAGTCCACGGCTGCTGTGGCTCAGGGTCAGTCAAATTGAGCGATGCAAACCTGCATGTGGATTTTAAATTCCTCAGGAATGTTATTCGAGTTGCATTTGGGCAGGATGCTTCTGTTATCTTTTTCAACTTTTCTCTGATTTTTGAAATTAAAAATTCATGGTCACTATCACACTCTGCTCTTGGTCTTGTTTTGGCAGTGAGAATGGAGTTTTTCCATCTCCTACTTCTACTTGCATGGGCAATTCACTTTCTATATTGGCCTTCTGTGGATGTTCCTGTGTACAGGTGTCTGGTCAATTGCCTGAAGTATGTATTTATAATCAGCAGATTGCTGGCTTCACAGAATTCTATGAGTCGTTCTCCTACTCTGTTTCTGACTCCTGGTCCAAATCCTCCCACACGGTTGGATTCTGCCTTGCTTCCTGCTTTTGCCTTCCGTCACCTGTGACGATCGGCATGCCTTGTTTTGGTGTGTGAGCAATTTCCTGTTGATGCTTTCATTTTTTCCTGCAGCATCTGTTGTAGTGTAGACTTGTGTGATGGCTGTGCTGACTGGGCTGGACGTTGTTTTATAGCTCCTCACGGCTTGTGCTACACCTTGCCTTAATGCTAGAGCCACTCCATTGCTTCCAAATTGTTCACTTCCCAGGTAAGACACTTTGTGTCCGTCTGGCTGAAAATGCCCCATTCCAGTCCAGCTCAGCTTGTTCTTAGCAAATACTGCAAATCTAACCATTCCATTTGCTTCTTTACAGTGTCCAGTCTGCTTTGATTCATACTTTAGTTATTTAGTTATTATTTAATTATTTACATAATATTTATTTATTTTGTACGCTGCCCTCCATGCAGGGCATCTCAGGATGGCTCACAATCAATACATTAAAATAATCAATAAAATCACATACGTTAAAACAATTCAAGCGGCAGAAGCAATAAAACGTGGCTGTTACATTAAGACTAGTTTTTAAAATACCAGTTAAATAAAAAGTTTTTGACCTGGCGCCGAAAAGAGTATAATACTTCTGCCGTTCCAGCTGTATGTATGGTGCAGTGTCGGACTTTCCTGTCACCCCTGTGCATGTCGGACGCTGGACTTCTTCTCAGCTTTGATCTCGTTGTGCGGTTCGCAACACCGCCATTCGCACTCGCCCTGTGCTCTTGCCCAATAGCTCGTCGCGTGCCTTCTGACCCAGGAGTTTTAACTTCTGGCACTCTCTCTTGATCCGTTTTGAATTGTTTCATCGTATGGCTTTCAAGAGAAGAAATACTCGGAAGCAGTTTACCTTTGCAGTGCTAATTAGACTTAGCTTGCGCGCCACGTCCGTTGCCTGGGTCTCTGTCAGTGTCGCTTTCAGCTATCGATGTTCCCCAGTAGCTGCCCGTCAGACTCTTCCGTGCCCTCATCACTCTTCGGGTTGGCCAAAGCCAAAAGCCGAACAGAGTGGAGCGCCCTTAGTCTGTTGTCTCTGCCTTGCCCAATTCTGCCACGGGTGCCCCTGCCGAGTGACCAGGCCAGTGAGAGAGTTTGGCCTCCTGGCGGGCACCGCGGCTTTTGGCTTCTCCGGCACTCATAGACCCCGCACTGCGTGAAGGTGCGCACCTCAGAGGAGCAATGTGAGCTAATGAGTAATGCGCTCCAGAATTCTGTCTGTGAGCGTTTGCTCTTATTTTCTAAGCGCTGCTTTGTGTTCTGTTCCTAGGGAAATTCATAGATTGACTTTGAATTGTTAGCGGCTTATTTTCTGTCAACTGCTTTGGAGGCCATGATTTACAGATAAAGTATTTGTGTCTTCAGGAGAAGGTACAGGATTGTGCCTGTCGCTTGACGAAAGAACATGGGAATGAGCCTTCAGGTCACAGCACATTCTCTTGCTCCTCAGATTCCATCTTCTGCTGTGGAGATGCCTGGATCGGCAGATGTGTCAGGGTTAAATGTGCAATTCGGAGCCCTTGAGTTCGGGTTGGAACCTTCACTGTCAGAGTTCGGATCTCCGCCAAACTATGAGAACACCAGCCAGACACCCAACAGCATCATGTACCCAACGCCTGTAAAGTATGTATCTTTTTCACTCCTGCCCCCTGGAACTAGACACCTCCATCTTCAGGCATCTTCCACAACACAAAATTAAACTTGGCAAGGGGCATTCTTGGCAATAAAAGAATCCTGGGGGTAGACTATTTAGAGCAAAGCAGCTTACTCCTTGTTGCCCGGAGAGTGCTACCCAGAATATCAGCATGGGTCAGATACGGGTCCGTGAGAATATCCTGGCTTTCCGAACAACTCACCCTGATTATGTTAGTTCTGAAGGCTGGGTTTGAATTCATCTGGCACCAGTGACTAGTCAGCAGCAGCAGAGCCAGGACTGCCATTG
Organism: Varanus salvator macromaculatus; assembly: GCA_023646645.1. Taxonomy (NCBI): domain Eukaryota; kingdom Metazoa; phylum Chordata; class Lepidosauria; order Squamata; family Varanidae; genus Varanus; species Varanus salvator. Next base: position 512,249 of record JAIXND010000827.1, on the reverse strand, counting down.
CTTCATGATGAGGCTTCTTTTGGGAGCTGCCTCCCAGGAGGGGACTGGTCCTTTGCCAAAACAAGCTTCAGTAACTGAAAATGAAAATATATTTCCATTCTAGCTAGTTAGCACTTTTGTGTCCTGTGTGTGATGGAGTACTTTGGCTAGGACTGAAAAATTAGCCAACGGTCCAAATGCATCCCTGCAGCTGGTATTTTTCTGCCCAGCAGCGTTGTGGTGTAAAGGAGGGTGCATCGGAGGGACACGGCAGCCACATGCCCCGGAATGTGGGAAAGCCACAGCATGTTGCTGCTTGAGCGGGCACATGGGCGCCGTCTTTCTCTCTGCACTGCTTCAGAGTCTGGCATGTTGGTTAACTGAAGATATTCTTAACGTACTGAAAAGCCATCACTGCAAAACAGTGTGTTGTGCAAGGTACTCTGATGGAGCTGATCTGTGCGTTAAGGAAGTGCCTTGACTAGAATTGCAGAACAGGAACATTAACTCATCTAGAAGAGCCCTGCCCTGCAGGGCCTGGGGTGCAGTTGACCAGAGGCAAGCCGTGGCCGGCCATATGTTCGATCAATATTTTAATATGTATTAATTGGATTTTATTGTTTGTATTTTATTGGATTTTCAGCCAGCGTGGAATAGTTAATAGTTAATTTAGTTAGTTTATTTTGTTCTGATTAATGCTGTAAACCGTCCAGAGACGGAAGTAATGAACGGCATGCAAATTTTATAAGTAAGTAAGTAAGTCTGTGGAGAACCCTACAAAGCAAGACATGAAAACGGCGGCCCTCCTGGCCGGCCGGCTGCTTCCTCTACTCACTGCTGCCTATGTACAAGGACATTCTGTTTCACTGTCTTGGCCAATACACTCTGAATAGTAAGACTTACTCCTTTGAGGACGTTCTGAGCCAGAGCTTACTCAGATTTGCAGTCACAGGCCTTGCACAACATATAACTTAGTTTCCTTTGCCAGAAAATTTGACTTGGACAAATCCATATTTTATGGGATTCTAATATTCTGAGGGGATGGAGTCACAGGAAGCAATCGGTGTCATTCCACTCCTGGGTCTCGTTAAATGTTTGACTTAACCCTTGAGCAACGCCGAAATGTTATTGCAAGACCTCTTGGCCCCGGTGTTGTGGGGTGGTCCGGGGGGCCCTTTCCTTTGAGTTGCTCGCTCTAATTTCGTGCATCCATTTCAAAATAAGCTTTGTTGGGAGCAGGGTGATACCTGAATCAGCATTGACCATGACGATAAATGGCTTTTGCTTTTTCCAGTGATCCTTTGAATACCTCTTTGCCAATGTCCAATACAGTACAGGAGCCCACCTACACCACCCCCGCCATCACATCTGCCAGCCTAAGCTGCTCCTCCCAGAGCACCAGCCCTGTCACAACCGCTTCTTCCTATGACCAGGCCTCTGTGCATGGCAGGCCCACACACCAAGGCTGCGTGCCGCCCTCAGAATCCGTCCCGGCTGTTGTCACAGTGAGTACCTGGCTTCACGGGGCACCGGGGGCATAAAAGCCATTGTGCTACAGCTTGTTGCAGTGCTGGGAGCAGTGATGGCTGCCGTATGGGGTGCTTTGCTATTCGTATTGGTATATACGCGGTCAAGAACGGGATGATTCATTCATGGGGGTGTCCTGAGCGGGAGGCAGCTTGGCATATACTGGCTGCTCGTTGCTCACTGAGTCCAACACTCAGCCGTTAACGTCAGATATTCAAACGGCTGAAACTTAGGACCCTCCCTGATTGGAAATGGGAGGCGGAGAGAATGTTTGAAACCAGTGGGCAGTGGTGACCCTGTTGAGAGAAGCGAGGGGGACGTGTGTTCTGTGTGTGTGGACCATGGGGCTCATGTTGAAGTGGGATGCATCCTGCAAGGCCAGGAAGGCTGTCACCCCTGCTTGAATGCACCTGCCTTTATTGAGAACGTAAGAGGGCCGTGCTGGATCCTCAGCGGACCACCTAGTCCAGCATTCTGTCCACACAGTGACCACAGGGCCTCCTGCAGAGAGAGCCAAGTGAATGCTACAGCTCCGCGGTGTGCTGTGCGGTGAAGCCGGTCCTTTCCACCGTCCTCAGTCTCCCACCCGTCCGTCTCGTGGGGTGACCCTGCTGGGGTTCTGCCAGGGGGAGAGAAGGGGAAAAGTGTCTCCCTGCAGGCCGCGTCTACATCAGCTGTTACTCTGGACGCCCCTAAGCCAGTCAGTCCCACCCGTCGCAGCCTCTCTTCGTAGGGGAGTTGCGGCAACCTCTTTATCTGCTTGGTTGCCCTTTCTTCTGCTTTTCTTGCTTCAGAGCATGAAATGGTTGCTTCATAGAAACAGAGCGAGTCAGAAGGGGCCTCCTGGGTCACCTAGTCTGACCCCCGGCTCCAGCCAGCTCTGCTCACAACATGCCCGCCCTGTGCATGTCCAGCCTGTCCTTGAACACCCACACCGATGGGGCCTCAACCACCTCCCGTGGAAGCCCATTCCACGCCCTCGGGGTCCTGACTGTCAGGAAGGGCTTCACATTGAACCCTGGTTCCCTGAGCTTGGCTCCACTGGCGTGCGCCCTGCCCTGCCCTGCCCTGCCCTGCCCTCCTCTGCAGGGAAAAGCAGGTCTCTGCCTACCTTGCTGAGGGTCATGTAGGGGAGCCTGTGGGCAGCTGCTTTGCCATCATGCAAACAGAGTTGGAGTGGGTGGACCATTGGTCTAATCCACCAGGCCTTTTCTTACGTTCTTATGTACCCTCAATGTGCCACAGAGTGTGTGCTTTCGGTTAGCATAATATTTCCCTCAATGTGCATCCCTTATGTATGTACATTAAGGGAAATATTATGCTAACTGACAACTGCAGGTGGCGCAGTTGTTTAAACCACTGTGCTGCTGGGCTGGTAGATCGAAAGGTTGCCGGTTCGAATCTGCACAACGGGGTGAGTTCCCGTTGCTCCATCCCGGCTCCTGCCAGCCTTGCAGTTCGAAAGCGTGCAAATGCAAGTACATAAAAAGGTACCCCTTCGGTGGGCAGGTAACAGCGTTCTGTGCACTTCGGTGTTTAGTCATGTTGGCCACATGCGCACAGAGACTGTCTGCGGACAAACGCTGGCTCCCTCGGCTAGGAAACGGAGATGAGCACCGCCCCTAGAGTCAGGCATGACTGGACTTAATGTCAAGGGGAAACCTTTACCTTTTACATCCCTTACATTGTTGACTCCATAGTATTCCTGGGTGTGAGCAGGTGTTAATTGAGCTGCATTGAATTCCATGACTGCTGCATTGGCCAAGGCTGCATTTGGCTAGTTTTGAGGGGCACCTTGGTAAATGTACCACAATTGCTTTGTTATTTTAATTTAACCTTTTGGGGAGCTGAGTCACTAAGTTTCTTCTTTGATTTTCAGAACGGACACAGCAGTGTTCGAACGCAGCCAACCCTGGACAGTAAGTTCATAAAACCTTATGGAACAATATGGAATTAGGGCTTTTATTTTCTGTGCTTTTTGTATCTGTGTGTGTGTTGGGGGTTGTACTGCTGCTTCTTGCAGGCCTAGTAATGTCACAGCCAGAGATTGCCAACATATACCAAAAGTGTGCTTCCCCTTTGTGTTACCTTACCTGTGCTGAATGCAGCCCGAGTGTTTGGCCAGTGCCTGTTCCCTTTGTAGTCTGGTCAGTTCCTGTTAAGTCCTGTCTTTGGCAGGACTGGCTCTGCCACAAACATTTCGTCAGAAACCCCTTTTAATTCTTCGTTAAGAACCCCTGAGCCAATTCTGGAGTTCATGCAGCTGGCGTGCTTAGTTGTTTAGCTATTCCATGGTATAGATGTTTGGTAGCTAAATAGAAATGGAGTGAATTAGCCACGACTCTCAGTTGCTTGGTCTGTTGCTGTCTCGTTTGGCCCAGGTTTTTCAGGCAGGATTGATATTATTTATTTATTTATTTATTTAGAAGACTTCTATGCCGCCCCATTCGCCGAAGCCTCGGGGCGGCTCACATTCATAAATAAATAATACAATATAATGAAATATAATTTGAGTCGCCCTGGCCAGAAATTAAAATAGCTAAATAGCATTAATAAAAAGGTCTTCGCCTGGCGCCGAAAAGCAAATAACGATGGCGCCAGGCAGACCTCTCTGGGGAGCGCATTCCATAGATTGGGTGCCACCGGAGAGAAAGCCCTCCTCCGGGTACTCACCCTCCTAATGTCCTTCACGGAGGGCTCCTGGAGAAGGGCCTGTCCTGCCGATCTCAAGGGGCGGGCGGGCAAGTACGGACACAAGTGCTCCTTCAGTGATAGCGCTTCACTGGCTCCATATTTGTTGAAGGTCCCATGTACAATTCCTGGCATCTCTGGGCAGGTGGGGAAAACTCCTCCCTGAAACAGTGGGGACGGTGGCTAGTCAGTGTTGGCAGCACTGGGTTAAATGGGCTGATGGTCAGACCCCATAAAACACAGCCTCCAGTGCTCTTCAGCACACCTTACTGAGCTGGGAAGCCGCCATGTTCCATGGGTCCGTTGAGCCCAGTTTTTCCCAGTTCTGCTTCTCGTATCCTCCTAAGCATCGGATGCTCGTGTTAGTGCCATTGGGCTTTCCAGAAACGGTGTCCAATTTTCCATGCTAGTTAACTGTTTAAAACACATGGCTTCAGATCGGAAGGATGTCGGCTCTGCAGTGGTGAGAATCAAGAAAGCAACACCCTTTTCAGTTTCCGACTGAACAGCCCTTTGCGTAAAAGTCTCCACTCGCCCCCTTGCCTGGGAAGAGCCACTTTTGGATGGAGCAGGACGGTCAGAGAAGAGAATCTTTTTCTTCTAGCGCAGCTGTGCTGCCTGATGGCTCTTTCTGATCTGCCTTGCTCCTTCCAGCGGTTGCTTCTTGCTGTTCAGTTCACCGTCCCTCAGACTGCTTGTTGAACTGCTTGGGGAAGGGATTCCTGCTGGAGCAAGCAGCTGACCCCACAAATGCAGCAAAGGACTGTGACGTTCGCTTTCCAAGCATGTGTCTGAAGCGGTTTGCTGTGAAAATCCCGGTCTCAGAGTCTTTTCTGCAAGCCTGCGGTGGGGATGCACGTGTGCATTTGGCGCCGGTGAAAGATGGCTGGCACACCGTGCCAGCACCCAGAAACGGACATTTTGATGCTACCCCTGCCCCTGGGATGGAAAATACGTCAGTGCTTTGTTTCCAGTTGGGCACCTCAGAATTTTCCAGGTGTGTTGGAGGGGCGGGGGGGTTGCAGGGGCAATCAGGCAGGCCAGGCAAGGGAGGAAATGCCAGGAAGGTAAGGGAGCCTCTGTTCTCATGAAGGAGAATGCTGCCCATTAAGGAGGTAGGGCTTTCAGAGGAAGTAATTACCAGGGTGGACAATTGGTCTTGGGGAATTAGCATCTTGGACAGCCACAGTCCATGAATGGCTTTCTTTTTGCATCTTTTAGTGCAGCTCTCGTTTATCTTAGCTTTCATTTTTGTGAGACTTCCAGATTTCTGGGTGTAATCAAATTCTTAATGGGTTACCGTGTGTCATAATAACATGGATTTATCTATCCAATCCATTAGTATCGGTGCCTTGACACCAATAGGAGCAAAATGTACAGTTGTCATGTATGTGTTGGACCTGCAGCGTCTTAGAATCACGGAATGGTGGAGTTGGAAGGGGCCAGGGGGCCAGCGCCCTGCTCAGTGCAGGAGTCCAAGCTAACCATCCCTGTCAGGGGGCTGCCCAGCTGCCTCTTCTCCCAGGCAGACTAGTTTCTAATGCAGGGGATACCCAGAGCACTGTCTTGCCACATTCGGTGTGAGGTGAAGTTGAAGTGCAGGAGCCGCTGAAGTAGCTCAGTTCTCACTGGCTTCTGGGAAGGCGTTGCTGCTTGTTCTGTGCAGACAAATCTGTCTGGGGCTGTTCTTGGAGTCCCATTAACTTACTTGCCGTAATGGAGAAAACTGTCAGCCGGCTGTTGGGCCACTGGCAGCGAGCCTGCCTGGATCTCCAAAGGCAGCCTCTCCTTTGCCTGCAGAGCTCCTGACAGATTTGCCCATGGCTGGAATTACACAGACATAGTTGCTAGGAAACGAGGTGTTGAGGGCGAGAACATGGTGTAATATCGATGTTAAAAGCATACATCACCCTCACATCTTGACTGGCGACTGGAAGAAGCAGAAACACTGGGTTGTATCCCATGTTAGAAGGACCCGGTGAAATGAGTAGGGCTTGTGTTAGACTAACACTCGGGACAGCCATGGTGTACCTGGAGAATCAGTGGGCAAAGTTGAAAAGCTGAGTGGCCCTGCATGTCAGCCCAGTGCAGAAAGCCCTATTTCAAATGGACCTTGAGCAGACGAGAGAGCCACTCGCTGCAGCCGGGCAGGCCGGAAGCCGTTGCTGGTTGGTGCCATTCCTTGGTGAACCCACGCCAGGAACCGTGCAGGGCTGTCGGTGCTTTTGTAGCTCCTTGCAGCCATAGCTGATTGTGTATGTTTCCCCCCCCCCCCCCCCTCTCCCTCTCTTTTTTAACACAAAACACCATCCTGTTCACCGTCCCAGGTGTGCTGTGGAGGCCCTCTCTGAACAGCTTTTTTCCAACCTTACAGCTGCTTCATCAGTTCCAACGTCTAAGACAGAAACCTCTCCTCCATCGCTACCTACCAAAGGCTCTTCCTTGCCTAGCACCACGGCTGCCACTGCTTTGCTTCTGCCTTCAGCACCCCCACATACTGCAGCGCTTCCGAGCTTGCCCCAGTCAAATGACTTGGCCAGCAGCTCACTCTCCCAGTTAAGCAGGTATAGCAGGAAGGTTGGGGTGACTGGGAAGAGGGGTGTTGTGGGTGGGGAGGCAAGCAGCTAGTTCCACGCTGTTCTCTTAACCTGCAGGAGGCCTTCTGGGTTAATTACTTATGTGACTCATCCCACCGCTGTCAAACATGCGAGATGGCCAAGAACTGCCCCCTCCCCGCCAGTTGGCTTGGTGCTGGGAGCCCAGTGGGAAGGGAGGCACTTGAGATGCTGGCGCACTGAGGCTGTGTGGTCTTGGGGACTGGGCAGCCCTTTGGTGGTGTGGGCTAGCCAAGCCGAGCACCAGTGGACAGTTTCCGCCTGCGGCTCCAGCCTCGAGGATGCAGGACGAGCCCACAAGCTAAGCTGCACTGGTTTCCCTGAAACGGGGAGCTCCTTCAGTCCAGCTCACGATGTGCCTCCCAACCGACTAGACTGGCTTTCGTAGTGCTGGAGGAGACCGGAAATGGCCGTTGTTAATGAGATGCTCAGGAGTGAACGGACTGTATGACGCTGAACTCTCACCTTTGTTCTCTTCCAAGTTCCCTCTCGAATCATCCGACCGGCCTTTCGTCTGCCTCAGCTCTGGCTTCACCCACGTCTCACACGGTGAGTCTCCTGCACGCCTTGAGAGCTGTGAGCCGAAATAACCAGGGTTTCCCTCACAGGGAAAAAGCGTGCGGTTTCTTGCCGACCTGGCCCTCCTCTCAGCGCGCGCATAGCTCTGTGTTGCTTGTCTTGTGCGAAAAGAATTCACGCCTCAAGTCACTATGTTGCACCTTTTGGTGGCACTTAGTGAAGGTGATGTTTCACCTGCAGTTAAACGGGGAAACGGCACGCCCTCCGAGGAAGAGATTCTGCATATTTACTTAACACTTTTATAAACCGTCGCAACAGCCACATGGCTCTCGGGGTGGTTTACACAGTAAATGCATCAACAAAGCATAAAAGCAACATACACAATTCAGTAATAAAACAACAAGACCAATAAAAGACCCATAGCACAGCAGGAGCACAGCCAATATGATTTACATTAATAGACTGGGCACATCTTGAAAATAACAACTGAAATATTAAAATTCATTAATTACAAATAACAGCCAAAAAGTAAAATTATGTTAAAGTTGAAACCACTGACATTTCAAAGACTCTGAAATGTCTTGGCCTGGTGCCGCGGGAGGGCCAGTGCGGCGTCGTGGTGAAGAGCGTGGGAATGAGACTCAGGCGATCCGGGTTCGAGTCCCCGCTCAGCCATGGAACCAACTGGGTGACTCTGGACCAGTCAACTCTCAGCCCAACCTGCCTCACAGGGTTGTTGTTGTGGGGATAAGATGGAGGAGGAGAATGATGTAAGCTGCCTTGAGCCCTTTGTAGGAAAAAGGCAGGATATAAATAAGTAAGTAAGTAAGTAAGAGGTATACAAAGAAGGCGCCTGGAGCACATCTCTGGGGGACTGGTTCCACAGACGGGGCGCCACAGCTGAGAAGGCCCTGCCCTGGATAGCGACCTTCCTAGCTTCCTTTAAAGGCAGCTCCCAGAGCAGGACCTCTGACGAGGATCTCAGGGTCTGGGTAAGGCTGTATCAATGGAGATGCTCTTCCAGATGCAGTGGTACCTCGGCTCACGAACGCCTTGGTTCACGACCAAATCGGGCTGCGAACAAAAATTTCATGAAATTTTGACTTGGGTCACGAACTCCGCTTTGGGTGGCGACCAAGATCGCAGCCAACTCCCCCCCTCACCCCTCCCGAGTGGGGAGACGGCCAGGATCGCTGTCCTGCTCATGCAGGGAAGGCGTGCATGGGCACGGCTGTGCTGCACTGCGCCCGTCTGTCCTGCAGGAGCGCGCCCGTGGTCACGGACGTCTTCCCTGCATGAATGCAGCTGCGATCCTGGCCATCTCCCCACTCAGGGGGGGGGGGGGGGGATGGCCGCGATCGTGCTGGTTGGGGGTGGGATGCCCAAGATTGCGCCCGTCTTTCCTGCAGGAGCACGCCTGTGCCAGGGTTTCTTTGAGAAGCACCACCCCAATGAACAGCGTGTTGAATCCAATGAACGATAATGTGGTCTCTCATTTCCGGAGGGTTGTGCAGCGCAGGAAGAAGCAAGTGACTATAGGCAGATTTTTCACCAAAACTGACCCTGCAGCTGAGAGACAAAGGGGAGAGGAAACCCCTGAAAGAGATCTCCCCATGGAGAGTCCTTATGGAGGGGGACCCTTCCTCAAAACAATAACCCCCCCTCACCTAGGTTAGTGTTCTCCACGGTACAGTACTTTGTTACTTTGTTGTTCTGTGTCACTCTGTTCCAAAATTTCTGATTAAAAAAAAAATGGTTACAGAACGGATTAACCTTCTTTACATTGAACCTTCTGGGGAAATTTGACTTGGCTCACGACCAATTTGGGTCACGACCGGAGTCCTGGAACGGATTCAGCTCGTGAGCCGAGGCACCGCTGTATTCAGGTCCTGAACCATTTAGGGCCTTATGCATTAAGATGAACACCTGAACCTCAGCTGGTAGCCAGTGCAGTGCAGGACCTGGTGTTGCATGGTTGCCACTGTCAGTCCCTGTCTGCAGCCTTGCTGCTCTGTTTTGCAGCAGCTGAAGCTTCCAGACCGTTTTCCGGGGCATGCTTAGGCCGAGATACTTCAGCGGTGAATGGTGCTGTGGAGGCGACATCCGAGACCGAGACTGGATGTCACTGGGAAACGAGTCTGTTGCACAGATTGGATTCTAGCGACAACTGGCAGAACCCCATGTTCTCTGCTTTGTGCTTAGAGCAAGACAGGAGACGCTGGGCAGTAATGTACATCACACAGTAATCTTTTGCCCTGGCACACAACATCCCTTTAATTGTATCACTACTTAAACATTCTTCCACACACTAGCCCAGCTGATCAGTGCGAAACTCTCCATTAGAAGTAAATTAAAAGAACGCTTTAATTGCTGCATTCCATGGGAGCATTTTTGTAACGGCAGATAATTGGGAGAATGAGAACAACCTCTTGCCATGTGATTCTCTAGGCAAATTCGCCTTGAATTGCTGCCCCCCGCCCCCGCCATTGCTGCTGGAAGTCAGATGGAACTTGCGGGTTTTGATTTCAGAGCGTTTCCTGCAGAGGATCCAGGACCTTGGACTGGTGTCCACGCAAGGCCTCCTCCAAGACAGGCCTCTGTGTGGTTCCTGGCTGCTCCCTTGCTCGCTGCTTAACCGCCGTTCTTTGTGTGTCGGTTTCCTTTTCAGCTCTCCACCTCCGAAGCCTCGGCCGTGCTCCTGCCTCCCACGACCTTCTCCGTCACTTCGACCTTGGCCACGAGCTCTCCGGTCTCCAGCATGGCCAGCACTACCCACAGCCTGGGCCTGAATGTGACCAGTGTGTCCCTCCAAGCTCCCACCACACGGGCGGCTCCCTTAGTGTCTTCAGGTTCGCAATATTAGCAGATGGCATGGATGTAGCCAGAGAGGACTTCGGCCTGCAGGTCTGCCCACCGGGCACCTCTCATCCAGCTACAGCCGCACTGAGAAGTCCTGTGCCTTTTCCAAAGGACTTTTTAGCTTGCTTTGCACAGTGGCCTGTGAAATAAAATACCTGCCTTTTTAATGCGTGGGAATACTTCATGGGGAAAACCCTCTCCCTGGCGCTTAACTTATTCCCTTAAAAAAAAAACTAAGCTAAACTAAACTTAAACTCTCCCTCCCAGTGGTGAGAAACTGGAATGGTCACCAGATCCATTTGCTCTTCTCCACTCTCCGTGATAAAACACTCCCAAAAATTTGAAAATCTGTGTGCTATCATGGAAGCAGTATTATGGGTGAAAAAATAACCAAAGTTGTGTGATACAACTTTTCTTAATTGTCTTAGGGAAAAGGGTCTGACTGTATCCCGCTACCTACCAGATAAGGAGTTCTGTTTTTATTGTGGAAGGTTTGAATCCCGGTGGGTGTTGGGATGAGATGCAGGGACTTAATTGCTCCAGGCTGAAGCGAAAAGTGGCAGGAAAGATACCTTTCCTCTTTGTGTGTGTGTTGGATCTATAAACTGCACCCAGTAGTCCCAGTTGGGACTCCCTGGCAGGTGAGGAAGCACTCAGGTGGTGAGTCTGCAGGGAGAGGGTTGGTAAAGCGCTTGCTTTGCGTGCATCATTAACCCTTGCCTGTCCCTGGGAGACTGGATGACAGGGCTGGGACGCCCAAGATCTCTCAGAGGGAGAAGACATTTCCAGGCTGGGCGGACTCATGATCTGACTCGGCAATTGAGGATTGTGAAGAGACGGGTTCTGAAAGTTGTGCATGCTGCCTGGATTCCGTGTCCCCTTAAATATTTATTCATTTGGAACTTTGGTATACTGCCCATCACAAGCGTCTCTATAGACTGCGGTGCCTGTTGGTGCTCATTGCGAATGTTCAAGCCACAGCGGGCAGTCACCACCGCTGATCGTGGCATGGCTTCCGGGAGGGCGAGCCCAAGCGAGCAGAGCCTGTGCTTGGTGGGCCACGGCAGCAGTCCAGGTTGCTCCAAGGTTACGCATCATGGTGAGCCGGGCTCGCTGCTCGTGATGGCTTGACTGTCCAACTGCCAGCTCTGCTAACTCCCCAGCCAGCTGAAGTTCTCTCAGCTGGATGATCTGAAGTTCAAGGAGGGCATTATGGAGTCAGTATAGTTTAGTTATACTTAAAAATTAAAGGTTTTAGAGTGCTCTCCGAAAGCATCATTGCTGTGGTTACCCAGAGGCTAACCCCAGCTTTGAAACACATTCCTGGAGAAGTCTGGCATGACTTCTAGAAGATGGCCAGCCCTGCCTCCAAAGACACTGTGGCTGGTCTGTCTGCCTTCACCAGCCTCGTGTTCCCTCATCTGCAATTCTCACCATCCCCAGACCGGTTTGTTTAGGCGGGTCTAAATGATCATATTAGATAATAAACGAGGCCCGTAAGTGCTGAATCCCACGGCCTTCTGGGTTAGTACCACAAGAGGCCTGCCACGTTGGGATATAATATTCAGGCAGGTTGCCCCCGAGTTTGGTGGGAGGGTTGGGAGGGTGCTTGGATGCGGAAAGGGCACCGGTAGTACAGCTGCGTCAGAGAAAGCCTAGCATGGTTGCCTGTTCTGTCTGTACTTCACCCTGTGTGTGGTCCTGAGCTTTCCTCAGCATAAACGAGTTCTCAGCTGAAAATAGTCGCTTCCATTTGATTTATTGTTTGCAGTTAAGCTTAGTGAAACATGCAGGGGTGTGACTTTGTCAGTAAACGGAGTTATTCTCCTAAATATTGTTCCTGTCTACTCGTCATTTTATGGCACAAAACCAGACTCTCCTTTTTAGCAGCAAAATTAATCAGAACTTCAGCATTTGGGACTTGTTAAGGAATAAGAGGGAAAGAGCTGCGTGTGACCAGCTTAGCTAAGAGGTGGTGAGGAGAGGTCCCGGGGCATCACGAGGAGGCTCACAGGTTCTTCCCCCTGAGAAAATTGAAAAGCTAAACTCAGGAAGAAAACAGACCTCAGTTCCTCTCATGTCACGTCCACTGATCTTCGAGATGCGGTGCACCATTCTTTTCCCAGAGGGAGACAAAAGCAAGAAGTAGAGAAGATGCGAGTGAGGAGCAGCTAATGTAGAAGAAGTCACCGCAGAAAGTATGAGGCTGCTACGGTCCAGGAGAAACGTCCGTTTTGCCCAAAGACTATGCATGGCTTAAGGAGTTGGATAGTGGCAGGGCAAACTCCTCAGGCCGCTGTCAGTGGAGCAGAAGACGTCCGTGGAAGGGCTTGAGGCGGAAGAAATAAGGGAGTGGGTGGCGGTCAGTAGAAGCCGAGGTGGCAGCCTGTGCTCGTCCGTTCTAATCGCGGATCACTTGCCCGGAGTGCCCTTGCCCGATCGGAGGCGACTGGTTGCTCGGAGCCTTGCGGGTCTTCCTTTGCTTTCTCTCTCTCTCTCTCGCTCTCTCTCTCTCCTCTGATTTCAGTGACTTGCGTGTAAAGACGTTTTCTTTTGGTTCCACAGGGAAAGCCCCTCCCAACCTACCCCAAGGTGTGCCGCCCCTGTTGCATAACCAGTATATTGTGGGACCTGGAGGACTTCTGCCAGCCTACCCAGTAAGCGGTTTCCTTGTGCCTCGCTCGGCCGACTTGGTTCCCATCGCCGTGTCGCAGGCACGGGTGGGGATCTCTGGGCCAGACCGTATAGCATGGGTAGCCGGCCCGCTCAGGCCTTTTGGCTCGCTGCCCAATTCGGTATGTGGCACCTGGATTTCATGTACATTTCTGCCCACCCTGAACCTTGAAGATACGGTCTCGTTTAGAGTTTGGGAAGGCCGATGATGGTGTTCCTTTGGCTAGTGACCTGTCCAATTACTTATTATTGCAGGCATAATAATTATGTACAGGGCCCGTCTTTCTCTCTGCCTGATTCTTTGTGGGTTTAGTTTTCAACCAAGCGTTCCAGCCATAGCAACACCCAGGATTCCCATTTCATTCCCACAGTCAAAGACTCTCACGCAAAGTTGTTCAGAAATGCTTTAGAAGTAGAAACATTCTGCTCCGTTGGCCTAGCCGTCTGGTTGTGCATTAAGTGTGAACCTTGAAGCGAAGTGGAGCTGGCCTGAGAGGCTCCTTTGATCGGTTCACATTCAGGCGCCTCTTCTGTCTTGGTTCTGCTTCTAGTTTAACCCGAGGCACTAGTAGCTCTCGTGTCCTCCCTGAACGAGACTGGATTATACCGTTCCATTCCTGTTTGCAAACTGTATCAACACATCCTGCTGTGTTGCTATCATTTCTGTTCTGCCAATAGTTGAAGGTTTTTTGGGTGGTTCACAGCACTCCACAAAGACACGGACCTGAAATACAGCAAAGCACTGTACAAAATTTTCAGTATAGATAATCTGAAAATAGTTTTAACAGATAAAACAATTGCAATACAAACCAGCCCTGTTTTGTATCGTAACTTAAATACCCCATCATGTGGTTAAATACTCTCCACTGTTGGAGTAGCAAAGTAAGACCAAGTGGTGAACTGGGAATCTGTCAACAGCTTCCTCCTAACTTAAAACTACCTTGAGGGCCTTTGACAACTAACACCGCTTCAGTCTCCTCATCTCTTGTGGAACTGGCATTGCTTGCTGGCTTTTTCTAAAGATCACAAGGAGGTAACATAGGTGAAACCCTGTGGATCTTCAGCATTGCATTGCATAAATGGGAAGCATCTATAATTTATGATACTGTTTGTGGATGCACCCAAATAAAATTGTGTGGTCAAAAAAGAGCCCCGGTGTAGTATGTGGGCAAGCCTAGCTCTGTCTGACAGGGTAGCTGTTTTTACATATCTGTTGTGTAGTAAGAAACTTGTTTTAACAAATAGTGGGGATTTAAACATGTATAGCTTCGAATGCAGCCAAAGAGATCACCTAGCCAGGACAATTCTGAGAGGACTATCTTAACTTCTAACAAAACTGTGTTTTGTTTCCTCCTCTGCTCTTTCCAAGCAGATTTACGGTTATGATGATCTTCAAATGCTCCAGTCCAGGCTGCCCATGGTGAGTCGTTTTTCTGTTGTCGTTTTTCTTAAATGACATTAACTGAGCTGGATCTATAAATGTACATGGGTATAACTTTAAAGGTTGCACATAAGGTGTCATCCTATTTCCACAGAACTTTGGGATGAAGGTTTCATTTTAAAAACAAGAGCAAGTTTCCAGCCCTCACTGTGCCGATAGTTTTCACTAAATCCTTGGAAACTGGAGAATGAAGTTAAGGCGTTCACTGGTCATGGGGTGGGCCGTTCTCATACTGCGTGACTCCAGCTGCATGGTCTGCATATATATGTGTTCCAATAGGTCCTGTTCCCCAATTACAAAAGTTTTGTAATTGCGCCTTGCTGGCTGAGAAACAAAAGGTCTTTGTTGGAGCATAATCCTGGGCTTCTGCCCTTCCCTCAACCGTCAGTCCGTCTTTGCTGTTTTCCTAGCATCTGCCAAGCTCCTCCTCCACCTTTCGGATGCCTCTGTGTTACTGAGGGGACGCACCTTCAAACGAGCTTAGACTAGGTGTGCTTGGGTTCCTCCTGGATATTCTGCCAGTGGTACCCTGGCCAGATTCCACGCAGCAGCCGTTCCAGGCATGCCTCAAATCATGATGGGACATCACTGCATTGGGAGGGGAGGGAGTGATCGAGGTGCTTCAGAGAGACAGGTGAGGGCCTGGGCCCCTTGCCTGTTCCAGTTGCAACCAAGCCAGCAAAAGCTCAGTTTCCCGAAGCATACTGGAATCTATTAGGATCTCTAAGTCTCTCAGAAGAGGCCGTTGCTCTGGTGCGGTCTCTTTGCAGCCTTCATCCGGACAGAGTAACAGGCTCCACATCTGAAAAAAGCGGCGCTTTCGTTACCCAGATCGAGCTGGCAGGGATCCAGGGTGATCTGGTACAGGCAAGACTCAGTGCTGTTAGCTATGAGCCTGCTGGAAACACCCGCAGTTGCCCGGGAAGTGGGGAATTCATTCCTGTGCTGCCCTTGCAAGGCATCTTCATCCAGAGATCGAGGTCCCTCTAGACCAAGTCCGTGACCGCGGGCGTCGCAGCTAGCATATTGGGGCAGTCAAACCCCCATCTCCAGCCTGGGCCCACAGCCCTACAGAAAACCCAGCCAGAGGCAACTGAGGCGATGCCCCCTCACTCAGCTGATCTCTCATGGAAGCCAGGGCGGCAGCTTCTTGAGCATCAACGTGGCACCAGGTGGCTGTTTGATGTGGAACTTGCTGCGGATTGAGAGGCATGCCAGCTCCGGATGGCGGGAGGGGGACTTCGGCCAGCTAGAGGCCACCTTCTCCCACCTCTCCCTCTGCAGAGGGTGGTGATAATGACAGAGGCTTTGCTTGCCTCGTGTCTTGCTAAATTCCCAATGTCCGTGACCGCAAGAGAAGCTTGGCACTGGGGTTGCCATCTTACTTTCGAGGTAATTCTAAAGTTCCGGTTCTCACACTCCTGGCTTTTAAGGATTTTATTTATTTTATTTATTTAAATATTTATATGCCACCCCTTGCAACAGCCTCCAGATTTGAGCTTGTTCGTTTTCCAGAGATTAAACCCAAAATAGAAATGGAAAGAAAAGGCTTTCCTTGCATCTCTTTTTAAACCAGCTCCTCCACTCCTCCCGCTTCTTCTGAGTTTGCCATTTCTAGGATAAAGCACCTGGTGTTCATTTGACTGGTCCACTGCAGCCTGGATTTTGACCAGTCCCTGCCAGTTTAGCTGCTCTGTTTGCCTAATGTTGCAGCCCTGCAAATTACAAAAGCGTGGATGGCTGCAGGAGGCGGGGCTGCTTCACCTTTGGGCAGAAAACTCACCTTCACTGCCCCCACCCCCGTCCCCCAGCGGGAATGTAAGGCTTCAAGCATGTGGAATGTGGGTGCCACAGGGCGACAACGCCCCGCGTTTCCCTGTGTGTGTTCCCGCGCCACCGCGCTGCAGCCCATCCCAAGTCCGCCGTGTGCTTCCCGCATTGTGGCTCCCAGTCCTTATCTGTCATTCTTGCCAGCTCCAAGCCTAGCAGTGCGTTCTCTTCTGAAAGGCAAGCTGAGACGGGTGGGCTGAAGAGAAGTGTGGTGAATTCGGTTGGGACAGATGTCTTTGATGAACGGGTCTGGGGACATGGAGTTGGAGGGGCTGCGGAGAGAGGGCCTCCCTCCGGTCCCTCCCAGGAGAACGGGGATCCCCCGGGGGCTCTCTCGGGCTCTTGGGTGCCCCTGGGGACAGCCCAGAGTGCGTATTTACCACTGTGGGCTGGCGGCCCTTTATCGGAGAGCTTTGCCATTGTTCCGCAACCCTTAATCATCTACTATTTGGACCCCTGTAGTAGCTTTGGCCCTTGGGATGGTTTGGATACCCCAGTTAATCCAAGGGCTCCTCCCACGCCCCTCTTTGCGGCATTGCTGCGGTTTCCCATGAACTTCGACACCTAGTCACAGGTGCCACGCAAAGACATGAATGGCCCGGATCATACGCACCTCCGGGAATTCCTGTCTCCCCGCCTTGTGCCTCCCAGCCTCCTAAGATCCTTGGGAGAGGCCTGGCTTGAGAGCCCATCATTCCCGGGGTTGGGTCGGGGGCACAGCGGGTGTTCTGTGGCAGGCCTCCTCTGCTCTCCCCGCCAGGGATGTGCGGCCTGTACGTCACAGGTGTTGCCGCAAGCCCTGTCATGTGCCCCCCCCTCCCCAGAGCACAGGGCACCTGCAGCAGGGGCTCCCTGCAGGGGACCCCGAAGCAGCCCGGATCGCAGGGATGCGCGCCAGGTTGGTATCACGGGGCGGCTTCCTTGCCCAGTGGGCGACCCCTGGCTTGTATTGCCGCTCCGGCCGCACGAGTGGCGGGGGTAGGGCAGCAGCAGGGTTGTGGCTGCGGTGGGAGGAGGCCGACGGTCCCTTGACCTGCACAGGCCACTGCTGTCGGGAGCGGTGATGCAGTGGTCCTGCCGGGGTCGAGGGATGGGGAGGAGCTAAGCTTTTCCTGGCAACCCGGAACCCGGAGATAGCGGCTTCTCCACCAGGAAGGGTGGAGTAAAAAATTTTGCCTCGGGTTGCGAACTCTGCATCGGGTGATGATTGCGAGCGCGCCCCCCGAGCACGCCCAAGATCGCGCCTGCCTCCCCGCAGCGCAGTCGCCTCCCAGAGCGCCCGCCTCCCCCCACTGAGTGCACCCACTTCAAATTTTTGTGATTAAAAAAATATACTGTATTTTTCACTCCATAAGACAGGCCTGACCATAAGACGCATGTAGTTTTAGAGGAGGAAAACAAGAAAAAATATTCTGAATCAAATGGACACATAATCACAGGCACATTCCCCATCACTTCCCCATGGGCTGCACATCTGACAGACTTACTGCACACACATTTTCGCTCTATACGACACACAGACATTTCCCCTTACTTTTGAGGGGGGAAAAGTGAGTCTTATAGAGCGAAAAATACGGTATATAGTTACAGAACGGATTAACCTTCTTTACATTGACCCTTATGGGGAAATCTGACGTGGCTCACGACCAATTTGGGTCGCGACCGGAGTCCTGGAATGGATTGAGTTTGTGAGCCGAGGCACCACTGTAATGTCGCTTTCTAATCCTGCCTGGTTCTGCAACATGGTGACTTGAATTTTGTAGGATTGTATGGTTTGTTGGGTACTTCTTCCAGATTTGGTTGGTTATTTTTTTTAAAGGTCTCATAATCGGATGCTGTGCAACTGCTACTTGTATTTATATTTTTTCTGCTTTATTAATCTGTTGTAAACCATCCCAAGACGTCTGTGAATGGATGGTATAGAAAAGATGATGATGAAGATATTTATTTTTATCAATTTATTTTTGGATTTATATCCTGCCTTTTTCCTACAAAGGGCTCAAGGCAGCTTACATCATTCTCCTCCATTCTATCCCCAGAACAACAACCCTGTGAGGTAGGCTGGGATGAGAGTCTGTGACTGGCCCAGAGTCACCCAGTTGGCTCCATGGCCAAGCAGGGACTAGAACCCACATGGTCTGAGTCCCAGTCCCATGCTCCTAAGCACTACACCACACTGGCTCTCAATAATAATAATAATAATAATAATAATAGTGGGTAGTAGTAATAATAATAATTCTCTACAAAGTTTGAAAGGAGTAAAACTTTTTAAACAAATTTAATAATTTAATAAATATGCAATACAATGCAATGCAATACACAAACACAAATTAATTATGTTAATTTTGTCGCATGCCATCCTGAGACGTTTAAGGATGGCACAAAAATATTGTAAATAAATAAATAAATAAATAAATACTAAATATGCACAGACATATTGTAAATAAATAAATAAATAAATAAATGCACACGCACGCACACAAAACACATCATTGTCGGGCGTCCTGCATGTGGAGGTTGGCAGCAGGAATGCCACTGCTTGGAGAGGCTCGTACATCTTGCCGCTTTTCCACCCTGCTCAGTTCAGAGGCTTCCAAGGCTTTATTCTCTTGGTCAGTATATCAAGGTGGATGAAGGCCGCCTGGAATTCCAGCCGTATGTTCTCCGAGGCGCACTTCATGTGCCCCTTTCTTTTGAGGAAAGTCCTGATCCTCTGAAAATACTTCCTCAGTCGCGACAGGTGCTTCCATTTTTCCGTACTTCTCGGTGCCGCTGCTCCTTCTCCGAGGCACTCCTGAATAGATTCAGTTTGAGCATGGAGCATCTTGAGGAACCTGCGGGCATAGAATGGCAGAGTGAAGGGAGGGATATCCGAAAGTCTTCCCTGCCCTGATGAGCGATCGCCCACTGCCCCCCACCCCCCCATGGCGGAGGAAGCCGACCTCAGGCAGAGCGCATGCAGACCTCTCTCTCGGTGCTGCCGCCCAGCCGGTCTGCAGAAGATCATCGCTCAGGATCTCGAAGAATCCACTAAGTGTTTCGTGGACCACTTTCGTGGCAAGCCACGGCTCATGTATTCCCAGGATCTTCGTAGGAAAAGCGAACGCTGGCGGGCTCTCTAGCCTCTCTGGAGAGGGTCTCGTTCTCATCTCCTTGAGCAACTCCAGACTCCGCTGGTTAAATCTTTGTTGATGGAGTTTCAGAAAGTTGCAGTCCAGTGCTGCAACCTGAGATGCCAGTAGCACCAGGCAGGTCAGCGCAGCATGCACGAACATTTTGGGTGCTCTGGCGGTCATGTCCTGGTGGCTGCTGGTGGTGCACATGCAGCTCATGCTAGTTGGAGCTGTGCCGGTCTTCCATCTCCCTTTATATTACTCTGAATAGCACATTTCTTTTCATCATCTATCTCTGTAGAATTTCCCTGGTTTCATTTTCTCTTTCTGAATTCCCCCCCACCCCACCCCATGGCCACATGCCGCCAAGTCCTCTGCTAGATCTTAGGGGAACCCTTTAAAAGTCAACAGCAGTGTCAACGGTTTGTCGTTGTTGTTCGTCGCAAAGTCGTGTCCGACCCATCGCGATCCCATGGACAACATTCCTCCAGGCCTTCCTGTCCTCCACCATCCCCAGGAGTCCACTCAAGCTCACACCAACTGCTTCAGTGACTCCATCCAGCCACCTCATCCTCTGCCGTCCCCTTCTTCTTTTGCCATCTATTGTTCCCAGCATTAGGCTCTTCTCCAGGGAGTCCTTCCTTCTCATTAGGTGGCCAAAGTATTTGAGTTTCACCTTCAGGATCTGGCCTTCTAAAGAGCAGTCAGGGTTGATCTCCTCCAGGACTGACCGATTTGATTGCCTTGTGGTCCAAGGGACTCACAGGAGTCTCCTCCAGCACCACAGTTCAAAGGCCTCAATCCTTCGGCGCTCGGCCTTCCTTATGGCCCAGCTTTCACAGCTGTACATTGCAACTGGAAAACCATAGCCTTGACTATGCGCACTTTTGTCCACAGGGTGATGTCTCTGCTTTTTAGTCTGCTGTCTAGATTTGCCATAGCTATCCTCCCCAGGAGCAAGCGTCTTTTAATTTCTTGGCTGCAGTCCTCATCTGCGGTGATCCTGGAGCCCAGGAAAATAAAATCTGTCTCTACCTCCATTTCTTCCCCATCTGTTTGCCAGGAAGTGAGAGGACCAGATGCCATGATCTTAGTTTTCTTAATGTTAGTTTCAAGCCAACTTTTGCGCTCTCCTCCTTCACCCGCATCAAGAGGCTCTTTAGTTCCTCTTCACTTTCTGCCATGAGAGTGGTATCATCTGCATATCTGAGGTTATTCATATTTCTCCCAGCAATCTTATAATGATAAAAATAATAGTTCAGGTGCGCCACTAAAAGTAACTTGAAGCAAATGGTTTTAAAAGGCCTTTTCCAAAGTCACCATGAATGGGACCAAAAATGTATTATGGGCCCACAAATGAGGGATTGCCTCTTACGCCTGCCAAAACGGTGTACTTCAAAACGGTTCAGGTGTCTGCTGCAGAATTCAAAACACGCTAAGTTGCTAGGACTGGTTTGCTCCCTGGCTGAAGCTGGCATCCCAGTACCCAGCAAGTCCAAGGGATGCACAGGGAGGAAGGAGCTGGAATCCCGTGTAGAGGGGGTAATATGGACCGCAGCAAGGAACGATCCTCTCGGCCCTATAAAATGCCTGCTTAGCATTTTATGACTCTCTGGCTCTAGCTGTGTTGCACTACAACTCCCGTCATGCCAGGAGAGGACCATGCTGGCTGGGGATGGTGGAGACTGTAGTTGGGGAAGTCAACTACCTTCCAGGTTGGGGAAGTCGGTGAAGGAACTGTGGGGTGGGTGGATGGGGGGGTGCGAGGGAGGAGTGACCGGGAGGATGTGACCGAAGATTTTCACACTTGACTGTTGCTGGTCCGGCAGCTTTAGGGGGAAAAGGTGGGGTGATGGTTTGTCTGCACCTGTAAAATAAGGGGCTTCCCCCCACCCCGGGCCCCTCGCTGACTGCATCCAGCCACAACCGGAAGCCGGCTGGGGGCTGCAGCTCATCAGACTTCATCCCAAACTCCACTCAGACCGGCGAACTTACCTGCCACACGGGCAGGATGTAGCTCCAGGGGCCCTGCAGGTCTCCAGTGGAAGCACATAGATTCCTAGCCCTTGGTTAGTGTCAGCTTATATTTATCTAAGAGCTGCTTCAGCTTGAAGCTTGGGGCATACGGCCCAAGCCCTGGAGTGACCCTAAAGTGAGTTCAGCTAGAAGGCAAGAGGGAACCGTCTTTGGTGACTTAAAGCCAGGAGCAGAATTAAGTGGGAGCAGCCAGTGCTGGCTGGCATCTGTAGGCACACAAAGATGCCCACTGCAGCTCCCCAACATATCAGGATCTGCTCGAGCTGATGGGCTTGTTTTTTCCTAGCTTCTGAGGAAAAACAGAACAAAAAAACTTTGACTTTGGATGCGGTATTTCATTACTAGCTCACAGGGATCAAAGCAGCTTCCGTATGCACATTTGCAAAGATATTGTTTCCATTTGTAAAGTGTTTTTCTTATCTTCGGAAGCAGCGGTAAAACCCTGGGCCTGAGCTAAAAAAATAGAGAAGAGCCTCCAGCTAGCCGGAAACTGTCCAAATGGGAACCTTAATGAATCTGAAACAAATGCTCCGTTTATTTTATTTAAATGGTGAAGTCATCTGGTTACTCATACAAAAATGGCATGACTGCCAGCTCGTTTTGCTAACTTCCAGCCTGTGAAACGATGTTTTTTGTCCTCCTTACTGGCTTTGATAGAATCAATGTGTAAAGTAAAGGAAGCAGCCTTCCTCCTCTTGGATTTTCCGTCTCACAAGTGGGCCGCGGAAACATCTCCCCTGCCTGCCTGCCTGCCTGCCTGCGGCCCCACTTTCTTGGGTTTGGAAACAAGAAAGATGAGATAGTGAAAGCAACCCAGGCCAGGAGCCAAGAATGGCAAGAGAGGGTGCGGACCGAGCGTCGCTTGTTTGAGTACTGTGCTGCAACAACCAGAGAGATGAGGACGTTCAGACTTCTATGGAAATTCCTGTTTTCCTTCCTCTAGCACTCCTTTCAAATATCAAACTAGTGAGGTAGGAAGGAAAACTAAACTGAAAACGAGCAGGAAACCACCAAATCCAAGTTTGCGCAGTGCGTCGTGCAAAACCGAAACCCGTTTTGAGCTTTCGAAACTAGAACCGCAGTGCTTTGCTTGAAGCAGCTTGTCTGCTTTCCTCTTTCACTTGTTCACCTCAACTTCAGGATTATTTATTATACTGTAATATATTTACACTTGATTATTTAATCTAGTGAGTGGTACTTATACCACTGAAGCTCCAGTAAAGGGGCCTCCGGAGGTGGAGGAGCGGTAGTCATTTTGGCCTGGCAGGCTTCTCGGGAGCCAGTTTTTCCACCCCCTTCAGACCAAGGCACTGGTCTGACATGGTCTGACATGTTAGCGTTTTCTTTTTCATTCGGCCGTAGAAATAGTACTGCTGGAACTCATGGCAGTTCCATAGGAAAACTAGAATTCGATCCAAATGGCATAGTGCAGTTGCTCGTAGCTCCGCTTTAATGTACATTTTCTGTATGGGTTTCCAGCAAATGTGCTGTGTTTGCATTATGGACTTCATTATGCACATACTATGTACTATACATTACATTATTGACTGTGCTACGTTAGTTTGGAGAGAGATTGGAGCTTGGCAGGAAAGTTGCCTTGCCTGGGTGATGCAGGAACCGGCCTTTAGCATAATGGGAGTTAAGTGGAAGCCCTGTTCAGCTCGGAATAAAACGTTTCCTTTTCCTTGTACGATTTTTGCTACTTTCTCTTGCTGAGCGTGTGAATGCAGGGCTTTGCTGAGGGACGCGAGCTGTCTTCATGGTGGAACCTGTCTGAATAGTTTCGATGTTTGCCTTTCTTCAGGATTACTATGGAATTACATTCCCTGCTCCTGCGACCTTGACAGGCAGAGAAGGAAGCCTTGCTAACAATCCTTACTCAGGTGAGTAAGATCTCTGATGCACCACATTGCCCAGCGGATCTTGTCCTGAAGCAGCAAGGAGGAGTCTGGCCCACGAGGGCATGCAAATTACTCCGGAGCGCCACGAATCCTTTAGACCCAATAAGCAGGCCTAGTGGGCCCGTTTAACAACGGGTTCAGTGAAGAGTGGTTGGCTGCCATCAGTCCAGCAGAGCCTGAGGCCAGAGGCCTCGCAGAGACAGCCAGAGCCCCACTAGTGGCGCTGAGACGGCCCTTGCTCTCTGCCTCGGGCACCGGGTGGCCGCTTCTGCCTCGGGAAGAGCTACTCTAGAAATCCACGTCCGTCCACAACCACGTGGGAGGTCTGGAATCGTGGCCATATCCTGCTGTGAGAGGAAGGCCCCCACCTGGAGAAGAGGGGAGTGTGTGTGTGAACGCCATCTCTTCATAAACCAGGCTGAAGAAATGTTTGCTGAGCTTCCTCTGGGACCCAGAGATGCTGACTACGTTCTTTGGGTGTTGAACCCCAAATTGCGACAAGCCCCGAGCCGGGGATAGTCCGAGAAGATTCCTTCACTCCAAGGGAAGGACTGTATGATGTACATGACATAGAAGCATAGAAACTGCGCGAGTCAGAAGGGGCCTCCTGGGCCATCCAGTCTGACCCCCGGCTCCAGCCGGCTCCGCTCAGGACAGGCCCACCACGTGCATGTCCAGCCTCTCCACGTGGTAGGCAGAGTTCCACGTGAGCCACGACCTGCTGCACTCCCTTGTTCGCTGCGAGTGGGGCGTTCCTCGCACTGCAGTCCACATGCCTCAGTCTTTCGAGACCATCTCCGGTTATCCGTGGTCCAGAGAGAGGATCGCAGGGTCTTCTCCAGCAGCGGTCCTGCTTGAACGTGGGTCCAGACGGAGCCCATGGGCGCCGTGTGATGGCAAGGGTGCTGGCATGGGGGAGACACACACACACACACACACACACACACACACACACAGGCCATCGCTCAGATTTGGGGGGGCTTGGTTGGGCCAGCCATCACTCGGGGGGTGCCCGTGGTCGATGGACGGCGCCGTGTCCCAAGGAGAAGGGGGAGAACAGAAGTGCAGGCAGCGCAGGGCCAGGGGTCCCGCCTGCCCCCTTGGGCTGGGGGGTTTCCACAGCCACGGGGTTTGCCGAGGCGCTGCGTGTGGCGCACCCACCGTTCCCGACTGATGTTCTGCTCTGCTCTCCCCCCTCCCCCTCCCCCCCCCGCCCAGGTGAAGTAACAAAATTCGGCCGTGGAGACGCGGCCTCACCTGCTCCCGCCACCACCCTGGCTCAGGCCCAGCAGAACCAGACGCAGGCGCACCACACGGCCCAGCAGGCCTTCCTCAACGCCACGCTGCCGCCCGGGTACAGCTACACGGGGCTGCCCTATTACGCCGGCATGCCGGGAGTCCCCAGCGCATTCCAGTACGGGCCCACCATGTTTGTAAGTCTCGGGGACCACCGGGGTCTTGGTCCTGCGCTCCGGGCGGGGGTCCTTCGGAGCGCTCTTTCTCAGACCCACGGTCTTACCGGGGGGCGGGGGCACCGTTGCTCACGGTTGATTTGGAAGGCGGCATGTTGGGCTGTGTGTGGCGTTTTCTTGGGGTTGCCTCTGTGGGCGGGTTGTGCTGCGTTTGGAGCCTTGAAGGTGTCCTTTTCTCTGCACCCTCCACACCCGCTGGTCAGATGGGCACTGGGGAAACTGGGCTTTGCTGTGCCAGCTGGGCTGCGCCCCCTGCAGCTGTTGGCTGAGCAGGCCCTTCTTGCTGCGCGTTCTCTTCCCAACGCCATGGCCTCGTCTGGATAGGTTGCTGCTGGTTCGAGGGCAGGACAGCCCTGCCACGAGCGAGATCCCGTTGCGGCAGGCTTGGGGAAAAGTCCCGAGAGCTTGCAGCGTCGCTCTGGCCTTCCCCTGATTATATGTCACAGTCGCAGGCTTTGTTTTAGCCTCGTGTTGCTTCCTCCTCCTGTCTCCTGCTGGTTTTTATTATGTGGGTTTCCCTGCCTCACGTTGTTGATGCAAGGCGGCTGCCATGACAAGTGGCCAAGGCGTATTTTAAATCCATCGGCGGCGCAGTCAGATGCACTGCGATGGTTTGTGACAGTGTGCTGCCATCTGGTGTGGCAGTGGGAACCTGAGAATGTGTCTCCCAGCCAGGAAGCCGGGCGCCGATCTCCGGGGCCGGCAGTCACCAGCAGTTTCAAACCGGCGCTTGCAAATATTCAGGCGTGATACCCACTTGCTTCCTTTCTTTTCACGGGGTGCCCGTGTTCCCTCTCCCCGTTCTTCTGCCTCCCCCTCCCTTTTTCTCCCTCTCCACGTCTTTTTGCAAAACCTCCACGACAACCCTGGGAATGGGGGCGTTTGGCAGCCTGTGAGGGATTTGTCCCACGAGAAAGCAGCATCCCGATTAGGGAGGTGGAGAGAAGGGGGAGCGCTCAGCTGTCGTGGTCTTCGGGGATGAGAGCATGGGCACCTGGATGAGCGTGCCTGAGTAGGGCACGTGGAGGAGAGTTGAAGGGGAGAAGTGCGTGGAAGGAACTGTTGCGTAGATGCAGGAGGAGAAGCACCAAGGCCTCGGGGAGAGGAGCTGCAGGGACGGTTCATTTCAGAGACTCGGCACACTTAATACCACTGACTCCGAGATTCCAGAAACGCGCATCAGTATTTGTGTGGCTGTGTCTGCCCTTCCTAGTCCACACGGGGGATTTGTGAACCCTGCACGGCGTAGGAAGCCCGGAGCAGGG
This sequence comes from Varanus salvator macromaculatus, assembly GCA_023646645.1. Taxonomy (NCBI): domain Eukaryota; kingdom Metazoa; phylum Chordata; class Lepidosauria; order Squamata; family Varanidae; genus Varanus; species Varanus salvator. Next base: position 486,327 of record JAIXND010000827.1, on the reverse strand, counting down.
CGTGCTCCCTGCCGTCTTTTGCAGGACGCCGCGGTGCTCTGGGGCCTTTCGCTCACCCTGAAGCGGCCTCTGGCGGAAGCAGCGGCAGAAGCACAAGCTGCGCGCCTGAGACGCGGGAGCTGCTCGCTCCGCAGGTTTGATGGGTGCAGCTGCGCAGGCCCCAGGAGCAAGCCAGCCCCACAAGAGGCCTCACGCTGTCTGGAAGGGCCAGGCGTGCTGAGAACACCCTTTCTGAACGCTGACGTCTGGAATGCACATGTTCACGAGGAGTCTTAATTGGCCAGTTAAGTTAATCAGCTTGGTATTACTCCAAGTTGGGCGTGCCAGGCACTTTGCGAAGGACTCCAGTGTCCGGGTTCTAGTGACTGGCATGTGAACTTCGCATTGTGTAGCTTTCCCCGAACCCACATGCTCCTCAACCCAGGTTTGTTTCGGTAACATTTTTTCCGTCAGAATGATGTTTGTCCGAGTGCTGCACTTGACCAGGCCATAGAGGGACTTGTGCCTCCTTCGCTGTAGGGAACCTGCTGCCCTCGAGCGACGTCCCCCTGCGGATGCGCTGAGGGCACCCGGCAGGCCAAGCAGCTGCCGTCCCTGGACACCCCGTAAGAAGCGTGGGCCGGGCTGGGCCCTGGAGAGGGGCCTCAGCTCTGGCAGTATAGGTGGAGAGGACGGGAAGGTGGGAATCCGTGCGGGAGGCCAGCCTGCCTCCATCCATCCATCCGGGTCCTTTGACGGGCTCTGGGTTCGAGTCTTCGGTCCTGCGGGGAGGCGAGCTGTCCCGTGTCACGGCCGTGTCGACGGTGCTCCAGCACCCAGCTCAAGAGGAATGTCTCTTGCGTGGCGTGGCCTCACTGGGGATACTGGGGACGTATCTCCAGTATCCCCAGTGGCACAGGGAGGGTTGGGGGAGGTGGGGCACGGGGCAGCACAGCATTCGGGGGCCTGAGCGACTCGCCAGCAAGGAAGCCTGCAGAAAAGGTGCACTGGAGGGGTGCAAGAAGCGCACGGTGTAAGCACGGGAAAGCCCCGCTCCCCCCTCCGCTCATGAAATGCCAGTGAAGCCAGCGCCGTGGCCGACGGCGGGGGAGCAGAGGGCAGATCAAAGGAAGCCCTTCCTCACAGCGCTCCAGCGGAGCTGTGCCATTTGCTGCCGCCAGATGGAGGGCCCCAAGGATGGGCTGCGCGTGCACAGGGCGGGCATGTCGTGAGCGGAGCCGGCTGGAGCCGGGGTCAGACTAGATGGCCCGGGAGGCCCTCCTGACTCGCCCTGTTTCTATGAGCGACGGCCGCCAATCTGGGTGGCTTTAGAAGGGGATCAGTTAGATCTGAGGAGGCGGCGGCAGCAAGCTGTGGCTACTAGCCCGGGGGCGGGCACGGGCTGCCACCAGGACCGGAGGCAAGACGTCTGTGGGCGCCAGGCGCACAGGGGTCCCGCCTGCGCCTGGGTCCCCCGTGGGCAGCTGCTGGCCACGCTGAGCCACTGCTGGCCTGGTGGTCCTCCTGCATGGCGGCTCCTTCTCTTGCCCCGGAGCACAGGGCAGGCTGGGCAGACTCACGGCCCGTCCACATGAGGGTCCCCCCAGAGGGAACTCGCGGCACACCGGAAATGGCAGTGGTCCTGGTCGGGATCGGACTGAGGGGGCACATGCCTGGGCGCGGGGGCAGTGCTGCCCCTCCGGCAGAGGCTCTTTTCCAGGGACAGGGACGGGAGGAAGCGCACTGCCCCGCAGAGCCTCCACGGCCACCGTGTGCGGGCCGCATTCCCGTCTCGCTCGCAAGGGCGCTTTCCTTCACCTGGCGCGGGCTTCCCAGCTGCCTGGCACAGCACTCGGGAGGAGAAGCGCCGCCTGCTCCAGCTGCGTGCGTCGTGCGCCCGCTCCAGTGCCCACTCTGCCTTCCCCAGGTCCCTCCAGCGTCGGCCAAGCAGCACGGCGTTGGCCTGAACGCCGCCTCGACGCCCTTCCAGCAGCCCAGCGGCTACGGCCAGCACAGCTACGGAGCAGGTAACTTATGGGGACGCTTGCCGCCTCCGCCGGGCGCGGGTGCAGAGCTGGCGGCCGGCGCGTGCGTGTCGGCGTGCAGCACGGCAGTGCAGCTGCCTGGATGCACTTGCTGTTCTGAAGAGCCCGGCCCCTCCGTCCCGGGAAAGCGCATCCCAGGTGCGGTGCGTGGCTGACTCGCTTTGCCTCGAGGAGGCGGGACTTGGAGGCTTCTGCAGACCTCCCTGTGGGTGGCGGGGGAGGGGGGCGCCTCACGGTTAGGTGGCCCGGGCCCCTGTCGAGCTTGGCTTCGGCTTGGAGGGCGGAAGACCCCTGCCAGAGTGAGCTAAATGCCACAGCGGTGGAAGCGTCGCTTTCCCGGTGGCTCCCGTTTTGCTCCGCAGGAGCCTCCCTCTCCGAGGGAGGAAGCCACAGGCGGCTGCGATGCGTCTGCTTCCCCGTCCCTGGAGGAGTTCTCATGGGGGGTGCGCCAGCTCCCCTGGCCACCTGTCCCTGGAGCAAGGCTTTTTGGGGGCCCCGGTGCTGGCCGGGAAGATTCTGGGGCCGTGGGGGGGCAGTGTTGGGTCTGTCCCCTGGAGAGTTGCGGGGTGCGTTCCCGTTTCAGAGGGAGAGGTCACACTGCTGCCTTGCCTGATATTGGATGCCCCCCCCCCGAATGCTCCTAATTGGATTAAATGGGGTGATGGAGGAGGGGTCAGGTTGGAAGCGCCGCTTGTGTGGAAAGGGCAGGGAGCATTGCCCTTTTGGGGGCTCAGCCGGTGGGAAGCCGGAGGAAGCAGCCAGGAGGAGACGCAGAAGGGCCGGGCACTCTTCCCGAGTGTCTGTACGGAGTGTCGGGGTTTGAAGCCCTTGCTGAACCCCAGAAGGTGAGTGAAGGCTGGTTCAGCCGTCATGTGGTGGGACTCCAGGGCCCCATGGCAGATGGTGCCGGGCAGAAGTCCTCTGCTCCCTGTGCAGTGAGCCGCACTCTCCGCTAGATGTGTGGCTCCGCGCAGGCGGCCCTGGCCTTTTCGGTCCGCCCCGTGCTTTGCTGCCAGTCAACGCTCTCCAGCCGGTTGATAAGGTTCACACAAAGGCTGCCCCACACATTGTGTTAGTAAGGGGGAAACGTCTGGATTCACTTCTGTGATAAAGTGCGTGCTTTCAAAGGCTAGGATCAAAATGCGATATATTGTGTAAGATAAAAAAAGATCTTGCTAGAACGAAGGAGGATCGCATTGCTCATTTTTCCTGTCTAAGTCTTCCAATTCTGATCGTGTAACAGAAGAACGGTCAAGTACCCTTTGAAAGGGGGGTTCACCTGACAGGTGTGCAATTTTGTGGGTTTCTCGATAGGAAGAAGCGGTGACATTTGAGAATCAGGGCACCTTTATCCCTTCTTGTATATAAATGTGTTTGTAGCCTACGTCTGTGGTTCCATGAGCCACAGTCCATGCAGCTCTGACCCTGCGCCCCCAAGAAAGTCCTGCCTGCTCAAGCCGGAATCACGGTCGGCAAATCCCAGCAGGACCTTCATTTTTCTCAGCAGCCAACGGGTTGCAGCATAAGTCCTGTAAAACGCCCTAAATAATATTTTTACTCCACATCCGCATGAAACCTAAATACACTTTTTTTGTCAGGCAGCTATATGTCAAACTTTTTGATGGTTTCTTCTTTTTTGCTCATTGAATTGATATGTAGAAACTTCAAATGTTCTTTCATCTTTGGATAATATAACAACAAAGCTTTAGATTTTGCCACTCTTCAGAAAAACCATCCTGCTGTCCATTAGGAACATGGTATTAACAAGAGAAGACTTTGATCCCTAATTTATGGGAGGTCCGGAACCACCAGGCAACCTCTACAAAGAAAATAATGGATGGGACGGGAGCTTTTGGCCGGCCGGTCGGTCCGTCGGCTACGCAAACGGGAGCAGGGACCCGGGTGCTGAGATGGGCGCTTCTTGTAGGCCGGCTCCCAGCTTTGCGCGGCCTCTGACTGCAGCTGCCGCCGCCCAGGAACCGGCTGGCGAAGGCACCCCTCCCTAGCCTAGGCCTGCTGGGGAGACGCGCAATGCTTTGCACGCACCTGCAGCTCGCCTCTCTGGTAGTGACCACCTTGTCCTCCCTGCCAGGCTATGACGACCTCACGCAAGGAACGGCCGCGGGAGACTACGGCAAGGGAGGCTTCGCGGGGGCCTCTCAGGCACAGAGCAAGGCGTCTGGCAGCGGACCAGGGAAAGGTAGCGCGGCGGTGCTGAGCGGGTCTCTCTGTGTGTGCATGCGCGCATGTGTGTATGACCCACATTCGGGTCTCGGGCATTCGGTCCCAGGACTGTGGAGCAGCTCCCAAATGTAAGAGTCCTTGAAAATAAGTCGAATGCTCCTTCGCCCCAAAAAAGGATTTTAAAGCGGCAGTCCGATCGAGGGAGAACCTGCACAGCTCCAGGATAAAGAAGACCTGAGCAAGGGCACCAAGAGAGACGGGAGCGATGATTTTCCTGGTCTTGCCTGGTTCAGGGTCTTTCCATTGGAAGTGGTGCGTTCAGTTTTCCTTAGCCAAGAAAAATGGAAATTGTGGGATTATAGCAGCCTTGCTCTGCTGGGTCTGGCCAGAGGAGGACCAAGGAGCACCCACAAGGAGAACAGCGGGCTGAGCGGCCGGCCCGTTTGCTCCTGGCAGTGGAAAATGTCCGGCCTCTGAACCTGAAGCTTCTGTTTCAGCTAAAAGCCGCTCTCCGGCACCCCTCAGAATATTTAGAATTACAGATAAAAGGAATGCGGGCTGTTCCTAGAGGGAGCCAGCGCGGACTGCCCCAAAGAATCACCTGCTTATGGGACTGGCGGGCCCAAGCAAAGGGTGGATCGAAGCTTTTCCTCTGCAGCCGTGGCTCTTTTTGTAACTGACTCCTTTTTCTTTTCGTTTCCTCCAGGTGTTTCTGTGACCTCAAGTAACACAGGTGTGCCTGATATTAGTGGCTCTGTCTACAACAAGACGCAGGTGAGGGGCTGCCCGGTGGCCTGCACTTCCACGCCAGCGCGAGTCGGTTTGGTTTCCTCGTTGGGAGTCCGTTGACTTCCCCGTGTGCAGTTCCCTGTTTGGGAATAACCCCAGGCCTTTCCCTAAGCACATTGCCCTCTGCCGAGAAGCGACAGCCCCACAGTCCATGCGGCTCCCTTGCCTCCAACTTCTATTCTTGATCATTATTAATGCGCTGAAAAACTCAGGCAGGTTTTCCGATCATTCCACAAAACCCAGCAGTGGCAAACAACCGCTGGGAATACAAAGAAAGAGCAGAACCACAAACTCCCATACAGAAAAAAGGGGAAAAACAAACCAGCAAACAGAGCCATGTAGTCAGGATCAGAGATACATGGAACTGGCCTTGAAAATGGTGCGCGTATGTAAGTATTCCTATGACACACACACAGAAATATTCAAAGTTCCTGTTCCACTGCTAATGCAGGTGGAGGAAGGTCGAGTGTTGAGAGGAGGCTGGCCTTTCCACCCCCGAGACTCCTAGCCAACGTGGGGGCTCGTATTGCCCGTTCGCGGTGGCCTGAGGGGACCCCCCCCCACAGATGGGGAAAGGTGTACTTTCATCCCTGAGGTGTATTGAGGGCCAAGGCGATGTGTCCGGAAGGGGGCCACCCCCGGGCAGTTCCGCATGACGTGCACTAGCCACGCACCTGCCGCCCCACGTTGCCAGCATTTATTGCGGGCGATCGTCGTTCCTGCCGCGGGCGCTGTGGGTCGGGGGCAGGCCGCAGGGCCCCTGGCAGGCAGGCAGCAGGCGGGCAGGCGGGGCTTAGCGGTGGGGCCGGGGGGGACCTGCCTGCGGCACTGCAGCCCCTGTCCCTGCTCTCCTTCCCCAGACGTTCGACAAGCAGGGCTTCCACACGGGCGCGCCACCGTCGTTCAGCCTGCCCTCGGCCCTCGGCTCCTCGGGGGCTCTGGCCCCTGCCGCCGCGGCCGGCTACGCTCCTGCTCCGTTCCTTCACATCCTGCCTGCCCACCAGCAGCCTCATTCACAGATGCTGCACCACCACCTTCCGCAGGATGGGCAGGTGAGTTTCCCAGCTCGGGGGCCCTAGCCGTCGATGCTGCCTCCCGCGGGCACCCTCCGCTTGCGGGGTGGCCATTGTTGCCCCTGTTCACAGCATAAGCAGCTTGTGGAATGAGGTTTGGGGGGAACCAGGAACCACTGCATTCATTTTTGATGGGAATCCAGTACCTCCCCCCCCCCCCCGGGTGTGGGTGATGCAGTGGCGGTTGGCGTATCTGAGGTCTGCAGACCCGCACGGGGGGCAGTCGCCGTGTTAAGCAGATGCCCCAAATCAAGGGTCTTTGGGGACTTTGCCCCACAGCAGACGCCTGATCTGCGGTTCTCCAACTTCCACATAGAAAAGCGCCACCCCCGTTTTTCTGTTCCCACACGGACTCCTTTGCTTTTGATGCTTTACTCCCTTCGCTTTCACCATGTGTGAATTAAAAGGTTAAATAGCTGAAATAATTTTAATCTTATTTCGTGAAGAGAAGCTAAATATCAAAAAGGCGGGTCTAAGTCCCTGGGACGTAGTGCTGGGAAAGGCCCCGCACAGAAACCTGCCAATTCCCCCAGGAGAAGATCCTGAGCTGGGTAAACCAGCATCCCCAGCGTCCTGTAAAAGGACCTCCTGCGTGCTGGTACCTCTTAATGTTTTTTTCCTGGTGCCAGGAGCGCCCCCACCCCCCAAAATAAATCCTGCTTGCTTGTCCTATTCTCTCGCATCAAATCGTGGAAAATGGGATTGGCCAACTGCTGCCGGAGACCGAGATGCTCAGGCACTTACTTACTGGTACTGTCACGGGGTAACTCCTTTGTGCACCGAGTTGTGCGAGGCTTCCGTCCCGGCATGTGGTTCTAGGTGTGCAGCCTTGGGGATCTGAGATAACCTGCCCAATATTTGGTCAGCAAGAGGGAACTAAAGCCCTTCTCCTAAACGGACAGGCAGAATCCATTTTAACCGTTTATGCAAATACACTTGTCACCTTTCTCTTTGGAATTTGCTCTCTCAGCAGCCCCAGGCAGAGCCTCACAAAGCAGTGCTGGGTTTTGTAAGTTACCAAAGCTGCAAATTCCAGCAGGGTTTGTGAGCCAGCATAAAGAAGCGGGGGGGGGGGGTTCCTGTGGGGGATGGCATGGCGTGGCAACCCAGGAGCTGGAAGGGTGCAGGGACCCCAGAACCTGTCTCTGTCGCCCACAAGGAAGCCTCACTTGGGCGGCAGCCCCAAATGATGGAGCGCATCAAGGGAGCAGGGTGGTGGCCTGGGCATCCCAGCGAGTGGCCCGCATCCGCTCCAGGGAACGGTGGCCGCCTGGAGCCGGCGGCAGCCGCGTCTGACGGAGCCCCGTCTCTCCTCCTCCTGCAGGGTGTATCTGGCCAGCGCAGCCAGCCCAGTGCCATGCAGCAGAAGTCTCAGGCCGCCAAAACCGCCTACGGAGCATCTCCATACTGGACGAACTGACCCCAGGCAGGGAAGGAAGACAGCAAGTCCAGCAGCTGATGCCCGCTCACAGCCTCCGACACCTGCCGAGAGACCGTCCAGCGGGAACGGGTGGGGGGGTGAGGGCTTCCCAGCTTAGCAGCCCCGACAGGCTGAACACCGGCCCACCTTATCTGTGTGACTCTTTACCTGCTTCTCTATGATTTGCTGTTGTATGTAATATATTTAATGTATGTATTTGTAAATGTAATAGAGCCCTAAAGGTGGTTTCTGCATCTTTTTGAAGACTGTTTATTTCCTTCCTTGTGAGGAGCTTCAACTTGACACCCTTCCGCCCCAGGGGAGCTCTCTCTCCATTTTTGTATAGTTTCAGGACTGTATACATTGTCAAAGGATGAACTGTGCCATTTCTTTCCTGTTTCGAACCGGGAAGCTTCTGATTTAAAAGCCGTTCTTAGGTCAGGCAAACTATAATACTGTCAGGAAGGACTGAGTTTTTGGTCTCTCTATTCCTTACATGCAGTTTAGTTTCTCATGAGTATTACGAGCCTTTCTACTCTTGCCCCCCTTCATGCCGGTATGAGGATTTCTCATGGGCAGTCTTGTCACAAATTGCAGCATTCACGCTTTAAGGCACAGACAAAATGCAAGGGGTCCCCCCCCACCCAGCCTAGTCAGCATATCCCAGAATTGTTTGTCTGCCAATCAGGGGTTCAGCCAGTAAGTAAGAAGAGGGTTCAAGAGCTGAATTTTTTAAACTTCTCTGCTCTTAGCCTGGGCATCATCCCTCTCTCTAGACCAGAACAAATGTCATCTCCTGCCCTTCCAGCTCACATTCTTCCTCCCCGCTCTTTGTTTGCGGGTAGGACGACTGTTTGTGTGCGTGTGTGTATGGGGAGATTAATTCTTCCTGCCCTGTACCACCCGCACAAAGGATGTTTTAGAAATTTCATTTCTTTTTAGCCCAAATTCCACTGAATAAAGTTCTGAGCATATCAATGGTGTTTGCGGTCTCGGTTTTCAAAGATCTGCCCCCCCCACCCTTCAAAAGTCATTTAGCTCAAGTAGGTTTTTCCTCTGAGGACTGAACCTAAAGGGACAAGGAGAGCAACGGCTCCCAGCTCATGCTACTCAGCAGCAACTCTGGTACGCAAACGCCACCCCAGGCCCACTGCTGGCGTCTCCTGCTTGCCAACGGTTACTTAAAATGTTGAAGACAGCAGGGCAAAACTTTATAGACCCAGGAGTGCAAGTGTAACTTGAACAGTGTTACGCTTTTCTGGTGCAGATGCCTAAAACATCTATTTAAGCTCTCGGGCGCTGGACGGAAGCCCTTGCCTGAGGGAAGCGGCATTGGCGAGCAGCAGAACATGGCCCCCGAAAAATGTACAAGCCTCCAGCAATGGGAAAAATCCAAACTTGCCCTGTGAAATAGCAGCAAGCCGGGGGAAACTGTCAGAGGGAGATCTCACACAGTTTGAAGTTGTGCTTGACTCAGGTGGCCTTTAATTCAGTGCAGCAAGAGTCACAAAGGGGCAACAAACTCGGAGACCTTTGGGCTTGTCCTTAAGAGAAGCCAACCCTTGGTGAGAGCGAGGGGTGTGTGGATGTGTCCTATTTCAAAGGCGCAACACAAGTGTTTGCTGCATGAGCTGCTTTTGTGGTTCTGCAGGTTCTGCATTTCCTGGTGTCTGTGATCAACTACTTGATGCTCTGAGGAAAACCATCTTTATTGCAGGAGGTTAAATCCCATGTTAACCTTTTCCAAGTTTTCTAATGCCCAACTCTTTTATACAAAACTGGCTAGTTTGTGCCAAGTGCTTCGCTCTTGCTCCTTGAAGATTCTTGACAAACTGTTCTTTGCAAAAAATTCACCTCCGGCTGTGGTGCTAGAGTTTGCTTCAACAGCTTCTCAAGCCCCTGTGCCTAGTGTTGCACTACAGAATTTCGCATGCGCCTTCAAGTCATTCTCAAGACAGGAGGAGCAAGTCTGCATTAGGCGGCCACTACTAAGCGAGGACCGTGCCGCTTTTTCCTGATGTGAAAACTGCTCTAAGAATGTAGTTGAAAATCCTAGCCTGCTGCTCGGATCCCTTTGCTAATCGTGTGCAACCTGAGGGATGGGGCAGTGGAAACCCAAGCGCTGCAGCTAGCCTTGCGATTACAGCAAAACTCAAATGATGCTACCACAGAAAACAGACCTCTGAATCCAGACCTCTGAACAGGGCTTGCGCAGCTGTTCTGTGATGATTGTTTCAGAGCCCGCAAGCATGTGATGACCATCTCTGGCTCATGAGAAGCCACCCAGTAGCAACTGGGAATTTAAACTGGTTGTAGTTGAGGCCTCTGTAGGGATGGGGCAGCCTAGCTTGAATGACCAGAGGCTGCAGTCTAATTGGTGTAGACGGCATCGGTTTAAAACTTTTTTTAAAGACCCAAAGTAAGTGTTGTCTTTTAAGGCATTTTCCTTTTGCAGTTGTTGGAAAGAGAATGGGCTTCCTGTCAGGGAATAGACAATCTGTGTGTGTATTTGGGGGGGGGGGGGTGGCAGTTCTGATGCAAGTCATCCTCAAATACCAGCATCTGCTTCATGACACACACGCCTCTTGCCCAAGCGGAGGTGCAACAGGAGTGAAGAACTTTGGCTTCCAGTTTGCTTTCCGCATCAACTTGCTGTCTTGCGCTTGCGACCCACTTAAGAGTGCTATGGGTTGATGTCTTGCTTACATGTACAATGGTGTAGATACATGTACACTTGCGTGTACGATGACTGCATGTACAACACGCTAGCATTTTCTAGATACAATGAATGTTGTGTATGAGATGCATACATGGCAGCTCAACATGTGAGACCTCGGAGCACGAGGCAGAACCGTGTATGCAGGTAAAGTGTGAGTGATGACGACAGCGCAGCGAGGTGACGGCCGTTCTCCCGTTTTCTCTCTGTTCCCGTTCCAATGCAAGTGGGGGAATGAGTGAGGGAGACCCGAACAGGCCGCGTCAGCAGAAGCCTCAGGGCACGAGCACGCCTCTTCAGCAGCTTTAGTCCTCTGAAATGAGGAGCTGGCTTTCGAACAGGGACATAGTAATAGCGGTGTACTTTATTCCACATTTTATTAGTATACAGATGTGCAGAAAAACCAAACTAAATTACCAAAGGAGAGGAAAACAACACAAAAGAAATATGCATTAGTTGACCTGGTCCGATAAGTTGTATCAACCGGGGGGGAGGGGGGAGAAAAGATCAATCATCCAGGATTTCAGCACTGAAAAAGAAACTCCCAATAGAATTCTAGTGCTCCCTGCTGGTTTGATAATGGTTTAAAACGGCATCTGAATAGTTTTTTGTTTTTTTAAAATCAGAAATGTAAACGCAGACATGGGTGGAGTGAGAGAGAACCAGGCTACGGGTGGCTCAAGTAAACATTTGTCATCAATCTCTTAAGTAGCTTGATAGTTGCATTTCAGTAGGTTGGTTGGATCTCGAGAGCAGAAACCAGCAAGGTGACGGGTGACAGCTTGACGGCAGGCTGGGTCCGGCCAGGTGGTCAGTGGCTCCCATCCCTTGGAGGAGGACAACAGCAGGAGGTACAACGACGCAGCTCACGCCACCGAGCCTGAGTGCAAGTCACTGGAGGGGATACAGTGAAAACGGTCCCAGCCCACGGGAAGGACAGCTGGAAGCAGCCGTGCGGCCCGCTTTGAGCTGCTCCCTGCTAGGCCTCTCCGAGCGAGTTTTTGCTTTTCTGTGGTGGGACAAGTGACGGCCATGCTAGACGCGCCAATTACGCAACCTCCTCCACCCGGAGCATGTCACACGTGGATGTCTCCCCACCTCCCCACAACGAGATCGCTGGTCTCGCGAGTCAGGAAGAGCGTGCTTCCCGCCCTCGCTTCTCCCACAGGGTCCGCCGCTTCGGCCCTCGGGGGAACGGCCCTCGTTCCAGAGGTGCCCAGCCTCACTGCGGCGGAGCCAGGTGAGAGGGGGGCCCGCGAAATTAACATCCGTGCAAGAAGCCGAGGAGGACAGGGAGCAGGCGAGCGGGGAAAGGAGCTACCGGGGGCCCGGCGCAGCCCGGCCCACCACAAAAGGTGTCTGACTGAGGGGCTGCGCCCACTCTCTCGGGCCCCCCAAAACGATGCCGGCACGACAGCTTTGGGCAGCGACTCATCGCCGACACGGACAGGCAGGCGGGGCAGGCCGACTCCAGCGGCAGCTGCGTGGGGAAGAACGTTCACTCTGCACATGCCCACGGACCAGGCTGCCGCCATCTGGAACGGGGGTGCGGTGGTACCACACACGCAACCCTGTGGTTCCTGCCGCTGACCGAGCTCCTACGGTAAATTCCAGGGGCAAACGGGAACTGCCGCAGGAGCGTCGCACAAACGACCCTGCCGCGGCTGCGAAGCTCACGAGCCCGGGCTGCAACTAGTTCATTTTCACCACCGGCATTTGCCTGCAGCTTCCCACAACTGGATCGAAAGCCACTTTCCTCTACTCCTTTTTTCAGCTGTTGAAAACTGGAAGTTCGGCCCTAGATTCTACAGCGGAAAAACTGCCAACTGCAAATACAGCACAGGGCAAAGGCAACATGCCCCAAGGGCCCCCGCCAGTTCCATGCATCAACTCACACGGGCTCCTCCAAAGACACACGGCCCCACGGCCCCCTTTCCTTAAGGGTGATCGAGGCAAAGCCAGCCAAGCATGCGCACCGGGTCCGATCCAAGAGCACGGGACCTCCGCCGCGCCCTCCAGGACGGAGGAGGCCCTCGTTAGGACGGTCCGCCCGGACAGCCCCAGGCGGCCCTCGGGAAGGCCCGCGCCTCGACACAGGCAGCCGCGCCCTCCGGCTTGCGTGGCTCTGCGGACGCCCCCCTCTCCCGAGGGCCGCCGGCCCTCCGCCCCTCACAAAGGCTGCCCCAAGGGGCCAAGACACGGGCTCCGGTGGGAGAGCGGCACGCTAGGGCCTCACGTGCGCCTGCCCTGCGCTCGGCGGGGCAAGAGTCCTGCCCGCCACGTCACAACGGCCGCTGCACTGCTCACCCCTCTGCCGAAAACCCGCAGTTCCGAGGGCGCAGTGGGACAAGAATGCAGAGTGTTTCGAAGTGTTTATTGAAGGGTCATATCACAAGACAACCGCCCCCTCCCCACCCCAAACCTCCATTCAGCTGCTTGGGGCGCAGAATCCCCAGGCCAGGCCAGGCCAGGCCAGGCCAGGCCGCCCCTCCCCTCCCCACCCCCCTCCCCGCCCGTCCCCGTGCACACTCAGAAGAACTGAAATGGAATACTGGACCTTTCCGCGCCAGGTCTCCTCAAGCTCAGTACACCGGGACTTTTGCTCTCTGCCCAAAGCCTTGGAAAAGAAAACGAAAGGGAAAGGGGAGAACCGGCCCGCCGCCACAAGGCTCAACGGCGGCGCGCACCATCGCCGTCCACACAGCCGCGGGAGAGGCCGGCAGAGTCGCTTCTGTTCTTGTCTCTGTTAGATGCGGCTCGCGGGAAGCGCCCCACAGTCTCTGCCGTGAAATACACTAAACATCTTGATGAAAGACTGTTTAATTCAAGAATCTAAACAGAGCAAGCCTGTCTGGTGGTGCTACGGACATTCCTGAAGGGGGGGGCAGAGTGAAGTGGGGGGAGCCATCTTTCTTAAAAAAAATCAGAAGAGTGACGGGACGGGGGAGAACGCAAGAGTGGAGACATTCCGCAGCAGGGCTGTCTTGCTCGGAGGCCCGGAGAACAGGAGGGGGCGTGTGTGGGGGGTCGAGATCCATTCAACGGGAGAAAGCAGGAGACGCAGGTTGGGTTGGTGTTTTCCCCGCCCCCGTGTATATATATATAATTTTTTTTGCTGAACTGTCACTGGGTTACGGCTGCTCCCCTCTGGCAGGACAGGCGGGGCAGTTTGACAGAGGCCGGGGGAGCAGGTCACGACTCCTCGTTGCCAGAATCATCGTCATCGTAACAATCGGCGTCCTCCTCTTCCTCCTCGTCTTCGTCATCAATGTCATCGTCGTACAAGTCGTCATAGAGCAAATCTGAGCTGTTGTCATTGGAAGGCACTTTAGTTTTGATGCAGTACTCTGCCAGCGTGGTGGGGACCTTCACCCCGTCCTTTTCTGCTTCTGCCTTGGTTGCCTGGACTTGTTTCCTGCAAAACAGAGGCGGACGCGCCTGCCTTTCAGACGCGGAGCCCGTCCAACGCCCACCTGCCCGCAAGCAGCAGCCCCGCGAGCCCCCGTGCACTTCCCGCAGGCCCTCCGCCAGGACACGGGGCCCCACCAGCCCCAGGCTGCCCCCCCCCCCGCAGGTCAGACCATGCCCTGCAGCTTTGCTCAGCCAACAGGCAGCAGACCGGCTGCTGTGAGAGGGGAGCGCTGGGCGAGGCGGGCGCGGTCCGACGTTCGTCGCAGAACCCCTTGCCTTCTGCTGCCCTGGGCACTGCCGCCGCCCTCCATGGCCTGCCCCACCTGGAGAAGAGGGGCAGCCACCAGGGGCTGGAGGCAGCAGGCGTGGGAAGTGGCCATTCGGGTGTCCGAGCTCCGCTGGGCGCTGCTGCTGCACTGACATCAAGGTTCGGGAGACAAGGGGATGTGGAACAAACCCTTCAGGGGCTGAAGGAACAGCGGGTGTTCGGCATTCCACCCTGGCAAGCCCCGGACTCCCGATTCCAGAATGGGACAGATCTCACAGGAGCATTTTGCTACAGGACGAAATCGGCACGGGTGCTGAAGCAGAGCGGCCAGAACGGGGCAAGCTGCGAGGCTGGTGGGCCACAACCGAGGAAGCGTGTGCGTGTGCGCACACAGGCGAGAAGGGCTTGCTGCCCACACCCTAAACTGCCCTGAGAAGAAGCCGCATTTTAAGGACGTGGCCGCCAAGCTGCCGCCTTCCAGAGACACTGGAGCCCGACCCCCAGCGTCCTCCGGCTCAGGGATCGACCCGTGCCGGTGGGGAGCGGCTCTCCGGGGGCTCCAGCGGCTTTGCTCCCACCCTGCTGGAGAAGCTGCTGGGGACCGAACGGGCCACCTCTGCCACACAACCGAGGGCTCTGTGGCTGAGCTGCACTCCTGCCCTGCGTGCTGCGCCTGCACGAGGAGGAGGAGGAGGAGGAGGAGGGCGGCAGACCGCCGCCCGCAGAGCTGCCCAAGTCTGCTGCCAGGCCCCCCACTGTGCCTTCAAAGCCATGCGAAAACGGGCCTTCCTCCTCAGGACACGTGGAAGAGATTCCTTAGCGGAGCACAGGCAGTGCCTTCTGGGTGGGCTTTCTGGCTGTGGCTGCCACGCTCGGAAAGCGGAACGAGGCCCCAGCGAACCTCTGGCGGCCACGGGCTGTCGATGCTGACGCGGGCAGGCACTGTCCGGGAAAGGGCGCCCTGCTGTGCTGAGTCCGCTGCAGGGCTTTGGTTTGGCCCCGTGGCTCGCTCAAAGTTGGCCCCATCAGAGAGATCGCACCAGCGGCTCCCCAGGAGGAAGAGCAGCCCCTGAGGCTTACCGAATGATTTCAGCGTATTCTTTGTCTTTTCCTTTGCTGTCCCTCCATTTCCTGAACATGACCGAAGCATCCACGTTGGCCGGAGAGAAGGTGTTGGGCTCATTAAGCAGGGAGATGACGCTCAGCAGAATGGTCCTGGGGGAAGCGAGAGGAGGGAGGGGAGAATCAGGACCACGGCTTGCAAAGCCACTCCAACTTTTCCACGGCTGGATTTTGGGAAGACGGCCCTGCCGGATCAGGCCAGAGGCGTGTCTCGTCCAGCGCTCTGCTCCACAGCGCCGGCCGGTTGCCTCGGTGGGGAGCGCAACGCAGCGCAGCACAGCGCAGCGTGAGCAAGCCAAGCAGTTGGCCCTTTTGAATCGAATCACTAGGGAGGAGCCACGGACGGAGCTGCGCATGAACGCTTGCTGCCTGCATTCCTGCATTGCTGCTCCACAGATGCAGGGCAGGCGAGGCCAGTGCCCTTGAAGAGCGACGCAAAGGTTTGGGCCGGGCTGGTGAGAGACAGCTTGCTCCCTCTGCTGCTGCTGCAGCTCCTGCCCAGCTGGGGCGGGAAGCCGGCCTCTCACCCTGGTGGGCCCAAGCCCTGCCCAGCTCGGTCTGGAAGACTGCGCCGCCCATGCTCCAGTGCAGAAGGGAAGCGTGCGCTCGCTCGCACGAAATGACGTGGCTGGCCTGCCGCAGTCATCAGGCTCGGGAGAATCGCTCTGGCTGAGGCACCGCCGGAGCGGCCTGGTGCGGTGCCTCCCGGGGAGGCCGTGGCAGCGCTTCCAGGGCTGCGCCAGGATCTACCTTGGCCCCGGGCTCGCGCAGGGCAGGTGAGGGGTGAGCCACACAGCAAGCCAGCCAGTCGCCTGTGTCAAGTTGCCGAGGCCGGTCCGCTGGCTTGCCTCGCGGCAGAGTCCTCCCTGGGCGCAGAATGGTGTTTGTCCCGAAGCTGCAAATGTGAAGGGCCCCTGTGCAGCACTCGCCCGATGGCGGGGCATGGCAGGGCAGTGTGGGGTGTGCTCCTGCCACCACCCTTCCCCACAGGGAAGCCGCTCTGGCACATGCCCCACCCACCTTCCTCTCAGGAAAGGCCAGGCTGAACAGCGGTGGCGTGGCAAGAGGGCCCGGCTGGCCCTGTGGGGCTCAAGGCCCCCCACCTGTGCACCAGGGGGCTGCCCATTTCGCCCCACAAGCAAAAGACAGAGGAAGAGGCCCCCCCCCCCACCACCACCCTCAAGTCACTGCAGAGACGACACTCCAGTCCCGGAAGCCTCTCTGCTCTCGTGTGGTTCGTCTCTCTCAGGCAAGCTTTTGAAATGGGCCCTTCTCCGTTTTTGGCAGGCTGCACCCTCTGCTCTGCACCCGAGGCTGGACAAGACGGGCCACAAGGAGACCTGAACCGCACGCCTGCATACGTGGGACACCCAGGAACAGGTTCAGCCCTGGACCCGCTCTGTGAGGGCGACCCCAAGTTTGACAGTCAGTGGCACAAATGCCTTGAATGCTCAGCCTGAATTAAGCTCCGAGCCGAACTGGGGGCTGAAAAGAGCACCGAAGCGCCTCAGACAGGCCTTTGCCTTCTCTCACCCACAGGCAAGGGGGAACGGCAAGCACGGCCTGTGGAAAGGCACGGCGGGACCCTCGGAGCAGCCCCTTCCTGCTGCAGGGCCTCACCTGACATTCTGGGTTGGGTTCCACCTTTCAGACGGGAGCTCTCCGCTTTGAGGGTCGTCTACAGGTGGGTGAAGGATTGAAATACATACATCTCCATTCTGCCAAAAGAAAAGGGACACGCGAGGTCAGGCTGGGCAGTCGGCGCCCCTTCGGGGCCTTGAATCAACCTCTGGGAACAGCGCGCCCTGTGTGCATGCCAGCCCGGCCTCCACTGCCGGCCTTTCATTCCCCATAGCCAACTATTCTCCAGTTCAAGCTGCTTTCCCCGCAGGTGGAAGCATCTGCCACTGGGGACTGGCCGCCCCACACCCTGCCCAAGCCCCCCAGAGCCCCACAAGTGCTCGTGGCCGTGCGGCTTCACCCACAGAACTGGCTTGTTTGCTCGGCACTCAGGACCCGCAGAGTCCCAGGAGGGGGAGCCAAAGCGCTGCAGGAGAGCAAGCCCGCTCCAACCCGAGCGAGCGAGGCCCCAGCGCCGGAAGAGGGAACCGCCAGGCCCGGCCCATGGGCGTGGAGCAGGACTGCGCTTGCCACGCGGAGGGCGGAGGGAAACGGAGCGCGCACGCAAGCGGAGGACGGGCACCTGGAGGCTGACCTGCTCCGCCACTTGGGTCTTGCGGGCCGGAGCAGAGGTTTGGCGGCTTGCAAGGCACACAGGCACTGCATCGGACCGCGGCTTGTTCCCCGGACCGCGGGTTCACACGCTCAAGCCACCTTCTCCTGTCTCCTAACCTAGGAGCACCCCTCGTGCGCCGGAAGCGGCTCTCCCCAACCCAGTGCCCTCCAGCCGCCTTGGCCAAGCACCACCAGCATTCCTGACCATTCAGCATGGGATTTATCTGAGCCAGAGGCTTCCTTCCGCAACAGTTCAGCCACTTCTGCCCACCTTTTCTCTTCTTTGCTGAATTTTTCATATTGTGACCAGAGCAGTGCAAACAAGCACTCTGGCTTGCCTGCAGCAGCAGCCACCCAGCGCCCTGGTCCAATTCACAAGGCCAGGCTTCGTGTACAGACCCCTAAATGTCTAAGACCCACATTCTCGGCCATCCTGGCATTTCAGCTTGTCTGGGGAGGCCTGGTCCCGGCTCCAGGGCTGCCGCTTCAGCTGTGCCCCCACCGGCAGCATCTGGGCAACCGTGCCCCCTTCCAGAGAGATCCCGCCGTCTCGCATGCCTCTGTCCCTGGGCGCCAATTAATGACCTGTTTATGCAGCCTATTGTTTTGCGGACTGTGTCAATGGTGCCACTGAACTTCCCATCGTGCAGAGAAGGGCCCTGGTTCCACTCAACTGGGGCCAGAGTTGAACACACCGTGCTGTCCCGTCCAAGGACTGTGCTGCCCCCATTGTCCCGGCGGGAAGGGCCTTTGCCATCCATCCTGCTGAAGGGGGAACCAACCAACCACAGTGGGCAGAAGTCCCTCCCCCAGCCTCAGACCGTATCCCCCACAGTGGTGCTCTGGTTGGCGGTGAGCCTGCGATCTGGGCCTGGCGGTGCTTCTGCAGGCCTCAGGGGCAGCCATGCCCGGCACGCAAGTGTTCAGTGGGAGGAGAGGGGCTCCACGGGTGGGAACGGCCGAGCGCCACTGGGCAGGCCGAGCATGTGGGAGGGACCACAGCAAGCCAAGCAGGGCAGACCGGCTGCCGGCGGGCACAGTGCAGGCCCAGGTTTTTATGTCTTATAGAACAGCTCGCCAACTAAAGCTCCGAAATAAACTCATCCCAAGTGTGAGAGTCCAACCCACCCTGAGTTTTGGCAAGCACACAACAACTCCCGTGCTCAAAAACCGCGCCTCCTCCTCGAGCCGCCCCTGGTCTCAGCCCCTTGCAATCCTCGCGGATCCTGAACGGCACCACCTCCAAATCACCTGCCTTTTGTCCACAGCCTCCATCCAACGACGTACTGACTACTGTCCCCTTCCCTGTACAGAAACCCTGCACTCCCAGGGTGCTCAGCGGACCTCAACGTCCACTCACCGGGAGCTGGTGCAGCCCCGCAGGCCAGCTGCAGCTGCCACCCCGCCCCTCCAAGAGGCCCCCGAATCAGGTGGCCGCCACAGCAGCTGAGCCAAGCCACGCAGAGCCACCGACGGGGTGGCCCGCGAGGGAGCCAGCTCTCCATGCCCCAGGAGCGCTGGCGAGGGGGCATCCCGCACCAGCGCCCAGGGGTTCGTGCGCGAGCAAGTCGGGCACCCGCTGAGCTCAGCCACAGGGCTGAGATGCCCAGCCGCTGAGCGTTCCCCTCCTCCTAGCACAAACGGCAAACATGCAGCTATAGAGAGGGGCACGTCACTGGATCCAACCGGCCCCCAAGGTCTCCTAGAAGGGGCATGCGCACATGGTGGACCATGTTAGCCGGTCCAAGAGGCCGAACTGCCAAAACGGAGGAAGCACACGCCGAAGACGCCTGGGGAGGGACACCGCGAGAGGCCTGCCAGCCAAGATGTGAGCACGGCTGACAACCCAGAGACAGGGGGAGTTACAGGAATCTGTGTGGTGTGCGGTGTGGTGGTGAAGAGCCTGGGACTGGGACTCAGGCGATCCGGGTTCTAGTCTCCGCTCAGCCATGGAGCCAACAGGGTGACTTTGGGCCAGTCACAGGCTCTCAGCCCAGCCTACCTCACAGCGTTGTTGTTGTGGGGCTAAGATGGAGGAGGAGAATGATGTAAGCTGCCTTGAGCCCTTTGTCGGAAAAGGCAGGATATAAATCGGGGGTGGGGGCAGAAATCTGGTGCGATGGCAAGAACCAACGGGATGCGGCTGTCTCTGAACAGAAGTTGCACAGGAGGGGCAAAGAAGGGCGAAGGGGAAAAGGGGCCCTCTCTACCTCAGGGGCAGAGCAGATTAGAAAAGGGCGACTCTTGCACCGAAGCGCCGTGGGTGACAATACCAGGCTTGAAAGCTCAGTTAGTTCCAGGCACATGTTGCTGTCCCCGAGACCAGACCAGAATGCTGCAGGGGACCTTGAGACAGAAACCTGGGGGTCTCCAGAAGAGCAAGTGTTGCAACAATGGGCGACTTCCAATTATCCCCATGCTGACTGCATGCGCATTGTCCAGTCACAAGAAAGATGCTACATTTCTCACTATTCCATGGCCAACTGGCCCTGGAAGCATTGGCTGCAGAATGAGCCAGAGGGACAGCAGCCCAGCATTTAATCCCAAGAGCCCTATGGACTCAGTACTAGACATTAAGTTCTGCTCAACGTGAGGAAACTTCTTTAAAAGGAAGTTGAAAGGGGAGGCCAAAGAGTTCAAATCGCTCAACATGCTTAACAGTTACGCAATGGTGCAAGAACTGGATGCACCCCACAGGTTGAGAGAGCGCACGGAGTCCAAAGATCAGCGATTTGGTTAATGAGCAGGTCACAGGAGCCATTTCAGAAAACAGTCTTCTTTAAACAAGGGGAACAAAAGGAACACGAGCTTGCGGGGAAGAGATGCAAGGGAGAAGACCCCCCTCCCCTCATTTAAGGGGAACAATGCCAATCAGAGAGAATTCTGTAAGCACATCCGAAGCGGGAAGCTCAAACCGCAGTTGGAGCATTCGATAATGACGTTCAAGGAGAACTAAAAGAGGATGAAGCATCGAGAAACTGAGGGGAGTGGTTTTGTCAGTCTTTACTTCAGAAGAAGCAAGCCGTCCTGGGATGATTTTCATGTAGGACGGGGAAGAAATATTTTAAATAAATAAAAATAAGAAAAAAAGAAGGTATCTGAACTGCAGTTTTCAAGGGAGTTTGAGGAACTGAAGCAAATGGCAGTGACAAAAGTTCTTGGCCTCATGCACAAACCGAAAGTGAACAGATTGCAGGGCCCAGGTGGGGCCCACCCTACCGATCAAGAGCTCAAATATGAAATTGCTAAACTTTTAATCTCCTTCATGGATCACTGCCTTGTCGTGGCGAAGGGGCTTGCGTAGCTCAATGAAGCTATGAGCTATGCCGTGCAGGGTCACCCAAGACGGACAGGTCATAGCAGAGAGCTCTGACAAAACCTGATCCACTGGAGAAGGAAATGGCAACCCACTCCAGTATCTTTGCCATGAAACCCCATGGACATGAAAACCAAAAGGCAAAACGATATGACACCGGAAGATGAGCCCCTCAGGTCGGAAGGTGTCCAATATGCTACTGGGGAAGAGCGGAGGGCTAGTACTAGTAGCGCCAGAAAGAATGAAGCGACTGGGTCAAAGCCGAAAGGACACTCAGTTGCCGATGTATCTGGAGGTGAAAGGAAAGTCCGATGCTGCAAAGATCTTTACTCCATAGGAACCTGGAATGTCAGATCCATGAATCAAGGCAAGCTGGACGTGGTCAAACAAGAGATGACAAGACTGAACATCGACATCTTAGGAATCAGTGAACTAAAATGGACAGGAATGGGTGAATTTAGTTCAGATGACCATCAGGTATACTACTGCGGGCAAGAATCCCTCAGAAGAAATGGAGTAGCCTTCATAGTCAATAAAAGAGTAGGGAAAGCAGTACTGGGATACAATCTCCAAAATGACAGAATGATCTCAGTTTGAATCCAAGGCAAACCATTCAACATCACAATAGTCCAAGTCTATGCCCCAACCACTGGTGCTGAAGAGGCTGAAGTTGACCAGTTCTATGAAGGCCTACAACACCTTCTAGAATTAACCCCAAAAAATGATGTCCTTATCATCATGGGGGATTGGAATGCTAAAGTAGGAAACCAAAAGATAACCGGAATAACAGGCAAGTTTGGCCTTGGAGTACAAAATGAAGCAGGACACAGGCTGGTAGAATTTTGTCAAGAGAATACGATGGTCATAGCAAACACTCTTTTCCAACAACCCAAGAGACGTCTCTACACATGGACATCACCAGACGGTCAACACAGAAATCAGATTGACTATGTGCTCTGCAGCCAAAGATGGAGAAGTTCTATACAGTCAGTAAAAACTAGACCAGGAGCTGACTGTAGCTCAGATCATGAGCTTCTGGTGGCAAAATTTAGGCTTAAGTTGAAGAAAATAGGGAAAAGCACTAGGCCACTCAGGTATGACCTAAATCATATCCCTGATGAATATACAGTAGAGGTGACAAATAGATTTAAGGAATTAGATCTGATAGACAGAGTGCCTGAAGAACTATGGACGGAGGTTCGCAACATTGTACAAGAGGCAGCAACTAAAACCATCCCAAAGAAAAAGAAATGCAAGAAAGCAAAATGGCTGTCTGAGGAAGCTTTACAAATAGCTGAGGAAAGAAGGGAAGCGAAAGGCAAGGGAGAAAGAGAAAGATACAAACAATTGAATGCAGAATTCCAAAGAACAGCTAGAAGAGATAAGAATGCCTTCCTAAATGAACAGTGCAAAGAAATAGAAGAAAACAATAGAATAGGGAGGACCAGAGATCTCTTCAAGAAAATTGGAGATATGAAGGGAACATTTCATGCAAAGATGGGCATGATAAAGGACCAAAATGGCAGGGACCTAACAGAGGCAGAAGAGATTAAGAAGAGGTGGCAAGATTACACAGAAGAACTATACAAGAAAGAGCTTAACATCCCTGATAACCACGATGGGGTGGTCACTGACCTCGAGCCAGACATCCTGGAATGTGAAGTGAAATGGGCCTTAGGAAGTCTGAGCAACAACAAAGCTAGTGGAGGTGACAGCATTCCAGCTGAGCTATTCAAAATCCTGAAAGACGATGCAGTTAAAGTGCTACACTCAATATGCCAGCAAATTTGGAAAACTCAAGAGTGGCCACAGGATTGGAAAAGGTCAGTTTACATTCCGATCCCCAAGAAGGGCAATGCCAAAGAACGTTCAAACTACCGCACCATTGCACTCATTTCACATGCTAGCAAAGTGATGCTCAAAATCCTACAAGCTAGGCTCCAGCAGTATGTGGACCGAGAACTACCAGAAGTACAGGCAGGATTTCGAAGAGGGAGAGGAACTAGAGATCAAATTGCCAACATACGCTGGATCATGGAGAAAGCCAGGGAGTTCCAGAAAAAGATCTACTTCTGCTTCATTGACTACGCTAAAGCCTTTGATTGTGTGGATCACAACAAATTGTGGCAAGTTCTTAAAGAGATGGGAGTACCAGACCATCTTATTTGTCTCTTGAGAAACCTATATGCAGGTCAAGAAGCAACAGTGAGAACCGGACACGGAACCACTGATTGGTTCAAAATTGAGAAAGGAGTTCGGCAAGGCTGTATACTGTCACCCTGCCTATTTAACTTATATGCAGAGCACATCATGAGAAAGGCAGGGCTAGATGAATCACCAGTTGGAATCAAGATTGCTGGGAGAAATATCAACAACCTCAGATATGCAGATGATACCACTCTCATGGCAGAAAATGAAGAGGAACTAAAGAGCCTCTTGATGCGGGTAAAGGGGGAGAGCGCAAAAGTTGGCTTGAAACTCAACATTAAGAAAACTAAGATCATGGCATCCGGTCCTCTCACTTCCTGGCAAATAGATGGGGAAGAAATGGAGGTAGTGACAGATTTTATTTTCCTGGGCTCCAAGATCACCGCAGACGGGGACTGCAGCCAAGAAATTAAAAGACGCTTGCTTCTGGGGAGGAAAGCTATGGCAAATCTAGATAGCATACTAAAAAGCAGAGACATCACCCTGCCAACAAAAGTGCGTATAGTCAAGGCTATGGTTTTCCCAGTTGCAATGTATGGCTGTGAAAGCTGGACCATAAGGAAGGCTGAGCGCAAAAGGATTGAGGCCTTTGAGTTGTGGTGCTGGAGAAGACTCCTGCGAGTCCCTTGGACCGCAAGGCGATCAAACCAGTCAGTCCTAGAGGAGATCAACCCTGACTGCTCTTTAGAAGGCCAGATAGTGAAGATGAAACTCAAATACTTTGGCCACCTAATGAGAAGGAAGGACTCCCTGGAGAAGAGTCTAATGCTGGGAACAATAGATGGCAAAAGAAGAAGGGGACAGCAGAGGATGAGGTGGCTGGATGGAGTCACTGAGGCGGTTTGTGTGAGCTTGAGTGGACTCCGGGGGATGGTGGAGGACAGGAGGGCCTGGAGGAATGTTGTCCATGGGGTCGCGATGGGTCGGACTCGACTTCGCGACTAACAACAACAACAACAAAACTTTTAATAAAAATACATAATGCACGTTCCTACGATCAGCCTCTGTATCTGGCCAATGGAGGCCGGCTCACGAGTGCCAACTGTGAAAAATCGTCCCAGGAGAGATCCAGGAAACTACAGGCCACTTGCCTTAACATCTGTTCTGGATGACAAACTGATTGGAGGCAATAAAGATGAAATTAGTGAGCACGGAGAAGGGCAAGCTCTGCGGAAAAAGCATCCACACGACGTTTGCAGAGGCGGGCCTGTTTCACTACCCCTTCAAAGTTCTCTGACAGCACAAATAAGCATGTGCACAAGGGTGATCCGAGGGAGTGCAACCTTTGGAAGTCCAAGAGACCCCTGAGCAACCAGTGCAGGACAGGTCCTTTTACGGATCAGAGGTGGTTAAAGAATAGAGAGTCGGGAGTAGGAATAAATGGGAATTTCTCCTGGTGCAGGGGTGCAAACGATGGGGTCCCACAGGATTCTGTACTGGGACCAGGGCTGAAATTAGGTGCTAGCAGTCAAGTGGTCAGGTTTCCTGATGACACCGAATTAACGAGGATGATTAAAAGCCAAACGGATCAGGAGCAGCACCAAAGGGATCTCTCCAAACAGAGAGAACGGGTGTCAGGAGGGCAAATGCTGATCAATAACACACGTTGTGGCAACAACTCCCAAATTTGGATTTAGGCTGGTGGGATCTGAGCTTGTGTTGACTGACCAAGAAAGTTTTGTGGGGCTGTGGAGAGCACTCAGTGTGAAAAAAGTGAGTGACCCGTGGGGCCGAAAACAAAACATAACTGCCAACAACACCCTGCCCTTCTACAAACGTCTGATACACTTAGAATATTGTGCACAGTTCTGTCTCCGATAGGATGACGTGCAGAGGAGGGTGACTCAAACTCTCCAGGTACTGGAGACCCTCCTGTGTCAAGAAAGGTTCTAACATGAGCTTAGATTGCTTGGCTTAGAAAAAAGGCATGCAAGGGAAGACAGGAGTCAGGTGTACAAAGTTGCACCTGGTGTGGAGAAGGTGCCCAGGGAGACCTTTTTCTTCCGTGCTTGTATTTATGGAGCCTAAAACACTCATCCCATGCAGCTCATTGGTGGGAGATTCAGGACAGAAAAAAGGAAGCCTTCCTTCACACAGGGCAGTTACAACTACAGAATTCCCTTCCACCGGAAGTGGCAATTGCCACCAGTGGCTTGGGATGGCTTTAGAAGTGGACCGGACAAATTTGTGGAGGTGACAGCGATCCGTGGTTGTGAGCCCTGATGACAGTATGCAGGCGGGGGCTGTTGCCCTCCTCTCTTGCCTGTGGGCAGCTGGCAGGCCACTGCTGACCTAGAGAGATGGTCAGTCTGATCTGGCAGGGCTCCTCCTGTGAGTAATCAGGCATATATCTGCTTTTATTACAGATCTGTGATTTTCGAGTTAGCCTTTAGCCTTGCTGATGTGTTCGGTCATGTTTTACATAGGTTGTTATGGCCACCCTGGGCTCTCTGTGAAGAAGGGCGAGATATAAATAAGTTTCCCGACCACATGGACATCTCGGCACGGCCTTTGGGAATGACAGCTTTGCAGAAGGGATGAGGTGGTGGGCGAGCTCCGCAGAGCATAAGTCAGCCCAGCAAAGGGGGAACCCAATATCTCCCTTTCTGGAAAGAAGCTACCAAGAGACTCAGGAGGGTGCCTGCACCGCACGACGGCAGCCCTCTGGGGTTGCCCCACCGTGAGGCTGTGGCACGCGGGGGGTGCATATGCCCCCCACTATGAATATGCAGCCTGCACTTGAGGAGCAGCACATCTTGCAAACCCAGAGGGCGTGAGTCATGTGAGGGTTAAACCACCCCGCCACAGCCCCGCGGTCTATTCAAAGATTATGGGAGGTTGTTCATTGTTTGCCAGATTTGCAGGATATGACAACCCGCAATGTGGGGGTGGCAAATGCAGTCTGGGGGCCGGGGGTGTCTCAGCCCATCGTGGCCGAACCCACAACAAGCGTCAGTGTGTCCGAACCCGGTGAGTGTTTCCCCTGAGCCACGGGGCAGCCTTGCTGCATCTCCACTCCAGGACTGCAGCTGCAGCGACTTCTCGGAAGCTGCTCTTTCCACCAGCTATCGCTTGCTTTTGACAAGTGGCCTGTCACGCAGGGGGAGCGGCTGGACTGCTGCCTGACCTGAGCCCTGCTCATGCCCAGGTGCTGAGGTGCTGCGCCACGCTCCCTAGACGGGGGACCACAGTGGGGGTGGGGGGACTGAGAGGTGCTGCTGGATGGGCCACTGAGCTCTCGACTGGGTTAAAGGAATCATCAGCTTCGACAGCAGGCAGGCCGAACACGCTCTCCACCAGCTTTTGGTATGCCTCTGCTTTCAAGCCATCCTCTTCCACATGGATTGTCCAGTCAATGGGCAAGCAAATTAACAAGCCCTTAACAGTCTGGCTGAAGGCGAAGACAGTCCAGGTTCAAGGTGCAGAGGAGCCAGGACTTTAAGTCTGTCATCAGAGAGAAGCATGCAAGGAGAGACTATGCTGGACTGACACTCTTTTGTCTTGCTTGAATAGCACGGTTGCTAGAAGTGCAGCTTTACCCACAGCCCGAAACCGCATTGTTGCCTTCATAATGGTGAATACCTTCTTTTAAAGAGCCAGGGGAGGGGGAAGCAGGCGAAAAGAGAACAAGGTTGTGTTGTCCCAGTAACTTGGCCGAGTTGTGCAATGCAGCGACCTCTGCTTCGGCAAGACGAGCCGCTTCGTGCCCACACACGCACCTACCTCATAAATGTTGGGGTGCCACATTTTGGTCAGGAATCTGAAGGTTGGTGGTGAATATGGATAGTCCATAGGGAATTTAATGTGAGCCTGAAAGAGAGAGAGAGAGAGAAAAGCCACAATTTATGCAGTCATCTAGCACAACCTGGACCAGAGGGGTCAGTGCCTACGCTGGCTTTGGCGCTTCTCTCTGCCCACTTCTCCTCTTTTGGAGGTCTGGCTTTCGGATTGTAAGCCCAGGGGCAGGGACTCCTTATCGATTGTGGAGCCTGGCACTGTAAGCCAGCAA
Source organism: Varanus salvator macromaculatus (assembly GCA_023646645.1). Classification (NCBI taxonomy): domain Eukaryota; kingdom Metazoa; phylum Chordata; class Lepidosauria; order Squamata; family Varanidae; genus Varanus; species Varanus salvator. Next base: position 459,552 of record JAIXND010000827.1, on the reverse strand, counting down.
ACAGGCAAAGCAGCGGGAAGAGCTCGCCCTTCAGTGCTGGGGGCTGTTCGCTTCCCTCCCCACTGAGCACCCCTGGGCTGGCCCACAGAGCGAGTGAAATGGCTCCGGCGATCCATGTTGAGAAGGGCAGGAGATGGAGCGTTGCGAAAAGTGACAACCTGGGGAAGTTTGAGAAGCAAAAAAGCACTGAGGCAGGCTAACGAAAGGGTTAATGAACTGGACTCTGAAAGATTCAGAAAGGAAGAAGTTATAGGACTCAGGAGAAGACTCGGGAGTCTCTGCAAATGGAGGAGGAGGAGGAGGAGAAAACTGATGAAGATGATGATGAAAAACTGCCCACAGCCTAAGCTCTCTGGGTGGTGCACAATATTCAAGTCTTCCACCCAGATTTCAACCAGGCCCGACCCTGCTTAGCTCCCAAGATTAGGCAGGACCAGGCAGTTCAGGCTATGCAGACATGACAAAGTACTCAAGGATAAAACGGAGCTGGTAGAGCACTCCGTGCATGTCCTAAAACCTTGCGAAGGAAACAGAAGTGAAAGGAGGCAACCCAGCGCCTCAGCCAAACAAAAGCCCTCCCAACCGTTTAACACCTGCGATTTCCTAGAAGTCACCAGATACCAGCTGCTGAGACCCAAATAAAGCCCTTCCTTCACTGGCCAATCTTGGGCAAATCATTCTCTTGGGCTAGCCTCTCTCACAGGATAAAATAGGGATTGGAGAGAGAACCATGCATACCATCTTCTACTTCTTGGAAGAAAAGGTGGGGTTTAAGTGAAAGAAGCCATATTTTTCTGGATAAAGACAAGGAATTTGCAAGCTGCGTGGAAACATGGGCACACAGTGAGAATATGTTATATCTTCAAAAGAGCTGAAGTATGTGAAGGCTGTATGGGTCTGATGGGGACAGTTTGGGCAGCGCCACAAGTTGAACTGCTGGTAGTCTGAGAGCCCAGCATGTGGATACCTGCTTAGTTCACACCGTCCTGAAGGACCCTGTAAGCTTCCCTATATACAACTCTTCTTTCACCAGCCATCTGGGTTAGAGACCTCCTGCCTGCCCACCTGCACAGCAACTGAGGTTGCAGGTACACATTCTACGTGTCAGCTGCTGGCTCCCATGCAAAAGTCAAGCAGTGTCAGCCCCTGCCGTGCAGGCACTGAAGAGTCCTCCTTAAATCCAAAAGAGCGATTCCAAAAGCGCAATTCCTGCTAGGTTAGGTTCCAAGTAGGATCCTACGTCAGCAAGGATCAATCATGCTTTTCAAGCAAAGTTGATAGCCACTCCCTGCACCAGCCTTTTCCCGCATGGATGGCAACACCAGCTGGGCCTGCTGCATGCAGCAGTCCAACCCCTCTGGAGGAGACCCACCTGGGAAAGGTGCCTACATTTACTCCACGGGCTGCGCCTCTTGGGCTCCACGCCCGAGATTAGCACGCTCCTCTAGCAAAGGACAGTCAAAGAGAGGGGAACACATCCTCCGAGCGATGCATTCACAACGAAGGAAGCACCGGATGTCACAAATTGATCTGATGCCGGCATGCAAGTTCTGCGAGGCCGACTCATCTCTCTAGCTCTGTGCCACCTCCAGTTTAGGCAGGCCCGAAAAAAAAATCCATTAATAGCACATGGTATTTTCAGAAGTCAACACAAACTCCTTATTCAGCAGCTGCCATGGCTGAATTACAGCGCTCCCCACGCAGCAGTTTTCCAAACACTTGCAGATAAGGGTTCTGCTCTCTGAGTGGTGTCATGTATTCGCAAGCTCTTAAACCAGACAGAAATTGGGTTAAGCAGACTCTCCCAGAGGAACCCGCTGCAGGGAGGGCCTTTCCGTAGTTGGGGCCGGCTTTTTCAGAAAAGGCACTGCATGGCCTGGGCTGCCAGGCGCTTGGCGTTGGAAGAAGAGGCTTCCTGAGGCGGCTGTGCCTAAGAGAAGGCATGTGAATCTTCTGGGGACACAGAAGGGCTTCTGCCAGTTCTGGGACCTAACCAGCAGGCATCCTTTTCTGGAATGCTTGTGAGATTGAGCAAGACCAAGTAGAGCCAGAGGAAAGGCAGACTCGGGTACAAGCAAGGTTAGGAACTGACTAGGTGTGCCAGCACCAGAAGCAAAGAAAGGGCAAGATACCTGGCAGGGCATGTATCAGAGGTGAAGGTAAAGTCAGGAAAGGGCAGAAGTCAAGACATGAGTAAAGACAGGCTAGTGGTGGAAACACAATTTAGATCGGGAACACAAAGCAGCCTCCACAACCGATTGCGTTGTTGTGGTAAAGCTGAGCAGGGCTGGGAAGCATTTTGTACAGTCTCCTGCAGGTTCGCCAGATCCCAATGGTCTTCATCCTGCAAGCACTTGCAAAGTAGACCAGGCTGTCTTCTCTGTCAGGCCACCAGGGCTCTGGTGAATCGCTCTGCAGATCTTCACAGCTTCCAGCAAAAAAAACCCTCCAGCAGTTTAGCACAGAAAATTACTATTTGAGCATTTCAGGTGCAACTGCATATTTTAGTCCCACCATCCATGTGCCTCAGTACCAGTGTGACATGTTGGGACTTTCTAAAATGACAGCTCAAGCATAAGAAACAACCTTAGACTGGGACAGTGGGACAGCGAGAGGGGTGTAGGGAGGGCCCTGGCTAACTTGAGCTACATTCTTCCCAGGCAGCTTCTTCAGGTTCAGACGAGGTGGCGATGGCTTGGAAGGTTCATGGAGGCCAAGTGAAGATGCCTGGACAGAGCATGAGAACCGGCCTGCCCTGGAAAAGGAGGGAGACATTTCAGGAGAGAGAGAAGTGGCGACGCAGGGGGAGCTCCTTGACCCTGTAAGGCAGGGGTCCTCAAACTTCTTCAACAGGGGGCCAGTTGAAAGGTGCCGGCGATGGGCGCAGGCCGCCAAGGCGGTGCAGGCGGAGGGTGCAGGCCATGGTGGTGGTGGTGGGGCACATGCACGCACGCGACGAGGCCGGGGTGGGCGTGCGCGGAGATAGTTTTCTCCGAGCGAGTCCAAAACAATCTCCACACAAGCAAGCCACCACTTCGCCGCACACATGCGGCAAGTCCAAAACCTCTATGGTGGGCCGGATGAATGGGCATGGCGGGCCGCATTCGTCCCGCGGGCCGTAGTTTGAGGACCCACGCTGTAAAGGGATGACGGGCGAAGCAAGCTGACCAAGCGTCTGTGGTGCTGCCGCCATCTGGCCCTTTCACCTCTAATGAAAGCAAAAGCATTTTCCAAAATGTGTTGAGCAACAGCAACTGTTTTCTACAGGTCCTTGAGACTCCTTTTACTCTCTCATTGGCCTCTAACTTAGGCCAGTGATCCTTCAAATGGTAGTGTGGGTGCCGAGGAAATTGGGCTGCTGTGGGGGCTGGGCCTCCTAGTCCTACAATGCAGCCCGCTGAGCGTGTTAGTTCTAAGGTGGAAGTGGAGGAAGGGCTGGAACGCATGGCTGATTTGCCAAGGGCTTAGCCAGGCGGGTGCTGAGAGGCAAGGCCTTTCAAGCTCTGTGGGAAGGTCTACTCAACTAGTTGTTACAGGAGGATTTCATCTGTCCCACTGCATGGCATCAGGGGAAGAGGGTGGACCAAGTGGGGAGTCTCTGATGCTCCAGGCTATTGGCCCATGAGCGGCAGGACCCACCCTGATGGTGAAGTCAGCGCTTCTTCCTTTGGAGGGGAGAAGAAGTATTCTAGCTTTTCCTAATGGCCGATATTCTGACTCTGCTCTGCCTTCTAGCACAGACTGAAGAGTTTTACTTTAAAATGCTTTGTTTTGGTCTGCCTGGAAGGAGGCAGAGAAGACCTGCCGTGACATCTTGCATTTTCTGACAGCTCCATGGGCCTTCCCAAGGGAACAGACGGATTCAAGAATGCACGGCCACTCAGCAGACGGCCGCCTCAAAACAAGGACTTGCATGTGTGAAAACCCCAGCACAGAGCGACCGAACTATTCTCCACGGAGGTGGTTCAGATGCGGTTGCAAGTGATGCACTGGTGGGGGAGAGGTGTAATAAGCGTGCATGGAATGCACACTGGAATGCACCGATACTAGAAAGGGCCAAAGAAGAGGCAACGTGTGCTGTGGGAAAGGGGGCAGAGGCAGCTGGCTCCCCATACGGAGCAAGAAACTAGCACATCGGCTCTTGACCCGCCCCCCCCACTCCTTCAGTCACCCAGGATAAGCCGGACCAGCACTGTCCAAATTACCTCAGAACGGTCATCCAGCACCGCCAGCTGCGGAACAGCCCGGATTCACAGCAGCTGGCCCACTAATGGGAGAGCAGCCCGACTTTGACAACCATCTAAATTTGGGAGTTTCCTTTTATTTACAAGGGAAAATGCCCCATTAATTAAAAAAAAAAAAAAGGATGTTCCCAAATTGAGTGGTTGCCATGGAAACGGAGACCGTAGGTTTCTATTCTGGTTCTAAGGGATGTACAGGAATTTTTCCTAATGCAATAACTCTTCTAACATCAGCACTGTTACCAGACAATCCAAGGCCCTTCCATCTGCAGGAGTTGCCCTGGCTGAATGTTCTCCTGGCTCAGCCCAGTGCAGAGTAAGAACACAAGACGGGGCGTTCTCAGTGGGGGCTCTCAGTTGCGGAACGCCTTCCCAGGATGCAAACATTTTGAAATGCAGGCTAAACGCCAAGACAGTTGCAGTTAGAGTAGCCCAAGAGCGCAAACCGAGGCCCCAAGGCAACAGAAAAAGGTGGCTGCTACTAAGAACCCTCCAGCTGCACATGAAACAGCTAGCATGCCCCCACCCCCCCTCGCCACCCACCCAGCCAAGAACCCTCTTGCTGCAGGACTTGTGGCGGGCAATCCCATGCTTTCTGACCCTGCCTACACCATTCCTCTCCCGCCTCAAGTAATTGCTCCAGAGGGAACCACAGAGCGTCTCTCCTGGGGTCCCAGCCAAGGGTCAATCCTGACAAACAATATACTGAGACCAGGCTAACACTGCAACCTCCACGGCTCATTTTACTTCAGGTTCTGGTAATCTTAATGACTTGAAACAACTCTGGATAAAAGAGGAAGAAAACAGTACAAAAGCAAGACTGCCGCTGAATACTTAAAAAAATTTTTTTCACAGAACACCATTAAAAATGAAGATAGCGATATTGTGCAAGATTATGTATAAACTCAGTCATCAATCCAAAGCGGGGCTGCAGCCAATAAATTCAGAGATGATTGAGACTGAATCAGCAATGAAGGAACTAGAAAAGAGAAACCCATTTCTTGGGTTTGACTAAGCGGCTGAACAAAAATCTATGGGAGACCACCTCTCTTGCTAAGGCATGCTCATGCTCCAGACCCCGTGCTGTACCCCAAATCAGAGTGCAAGGTCTAAGCTGGAGCAATGCTTTGGTTTCATGCACGCACGCATGCCTGGCAAGCGCAAGCGCTTCTGCCACACCCTCCGGCTCCACTGGGTTCAGGGGGTGGGAAATGTGGTTCTGTACTCAGGGCACCTGGCAAGCACAAGAAAGCCAAGGCCCGCTCCAGACTCTGCGGAGGCAGGGCTCAGCCCTCCTTCCAAGCCCCAGGACTGGAACAAGCTACTTCAGCACTTGGCGTGATAAACGGGGCGGGAAATCGTGGAGGCCTGACGAACGTGACCGAACAGCTACTGTTCCCATTGGAGGTACATGTGAATGCAGTTCATGAGCAAACGAGGAAGTGCTGCCGCTCCACATGAGCTCGTTCTCGGGTGAGACACCTTCAGGGTGTTTGCTGCATGGCCTCGTTCAGGCATCCTGCGAAGAGCTACGCACGAGGCATATCCAGACACAGCTCATTGTATTCCGCTAAAGCAGGAAAGGGGAAAGCCAAGTCTTACTGGAGCCCTTCTTGGGTATCCTCTCACATAATGGCGAGCAGTGTGGAGGCCATGTTGTTGAGGGCTGTTTGCACAAAGGAGTAGTAAAGACCTGCTAAGGGATTTCTCAAAATTGGGAGATGCTGGCATTTAAAATGCCAAATGTGGTTCAATCTAAGTATACAAGCGATGTTTGAGGAGACAAAACAAGACTTCAAGCTACAGACATCGGATGGCATCTAAGCCGGCTCTAACTGCCCAGGAAAGAGATCTTGGGGCTGCTGGCCAGCTCAGTGAAAATGTCAACCATTAATCCCATGAAAGCGGCAAATTCAATGCTGGGGGTCATTATGAAAGGAACTGAAAAGAAAGCTCCAAATAGCATAACCGCTGCTATACAACTCTGAGGTGAGAACACCTTTGGAACAGTGAGCTCCATTCTGGTCGTCACGCTCAAGAAGATATTGTATGGCTGGAAAGGGGCATCTAAAATGTTTGGGGGGAGGTGACTTCCTAGGAGGAAAGATTGCAAAATGTTACGGTTTTTAGCCTTTAAAAGGAGGAATATGGTTGGTATACATAAAGTTATGTATGATGTGAGAAAAATGAGTTTTTCCTTCCTCTTTTCTAATGACAGTACTTAGGTAAGCTGTGGCCAGGACAGATAAAAGGAAGCACTTCTTCGCAGAACATGGAGTTAAGCTGTGGAATTTACTGCCAGAAAATCTAGGATGGCCAACTTGGAGGTCTGTAAAGAAGGGTCCTGGAGGACCAGGGCTGCCGTCAGTCATGACAACACCCTATTATCCTCAGGGACCGCTGCAGGTGTGCCCCCCTTGCAAGCTTCTGCAGGCACCTGCCTGTCCACCGCACAAGCAGAAGGCAGCACAGAGGAGCAACTGGTCTGATCGGGCCTGCTCTTGTTCTCCCATGACCTCTGCCTGCAAAATTAATTTCAGCTGGCAAGTAACCCTGCAGCCCAAATGCTAGGTTGAGGCACATCAACAAGTATTTAAATGGTGTTTTTTTTTATTTTATTAAATGTGACCAATGCAGAAAGGCCACGTCCTACTCAACTCATCACTTGGCTGCAATTCTGTAGCCCGAGAGCAAGAAGCGAGAACCATCGTGCCAGTCAAAGTGGGCCATTCTCGAACGAAGCAGGGTCCCGTGCCACTGTCTGCAAGCACACATCCCATTTGCTGATGCCTGCGTGTTATGAGGTGTTTGGCTAAGACCTGGCAACCATAAGCAGTGTCTTGTAGCTCAGCCTAAGAGACTGTTTTTGTAAACGACTGAGACGTGATAAAGCAGAGCACTTCTCCTTCCTTGGCAACTAGCAGGCTACATGTTCTGAAGCGATGTTTCCCCTCACCAGGCAGGTTTTTCCTTCCCCTGCTTTGTCAGCACAGGTCGACGGTGTGCCTGCAGCACCGAACAACAAAGGGGGGGGAAGAGGGGGCAAATGCCTGAACAACATGCAACGAACAGGTCTGCTAAAATCCATCTCAGTCAAAGCAAAACTGGAGTTTGGGATGGTCCTGTGAACTCTGCCCATAGTCAGAGTCAAAGACCGTAGTTGCAGGCTTCAGGAGAACAACAAACGAAATGGAATGGGAAAAGCAATGGAAGGAAAAAGAGCAATATCAGGATTTCAGGAAGGTGCCATAGCGCCAAGCCTGAGCCGGCGGCAATCTGGAGAGCCTGTCTATTCCTTCAGAAGTTGTGAGGAACCGCAAGACACCCCACTAGGCCTCGGCCACATCACAGACCTATGGCCCAGCTGAAGCAGGATGGGCAAGGAGGGCGGAAAAAGCGACCGAGAGGACACAGAGCTAGGGAAGGGATGGAGTCACAATACATGGGCTACGGGGGACAGACGGAGAGCTGCCACTGGCCATCCTTTACTGTGACTTCTGTCAAGCACTTATCAGGGTCGATTCTCATATTACCTAGAAACAAAAGGAACGCAAAACCAGCCACGACTGAAGCTTCCCTGCATTGACTCCCCCGCCCCCATTCTCACCCCCCGGCAGAGGCATCCATGCAGCGGGTCGCCCTTCCCAACAGCTGAGCTGCTGAGCCCCAAACGGGTGAGAAGATGCATGCTGCCCTTCAGAGGCACAGAGGTCCACCATTTTTGGCAGGCCGTGCGAGCCAGGCAAAATATTGCGGCTGCCGAGCCCTCCTGCTCCTGATCCTCAGAGAAATGGTTCAGAGCGAACTTCCTTATGCCGCCCTGTGTGGACCTGGCACTCCAGGCACCTTGGCCACACAGCGGCCAAGGCAGCCCCCCCACCCCCCACGTCCCTTCCACTCCTGCAGCTTCATAGTTCACAGGCAGGCTCTGACAGCTTATCAGGCTCGCCACCTGATGGCAAGGCGCCTGCATATCAAGCCTGCTCTCAAAGACTCGGCCAGCTTGCGTTTCCTTGAGGAGCTTGAATGGCTCTGAGCCCATCCACGTTTCAGAGCCTGAGCACAAAAGAATTGACAGGGAAACAAGTAGGGTGTGGGGGCATCTTTCCCACTGACTTTTTTCCAGGTCCCTATCAAGAAGATAGCAACCCAAACAAGTCTGCTGCAGAATGGAGTGCGACATGACCCCGACAGTTACTGGGCACATTCAGGGGAAACGACTAGAGGAGCGAAAAGCAGAGCCACGTGGCCCGATGCGTCCCGATGAAGCCTCTCCACACATGTGCTGCTGTGTGTGGACCTTGCTTCCTCGCTCTCGTTCACCACAAGCAAGATGAGCATGTGTGCTCCGGACCACGTTCTTCCATCCCGGTCCCCACACGCAGAGAGGCAGTGGCTGACCCAGCTGATCCTGCTTCAGCTGGACGCTGCTGACAGGTCTCTGGGCTGAGATGTTACCTCGCGCAATGAACCAAGTTGCTGAGAAAGTGTGCAAGTCCAAGGATAACTGGCAGTCTGCTCCCACATGCAGGCCAACATTCAAGCACACATGAGGAAAAGCACCCGCATGAAAAAGCTATAGCAATAGGAAGACAAGAGAGCATAAGATTTTTAAAAGCAAATTACTAGTAATGAAGAACTGTGTGAGGTAGAGGCTCCAAGAGCATACAAGAAGAACCTGTGTAACCTGCCCCGATTTGTTGGGCTTATGTCCAAAGGAAACTGAATGGTGGGCTTTCCAGCGCACGTTCCTCTGGGTATATCAAGAAGCAACAGCTTGCGCCAATCAGCAGCAGATGAATGACCCAGCACTTTGAAGCGAGTGACAATCTGGAACGTGTCCTATCAGGAGAATTAGATAGGAGCCACGCTGCACCAGATGGAAGGGAAAGGCACCCAAAGGCTGCTCCTTCCACCCAGAGAAAGCAGCACATCTCTTCTTGCAGCTCAGCAGGTGCTCAGGGCAAATGGTCAACTGAGCAGCTATCAGATCGGGCACTTCTAGGAATGGGTGCAGAAGCTACGCGAGCCTCAGCTATGCAAACACAGTCCTGGCTACGTAGGGCTGAGGCCTGGGCACCCAGGTTCAAGGCTGAGTGCAAGAGTACCATCAAAGTGCGAGTCCAAGTCTTATGCGGAAGCATCATCCCATTTTGCACAGGCTGAACTCGTTCCCCAGTCTGCTTTTCCACCAGGGCAGCAATCCCCCACCCCCACAAAAAAACCCCTAGACAATCTCTCCTGAAATTGCATGTACAAAGAGCATGAGGGTAAGAGAGACCCCTAAGGGACATCGCAGTCCAATGGAAAGCCCTTCTGGAACAACTCCTCCAAGCAGAACTGCAGCCACTGTGCAACAGCCCGCATCTCAGAAAAGTGCCGCAGGGAAGCGCCATCGCTGATGGCACTGAAGCCACCCAGAGGTCCAGCAGCATTAGCAGAGGCACAGACCGTCCACTAAGGCTGACCAACGACAGCTTGCTGGCCTGAGGCCAGAGTGAAACGGATCTGGGGCATCCATCTCAATCAGAAATCCCTGGAGCCGAGAAGCCGGCCCCCACCTCCTCAAGGATCTGCTCCAGCTTCAGGCCACACAAATGGGAAAATATCCATCATGTCTCGGCACCCAGGAGCCAAAGTGACATCCACCAGGCCTGTAGCAACAGTGGCATTCAAGTCGGCACGGTGCAATTGATTTCATCTGGAAAGCGGCGGAGTGCTGAGTGGCCCTTTCCTCTTCTTGTAGGCCGGAGCATAACAGGCCTCAGGTCACTTGGCAAAGTTCAGCTGAGCAAGTCCTGAGCAGAGGCAATGGTGGCAGAGAAGTACAAGCCTTTGCTGTCCTCACCAGCAATCACGGCAGATCACTGTGGCCCCAAGTCCTGCCTGCGACAGCAGAGACGCCTGTTGCACAGAGCTGGGAGTTTAATCCCCAGTTGAATCCCATCAGGTCTCCATGATGCAGGCCAGGTCAACAAACTCGTCCCCGATCAAGTCCTGGATCGCTACTCTTTTCCCATTTGTCGACCTTGCATTAAACCGTGGCCCCTTCCAACCCAGGGAGGCGGTCTCCTGGGACTGCTCAAGCTCCCTGACACAAGAAACCGCCTGGGAGCACCCGGCCCCCTCCTGCGCTCCTCATGCCATGATGGCCCGGCTGCCTCCCATCACATCTCCCATGGCCCTGCACTGTCAGTGGTGGCTCACTGTGCGGAAGCTGCCGCCAGCCTCTTCACCGCTTTCTGGCCCCTCCTATCCATTAGGGCTGCAGGCCACAATGCTGCAATGACAGCAAAAGCCACAACCTTAACGGCTTGGGATCTGGATACCTAAAGGAACGCCTGCTTCCATATTTGCCCTCCCATCGCTTGAGATCGGCAGCAGAGGCCCTCCCTCCGGGAGCCCTCCATGAGAGACATCAGGAGGCAAAGTACCCGGAGCAGGGCCTTCTCTGCGGTGGCACCCCATCTATGGAATGCGCTCCCTATCGTTATTTGTTTTTCGGCGCCAGGCTAAGACCTTTTTATTCTAACAATATTTTAATAACTTTTAATATTAGCTATATTTGTTTTAATCTGCAGCCAGGGTGGATCTGGAATGTTATTTGTCTCAGGTTTTATATTATTATTTTTATTTATGTAAACCGTCCTGAGGCTCTGCAAAAGGATGACATATAAACATTCTAAATAAATAAATAATAAACCATCAGGGCTACATTCTGAATTAGGCACAACCCTTTCTGGCTCATGGCACTCTCTCTGCCAAGAGTATACAGTTCTAGCTCCCCACTTAGCCCCAGTACTTCTGTGTTCCTGCTTTTATCTTCTTTTGCTCCTCTCCACTGGCCCTATCTCTTCCCCAGGCTCCCGTGTCCTGCAGCCCCCCACGAGGCGGGCAACTCTAGCAGCCATTTTCACACTCCGCATGATTCTGCCTAGTCTGCAGGACGCCAGTGACCAAAGGGCAAAACCTGTGTTTCCAGTGCTTTGTAGCAGCTCAAGGGCATTCCAAGAGGGGCCACAGCCCGGGGGAAACCACAGATTGCAGGTTCAGCTGCCGGCTTCTCCAGGCAAGAATCTCAAAAACCTGGAGAGCTATTGCAGCTGCAGGTCAGTGTAGGCAATATAGGGCTAAAAAGACCAGTGATCAGGCTCCGTAAAGCAGCTTCCTCTGTTCCCCCAATTTTGTTGTTGTTGTTAGTCGCGAAGTCGTGCCCGACCCATCGCGACCCCATGGACAGCATTCCTCTGGGCCTTCCTGTCCTCCACCATCCCCGGAGTCCACTCACGCTCACACCAACTGCTTCAGTGACTCCATTTTAGCTAGAATTTAGCGTCAAGCTGTGATGGACCCCCTGAGCTTTCCACTGCTGCTACGGAGCACAATTTTGACCCCTCAAACAGTGCAACATTTTTCACGGCCAAATCCGATGGCACAGCAGGGGATGCACCAGAAGGCAACAATGGCCAGAGATGGCCCAGAGCCCGTATCTTGCCCACCCTGGTATACACCATTCCCTCTTCGCTTCCAGGGTGCGGCGATTTTTTCAGAACTGCCTCTTGCCCCAGTCGCACTGTGCCAACTCCTACATTCCCTTGGAAGCTCAGTGTGCACCACCCTTTCTTTATCCCCTCTCACTCATGCCTCCACCAAACACCTCTCCATCCCGCATGACTCGAAGCTCCTGGAACCTTCCATCCACCACATTAACATCGGGGTGCGATACAGCCTAGATTGTGCTAGGTTGTGTGCTGGGTTGTATTAATGCCCCAAGCCGACATTAATTGGGTCAAGTATATCTAGTGAGCATGTCTGAACTCCTGAAACCATCAGGAGTGTTTTGACATTCTAGGTCTTAAAAGAGCAAGATGTCAGTGGAGAAGAAGAGGGACAACCGTATCAGACAGTTGCTATTAAGGAAACCGAGTACTTGCTCATACCTAGATACGGCGCCAGTGAACATAACGGCACCTCTAGGAAGAGCGACGGCCTGTGTCAGGTCTAGTTCAACCTGTTTCCCCAGAGGCCAACCAGATACTGCTGGGAAACTGCACCAGCGCCTCTCAGGCAGGGGCCCCTGAATCTGGGAGGCTGCACGAGGCTTCACGACTAACCACCACGGGGAAGACCTGTCGCCTTCCACGATGCAGAGCACTCTTTCCCAACCCAGCTTGAGTAAGAAGGGCGCACTGACGACCACAGCATTTTCCCCTCTGGGACGTGTACTTCAGCCAGCTAATGCGCAGTTTCTACTTGAACAGTGTAACTTTAATCTGATGGCCCTTTGTGCCTCTCTTTCAGGTTTTCCAGTTGCAGAAATCCTGGAGATGTAGATATGGGAAGCAACTGTCCCTCAGTGCAGCCAGGCAGGCACCCTGAAATGTACTTGTGGGGCAGGGAGAAGAAAAGCACAGCCTGCCCGCATGGGAGCTGTAAGAAAGGTTTACACCAGAATTGCCCCTCCCTGAGCACATTCTTTTAATCTATCCATCAGTGCCCACTTGAGCAGCAGAAAACAGGCACAGGGGCAATGCTATTTCTTTGTTCTATGTATTGTTATAGATCATCCCGTGAGAGCATCCTCAGAGCAGGGTTGCCGGAAGCTAAAAGTTACTAGAAGTCAAAACGTGCACAGAAACGAAAACCGGGACAACAGAGAGGCCGTTACCCGGCCCCAGACGGGCATCGAGGGAAGTTCCCCGGGAGTCACCTGCCGCACTTCACAGGGAACGGGGCCTGCCAAAGCCAGAGGCCCAGGCCGCCTCCTGGCCAGGGCTTGCCCTGCCCACTTGTTCAGGGGGACCATCCCCCCCCGGGGGGGGGCATCCACAAGCTGCACACCAGCTGCAAAGAGGCGCTCTCCACGAGTTGCAGAGCTCTGGAGGAGCCTGCCCGCCCCCACTTTGTGGGAAAGCACGGCAACACCATTGTTTAGGCACTTGGCACACAGAAGCACTCTCTGAAGGAATAATCACTTGCGATCAGCGTTCTCCCTTGCTCCTCTTAAATATTTTAGGCAGCGCTTTAAATTAGAACGCCAGCAGCACCCTCAAGCCAAGGGAGCGCTCATGAGTCACTGGCTGACAGGTCCACCTTGATGCAAAGCCTCTTGCGTTCCTCTGCAGCTCTCAATCCATGCCGGCTTTGATCCCCCCACCACCACACACACCCGACTCCACTGTTCCCTCCACCCCCGGACAGTCACATGTTCTGCTAAAAACACATGGCAGTCACCTCTGTCACAGGCAGCCATCACCCTTTGGAAGCAGCAAGGCAAAGGGAATTATTTATAGCCAGGGAAGTGTAAACCGCGGCACTGCTGCAACGTTACACAACTCTGCGTCCCCACCACCCAGCCAAGCAGCTATCCTCCCAGAAGGACCCAGTGCCAGATCCTGCTGCCCTTCCAGAAACAGACAGCCCACCCCGTCAGCTGAACGACTCTTTTCTGCACAAGGAGAAGGGCCAGTTTTCAAGCCCGGGCTCATGCCGCTTGCATGTCAGCGTCTCTCACTGCCCTCTGCCCATCCGAATCGAGAGCTCACCCTTGCAGAACATCAGCAAGCACGCACAATTTCGTCTGTTCACACTTCTGATGGCAGGGGGAAAACTCACATGGGGGCAGAAGAGCAAGTTCTCTTTACAAAGAAAGCTCGCGTGCCAGAGAGGAGCCTCTCCTGGCCTCCTGCTCTTATTAGCAGTCTATGTGGAAGAGGGGTTTTCAGTCATGCAAGCCCACCCTCCTACAGCTTGCAAAATGAAGCAGACTGGACAGGCACAGGCCTATCACCTCAGCTGCCCTTTAAGAGAAGAAAACCTCAGACTGCACACTCTTTGGGGTGCCTACCCATCTCCTCGACTATGCTATTCTGTCAACTGCTACATCTCCCAGTTGCAGTAGCAAGAAACTAAGGAGCTCTAAGCCAAGAAATCTCTATTCCAAGTCTCACCTCTGCCACAAAGCCAGGGGATTTGAGCCCTCACTCCCTTCACCATTCCTTATTTGAGCAGGGAAGGCTATCACTTACTGGCACCACGGGGTCATGAATTCCTATCACACCATATGAGTGGCTGGATGTTACTTCTTGACTTAGTTCTGTGGTCACAGGGACCAGGATCTGCTCTGGTTCTGAGCACAGAGCAGAATCCTAATGCACCAAGAGGCTGTCGTTCCCTGTGAGCAATCCTGTGCCACATATACATACAGATACGAATGTTTCTAATGAGTCTGGGGTGGCTGGGACTAAGGACCCCCTTTGCCCTCTAATTCCAGCCCTCCCCAACAGAGTGTCTGCCAGATGTCATGCACTGCAACTCCTGATGGCAACTGTAGCTCCCCACAACTGGTAGACAGTGGACTGGGAAGGTTGCTCTACTCCAGCTAAGCAGCCGTCCTCTGTGCCAGGTTGTGGCTATTCTATACCCATCTGGCAACTGCAGCCTTACTCCGGGTACTGCCAAAAGCAGTATGAATAGTAAGCTACTATGGAGATGAGCAGAGCCTTCTCTAAGCATTGCATCCTCACTGGCTTCAGTTTATAGCACACGGTTTTCCACATGCCTCTTATGGGGGAGTCTCTCTTCAGAGCTGCCCCTGACCCTGGGGAAACTGCTCCAGGACTTGAGCAACAACCTGCCACTGTAACTCAGGGATCTCCAAGCTGACTCTTTATTGATAGCTTGGTCCCAGAGGCTCGGGCATGAAATGGGCACCAACACCAGAGACAAGATGAATGATTAACCAAGTTCATTTGTGGGACGGATCTTTTACACACAAGGGCATAGTTCTGTTTACTTTGGGGTTTTTGAAAGGATACTCTACTGCCCCTTCTGAAGGGCTCAAGAGACTCTGTTGCTAATACAAACCTCTTAATTACTTTTTACCTTTGGCCAAAATCCCTAACCCTCCACCCCATCCAAATAAATTCGAAACAGGTCCATCTCTTGAATGCAATCTCTCTCAAACCAAAATTCTTCCTGATGCATTTCTGACTGCCTGGATTGTTTCCGGGGTTTCACTGCTCGTCTGAGTAACTTTCTTCTGGCAAGATCTTAGGGAAACCTTCTGGCATCACACGACCGCCAGCCACGCCCAGGCCTTTGCCATTCCCTCTCTCCCCAGCTTCCTCCTACTCCTTCCATAATGCCATTCACCAACCTTGTCCCTGCCTAAGGACCGAACCCCTTAGCCCAAACTCCAGAGCAGTCATTTCCCAACTGCTCACTTGGCCCTAGCCAGAAGTCACAGAAAAATCCAAACTCAACGTATCTGATCCGGGTCCCATCTAAACATATTATAAGCAACTGGCATTCTCCCCCCCGCCCCCTTCAGAGCATTACAAGGCATCCACTACCAAACAGGCATTCACGTAACAGTGCACGGCCTCAGCCCTACCCAGATATATTAGAGCCTCACGGAGTATCTAAACATTACAGACCATCGTCATCATAGACATCTCATTTCTTCACTGTACTGAAAGAATAAACAGCATGCTCTAAATTCTCTCAAAGAGTAAAGTACTTTTTCAACAGATTAAAGATGCAATCCTATGCAAGCCTAGACAAGCAAAAAGACCTACTACTCCCAGCATGCGTGCCAGGAGTAGTTGGCCTTTTTGTGCCTAAACTTGCACAAGATTCCATCCTAAGCCATAGCAGGCCGTGGTCTTTTAAGTTGTTCCCAGGTTGCAAAGTGCTGCTTTGCTTTGCTTTACCTTACTTCAAGCTTCCAGTTCCAAAAATGTTTCTAGTACAGTACTTCTAGACTTAAAAAATGTAGTGGAGGGTGTGCTGAACAATTCAAAGTAGTTTATAACACTGCCAGGTAGGGTAAATTTCAAGAATTCAAAGGGTACGGCAAATCTATTCGCAGCCCTTAAGAGTAGTCACTTTTGTTTTTTGTGTCTGTGGAAAAAAAATGCAAAGAATGTGAAATGGTACACAGAAGGCTCTGCATCTCTGAATGCTCCCTGCATATGGAAAGCTCACCTCAGCACTCCCCCCCGATGGCACCCTCCAGATGTGCTGACTATAGCCCCCTGCATAGGAACGATGGGAGTTGTGGTCCATCACATCTGGAGGCAACAAGCTGGGTAAGACTGAACAAAAGTTGGTTTATCGAGGAAAACAATGCCCTTGGCTAAGGGAGACAGCTGGGCAGATGTGCCCCCCACATTTCTTTCAAACCACCCCTGGAACTGTATTACCTTATTGTTTGCTAGCACAGCTTCTAGACATGCCCCTCTGTTCTAAGAAAGGAACAGGACATGGTCTACCTACCAAACAGGTCAAAAGCTAAACAGAACAGTCACCCACCAACTTGAATTTCCTACTACATTCATTAAATTCATTACATTCATTAAATTCGTTACATTGATGGATTCTGACTTCATGCTGGATGGCAAAAAAGCCGGCTCCAAGGGATTCCTCACCATCCTCTGAGCACATGCAGAGTGCTTCCACTATCACAAGATATTAATTCCCACATTTTTAGCACTCCAAATCTAGGCTTCCAGGTTGGTGCCTCCAGCTTCCCCAGGCAAGATAGTGTCTTGCTACTTGTCATTCTGGAAAAAGTAGCTCTGTGCACACGGGTCCTGGAACAGTTGCAGGAGTTTGTCATCTGTGTCTAGGGGGGCAAAGGTCCGGCTGGAATCCAGCTCTCTTGTGCTTGTTGGCCTTCTTTCCCATGGCCAGCCCTGGCTAAGGAGCAAACCAAACTAAGATCATGTCCACAAAGGCTCAGGAACACTAGCCGACCCCTTTTTTGGACAAAGTGCACAAAGCCTGCAAGTTGTACGTGTGGAAACAGGACTTGGCTTGCACAGCAAGGCAGCTAGTGTGCGAGCTGGCCTCCCAGACTCTCTTCCTGCTGGATACCCATGAGGACGCTTGGCATGAAGCCGACTCAGTGCAGAGAAAGTGGGCTGGGATCTGGGGAGCTGAGCCGAGGAGATCCAACGGATTCCCTCCCCCACACCGGATTCCTCACACATCACCACCAGTGACTATCATGGGACTTTCTTTTCTCTAAGAGTTCTTCCACTCTGCATGTCATACTTAAAATAGCTTTACAGCGAGGAACTGTAGCTGGTTAAAAATGCAGTTGCTGCACAGAAGACAGAAACACAGTGTCTTAAGAAATAGCTGAGAGGTGGGGGAAAACCCTTTGTTAAACAGGTACCAGTGTAGGAGTGACAATTTGTCTGAAAGTTCATAAAGAGCAACCTTGAGCAGTCGTGTCTGGTGGGTGTTCTCAGGACGATCCAGCACGCTCTCGTTCCCTGGCACTGCAGCCTTTAAAGTGCCCTGCCCTGGTCTACATCCAAAGAACTGCTTATTCCGGAATTTCAGCCATCAGGAAAAAGAAAGGAGGGGAGAAAGGGGGCCGGGCTCATTTAAAAGAGGAGAGAGAGAGAGGGAGGCCTGGGAGCCTAGCACTCTGCATCTTTCAAGAGATCAAGCACTTAGTGCGCACCCATTAACGGCAACCAAAGGGAAGAAGTTAAAAGGAATTAGGACTTCAGAAGCTGAGTCTGACTAGAGATTAAGGTTCAGAAACAGCTTTTGAAACTAAAATCCTGGAAAGCCAGAATATCTGAGGTAGTCAGCAGCTTTCAGAATTAAACACAGACAGGGATAAAAATACCTGGTGGGTTCCCCGGACAGCATGTTTCAACTCTGAGCTGGAAGACAAGAGTTTGGAGTCCTAACTCAACTATTTGCTCCTAGGACAGCCTTGTCCTACCTGGTACCCTTCAGATAAGTTGGGCTACAGCCCCTATAATCTCTCAAGCAGCACAGCAGGCTGGGGATTATGGGAACTATAGTCTAACACTTTATTTATTTAGTTAGTGAATTTCTATGCCGCCCCATTCGCCGAAGCCTCGGGGCGGCTCACAATCATAAATAACATGATATAAAACAGTATAATTTAAGAATAATTTGGCAGACACCTAGTTGGGGACTGCCTTTAGTGAAGGCCAAAGCTAATGCTTATTATCTTCGAGATACAGATACCGCTGTAGCCTGACACGTAATGTCAAAATGACTGGACACAAGAAGCAAGGTGTTCCAGGGGAGGAAGCGAGGCTGACAGAATGTGTTTTTTTCATTTCCTCTACAGACTGCAGATTGGATGGTCCTGCCAGAATATTTCTAACGCTCTATCACAGCTTCCTCATCAAGGAGCCCTTGTAGTTGTAATATCATCATATAACTGAAGTAAACGAGAGGCATGAAAACCTACAGCTGCCAAGAAAAGACATCAACCTCATTTTCAGAAGGTTTCCCTGTTTAATTGCAATGTGTTTTATCATTTTCTTGCTTTCTTTGTTTGAAATAGTTGTATGTTATTGTATTCCTCGCTTTAGTATAAATTGCCTCCTGCAGTCATTAGAGGAAGGGATGATTCAAAAATAGTTTAGATGAAAGTAATAACAACTTTCTGCAGCAGACCAATAATCGTTTAGTGCAAACTTGTATAAAAGCAAAGCCTTCTACTCAGCAATTAAAATAACGGGCAAATAAAAAGGTTTTAACCTGGCACTGAAATGTATAAAGAAACTTTGGCCTGAGGAGCCAATTCCACAGTCAAGGTGCCAGTGCCAAAAAGGCCTTTCCCCTCCTGGCCACCTTCCTTATTTCATTTAAAGATGGCTAGAGAAGGACTTCCATAGATGACCTTAGGGTCCAGGTAGGTACATATGGGAGGAGGCATTCCTTTAAATATCTAGGCCCTAAACCATTTAGGGCTTTATTCATGATTGTAAGCACCTTAAAGCAGGCTCTGAATTCAGCAGGTAACCAACGCAGTTAGTTGGTAAAGGACAGGCCTTATATGTTCATAACGACTTGTCCCTGTCAATACATGGGCTGCCCTATTTTGCACCAACTGAGGTTTCCGGACTGTTTTCAAGGGCAGCCCCATGTAAAGTGCATTGCACTAGTCCCAGCGTGAGGTTACCAGAGCATGAATTACTATGGCTAGGTCCACCCGTCCAGATAGGGGTGCCGCTGATATCAGTGGCAGTTAATAAAAGGTGCTCCTGGCCAGAAACGGCATCTGGTGCTCCAGGGACAACTCTGGATCCAGGAGCACCCCCAAGGTCCGCACTCCGTCCTCCAGGGGGAGTGCACACCTGTCCAGGACAGGGCGGATATCCTCCTGCTGGGCTGAGGTTCCCCCTACCAATCACAGCCTCATCTTGTCTTGATTAAGCTTCGATTTACTAGCCCTCATTCAGTCCATCACCCTGCTCAGACACTGGTTCAGAGCTGACAGTGCCTCACCTGGATCAGACGTAAATGAGAGGTAGAGCAGAATGACATCGGTGCACTGATGACTCTCCAGCCCAACCCTCCGGATGACCTCTCCGAGCAGTGCCGTGCCGATGTTTAACAGCAGTGGGGGTGGGGGTAAGATGGAGCCCTGCGGCACTCCATGACAGAACGGCCTTGCGGCTGAGGTACGCTCCCCCAGCACCACCGCTTGGAATTGACCACTCAAGCAAGGGTCAATTCTCTTGGGCCAATTATTCCTAGCCAGCAAGCCCATCCAGAAAGATGCCGTGGCTGATGGTATCAAAAGCCTCTGAGGCGTCCAGGAGACTGCCCCTGTCTTTCTCCTGCCAAAGGTCAGCCCACATGGACCCGGGTGGCCTGCTTCCTCCAAGAGGGCCTGAAGCTGTCCGGCTACCACCCACTTGCGTTCCTTGCCCAAAAAGGGAATGTTGGCCTCAGGCCTAGAGTTGGTAACATCTTCCGAGCCCAGGCTTGTTTGCGTCAAGAGAGCTGTAATCACTGCCTCTTTTAATGGAATCAGGACCAGCCCCTCCCTCAGAGAATCATTCACAATTGTCTGGACCCAGGAATGCATTCCCCTTTGATGAAATGCCAGTGGTGGGCCAGGCTTGTCCGAGCACCTCGTCCACCTCATCAGGCTTCGTCAGTTTAAGTTTATCCGATAAAGTAGGACCAGACGGGCTCTGGACACCTCCATTAAGGGACCACATTAAATGTGGAGTCCATCCTCATCCTCTTTATAGGGGCCACATGTAAAAGGCCACGAATCACTCAGGATAGCTCTGCTGGACAGCAGCAAGAGTAGGCAAGGCAGGCGGAGAAGAACGCTTCTTTCGCTACCTGCACCACCCTGGAGTAGGCCCAGTAATCAGCTCTTACTCATGTCTGGTCAGATTCAGCCTAGGTTTTCCTCCATCTCCTTCATTTGCTCCACTGCCTGAGATTCTGCTGGCTACGCGTGGACTCTGCGCATGGGAAGAGGGCAATTAGGTACAATGGTATCAACTGCCTGGGTCACTTCCGTATGGGCTTCAAAAGGCGTGCCAACCATATCAGTCAGAAAATCCCCCAGAACCCTTTGGAAACCCAGTGGATCCATCAGACTCCAAGGGCGGACCATTCCAATGGATTAGGGTTGCAGTGTGAAAGAACAGTCAAAAGTCTAAACCACAAAAAGAAGTGATCTGGCCGTGACGCAGCAGTTAACACCAAGCCCCTCACTTTCAGGTCACCATCTCCCTGACCAGTCCAAAAACCTGGTTGAGAGTATGGCCTTTTTCAAATGCTGGACTGGCGACATGCTAAGGCGGCCCCATGGCTGTCATGGTGGCCATGAAGTCCTGAGACGCCCCAGATAAAAGTGGACTTGGCATGGAAAGTTGAAGTCCCCCAGAACTACTAATCCGGGGGTCCAGATCTGAGATGCTCGAACCCAGGTCTGAGACCCCCTCTGTCAGCTCAGGCAGGCAGACTGATCTGCAGCAGGGTGGGTGGTACACTAGCAGAATCCCTAATCTGGCCCGATTGCCCAACACTGGGTACACCAGACCCATCTTCAAGCAGACAGGAGACGGCATGTACTCTTATGGACCATGGCTACTCCCCCTTCCCAGCCCGCAAGGTGAGGCTGCTGTTGCACCAAATAGCTGGGCAGGCACAACTGGGAGAGGATGCACCCAGGTCGCCATGATGCAGGCCAAATCGGCCTCCTCACTCACAATATGATCACAAAAGAGGGAGATTTTATTTTGGGCCAACCTGGTGCTCAGCAGCTGCATAGCCAGGCCTCAAGGTAGGCTGATACAGTTGCTTGGGATCTTCCAGATGGGAGACCCACCAGCTCTTCTCCTTTGCTGGCTCATTACTCCCCCAGTGCCATACCTCCCCTTACCCAGTGCCACACTAATGGGGGCATCCCAGTGCTCGACAGGGTTCCCCGAAACCGTCTTAAAGTATCAAGTTAAAACAGCAAAACAGATTGTCGTGAATTTTGTGCTGTGGTCAAGAAAGGAAAAGACTCATCCAGACCCGAACCACCCCGAACGGGCTCCAAATGGGCAGTGCCCTTTGGCACCAGCCTTCAGCGGCTGCCTTTACCACCAGCTGGCAGAAAAGGGCGGCTGACTGGAAGTCTGCTTAAGCTATTTAGAAAGCCTAAGCAGGGCTCTCCACTGATCCTGTTGCTTTCTCCCTAACAGCACACACTGACCTGGTTCACACAAACAACCCACAGCTACGAAATCATAGGATACTCACCCACCCACCCTTTTACTCCTGAGAAAATGGTTGTGATGTGTGAGCATGGCACTCTGGGTGTTTTAGGGTTAAATGACCAGAGTTTCAACTCGTGATTTTTTTTTTGCTGGGTTAAAATTTCAGGTCGTTTCATCCAAAGCGACCCGAAGTGCTAAGCTGGTGCACAACCAATCAGGTAAGGACACTCCTGTGCTGTTTACAGAGCTAGGTGTAAAAAGGAAGTGGTGAGTGGACAGGAAGCAGTGTGCTCATTCTGGCATGGCCAAAGCTAACCATGTGAGCCATTAAGTGCAATCTGAGTCAGAGCATCATCACCGGAGAGAGAGAGCAAGGTAGTTGGCATTTGCCAGGCATCTGGGACAGGTGCTCGTGTTTAATCCGCTCTACTCCAACTTGGGGACCTCTAGATGGGTCAGACTTTGACTCCCAGCATAGCTGGCTGTGGAATTCTGGGAGCTGAAATCCAACCTGCAGCCAAGCTGGGGAAGATTAGGCTAGACAGAGCGGGGGCACAGCACTATCCTCTTTCATCATGGCGACCAGACCAGCTCCAGACTTCTCTATATGGAAAGGCCTCCAATTCCATTCCTGCCAGCCTTGGCAACTTTCACTTTAACTTGAGGTAATACAAAAGTCAAGTGTTGGCAGGGAAGTGCACCTTAACACCCAATTACACACCTGGTGAAAGAAAGGGAGAGGTTCAGCTGATGCGTTAATGTAAGGAGATGCATGAATGTGGCTGTACATAAAAGGATCCTCTCATTGATGCAACAGCTTACTAGAATTCCACTATGAGACGAGCTGCCATCCGCCTGCACATCATGCGACAACTGGAGTGTGGATGCTGCCCAAAGAGTTTTCTTTGCACTGCCAAGAGGGCAAGGAAGGCCAACAAGCAGACCATGTCTGGTCTCAGGGCAGTTTTCCCAGCTCCGGGCAGTCCCACCCAGCTTCCAGAGTCCAAGATACGGTGAAGTGCTGGACATCAGTTCAGCTTAGTTCATAGGTAACATTTTTTCAAGGTGCAAGGAGATACGTGCAACACACAATGACATACTTCTATGCAATACCATCTGTGAATGTGCTCACTCATCATCCGTTCATTTGTTTATGCTGCTGTTCCAAACCCATGCACAAAATGACTTACAGCAACTTCAGACAAAAAATACAGAAAACACTGCCCACTGTCAGAAAATTCACTAATTTAGTTCAATTTTCAATTTATATCCTGCCTTTTTCCTACAAAGGGCTCAAGGCAGCTTACATCCTTCTCCTCCTCCATCTTATCCCCACAACAACCCTGTGAGGTAGGTTGGGCTGAGAGGCTGTGACTGGCCCAGAGTCACCCAGTTGGCTCCATGGCTGAGCGGGAACTCGAACCCACATGGTCCGAGTCCCAGTCCCACGCTCCTAAGCACTACACCACACTGGCTCTAATGGTTACAAACTGAAGTGCAGGCAGGTTAAACAACATATGAAAGGCCAAGCATATAAGCGAAACGCCACAAGGCGGCCTGGGACAACCTTGGTAGGCCAGCTGAGTGTTTGATTATGTGTGGGGCCTGTCCCGTAAGCGAGGCTGTCACTGGGAGGACCCAGCAGAACAGTTCACTCGTCCTCACACTGGCTGAGTGGCCATGGCAGCACATGGCAGGGGAGCCAACGGCAGCCGCCCCAAACGCTGCCTGGGCAGTCCCGGCAGCTCTCAGCTCTAGGCAGGGAGGCTGCAGGGGCTCAGCTGGGCTTGCCCTGTCATCCAAGCTCGGATGACCCAGCAAGCCCAGGGATAACTGCACAACTCTGTAACAAGGCATACCTGTTCAAGTGGCTTTGGCGACACAAAGAAGTTGCCCTGTGGCCAGAGGGTGTGTCAGATTCAGAAAACACACACAGCAGCATGTGCTGAAAGCCGCTGGCTTCGCATGGCACGCAAGCCCAGTCTGTGCCTACTTGCTTAAACCACCATTTTTACCTGCTTGGTGGGTATCAAGATTCAAGTAAAAAAACAAAACAAGGAAGAAGGTCTTCAAGAGGTTTGCATTTGGTGGAAATTTTGAAACCACAGAAAAATTCTGGGGGAAGAGTGGAAGTTCTTGGGGAAATGAAGCCTAAGTTGCATTGCTTGAACATAAATAAAACGTATCGTTTATAATTCAGTTTGCCTAAGAAACTGCACTATTCAGTTTATCTATGAAATTTACAGCATGCCTATAAATGTTCACTCAAAACAAAGACTCACATTGACCCGGTTCAGAGGACATGTACACCACGAACAGTGAGCCCAATACTGGCATCATGTCAACATTATGTGAAGAGTTCTATTTAACTGCCCAAACATTCCAGCCTATAGGTTTTAAGCAAGCTAATTTTGAGTCTGTTGAAAACCACCAGTTCACTGCTGATTTTATGGTTTAAAATTTTTTGTTCAGGTATTATTTTTAGCATTGAGCTGGTCTGAGTGTTTTGTCAAACAGAACAGTGTAACTTAAATTCAAAACAAAATTAAAATATATGCTAAAACTAAGTTGCTATGGACAAGATGCCATTCACAAACAATTCCAGACAAAAGAATTGCTTGCAAGAGTCGCTCTGTGCATGGAGTATTCAAAGGGCGACTTGGTCCTTAGCTTGACTCCCACAGATGGTAGCAGGAACCACAGCAAATGCATAGAGAAACTTACAGACTTTGCAGTGCATTTACAGCACATAATAATCGGTACCTTAAGTCACAGCTTTTGTTTCAAACCATTTCAGAAAAAGAAAATGGAAAAGCCAAACACGGATTTCACATAACAGCAGTCCTCAAATACATGTGCAGACTACTTAAACTGTTATATATACATAACTCATGTTTTAACACCACAGTCTTTTCTTTCTCATGCGATGTACCTGTTTGTGTGCAAAAATCTAAGAAACTGGGCTAAGAATGGTCTGTTTTGCTTCAGGTCATGTTCAGCACTAATCCTGCCTCTCTGTGTAGACATGAGGGCAGCGTGCAGTGACACTCCTGTCTCACTTACACACCCCATGGCCAAAGTAGCCATGCTCTTCATGGTCAGAGAAAGCAGATCAGGCGTAGCACCAAGCACAGGTTGCCCATCTGTTCTGCAATCTGACTGCAAACTACTGGCGGCCAGTATGAGACACTCCACCCTAAAACAATTTAGACAGTAAGTGCATTTTACTTAATGCTTAAATGTGCACGCAGTCCTCTGGGATTTTTTATTTTTGAAAAAAGAGGCAGGGAGAACAAAGATGGCAGCCATGCTACTGGCCCACAATCTTTCTGGACTAGGGGCTCCAACTATTCCCAGTTCTGATCAACTCTGCTTCCCCTTCTGTCTGCTAGCAACAGACCTCCCAGTCTCACCAGGGCAGCAATCCCAGCCAGTCACTGACCATGCGAAGGATACGGCGTGGCATTACACATCCGGATCTGCCCACATGACAGCGCCACGCATCGACTGCTTGGCCCTCGCGCCGGATGGATTTTCAGCCCTGCCCGTGGCTGCAGCCCATCCAACACGACACCGAGGGGGGTGCGCAGGAGTGTGTGCGCGCAGCTGGCCAACAGCTCGCAGCAGCAGCCCTCCCCTTTCAGCTCAGAGCTATTTCGGATTATCACCTAGAAGGAATCTGCCTGGCCTGTCTGTGCAACGGGAGGAGCAGATCCCCGCCAGAACAGGGCCGGTTCAGAAGACGTCTGTCAAGGGCACCGCTCGATCAGTGCTAGTGGACGAATTCCAAGCTGCCCTGGTTTGGCTCAGCCATAGCCTCTGAGCTATTTAGCTCCTTAATCACAGCGAGGGTTTACAGTTACAACAGAGGGGAAAATGTCTAATCCTGGGTCTATAGGGTTGATTATCACTAAACGCACGGAACTCACAATTATTTGCTTGCTTGTTCATTCTATTTTTAAACCACCCAATAGCCTGAAGGTCACAAAGCACTCAATTGTGAGGACTAGAAGCACAGGTAGGCTTAAAAGCAGCATTGGACCCATGCAGCCTAATGCCTCAAAATTCGCCAACTCACTGTAGAGATAAAAGCAAAAGGGCAGTTTCCTAAACGCTGCAGATCACGTCTAGCCCTTTAAAGCTTAAGTGACTGAAACATCAACTTCTACTAAACACAAGAGGAACATTGTGATGTACATTAATCCCTTCCCTCCCTGTTCCATCTTCTTTTGCCAGGGTGCCACTCAAGCAGCAGTTCCCATAGCAGAAATGCAGACACAGAAACCAGACCCAGACGCTGAGTCTTATGTCCCCTGTCTACTCTGGTAACGTTATTACAGACCTAATGCTGCCATGCACAACACCGGGGCCTCCAACACATGCTTTTTCAGATGTGATCTATGCCATCCTCGGCTGGAAATGCCAAACTACATTCTACATCCAGCAAGCAGGCCAGTCTCTACCGATTATAATGTATGGACACAAATATGGTGTCAAAAGCACAAAGAGTGTCCAAAAACCAGCAGAGGAATCACTAAAACCTCCCCGGACACTTGGAGCCATTTGAATGTCACAACGAGCCTCCCTGAAAATAAGCGAGGATTTCACAAATCCACATTACTCTCAGCACCCGATCCGGTGTTCTGCAACTTGCCGTGGCTTGTTTCACCCGCATCCTCCTGCCTGATCCTGGCATGCATCCCATGGAAGGTCCGTGGTATAATTTCAATAGCTCACTCCACGAATGAATGCAAATGCACTCACTAGCGGGTTGCAGTCGGGGTGCTTTGCTTTGCTTCGGCCTTCAGGGAGATTTGTGTGGAATTGGCGAAGCACAGCAACTAACTGCTAATTTGCGCAAGTCTCCCTCAAAGTGGACTGCAGTCCCGGAAAGCTGATGTGCTCTTAAACCGCTGACAGCCAGCGAGTGGGCAACCTCGCATTTGCATACATCTCTCCAAGGGTGGGGGATGGAGGGCATCCTTGTGCGTACAAAGGAGAAGGGACCCGAACATTAAATTTGCACAAATTTCCCCCAAAGTGGAAAAATCATGTCAAATACATGCGAGTCTCCCTTCAATGTGGGAAAAAAAGGTGCTGCTATCTAAGGTGGCTATAAAGTGATCAAATATATGGACTGGTGCTCTTTCAAGACGAGAGGGGAATTTATAATTCGCAAGATCACAAGGAAAGGCTGGGTTTTTCTGTAGTCTTGCCAGGAGGCTCAGCAGCCCTTCCCAGGAAGTCACGCATAAGCCATTATGCTGGATACATATTTCCCAACCAGTTGCTCTGAAAATAAGCTACCCTAAACAGCTCGACAACCCACAGGTTCTCGGGGTGTCTTGTGCGTGGTTAACAAACCAGGTTGGGGTGTCACAAACAAGCCAGACAAGGCTGAAAACCCATCGTGGGCTAGCTAGGTCCATGTCACCATCCTTAAAATGGCCATTCTTGAGCAACAGAACTTCAAAGTGAAATAACTGAATAGCTGCAATTGATCAAAAGGTGCAATTCTTTCTCCTGCGGCTTGAAAAGCAACAAAGGTTTTTAAAGCATGCTACTGACGTCCCATCCAGGAGTGTCTGCATTATCACTCAACAACTCATCTGTGAATAGCCTCCGCAAATAAGGTACAGTAAATGCTGTAGGTAGTTTCTGTATTTCAATCACCTCTGACTTCAATTGCCTCTAGTTTATCATCCCTCCCCTTCTGCCAACTGTGCGTGCATGCGCTGGACTCAGGATGTTGTAGTAGTTGTTGTTGTTAGTCGGGAAGTCGTGTCCGACCCATCACGACCCCATGGACAACATTCCTCCAGGCCTTCCTGTCCTCCACCATCCCCCAGAGTTCACTCAAGCTCATACCAACTGCTTCAGTGACTCTATCTAGCCACCTCATTCGGACTCAGGATAGTGTACCCCAAAATGGACCCTGAGAGCTGATGTGCTCTTAAGCAATGACAGCCAGCAAGCGGGCAACTTTGACATCGCTGGAGTGAGAACACAGGGTATCAACTGTTGCTTTGAGGGCAATTTCCTTGCAAATCAAGCCAACGGCACCTTCCAACCACAGCTTCTGGAGATGCCATTTTAAAATTTAGATATAAGCACCTCTTTCAAGAAAAAAGATGACCCCAGTCTTATAATGATAGTGCTGGCAAGCTTTGGACACTTATTAGCTGATCAATGTACAAGGCAGAAATTGTTACGCAGAATCGTCAGGTGACAAAAGCTTTTCTTTGAGGAGGAGGGAAAAGTCCAGGGGATCTCTGGAATCCCCACCCCATGCCTCACTACCGAAGTCTTTGCCAGAAAACTACAAATGCTTCTCAAGATTTTCTTTTATCATGAGGGCTAGAAGCTCTTTTCATAATCTTTTGAAAAATCATGGTTGGCTGCTTTGTTTCATACTCCAGGGTGAAAATGCAGCCATGAAGGTTTCCCAAGAGAGCCTGTAACCCATTTCTATCATTCATTCTATCTTCAAAGCAGATAAAGCAGCATTAACAGCTGCTTTTGGCACCAGCACTATCAATTAGGGCAACATAGATCCAGAGTTTTACTGGTATGTAAGAAAATGCTTGCCCATGTGCCTTGATACAACTGATTTTTAGGAAAAGCATCACTACCAAGTGTCTCAAAAAACACCATAGCAGGATCACTATTTTGTTCCCAAGAACTGACTAATGGAAGGTTCAGTCTGGCGTGTGCACTCTGTTTCGACAAAAATGGTGTCTCTGTAACACACTGTTACACACAGTTCTTTAAACTGCAAGTTCACATGTCCTTAAAACCATCCTTTCCCTTCCGAAACCTGATTAGGAACCTCTAAGGTTTTGCAATGTATAAACTGAGATTGGACTGATTAGCTAGTAGAAGATAGTTTCTTAATGAGCAACACACACCCTGAAATCATACAAATTATACTTTCATTCTTAATCATCCGTTCTGCCTTTAGTTCCGACAGGCCCACATACAGTTTGTAAGCGCTACCTATTTTCTGTAGCCCTGGAGTGCATTCAAAGCACGTTATATATTCTCAGGAATCCTCAGGACACTTCTGTGGGCTGGAGTCACGTTATTCCATTCCATATTATGTACAATTTAACTCCTTTTGGGGGGCGAGGAGCGAAGATATGATGGAGCCGTGGGACACCGATATGCCTAAAGCCTTCCAGTGAATCCCAGTCTGAATGGAAGGCTGAAAGAGGAAGCTTTAAACTTGGGGTAGGCAAATAGGGTCAACCAGCCTTCAGCACAAGCTGCTTCTTCTGTCTGACAGTGCAACCCACGATCTCTTGTCCTGCAGGTTGTGCACCAGGATGTGTGACCCCAGATCACTAGGATGCTTAGGATTTGAAGGACGCATTTGACACTCCATCCCATCTATGATACGTTCAAGTGTTAGGACTTTGCACTGAAGGACAGCTGTGCAAATCAACTGCGTGTGCCGGCTTGCCTTGAGTCACCAGCAATGGAGTTCGACATTTCATTCGCACATTGTGGAAGAGGTGGGCCCAAGCTTCCAGCCAAACCAGCAAGCAGGACTTCTCAGTGCTTGGCTCGCCTGAGCACTCTGCCTGCTTGCAACGTTTGACACGAGACCAGCGATTCGTAACTGGCGCGATGAACACTCCACCATGGGCAGCCTCTGGACCTGGGAAGCATTCAGAACTTTTGGGGACCACCAGCAGGCCTCTGGAGTTTCAGGAAGCCCCTTTTCGCTCTTCACAATGGCTTGGGTATTGCTCACCATATGCAAACGTGGAGTTCCTAGGTCATGGACCCTTCCCTTTATGGCCTTGAAAAAAGTGGCGTGCTGCACAGGTAAATACAATCTTTCTGCTTGGAGTAGAAGCCAAAAATGTACTCCACCCATTGGCAATGAGGTTCCGAAGCGAGCGCAGTCGAGCCGCAGTGGTCAAAAGTGCTGGACTGGAACTCGGGAGACACGGGCTCTGGTCCCCAGCTGGTCATGACGACTGGGTGCCTTTGGGCCAGGCAGACTCTCAGCCCACCCTACCTCACAGCGCTGTTGGGAGGATAAAATGGAGAGCAAGAAGATTATGAGAGCCTTCTTGAGTTCCCCACAGGAAAAAAGGTGGAGCATAAACTTAATCAAAATACCATAAAGGTTAAAATGGAAGCTAACCATTCACTGCTCCATAGCCAGCTGTGAAGAGCCTTGTCTCCTACTGGATTCGAGGCTGTACCTTTTGAAACCAGTACAAAATACAGCTGCCTCTTGGATGAGGCTGAAGACTTACTGTTGCGTTTCAGCACATAATACAGGCAGTCCCACTTTCAGGGCACCCTGACTGCAGCTTTCTCACTCCTCAAGTTAGGAAATAGTGGGGGGGGGGCGCGCGAATGGGGCTGGCGGCATGGCTTGCAAGAGGTCAGCTTCTGCTGTGCCATATTTACAGACTCAGCTCTTCGGCAGGCGCAAGGTGGCCTGTAGCATCCCGCTTTAATAGTAGTCATTCTGCTGCTTCAGGATTAGTCGCTATGCAGTTCACAGGACAGGCCTTCGCTCGCCCGTGTGTGTTTGTGAGAAGCGCTGCGTGCACTCGTAGCCCACGGTCTTGGTCCGCTATGGAGCAGCGCTCCTGAGAGATGCAAGTGGGTTGCTGCCCAGTTCCTCGTAGGATGAAGGGAGGGAGGCTGGATGACATGCCTGCTCAACAGCGGTGAGGGGAGTGCAGGCCAACCACTCCCCTCCTCGCCCTGGTCTGCTCCCAGCCCAGCTACTTGCCTGATGGACTGGGCAGCCAGGAATTCCACCCAAATGATCCAGCTGGCAGAGGGGAGACAGGTCGCCATCGCTCCCCTGAAGGACTTCTTGGTTCCCTGCTGGCCACTGGGGAAACGAAGGCTCTGCCTCCACAGGCAGCGTGGAAGCCCAGTGCCCTGCTGGAGGAACGGGGGCCACCCTTCCTCTTCCTCTCCCAGGCTGCTCAGCTGCTATGCTGTGGGGGCACGACCAGCAAGGAAGCCAAGTGGGCTGGTGGCAAAGCCAAGGACTGCCCCACGCCTCCTGTACTGCCAGCCTTTGCGGAGAGGGGCTGGCAAAGGGGGTGCACAGTCCACCCCCTGCTAGCACCTCTCAGGAGGGCAGGGCAGGACAGGGGTGACTTTGGGAGGCCGATTTACAAGGCTGCTCTGACCAGCATTAATGAGATGCAACATTTCGCAGATATAATGGGGGGCGGGCGAAGGGAGAGAAGACTCCCGCAATCCAATTTCCTACGATGAAAGAATGGCAGCCACGCCATCGCTCTGCATCCGAGCAGCCAGCCATGAGCACAGCCTGCCGTCCACTGGGGCAGGCGGGTCTGTCCGGGAGCTCAGCAAGCCACTTAATTTTAGCAGGAATTCCAGGGAGGTGAGCGAACGCTATGCCACCGAGTACCTGTTTCAACTACTGCGATGCAATGCACCTGCCTCCTTATTGCAGCTCCTTCAAAGTTACACCTCTAGGTGCTGATGAACTTTTGTACTCTGCTGGTTAATCCCTGCCCATAATATTGGGGAGTTTCAGAGGCGGTGTGCAGAGGCCCACATGCAGCTGACTGGGCAACTGTCTGAATGAAATGCCTTTGTCAGCAAGTCTATCTGGAATATTCCACAATAGACCAAAACTGAACTATCTCGTTCGCGGTATCCCAGGAAACCAGATGCGGCGACTCGCTCAGCTAGCGAACACTGTGAGAGCAAAGCCTCCCAATTCTATTCTAGTTGCTACAGCTTTTCCAAGAGAGGGTTAGTTTCTGATCTTCTAAGTCCCTACCTAGCGCAACTCCTGTATACAGATCAGCAGTTTGGTGGCTGGTGTGAAATAAGGTCACGCAAATGAACTTCTGCCTCGTCAGTCATGCAACGATACTCAGTTTCTGTCATGTGTTAAATTGAAGCTCAAAACCAGGAATACTCTGCACTTTTAGCTTGGCTACAGTTCTGCACAGATGCCACGCATCCTACACTGTTAAAAATCAAATGTGCATTGCTTATCCAAAAAAAAAAAAAAAAAGCTAGAAAAACCAGTTCTCTTATGTATTAACCATTTGGAATGATCTTCATCAGCTGCACTGAGCAAAGAGGCTACCTGTTCGTGACAAGGCACCTTAATCAGGTTCACGTGCATTTGCTGTAGATACCACAGCTGTCCACGTTCTCACGTGCCATCCAGCTGCCTCTCCGTACCACAGACAGAAATCAGACTTTTAGAAATGCGAGGAGAAGGGCCAACAGCTGAGTCATTTTGAAAGCCACCTCCCCCAAAAATAGGGAAAAAACAACCACAGCAGAAACAGAAGGCTTGTGTAATAGGTTTCTGATGCCCCAGCTGCACTTACTTCTTCGTGAGACAGCTGACTCAGCATAGAAGACGGGCTCTGTGGAGAAACTTGTGGAAAGTAAAGCTACCCCAGCAAGAAAACACCTGAACCGCAGTGGTCTAGAAGCCCAGTACCAACTTTTGGTTTCTGGATAGGAACAGCATAGCCACTATGATCCAGGTACTGGTAACATCATGACTAGACTATTCCAATGTGTTCCATGCAGGAGGGTTGGCACGCACAGGTCACCACTGACTGAATGCCTGGTATAGGGCGAGTGTCATGGGGAAGTTCTTGGTACCTATCTGGTATTTGCATTGTATTTTCCTTTGTTTTATACTTTGCTGTGAACCACCCGGAGAACTCTGGCTATGGGGCAGCATAGAAATGAAATACCGTATTTTTTGCTCTGTAAGACTCACTTTTTCCCCCCTCAAAAGTAAGGGGAAATGTCTGTGCATCGTATAGAGCGAATATGTGTGTGCAGTAAGTCTGTCAGATGTGCAGCCCATGGGGAAGTGATGGGGAATGTGCCTGTGATTATGTGTCCATTTGAGTCAGAATATTTTTTTCTTGTTTTCCTCCTCTAAAAACTAGGTGCGTCTTGTGGTCAGGCGTGTCTTATAGAGCGAAAAATGCAGTAAATACTGCCATCTCATACCCTCAAAAGAAATGGAACAATGTGAGGTGCCCAGCCGCACAGATGCCTCCAAGTCAGAATACCCACCTGGGGACCTGAAGAGTCTTTTGTTTGTTTAACATATTTGCATGCCACAAATGTGCCACAGCACCTCTGGGTGGCTCACAATCACAACTTCTACCCACAGTTTTCTCAGAAACAAAGGGGTCCACACAGGGTGGATTACCCAGCCGTAGCCAGGGAAGAAGCAGGCTCATCTGGGGCTGGTGGATCAGGGTCAGCAATATGGGTTTGCCCAGACCTCAGCTGGGTTGCCAAATTGCACTACGCTACCTTGCTCTGGATGACAGTTGAGCCAAGAGCCACCTATGGCAACGAAATCAGAAATCCCTCCTCAAGACCGCAATCCCTAACTCTGAAGCCCTCTCAATGTGCGGCTAATATCCACCCCGAACTCCCATATGCTGTCCTGAGTTTATGGTTGGTAAAATGGGAAGATCTATTGCCTACAAACAGAATTGTCATGGAAACCGAGTACTTGGACTCTCCCACACTGGCATTTTGCAGGTGAAGGAACCTGGCCCACAAAAACACTCTGGTATGAACCATGCCGATCCGAACCAGTCGCTGGCTTCCAGCAGTGCCCAGGTTGCCTGGTGTGCGAGGTGTGCTTTTCCACGAGGGACGTGCAGTGGCGGTCTGTGTGCACCACCAGATGCCGCAACTTCAATGTGTGTGCTAGTTGCCAAGGGAGACTCCGCACAGGGAAGACATGCATTAACAGAAGAGGAAGCGGTTTGTAGTTCCCGGAGTTCCAGATTTCTGAACAAGGGGGCTAATATGGAGAAGCAGTTTGGCCTGATTTGTTAGGGTAATGCTGGGCCTATTTACAAGACTGATGATCCAGCAATAAAAGTCAGAAGCCAGAGTATGTTCATGCTTGAACAAGCGAACACTGAAGGTTGAGGTTCATAAGGAGCCCCACTGCTGCTCCTTCGGGATCAATACGGAGCTGCAGTGGGGTGGCTGAAGCGCCACAGAATCGGAAACTGTCAAGTCAGAGAACTCCACGATTAACTAGAGCAAAAAAGCCAGAAAAAAGCCAATATTCATCTTCCATGTCTGCTATGTTCTATAACTTGACAGGATTTTAATCGAGTGTATTAGTCCTAAGAATCAGATGTTTTAGGGATATTAAGGTTTGTGGGTTTGTAGCTTGAGGGTAGCTTCGTCGCTCCATCGTTGTCACTGGAGGCTTGGGTGGCACTGGTGACTCAGAGTGCCTTCTACCAGCTTTGGCTAGTGGCCTGTCTGGACAGATGGCCTGGCTTCAGAAGCCTACACTCTGGTAAGCTCTAAACTGGATCCTTGCGATGCGCTCTATGTGAGGCTGTTCTTGAAGATGGTTCAGAAGCTGTCGCTGGTGTAGGATGTGGCAGCCGGACTAATAACTGAAACCCACAGATCCAAAGCATCGGCTGTCTGTATGCTTCAAGCCCTAATTCAAGGTGCTGGTTTTAACCTATAAGGCCTTACATGGATCAGGACCACAAAACCTACCACAATATCTATGGAATAACCTCCTCACTGAAGCCTGGCTGGTGTCGAATGTTTGATTTTGTGGCAATAGTTTAAGACGGTCCTCTTTTCTGAGACTTTTAACAACTTACTTGGTCACCCAGAGGCTTGAGAGAGAATTGCCAAGTGTTTTACAGAGTCTCTGTCTCTGTTTTTCCTTATTGCCTTTTATTATCTGTTGTTGCTTTTAACTTTTTAATTTTTTTCTTGACCTTATGGTATTTTTATTGTACTTTTATCATCTGTTTTTATGAACTGTGTAAACTGCCCAGCAAGCTTTGGCTGAGGGGAAGTAGAAAAATAAATACTACTATCTAAAATGGCAGAATTCAATGATGATTATGTAGCAACAAAAATCCAAGCAAATACAGGGTCAAATTTGCACAATTCAGTATTAATTTCTTCTGTGCAAGCAGTCACCAAAACTATGGGGACTAGTGGAAGCATAGCTGACTTTTGCAGGGTTCTAGCAAAGGTTCTAATGCCAGTGGCATTTTATATTCTTGATTTTTATGGTCTATATTCATATAGAAGAGTGGCTGAAACGGCCAAAGGCACAATGACTTTGGCTGCACAGCCTGCAGACTAGTTTAAGGATGCACAGCAAGGAAGCATGAATGGCTTCTGTAAACAAACCCTGTACTGAACTGTGGGGTTGTTTGTTTAGTCCTGAATGTTAAGAATGCAAAATGCAAAAAGCAGCTTTGAGCAAATACCATATACCTTGAAGACAATCTGACCAGCATCCATGACAATGGCCAGGTTTGTACATTACTTGAACTGGCAATTCAATGGTAAAAAAATCACCGCACCACACCGCACTGCCACAGCCCTAGAGTCATATAAATTGTGGCAGAAACTGGCAGAAAGATTGGGAGATTTGGGACTGAAAGCTGCATTTCTCCACGACTGGAAATGCAACAATTGTGTCCCAAGTTGCTTGCATGTTCAACTTTTCTCCAGATAGGAAAAAGTGAAGGTTTCACAAAAGCAGGAGAACCAAAAACACACCAGACTGCTTGGGCATGGAAACACAGCTTGCACTGGACCCGATGCATGATCACACCCGCTTCTGTTAACTTTGTTCTGGGGGCCTCTCAGAAGCCAGCCAACAACGGAGGAGAGGAACCCCGACACAAGTTCGACAGGGTTCCAGGTTCCCAGGAGCCCTTATTTCCCTAATATGGAAAAGGCAGAGTCATCAGATGTTTGCAAAATGACCTCAGGGGTAGTACAAGGCAATCTGCTCAACGTTTCTGTAGAAGCTGCCAGATCGTTCAGAACAGCCAACCTGCCATCGGATAAGGATTAATGTGTTGTTTTTCTATTTCCTAGAGAGACGTCCAAGCTTCAGTGCAAGGCATTTTCAGGCAAAGCAACACAGTCAAATCCTTGCGCATTCTCTGCACTAGTAGGATCTTCATTCGAATACAGACTGTCACAGTTACCACCACGTTCCATCAATTATGCTTTAGGAGCTGCAGCATGTGGAGCAACCTACCAACAGATTTCTATGCCACCCCTTGCCAACTAGCCTCGGGGCGGCTAACAACATTTTGGCAAAGAGAGGAGCACACCGCAGCCTATATGCCCAGATCATATGTAACAAGTAGACACTGTCAGAAATACAAACTTTTTAAAATCGTCAACAGCTTCATATGCTCTTAGAACAACACAGCAATGGCCACATCCTGAAGTTTTCACATGACAAGTTGCCACGCAGTAACTGTTACTTGCGTACACACATCCAAGATAGCAAGATTCATGCAGGAGTAATTTTCAAGCTTTGGCTGCATCATGAGAAGGCAAGACTCCCTGGAGAAGACAATCATATAAGGGAAAGCTGAAGGCATAAGACTAAAAGGGAAGACCAAATATGAGATGGATGGACTCCATCAAGGAAGCCACAGCCTTGAACTCTGGAGAGCTGAACAGAGCTGTCACGGACAGGAGATTCTGGAGGGTTTTCCTTCGTGGGGTTGCCTAAGTCAGAGAGGACTTGACAGCACGCCAGAACAATCTCGAAGCTGAGCCCCATGGCTATCCCAAGCATTCGCCTTCCCTATATTTCCACTGGTTGCTCGGCCTCACCACTCCTAGAAGACTACTCAGTGTTGTGTTCATGCCTTCAGCCTGTCCCACCTGTGGCTCTTGCCAATGCACAGGCACATCAACTAGCACTGCTTACTGGGCAATTTCCATTCATCTCTCTCCAACCTGAATGGTTGTTTAAGTGCCACAGAATAACCATTAATTCTCCAAGAAGAATTGTGCAAGCCAAGGAAGAAACATTTGTAGCTGATATGAGTTTTTATTTCATATTTATTTATTTTTATTTAAAACTTTCACATACTGTCCCATCACTGATGTCTCCGGACGGTTTACAACAACACTCCTCCGCTGAGCAGTTTCTATACTGT
Source organism: Varanus salvator macromaculatus (assembly GCA_023646645.1). NCBI lineage: Eukaryota > Metazoa > Chordata > Lepidosauria > Squamata > Varanidae > Varanus > Varanus salvator. The sequence continues at coordinate 422,817 of JAIXND010000827.1, read as the reverse complement.
CAAGAGATCATTTCAGACACCTGCAATTGAGGTTAATATTGACCAGTCAGGACAAGCTATCCGCTCTGTAGCGCTGAACACGAGCTCTTTACATTTGCTTAAGCTAAGCAGCTTAGTAGCTATGTGCTCTTTGCTCACAAGGCATATAGTTGAGTAAGAGAGGTACCACTACAGTATTTGGTAACCCTCTCCAAGGTGAACAGAGCAACAGGCTAAAAGCCTTTACATCTGCTCTTGGATCACCCTCTGTGGTATACAGGGACTTGGGTGGAACAGGGAAGGAGGGAGAACAGGTTCCTGATGCTTTTCTTGCATAGCGCAATAGGCAGTTCATTTTCTAGCCCACCAACCCACAATTCAGGAGCCTCCCTCCTTGCCATCCCGTCTACAGAGGATTACTGCAGGAAGCACCTGTTCACTAAGGGTGACCTTTGGTTCTACAAGCCAGTTCAGTATCACTGGCCTATTCCTCTTGGAATTGGCTGTTTAGATCGATTGGCCAAGTGCCACCTACAATAATCCTCTAGCACAGAAAGAGAGGTATTCAAATTGTAGTCTGGGCTTCTTGGGCATGGAGGGTGTGTGGGACGCTGGACTGCCACCTCTGGGCCTAACCAGCTCAAACTCAAGCAGGAACTCTTCACAATGCAGGAGATGCTGATCTCCCGTCAAATCAGGCAGGCCAGTACACGATGCGCCACTGACGGAGATCTTAAGGCATCCTGGGGAAGCAGCGATTGTGTTAGGCTTACACAGTGAGATCCTAGGATTTATGAAGGAGTGCCTAACGTGAAAGTTTGCCAGAAAATCAGGAACAACCCACAGGCTAAATTAGGGCTGGTTTGGGGAAAGTTGCCAATTATCATGGCGACGGTTTGGGTCATGGATTTCTTATTTGCATTTAATCAGTAACTCAAGCCCGCATGAGTCACAGGTTGAGTTCAGCCAAGCAGGGATCAGAGGGTTGCAGCTAATAAGCACACTTTACTTCTGCACCATATGATTCTCAACACCTAATGAGAAAATTACAACTGGACAATGCATATTATTCCTTTATTTGCAGACATCTTGCCACTCGTGAGTAGAAGCCTTTCAGACATCTCCAAGGATGAACAGGAGAGTGGGGCGCATAACATGCTAGTCCTGTCACAACCCCCCCCCCCAAGGGAAGTAGCTGCAACAACGCTGGCAAGTCGGTCCTGAGGGTCACATGAGGAAGAGATACGCTCCATCTTTGCAGAAGACCCTGGGCAGCCACGGCCTCAGCTCCCCAGCAAGGGATGAGCAGCAGTCCGGGAACAGGTACAGCCTGAGCCTCCTCCTAACTTCACCGCAGACTGCCGAGCAGCCGTGCTACAAGCCACATTCCACTCCCCTGCAGCCTCAGCCTCTCAGATTCCTTTTCCTGGGTGCCCTTGCACCGATCGGTTCACGCATTTTGGCCCCCATAAACAGCCAAGGAGCAAAAAACCGTCTGGCATACTGCTGGTTGCCCTGTGGGATGACCTTTGCCGGGAGAGAGACATTGGGAGTGCAACCCTGTCGATTCTTCTGGACTTCTCAGCAGCTTTTGACGCCACTGAGCATGGTATCCTTCTGGACAGGCTGGCTGAGCTAGGATTTGGAAGTACTGCACTGCGGTGGTTCTGCTTCTATCTGACCAACCGATTCCAGGAGGTGGTGCTGGGGGATTACTGTTCTAAGCTGGACCCGATTCAAAGTGCTAGTAGTAACATTTAAAGCCATAAACAGCTAGAGGCCAAGTTATCTGAAGGAATGCCTCTTACCTTATATACCTACCCAGGTATATACATTAAGATTATCTTCCTGAGTCCTCAAGGCACCCCTTCCATCAAAGATAAGGAGGATGGCAACCAGAAGAGTCTTCTCATTGTGGCACCCCATTTATGGCAGGCCTGGTGCCTACCCTTTTTTCTTGGTGGTGCCAGGTGCAAACCTTTTTATTTCCCAGGAATTTTAATAGTTAACATTTCAAATTTAATGCTGCATTTCATATTACTGTTTTGCCTATGTTCCAATTTAACTATGGCAGCAGTGGGCTTGTTGTTGTATTGCTGTATTAGTGATTCTACTGTGCCTGTTTTTATACTTTCTTGGCTTGTTAGCTACCCAGAGAGCCTTCGGACTACTGGCACCATAAAAATGAAATAAATAAATATGGAGGCCAGGTATCTTCAAGCCCACCCCTTCCCAGCATACCGCCTTGCCCCGTGGCCTCACCTCAAGCACGCATGGAAGTGGGGAAAGCTAAGAGTCTAACCGTTGCTCCTGACCGGACTATTGTTCATTTACAGAGCTGCCGGTCATTTTCAGCTGAGTGCATCTTGCCTTTCTGCCCAAAATAAAGCCACATTTATCTGTCTCTCTGTTTGTTTGCTCCATTTCTATGCTGGCCCACTACCTAAAGCATGTCCCTTAGGCAGAGATGCTGAGATTTAGAGTTCACAGGAGTTACGGAGTTCATGACTGTCTTTGAGGAAAGGGGCTGAGTCTGCGAGCTATTTGTCTCATGTACTTAAACACATACTGACCATGCCAAAAAGGCAGCCTGCTTACGTTCTGCTTCCCTTGATCTTCAGAAAGGCTTATATAGGTTGGGGCATGCTCTGAGATGAGACCTCAAAGTATGCTACAGCCCAGCATAGCCTGGCTTCCAGGACAATGGCAGAGGGAAGACTGGTGGCAGAGCCACCTTCCTTCCCCAAACCCTTAGCAAAGCTTGCAAAGCCACCGAAGCCAATGTGAGATCATCCTGACACCTGGAGTGTTTCTTCCTGTTCCCCACAGTCTGATAGTCGTGCGAGGCCATTCCTGTGAGGGTCCCTCAGCAAAACCGTTTAGGGGTAAGCCCATAACATGCAGGACCACCAGGGTATACTCTGCTGTACCATCCCCGCCCCGCCCCGCCCCGCAATTATGGATTTCCTCATCCACCAGGGATAACAAGTCCTTGTAAATCTTCTCCAGAGTCTGAGCAAAGTTCAACATACCATGTTTTAACGTTTTATGAGGAAACAAATACCAAACGCCTGAAAAGCTGCAAGGCTTAAGCACAGTAGCCTCACTCGCCTGACCATAAGCTTCCCATTTTCTCTCACTGACAACTTCAGCCAGCCTGGGCTGGAAGAGAGACTGTGCGGCCGTGCCATTTTTAAGCTGGTGCAGGCAATGTGACCTCACGCAGTCTATACTGTCCCGGCTGTAAGCACAGCACCAGTACCTGAGCAATTCGATGATGATGATGATGATGATGATGATGTAGTCAATTTATATTCCACCAGACTAGTCCAAAGACTCCCCAAGCAGATTACAATACCACATGAAATAACAGTATTTCACAAATAAAATAAACCATGAATTAAAAAGCCAGAAACAAACGCAGCCTCTCAATCCTTACCTACTTTTGAAGGAGTCCAACCTGTCATAACGATGTGCACCAGATGCTTGTTCACCCCCATGAAGGCGTCCTTAACACTGGAGCTTATGGCACCACGATCCTTTTCGGTGCCAAATTATTTATTTCCCAGTTATTTTAATATTTAAGTCTTGTTGTGCTAGCTTTAAATCTTGTTTAAATATTTTAAACAATTTAAAATATGGTTTTATTACTTGCTGCTGTGTTCCTTAAATTGTTCCAGCTGCTGTGGCTGTTGTACTGAGATTGTTGCCATCCTGTCTTACGGTTTAAGATGAGTATTTTGTGAATTGTATCTATGACTTTTAAATTTGTAAATCACCCAGAGAACCTGTGGGCTATGGGGGCGGTATAGAAATGTCATCAACAAACAAATAATAAAATAATCCTAACAGATGGTTAGACAAGCTTTGCCAGAGGTGGCCCTTCAGGGGATACGAGCTTCTGCAAAGGCTGGCCAGTTTGGTGATCACTCTAACTGCATTTGTGTCTTGCACCTCATGCAAGGAGCACGAAGCAGAACATCGCCCACCATGAATGAAAGGCCTTAGGCAGCCCCCAAACCACCCTGGAGGTACAACAGGAGCCCTGACTTAATTTGAGGGAGATGCTGCCCCATCCAAGGCAAAACCCTATACTGGACACATGGGCAGGATGCCCTCCAAGATGAGAGAAGGCTCAGAGGAGGAGGGAAAAAAAGGCAGGGGGGAGGACAGATTACAGGCCAGCTCCCCAGCAGGAGAGATCCGAAACTGACCAGCGTGATTAAACCAAGAGCTTTGGGCTCGGTTTGCCCAGAGTGCTGGTGGCTTCCCGCCCCCTACAGCTTGCAGCTCCAGCTGCCAGTAAGTCAGGTCTCCATAGGATCCAGAGTGATGCAAGCTGCCATTTCCAAGCTCCCCCATTGTTCACCGGCATGACCAACAAAGACCCGCAAACGCCCATCAGCGGGATGCTCATGTCCTGCCTTGCCTTTGCTTCGACCATTTGTCTCTTGAAGCACGCACTGCCCTAACGACGGCGGAATTCCACATATTAGCGTCTCCCCCAGCCCCAGTTGTGCACATTTAAAAATTATGTACAGCATTGCAGAGGGAAGTGCTTCCAGCAAAAGAGGATTGCCTTTTACACACACCCTGCTGATTAACACTGGCTTATCCTGCTTGTAGCATTTTAATGAGAGTAGAATGCTAGCACTATGCGGAGGCCACCCAGATTAGACTCCCCTTCCTGTGGCTGGTACACGAATTCAGCACTGTCCAAGCCACCGCCACGCTGTTGCTCGGATGCCCAGTGATGTGTGTTCAGGCCGGAAAGGCTCCCGTGGGCCTGACAGCCGGGGCCATCGCCCAGCAGATGTCATGTCAGGCTGATTGCAAGCATGGCTGCTGGGAGTGGGGGAAGGGGGAAGAACGGGATCGTCAAGGAAAAAGGGTCAATTTAAATCACTAATTTAACTCTGCTTTCCCATAGTGTTTCATATATTTCCCGAACAATGGTGCAGATGTGACCACTAAAAGCCACTTAATTTAAAACCAACCAGAGCATTATTTACATGGTCTAATCTGCAAGCAGCCTTTCCCCCCTTGACTGCACTGCATACATTCTGAATGCTCTCCTTTTCCATCAATACAGGAAGTATTTTTAAAATGCTCCTATGGCAGCTTTCTTATGCCCAGACTGATGTTAAGAGTAGAATCCTAAACATCTCGCCTTGGAAATAAGTTTCGCTGAGTTTAGTGGGACTCCCAAGCGACTGTGACGAGGCTGCATCCTCAGTACGAGAGTGCAAGAAGATGCTCACTGAACAACTTGGTCTTCTGTTTCGGCTGCTGTTCCGTCCGGCTACACCCTATCATGGCCCCGTCTCACCCGCACATAGGTGCAAAGCAAAATGATCTTTTGAAACAAGGTTGGATCATGACAGGCAAGGCTTGAACAGTTTACTTTCATCAAGTAAAAATGAAGTGCCTTCGTGTGGTTGGAGTGTTCTCTGTCCATACCTGAGAAACGTCTGGACTGTCTTTTCATATGGACTGAACATCCTCCTTAATCAAGAGACCCTGGTTCAAGTTTGGGCAGAGTGCTGCACCAGGACTTGAGAGAACCAGGGGCTAAGTCCCAGTCTGACATGAAGCTCACTGGGGGACTCTGGGACAGCAGCAAAGGTACCTAAGTCAGTCTTTAAGTGACTGGTTTAGTATTTTAGCTGCTGTTTCTGAAAACCTGACTAAATTAGATTTTCTTGTTTTTCAAGAAGTAATTTTTACCCACTGGAGGGGGGTAGTGGTACGGCTACATTCATTCCCAATGTATCATCATCTCATCTTTTGCCATTCAAAATGTTGATCCCCGCTTTAGTGATTTGCATACTAATCTTTATCTTCTTCTGCAAAAACAAACAAAACAAAAAACCTTAGGTCAGGTATTACATACCCAAAATGAACTCATTTATCTTGCCTTCATTCTGGATTCAAAACCATACAAATCATGGAGGACTTCTAGAAAATGGGACTGTAATTCCAAGTGGATTGCTGTGGCACCTTAGTTTTATATACAGTGGCGATCACAGTCGTACCTTGACGCACATGGCAGGCCCCATGTGCAGCAGACCAGTAAGTACAAACCTCTGACCAACCAGCCAGTAAACACCTAGCCAGGTAAGGCCTCAGTTCTAGAAGACAGATGCCGAAGTTCCCCAAAATTAGGCTGACGACCAGTGATGCCTCCACACATACTCCTTGCACAGCACAAGATGCAGTAAGACCGACTTTCTGCGCCAACCAAAAGCGGGTCACCAAGCAGGTAAGAACTGTCACGAGGAGCCTTGCAGTCAAGTTACAAGTCAGTATGAACAAACCCTTTAGTTCCCCGCTTGTCATCTGTGGCACTATAGCATAACCGTCAACAGTGTGAACTGAACAGCCTCCTGCGAAGAGATGACTCTGATCAGGACAATCAGGTCTTTACAAACTTGGCCTTGAGAAAGCAAGACCTTATGGAGCAGCACAAGACGGGTCCTACCAACCACTAGGAACCTCTGCAAAGCAAGGACGGTTGTAACTGCTACGCGGACTCTGCTATGCTGGTGACTGTTTTGATCAAGCCTGCTGAAATTACTCTTTTAGTACCTCCGCTATAGGTGCTTCATGAGCAGTTGTTCAGCCTTGATGTACCCCACTGGGCACAAACAGAGACAAAACTCAGAATGTGGCATCGTTGGACGGGGAGATATGAAACAAAAAGACCCTAAAACAGAGAAAGCAAAGGGGTGGGCGATTCCTTTTGTCATGGACAATCACCCATCCTTCCAGGGGTGTAAGCAAATGTTGACTCTAGATTTCCCTAATGTTTTCCAAGCCATAACATTTTTCTGAGCAGCCCACAAAGAATGGTCACCAACTCACTTCAGAAGATCTTTAGGGGCAAAAGGCAGTAGTGCTACCTAGTTTATCACCTTGACTCCCACCTACATTACATTTTCAGTGGCAATCTCCATATTTCTGTTGTACCAGAAAAGTCCTAAATTTTATTTATTAGCAATACTTATATTCTGTTTAATGTAGTAAGATCTCTAAGCAGTTTATACAGAAATATTAAAAACAGCATTTTTACACACTATTAAAAACAATTCCAACTGCAGCAACAATTAAAAAATAAAGAGAACACCAAGATGGAGCAAAAGAGCAGAACTTTAAAGTTGGAAGGGCCCAATAAAGCCATTAAGTCCAACCCATGCTCAGTGCAGGACTCCAAGTCAAAGCACCCCTAAGAGATGGGTGTCCAGCTGCATTTTAAATGCCTCCAGCGGGAAAGAGCCAATGACTGATTCAATTCTTGTGCAACTCTAACGGTCAGGAAGTTCTTCCTGATGTCCAGCCAGAATCTGGCTTCCAGGAACTTTAGCCCATTATTCTATATCCTGCATTCTTGCATGATGGAGATCCCAGCCCTCCTCGGGGCTTTCAAGTACTTGTTGAGTGCTATGGTATGTCCCCTCAGTCTTCTTGCCTCAAGGGTAAACATGCCCAATTCTTCCAACCTCACCTCACAGGGCTTTGTTTCCAGTCCCTGGATCACCCTTGTCACCCTCCTCTGACCCCTTTTCCGCTTTGTCTGCACCTTTCTTAAACTAAGCTGCCCAGAAGTGGAAATTAGTACCCAAGATGAGGACTATTTAGTGCTGAGAACTAGTATTCCATGTGATTTGGAAGCGACGGTTCTATCAATGCAAGCCAATATAGCAGTTGCCTGCTTGCAGCCACATCGCATGGGTGACATATTCAGTTTGTGCTCTACAACAATTCTGAGATTCTTCTCATTTGTAGTATTGTTGAGCCAAGTATCCACCCATCCTGTAATTATGCATTTAGTTGCTTTTTTCCCTAGGTGCAAAACTTGGCATTTATCCCTTTTAAATTTCATTCTGTGGTTTGCTGCCCAGCACTCCAACCTAACAAGATTATTTTGAATTGTTTATCTTTCAAAGTATTACCTATTCCTCCCAAATTTGTATCATCTGCATCTCCTCATCTAAACTGTTAATTAAAATGTTGAACAGCACTGGTCCCAGGACTGAAACCTGCAGCAGATCATTAATTACCTCCACGCAGTTTGAGAAGTACTCTTTGAGTCTGATTCTTTTGCTGCACGTAGGTCCATCTAACAATTGTTTCCTCTAAGCCACTTTGCTACTCAGATTTCCTGGGTACGTTGACAAAAGTTTTGCTGAAGTCAAGATACATTATGTCCACAGCATTCCTGGAGTCCAATGATTTACCCAATCAAAAACCCCAAAATTAGATTAGTCTGGCAGAACTTGTTCTTGATAAATTCATGTTGGTGTCTAATAATCACTGCATTGTTTTCAAGGCATTCACAGACTGACTGCTTTATTATCTGCTCCAGAATTTCCCCAGGGATTGATATTTAACTGATCTGGGGTGCCTCGATTATTCCTTTTATCCCCCCTTTGGAAGGTAGGGACAGCATTAGCTCTCCACCATGATTTCTCAAATGTAACAGAGGTCAGTTCCAAGAATTCTTTTGCCAGTTCTTTTCTTACTCTAGGATGGGAGGATCGGGCCACAGAAATCGGAATTCAATTCAAAGTAATGAGTTGTGGCTTGACCATTTGCCTCTCCACCGCAAGCTGCATCTGCACACCTTCAGCTTGTACTTCACGTTTGACAGGGAGACCTAAGACCCTCTTATAGGAGAAGACTGAGACAAAGCAGGAACTGAGCACCTTGGCCGTCCCTTTGTCATCGGTTATTATTTTGCCATGCTCACTAAAGTAGATAGATGAGCCACTTCTCCCTTTGGTCTTTTACTATGTATGTAGCTGAAGACTTTTGTTGATTGTAAACTTCCCTTGCTAACCTTGGCTCATTCTTATAGTCTTCCTGACACAATCCATATAATTCTGTGCTACCTGTCCTGTTTCCTTTATAGCTTGACTTTCCTTCTATTTCCTATAATGTTTTTTTTTTTAAAAAAAAAATTTCAGGGTTCTTCTGTTTCGGAAGGCATTGGTTTCTTCTGTTGATGGCGTCTTTTTTCCTTGTAGAATTTGCTTGTCCTTGTGCCTTTAGAATGTAATTATTTCAGAATTCCAACCCCTGGACTTTTTAAAATTGTACTTTTATAGGAGCTTATTGTTGATCTGAGTTTATTAAAACTGTCTTTCCTAAAATCTGGAAAATGCGTTTGGCTACACACAGTTTTTGCTTCCTTTAACATCAAGAATTAAAATACGACATGCACACTTTCCCCGAGTTCCCATTACTGACACTTTATCCACTAAGTCATCCATTTTGGTTAGAATCGAGTTAAAGAGGGCCAATGTGCGAGTTCCTTTCTCCATTGTCTGTGTGAGGCAGTTCACAGCAATGTATATCAGAAATTTCTTGGAAAGACCATGTTTGGCAGAATTTGTCATCCATGGATATCAGGAAAACTGAAGTCACCCATTGCTACAATATCATGCTTCTTGAAACACCGGCAGTTTGTTTTTCAAGTTTCATCTTCTAGACCGTGTGGTTGGTAACAGACACCGAACCTCCATGTTCTTTTGATTCGTTGCTCCATTTATTTTAATCTGAATGTTGCTGATAAGCAAACTCTGCAAAGAAATGTGGCCAAACCAAGGCTCGCGAGTTTATTGTGCAGCCTGCCATTTGCTGCTGCCACCTGCGGGCACCTGCTTGTGGTTCTCCGGCATCCGACATGTACAATATGTTGCCTGGCCACCCTGACAATATACTGTGATTCTGCCTCCCTTTCTGTTCCTTCTGCTCTTAACCAGTTATATCCACCCAGAGAGCTTCAGGTGGCATAGAAATGTAACGAATAATAATTTTCTTCAGTTGCTGAATCCTAGTCATTCAAGACATCTCAGAAACTCAGTTTTACACTTATCAAGTCATATCTGCCCTCTAGTATTAAGAGTTCAACTTTGTGCTGTTTGTCTGGATCCTCTTTCCCCACCCCTATCCCCTGCTCTGGATATTAGTGCATAAACACTGAAGACCATGAACTTTGTGGGCTAGCGTTCTTCTGACATTTTTGGAAGACTGAGTGGGTTCTGTTAGAGCTGCTCTTGTTGAGCATAAGTCTTCGCCCACTGTCGCCCCAAAGCGACTTCTCTCTACTCTGCAGCATTCAATCTAAAGCCTTCCTGATAAGCTTCGTACTATGGCCAAATACATTCTTCCAGTCCTTGGGAGGTGCAGCCACTGCTTGCCAGTGTAGTCCTTAGCCACAGAATCCAAATCTCTCACACTTGTAGCCAGGAGTACACCTGCAATGTTTTTCTTTTCCTTTCTATTCGTCCAAGTATTAGAACTTTGGATGAAAAAACTAACCAGGCCCCACAGCTCCTGAGTTTCCATCTCAAACCTTCAAAGTCTGATGCATTTCTTCAAAGTTCTGCTTGGCAGGTATCATTTGTTCTCACATGAATGACGAATGTCAGTGTGCATCATGAGCAGTGACAAACCTGCGGCCATCGCTCCAATCCACCCCACAGAGAAAATGCATAGGTGGCAAGTTGATGGGTCCTAGGGACATACATGGACTTCCACCCTACACAGAAAGGCCATCTCCCACGACTTCTCTTCTTCTCTTGCTGCAAGCACCGGCTTCACTGCCTGTGCGTGACTGGACTTCAGCCTCTTGCTTGGTGTCGCATGGGGTGTCCTGCACCTCTTCCTACACAGGCTGCCCTCCAGTCTCATCCTCATGTAGCGCCACAGTGCCACCGCTTCTGTTTGTTGTAATTAATTATAATGCAAAGAAAGCCTGGCTGAACAGCTGCATCTTCAGGATGGGTACGACACGCTTCTCCCTCCCAAGGTGCGCAGGGAAGGGCTTTCCAGAGAATGTCACCACCACTGAGAAGGGCCATGTTCAAGTGAAGAGCAGCAGATTCCCAGAATTTCAGCCAGAATGCCAGCAAGGCCTCCCCTGAAGATCTCAACGCTTGGCTGACTACGCATGGGAAGAGACAGTCTGCTAGATATCCTGGTCCCAAGTGCTGTTCTGTAGCACAGGGGTTGTGAGAATAGCGACTGAGTATACCACTGAGCACTGTAGCTGACCCGTTGTATGTAAGAGCTGAGCAGAACAAAGGCAGCCCTGAATATCTAGTTATTTAATTTCTATACCACCCAACAGTCAAAGCTCTCTGGGCAGTTCACAAGGAAAGCACATTCATTACGAAGCTACCTGTGCCGGGATGGGCATGGCTAGGCTGCCCTTATCTGGGAACAGCAACAGTTGGCACACGAACCAAAGTTGCTAAAGCGCACTCCAGCAACAGAGATGGATCCAGAAGCAGGCCCAAGCAACATGTGCGCTGCTTTGGTGTGCCACCCCATCCAGAAGAGACCATCAGTCCAGTTTTCAGACTTAAAATCTGCCAAGCCATAGCTGTTTTACTTGTTTATTAACCACAAGGGCTGTAAGAGTTGAATGCTGTACAGCAGTACGGCCAAGTCACAGTTCACGAAGATGCTCTAGGAAAATACCATACTCAACAATATCACAAGTCACTGAGAAAGCAAGTAGATGTAATAAGGTCACACTTCTCCTGCCTCCTTCCCAGAGAAGTTCATCCATCAGGGCACACAAGGGTAATCCCCCACCCCCCAAGACCCCCGATTCCAGATGCATTAAGAGCTGCACACTGTAGAACAGTGGGGACACTACCATTCTCTCAAACCTCTCACTCGGATAGACGGTGTTTGTGACTGGACAATAGGTGGCATATTTTGGATCCAGGGAGGATCCCCACCCCCTGGAGCAGCCACACCACTGCCTCTTTGAACCTACATCATGTACTAAGCAATGCCCATTTTGAAACAGATCTCAGTAAGTGTGAGAGAACGAAATGTGTTATTCCACCTTTCCAGGGCACAAGTACAAATATTCTTACATGTGACAAATAGTGCCACAAGTGGTATTTGGCTAGGCTTACAGTCTGAGATGGAAAACGAACATGCAGTAAACACAGTGATGTGCAAGCAAGGTTTACACAAATGCTATCCAGGGCAGGCCCTGCCATGCAGGCTTAAGCCAGCACTAGTAGGGGCTCTTTCAAGACCAGCAGTGGCTATTCTGGTTACCCACCTGCAGTTTCGTGTCCTCAGTGCAGTTCTGCTGCCAGCCCAGTATACTATGTAGACACCAGACAATGCCCAGTATACCATCATCAAGCCAGCGATGGTAGCATGGTCATAATGTGGAAACCAGTAGCACATGCCACAAACTAAGCTTTGGGCCACCCCACGTCTTGCACTCACATCTCAGCATGTGGCTGTTTGTCAGGAATCATGGATTCATTCTAAGTATTTTTAGTCTGATCCTTAGCCAAAAAGGTGCAAATGCTCTCAGGAAGATTGGAGAGCCCCTGCCTGCGGGCCTACAATCTAAAGAGAAAAGACACAAGGAAAATTAGATGGAAGGCCAAAAAACAAAAACAAAACAAAACAAAACAAAAAAAGCTGCCCCTCACCTTCCTGCCAACAGCCTACTGGAATGGCGGCTGGCAGTGACAGCTGACATACAAGGAGCTGCCATCTTCAACCCGGATAGCAGTACTTGCACTGTATAGCCCAGAATACACTTATGCCACACAGCACAAGTGTCCAGGTGAAACTCATTCATGCCAACAGGATAGGCACACAACCAAACTCATACGTACATCTGACATAATATCAATCCACATGCATAAGGAGCTTACAAAGACATTTTGCGTTATTAGTGTTTGGTGCTACTTAGGTCAGAGATGCATATAAAATGATATTCAAAGACAAGGGCTGAAAGATTCTAACATTTCCTCATGAACCACATGCATTTACATCATTGCTACCACAGCATCCTTTCCCAACCTGGCACCCCAAATATGCTGGACTTTATCCCTCATCCAGCTCTGCCGGCTGGCTGAAGGATAGGAAATATGGTCTCGCGCATCTGGAAGGCACCAGATTAGGGAAAGTCCTGTTTTACAGGATTTCATTTCACATTGTAAACATGTATGCAACTTATTTTATGTATACTCATCAGCTAATCCTATTATGAACACCACTGGGAACATTCTTTCAATGTAGAAAATATGCATTCATAAGTAGCATAATACAGGAATGGCTTCTTTCAAAACAGGAACAGTGAAGGGAATTTTTAAGCATTACCACTGCATGGTCGTGGCAAGTTCAGCACTTGCAACACAACATACATGATCTGGTCAAAACAAAGCATACAACATTGTGGGTCAGCTCCCATTAACTGCCACAGCCTTAAAATGGTCCAAGTACCAGCTGGTACAAAGCAGTTCCGTAAGACAATGTCAAGATACTTTCGGCCTTTGCCCATATAATCAGCTACATGCTCCCCTGTGACCACTCCCTACCTTGATCTAGAGCTGAAATTCTTGCTCTTGGAACTCTTCAGTAAGGCCAATATATAACTTCAGAGGAATCAAGTGGCCAAGTTTTTCCTACTTTAACCAGAGGTGGAATACTCCTCTTAGATGAAGGAAACTCCTATGGAGAAAATTATGACACCATGAAGGGCTCAGACTAATCTTTTCCCTAGGGAAGCATACAAACATGCAATTCTTCTCACCTATATACTGAAGCAGTAACTGAAGAAAAGCTTTGCCATCTGGTTCCGGAAGTTTCATCAAGCAGAGCTAATTTATCCAGCTCCAGAAGAAACAGTCGTTCAGCTGAGACAGTCCTAGCAACAACTTCTACTTCAGGGGCAGCCTTAGAATAAGGGCAACCAGCCAGAGGGGACTTTGCAGACCACAAAGGTTAAAGGCTTATGCCACGGCAGTGATGTCTTTTCATGTTGGTCCTGCAACTCTGGCTGGACGAGGAATGAGGAGGCTCAATCCAACTCATGCCTGGCCAGAGGCAACAGCAAAAGCTCTCTGGCAGATGGCCAGTAACCTTCTCTCCGGAGGCACCCAGGAATGGCTTCTAAGCGACAGCTCTCTCCTCTCCCCACTGATCCCTTCCCTGAATGCTTCAGGCTGTGCAGTGAGCACTCTGCTTGCCAGAAACTGTGCTTGGCTCTGGACCCATCAGAAATGGACTCTGCTATGGCCTGCCATCTTGCAGCAGCCACACAACACATAGTGGCTGTAACCTTGCACTTTGCAATAGGGAGAATCAAGTTAACGAAGGTGAAGTGAACAACTCAGAAGAGCTCTATTTTGCATGCAGACCGCCCCGAATTTAAACACCATCATTTCCAGTGAAAAAGAGGATTGCAGAAGATACTAGGACTAGGAGTGGTCTCTGCCCAAGGTCAGAGAGTTGCTGCTGTTAGACTAATGGATAAGAGTCTCTAATGGTCTCACACGGTGTAACAGCGTCACAAGCATATCACATGCATGCAGAATTGGACTGTGAGGAACTTGGGAAGGGACAGCATCCAAGGTGTTCCGCCCTGTCAAGCACAAGGGAAAAGAGGGGATGCTACAGAGACCCAAAGAGCAGGGCAGAGCTTGGAAAGCTCTCAAAAGGCAATGGGGAAAGGGAGGAGGCAATGGTATTTAGATGTATACTTAAGGTGGAGAAATGGAATTGTGGAAATGAAATCCACTTCTTCAGTAAGGACAATAAACTTTGGGAAGTGTTCGCATCAGAACAAACAAGGGAAGGTTCTAAGTTGCAGAAATCCCACCTAGATCCCTTTGGTCCAAAGCAAGACGGTGGGAGATGAAGGCAGGGCAGGAAGGCTGTTTGCAACAGCCGTGGGGTGGATCCAATTGCCTTCCGGCCCCTTCCACCTCTACTATTCTATGATTTAACGGAGCAGCCACACTAAGGCCACAGCTAACCCAACATATGGTGAGTCAATAAAAAAGGCTAAGACAACAAAACCAAATGGAGAAGACACCTTAGATGTCAGGGCACTAAACAGATGAGAATTTCTTCAGCTAGCTGGCAGGAGTCTTGTGGAGCAGCACAGAGAAACTTGATAGCCTGAAAAAGAACCCGTCCATCGCAGCATGCACGGGCCAAGCCCAGATAAGCTTCTCCGAGGGCCTCGAAAACCTCCCTTCAGCCTGTGCTTCAGACGCTACTCCAGAGTTTGCTCACCGCTGTGCTGTTCCCCACATGCATGTTTCGTCAGGACCCTGTAATTCCAGACGACCACCAGACTTTGTATTAAAGACATTCAAAGCCCAAGATACCCCCAAAGCAATGTAAACATATTGGTTCTTTTTCTGTATTTTACAGAAGAGCGATCAAGGTAGCGGTGCCCGCAATTTCTACTTGCATCAAGGACTGCAGACGCAATTCTGCTGAGGGCCCTTTGTGAGACTGAGGCTTCATGCAGCGCCTCTGGTCATTTAACCGATGGCTTGGCAAAGCAGTGGACAGTAATTAGGGACAGAATTATTTCTCTCTCTCCTTTGTGTGAGAGGGACGGAGAAAGAATAAGACTTGCTGGGAAAACAGCAGCACGGCTTTGGTTTCAGCCAGAGAAGTCTTGCCTCACCAACCATATATCCACTAGACACTGACTGCAGCCCAAGGTAATGTTAAGCCATGGTTAAGCATAAGGAGAAAGTCTTGCTTGTGCACTCAGCCCTCCTTTCCCTGCTTAGTCACAGAGGAAAAGTTTGGCAGCCTCTACTCCCATTTTAGATTAGCCAGTGTAGCATGTAATTTAACCCTAAACTGTCACTGATCTTAATTACGCCTTGTTTAAGTTAACTATAGTTAAGATTAACTACAGCTTTTAATGCTGTACAATTTTTAAAACTATGATTACTGAAAAGTGGAAGCAAATGCTTGGAGTCTTTTGCAGCCACATTGGGAGGAAAAAAGTACAGGGGAGGTACACAAGCCTGAGTGGAGGCTAAGTTCATTCCTGCCATGATAAACCATGGTTTAGCATTATATTCAAGCTAACTATATATTTGGATTTATTAAAAGCTCTGGAGAAATCAGAGGTATAGAATAAGAGTTATATATCTACTTAAAATGGGTGCAAAAGATAGAAATTCCTATAATAGGTACCCCAATTAAACTCTGAAAATGGGCTGCTTTCCTTACACAGAAGAGATAATATATTTCAGCTGAAGCCTAATGACTTTGAGAGCCTTTACATACACAAAACTGGGTGGAAAAAGTTGAGAAGTTTTTCCTATAATGCTAAATATCTGGTCCATTTGGATTTCAGAAAGGAAGAAAATACTTCACAGGATGGTACTTCAGTAAGTTCTAGCTTAGATCAACAGGTGTGATTCTCATCAACTTAGATGTTTTTCAGAAAAGGACTAGATAGAATCAATCTCCATGAACATATCTAGCTGGTAGTAGAAATGGGACTCCATTTTACAGGAGTAGTATCTCTCTGAATATGTGATGCTATGAGGGGGAAAAGATCACCATCAAGCCTTGTTTGCAAGCTTTCTAGAGCCATTAAAGAGGCTACTGTTGAGAAGTGATCCACAAAGTGGATGTTGAAGGCCATTCTAGCCTTGATTAGCATTTATTTTAGGCGCAGGGACTCACAAATTGTTCCCTTGCCTAAAGCTGGATCTCTTTTCCTTTTGTGCTCATATTCAGAATGCAAGGTCATAATATTGCCTGGCTAAAAGGAATTCCTCGTTGCTCTGTTCCTTCCTCCAAATGTTCTTAGAAGCAGACACGAGTGTTTTCCCCTCCCGGTTTTTTTTTTTTTTTTAAGATATCCTTAACACCATGGTGGAGAGACAAATGTCCCCCCATCTCCCAAGCTCTCCAGGATTCCTGCGATTGTCAGGTAATGCATCTCATTTTCAATTTGTCTCTCAGAGGAGAAATGTCAGCAGATTACTGTTACCAGAACTTCTGGGGAATATAAAAGCTATGCTGTTTCAGGAAAGGTCAGTATTTATTTATTTATTTATTTATTTACAGATTTATAGGCCGCCCCTTGCCACAAGCCTCGGGGCGGCTCACAACCTCAAATTACACATGTCTAGTGACTAACAGTACTTAGTTCCAGCCTCTTCTTTCCAAATGGATCTTCATTGTAACAGCTGCTGTGGGCCCAGCTGCCATACCAATTTTTGCTCCCTATTGCTGGACTACATCTATGACTCAAGGAGTTTGCCAATCACCAATAATCCAGAGCATTTTGCAAATGTGTGCAAAAATTGTGCACATATGTGCCCAAGAGACATATGCCAATTAGAAACCCCCCAATTAAGCAATTCCACAAACTTCTTTCAATTTATCCATAACCAACACTATATAACCATCAAATCAAACACTGATAATTAAATATGTGGCACTAAATTTTTAAGCTGAAGTAAAAGACAAGCCAGCTTTAAGGTGCAGGTGTAGCTAACAGAAGACATAAAAGGTCTTGCCCTAAGCCAGAAGAGTGCAAAACTAGACCCCTACACAGCTGGAGATTAAGATGACTATATACCTGGCATTTGCTATCACACTGCATGGATATACTTAAGTTTCTAAATTATTTAGTCCTAAGCACCCTTTCTGGGACTGAATTCCAGAGAACTCTGCAAGATCTGCTTCTGAACAAGTGATCTTAGCTTCACACAGCCTGCTTATTGCTACCAGTCATGTAAGCGGAGACTTGGATTTGTGGAGCAAGTTGACAAAAGTCTGGCTAGTCACTTGACAAGAATCACTCCTCTGCTTCAAAGGTAATCCATGGGGACCATTAACACTGTGCACATAATAGCAATAGACTTGAGTGGTGGTAAGTGACCAATTTTCATTCACTGCAGCATTGCGGGTGGGGTGCAATCCCTCTAATTTCTAGAGGGAAGCTGTGTTGGTCTATTGTAACAAGAAAGTGGCACCTTAAAGAACAAATTATTGCATGCACTTTCATGAACTACAGCTTACTTCAGATGCTCCATTAAGCAGATGCTAATGTTTTGTTTACTTGCAAAACTAATCATATGGAGCCAGAGACTGAATAATTTTGCAGCCCAGGAGTGTCCAAGCCAAACACAAATCAGTATGAGCTGGGTAAAATTAAGACATCCCAACAGACAAAGATTACAGAACTACTAGCCAAAACTCAGCATGTGTCAAGAATGTGTAAAGCATGTTTTTAGCTGCTCATTCACATCCATTGTACCATTTAATTGCAGATCCTGCTTCCCTCAGATTCCCCACCCAGCTGAATGCAAGACAGGGGGATTTAGGTTCTTCAGAGATTTTGAAATGCAGGGCTTAATCAACCCCAGCCTTCATTACATTTGAGGAAACATCATCTCTACACGTTTTGCCTCAAGTTCTAGAGGAGCCTGCCTTGAATACACAGACATTACAACTATATGCATGGTAATATTCCGTGAGGGTTTGCTTTAAGAGTGAAGCACTGGGGTCTTCGTGATTAACCCATGCAGTAATTTTTTCTCTAAAGCAGGAAATTAAACATGTTCCTCAAAGTAAACTCATGGTGGAAAGTATGTATTTGTGTCCAATACATGGATCTGGAAATAGCCATGACATTATTAGACCCAAACTGTTACTTTGATTGCTTAATATGATCAAAATGGTCAACAAGAAAGTTCATTTGTCTCTCTATCTGAAACTGATCTAAATGCCATGTAGGTGGGCTACATAAAAATTAGGGAACAAGAGGCCTCAGATGTAGAGTCTTGTTTGAAATGCTGACCCCCTCATATGGTTCAAGACTCACGAGTATGTTGTGCTTCCCATCCACCAGCAACAGATGACACAAATGGGTTGCTCACGTTTTAGTGTAACGGGAGCGCCCAAAAACAGAGAGAAGGCTACCGTCATACCTCTATAGGGCGCCTGCCTGGACAGGTATACTTGCAATTCCTGACAAGTGCATAGCCACAGCCAGATTGTCAGTGTGTTTGCGGGGGGAGGGGGGTACCAGGAGAATAAGAAAAAACAGCACTCTCAAAACTGGCATGTATGCTTAGTGAGTCAAGGAATGAGTGAAGAAAACAGCTTTCAAAGTACGGGGTGGAGGATTAAGCCAGGGAAGCAGCCTTTAAAAGAAATCAGTACACCTCTCCCCTGTAGATGTCTGATAGGAAGGATTGTCTGCTTGCTTCCTGTATTTTTACCTGCACCATTTGAAACAGATAGCAGTGGGAAAGGGTTAGACTGATGCATACCAAATCCTATCACAACCATTTTAGGAACTGCCACTTTTCCAAGAAAGCAGCAGAAGGAAGACAAAATTCAACATGCTTGCAAAACACTGAGGCATAAAGAGGAGGATTCTCAAGTTTGCCAAGAGAGTCAGCTGATGGCAGAACAGCAAAGACCAGGGCTCGAGGCTATTTGGGAAGAGGCCACTTCAAGACTGCTGGAAAAAGAGGCAGAGAGAAAGGGGCTGGGAATCACACCTGTGGCACTACTAAGGGGCCATTCATATCACTGCACTGCGAGGAAGAGAAAGGGAAGGTGGCAGAACACTGGCAATCGAGATTCACTCCTGCTTACATAAGAGGCTGCCATGTGAGACGGCCCACTGAAACAGCCTCCTCATTTCACAAGATTCTCACTCAGGCTCCTGCTGACCAACCTCACAGGGGTGTTGAAAGGATCTCGAATGCAAAGCACACATTTGCCCTCCAGGTGCGCCAAACTACATTACCCAGAATCTCCCCGCACGAGGGCAGATTTGACAGCTAGCACCTGACACGTCTGGAAAAAGTCGGGGGGGCAGACATGGGGGAAGAAAGCCCCTGCCAGAACAGCAGGTACCCCAGGGGGGCGCCTCAGCCCGCAGCAGCCCACTAGGGGGCGCCAGAGGCGGCTGCCACAACGGAAGGCCGACCCCCCCCCCGCTCGGGACGGAGGGGCCCGCGGGCGTCCCTGCCTGCCACCCAGCCTGCGGGGGCTGCGCGGGCGCTCACCTTGAAGTAGCCCCCCTCGTAGAGCGTGTTGGGCGGCCCGAAGATCGCCACCTCCCAGTTGTAGAGGTCGGACTCGTCCACCAGGGTGATGCGGAAGCCCTCGACCGGCTCCTCCTGCAGCCCCTTCAGCTCCAGCATCAGCGCCTTCTGCGAGCTGCTCACCTGCTGCTGGGCCATCGCGGCGGCGGAGGCGGCGGCAGGCGGCAGCGGGCCGGCGAGGCGCGAAGCACCGTCAGCACAGGCCGGGGCGGGCGGGCGCCCGCCAGCAGCCCCCGCCGCCCCCGGGGCCCCCGCCGCCCCGCGGGGTCCGGCGCCGCGCCTCAGCGGCTGCCGCCGCCGCCGCCGCCCAGCAGTCCCCGTCCGGCGCCTCCGCGCGGGGCCCGGGGCGCGCTGCGGCCGGACCGGGCCCGGAGGCCTCTGGGGCGCGGGGGGCCGCCGCTCCTCTCCCCCTCCTCCGCCGCCGCCGCCGCCGCCCGACGCTTCACGCTGAGGGGCCGGCGGCGCTCGCTGGGCTGGGCCGCGCCGCTGCCTCGGGCCTGGTCGCGCCGCGTCGCCTCGCTCGGCACGCGCGCGCGCGCTCACGCACGGCCGGCCCGCAGAGCGCCGCCGCTTCCTTTTGTGACGGCGGCGCCGCCGCTCGAGCAGTGACCTCAGCGCGCCGCTCGCTCGCCCGCTCTCTCGCCCGCCCGCCCGCCCGCACGCACGCACGCACGCACGCACGCAGGCCACGCCCCCGGCCGCTGCCCGCGCGCCTCCGTCACCCCGCCGCTCGCCCGCGGGGCGCACACGCACAAATAAGGCCCTGGCAACCCCTCGGGCCCGCCTCTCCGGTCGCCTCGGGCCCGCCCATTGGCCCGCTTTCAATCGGCCCTCCTCTGCCCCGAGGCGCTCCCGTTGGGCAGGCTGGCACGCCCGTCGCCCCGCATCCCCGCTTCCTATTGGCCGCTCCGAGAGCGACCGACTGCGCCCCCCTGCTTGGACTACTAGGTCACAGATAAACCCACGTCGCCATCCCCGCCTCCACTCTTCTTTTATTGGGCAGCTTCCACACGATGCTCCCGCCCTTCCGCCTCTGATGCGTTCCTCTATTGGCCCACACGGTGTGAGCACGCCCCATGGGACGGCGGCATTCTCCTATTGGCTGCCCGCGGCTCACTGATTTAAGCCCTTTTCTCTGATTTGCCGATTTTCTGTCCATCCCCAAATCCGTAGCCAATCTTTTCGGAGCCTCTTTTTAAGGAATAGATGAATTAAGCCCCTCGCCTCAAAGTCAAAGAGGGGCCTGGGTGCAGTAAGCAGCTGCAATCGCGGCAGTGGCCCGTCGCCCGCCGGGAGCCCCCGATCGATCGACCAATGAAATGTCGCTGCAGGGCGGGGGGGGGGAAGTGTCTGCCCCGAGGAACTTACAGTGAGCTGATGAGACCCTCCCAACTTGCTAATACAGGCCACTGGTTCATCCAGATCGCTGTGGCTGCTACTCTGCAAAGATAAGCTGCTCCAAGAAATTGCTGCAGAAATAAAGCTGCAGATGCATAGAATCAGCATCTATAAATCGAAAGCTGTGGTGTGCATTTAATGGCGGTAAAGCTACCTCCGGCCTGCCACACCCGCGAGTGAAGAGGTTGCACAGAGCCTCTGCAGAGGAGATCGGGAAAGGCGGAGACCCCGAGGTGCTCCAGGGCCCTTCGCTTCGGACTAGTCCCCTTTCGCATGCTGACAATGTTGAAGCGGGACCTTCTTGCAGGAGCCACAGCCTGGCCTGTAAAATTCGGGACACTCTGCCAATCGATTGCAGGCCGTGGGCCTTCTCCATTCAGTGGACTTTCCTTGCTGGGCTAAGTAGTTTGCTTCTGCTTCCCACAGTTGCGTGGAAAGATGTTCACTAGGACTCCACTACGTTGCTGTAGAATTCAAAGAACCAACCTGGCTGCCCTAGGTCATCGTATAACAATAATGATGGGCGGTATTCATACTAGTTATTGGTATTCAGGGGGTTTGGACATAAAGAAAATAACAGTGATAAGGACATGCCCTTCCTGCAGAATCAGCTTCTGCCAAGCTGGCACCCTGCCAAGGCGTTGGAATGCAATTCCCATCCTCCCCTTTGGCCCATACTGGAGAAAGCTGACCTTGTGAATGCGTGAATGTGGCAGAAGGGCCGCGGAGGCTCAGATCAAAGGTCCGCTGGATGTCTTTCTAGGGCCGAAGTCTCACAAGCAACCTCAAAAAGGAGGAAAAGAAAATGCTAAGGTGGCTGGGGAGGAGACAAAGCTGGCAGGGATCCACATTGTCCTGCAACCTCCTAACCTCTCTCCCAAAAAAGCTATCGCTGGCTGGGCAAAAAGGCAAGGTGTCTCATCCCACATAGGATACTTGCAGGCCTCCAAGTTTGGCAGCTTGAGAGTCTTTTAATAGATTGCCTCCCCCGTGTGTATATCGTTGTGACCACATGTTGATATGGGGTATGTTATGAATATAACACTTAAAACATTATAAAAACATTTCAAAAACTTTGCCATGCAACAAAAATTGGAATGCATCTATCAGCTCTTCTATAATTTTCAAACTACTGACAAGTGTTGAAAATCCATCCAGTTTCCACCATAATTAAGCACTGCATGAGTCGATTGAATTGGCTCTGTATTACGCTCTGGTTTCACCTTTAAACTCTGTACTGTCCATATTTCGCACGTTTGCTTTTTATTGACATTTTTAACGTTTCTCAAAAAGCTTGTGTCCCAGAGGCTTTGAGCCACGGTCCTCTTTTGCCGTCGTTCAAAGCAACACGGGATCTGAGCATCGCTATTACTAATACCCAGGATTTGACTTAGAGGAAGAACAAGCTCCAGGGCTCGCCTGTGATCTGGGGTCGGAGCTCTGCGTGGGGTTTGGCATGCGCTACCTGTGCTTTTGCCCTTAGAGCAAATACTGTATGTGACAGAACTCCCATAGAATCCTCTTTTCCCAAGGAAGCCACGCAACGCTAGCCTGGAAACATCTCAGTGTCGGTTGAAGTGGGGAGCATGGATGGATGTGTGGCCTGGGAGGGAGGGGTTTGCTGACGGGTAAGGCGGGGAACTCCCTGCTGGTTGCGCTGATGGGGAAACTGAGGCAGAGCATTTGTTGAGTGTATGGTCTGTAAAGGTAAAGGTTTCCCCTTGACATTAAGTCCAGTCATGCCTGACTCTGGGGGCGGTGCTCATCTCCGTTTCCTAGCCGAGGGAGCCAGCGTTTGTCCAACAGACAGTCTCCGTGGTCATGTGGCCGGCATGACTGAACACCGAAGTGCACGGAACGCTGTTACCTGCCCACCGAAGGGGTACCTTTTCATCTACTTGCATTTGCACGCTTTCGAACTGCAAGGCTGGCAGGAGCTGGGATGGAGCAACGGGAACTCACCTCGTTGTGCAGATTCGAACCGGCCACCTTTCGATCTACCAGCCCAGCAGCACCGCGGTTTAAGCAGCACATAAAAGCGAAAAGTGCCTCGCTTCCTGAGCTTCCTTTTTCAACATTTCCAAACAAGAGTTTTCCCAGGAGAACTCTAACTGGTTAGCTTCAGGATACCTTTCTGCCCAAATGGACAGTTTGATGTTTGCTCCCAAGCAGTCTTCCTGAACCTTCATGCAGGCTGGGGATCATGGGGATTGTCATCTAGCCCATGTGGGGTGGGCAAGTCAGGAAAGGCTCTTCTTTTTGAAAATCTGTGGAACTGCAGGTCAGCTCAGCTCGATTTGCAGTTCTAGAAACAGCCTCTGGATTCCCCCTCATTCCAACACAAGTGCCTCCCAGTGGCCCAAGCCTTGAGGTTTTTTCTTTTGACACGAAGTTCTGTATTTGTTTTTCAAAGGTGGGTATCAATTTTGTGCATCTCTGAAATTTACACATTTTCCTGCCCTTGATTAAATACATATTTGTGGGAATGCTTTAAAAGTATGCATTTTGCCATGTGTTTGTCTCAATTTTGCCAATTTGGAGGGGTTTGCTTGTTTGATTTTCCTTTTCCTTATCTTTTGGGTCAAAAAACCATTTTCCAGGGCCAGAATGTGCAGGCTTTGACTGCAGCTTGAGACAGGCTGTGCTCAGCCTGGGAAGTGGGAGCTGGGCAAAACTGATGCAAAAGCCAACAGAGCTGCCTCCCGCCTTGGGCACAACGTGGCAGCCCTACAAAGCTGACCAGGGGCACAGAATAGACCAACGGTCGTTGCACAAACGGTTTCGGAGCGAGTCTGCTCCACTGCGCTGTGTTGTCCTGAATGTAGTCTATTAAGCATCGGGGCTCTACTGAGTGTGCGGTATCACTTATGTAACACAAGTAGACGTTGATATACAACCAAGCGCTTGGAGGAACAGTAACCGCTTCTGGCACGAGCCCCCCAGTATTGAAAGCCTGAATAAAAGAGCTCCTGATGTGTTCTTTTTGCCATCTTTGCATCCTTTGTCTCGAGGCCTCCGAGCTGAGCTCATCTCCTTGAGAGTCCGCAGCTGCTCCCTTGTCTGAGCATAGAGGCCCTGTTCATCCTCGTCTCAAGGACTTGAGCTGAATGCATATACCCAAAGGCTTGTGGCTGATCGCTTCTTTCATCGGGAACTTGCCAGCTACCATGGGGCCCGCTATTCAGTGCGGGTGCCGGTTATTGGAGAAATACAACCTCCTGGCGTTAGAACTGTCGGCGTCCTCTGGGTCCGGCCATTGTCTTCTCCGCTTTTCCCGCTGACCTTTGCATACGATTTGTCTGCCAGTTCCCTCCTTTAGGCCCTTTTTCTCCTGCAGAAGAGGGTTTTTCGGCTGATCACCCTAAGACGTGCCTTCAGAGCTTTCTGCCAGCTCTTCGCTGCATCCCCTCTTGCCCATCAGAATGGCTGGTCAGGTGGCCAGTAATGCGATCCCCTTGATTCCCGATTCTCCATGGTGGGGCTGCAATGTTACACATCCCTTAGACAGGGAAACGTCCTTTAACTCCCAGCATTCCCCAGCCGGTCATGGTTTAATCTCTGTGCAGTGGAGGTGGATGTGAGTTGGAAATTCAGAGGCAGGAGCTTCAAAGATCGCCTGAACTTGATCCATGCACAAAACAAGCGAGCAGAACGCCTATCCAAGCTGCCCCAAGCACCAGCAAGACGAGATCAAAACTCAACATACCTCAGATCAAATAAAGGATTGGCAGAGACCTAAAATACCTTGGATGGATTTTAATTATAACCGTGTTATTTTTATTACTGGCTGCACTGAGTGCTATTTTTAGTGCAAAGGTGGGATATAAATTTAATGACATAAATACAACCGAACAGTCTTTACCACTTCCAACCAGTTGATGGACCACAGGTGGAAGGCGGTGTACTGACGCAAGCTCTAAAGAGAGTGCACCGCATTTTCCTCCCTCCGGCTGGGAAGGGACAGCTGGCTGTTTTCTCCTTGCTTGCTTTTGCAAACACGCTTATCAACAAGCCAAATGTGGGCTGGGTTGCGCATTGTGCATCTCCTATAGTTAAGCAGAAGGTCAGTCCTTTGCAAAGGTCGCTTGGAAGTTGATGTGATTTAATGATTGGTCAGGGCTGGATTACCAAAAGCCAAAGCCCAGTACAAAATTCTTCAGGTGCGGAAGAGCTGCTCTGGGGGAGCTGTTTTTGCGACATCCCACGGCACAGTCCATGAGTGGCCCAGGTGTTTTCTGCAGGGTTGTATTCTTTATTTAATGCAGATATTTAGCTCCTGCCTTTCAGGATATGAATCTTTTCGCAGCTATTTTGCTTTAGCACAATCCTGAGGGGTGAAGTTTGCAGCTCTCGCTCATCCCTTCCAAACATATACATTTGGAGAAATCTTTAGGCAGCACCTACTGCCCAGGTTCACATGTCGAAATAAGAAACCTTGCTTGGTTTCCGTGGTGCGCTTTCCATTGTCTGATTTGAGTGGTTTCCACAACGATGTGGCTTCCAGTCTCCTCACTCAGCGCTCCCACTGTTGGCATGGTAGCCATCAGCCACCATGCCCGATATCCAGTCTCACACTGCTTCTCTTTCCAGGGGAATCTGTGGTAGCCACATCCCACAACCATGGAAACCATGATGCTGAGTGCGGACCAGCAGAGAAACCATGGCGAAGTTTGGAAGGCATAGAACAGACTGCCTTTTTGTGGTGGTTTCTAAAAACCAAATGTGCTGTACTGAGATGCTGTGACTGTTGGTAAGGAGGGCTGCTGCCGTGGTTCTCGGCACAGGTCGTGCCAACCTGGACCCCGAGCCAGAGAATGAAGGAGAGGAAGTGGAGGGAGCTTGGGAGTGTGGAGCTCCAGGCTTCGAGATGATCGAAGCAGAGGCGCTCGTCTCAAGGACGCGCTCCCCCAGCGCTTGGTCAGCTCTGAGAAGTGCCAGGATGCACTGGTGTTGAGCGGGGTCCTGGGAGAGCGCTCAGCGTCAGACGAACCTTAGGGCTCTTGACCACCCTTGATGTGGTGTTAGGGGAGGAGGCCAGCCAAGGCCTGACCAAAGAGGCATGCTCGCTTCCAGAAGGGATTGGACCCAGATGTACTCAAAAGGAGGGTTTCCGGGAGTAGTTGTTTAGACTGGCCTCCACAAACAGCTCTGTGCATGCTCAGAGATACATGCTCTGGGTGTTGGGCATCCTTCGGTGAATAAAGAGCTTTTGCAAAGAAACAGTCTGTTGCCTTGGATGTGCAGGAGGAGGAAAACGTGGCACGCATCATCATCAAGGTTCCGATAACATGACAGCCCATCCATGGCTCACTGTGTCATGTGAACCCAGCTCTGTGCACCCTTCATCTGGGAGGAAACGTTGAACCGTCTGCCTGCTGCAGCTGAAGGGAACCATTTGCAGCGTGTCCCGTAGAATCAAGGCTTGGCCCTGCTCGGACCTTTGCAGCTCCAGAGTCTCCTTCACTATTGGAAGCCCTTCTTGCGGCGAGGTGGTTACACTGACCCATGAGCCACGTTTATAGAACGATATTATTGGTGAATAAATATGACAGCCAGCGCCTTAAGCAGGAATGGAGAAGTGGATTCTCTCACTGGCATCATCGATAGATAGCTACTTTAGCGCCAGTCTCTGAAGCATCTGAGGGTCTCGAGGTCCATGTTGCTCAGCGAAAACACTGCTTGTGCACCTATTGGACCTCACAGTCTCCCTTTCATTCTGCTTTGTCTAAGTCAGCTCATCACTGGAGGTGTAACTCAGCTGACTCGTCTTTTCACTGCATGTTTTGGCAATCCCCAACAGTTGCCTCTTTTGGGGAGGAGGTTCTTATATGGATATATTTTGTATTGGAATTATATAATATTTACTATAATATATAATTCCCTTAAATTATCTGTCTGCTCCCTGGACGTGGACACATGCCCAGCACAAACTGACCTTCCTTGTTCTTTTGATAGCTAAAGACTGATATTTCAAAATTGGAAAGATAAATGCTCAATTCCTATAATACAATGGATTGCGGACATAACACTACTTGGGACAAGATATATCCAAATGCCACGAGAATAGAGTCTTATATGGATAGATATTTGGTCGGCCTTTGTGGAAGCTTATGGCTGGATTTTAATGGTAATGGCAACCCTTCGTGGGTAACCACTCACAGAGGGTTCATGTGTCATCGAAGTCCAGATCGCTTCTCCCAGGTGGCTTGTTCTAGGAGCTACTTTAGCCATGAAGTATTGCCATGTCGTAACACCTGGCAAAGCAATGTTATGCCTGGGTGTTCCGAAGCGCCACTAAGTCTTTGGCAAGAATGGCTCCCACTCCTCTCCTGGTGTACAAACTTGGTTCCAAAGTCATCCAAGAAACCTACTGGGCTGCGCTCCTTACTCAGCAGTCTCCTCTCCCACCTCTTGAGTCTTCTCGCCACTACGCGTCTTTGCGAATGACTCTCTCTTGCCCACTGCTGTCCTTCTACCACATTCTGCTTCATGGGTTGCCCGCAAGATTCTTCCAGGACAAATGCTTGTATTCTGCTTTCACTGTGGGATGACCTACGTCAGGAGAGAGACCGGGAAGCGCGACCTGTGGATTCTCCTGGATGTGTCTGTGGCTTTCATTACCACCGACCAAGGTATCCTTCTGGACAGGCTGGTTGGGCTGTCTTGGGCTGAGAGTTGGGGGCACCGCTCTGTGGTGGCCTCACTCCTGTCTGGCTGACCGTCTCGAGCTGGGGAGCGTCGCTCTGCACCAGGGCCTTTGTGCCAGGGAGTCCCGCAGGGCTCCATTCTGTCCCCCATGCTCTGCAACATCTACATGAAACCGCTGGATGGGGTCATCCAGAGATAGTATGGGCTGGAGTGTCATCTTCTTGTTTTCATCCAAACCAGGTGACTTCCTGAACCAGTGGCTCGGCTCAGCAATGGACTGGATGAGGCCAATGAAGCTCAATCCAGAGAAGACGGAGGTTCTGTTGGAGGGCAGCCTGTTTGTCCAACCTGGAAATTTTCAAGTCCTGGACGGGGTTGCGCTCCCCCTAAAGGATACGGTTCGTAGCTTGGAGGCACCCCGGGTGTTTCTCAGGTGGCCTCGGTGGCCAGGAGCACCTTCTGTCAGCTTAGGCTGATTTTCCAGCTGCGTTCCTGCTTGGACGAGTGGAGCCTGGATTTCCAGGATGTGCTCTACACAGGCCTGCCTTTGAGGAAGATGGCCTGAATTAATCCGAAACAGAGCAGCGTGGTTACTGATAGGGACTGGCCCTAGGGAACGCATCACGCCGGTCCTTCGACATTGGCAGTGGCCACCTGTCATCGCTTGGGCGCAATTCAAAGTGCTCACGCTAAAATATAAAGCCATAAACAGCTTGGGACCAGGATATCTAAAGGAACACCTGTCTCCATGTATTCCTACCGGGCCACTCAGGTCATCCATGGAGGGCCTGCTTCGCGAACCCTCCCCAAATGAGGTGAGGGGGGATTTGGTGAGGGAAAGGGACTTCAGAATTCCCTTCCAGGGGAGGTGTGACTGGCACCCACTTTATCTTGCTTTTGGCACCAAGTTAAGACTTTTTTATTTAGCATCTGGTTTTAGATTAGATTATAGGTTTGCTGTTGGTTTATTGTTTTATTATTTGATTGGTTGTGGTTTTATTGGGAATATTGTATTTCCTCCTGTTCCAAATATATATGGTTGTATCTATCCTGTATTTTAATCCTATTATGTTTCATGGCTTTGGTTGCTATTATTATTTGTATTTTATATCGCACTGGGAGTGGCCCAGAGAAGCCTCTGGCTATGGGCAGCATACAAATACAATAAATAAGAAAGCTTGTACGAGACTCGCACATTTAGTAACACAGAAGCATGTGTAAACGTGTGTCTCGTTTGTGCGTTGCATAGATGCTGGCCCTCACACCACTCCTCTTCAATGAGATATTCCCACCGATTCCTTCTAGTCACCGGAATCCTCGTCTATCTTTCATCATGAAACCCACCCCAAGTGAGAAGATTAGCCGTCAAAACCGTTGCGTGGGTCTTTGTGTGGCCGCAGTCAGCAAAGCCCGCTTGCTCGATTCCGTCGCTCTCCAGACCACACCACGGATCCCACGGAGGAGGGGGCCAGCAAGCCTTGACCGACCGACCGCAGGGGCCACGGGACAGCAGACGCATCCCTGACAGGCAATCACAGAACGGCAGCGTTGGAAGGGGCCAGGGGGCCATTGAGTCCAACCCCCTGCTCAGTGCAGGGCTCCCAGTTCCACTCTCCATCTCAGATGGCTGTCCAGGTGCATCTTTGAAACCTGGCAGCAGCTCCATCTAGGACGAGCAGTATTATTTATGTATTTATTTAGAGAACTTCTATGCCGCCCCATTCACCGAAGCCTCGGGGCGGCTCACAATCATAAAACAAACATAGTATCCTTCGTTGCACTACTGGAGTTTCCCCCATGCAGCCTGCTCCTGGTGCTCCTCCTGTCCCAGGGAAACTTGAACCGTGTGCATCTGTTTTCCCTGCCGTGGATCCCGAGCAGCCTCCCACATACCAGCAGGAGCCAAAGGCGGACAGCCAAGGGCCTCGGCGACCTCTGCACGGCTGCGGCCACAAGCACAGTCCTTGAGGAAGGCTCACGTGGAGCATGAAGTTGTTGTTGCTAGTTGTGAACTCACGTCCGACCCATCGCGACCCCATGGACAACACTCCTCCAGGCCTTCCTGCCCTCCACCATCCCCCGGAGTCCACCTAAGCTCACACCAACTGCTTCAGTGACTCCATCCAGCCACCTCATCCTCTGCCGTCCCCTTCTTCTTTTGCCATGTATTGTTCCCAGCATCAGGCTCTTCTCCAGGGAGTCCTTCCTTCTCATTAGGGGGCCAAAGTATTTGAGTTTCATCTTCAGGATCTGGCCTTCTAAAGAGCAGTCAGGGTTGATCTCCTCTAGGACTGACCGGTTTCATCGCCTTGCGGTCCAAGGGACTCGCAGGAGTCTCCTCCAGCACCACAACTCAAAGGCCTCAATCCTTCAGCGCTCAGCCTTCCTTATGGTCCAGCTTTCACACCTTTCATTGCAAGGAGCATGAAGAGCTGAGTAGAAAACCTCGGGGGTTCGGTTCCTCCTTCCCTCCCATCACATCTGCTCTGAACTCCTTGCGGAATTGGCACTTGGCTTCTTCCCTCTCTTGGTATAAACAGAAAAACGAGCATTTTGCCGGGTGCTCCTCCAGGGACACGTGCCATGTTGCTGTTCCCCGTTCATTTGTGGGCGAATGAGGGATGGGGCCGTGCAGGATCTTCCCGCCATTCCTGCAGCTGCAGAAGCAGCAAGACAAGGCGGAGGGCCAACGATTGCGCTGCCGCTCAGGCCATGGGGGGGGGGGCACAGGATCCGGCCCCTTCAGCCCAGCGGGGCAGTCCCTCCGGCTGTCGTGTGACCCGGATGAAAGCTCATGCATGCATGCGTGGGACCCGGCTCCAATTCGGAGCCGTCTTCCCCGTGTCTTTACTTGCTCGACCTTTCGTTCCCTATGGCTCGCTCACTGCCCATGCTAATCGGGCAGATTCATGGAGGAGCAGGCTATCGGTGGCTACTAGCCCTGCTGGCCACGTGCCACCTCCTTCACCAGAGGCGGCCTGCCTGCATGCCCCAGTTGCTGAGGGGCTTGGGCAGGAGGAGGCCTTGCACCCGTCCTGCTGGAGGGATCGGGGGGCAGCTGGTTCGCCACCATGAGCATGGACTGCTGGACTGGATGGTTCGCCTGGCGCCGACTTTATACTCACTTCAGCACCAGGTAAAAGCCTTTGTATTTAACCATCGTTTTAAGAATTAAAGATTTTGGATGCTGTAAGATTTAAGATTACAGTCACATTTTCTTTTTTTCTTCAGTTTGTGGAATTGTTACGTTTTTTTCTTTGTTACTTGTTGTTTTAATCATTGTACTATTATATTACTATTTTAATTATTGTAAACCATCCCGAGACATTTTATTGGGAAGGATGGAGTAAAAATTGTTTAAACAAAATAGCATAAGTAAATGAGTCTGATCCAGCAGGGCTCTTCTCACATTCTTAAGCTGAATCATAAACACAAAACATTTGCTTTTTTCCAGAGGCAGTGGGACTGTCTCTACAGGTTCCTTTAACATGAAGAATGGTACTCTGAAAAGGAATAAAGAGTTTGTGGGCGAGAACCCTGCAGCAAGCAAAGCAGCCCTGGGAAAGCTGACACGGCGGAGTTTGCTGCCAGGTTTGCTGTGTTGCTGGCAGAAGAGACAACCCAGGATGAGCTCAATGGTCTTTGGGTGCATTGTGGGCTGTCTTGCGAACAACCACCCAAGCTACCTTGGTTATTTGCAAGATGGCTTCATGTATCGCGCAAACCCACCTTATGTAGAATTCTTAGAACGCAGTATTTTCGTTGATAGTTCCATGCATCAGTAAATGCACGCACTAAACCTGAGCTGCCCAAATCTATACAGAGACGGCTTCCCCATTTCTTTATAGTTTTCTTTCGATGGCATTTCATAATTAAAAACCTTAAAAAACCCGATGCTCCTGCTCCGAGAAGGAACACGGCACCTACACTGATTTCACTCTGAAAAGAATTGGAAGATGTTTAGTGTAATAGTTACCCTTATTTACAAACATAGAATTTTAGGATAAATGGACGTGCAGCTTTAACCAGACAATTGGGTCCTCTTCACACGTTTCAGACTACGGGTCCAAGCAGCCACAGCTAGCAAGACCAGGAAGCGTAGATGTTGTGATTTGAAGGGGAGCCGGTTGCCTAAGCCCTGGTAAACACTCCAGACATCCAAAGTCCATGGATTTTGCAGGAGAGCTCTAAGAAGCAGCCAACGCCTGAAACGCTCACCAAGGCCAAAGTCCACACAATCTGTCCCAGCCTGATTTTTAAGTGTTCTTCTCAAAACCGTGCCTTGCTCCCCACCTCTGGCGAGAGGATGCATTTAATGCCTCCCTGCTGATCAGCAGCCGGCTATCCACACGCCTCTGGAGACACTCCTCTTACAGGTGTTGGGAAAATTTGGATAAATCCTGTCTGAAAAGCATTACTTCTGTGTGCTTTTTGCATTGTGGGATCAAATCCTGTACTTCTCAAACCAAGCTAAGTCACTGTTTCAAATGGCCTTCCTCCCCCGCTCCTTTCTCTCACCTTTTGCTGTAAGCTACAGTACACAGGCCATTTAGTCCAAATTTACATTGATTATTTAATCATTGTGAAGGTATACATTGTTGGAATTCAGTTTTACAAGGAAGTATCTTCCTAGCCCAGGGCTCCATGTGCCCTGGTCACTCAGAATGTTTGGAGTCTAGATAAGAGTCTTGAGCTCATGCAGTTTCTCAGTAGCTTGGATTTACATGTCAAAGCAGACCTGGAGATGGGTTCAGGCTTCTGAACTAAAGTGTCAATACATAGCAATGTGAATATTGCGATCTTACTGTCACTGTATGATTGACTGGCATTCCTTTATCCGTTCTGTATTCGATGACCTCAGAATCTTATTGTAATCTCTGCTTTCTGTCATCAATTGCCCTGTACCTGGGAGGGTATAAAAACTCTCTAGTTGTGTTGAAGCTTGGCAGCAGAGTTCACTTGCCTGCCCGGTAATGCATGCATGCAGTATCGCGAGTACCGCGGGAACCTTGGAGTAAAACAATAAAGCCTCAGATGGTCTGGATGCTTGGTCTTTCCCACGGACCCGAGTTTTATTCCCTCTTCTCAAATTGAGATTCCGGGATTCTGACAATTTGGCGACGAAGGTGGGATTGTGGGTTTTTGGTCCTTTATCCTGGGTGGGAGAAATGGTAAGTTCGGCCGAAATTCTCTCCACTGTGGGAGCACAGATACTGGCTATCTCTTCCATTTCGCAGGTGGGTCAATGTAATTAGATCTGGTTTTGACCCTCATTGCACGTTGGCTTTGATTGTGGACACTTGATCTTTGTCTGGATGCGTGATCTTTCCCACGAACCCGAGTTTTATTTCCTCTTCTCAAATTGAGATTCCAGGATTCTGACACAGGCCGTTCATATCCCTTCGGCAAGTCCATTTGCCAGTGGAAGGCTCTTCTCCAACCGAGATCAGGCGCCTGTGTAGCCAACGCTACATCTTCCAGGACATTCCTCTGTAGGCAAGGGCATCTTGACCAAGTAATATATTCCAAAAACGTTAAGAACGTCTTGATGTGTCTTTTTGCATTGCGTGCTTTTGTCCTACGCTGCTCCAAGAGGTCTGGATATGGAGCTGTTTGAAAATGTCACGATGAATAGCTAAGTCTAGGTTTTCTTCAGATTGCAGAATGAGGTTGAATACCGTGGCAAAAAGCATCACGGGGCAGTTGGTGGCTTGGCATGCTGAGAAAGATCCTGTTAGACCCAAAATTTCAGCCTCTTGGATTTAACAGATTTCTCAACATTTCAGTCACTCAGGGAAACCTGACACAAAGCTGGCTTTCAGACATATTTTAGAAACAGGATTTTCAGGTTAAAGATGCAGTATATTAGGAAGTGAGAGAATCATATGTGTATTTAGGCAGCAAGAGTCCTACAACTGCCAACTTGCTCCAGCAACTCCAGAGGAGTTGCAGGGGGTTTTGGGGTGGGGGGAGTCTAAGCATGCATAGTATTGTGCCCTTAGTTACATTTTAATCCAAATTCTGGTCTGGGGTTTGTTTTGGTATTTTATCATAGTTAGATGACTTGAGTGCCATTTTTGGCACACAGGCAGGTTAGAAACTTAAGAAAGGAGAAGTTTGAATGAAAAACTCCAGAGAGGGCGTGTCTTAGATATAATTGTTTTACCAGTGCTACATGGTCCTAGAGCTTTGAGAACAAGAAAACATTTACTAAAGGGAAATACATATATGACATAACAACACGGATAATAACAGACCCAATGGGGCATAATGGTGAAGGTGTTGGACAGGCGCTTGGGAGCGCCAGCTTCTAGTTCCCGCTTGGCCATGAAAGTCACGCCGCACTTTGAGCCAGCCTCAGCCTTACCTACCTCACAGGGCTGTTGTGAAGTAAAGCAATGTAAGCCACTTTGGGTTCCTTACAAGAGAAATCAAGTTATAAAGAAAATGGATGATGATGGTGATGATGATGATGTAAGAATTATGATAGTGTCGCCCTCAAGGTGGGGTGCAGTCTGGCTCGAACGTGAAAAAACACTTTTTGTTTAAACAGCCCTCAACATATTCTCTAGCTTCTTCAAACGCAATTTTCAACTCCTCCCATATTAACTAATTGAACAGAATTCCAAATCGAATAGCAATTTTAGCCCGGGTGAATAAATAGTTATTTATTTAATGAATAATTATAGGCATTGTTAATGGCGGATCACAGGGCATCGCTTTCCCCAGGCTAGCCAAACAAAGGGCACAAGCCATCCT
This sequence comes from Varanus salvator macromaculatus, assembly GCA_023646645.1. Taxonomy (NCBI): domain Eukaryota; kingdom Metazoa; phylum Chordata; class Lepidosauria; order Squamata; family Varanidae; genus Varanus; species Varanus salvator. Next base: position 388,150 of record JAIXND010000827.1, on the reverse strand, counting down.
GCCCCGAGGAGCTTACACAGGGAGCGAATGCGAACAGGGCCAATAGGAAGCGGGGAAACTTTCACTCCCGGCCATTCAAAAATCTGGACTTCCCTGGGAAACGCCCGCCTTTCTCTTCCTGCTGACCAATCACATTTCTGGGCAGCTCTGACGTCTGCCCCACGCCAGGAACCCGGAAGTTCAGAACTTTTGTGAGTCTTTCACTTTATGTCGCTGAGCCCGAACAAGTCCTTTCGCCCCCATTGGGCTAGCAATTACCAATAGAAGCCCGGATTGGCTTTGATGGACAAGCACTGGCACCAATCAGGAGAGCTCGTTAGGAAACCGTGAGGCTCCTCAGTGGGGGGACAGGGTGGGCGCGACGTCCGCTTGGCTGCGCTTTCCCCTTCAAGGCCCTGACGAGCCCGCCCGACGGACGGACGGAGGGTGGAGCGGCCTCGTTCCCACAGCAACCCCGAGCCGTAAAGCAGCGACGGGAAGTGTCGCTCTCCCGCTGCAGCGGCCCGCCCATGGCGGAAGATAGACTTAGATGTAGCCTCGAGCTCAATGCTTCACTTCCGGGTCCCGAGCCGCTTCCCTTCAAGTGCACTGGGGCAGCTGCAAAAGCGCTCTCTAGAAATGAGAGCAGACATCCCGGATTTTCGTCCGGCTCCGGGCGGGCAGCGGCGCATCCCATCCGCCCGTGCAGGGAACGAAACGTCCAGCGCTTTGCTTGCTCGGGTCCGCTTGGGAAAGGGAAGAGCGAGCACCGTTCATTTCCAAATGCTTCGAAAGAGGTTCCCGTATGGGTTATTTTCAATGGATGCATTTGACTGGGAATCCAGGACAACCTCATCCCGACCTCTGAATGCAATATCAAGGTGAAGCTACACTGCAGGGTTGTTGTAAGCGGCGTCACAGGCTCTCTCTCCAATTGGCGGCATGGGGGTGATGGTCTCTCTGATAAGTCTGTACAGCTCAAAAGAGCAACCGCACGCAAGGAGACCCGAGCTGCAGCAGGCTCCTCTTGCTATCCAGCCGCGGCGGTGTTATTTTTATTTATTTATTTATTTAAATATTTATATGCCGCCCCTTGTTAAAATCTTGGGCAGGTCCTTCCAGTTCTCCATCCTTCTCTAAACTTTCATTTTGGAGCTTGCGGACTCGGAAGTCCCCAGCTGAAACTTGAAGCGGGCTGCTCTACCCTTTTTATATCTGTCTGCGTTAGACTCCCGCAAATCAACCGAACTGCTCCTGCGGGCGTGGCCTCCTGGCGCCAATTGGCGAAAAGGGAGAAGCCACGTGCCCGGCTTGATCCAATCAGAAGCCGAATTGCGACCACAACCCGGAAGAGGCTGTTCCGCCGGATTCCACGTGGTTCTGCACAGCTGCCCCCGCGTGGATGCAGACGCGGTGCGCGCAAGGTGGGTCCTGGGCGTGGGGCGCCGTTGCCTTTGGGGAGGGTCTCCAGGGCGGCCTGTGCCAGCCGCACGCTCCGCTTGCGTTGGATTGCAACGCTCATCGTTCCCAGGCAGCATGGGGATGATGGGTGCTTCAGCCCAACACGCCCGAAGGGCGCCTGGTTGGGGAAGGCGGAGCTGCTTTATTTCCAGCAGCACCCGCCTTGATGCCTCCAGGATGGCCGTATGCCGACGTGACGTCCCCCTGGCGCCCGAGCTCCCTTTTATAGCGGTCAACCGCCACTCTGTCCTTGCACTGCTTTATTTCTTGAGGGCTTGTGCAGATTCGGGTTCGTTAAAGGCATTGTTAAAGAACCCGGCCAGTTAAAAGCTCCCCTTCGGAAACTGGCAAGGAGAGCTGTGCTGGGCCAGACAAGGGCTAGAATATCATGCAGCAGTGGCCACTCTGATCTTTGAGTCCAACTCGAGGAGAGAGACCAAGGTATGCATTTAATCAGTACTTTAGCTTGCGTCAAGCAAAGTGCTGCAGAACATCGGGTATGCTTTGAGGCTCTCCTGAATCCTTCCTCTGGCCAGGTGGTACAAGAAGCAAGTGGTGGGGGAAGAAGCAGAAAACGTGAACTGTTAGATCAGATTTTACAGCCTCACCGGACTATGGAATGCGCTTCCTAGAGAGGTCCGCCTGGCGCCGTCATTATATGTTTTTCCGTGCCAGGTCAAGACCTTTTTATTCGATCAATATTTTAATATGGTTTAATTGGATTTTCTTGTTTGTATTTTATTGGATTTTCAGCCAGCGTGGAATACTTAGTAGTTAATTTAGCTAATTTAATTTATTCTGATTAATGTTGTAAGCCGTCCAGAGAGGGAAGTAATGGGTGGCTCACAAATTTCATAAATAAATGGAAGCAAGCGACTCGTCCCTTAGAAGGGTTGCAGAAAATCTAACTGGCAAGAAACTACTTTCCAGCTAGCAGTACTTTTAGACCTGATAAGCTTGTCATTAACTACAGATGGCCGAAGATGTGGAGACAGGTGAAGCGCTGGAGATGCATGAGGGTGAGGAGGCTTCCACCCAGGAGGGGAAGCGACGGGGCAGAAAAAGGCCCCCAGCCTCTGAAGGCGTCTTGCAGCCAGTGAAGCTGTGCAAAGCGGAGCTGTACAAGCCACCCACCAATGAAGAACTGAGTCGCCTGAAGGAGACCGAAAACCTGTTCCATTCCAACCTTCTGCGCTTGCAGGTGAGGCTTGGTAGGTGGAGCTAACTTAGCAGGGCACACCTCTTCCTGCTGGTGGATTTCTGCTATTGAAAGATTCTCCGTTTCCGCACAGTCCACTACGTAAGCCAGGCTGTATCTTTTTGCATGCTAGGGGTGACAGCTTCTGTGAGCTCTTTCCATTCCTTCCTCTGCATCGAAAGAGACTTTGAAGGGCTCTTCTTCGTGTTTTGAAGACTGCCCTCCTTCATTGCCCAGGCTCCTGCTCCAGCTGACCTGACCCCGCAGTCCTTTGGCCTTCCAGGGCACAACGGAAGACGCTGGGGAGGACACGGCACTGGCAACTCCCTTGGGAATGGGAAGGCCAGAGGCTTGTTCCAGGCCCTTCTGGCTGAAGGCCATAGGCTGACATCTGGCTTGGCAGGACCTCAGGGAAGCCTCAGGGTATAAAATAAATCAGGGCCGTATAACAGTCAAGTCAGCCCTTGCAGGAGCTACTGCACTGGCTGCACTGCAGGCCTTGTCAGCCTAGAGAAAACTTTGGTTGGCTCTCTCTCTCTGCTGGGAAAACATCCTCCTCTAGCCTACTGGGAGAAAGCTTTGGCTAGGAGAACCTGTCGTATTTTCTTCCTCGCTCGATCTCCCTTCCAGCTTCCCCAAGGACTGCAGAATGCGCTGCCAGCCCCCTGTTAAACCCTCAGAGCTCAATTCTTTTTCTCAGTTCTGATTATGCCGCCCCGTCTCTCAATACTGAGGTCCTGCTAGATTTTGCATAACGTTGAGCTTCTGCTCTCACTCGGAAAGCTCTTCGCCATCCTCCATCTGTCTCAGTTCTTTTCCCCATGCTATCTTGTTTTTCACAGCCTCTACTGCCCTTTGTGTCAGTCTATTTCCTCCTCCTCCTTGACCTTTGTGAATCTGCGTTGTTTGTTTCTGCTCCCTTCCCTGGTGGTATTACTGCCCCTCTGCCCCTCTCAGGCTCCATCCCTGTGATTATCTTCTTTCTTGTGTCTTTCCCCCTCTGCAGATAGAGGAACTTTTAAAAGAGGTGACGCTCAAGGAGAAGAGGAAACACAAAATCGACTCCTTCCTCCACGAAATCAATGCTTTGCTGAGCACGGTTCCAGAGACTCCAGAAAGAAATGTATGTCTGAGAGGCACACCGTTTGCATCACAATTTTGTGTGTGTTTTTAACGGATGTCGTTCCCGTGGCCTTCAGGGAGACTTGCTCCTAGTAAGGCATAAAGGCATCCGGGGGGCAGCCTCCATCTGGCCTCAATCGGCCGCAGCAAGTGCAGCCAGAGCTTCCCCTTGCAGTGTCGGTTGTGGGGAGAACGAGGCCTCGGTCAGCTAGCCGGCCGTGCTCTTGAGATCCCACGCTTGCATGAATGCTCGACCCAGACCATGGAGGAACGGCAGGTGCCAGCTCGGGCACATGCTCCGGATGCTGCCGCGGGGACCACCGGTCGGCTATGCTACTTTTCAAATTTTCAAACCTTTTTCCTTTCCCAGTGTTTTAAGATCTGATTGTTTTGATGGGGGTCTTAGTGCTGGTTGGAAGCTTATTAGGGTGCTGCGTTTTATTTTATATTGTCTGATTGTTAAAGCATCCCGAGACCACGCTAAGGGGCGGCCTAGAAAAGTTTTAAATCAATCAGTCAATAAGTATTTTTAAATTGATAGTTGCATTTTTATCCTGCTTTTTCCCCCTTTTGCAAGGAGCCCAAGGTGGTGGGGATAGCCCTTCCCTCCCTTGTATCCTCGCAACAGCGCTGTGGGGAAGGGGGTGGCCTGAGAATCAGCGGAGTCACTCCATGAGCCTCCTGGCTGAGCGGAGACCCGGTTCCAGTGCTGCCGCCTCTTCGTCCCAGCAGGGGGCGCCCTGGCGGTGCTGCCTCTCTGAGCCCTTGGGTTTAAGAAGGCTGCTTCCATGTTGCTCGAGATCCTACTCCAGCTGAGGCAGAGGGGACTCGGCTGGCACATCCGCCATTGAACTGTGGATCACCCTGCATGGATGCACCCGGCGGGACCTGATCCTCTTGTCTCTTCTCTTCTCTCCTCTCGCCTGCCCTGTCCAGATCACGGACCAGTCCTGGCTCCCAAAGGGGGTGAAGGTGCCGCTTCTGCAGCTCCCCGTCAGCGTGAAGGGCAGCTTCCGCTTCCTGCCGCCGGCGGAGGTGAAGGTGGTGGGGAGTTACCTGCTGGGCACCTGCATCAAGCCGGAGGTCCACGTGGACATGGCAATGGTCATGCCCAGGGTGAGTGGGGCTCACGGGGAGGGGCAGCTGGAGCTTTCCTTCGGCCAAGGAGGGCCACGGCACCAGCGTGCCTGATCTCTCTCGGGGTTAGCTCTGCAACCGCTCCAGTCCAGCTTGGAGTGAGTTGAGACAGTGGTCGAAATACGAACAGCAAGGCAGCCAGTTTTGAGTAAGCAGTTGTACGCTCCAGAACTGGAATTCAGCAGCACCCAAGGCTCAGTCGCAGGGCAAGGCCCGGCCCAGGAAGCAGGGCCCTGGGCGTGATGGATCAGTGCAGGTTCAGCGCCGGCTGGGCTGCCTCTGAAGGCTTAGCTCGCCGGAGCTTCCTCAGCACCACCTGGGGCTCAGCTGCAGTGCCTCCCAGCTCCCTGCCGGAAGTCCTGCTCCTGCGGGGCCCTCCTTTGCAATCAGGTGCAGCTTCTCCAAGGAGCCCTTTTGTCCCTGGTCCCTGCCCAACCTCCGCTTCAGAGGGGGAACTGCCCTCTTCCTGAGGGGCTGGGCCAGGGACCCCAGGATCCTGCAGATCTTGACAGGGGGCTCTGCAGCCCTTCCTCAGGCCAGGATCCGTGCAGCAGGACAGCTGCGAGGGGTCCTTGCCCCAGACCTCTTGGGCCTGACTCGGGTTCACAGCAGCGGATCTCCAGGGAGTCAGCCACAGGTGTTCCCTAGCCCTCCTTGGGGGTCCTGGGTTGAACCTGGGGCTCGGCCACAGAGCTGCGTCTCAGTATCAGACTGCCCCAAGATGGGTGGGCTTGTTGCTGCAGCCCCCTGCTGAGGAGGGCTGCCCAGAAGGGGAGACTGGCTGGCCACTTCTGGATGGAGCAAATTGGGGGCAGGTGGGGAGGCACCACTGAGCTGTCGCCCTCCCCACAAGCAGGGTTTCCCCATGGGCACCAGTTTGCCCTTGAGTCTCCGCTCCTGTCACACAACTCTCCCACTTGCGGTCCTGCCCCCCATATGAAAGGGCTGCAACATTTTAATTAATTTATTTCCTATTAGGACTCTGTTAACATTGGTAGCTGCTTTCCTTCCATGTGGGAACTCAGGTTTTCTGGAAGATCTCTGATCTGCGTGAGAGCAGACCCGGAAAGCTTCGCCTCCGCCAGCTCGCTGCAGCGTCCACGTGTGGGCATTCCTTGGACCCTCAGTGGGGAGCAGAAGCACCTGTGTGCACTTTAGGGGAGGGGAACCGTGTGACCAGGCGCTTACCTGTGCTGGCAAAGGGCTCCTTTTAAAGCGGCGCTTGCTGACCATCTCTCTCCGCCTCTCCAGGAGATCTTCCAAGACAAGGACCACCTTAACCAGCGCTACCACCGCAAGAGGGCGCTCTACCTGGCCTGGGTTGCCCACTGCCTGGCAAAGGAGACGCTCTTTGGCAGCGTGAAGTTTGCCTACATGAACGGAAACCACCTGAAGCCGCTTGTTCTCTTGCAGCCCCAAGGTGAGCCCGGCCTTTGGGGTGGGGGGGCTGCCTCCGACCCTCTCTCTTCTGCATTTTTAAAATTTATTTTCCAATATTTATAGGCCATCTATAATTGCCAAGGCCTTCCTAGGCGGCTTGCAATGCAAAACTTACTAACAGAGTAAAAACACATTAAAAACCAATTAAAACATAATGAATTAAGCATCTATAAAAGCAATTAAAAGGGGCCACAGCATACAGGCTAAACATTAAAAATTTTCCTAACAAGATACGTCTTTGCCTGGCACCGAAAGGAAAATAGAGATGGCACCAGGCGGATTTCCCTAAGGAGGGAGTTCCAGAGATGGGGAGCAGCAGCGGAAAAGGGCCTTCTCCTGGTTGGCCCCCCATCTCCCTGGCGGGTGGTTCTGTAGAAGGGCCTCCTGGGCTGATCTGAGGGGCAGGTAGGTATATATGTGTGCAGACGGTCCTTTAGAAGGCCCTGGCTGCGGCCAGCCTCTCCTGTGCATGAGATCCTGCAGTCGCGCCTGGAAGGAGCCGTTCGGCGTCGCAGCGGGAAACGCCCTGAGCGGGCACCTCCATTGCCTGCACAGCTTCCGCTGGTGCATTGGCCTCCGGGGCCACAGCAAAGCCACACACTGGCACGAGGGTGGCCCCACGGGAGGCCTCGGCAAGGGGAGGGAAGTGCCAGCCATTCATGGGGCTGATTGACCAGTAGAAATGGAAATTTTGAGAAGTGGGGGTGACCTTTGGAGATGGCTGCTAACAGTAGGTTCTGCCTTGGCGTGGAGCCAAGCGGAGGAGGAGGGATTTAACGGCCGAGTCGTCTGCATTCTTTGAACCTAAAGTGTTGCGTGGGAAGCCGCCTTATGCTGAGCTCCATCGTCTTGCATCTCTGACTCACTGTGGCAGGTGCCCCCAGTGTAGCACCAGTGACCGCCAGAAAAATGGGCTTTTCTAAAAAAAAAAAAAAAGAAAGAAAGAAAAGGAAAAAAAAGCTGTTTTTAATATTAATGGACGCATGCAGAACAGGAGCAGCTTTCTGGTGATTTGTAATGAGCTTCAACAAAAGATCACGAAATCCAACTGGAGGTGACCAGTTAGACAGTAACTCTGCCTTTCCACTTCTGTGATTTGAGGCTTCTGGCTATCAGAAGGTCACAGGGAATCCATTTCCCCTTTCATTTGTTACTGTCCAGCGAGCAGTGAATACTTTGCGGGAGCGTGTACGTCAGTGAATACTTAAAGACTGTTCCAGTACAAATTTTAATGGAGTCATAACCTCCCTTGCAAAGGCCCTTGCATAACCTGTGAGCATGGCCAAAGTACATCTTTAAAAGCAATGTTAGCTGTAATGCACTGCCAGCAATTAGCCAAATTAGGCAATCCCTTACTGAAGAGATGCTGCACCGTCCAGTGGATAGGAGGCAAATGTTTCTGCTGAATGGCTCACGGTGTGAGGTCTGCAGAGGCGACAAGGGGGCTGCCAGAGTGGCATTCCCTGATGAAGGGTTCTTTCGCATGGAGGCAGCTCTGAGCCTGTGCCAATGAATGCTGGGAAGATGGGAGACGAAATGAGCTGAGCAACTCGTAACCACCGTTTGTCGGCTTTGCATTTTGCTCGACGATTTGCTCGGTTTCGGCCTTAAACTGTCAGGAGTGCAAACCATGGTTTGACACAGTGCCTGAATTAAGATGTGGGAGCTTTTTGAACGAGGGCAGCTCAGGTGGGTTGCACCTTGAGGATGTTAAGGGTGGTCTTTGCATCCCATCGGATGCAGAGTACGGCGCCTCAGGCTCAGGGCCAAATCTGCCCCTTCCAGTGCCCCCAGAGGCCCCACCCGCTTCCCCACCCCCAGCACCGATGGCTTGCCAGCTTCTTGGCTTTCATGCCATCTTTTCCCGTGCTGTTATGGCTCCGTTTTGGGCAGTGAGAGCTTTAAGTGAAAATATGCTGGCTCCGTCGTCTTTGCCTTTGGCCTGCCTGGCTGCCTCTTGAATGTAGGTCCCTAGAATTTGGCTCTTGGGCTGGCCAAGATTCTGCACCTCCACAGTGGAGGGCGTTGAATCGTTTTACTTGCGTGCTCCTTCTGGGCCTCCAAGACAAAACCGGACCAGAGCGGAGGAGACTGCACGCGGGCGATGGGACGAGACGTTTTTGACAGGCAGGGGTGGTTCGTGCTGTCACCCATCACGGCCCCCTTTTCGGTTTGTTCCTGGTGACTCGCAGGGAAAGATGCCAAGACGCTGACAGTCCGCCTCTTCGCCTGCCCCGCCAAAGGGGTCTTCAGGCCCAGCCGCCTGCATCCCAGCAAGAACAATATCCGCACCGCCTGGTTCCTGGAGAAAGGCTCACCTGTGGCAGGTATGCCAGGAAGTGATGGGAAGGGGTCAAGGGAAGAGGGCCTGCTCGTTGCGGGGGTGAGAGGAGGGCAGCCGGATTGGGTTGGGAAATGGTCCGCATCAGGGATGGGGACGCTGAAGCCCAGGGGTGCGGCAGAACCAAAACCAAACACCTGTTCGCTCCTCTTGAATCGCGGGAGGTAAGGGAAGAGATGGGAGTACGTTTTGTGTGCCGAAGGGCGGGCGTGCAGACTGCAAGTGTGACACTGAAAACCAGCTCCTATGCTCAGGGGTACCCTTGCCCCAGGCTGCGGCTGGTCAAGCTGGAGGTTCTCATGGAGGAACCTTAGGCGCAGTGCTCTGCATGTTTAGACAGAAAAACGCCCAGCAACTCCCATCATCCCCTGGCCAGCTGGCAGCGCACAGGTATTATTCAGTAAATGTCACACCGTGAAAAGGGATTGGTGGCGCTCTGCCTTCCATACCCGGAAGGGAAGACTCAGTCCCTCTTTTTCTAAACCTCCTCCTTTCTTTCTTTCAAGATCATCCTGTAGAGAAGAAACCATGTTTCTTGTTTGGGATTGACCCGCTGGTGCCCCCTTTTTGAAAAAGCAAAGCAAAGCAAAAGATGGGTGGCGTGTTGCCCGTTTCCATAATCTTTTCGCCCTTTTAATTCACCTGATTCAGCTTCTTGGGTGCAAAAGCTCTGGCTGCAAGAACCATGTTAGTTCTCGAGGAGCTGCCTGGCTGCTCGTTGATGTTTCTTACCGCCGCTGATACTCCCAAATTTGGTCGGTTTGTCTCCATCCTTTCGATGCACATGGGCCGTTCCCCAAGCGCCGTGAGCCTTCATTTTCGGGCTGAAGGCTGAGTTTGTTGGGTTCGTCTATTATGGCCGGCCAAGCAAGGTTTCCCCTTCCGTTCCATTCCTTGCTTGTTCCCCATCTAGGAGCAGTGGAACCGCCGACACCTCACTACAACAACTCGATCCTGTGGGACCTGGCGATGGAGTCCAACCTGGCCTTTCTCGCCGGGGCAGCGAAAGACTTTCAAGGCATGCGGGACGGCGTGTGTCTCTTCAAAGTCTGGCTACACCAGCGGAAGCTCGATAAGGTAACCAGGTCCCATGCAGCGGAGGAGTCCAGACCAGACCTTGTAGTTTTCCAAGTCGGGTTTATTTTGGGACGCATCAGAGCAGCCCTGCAATGTCTGCTGCTTGCTGGAAGCGCAATTCCAGAAGGTCATTTGACCTGTGTGGGTTCTTCCCTTCCCCCCAACTCCCATGTGAGCAACTCAGCCAGGCCAAGGGTGCGATTTCTCTTCCTTTGGGTACCTTATTCTACGGTTTTTACAGCAAGGTGGGCTTCCTGCCGGAATCATTAAGCAGGGCAGGTGGTGTCCTTTTAAAGGCAGCCTCGCTTGCATAACTGTCCGGAAAACCGGGAAGGGCTTGCTCCTGGGTCATTCCCAGACTTTGGAACACGCCCCCAGCATTGCGACTGGGCCCTGAGTTGAGGAAGCGGGACAAGGTGCTTAGTTTTCATATGGCTTTTGGAATTGTTACGGTTTCTATGGATGGGCTGTTTTGGAAATGTTGCTGCGTCTTTCTTTGCTTGGGAATTCTAGTTTCTCTTTGTTGTAAACTGCCTTGGGGGTTTCCAGAAAGGCATTATGGAAATACAGTCAGTAAAACTGGTTTGCTTGGTGCTTCTAGCTTGGCGAGACGTGGCATCGAGTAAGCAGTTCTGTAGGCCATTCAAGTCTTGCTTGCCAGCACCAACTGCAGTGGAAAGCTGCTTTAACTCTCAGCCTAGCATCTTTTCAACCAAATCTTTGCAGCCATGAGCTTTGGCTATTGGGCAGCATCAAAATTAAATAATAAATACTGATGTTAATGAGGTCTAGAAACTTGCATTCAGTTTTTTAAATGAATGCGTTCCATGTTTTTCTGTGTTACTGAAGAATCACAGAAGATACACAAAAGACTTCTTACGATCTTTGCTTTGCAACCTCATCTGTAAAAATAGCAGTGCCAGTTGCCTTCTGCCTGCAGGATTTGGAAGGTCAAAGGTTGTTACGCGCAAGCTAAAAGCTGAGAAGGTCTGCATTAAATGTTCCATGTGCAGCTCCAGGCTGTTCTCTCAGTCTGAGCAAGTTATGCTTTTATGGAAAAACATTTATTTATTTAAAACTTTTGTATACCGTCCCTTCACTGATGTCTCGGGACGGTTCACAATAACAGCAGTAAAATAAGATAAAAAATAGAAGTAGCACAGCATCCAATAATAAATATAAAGCCACAATTAAGGCGATTAGCAATTAACATGGGGCCAGCGTGAGGTTGGCCGTACAGGGCAGCGATCGGAAGCAGAACAGAGCCTTCCACAGACTACGGGGTATTGCCTTCCTCTCCCCCCACCTCCAGGGCCTCGGGTGCTTCAGCGGCTTCCTGGCCTCCATGCTGGTGGGATTCCTCTTGGCCACGCACAAGATCAACAAAGTGATGAGCGGTTACCAGGTGCTGCGGAACGCCCTCCAGTTCTTGGGTGAGCGCGGTCTGTTTTGACTTGGAGGCGGGAGGCGATTCGACCAGACTTTGTCCTCCTTTGTTTGTTTGTTTATTAATTAAAACATTTCTATGCCACCCCATCGCAATAAAGCCTCGGGGCGGCTTACAACATAATATAAAACAATTCAATTAAGCCCCCCCCGCCCCGGTGCATCTCGGCAAAACCTTTAAAATCCCACTTATCGAATACAATTAACAATTAAAATACGATTTAAATAAAAAGGTCTTTGCCTGGTGCCGAAAAACAAATAACAACGGCGCCAGGCGGACCTCTCTGGGGAGCGCGTTCCTTTGGGGAGGTGCCTGCTCTGGCTGATTAGCCTGGGAGTGAGATCCAGCAGAATGCCCTTCCCGCAGTGTACCCCGCACGTGGGGATATTGGGCACAGGGAACGTGTGGGGCTTCTCCCATCTGGACAGCGCTGCACCCCTTATATGTGGCTGTGGGCTCCAAGTTGCTTGGAATCCCAAGGAAGCCAGCAGGGCCGGTCCAGCTTGGCTTATTAATTGAGTAAACAGAAGAGCTTTCGAAGCTCAGTCCATCAGCCGGGCCCCATCAGCTGGAGCGGACGGTCCACAGGCCTGCAGCTGTGCACGGGAGTGACTGGACAAAGGGCATGGACCGAGTGCTCATGCCAACATCTTCCACCTCTGTGGAATGACTGCCTTCGCACAACCCGAGCCGTTGCCTGATGCCGATGTGCGATTCTTTCTCCCTCTGCAGCAACGACGGACCTCAGTCAATCCGGAATCAGCCTCGCGAAGGAGGGCGACGTCACGCTGGTAGGAAAGCGCATCTCCCCTTCTCCACTGCTTTTTGTGAACGAACGCTTTTAAAATGCATCCCATCTTTCTGTGCCTCTGGCAAAATTAGAGCTGCGTAAAGCAGTGGCTCCAAATGGATGCGAAATTATGGGAATCGTATGGCGAGGGTTTCTTCCATGGAACGTCGATGCCTCAGTCCAGCCGCATGCACCTGGCAATTCGTGTGACTGTTGCTGGAGACTGTTTTTCGGCTCTGCCCTCTCATAGTGGAGGCTGCTCATGCCAACGTCTGTAATGTGGGTACCAAACGGTGGCACAGTGCTAGAATTTTGATGCACACCCGTGCTTCTGGCAGCCCCATTAGCCGCATCGCTAAGGAGAGTCCGCACATTGCAGCTGCATTGTGGGTGCCTTCCTGCAAAGCAGTCTGAGCAGCTGTTCTCTCCATCGGAGCTGGTCTTCTATGCCCTCCCGCCCCTTAAGATCTGAGGCAGAGGCTCTCCTCCGGGAACCCTCCGTGAAGGAGGTTAGGAGAGTGAATACCCGGAGGAGGGCCTTCTCTGCTGTGGTGCCCTGTCTCTAGAATGTGCTCCCCAGGGAGGTTCTCCTGGCGCCCACTTTATATTGCTTTTGGCGCCAGGTAAAAACCTTTTTATTTGCCCGGTATTTTAATATTTAAATATTTTAACTAGGTTTTTAGTTAAACCTAGTTAACTAAGGCACTGCTGCTCCGAGGACTTTAGCCAGCTAAGAATGAAGGGGACCGAAAGTCTGGGAAGCGTGGAAGGAGGTGTGCCTTGTCCCTGGAAGCCACGGTGCCGTTGTGCCACCGGTGTTGTATCGGGGGCTATCCATGGCTCCTCATTCTGCTGTGGATGGGGAGGGGGCGTGCTCTCGCTGGACTCTGGGCTCCTGCTCTGCGCCTTCACTTCCCCTGCCGAAAGCTGCCCCTTTTACGCTGCAACAGCAGCGGCTTCTGATGCCGCATGGTGTGTTTCCCTTCTAGCCTACGCTGGCCGACTTCCACAAGGCCTTCCAGGTGGTCTTTGTGGACCCTTCCGGGCTGGTGAACCTTTGTGCGGATATGACTGTCAACACATACAGACAGGTAAATGCGGTGACCAGGTGGCTGGAGCCCCTGCTAGGTCTGCGGGGGCCCACCTGAGTCTGGATCCCTCCTCTTGATCTCCTAGATGGCGAGGGCCACGAACTCCCGGTCAGAAATCAGAGTGCTGGAGCTCAGGGGAAAAGAGAGTGGGGTGGAGTCTGGCTGAGGTTTATAGAATAGGGTCTTTTCTCGGGAATAATGGGAAGGGTGGGAACCTGCCGTCATCCAGCAATACTGGCTTTGGGACCAGATTGAAGGAGGGGCTGATTCCCACCACATGCCCTTAACCTCGGGAATTTCCTGGTGGAGGAGGCTGTGGGACCCTCCGGCTATGCAGGCTTAGCTCGGCGGTGGAGGAGCATTCTGGGAACGGTTCTCAGCCGAGTTGGCCTGGTCAGTTGGCACGATGTACAGGAGCCAAGGGGCAGGTGGCCGTCAAGGCTTGCCGGCCAGCCTCCCCTAGGCCTGGGAAGGGGGAGGCTGGGCCGGTAGTGGACTCTGGGGGTCTGATCCAACGAGGCCGCTCTTCCCTTTCTGGGAACGGCCACCAAGATGCTCTCTAGCCGGAGTCCTGGAAAGAGGAGCCCCCTTCCTCCCTTGCATCCCACCCCCTGCAAATACACGCCCATGCCATGGTTGCTTGGCAGGCGGCAGTTCAACAGGTGCCACTTTGCTGAGCCTTCCAGCCAGTCTGAAAGGCGTTTAGGGGATTGAAATCTGGCCCCTTTTCTGGTGGGGTGGGGAGTCCGAAGACACGGGTTTTGCCCTTCTCCAGGTCCAGTTTGAAGCCAAGCGCTCCATGGAAGTTCTGGATGACAAAACAGTGGACGGATTCCAGCTGCTCTTCATGACCCCCAAGCCGCTCATCCAAGCCTTTGACCACGTCTTCCAGTACGCCCCCTTATTTATCTATTTATTTATTTAAAGCATTTATAGGCCGCCCGTTCCACCAACAGCATCTCTAGGCAGCTCACACTGCTACTTCGGAGCATGTGAAGCAGTGAATTGGCCCCTGCAGCTACTGGGCCAGGCAGGAGAAGCATAGCTCTATTGTCCTGTTGTCTACTTTTGTTAGAATCCGTCCTGTCCCGTTCCTTTCTTCTCCTCCTCTGAAGTTGAGTCTGCTTAAGTTTGAGTTCTCTTAAATTTTTTAAAAAAGCCCTAAGGCTCTAGACCTCATGATTGCAGAGGAATGTTTGAAAACCAAGGAAAACAACCAAGGAAGTTATAATTGGAAAAAGGATTGCTGGAGTGGTTGTGTGTGTGTGTGTGTGTGTGTGTGTGAATGGATGACCATCCTGAAATTATGCAAAAGAAAACACAAAATAATTGAGGTTGATTGTCTGTTATGAGCAAAGATTGTGTGTGATTGCTAGTAATTTACCACTAAGGTGCAATTTAGGTTTGAGTGTAGAATTCACTAGTTTCTGATTTCGCATTTAAAAGAAAAAGAGTTGGTTCTTAGCCATTTTGAAGGTAATTTTTGCTGCAATTTCATGCACGGGCTGAACCCTAAAGCATGCCATTGTGCCAAAACTCAGCTTTTTGGCTGTTCAGTTTCTCTTTAAGGAAAAAAAATGATTCTAATCCTTACTGCAACAGCAGTCAATTTGAATGTATAGGCAGCATCCCAGAAACCGGGAGGGGAGGAACAGAACAAGGTTGCCAGTGGTCCAGGAGGGGCTTCCATGCCTGGGAAACCTTTCTGGGGCCTGCAAGAACAGACTTGCGGGGTGGAAAACAGGACATGTGTGCGAAGTTGGTACAGGATGCGGTTCAGCGACTGAGCGCTCAACGGGTCCCTGGTCCAGGTTGCAGCATCTCCATGGTCAGGTAGCAGGTGCTGGAAGTGAGGTGCTGGACCATCCCAGCCAGTCGGAGCAGAGCAGGGGTGGTCGGCCTGCGGCCCCCGGCATGCGACGGATTCAGCCCTTGGGCCTCAGGGGTCCAGTGACCTGACTTGAACCCTCAATCGCTGATGCCTCTGTAAGCACAGCTTCACAATCAGGGCAGTTGCACGATTCCTGCCTTTTGCAGAATTATGCTTTCTTGGGGAAGGCCCTGAGTTGGCTCGTACGGAACGCTGACTTCTCTTTTCAGTGGCTGAGCACACAGCCGGGCAAAGGTGAGTCCCTCTTTGCACACCCCGAGCAATGACCGCGTCTCCCTCTCCCCTCAGCCTCCGGCACATCTCAAAGCTGCAAGTGGCCTGCAAGAAGTTGCAGCTTCTCGGTGAGCTGATGGACCACGGCGGGAACTACGTGGCCACCACGCTGCCTCTCCTCCTCGGCTTGCTGGAACGGGGGCTGGCCCAGAGGCTTCTGCTGCTGGCGCACAGTCTTCCCGAGACCCCGCCGGTAATCGTTCTTCTGATAGCATTTCCGCTAAAAGAAGCAGTGCTTCAGGCCACGCGAGGCCTTCCTTCTGCTTCCAGTTCCCGGCCCTTGCAGTCAGAAGGGTCGGAAATAGCATTTTGTAGAGCAAAGACCAAAATGGCTCCCATAGAGCTTCGTTTGGTATTGCCAAGCGTTGACTTCTGTGGGGCAACGTTTCTCCGGAGTGGTAACCTCGGCTCGTAGTGTTGGGCTTAACAGCTGAGCCTAGCAATGGGGTGGTTTTCTCTGCCTTTCATGGGCCACGGGGGAGACGTGGGGATCGTGTCCGTATTCGTGTCGCTAACATCACAGGCTCTGCAAAACTAGTGCAGACGTGGCCCAGGGATGCCGCCGCCTCTTCTCAAAGCCAGAGGCTTTATGCATATTCCAGAGCCTGGGCTGGCTGGAACAGCTGCGAACCTCTCCAGATACTTCCAGGAGGGGCATACAGGGAAGTTTGCAATGGGCTCTGGGCAGCGGGACGTTTTCCCTGGCTGGCTCAGCTAATTTTGCCCCTCCCGGTTCTCTCCCCCACCCATCCAGTGGCCGATCAATGCGGATCCCCCAAAGCACAAAGATGCGGGGTGCCTGTCGCTGGGGCTCTTGCTGAGCCCCGACTTTGCAAGCAGCATCTTGGAGAGGGGCCCCGAAGCGGATCGGCCGGAGGTGAGTGACCTGCTTCAGCCAGCCGTGGATGCAGCTAATTCCTGTTCACGGTTCACAAGAAGACTCTCCTTTTTCCATCCCTTCTGAGCGTTTTGCTGGTCTATTCACAGCCATGTTTTGCTTCCATGGACAAAAGCTACACTTCTGGTTAGGTTTTACTTTAAAAAAAATGCAACATTCCCTTTTTCTTTTCCCCTTTGTCTTGTTTGCAAACAGGCCAAATGAAGGCAGTCAGTGTTACGAAACTCTGTTTTTAGGATTTTTCTTCGCTTTCATTTGGTTGATGAACAAGCGGAGTGTGCAGTCCAGCGAGGGTGCCTGGACCTATCTGGGGGCTGAGGGATTGTTGGCACTCAAAGCACGGGGGTCTGCGGAGGGGAAGGCCCACCCCTCCGGTCATATAGGACCCAGCCTTCCCCCGGTGGGGGGTGGGCAGGAAGGAGGGCAAGGTGTGACCAGGGTGCTTTGTAAGGGCTGTTTCCTCCACTTCCTGCCCCCCAAGCTCCACTTCCACATGGGGTTGCAGTCGGCGTGGGTCTTGCTGCAAACTTCCAAGGTCAGCGCTGCAATCCCAAAACATCCCGTGCCCGTCTAGGCTCTGTTGAGCAGCTGAAGGATTGTGCCAGGACTGAACTTAAACTTGCTCCTGTATTTTGAGCATATAACAAATGTGTGTCGGTCCCACAGGCATTTTTCTCTCTCCTTTTGTTGTTTCAGCAATTGTGCTCCTGCCTAAAATTCTGTTAAGTGTGCGATCCTGCTCTTGGTAGGCTGAAAAAAAAGTCCTGCAGTTCCTAAAGCTGGGAAGTGTAGCTCTTTCCTCAGTTTGCCTTCATGCAGGCAGGTTCCTTAAATGATGCCAATTCGAACAAAACAAGGCTAGGAAGAAAGGAAGGGGATCTGCAGCTTCATTGACCTCGCCCCGTCCTGCGCCCCACTCCCAAAATGTCTCTTCCTGCAGGCAGTGGAGTTTCGGCAGTTCTGGGGTGAGCGCTCCGAGCTGAGGCGCTTCCAAGATGGGGCCATCTGCGAGGCCGTTTTGTGGGACGCGCCGAACGTGAGCCAGAAGCGCCGCATTCCGGAGCAGATCGTTCGTCACCTGCTGCAGCTGTGAGTCGCTCGGGGGAAAGCCCAAGGCGGGGAGGGAGCAGAGGAGAAAGTAGCTGTGTCACCCGCGGGGGAATGGATCCTCCTCCCTCCTGGGAGAAGCTGAGGCGGGGGCTCCCCATCTAAAGCGGCGGCACTTCTGAGCTGATGCAGACCACGCTTGGAAGCAGGATACAGGGGCGTCATGGTTTGAGGCAGCACAGCCATTCATGCAGCAGGAGCTTTATGTATGTATGTATGTAAAGTTTTTATATGCCGTCCCAATACTAAAAGTCTCTGGGCAGCTGACAAAAAAACCAAAACCAAGCGGCCGCACGCAGCAAGCAACACACAACCCGTTGCCTCTTGTCCTGCTCTCCCACTGCCGCAGCTGCCCTCTCGGAGCCACTGCTGAGCCGGGCGTTGCTGGTGCTTGGAGCACAGTGCCTGCGTTTGCCCCAACGGAAGGCAGGCCGGGCTTTTCACACGCAAACCCAGAAGGGTGCCGCCGAACGCGTCCGACTCATTCAGCTGCTTTCCAGCTTCTGGGGTTCCCGGTCTGGCCTCAGGTTTTCTTTGACAGTGTAAAAGGACTAGAAGGAACAAAGGGGGAGGCGGGAACAGCTGCCTTCTCTGCTTACTTGTCCCTCTCGGTTGGGCTTGTCCCTCCTTTCAGGCACATGGGCATTCCAGAGTCCTGCATCTGCTACACTGGCACCCGGCTGGAGGCAGTGATCCAACAGGGTCGCGAGGTAAGAGCTGAGTTTCTCCTTCCATCTCAGGGTGAGCTGTAGTGTGTCTGTTAGCAGGGCCAGCCCGCTAGGGGCGCATGCTTCAGTAGTTTGGGTTGCGCTCTTCTGTGTTCGGGTGTCCTCTGGATGTGTTGCCGTAATCTGCAGCCAGCAACACGGCCTTGGGAGGAGAACAGGAGACACCGAATCCCTAAATCGGAGAAGGAAACTCTTGCCCCTCTGTCACTTGGTTCACATGGAATGACAACCCTGGATAGGGGTTGTGTGTGGCTTGCTGAATTATGGGCTTTTTCTTGAATTGTGGGTTGTCTCTAGATGCAAACCCTGCACTATGGTTTGACCAAGTTCTCTAAGAACTACAAGCAATCCAGAGTTCACAACCCAGCATTAGATCATGGTTTTCTTTCTGGGTTGTTCATAGTTAACACATCATATTAAGCCATAATGTAGGTTTAATGACATGCAAAGCGCATAATGACAGTCCATGATTCAGAGCAACCCGTGTTTGGCCGTCTTGTCATTATATGTGAATCAGGTTTCTGTGCATGTTGTTCTCCCCACAACCTTCCACACCACACATACAGTTCCCCACAGGATCCCCCCCTTCTGGCAGCTCCCCCCCAGGACTATTAACTCTTCCCTCCAAGTGGCATTTTCTGGGACCGTCTCCCAGAGGGGAAACAGGGAGCGATGCACGACTGCTCCCGCCTCGTTCTCCCCGGTCGCAGGGCAGAGGAAAAGCAGGGTTCCTCTCCGCCTCCCGTCCACCTGGCCAGGCCAGGGACCCACGGAGGATGCCTCGTCCTCTGTGGGCCCAGTTTGTCCTGCAGGACAGAGGCTGCCCGGCCTGGCGTTGCCCCTCTTCTCCCAACATGGTCCTGGTTTTGCTGAGGTGCCCACAAAGCTCCTGCTGGGAAGACAAAAAGCAGAGCTCCCATGAAACGCGCTTACGACATGAAACGCATTGACCAATGCAACATTTTGTCTGGCGTGGGCCCTCTCCCGCTCAAGAGGAGGGCAGTGCGGATCCTGCCGGTCCAAGGAGCAGGGCTCGTTCTGCTCTGCAAGGACCAGATCGGCCTGGAGGGGGTGCTCTTCGCTTGTGATATTTCCCAGGGCTTCTTGGCACGCCAGCGGCTGCCAGCCTGTCTGTCTCTGCGATGGTCTCGTGGCAGAACAGGTGGCTTTCCCCCCGGCTCACCTCTTCCCATGTGCACGTGGCCCTTCTCCTGACCTGTCTGAGCACTGCCTGTGGGGAAGGCCAGCCTCCCCTTGCTCATCCGCTGCAAGATGCAAGAACTAGTCCTCAGGTGACCCCAGTGGGGAGATTTCTGATATTCTGGCAGGTCAACCCTATATATTAGCAGAGGAAAACTGAAGGTATTACACCGTGGAGTCATAAAAGTGCCCAGGGCCAGCTGAGCAAACCAGATTGAGCGGAATCAACAGGTTTTCTCTCTTGCTCTAATCTGGATGGATCTTGATAGCTGTTCTGGGGGTGGGGGGGTCTTAAAGGTTCCTTTTCTTTGGATTGGCGGCCAGTAAGAGTCTCTCCAAATTTGTTCTTCTGTTGCGGTTTCCTGTATTGCAGGCTATTTACAATAACCCTGCCCCCCGGTTTTGCTAAAACGGAGAGGCAGCTAAATCACCCCCAAATTATAGAAACATAGAAACAGAGCGAGTCAGAAGGGGCCTCCCGGGCCATCTAGTCTGACCTCCGGCACCAGCCGGCTCCGCTCATGACATGCCCACCATGTGCATGTCCAGCCTGTCTTTGAACACCCTCACCGATGGGGCCTCAATGACCTCCCGTGGAAGCCCATTCCACGCCCTCGGGGTCCTAACTGTCAGGAAGTGCTTCCTGGCATCCAAATTGAACCTTGGCTCCCTGAGCTTTGCTCCATTGGAGCGCGTCCTGCCTTCCTCTGCAGGGGAGAACAGGCCTCTCCCCATCTCCATGTGACAGCCCCTCACATACCTGTATGTCGCCAACATATCCCCTCTGAGTCTCCTCTTCTCCAAGCTGAACAGACCCAGTTCCCTCAGTCTCGCCTCATACGGCTTCCCCTGCAAACCGGCCACCATCCTTGTGGCCCTACGCTGCACTGACTCCAACCTGGCTATATCCTTCCTGTAATGAGGGGCCCAAAACTGAGCACAATACTCCAGTTGCGGGCGCACCAGAGTCGTGTAGAGTGGTAGTAATACCTCTCTTGATCTAGAAGCCACACTTCTGGCTATGCAGCCAAGGGCGGCATTCGCCCTCTTGACCACCGCATCACACGGCTGGCTCATGTTCAGCCTGCGGTCAACCAGTACCCCGAGGTCCCTTTCACAAGTGCTGCTCTCCAGCCACTTGCCACCTAACCTGTTCTTGTGACTCCCATTCCTATGCCCCAAGTGCAAGACCTTGCACTTCTCCACACTGAACGCCATCCTGCTGTCTCCTGCCCACTTCCATTATGTTATGTTACCCAGGTCTTGTCTGCCTCTGCGTTATTGGGCCATAACAGTGTATTTCTGATGGCTTTTGGTTTTGAACATGTGCATGATTGTGGCTGCCCGAGATATCCAGCTTGAGAGCACCAGACTCTGGGTGAAGATTAAAGCTCCCCCACAGCCTCCATTTGCTTCCTGAAATCCCCCCCCCCCACCGTGCAGGGGGCTAACAAAGGAACATTCAGCTTTGGTCAAGGGGGGGCATTATTCCTTTGTTTCCAATCTCATGAGTCGCTTGGCTCTTGGAAGGCAGGAACTGGGAGTAGCTGGGAGCAGAGAGTGTCCCAAGCTCTCCCCCGTCTGGGACTGAGTCCAGAGGACTTGGGTGACAGCTTCCCATCTGCCCCGGCCAGCACGGCCCTCTCTCAGTGCTCGGAGGTGTGGAGCAAAACATCCAGAGAGCGCCAGGTTGGTGAAAGGGAAGGGGTTGCGCCTTTCTTGCAACTTGGGAGATAAGGTGCTGGATCCGATGCGTAAGAGCTGGCCTGCCTCACGAGGCTGGGCTGAGAATTCTCCTTCCGCAGCAGCCTGGGAAGCCATGAAACAGGACACGGAGGTGCCCCGGCTGCCACTCTTGCCCACCCCTGCACTTGGGGCTCAGCACTAGCTGCCCTCTCGACAAGCGGCTCTTTCTCGTAGACAAAACACACAGCCTTATATGACGCTTTTCCAAGAGCTGCTTAAAATTAAGACAAGGGCAACAATAACAAAGCTTCCATCAAACTGAACAAGGTTTCTCTCTCTCTCTCTCTCTCTTTCTGTGTGTGTGTGTGTGAGAGAGAGAGAGAGACAGACAGAGACAGAGACAGAGACAGACAGACAGACAGACAAGGCAGCAAGAACCAGAAAGGAGCAGTGGATTTTCAGTGGCCAAGGAGCTGTTGCCGACTCCCGACAGATCTCTTTGGAGACAAGGGCAGCCTGTGGGCAGGTGGGCAGAAGCGTGTCATCCTCTCGTTGGCCTCAGTGCCTACCCCATCTGGGGCCTGCGTCGGCCTTGTGTTTCAAGAGATGGACACACAGTCTCCTCTTGTTTCATTGACCCTTCTGTGTTTGCTTGTGCAACTTTGGGGCGGAGTGGCCATCCACCCCGACTACTGCGGGGCTTGTGCCAATAAGCTTTCTCTCCCTGCCCCTTTCCCCGCTGCCTTCCGCAGCCAACAGGAACCGGTGAGGAGGCCGCCGTGAGCTTAGTCCGTTCCTACGATGACCTGAGCCGCAAGCTGTGGAAACTGGAGGGGCTGCCGCTGTCAGTGACGGCTGTGCAGGGGGCCCACCCGGCTCTTCGGTACACAGATGTGAGTTCCCCATGGACGGGGGGCTGGCAGAGGGCCTCTCTGGTTTCTTGGAGGGTTTCCTCGTGGCACTTTAGCAGCAGAGCGTATCTCCCTGGGAAGGCTTTTCTGGGGTCTTCCGTGGAAGGATCTTGCGACGGGCTTTGCTCACGCGAGTGACTCTTTCAAGCCACTCTGCACCTGACATGAACCGGGAGGGCTCCTCTTCCATAAAAGCAGCCACTGGGAGAAGCTAAGGTGTCTTCTCCTGAGCTAGACCATTGGTGTGTCCGGCTCGGTATCGCTTCTCCTTCCAGTGGCAGGATGCCCCCAGGTGGGGAGGAGAGACCTTCCTGGCCAGCTCAACACAGGTGGGCAGAGCCCAGGCCTACAGGCCAGGTTTGGCCTGACTGGGCCCCGGCCCAGCCCTCTTCGTTCCCCAGCAGGCCTTTCCCTTGCCCCCCCCCCCCCCCAGTTTGGCCTTCCGTCTTGCCTGTAGCTTTTGCCCCTTCAGAAAGGTTCAATCGCCTCTGAAGGCAATTGGAGTTTGTGGCAGGAAGCACTTCAGCTGGTGCAGCTGGAACTCCTGACCTCCTTTCTTCAGCCGCAGCTCCCCCTGGAAGGCGGTCCCCGAGAGATCCTCCAGAGTGGATTTCAGTCCGCAGGCACCAGCCCTGTCCTCCTGCTACTGAGCGGTGGTCCCCTCCATTCTAAGTTAGGCCACGACTGGCTCAAGCCAGAGAAGGTGCTGCCCGGAGGGGTCCTGGACCGACCCAGCGGAGATCCCTGCAGGAGCTCCCAAGTCTGCAGGGGGGGCCTTTGGCACACGCCCCTCAAGGGTCGGCCCCGAGCAGCGGAGGCCAGAGGCAGCCCCTGGGAAGGACGCAATGGCTCGCAGGGCTCGCTCTGGAAATGCTGGTTCAGTGCCGAGGTGGAGGTTCTCGTACCTCAGCTCCTATTGGGTTACTCGAGAGCTAGGCCGGTGGCCGGAATGCTGAGGCAGTCGGATCCTTCCCGCCGACTCGTCCAGCTCCTGATGTGCCAGCTGACTTCAGAGCATTTGGGGTCCAGATGTCACGAACCGCCTGCCCTAAATTTGGAAGTGACCACCAGCTTGGGATCTAAGTGCTCTCCCTCGTCCTGTCTTTGGTGGACACCCTTTCTCCTTGTTTTCTAGGTATTCCCTCCCGTGCCCATGAAGCCGGACTACGCCTATCATTCCAGAAGCAAGGATCGCGAGTCACTGCTGCCCTTGGAGGAGAAGCCGTGTCCGGCCTATATCGCCCCAGTGGAAGGCAAGGGGGCGCTTCCGGGACAGAGGCTGGCGGGTAGAGGGTGTCCGGGCAACGTGCAGAATCCCAGAGTGGCCGGGATCCCTCGCCGTTGTCAGCACTGGCTGGGGCTGATGGGTGCTTGGGCCAAAGCTCCTGGGGGGCCTTAAGTGGCCGGACTTCGCTAAAGAGCAGCATTCCTGACAGCTGTGCCAACCCCAGGCGTGCTGGCTGGGGATGATGGGGGAGTGTCAGGTTGGGAAGGCGTTGGGCCCAACCCAAGAGGGCTGCCTTGCCTCGTCGCCTCCTTGCTTCTGCCACACCCCCTCCCTTCTGCGAGCCGATCCCCTCCCTCTCTTCCCTCTAGTGATGTGCCACATGGAGGGCAGTGGCCAGTGGCCCCAGGACAAGGAAGCCATCCGGCGGGTCAAGGCCGCCTTCCAGCTGCGGCTGGCAGAGCTCCTAAAGCAGCAGCACGAGCTGCTGTGCCGGGCCGCCCCCACCTATACGGACGTGTATAAGGTACGGCCGATTTTTGCACGTGTATTCGTAAAAATCATTATTTTGTTGCTAGCACCAAGTCAGCATCCCCCCTTTTTTTGTGGTGGGGGCAGTTCAGGAAATCTGAGGCAAGGCTGTTGGCATGAACACAAAATTCCTTATCGGTGGATTGCCATTGGGGTGTCTACGGTCTTGTTTAGTCGTAAAGCCGTGCCCGACCCATCGCGACCCCATGGACAGCACTCCTCCAGCCCTTCCTGTCCTCCACCATCCCCGGAGTCCACCCAAGCTCACACCCACTGCCCCAGTGACTCCAACCAGCCACCTCATCCTCTGCCGCCCCCTTCTTACGATGAGCTGTTAGAAAGTGATAGGCATTTCAAGTGTTTTAATTGCTAGGGATAGATACACATCACCTGTGTATATTGAAATGCAACTTTTTCATTGAATAGTTCTTCGCTGGATCCCACATTGGTGGCCCAGTTCCTGCCCGCCCCCCCCCCCGCAGTGAATCCAGCATTTGCGGCCAGTGGGTTCAGAATATTTGGTAGCAGAATAGTTTGGTAGCTCTAGAACCCTCTGCCCCATCCAGCCACACGCCCACTCTCCTTTGTGGCTTGGCTGGAGTCATCTTGGAGGGCGTGTGGCTCTTTTGGCCCCGGTGCCGCAGTGTGCCGGACTTCCTTTCTGTGGTTTGTACTTCGTGGCAAATCTGAGGCCCTGACGCAAGAGGTTGGCCATCTGAGGCCGGGATTTCGGCCTTGGGGTTTCAGTTCCTTTCCAGCTCTGATTCTCCTGAGCCTCAGAGGTATACAGGGCTATTTAGTATTCATTTGTTAGATTCCTATTTCCTAGATTCCTTTTTCTTTTTTAAAGAACGTGAAGTGGCTTATATCATTCTCCCCCCTCCTGCCCTCAGTCTTATCCCCAAAACGACTACCCTGCGAGGCAGGCTGGGCTGAGTCTGACTGGCCCCAAGCCCCGCAGTTGGCTCCATGGCTGAGCGGGGATGAGAACGCAGATCTCCTGAGTCTCGGTCCCGCGTTCTTAACCACTGTGCCACACTGCCTCTCCAGAGATTTGCTTATGTGTGCTAGATAATTGGCTCAGTGCAGAAGTGGATTTCCCCCAAATGGGAGGGACGTGGTAGTAGAATTTGGTTTTTTTGTTGTTTAGGGGAGAATCCTATGCATGTTTAGGCAGAAAAAAGGCCTTCAAGTACCTTGCCAGTCACTGCCCTTTTTTCCGCCTAAACAAGCATAGGATTGCGTCTTTAACCCCTTCCTTGAATGCAGGGACGGCAGGAAGCAGTCGCCTCTCCAGGGAGAGGGTATTCCGGAGTTTGGGAAGGACACAGGAGAAATTCCTTCTCCACAGACCTCCTTTAGCAAACGTGTCTTCGAAAGGGCATCTGCCGGTGATCTTAATCACCAAGGAATGTTATTAATAGGAATGGGGTGTGATCAAAAGGAGGATCAACAGAAGGGTGCTGGGACATGTGGCAACCTTCTTTAACCTGGTGTCTGGTGTGCAGTGGGGTTGAACTCCTATTCCCATCATCCCCGGCCGGTAGGACTAATGGTTGGCATACAGGCCTGGAAGATGGAGCTCCCCTTTTGCAACACGCAGGAGTCTTTCTGTGCACTTGATTGGATTCTTCAGAACTGCTCTGCCCTTGAAAGGATTAAAACCTTGATTTACTTCTCTATAAAGTAAACTTTATTTACTTTAAATTTAAAAAATAAAGTGGGAGTTTATTCTGTATACTGCTACTACTTCCATTGCATCCGTATCCCATGAAGAACCCAAGGAGGCCTCCATAGCTCCATTTGTATCTTCACAAGAGCCCTGTGAGGTAGGCTAGTTTGAGAGTTGGGGACTGGCCCGAAGTCACCCAGTGAGCGTTATGTTCAGGGGACTGGACCTTATGTTCACATGACTCTAGTTCTCCGTCAGCTTCACTGGCTTCCCATTGAAGTCCGGGCCCAATTCAAGGTGTTGGTTATCGCCTATAAAGCCCTTAACGGCTTGGGACCTGGATACCTAATGGAACACTTACGCCCATATATGCCCTCCCGCCCCCTACGATCGGTAGCTGATGTTCTCCTCCGGGAACCCTCCGTGAAGGATATTAGGAGGGTAGGTACCCGGAGGAGGGCCTTCTCTGCGGTGGCGCCCCACCTATGGAATGCGCTCCCCAGAGAGGTCCTCCTGGCGCCATCGTTATTTGTTTTTCGGTGCCAGGCAAAGACCTTTTTATTCAAACGTTATTGTAATTGCTAATATTCATTCATTCATTCATTCATTCATTTATTTTTGGCCCGGTCGACTCAAATTATATTGTTTTTATATTGTGTTTGTTTATTTATTATTGTGAGCCACCCCGAGGCTTCGGCGAATGGGGTGGCATGGAAGCCTCCTAAATAAATAAATAAATAAGTGGGGACTTGAACTCGGAGCCTCCTGGTCTGCAGTCCAACACCGACACTGGCCCTCCTGCTTCCTGATGTATGTTCCGACAGTCAATCCGGTATCAACATACAAAATCTGAGAAGATTCTAGTCCCCATCTGCTTGTGTGTCCGCAGTTAAATCACTCCATGCATAGAGTTTCTGGGTGTGTGTGTGTGTGTGTGTGTGTGCTGTGCCGATGTGCAAGAAAAACCGTTTTGGTGTAAATACAGGACCAGCGTGCCCAAAATTGATCACTGCCTTTTATTTTGGAGGAAGGAAGCCTGACTCAGCGAGGAAAAGATGGCGACATTGAGATACTAATTGGTGTGATCTGAATGGATAGTTTTTAATCAGAGCAAACCGATTAATTATCTCGGGGTTGTGGCCACGGTGTCAGCTGATTTGGGTTGAATTTGAAAAGATGAATTTTTTTTTTTTTTTTGCTGAATCAGGCAGCAGACTTTAAAAAATGTGAATAATTTTCCATAAAACTACTTTACAAAAGAAATAGGTGGGGAGCATTGTGTTAGAAGAGGCCTTCCTCTTTGTCTCATACAGAAGGTGATGCCTCTCCTAGGCCGGTGGGCGGCAGGTGACTCTCCAGATAGTTCCGTTCCTGGAAGCCCTGTGGGCGTGGCCAATTGTCAGGCATGCTGGGAGCCGGAGTCCAAAAAGCTCTGCTTTCCGCCCACCTTGGCGCCTGCTGTGATGCAGACGACCTAAAAGCCGATTTTTTTCCTTCCAGATTTCTCATTTGAGATTTAGTGACTTGTTGTTGTTGTTGTTAGTCGCGAAGTCGTGTCCGACCCATCGCTACCCCATGGACCACATTCCTCCAGGCCTTCCTGTCCTCCACCATCCCTGGAGTCCACCCAAGTCCACAACCACCCCAATGACTCCATCCAGCCCCCTCATCCTCTGCCCTCCCCTCCTTCTTTTGCCATCTGTTGTTCCCAGCATTACGCTCTTCTCCAGGGAGTCCTTCCTTCTCATTAGGTGGCCAAAGTATTTGAGTTTCATCTTCACTATCTGGCCTTCTAAAGAGCAGTCAGGGTTGATCTCCTCTAGGACTGACCAGTTTCATCGCCTTGCGGTCCAAGGGACTCGCAGAGTCTCCTCCAGCACCACAACTCAAAGGCCTCAATTCTTCGGCGCTCAGCCTTCCTTATGGTCCAGCTTTCACAGCCATACATTGTAACTGGGAAAACCAGAGCCTTGACTATACGCACTTTTGTTGGCACGGTGATGTCTCTGCTTTTTAGCATGCTATCTAGATTTGCCATAGCTCTCCTCCCCAGGAGCAAGCATCTTTTAATTTCTTGGCTGCAGTCCCCGTCTGCGGTGATCTTGGAGCCCAGGAAAATAAAATCTGTCACTACCTCCATTTCTTCCCCATCTATTTGCCAGGAAGTGAGAGGACCGGATGCCATGATCTTAGTTTTCTTAATGTAGTGAATAGATTAATCAACTAAAATTCACAGTTTAATCGTGTGGGATGTGCAGCCAACCCCAGTTCTGTGTACACAATTCCATGTGTGCATCAAAGCCACACATTCCTCCACAGAGGCAGGGATAGTATTATGGGCTGGGGAGTGAAAGTCAGGGCAAGGAGGGAGACTGCGCTCGGTGCAGAAGCAAATCTTCTGTGTGTCCTTCCTCTTCCTCAGGATGGCTATGTCTTCCGCCTCCAAGTGGCCTACCACCGCGAGCCCCAGATCCTGAAGGAGGTGGTCACCCCAGAGGGGATGCTGAAATATGAGGACAACGAGGAGTCCCGGCAGCTGGAACTGGAGACTCAGCATTTGCCGTACCTGACCAGCTGCCTTCATGGGTAAAAAAGGAGCGGAAGCCCCAGTCAGCCATCCCTTGGTCATATCATGCCTTGACTGCTGCAGTGTGTTCTCTGTGGGGCCGCCCTTGAAGACTGTCTAGAGGCTGCAGTTGCCAGCTTCTTTTCAGGCACAAGTCCAGGTGGTGCTGTCCACCTCCAGGACTAGGGGGCTTAGCCTGCCTACCAAAGAGTCCGCTTCTTGGCGTGCGCCTGTCCAAGGATTAAGATCTGCCAGATGGGGCTTTTGGGCAGTTCTTGGGTTCCAAAGGGGGCCCTTTGCCTGGTGCCCACGAAGGGCTTTGTCCCACACGGCAGCGTGCCTTCTCCAGGCATCGCAACCGGCCTCCGCTCTCTTGGCTTCCAGAAGGGGGAACTGGCTGGCTGGAGAATGCGAAAAGCTGTCGGACTTTTTTCCCCAGTCTAAATGTGCACAGGTTGCGCCCCGTATGGTGGAGTTATTTAAAGTTTGCAGTGGCCTCGTGCTGTACCGTTCTGAATTGTTGCTCCGTGAAGGCTTTTTAGCAAACGAGGGGGTGTGGGAAGCTGGTGGTGGGGGAGGTGATGGCCATGACCGTAATAATAAGGTCGCTTTCTCCTCTCCTGAGACATTTTGCTTAAGAGACTGAGCTCCCTGCAGGCCGCCCTGAATTTCCTGTGGGAAAACCAAGTCTGAAGGGAGAAGGGCCATTGGTCAGGGCAGCTTGGGCAGAAAGCTTCCCACTATCCCAGAGCTGCACGCATCATGGGGGGGAGTGAGGGGCACCTGGTCAGGTTCAGCCACTGGTGCGAGGAAGGTGCTCTGCGGTTCCCCGGCCTCATTTCTCAGGGCTCCCCGGACACCTCCCCCCCAGCACCCGCCTCCCTTTTCACCTGCAGTCCTGCAAGTCATCTTTCCCTCTTTATCCTTGGTCCCTTTTATGCTGCTTAAAACCCCAGAGCAGTTCCTATTAAAGCACCGTGTACAATTTCATTATCAGGAACAAGGAGGAGAACCGGTGGAGCTGTACGACAGCTGCCCTTTTTGGTGTTTGGCTGTTCAGCCCGCCAGGACTGCCGCTGCCGGAGAATCGGCTCCTTGTGCCCATTTGCCACTTGCCTGCACTTGGCTGGGGATTGTAGGCTTTTGGAGGGGGGCAGTTCTCAGGCAGATACAGCCAGCCACGCCTTCTCTGGGCTGCCTGAGGGAGGGACGGAGGCCCTGGGAGTCGGGTCCCTGACGGTTTGTCCTCTTCCCGTAGCCTCCAGCAGCAGCACCCCGCTTTCGGCAGCACCAGCCGGCTGGCCAAGCGCTGGATCCGTGCACAGCTGCTGAGCGACAGCCTCTCCGAGGAGTGCGTGGATTTGCTGGTGGCCTTCCTCTTCCTGTGCCCAGCACCCTTCACTGCACCCAGGTAAGAGGCCGGGCTGGTGTTTGCGCTCCAGGCCACCCACCGCTGGGGAGCCCCACTTTCGTGCCAGGCGGGGCTTGTCCGTCTCCTCTGTGTCCCGCAGGGGAGCTGCTTCTGAGCCTCCGGGGCTGGGCCGGAGCTGGTGGCGTCGCATCCTGCTTGCAGGTTTCCCAGCATGTGGGAACTTGCCCTGAGAAAAGTGCCCAGGGTACGACCTGGGCACCTTTGCTGCAGTGTTCCATCCCCAGCAGTGACGTAGTCTTCAGGTAGATTAGTCCTGCTCAATCAGGTGCTTCCCAGGTCTGTGGGACTTCGGTGCCCAGCATCCCCATCCAGCATGCAGGGCGTTGTAACCCACCACATTTGGAGGGAGCCGAGTCAGCGAAAGCTGGAATAGGTAGCAGATACTTTATACCAGGGCCAGGAAGACTGGTGGCCTGCCACATGGTCCAGACTACAGCTCCCATTGTCCCTCACCATGGAACATTGTGGTTTGGGCTGACGGGAGTCGGAGTCCAGCAAGATCTGATCATAGGTTCCACATCCCTGCTAGAAAGATGGGGCCCGAGTTGGCAGAGTGGGTGGATTTGAACCCAGCTTCCCTTAATCCAGGAAAGGCTTTCTGAGCGGATCTGGATTAAGGGTCCAATCCTGTATTACCCAGGAGGACGCCCCATCAAACAGACCGTGTGAGCCACCGGGCACAGGGCTGTGCTGTAAGCGAGTAGCGTTTGGCTTCCATTGAAATGAATGGGACTCCAGTTGCTCTTTGCGTTCAGTGGGAATGGAGGTGACTGAGTGCATACAGGAGAGCCAGCATGGCACGGTGGGTGGCGTGCCAGTCCGGGACACGGGCAGCGAAACGGAGCTGTGCCAGGTGAACCGGGTGCCTCACAAGAGGCAAAAAGGCAGGCACCCACAAATGCAGCGCCCACAAATCTGTTCAGAAGCAAGGACCATTCAGTTAGTGGGTCCAGATGGCAGCCATACTCGGTCTGGACCTGTCTCGTTCCGCTCCACCGTCGCTGGCTCATGAACAGGGCAAAGGCGGCAGGTCCATGTGGAGTCTGTCTGCTACTTGCTCTCTCCCATAATATTCCCATCAAAGAGGTCTCCGTCTTGCCCTTAGATGGGGAAAAAAAAGGGAATCGCAGGAGGAGATTTCTCCCTTTCCTGGGTCTTTACAGGGGTGAGCAGTGCTCCACATGTTCTGGCCTATAGCTCCCATCTTCCCCAGCCAACATGGGAAGGAACACGTCCAAAACATCTGGAGATCCCTAGGACCGTTGCGATTTGGTTTGTACTTACCTGGGAGCAGGTAACGAGTCGGTGTGAGCATGTGTCTTTTTACGCTCCCGTAATCACAAGGCGCTGTTTGTGGCAGGGCCGTGTGTAGGTGTGCGCGGCACCTCCGCTCGGTCTCACGCCTTTCCCCCTCCCGCAGCTCTCCCCAAGTGGGCTTCCTTCGCTTCCTTCACCTGCTCACCACCTTCGACTGGAAGAACAGCCCCCTCGTGGTGAACCTGAACGCAGAGCTCAAAGGTAAGCCGGGACTGAGGGAGAGGAATGGCGGAGGGTCAGAGGAGTGCGTGCTTTCTCTCCTGAAGGTGCGCGCTTCCCTCAGAAGGAACGAAAAGCAGCCGGCTCTCCGTTGATACTCCCTCAATCCTCACACCTTGTTTCCAAGGGATTTCGTTACCTGATCCCTGTAGCCGAGCCAGGTGGCTTGCAATCCGATTTGTACCGTTAAAGAGCTTCCTGTTTCTTTTGTTTTAAAGGATGGCTAACTTTACCGTGTTTGCTGCACCCTAAGTGAATATAATCCTGTTATGTTATGTTCTCTCTCTTGAATGTAGCAATTGGCTTGCTGGGTTGCGTGTTCCCTCTCCAAGAAAAGGCAGCCCCAAGGGTGGTGGAAGCTTGCCGGCAGGGCATGATGGGGGGGCAGCCCCAATTTATTGTGCACCCCGACATCTCTGATTCAGAGATAAAGCG
The DNA here is from genome assembly GCA_023646645.1 of Varanus salvator macromaculatus. NCBI lineage: Eukaryota > Metazoa > Chordata > Lepidosauria > Squamata > Varanidae > Varanus > Varanus salvator. Next base: position 356,976 of record JAIXND010000827.1, on the reverse strand, counting down.
TGCCACTTGCGGGGTAATGCAGGCGGGAGGGGCATGCCATGTTTCCTCCCGCGTGTACGTTGGTCGGCCTCTGCGGGGACAGAATGTTGAACCAAGAGCAGGTCCTGCAGGATTGTTTCTCTGTCCTTAGTGGCTCAGATCCAGATGTACAGGGAGGGGGAAGCTTGTGCTTTTGGTCGGATCCAGTAGGATGCCTCTTACATTTTATTTATTGAAAGTGTTTCTATCCTGTCCCCTGCAAATGTCTCGGGGTGTCTTACATTCCTAATCCTTGTATACAGAGTGAAGCCGCTGGTCACTTTAATTCAGCGTCATCCACCCCAGGGATGGGGAGCCGGTGGTCTTCCACATGTTGCCCATCATCCCCAGCCCCTGGACATGCTAGCTGGGGCTGAAGGTGCCTGTAGTGTACAGCATCTGGAGGGCCAGATTCTACTTCCCTGGTCTGGCTTTGCTCCTGGTGGGATCTCAGGATCCCGAGAGGGTCCTGGAAAAGTTCAGGATGGAGCCGAGTCCTTTTCTGGGCGCCTCCTCTGCAAAAGTGACCGGCAGGAAGGAGGGTTGTCCAGAGGGAGCACCTGTCTTGTCCTCGGGAAGATCCCTCCATGGGGCCAGGGCTATCCCATCATCCTGGAGCACCGCTGCCACGTTCCCTGTCTCAGGTAGCCCCGAGGAGTGGCCAGCATATGATGCGGCCCTCCTTCCTGGGTGCCGGAGCATGCTGGGTGGCAGGATTTACCCAGGAATCCCCCACCCTCAGAGGGGGTGTGCATACCCAGCTTCTCGGTTTCTTCTGCGTCTTTGATTAATTGCGAGAGATTCCATGGCCTGGATCCAAAACTGCGTTGCCCAGAGCGAACTCTCTGGTGTGGCCACACTCAGAATGTTGCGTACAGTTCTGATCACTGTACCTGAAAGAGGACATTAACGGGTGATTAGAGCTGCCATGACCCGAAACGAGACATTAATTGGGTTGGAAAAAGTGCCGAGAAAGGCAGCCAGATGACAAAGGAGTCGGAGCCCCTCCCCTGCGAGGGAGGGCTGCCACAGCTGGGCTTGTTTAGCTTGAAAAGCGGGAACGGAAGGTGAGACATGGCAGAGGTGAAGAGAGAGGCCTGGCATGGAGAACATGGAGTGGGGGCATTTTTCTCCCTCTTCCGCAACATTTGGACCCCGGGTCACCCCATGGAGCTGCTTGGCGGGAGGTTTAGGACAGATGAAAGGAAGAACTTCACACAGTGCAAAGTTACCCTGTGGATGTCGCTGCTATTCTTAATATCGCAAGGTGACATTCATAGCCTGCCTCTGCCTTCTGCAGGGTGGCTTGTAGGATTCTCTTCCTCTCCATTCTCTCCCCGCAACAGCCACCCTGTGAGGCGGGTGAGGCCGAGAGTCTGCGCCTGGCCCAAAGTCACCCCGTGACCTCCATGACTGAGTGACGACCACCAGCTTGGATGTCTTTAAAGGGACATTGGACAAGTTGCCCGAGGAACAGGCTGTGAGTGGCTGCCGGTCCTGATGGCTGTCGGTGCCCATCATTATCATAGGGGTCCATGTGTGTCGGTTGCTGGGGAAGATGGGCGGCATGGTATTGTTGCGCACACACCGTCCTTGTGACTTTCTTTCCACAGGCCAATGTTGGCCTGCGCTGGAAGCAGAACCTTGGTTCCTTGGTCCGTCCCGCCATGTTTTTTCTTATGCTCTCCTGCAACCCATTTCAAATAGGCCCATTGAATTCCATGGAATTTCACCATGACTACCGTATTTTTTGCTCTATAAGACTCACTTTTCCCTCCCTCAAAAGTAAGGGGAAATGTCTGTGCGTCTTATAGAGCGAATATGTGTTGCAGTAAGTCTGTCAGATGCGCAGCCCATGGGGAAGTGACGGGGAATGTGCCTGTGATTATGTGCACATTTGATTCAGAATATTTTTTTTCTTGTTTTCCTCCTCTGAAAACTAGGTGCGTCTTATGGTCAGGCGCGTCTTATAGAGCGAAAAATACAGTAATTTAAGCTCCATTGATGTCGATGGGGCCACTGTATGTATGGCCAAGTCTGGATCCAGCCCATGAGCACTGTGGATGACAGTTCAAGTGACCTGTTTTGGCCCATGGCTGTTGACTAGCAGCTCCCCAGTTTCTCTTTCAAATTTCCCAAGTCCTTAAAAAGAAATATTCTGCTCTCGGGGACAGAATATTTGGGAATCGGATGTGTTGTGAGCTGCCCAGAGACCCGGAGTGATTGGACAGGCTAGAAATACCCCAAATAAATAAATACATGCTAACATCTAGCTGCGGAGCAGGACTTGGGACCACAGCAGTGTGTTTGGGTGGGCAGAGTCGAAGCCCCCGTATCAGGATCAGTTTGGCCATTTAAATTGGCCTCCCCAGAGCAGTTTTAATCTGGAAAGTGTCATGGGAAGCACAGGCTGGCGTGGAAGCTTCTTCAGGAGCAATATTAACACACTTTTCCAAAGCGATGTGACTTCATCGGGCCTGCCTGGCTGGAAGCAGCGGCGGTTGCAACATCTTGCCCTAGCGAAGCAGATCACTAATTTATGAGCTCTGTGAGGAAGTGCCTGTCCCGAACCTACCACGACTAGCCTCCTTAGAAACAGGGTTGCACAAAGCATCGGACCTCCTAGTTCCTTGGAAGTTCATCATTCCAGCCAAAAATAGTGCCTCATGAATCGGCTTGTTTCGTAACCACGGAGGCAGCTGGCAGTGTGTACCTCCGCCTAACCCAGCTTTGCCACGAGCCACGGTGGGCTGGTTCTTGCCCAGGGGACTCAGCGGTGGGTTTCCTCCCCTAGCCCCTCAGTCCTCCTGCTGCTCTTCCGGGGGAACCTGTGGCAGTTCCGGTCTCTCTTTTCTCTCCATGCTGCGTCTCAAGCCCTTCTTGCTTTTTCTGCCTTTTTCCCTTAGAATTTGAACAGTGAGCTCTGAATGGAGGGACTGTTACTGTTTGGCCATCTTAAAAAAATTGCCCCCAATGTATACGGATTTTTTGTCATTTTAAAATCTTCTGTGGTCAGATTTGCAGAGGAGCATGGTTCTGCAGGTTCTTAATAGGGCTGGTGCTTCTTACCTTGCCTTAAAAAAAAGAAAAAAACCTTTGGGGTGCTGGTAAGAACCAGGATTTCTCTCCTCTCCTCCCTTTCGGTGGGTTCAAATTCCAGAAAATCCTCTGCAGGGATTCTTATAAAATCTGGGCAGCTTCTCCACTTAATACAAAACAACGATATTCAGTCTAGGCTTTCTGTGATGTTGCTTGCAAGCACCTTCTCCGTCGCTGAGAATTGATCTTTTTTCTGCCAGTGATTGATACTTACCATTCATGAAATGAGTTACCTGTTCATGGGGGTTTCCTGCTTATTTGCACCCGTGTGCTCACTGGTCTATTTATTTATTCAAAACTTTTCTATATTGTCCGCTACCAAATAGCCTCAGGACAGTTTTACGATAAAACGAAGGAAAGCGTAACATCCGTGGCTTTGCCTGTTCTAAATAATCTCCTTATCAATAAAAACCAGCCAGGTGAAAACTGGCACAAGAGGTCTATACGGAATGAAGTATGTCTTTATTAAAGCAGGTCGTGCTCGAACGGTGGGGTGGGGAATTCTTTTAATCCATGGGGCAAATTCAGTTCTGGGGCTGTTGTCAGGGTTGCAGTTCTGCTGGGTCCAGAGGCAAACGGTGCTTGGCAAAAGGGATGGGCTGCCAAATACCAGGCATTCGAGCTGCGATCTTTACTGCCAGCAACTAAGCCATAAAAGACTTCCAGCCTTTAGGAATGCGGGGAGAGCTGCTCAAAAACTGGAAAACACCAAGCGATTAGTGGTTGGGGAGAAGTGGCCGTGGCCGTCTGGAGGTGGGGCTGCCCCCCATCTGTCTGGGTTACAAATCTTGTCCTCAGTTCAAGGCAAGAACAGTCGTCGTTGCAACTCCCTCCAGCCAGACATTTTGTGTATCTGGAGTAGTTTCCTGTTTGCAAAGCACCCCTGCCGTGTTGTTGGCGTGGCTGCCACATCCCAACCTCACGGCAAACCTCTGAGGTCTGTTCCAGATTTTGGACAGAGGAGATTCATGTGAATAGCAGGATAACAGAGCTGTTCCTCAGGCTTGCTCTCCAAAGAGCTGGGAGAATGAGGCATAAACCTCAGGCCATAGAAGAGTAGAATTGGGGCCATGAAGGCCATCCAGTCCACCCCCTGCTGCTGCAGGTCACCAAGTCACACCATCCCACGCAGGGGACTGCCCAGTTTCTTCCTGAATGTCCCCAGTGTGGGAGAGCCCCCCACCTCTCCAGGCAGCCGCTTCCACTGACTCATTGCTCTGACGGTGAGGAAACTCTTCCTGATGCCCAGCCTGAATCTGGGTTGTCTCAACTTGACTTGATTATTCCGTGTCCTGCCCTCTGGCAAGAAGAGATCTTGACTTTCCCCTTTGTGACAGCCTTTGAGGTACTTTTAGAATGATACCTTGTCCCGCCTCAGTCTTCTCTCCTCAAGGCTGAACATGCCTTGCAACAGGCACGCATCTCTCACCAGCTTTGAAAACCTACAGGTCTGTTTGTCTTAGACCCTTGGTACCCAAGTTTTCATGGGAAAATGAAACCAATAATCTTAGAGAGGCTTGGTGAAGTGGGACACTTCCAGCACAATGAGGCATGTTTAGTAGCTTTGTAAAGGGAGGCCCCTTTGCAGAGAGTCAGGTTGCTGTCTAAAGTTGCATAAGAGTGCACCTTTCCTTAAATTAATTTAAATTTTGTCATGGTGCTTCTAGGAGAAGACTCTTTCACCTTACTGCGCAGGTAGATCAAGGAGTGGCAGCACAGCTCTGTTTTCAGATTCCAACAGGCAGGAGCAAAGGTTATCTCGCTTGGCCCGCCTCTGCGTGCCCAAAGTGGGCTCGTTGTGGGAGACGTGACTGCAGGCCAGGTAGCTCCAGATGACTCAAAGGAAGGCAGCAACATTCTTCAATTTTCAGACAGTTTTCTTGGAACTCACAGAGTGCACCTGAGCATCTGTGAAGTGCTGATCTGGGTTGCCAGTTCAGCTCTGTGCTTGTTTGGGTGCAGAATTTTGCTTCCTACAGATTTTAGCATTTACTTTTACTAAGGTTCTGGCCCTCATGGCTGGAAAGGATGTGGTGGAATCTGAGGCTGCGAGGCAGTTGATTCCAGTTTCTCAAGGTCCAGAAGGCAGGGCTTTGGCACCCTACTTCTCTTGACTGCTCCCTGTGCTTAACGAGCAGAGTAAAGTATTCAAAGGCAGATGTGTGCAGATGTGAGTGATACGCATCGCTATTAAGGGTTGTGGAATTCAGTGCCGTACAGAAATTTCCTCTTTTTTGAAAACATGCTAGATCAGGTTGCCTTTGAACTGCAGACTGGTGCAAAGTGAATAGCTTAACACCCCGTGACAAGAACCTGTGGCTTGTTTGTTGGGCTGTGAACGCTGGCTTGTTCACCACCACTCAGCTCGGCTGGATTCGAGCCGCACAGGAGCCTGTGCTTCTCTAACCGCCCACAGTTCAGCAACAAACCATGCTCAGCCCATGCTCAGCCCTTGAAGGGGGCTTTTGCTGTCTGAACTCAGTTCTTGAACCAGGACAGCTGGCCAGGACTTTCATATCGATCTTCCAGCTGTCCATCTTGCCGTGTGGCTGCATCTCCCATCCACTCTGGAGGGCCGCAAACAGGCCCCTCCTGGCTCAGGGGGTGTAACGGGTGCACCGTGCCTCTTTTTGCTTGCCCCCACGGCAGAGCGCATTTCTGCTCTGCTGGGGGAGCTGAGAGCTTCCCCCTCGTGCCTTGGGATTTGGCCGGCAGGGGGAGGCCGCCATGAGCACCATCCAGGAATGCGGCGTCTGTGTCTTCGTCACATCCATGCCCCACCTACCTTCCTCTTGCAAGAAACCACGGCAGCTTGCCAGATTCCAGCCTCTGCATTTCATCCGCACAACAACCCTGGGAGGTGGGTTAGGCTCAGAGTCCACGACTGGCCTGAAATCACCCCGTGCGCTCCAAAGCTGAGTGGGGACCCGAACCAGCGCTCTGACCACTCCACCCGGTGGTGGATGACCAGGGCAATGGCGCAAACGACTCCGGCTGGCAACTTCGTGCTGTGTTGTCGCTCTAGCTCAGCATTCTCCCCACTGAGAGGCGGAGATTCAGGCCAGAATCTTTCCCAGGCCTGCCGGGAGATGTCGGGTGTTGCTCGCCTCCCAGGCGACACTCTTCATGGCCCCCAGGGGCCCTCCCCATCCCTTTGTCTTGCCCTGATTGCTGGAGATGCAGCCCCCAGGAAGCGTCGTCCCATGGAGCCCCCGCCCCTGCCGCAGCGCCTGACGGGGCGTGTTTTGGGTCTTTTGCATCCAGACGCCGACTACGTGGAGATCAGGAACCATTTCATGGCGGCCCGGCCCCGGCTTCCGGCCATGTTCATCGCCACCCCCAGGGACCAGCAGCGCTCCATGTGGACCCAGGAGAGGCCTTCAGCACAGGTGAGCCACCCTTGCCTGAGCAGGTTGCATCTCATCCCGGCCTCGAGGCGATCCCCCCTGGTTGCCCCTGAAGCACCCCGGCTTTTCCTTTGGCTAAAACGATGCTCACTCAGCACCACGGCTGCCGTTGCACGGACCCTGCGGGGTGAAGTGCCGGATTTCGGTAGCCTGGTAGGACCCTGGCCTTGGACAGCCTCCTCCCCCGGGCAAATCTCCAGTTCCCCGGTCAAGCCATCCAAACTGGCATCCATCGCCCCATCTTTTGTGGGGGGAATTCCGGGGTTTAGCTCTGTGCTGTGTGCAGGTGGCCTCCCCTCTGTTCCTCCGGAACCTCCCCCATGACAGCTTCCGGGGCTGACCCCGCTGGCGTTCCAGTATTGCAGGAGGCGGAGAAAAAACCTCTGCCTGTCCGGTTTCTCTGCACCATGATTGTTTTCCACGCCTCGGCCGTGTCCCCTCACTTACCTTTCTCCCAGGCCAACGAGCCCCACCTGCTGTCACCTTTCTGCTCTGGGGAGCTGCTCCAGCCCCTGGACCGTTTGGGCCACCCTTTTCTGCAGGGCCCCGCTGAGCGTGTCTGCAGAACTTGCCACCTCTCGCCGTGCAAGTTCTCCCGCGAAATGAGCACGTGCCCAAGACTGCCGTGTTGCAGAAAGCGCGTGGGCTTCTCCCAGGTTTCTAGGCAGCTCTTGCGTGGGTGCCTGCAGCGTGCTCTGCATGCGGCTGAGCCGGCACCTTGCACAACGTGGAGGCTGCACGCTTGTCAGGAGTGCAGTGGTTGACCAAGGTTACTAGTCCTCATGACACTGTGACCTCCAGTAGCAGAGCAGAGACAGCATGCCTCTGGGCACCCGTTGCTGGGGAACATGGGCAGGGGGTGCTGCTCGTGGGAGCCTCTGGGCAGCTGGCTGGCCACGGTGTAAGCAGAATGTGGGATGAGGCGGGTCTGGACCTGATCCGGCTCCAGGGCCCCTCGGTGGGCTCGGTGTTGTATAACCCTTTGTTACTCTTTAGTGTGAATTCTGCCCTCAGATTTGATTTTGTCGCACCTGCATGTTTGTGCTTTATGTGATGTTGCGATGGTGATACTGTGCATCATCTTGGACATTTGATGAGTCAAGAAAAGGGTGGCCAGGGCAAGGTGAGTTCTCCCCTTTCTAAAGCTTTCCCTCCCTTCAGATCCTGCAGCGACTTCTGGTGTTGGCTCTGGAGTCTCTCCGGGCTTTGGAGGAGCAGCTGATGGACCCCCTGGGAGGCCAGGATGTGAAGGTAAGACTGCCAAGCCCAGCCCCAGGGAGCAGGGGCGGACCTGCTCAGCAGAGACCTGGGTTCAGCGTCCTGCTTCGTGATGAGCCCTTTCGGCAACCGTGCTGCCTTTACACCGCTGTAAAATGGGAAGAAGCGTGGCTGCCTCGCAAGGCCGGCTGCAGGGGGGAGCAGGGTCTCCTTGTTAAGGCTGCAGGTGTCGACTGGTTAGATGGCAAGACGCAAAGCTGTGAGAGGCCGTCTTAGGGAATTTGTATTGTATTCTGTTGTCTTGTTTTTATGGACGGAGGTAAGCCACCCAGAGGGCTTTGGCTACAGGGGCTGTATCGAAATAAAATTGATGATGATGATAATGATAACAATTATTATTTCTTGGGTGAGGGGTGGAAAGATTCTTTTGCTGCTACTTGTAGAATGGAGAATGAAAAGATAATAGCGATGGTGGTGTTTAATTCTGCCAGTGAGTTGAAGCTTTTGGCAGACGAGTTGCGTTCCTTAAGAGCATTGGTCTCCAGCTGGGGGGGGGGTGTCTGGATTTTGTTGCGGGGGGAGCACGAGCCTAGGAAGGTGGAACCCCCTTTACGCACTCCTGCTGTGCCGCTCTGCCCTCGGTAGCGCCCATGCTGGTAGGAAGACAGCGCCCCGGGTGGCGAGGGCCGTGGCACAGAGCTCGGTTGTGCGTGGGTGCTGGGGGGCTCCCTCTGCCCCCTTCTTGGCCTGGCTGTGGGCCAGGGGAGCTCCCTCACCTCTCCTGTGGTGTCGGCTTGCTGGAGTCGGCTAGCCCAGAGCAATCCCCGAGCCCTGGTGGTCCCCGCGGGATGGCTCATTTGAAGAAAACGGTCTCCGTGGGGCTGGAGATTAAATGTCCTGGCAGGAAGGGGCGTGGAGGGCAGCGTGTGTGTTGAGTGGTCAGCCACAGGTCACCCTGTTAGCCAGTGCCTGTCCTGGTCACTTCTCCGGTGCAAAGGTGATCTTGCAGCCCTTTCTAATCTGTCAGGTTTCTTTTTTGGCTGTGTCCCTGTTCCATTGTCACTGAAAAGCTGCAGAATCAGCTTCTGAAGGAGCTTAAGCAAACTCACTTGCTTTCTGAAGTAGGTTTCTAGTCCTCATGCTCGGCCATTTGTAGGAAGCCACTGGCAGAAATGCCGAGAGAGCTGGCGAATAACATTTCCAGTGGCTGGCGGTGCTTTACTTAGCTCCTTGTGTTTCCATATGCAGTGGTTCCTCGGCTCACGAATGCTTCGGTTCACGACCAAATCGGGTCATGAACTAAAATTTCATAACATTTTAACTCAGGTCGCGAACTCCACATTGGGTGGCGACCATGATCGCGGCCGTCTCCCCAGCCCGCTGAGTGGGGAGATGGCCGTGATTGTGCCCCTCTTTCCTGCAGGAGCACAGCCGCGATCTTGGCCATCTCCCGCCCCCCACAGCGCGCCTGAGTTTGTGCCCCTCTCCCCCCCCAGCGCGTCAGGGTGACAGGTGTGTGTGCAGGGATGTCAGGCTCGATCGCGGTCGTGCTGGAGGTTGGGGGGGACATGGCCGCGACCTTTATTCTTCTTTGTCACTTTGCTTCACGTTTTTCTGATTAAAAAAATAGTTACAGAACAGATTAACCTTATTTGCATTGAACCTTATGGGGAAATTGGACTTGGCTCACGACCAGTTTGGGTCACGACCGGAGTCCTGGAACGGATTGAGCTCGTGAGCCGAGGCACCACTGTATCTGGCACAACTACTTCGGGTTGTTCAAAGGGATTTTTTAAGAACTGCACAGTACGTCATGCAAAATGCGCTTGAATTTGGCTCCCTCCTATCACTTGCCTATAACGCCCCAAATAGCTTGGATACCTGGAGGATCAGCAGTGTGCCTGCTCCGTACCATCAAGAGCAAAGATGCTTTTGTCTGTGCAGTCCAGGTAGGGCTCCCGGTTGATGATGGCAAGAGGCAGGCCCCTCTCAGTGGCTGTGCTAATACTGGGGAGTCTGGGTACCCCATCCCCTGAGAGAGGGTATGATGTGGGTGGTGCCGAGCGCACTGAATTGGGGACCTGAGAAATCTGGCCTCCAGTCCCCGCCCGGCCATGGAGCCAACTGGGTGACTTCGGGCCAATCACAGACTCTCAGCCAATCTACCTCACAGGGTTGTTGTGAGGATAAAAGGAATCTTTGGGTACTTTGCAGGAGGGAAGAAAAGGCAGGATAGATAGCTAGATTATTTATTTAGTTGGAGTTTTTATATGCCATCTCATCGCTTACTGCCTCGGGACAGCTTATGTAAATAAACATAAGTAGACAACATAGTGCCCAATACAAATACAAAAAATACAAATTACACAAATTAAAACCCCCGGTTCATTCTGGCTGGAAGTTAAAACCTATAGATAATATTAAACATTGTTAAAATACCGTTGAAATAAAAAGGTCTTAGCCTGGCGCCAAAAAACAAATAACGACGGCGCCAGGTGGGCCTCTCTGGGGAGCGCATTCCATCGGTGGGGCGCCACCGCAGACAAGGCCCTCCTCTGGGTACTTTGCCTCCTGATGTCTGTCACGGAGAGTTCCTGGAGAAGGGCCTCTGCCGCCGATCACAAGGGGCAGGAGGGCAAATACGGAAGCAGGCGTGCCTTCAAGTATCCAGGTCCCAAGCTGATAAGGGCTTTATAGGTGATAACCAGCACCTTGAATTGAGCCCGGACTTCGATGGGAAGCCAGTGAAGCTGGTAGAGGACTGGGGTAATGTGAGAATAATGCCCAGTCCCCATCAGCAACCCGGCTGCTCTATTTTGCACCATCTGAAGTATCTGAACTGTCTTCAAGGGCAGCCCCATGTAGAGCGTGTTCCAGAAATCCAACCGGGAAGTAACCAATGCATGCGTCACTGTTGCCAGGCAGTCGTCCTCCAGGTAGGGACGCAGCTGATGGATCAGCCGAAGCTGATGGAAAGCGCTCCTCGCCACTGCCAACATTTGAGCTTCCAAAGTCAGCTCCGGGTCGAGGAGCACTCCCAAGCTGCAGACCCTGTCCTTTAGAGGGAGTGCAACCCCATTCAGGACAAGGTCCAAGTCACCTACCCTGGAGTTCGAACCACGCACTAGCAGGACCTCCGTCTTGTCTGGATTGAGCCTCAGTTTATTGGCCCTCATCCTGCCCATCACCTCGGCCAGATACCGGTTCAGTACAGCCACTGCCTCACCTGGATTGGTTGAAAAAGAGAGGTAGAGCTGGGTATCATCAGCGTACTGATGATTCTGCGGCCCACACCTCCTGATGACCTCCCCCAGCGGTTTCCTGTAGATGTTGTAGAGCAAGGGGGACAGAATGGACCCCTGCGGTACTCCATGGCATAGCTGCCATGGCGCAGAGCCATAGTCCCCCAGCACCACCTTCTGGAATCGGCCGTCGAGGTAGGAGGGGAACCACTGCCAAGCAGTGCCTCCTACTCCCAGCCCCCTTAGCCTATCCAGAAGGATACCATGGTCGATGGTATCGAAAGCTGCTGATATAGATGCAAAGTTCTTCATGGCTCGGGTCCGAAATGCCTTCAGGAGCACCTTTGCCCATACATTCCGCCTCACCTGCTAAGGTCGTCTGGGGATGATTGATCTCCTGAGGTTTTCCTCTGTCGGATTAATGCCTGTTCCCCAGAGGTGCCCCTAAACTGTGGGACTCCTGCGGGAGAGACGGCTCGGGTATCCAGTCGGCTGCCTTTGAGAGGGAGTTAAAGACGTGCCTCTTCCGCCAGGCCTTCCCAGGTTAGCGTTACTTAATGTGCTTGTTTTTCGTTGAGATTGTAGCTGTTGTTGCTTACAATCCCTTGTAAACTGCCCAGAGCCTGTGTCAATGGGCCTGTATATAAACGTTGAGACAAATGAATACATAAGGATGCTTCATGCTAAGGAAACTCAGAGGCAAAGGCAGAAAAGGAAGAGCAAACCTGCCATGGGCCAAATGCGTAAAGGAAGCTGCAGGGGCCTGTTGTGGGCACTTCACTCATGGGGCTGCCACAAGCTGGAGACGACTTGACGTTCCGTGCGAGCACATGTAATAAAACGTGTTTTTCATGAGACAGTGAAAACATTGCTATTCCAGCCGACTTTTGTAAGTCGCAGGATTGAGTTGTGCCTTGTGGGAGTGTGGTGGACACCTGTTTATTTATTCATTTATATTGCGATTTATATCCTGCCTTTTTCCTACAAAGGGCTCAAGGCAGCTTACATCATTCTCTTCCTCCTCCATCTTATGCCCACAACAACAGCCCTGTGAGGTAGGCTGGGCTGAGTCTGCGACTGGCCCAAAGTCACCCAGTTGGCTCCATGGCCGAGCGGGGACGCGAACCCGGATCGCCTGAGTCCCAGTCCCACGCTCTTCACCACTACGCCGCACTGCAACCATGTTGCAGATGGTCCGGATCATTTCTGTGGTTATTACACTCAGTGGCGGCCTTGTGAAGATCCCCTGTGGCGTGTGTTCTGCACCATAGATGGGGGCATCAGCATGTTTGCTTTGGCCACGACGCTCTTTTCGGATGTCCCAGTCAGCATGACTGGGTGCTTTTAGCACATCTGGGGGAGGGTGACCGTGTTTCCTGAATCGGTTGTGCAGCTGCAGTGGTGACCTGGGGCCTCTCTCGCTCTTTTCTTGGAGGCCAGGGCCGTGAGCCTGTGCTCCTTGGGTGACGGAGCTCCCATGAACCATCTGCTCCCTCGTGACTCAGCTGTGGGCAGCGGTGGAGGGTCAAGCTGTGCTTGGATCCCTTGCGCTGGCCAAGCTGCATCTAATGCTTGGGTTTCCGTCTCTTGGAGATCTGCGCAGTGCACACATGGGAGGCAGTTTGGTTTCACACGCTGCCCTGAGTCAGCAAAACGGGCACTAAGCGTTGTGCCGTAAGGCTTGCAAGCCCCAGTATCTGTTCTTGGTAAAGGGAACTTGGGTGGATTCTGCTCAGCTCAGAGCAAATTGGTTTTTGTAGCTTTTTGCAACTCTCCTTTTGCAAAAATCCCATGGAAAGGGGCTTATCTCTCAAACACGTCCTAAGAATTCACTTTCTGAAGAATTTCAGCTTCATTTAGAAATTACAACTGGAGCAGAATAGTTGGAGAAAGTACGCTTGAACATGCTTTTCTTACCAAAGAATTTGGATTGTCTGGCTGCAGAATTTCATGGGTTGATTCTATCCCTGAACACCCTCACCGATGGGGCTTCAGCCACTGATGTTCAAGGACAGGCTGGACATGTACATGCTAGGCAGACTAGATGGCCTGGGAGGTCCCTTCTGACTTGCTCTGTTTCTATGTTTCTGTGATCCTGCAAACAGCACACAGAGGCCTGGCCATGACCAACTGGGGCCCCTGCACTGTCTCGGATCCTTCCCCTGCTCTCGTCTCTTATCCAGCTCATAATTTGCACCCCTTGATTTTGTCCCCGGACTCCCAGGTGAAGATTATGGGGAATGGAGGGCTGTCTGGCCCAGTAGTCACAAAGCACAGCTTCTGACATACCGGTGTCCCTCCCGGCATGAGTTAAGCAACCCTGCATTACTGCAGCTCTGGGGCCTGCGGGTTAAGAGCAGCCTGCGGGTGCTGACCCGAAATGAAGAGGAACGGGCCGCAAGGGTTTTGTAGCATTAGGGACTTGGGTTCCTTCTTGGGCTGCATCGAATTCAGTATTGCTGACACGGACTGGCAGCCTGGCTTTGCACGTTGTCCGGACAGGACTGTCTCCATGCGCACAAAGCAGGGCAAGGCCTCTGAGCGCCTGGTGGGACGTGGCACATGGTTATGGAACCGGGCCCTCTCTTGTCTGCACCTCTCCGACTTCTGTTTCTCCTGGGACAGGTTGGGTCTGACCACTTGTTTTGCCACTGTGTGCTTCAATGTGAGTGCCAGGCTTCTCGGGCTTTGCTTTGTCCCAACACACACACACACACACACACACACACACACACACACACACACGGGCTTTGCTTTGTCCACATACATACATATTTCAGTAAAAGCTACTCATTACCAGTGGCTGTCAGGGTGAATATTTTACTAGTGCAGTAGATGGCTTTAAAAAAACCAAACCTTGTTGATAACAAGGTGAAATCAGCCGCTCCATTTAAAGATCCATTTAGAAACATAGAAACAGCGAGTCAGAAGGGGTCTTCTGGGCCATCTAGTCTGACCCCCGGCTCCAGCCAGCTCCTACCATGTGCGTGTCCAGCCTATCCTTAAATACCCTCACTGTTGGGGCTTCAACTACCTCCCATGGAAGCCCATTCCCTACCCTAGGGGTCCTAACCGTCAGGAAGTACTTCCTGGCACCCCCCCCCCCAAATCTTGGTTTCCTGAGCTTTGCTCTGTTGGAACGTGTCCTGCCCTCCACTGCAGAAGAAAGGTCATGTCCCACCTCTGCGTGGCAGCCCCTCCCCTACCTGTACGTCACTAACAGGCCCCCTCTGAGTCTCCTCCTCTCCAGGCTGAAGAGACCCAGTTCCCTCCGTCTCGCCTCGTCCGGCTTCCCCTGCAAACCAGCCACCATCCTAGTGGCCTTCGCTGCACCGATTCCACCCATGCTATATCCCTCTTGTAATGAGATTCTATGTTTGTTTAGAAGAAACTGCTGGGACATGAAAGGGTTGGAGAACGGTCTTGCCCAAGGAGCGCTACCTGAACAGAGCTGTGATTGACCGTTGACTCGTGTCGGCGCGCAGGTTGCATCAGGAAGGCTTGGGGGGTTCATGTGCAGGCTGCACCTTGGCTTCTGTGAACGCTTCTGTCTGTGTGCCAGCTGAAAAGCAAGATTTTCCGCGCTTGCCTTGCACATTTGGCACTGCGCATTCCTCATTTTTCTGATGCTCCCAGAAACAATTCCACTCCATTATGGATTGTTTTCCAACCAACTTGTTCCTCCTCGAGCTTGGGCAGGTGGTGTCAAACTTACAGCTCCAAGCGAGTTTTAAATTTGCAGCTTATTTGTACACTGTTAAGCGTGCAATCTTAGGCACACTTAATGGAAGGATCGCCTGCTTCCATATTTACCTACCCAGCCCCTGAGATGTGGCGAGGAGGTGCTTTTGAGAGCGCCATCCTATAAGGAGACAAAGAGGGGGTCTTCTCTTTTTTTCCTTTAAGCTTTTTTCAATTTTACAATTACAACTAAGAAAAACAATACAATACAATTAACACAGTAACAACAATGGCACCCAAACATCACTGATCAAACAACACATCAACATCCGTGCTGCCTCCACCAGGGCCAACAACTCTAATTACCGTATTTTTCACTCTATAAGACGCACCTGACCATAAGACGCAGCTAGTTTTTAGAGGAGGAAAACAAGAAAAAAAATATTCTGAATCAAAGGGGCACATAATCACAGGCACATTCCCCATCACTTCCCCATGGGCTGCACATCTGACAGACTTACTGCACACACATATTCGCTCTATAAGACGCACAGACATTTCCCCTTATTTTTGAGGGGGGGAAAAGTGAGTCTTATAGAGCAAAAAATACGGTACTTCATGTAAGGCCATTTATTCATTCCGGTTGCCCCATTTCCCTTCCAGAACTGCACTGACTCTTGTGGAGGTTCATACCCCTCTCCTTTTATTAAAAGGTATTCAATAACAGGCTTCTAAATATGTCAACGGGGTGCTCCCCCCACCCCATTCGTGGAATGGCCTTGCAAAAGCAGTTTGCCTGGGCCATCGTAGTAAACTTTTTGGTGCCAGGCGAAAACAGTCGTCTTCTCCAGGCATTTTAACGACTGATTTTATCTTTGGATGTTATTTATACTGCTTTTAGTCTTAATATATTTTAAGTTATTGATATTTCACCCCTCAGCTGCATATTCCATCTTTTATTGTATGTTGCTTTTATGATGTTATTTTATATAAAATTGTTGTAAACTGCTTAGAGAGTCTTTGGACTAGTTATTTATTTCATTTCTATGCCACCTCATAACTTGAAGGTTATAGCGGAGTAGAAGTTGAATAAATAAATCAATATTCTTACACAGGGAGAAGGCCTACAATTCCCAGGATGCTCCAGCCAGCAGGTCAAAAAAGGCTACCTGGTTGAATTGCTTCAGGTGGCATTTTCCTGTCCTTCTGGCCCTGGGTGATAAGATTGCTTGTTGCTGCTTTAGGGAAATGGTTTTCTTCAGCAATGTGCATCACTAGTTGGGGCCTCACTCGCGTCTTACAGAGGAGAGGCGAGGCTTCCTTCGTGTCCTTCAGGCTTCCACCTGTCTGACACACCTGACGTTCCCGCGTCTCTCTCTCGCAGATGGTCTTCCGCCCCCCTCTGGACCTTTACGATGTCCTCATCCACCTGAACCCCAGGCAGATCCCCAGGCACTTGGAGGCCGTGGACCGGCCGGTCAAGTCCTTCAGCCGGGGGATGCTGAGAAGCGATGCGGCAGTGAAGACCTTGGCTTTCCCCGTGGTGGATTATGACCCGGTGCAGCTCTTCCTCCAGGAGTTGCGGGTAAGCACACTGAGGCTGAATGCCGGGCCGCGGGAGACGGGCGAACCATGCAGCTCCGACTTCGTGCAGGGGATAAAGTCCACGTGAGATGGCAGTGAGTCGTCGCACGTTTGAGTTGCTCAGGCCGCCGTGCTCCTCCCCATCCCCCATTGCTGCTGGTTGTTTGCCTAGTAGGCAAAGCCGTCATTTCATGGTTTGTCCTTCTTAGGGCCGCTTTATTAGGGTCCCTCCACCCCGTAGGCATGTTTTGCTGACCAGTTTTGTTGCTGTTCTGTAAACCGGGGCTTGGCTGATCTGCCTTCCCTTCCCTCTCGTGTGGGTGGGTGGTGCATGCTCATCAGCGCCCGTCCCTGAGCATCTGCACTGGCGGGGCAAGCCCCTGCAGGAATCCAGAGGCTGATGGAACGATAGTCTCTCGCCCATGGGTTCGGGCGCTGATGTTCCAGCGATCCACCGCGAAATAGAACCGATTCTGCTGGCAAGGGCAAGCACGGATCATCCTGCTCAGCAGTATGCTTCCAGAAGGGACCAGACATGTGTTTCTGGAGAAAACCAAAGGCAGCGCAGGGACGCGTAGCCGTTCCCCACGGTCTTTCCCCAGCTTCTGGCATATGGAGGCCTACTCCCTTTAGTTAGCGTGGCTAATTAGTGGATTGATTCGCTTAATGTCTTTTAATTCTGCTTGGTCGAAAAAGACTCCCTGGAGACTTACATGTGATCGGTAGAACAAGGCAATCCCTGCGCCAACCTGGCACACGGAAAAGGCGCAGCACACGAGGCACAGCGAAGAGGAGGGAAGAGGGGGCAGTTAAGCCTTCTGGCAAGGCATGTGGAAGGGCCTTGCTTCTCCCTCTGCTCCCTCACGATGGCTTCACATGTTCCACTGGGACGCTCTCCAGTGGGACCTGCGCACCCCGGCCCCTGCCCGCTGTTGTTCTCCGGCAACAAACGGCCGCCGGACCTTGTGTCGCCGCCATGACCAGTGGTCCTTCAAAGCTTCCTCCGTGGAATTTATGCAGCCCCCAAATCATCTGTGTCTGTGATCTTCCTGATGTGCCAATTTGTTCAGTTTGTCTTACTGGTCTCTCTGCCGTGGTTTCTGGTTTGCTTATTTTGACTTGACGCTCGGATGTGCAGTTTTGAGTAGAGTACTGGACCGAGACGTGGGGATCCGGCTTCTAGTCCCCACCCTCAGAAGCCCCCTGGGTGACTCCCAGCCTCACCTACCTCACAGGGTCATTATTGTGAGGATAAAATGGAGAGGGGGACAATCTGGCAAGCCCCCCCCCCCCGGGTTCCTCGTGAGTGGAAGAAAAGTGGGAGGAGATGGAGGCAGTGACAACAACAATTCGCCTCGTCTGGAAACCTCGAACTGGAAACATGGAGTGCGCCCATGTTTTGCGCATGGGGCCAGCACATGCGGTGCCGCAGCCAGCCGTGCTGAGTGGGGCTCCAGGCTGTTCCAGGCCTGCTCACCTGGGGTGCATGTGGGGCTGTCCAGCCTTCAAGGTTGCGGCCAAGTCACACCTGGGCTCGGGCCACATTTGCCACAGATATGAGGACAGCTCACAGCTCTTCGTGCCCCTGGCTAGCCTTACGAAAGCCAGTGCTAACTGGAAATATTGCAAGGCTGAATTTTCTGTTAGGCTTGTTCTGTAGGCCTTATTAAGGGGCGATTGCCTGTGAGCTGAAATTGTACAGGCTGTACCTCTGCTCCTGGAGCGCCCCCCAACGCAGCCTGGAGTATTCCCGTTTATGCACGTATTGGACGTACAATTTGGAAAACGCACGTGCCTTAAACGCGTCTTAAAGCTGTTCGCAAAATAAAACAATGACCCACGGCAGGAATCGGCCTTTCACGATGCTGCCGTAGCAGCAGCTTCCCTGGCCTTCGGCCCCAGTTCGTTCTCCCCAGGCAAATGTGCTCAGCTTTGCCGTCCCAGCGGCAGAGGGTGAGACGGCTGTGCGAGCAGCCGTGGGCTTGATTCTCGGCTGCTTCCATGGACCGCTAAGACCAGGGCTTTTTTTGTCATAGAACGCACCGGAACAGCGTTCCGGCACCCTTTTTTGATGGATTTTTTCAATGGAGTGATTTTGAATCGCCTGCGGGCTGCTTGTGTGTCGCTGCTGATTGTGAGGGCTCTCGGCTCGAGATGCTGCTCGGCTTGGGATCGGTTGTGTGGCGCACGCTGAGTGCTTACTGCTGGCGGCGACCCTTATGTTTATGTGTGCGTAGAGTGACTGGCTATGTGCAAAAGGTAAATAAGTTCTTTATTTCAAAAACAGTTGGTGAATTGAAAATCTTTTTTAGTGTAAAAGTGTGACTCCAAGACATGAGTTCCGGCACTTTTTTTTTTTAAACCCAAAAAAAAAAAAAAAAAAGCAGTGGCTAAGACACAAAGGAAGCGCAAGCGCCCGAGCCACTGGGGGGGTCACCCCCCCCTTTTGTGTCCCCTCGAAAGAAGCGCGGCTCTCCTGTGGCAGCTTTAGCACTTACCCCGTGGTCTCTGTGAGTCTTCCAGGCGAGAGCACAGGGAGTGTCTGCCCCGAGGGGAGGGCAGGGAGGGGCTCCCCATCACATCAGGATGGCATCCAAAGCTGCCACCCCCCCCCCCCCGCAACGCTGGCCGGCCTAGTGAAAGTGGCTGAGCTGGTCTTTATGCTCTTGGAAGCCTCTTAGAAGGTTTGTCTGACGGCAAATCTCTTCCCGCTTTGGCAGAAGGCGCATTTTGTCAGGCTTCCACTCCCAAGCTGCCCTTTACCCAGTGGGTCTCTCGGCGGTGAATTCCCCGGTTCCCTGTCTGTCCCTGCCTCCACCGTCTGCCTTCTCCTGTGTTGAATTTTAGATTGTAAGCTCCTCGGGGCAGGCACCTTTCCTCCTATTCTGCAGAGCAGCTGTGAACATCAGTGGTGCTGCATCTGCCTTTGCCAGCCTAGTGCCCCCCAGAGGTGTTGAACTGCAGCACCCATCATCCCCATCCAGCACGGCCATGGAGAATGATGGGTGTTGCGGTCTGGCGCATCAGGAGCACGCCAGGTGGGCGGAAGCTGCAGCAGGGGAGTATCGGGAAATGGGGGCACGGCGTGTGCCTGCTTCACCTCCACCCTCTGCAGCCTTTCGGGGTGGCTGGCACTTTGCCGCCGGAGCAGCGACGGCTCATCGAGGAGGCACTTTGGAGGATGATCACCCGGTGTCAAAAGCACCGCATGATTCAGACGCTGTTGAAATCGCCCACATCCAGAGCCTGTCAGAAAAGGGAAACTTTCTGCTCGCACGGAAGCCGATCAGGATGGAAGCTGTTTTCTCTCGCTCTCGGGTCGAGGTGGACGGGGTTTGTCCCCGCTCTCGGCCAGCTGCGGTGCAGAGCCGCACGGACGGACGGATGCGCTTTGTCACTCGAGGAGTCCCCGGTCCGTTGGCCTCTCGCTTGCGTTGTGTAAACACTGGGGCGACGCGGTCGTGGTTGCAGTCGTGGTGCAATTGTGCTGAAGGGCTTGATGGCTCTCTCACCGAGCAGCCGTGCCTTTATGCCCAGGGCTCCCTCGCTAAGAAAGGGCTCAGCACCGTTTCTCTCTCTCGCCTACCCTTTTAAGGACAGGCTTATTCTGTGCAGGCAGAACCCTGCGGGGACGCTCCTGAGCCCCCAGGCCTGCAGCCCTCTGAGCCTCCTGTGTAGGGCAGGAGCAGCAGCAGGAAGCTGTCTTTGCTTTCCTGTCCAGCTAGAGAGGTGGCACAGTTTTCGGGGTGGGGGAAGGAAGCGGGGAGGCTGGGGAGCCTCAGGAGAGCTCACACCCCGGCCTCCCCAGTCTCATCCCATCCCTGCACTCCTAATCCCCCTTTTCCCTGCTCTGGGGGCACTTCCCCAACCTCGGAGAGCTCCGCGGGGGCTTCCCTCGGCAGGAAGGAGGTGGAGCTCCAGCTCCTGGCTCTCGGGCCAGCGTGCTGCCTTGGGGCTCAGACCTGGGACTCCAGAATGCCCCGTGGCCCCCCTGGCTGCCCGAGGGCCCTGGGATTGCTCCCTGGAGCAGTTCCGTAGTGGCAGACAACCTCCTGCCTGCCACCGCCTCCCGGTCTTTGTCCCCGATCAAAACACGATGCGTAAAATCGCATGTCCTTGCACCCGCCACTCTGCCCGCAGCTGGCTGACTTCTCAACAGTTGGCCTGGCGCAGAGGGGAGCTGCGGGAAGGGGCGCCACCCCTCCTGCCCGGGCGTGTGGCTCAGCACCAGATGCCGCTAGCCATCTTGGGTTCCAGCCCCACCTTGAGAGGCTTATATTAGGCCAACGTTGCGTTATTGGGTGGCCTTCTTGCATTTATGCAACTCTGCTTCTCTGCGTGGCCTGGGGCTGATGGGTGTTGTAGGCTAGGATTGTGTGGCTTTTGTCCCAGCTATTCCATCTTGGCATCTTTTGCTCCATCGCCTGCTCACGGAAGGAATCTGCTTGCCAGAACGTCACCCCACGCGAGCTAATTTGCGTTAGTGCAAATGCACACACGTGCAAGTGTGCTAAACAGTGAGTCAGCACTAGTGTGCATTCAGTGGAGCAGGCTAGTGCGTTTGCACATGTGAGCATTGGTGTTAAGGGGCACTTGTGCTAATGCGCATGCGGAGGGCAGGTCCCTCCCCTGAAAAGGCAAGAAAAGGCTACGAATCCGCAGCGCATGGACAACTTTGCGCTATTGGGTGGAATAAAAGTACAATCACGAAATGAATAATAAAAAGCCGATCCACATCAGAATTTGCCTGTCGGATTCGAGTAAGTCCAAACTCACTTGAGTTGGTGGAGGATTTCTCCAGCAGCCCATCGGTCGTGTTGGGGACGGCTGTCCCGGGAACGCCCGCGTTTTCCTGAATGCAAGTTTATCCGCTTGCAAGGCCTGCCCTTTACTTCCCAGCTCATCCGCCAGAGTAGGGACTTCTTCCCTATGGGGTGTGTTGGGAGTGCCTGCGGATCCGACTTTAAGGCAGCAAGCGCTAGTTCGCGGGATGCCCCAGGGGGCCACCCCGGAGAGATCCCGCTTGGCACATCCTTGTGGCTGAACGGGCGAGTGTCTGCTGCGTACGAGCCGCGGCGGTGAGGCAAGAGCCACAGGTGGGTCCTGCCTTGGGAGGTTCCTGCCCATCAGAGGCGGCTTTTGCTTCCTGAGAGCGACTTCTGCTGAAATGCCTCTTTATGCTCTTGGATTACTGCAGGCTTAATTGTCCCACCTGGTCTGGGTGGAGGAGCTGGAGAGCATGTCAGGCCACGAGGAAACCGCCCGATCCCCCACAGTTTTCCCAGAGGCTGTTCTGGGCCAGGGAGGCTTGGAGGGTGACCACCCGTGGTCTTCACCCAGTCCTCACCACAAGTTCCCCCTTTCCTCCAAGGAACGCCCTCTGGCTTCAGCTTCTGGGAGGTGGCCTTCCAGCATCCAACTGGGCCTTGTCCCCTTGGACTGAGCTGTGAACCTGCCCTTCTCCAGGTTGGCTTCCAACCCTTGGCTTTCTCCTTGACTGCAGATCTTTGTGACTGCCCTCAGCGTCTTCTACTTTGAACCCCCACATTGAGAATACGGTTTAAAAGGCAGCCAGTCCAGGGCTCACCAAGAGCAGTTGATTAAGTTCTGGGATGTAGCAGGAGGCAGAGCAAAGGGGCCGGAAAGAAACATAGAGACAGAGCGAGTCAGGAGGGACCTCCTGGGCCATCTAGCCTGACCCCCAGCTCCAGCTGGCTCCGCTCATGATATGCCTACCATGTGCATGTCCAGCCCATCCTTGAACCCAAAACAGAAGGCACCCAGCAGAATTCCAAAAGGTTCAAGATAAAAAACCAAGCAGAAGAGGCAGAGTAGAATAGAAATGAGAGGACAGCTGCTGCCAACCTGACTTTAGCGGAGAGGGTGTTCCACGCTTAGGGGCCACACCGAAAAGACCCTGCCAATGGCCATCTGAGCTTCCTAAGTGGTGAAAAGATGACCGGAGGACCAGCTCTTGGTGTCTAGGGGGCCACTGTGGAAGAAAGCATCCCAGGGAATACTAAGAACTACAACAATTTCAAAAGTCAGGGCCGGCAGCTTGAAGTGCAGCTGTTAAATGGCGTAGTGGCCACAGAAACTGGTAGCCATCAGGAACGGGGGGCCGTATTTTGCGCTTGCCGAAATCCCTGAGCCACTTGCAGACACAGCGTGACCGTCATCCAGGCTAGACTTGTTTCCCTGGAGCGGTGAGAAGCAGGTCTGAAATTCAGACAACGTACGGCTGCGCACGAGGATCTCCACGTGCCTTGGCAGCCTCACTGAGCACACTAATAGCCCTCATGCCGAGCTGCTGCAAAACTAGTTTTCTTTCCCCTCCTGCTTTCACTTAAATTGTACACACAGATCATTCAACACAAGCTTAACTTAATCTTCATGGCATGACTCTCTCTGGTTTAGGGGAGGGAAGATCTAAGACCGACAGGTCCGGGTGGGATTTCCTTTGCTAGAACTCCATGATCCGGCGGCCCCCAGTGAGAAATACAGTCTTAGGTGCCACACGTACACTCAGAATTCATGTGCCCTGCCCAGGTATTTGTTTTCAAGTACCTGGCTGGAGCTCATGTTGCTGTTACTCTGCCCTGCTTGCTATGGTATGAGGACTGCACTGCAGAGAAATGAATCAGGATTAGTACCAAAGGCATGGCTGTGATTGTATTTGTGTCACTGAATTACATTGATACCCCAGCTTTCTTCCTTTTGAGGGGAGCCCGAGGGTTACGAGGTTTTCTACGTGGAGAGACTGCCACTCTGTATGATTTTGGTGCGCTCGCAGCTGGAGTATTGAGTTAAATTCTGCACCCTTCATTTTAAGAGGGATGTAGCCAGGTTGGAGTCAGTCCAGCGTAGGGCCACAAGGTTGGTGACTGGTTTGCAGGGGAAGCCAGATGAGGAGAGACTGAGGGAGCTGGGTCTCTTCAGCCTGGAGAGGAGGAGACTCAGAGGGGACCTTTGAGTGACATACAAGTACGTGAGGGGGTGCCACGCAGAGGTGGGGCATGACCTTTCTTCTTCTGCAGTGGAGGGCAGGACACGTTCCAACGGAGCGAAGCTCAGGGAATCCAGGTTCCATTTAGAAGCCAGGAAGCACTTCCTGACGGTTAGGACCCCGAGGGTGTGCAATGGGCTTCCACAAGGGGTTGTTGAGGCCCCACCAGTGAGGGTGTTCAAGGACAGGCTGGACATGCACATGGTGGGCATGTCATGAGTGGAGCCAGCTGGAGCCGGGGGTCAGACTAGATGGCCCGGGAGGTCCCTTCTGGCTCGCTCTGTTGCTTTGATTCTATTTTATTCTTAGAACAAGCACCCTGTGAGGTAGGCTGGGCTGAGAGTCCTGACTAGCCCAGCCTCACCCGGTGAGCTTCATGGCTGACTGAGGACTAGAGCCCAGATCTCCTGGCTCCCAGCCTAACCCTCTAACCACTACGCCACACTGCCTCTCCTTGGGCAGTCCGAATGGAGGAAGCCCTAGAACAGGGCTCAGTTTTCGGGGAGGGGCAAGGCAGGAGGCCAGGGAGCTGGTGCACAGACATCGTTCCTGCGCTCTGGGGCTAGAACGGCAGCCTTCTCAGCCCGAGCGTTCAGAGCCGCAACCTGTCAGGGTTACCTGCGGAATCAATATTATTCATGGCATTTCTAGTCTACTCAGGAGCTCCTTGGCTGCTATTTTTCTTGGCAGAAGCACAGGGTGCAAAACCAGTCCATCCGTACAGACAAGTTTGCTTGCCCGGATGCCTTGGCATGTGAGATGTCGGAGGCATCCGTGTAGCTGGCCGGCCCTGAATCAACGAGCCCACTGCCGCTCGTCTCGAAGCTTTCTTCATTTCCAAGGCCAAGATACAGATGGAGGGAGCTTTGCTATAGCTAGTCCTGTGTCCCCCCCCCCCCGATCTACCAGGAGACCCCCACCTGCCTTCTGCCCACCGCTTGTCTTTTGGCTTGCACATGGGGTGACCTCTGTGAGTTTTGGCCAGATCTGTGTAAGCGTGGGGTGGGGCCTTTTATTTATTTTTTAAAAACTTTTTTAGACTGTCCCCTACTGTGGTCTCAGGACGGTTTAACAATAAGACAAAATAGAATAAAACATAGCATCCTGGTCAGATGCTTAACCAGTCAGAAATAAAACCCGTATTAAAACACTCAAACCTTAAAACATTGGGAAAATGAAGATTTTAACCTGGCATCAAAAAAAAAAATAAAGTGACGGTGCCAGGCGAACCTCTCTGGGGAGTGTATTCCACAATCGGGGGGCCACCACAGAGAAGGCCCTTCTCCGGGTAGCCACCCTCCTGCTCTCCTTCAAGGTGGGCTCCCAGAGAAGGGCCTCTGCCCCAGATCTTAAGGGGCAGGCGGGCACCTATGGAAGGAGATGCTCCTTTAGGTAACCACCTCTTTTGTGCTTTTGCATTTCATTTTGTTTCAAACCTCTTTGGGGGAGCGAGGGGACATTGAATATTGTGCGCATGTGTTCGGGTAAGTCGTTATTTCGCGAAACGTGCACATCCCGCCTGAATGGACATTCCCCTGCCTGGAATGGGCTTGGCAGGTGTCAGGCAATTTTAGGTGGCCGGTCTGGCCCATCCCGGTTTTCCCCATGTCAGACAAGGGCAAAGTGTGACGTGGCAAGAGGGGTACGGCCCTAGCCCTGGGGTCTCGTTCTCCCCTCAGGATCAGGCATTTTCTACAGTGGGGGAAATGGACATGCCGAAGACCTGGGAGGTTTTGAGTTGCAACGCTCTTGCTGGTATATCACAGAAACAAACGAGCTCATAGCACGTGCAATAGGGTGGGTGGAAGGCAGTTCCCCAGGTTCTGGACTTCCTCTACCACCGTCCTAAAGGTAGTCCGTGCTGACAAGGCCTTCTGGGAATTGAAGTCTGAGATCTGCGTCATGTTCATTGCAGGTGTATGCGTTCATTGGAGCTGGTTACACTTAGATTTACATTTGGAGTTCACGTTGAGCTGTGTTGCTCTCGGCCTTCTTTTGCTGAGAATCAATCATTTGCAATGGCGACACAGCGATATATTTTAACCCCGTTGTGCTTTTTGCTGGAGGATGCGTCTGTCGTCCTTCCAAAGCAATGATCCAATAAAAGGAAGAAGAAAACGCAGGCATGGTGTAACAATGGCCACTAAATGTTGGGATGCATGGGGATTTGATGCTCTTAGGCATTATGCTCTGTTGGTTCTTTTATTACACATTTGCAAAAAATGTTCGTTGGAACTGTGGCTAAAGCTGATTTTTGTTATTCCTTCGTGACAGTTATATCCCAGCCGTCGGGCATGAGTCCCAAACTGTTGCCTGATTATCTTCCTCTGCCTTTATCCTCACCACAACCCTGTGAGGATGGTTAGGTGCGGAATTAGTGACTAGTCCAAAGTCACCCCGTGAGCTTCGTGGCGGAAGGGGAACTTGGTCCAGGACTCTTAACTAGTGTATCACGCTGGCTTAAAAACATGCATTAAAAATAGAACAGACAATATTTCTTGGATTCTTATCCGCAGTCTCTGCCCGTGTGTGTGTGCACGAGAGGGAGAGAGAGTCAGTCAGTCAAGGGAAGGGCTTTGTGGTATAGCCCCTGCTTTGCATGGCACAGGGTCAAGCTTCAGTCCCCGACATCTTCAGGCGCCAGTTAATGCGTATTATACTCAGCTCCTGATTTAAAGGTCCTGTATTCACTCCCTGTTTATGGGCTGCCCTACAGCAGAGTTTCCAAGTGGTTCACAAGGGAAAAATTAGGCAGTATAAATTTCTATAGCAATTAGCAGCAGCAGAGGCATAAGGCACCCGAATGCCAAGTGCAGGAAGTCAGGACAGCTTAAAGCTGAAAAAGGTGGCAGCTCAGGAGCGGACGTTGAAAAGGAGAAGACCTGAGCTTGGCAGCACAACAGCACCAGAGGCGTTGCCCAGCAAAGACATTCTGGGGACTGGTGTCTGGACCGAATTGTAGCTGCGGAGAAGCAAGAAGGAGGTGGTTTCCGATTTGGGGTAGAGATCGCATGTATGCAGAAGTAGAAAATACCTGTTTTTTAAAAAGCTCAAAAGGAGGCAAAAGCAGCCCCCAGAAGTCTGTCGAAGGACCCACAGTAGCCGGGTGGCTGGGGGAAGATGTGGATGGAAACTGGGGAGAGCTGAGGAGCAGCGCGGGGTGCCCTGCTTCAGCCTCGGAGCAGCTTGCCTGTGTCCCAAGATGGCGAAGTTGGCAGAAGCCCCCAAGAAAGCGTTCCAGGGAATACTAGGAACTAGGAGCTAGGATCCGCTGCAGGTTTTTGCCGTGCGCCCTGCCCGTGTCTCATATATCCATTTCTCCTTCAGACCATGGTTAGCATTTCCGGGCAAACACTGTCCTGCTCCAACATACAAAAGCAGATCCGTCGCTCTTTTCCCCTCCTTCCTGCAGATTTTTCAAAATAACTCCACTTGTCTGTCCCAATTTCATTCTACTTTTCCAAATCTCCAGTTTGACAGATGGTCTTTTTCCCAGAATGTAGCTTTGTGGCCCTACCTGTGGTTGAGAAATTGGAGTCTCACTGTTTGTGTCCTGGATGTCACATCCAGCTGCAGACTTGAGGCAGGCCAAAACGTCCTTCCTATTCTTTTGATCGGCCTCCCATTCCTGCCAGATGTGGGGGAAAGGGCCAGTTCCGAATTGTTTATCTTTCCAGCACTTGCTAGTAAAATTGCCGTGCCTTCTTTGCCCTTGTACAGCTATGCTGTATCGCCTTTACAGTGTCATCTCAGAGTTTTCACTGGAGCCTGTACATAACGCATTGACTCTGTGTGTGTGTGTGTGTGTGTGCTTCCATGCCCCCTGGGCTGGTGGGGGCAGGCCAATAAAAGAGGATTGAGCTGAGGAAGTGCAGGCACTGGGCCCGGCAGTTTTCCCCACTTTATCCCAGTGTGGGGCAGTGATTATAGGGCTGGGCTGGGGCTCGGGAGATCCAGGCTCCAGGCCCTGTTCAGTTGTGGAACTTCCTGGGCGACTTTGGACCAGTTCCTTATGCTCGGTCCAACCTCCCTCACAGGGTGATTGTGAGGATAACCCAGGCAGCAAGTCGCAAGTCTCTGTTCTCCCACCACCACCACCTTTTTGGGATAACGGGAAGGGGGGAGTCCTTCCGTGGCACGCTGGGCAGGAGCACGTACTGGGCTGGCTAAATCGAGCAGGGCGAGGTGTCTGAGCCCATGCGGGGTCTGAACAGACCAGGCTGGTTCATGGCAGCCAGCAAAGGAACGCCGGAAGAGAGTTTCTTGCTGGAGCCTCCGTGGTGGCCGGCGTCACCGCAGCCCCTTTGTACCTTGCAGGAGGCCTTTGGCGCCCTTGCCCTGTTCTTCCACGACCAGCACGGCGGAGAGGTCATCGGGGTCCTCTGGAAGCCCTCCGCCTTCCAGCCGCAGCCGTTCAAGGTGAGTCCCGTGCCAGGATCCGGCCGTGGGCCCTGCGTGGCCACTGCTGCAGGAAGGGCCCAGTGGCCCAGCGGGAGCTGAGGGCCCCTGCCCGGAATGCGCAGAGGGACACCAGGGGCCAGGGAAGCGTGTTGGGAAGTCCGGAGGGGGCCTTGGGGCACAGGAGGGGAGCAGGCAGCACGAAGCCAGGCTGGGTCTTGCTTTGCAGATTCTGGGACTTGAAACAGGAGCCTCCAGGGTAGCCCTCCAGATGTTGTGGGCCAGTTTCCCTAACATCTGGCTACGCAAAGTCTAGGGCCGGGAGCAGGGATGTGCAAGGGCTGTGTGGAAGCAGCCCACCCCCCACGCCCATGGACCTCCTCCCCTGCTCAGCCTGGGCTTGGAAAGCGAGCCGAGCTGGCAAGCCGTCCGTGGACGCTTCGGGGCGAAGGCTGCAGACTGCAGGAGAGGACGTGGCTTGTGCAGTGTTTCTGCAGGGCTCGATTCCTGGCAGGTGCCGTGTGGATGCCGGGCACACTCGCCAGGGACTCGGACTGCGGGGCGTGCCAGAGTGGCCTGGGGCTGAGCCCTGGAAGGCAGCAGTGGAGGGGGTTGCTTGCTGAGAGAGACCGGGGACTGGGTCGACTCATTCATAGCGGCCGCGAGTTCTGTGACCTGCATGATACCTCGGGATGGGGCTTGCTGGGAGCGTCCAGAGCCCGGGCTCGGCTTTTGCTGGGTCAGCGGCGTGGGCCTCCAGCCTTCTGCCTCAAGCTGGCCCGGGAGGGACCCGGGAGTGGAAGGGGCAGGTTGCCGGGGGTGGGGGGAGAATTTGGTGGACAGGGAAGGGGTGCTGCCCGGAGGGCTTCGTGAGCACCCAGAGGCGTGGGTTGGCGTGGAGGCCGGGGGGCTCGGTAGAGGAGAGGGAGGCTGGCGGAGAGAAGGCAGGCATCGGGGGAATCGGGAGGAGGTGTGTCGGGGA
Organism: Varanus salvator macromaculatus; assembly: GCA_023646645.1. NCBI lineage: Eukaryota > Metazoa > Chordata > Lepidosauria > Squamata > Varanidae > Varanus > Varanus salvator. Next base: position 328,341 of record JAIXND010000827.1, on the reverse strand, counting down.
GGAGGGCTGGTGCTAAAGCAGGATTAGCAGTGATCCAGAGCAAGGGCTTGGGAAGACTGGAGACGAAGGAGACGATGGCTTTTTGCTGGAGGCAGGGTGGGAAGGGTGGAGAGCTCCCACTTCTGGCTTCTGGCCAGCAGCTCACAGAAAAGATAAAGCTGGCTTTGTTAGTAAGGTGCAGGGAATTGCATGGCTTCGTAACACCCCACCGGTTCTCAGACACAGCCTCTGGCTCGACATCTGATCAAAGGAATAGGCAGAAATCCACCTATCCCCCACTTTTTATTTCACTAGGCAAGTTCCTAGTTCTCGTGCTAGCAGCTGGGAGTACACCGCTGTGTTCTTGGGCATGCATCTTGTTCCCCAGCTTAAGTGTTGCTGGCAAAAGGGCAATGTGTAAACAGTTAAATGAATTACAAGCACGGATCCCATGTAGTCAGATCTACTAAAACTCTGCAAACAAGCCTCAGTTTCAGCAACCAGCCAGGCCTAGTGAGTGAGGCTGAAGGCTGCAAAAACAGGTTTGTGATGGGCAGCAAACAAGCATCAGAAATGCATTTTTCCAGACTTTTCTACTCCTTTCTTCAATTAAACCATGAAGGGGTAAACCATGGTTTGCCTGCCTCAGTTTGGTACTCTAAACTGTGGTTGGCGCCAACCATGGTTCGTGTGCTGTCTGAAGGGTGCCATAGCCGTAATCCTTTTGCTGTATCTTTTGCTTCCATCCCCAGGTATCAAACATGAAGGGAAGCATGATGCTGGCCCTCAGCACCGAGCCCCAGACAATTCCCAACGTGGCGGCCATTTTGGAAGACTTTGAGATTTTGGGAGGAGGACTGGTCAAATCGGTGGAGGCTTCTACCGAGAAATGGTCCATTTAGAAGCTCGTGGGACCCCGCGTCGTGTCTCCTGCACTACTCCGGAGGAATTCTCACACAGAACTTTTCTATTTAGAAATCTCTTGGCAGAAAGGAATTTTTATTATGCTGATAACTTTGCTCCATCCCATTTCCTCCTACGAAGGCCTCCAGTTTAGGTAGCCTGACATCTCTCGTAAAGGACACGTTAATTGCAGAAACGCTATTAAATCCTTTTGCCGCCAAGTGGCTCGTTATTCATCAAGTGGAATTCTAGTTAAAGCTAAAATAGGCTTTTCTCCAGAGCTGCTTGTGCTCTGGATTGGCAGGGGGAATAGTCGCTGCTGGCGCGCTCTGCCTTCCCTGGCACTGAACAGTTTCAGAAAAACAGGGTTAAAAGAGAGTAGGAGGACATAGGTATTTTCTACGACCAGCACAAACTTGGTAGAGAAAGGAGCAGGAGGAGAGAAATGGTGTTTCAGAAGTAGAAAAGTAGACTTGGCATGAACTGGATTTAAGGTTTCCAAAATGGCCTGCTGCCTGAGGCACTGAAGCTGACGATGCCACGTGTGCAGAAGGCCCTCGGCACGCGGAGCGGTTCTGACAGCCACTGCGTCTGCCTCTCAGCCTCCTGTCGGGCCCAGGCGGGACAGCTGCAGGCACAAGCGGGGTTGCGGGTGTGCGGGGAAACAGCCCTCCCCACCAGAAAAGGTGGCGGGTTGCGAGGTGAAACTGCTGCGAAGCGAGGGCTGTGGAGGGCCTCCAAATTGGCTTGGTGCATGGCGTGGAAACATAGAAACAGAGTGAGTGAGAAGGGACCTCCCGGGTCATCTAGTCTGACCCCCGGCTCCACTCATGACGTGCCTACCGATGCCTTGTTAAGAGGCTGGGTGCGGACCGGTTGGAAGACATGCTCTTACTCTCCCGCAGGGCTGCAAACTGGGCAGCCCCTTGCCTTCGTCACAAGATTTCTGCTATGCCAGCAACTCTAGAGGATGATGCGTGTGGCACTGTGGCTGGTACCTTAGTGCGTTCCTTGTGCTAAAATTTAGCAATGCTGCACCAAGGAAAGAAAGCCGGACCGCACAACCTGCAGATGTCTGTTGCTGCTGCTGCTGCCGCCAAACCGGCAGTGTCACAAAAAGCGGTGGAACCTGGAAGGAGCTTCTGTGGGTCCCTTCTCTGTCCATCCCTAGCGCTTGTTCTTACAGGTTGTGTTGCACTCAGGTTGTGTTGTGCTATTGCAGCATTTCCCAACGGGTGCCCGTCCCGATGTGTTGGGCTGCCACACCTGTCATTCCCAGCCGGCAGGCCTGGATGGCTGTGAATGATGGGAATTGCAGTCAGCCCATTGGCGGAACCCCCCCCCCCATGGAGATGCAGAATGACTGTAATAGAGCCTGGCTAGCTTGCTGCATGCCTGTGTCGCATGACATTGTCTGGCGCAAGGGCCGTACCACCTGTCCTGAGCGATTTCTGTGCCTTGATTTATCGATTGCTGGCCTTGTGTGGAGGCCATGGGCTACGGGCGAGCCGCTAGACTGTGCCATCCTTTCTGGTACATGAAACTGGCCGGGGCGGCTGGCTTAAATATACACTAAGGGCAAACAAAAGCTGTCAGACATGCCCAGATGCCGCTTTTTATTAGCTCATACAAACTTCCTCTTAAACAGTGGAATCAGGAAGTGCCTCCCGTGTAGGAGGCTGCACTGGCTTGTGACATCTTGGCCCTTGGCTGTTGCAAAAGACAAGCAGCCTCAGAAATGGAAATAGGGCAATGAAGAGAGGAGAGGCACCCGCTTGGCCCGAGAACTGGTAGCCACGGGCAACGTTGGCTAGTGAGTTGCCAGGGCCAAAAGAGACCTGGGAAGAACGAACTCGACGGTCAAGGTCTATGTTGAGCCATCATTCTGGCCACTGACCTGGTTCAAATCTCACCTTTGCCATGATTTCACGATCACCCTCAGCCCTACAATTCGACAACACTAACCCACTTTATAGGGCCCTTGTAAAGTTTCGATCCACGTCAGCGGTTTGGCAAAATGGGATGATGCGGAACAGCTCTTCAGAGTGGAATCCGGTGGGTGGACAGGTAGCCAGGTGGACAGGTAGCCAGGTTGGATAGACGGCACCTGGATTTCGGTCCCGGATTGGCTCCGAAGCTCACAAGGTGCCTGTGAAGAAGCTGCAGCTGCTGAAATTTCTTCCAAAGGAGCTGCGGGAGCAAATAAAAAGAGGACTGGAATGTTCTGTGTAATTTTTCTGTGTCAACATCATGAAATTCTGTACCGGGAAAGGTTGAATCCTGCCAATGATTGGAATCCTGTGATGCTGCTTACGGTCCCTTGTTTTTTGGGATCTCTTTGCTGCTGCTCATCACAAGGAGGAACAAGACACGGAAGCCTCGCTCTGCCCTAAACCAGAAACCTGCTCGCCCTCTGGCACCCCTGCCTTTTCAAGCCTGTCTCTTCCGCCTTAAGGACTAGAAGCTTGTTTTTTTCAGTACGCAAATATGAAGTGAAGATTCTTTGTCCAAGATCATGGAGATGTGCCGCTCGAAAAGCCCTTTCTGCGCCTGTTGGAGTTCCTTGGGGACAGAATGGGCAGACTGGGCTTAGTGGGGCAATTTCCCCCAACTGCCCCAGTCCCTATGAACCAGTGGCAAGTTTAGTTCATTCCCTTTGCATTCTCTGTTAATGGTGCCATTTCAGCAATAGGGAAAATTAGAAACCGAGAACCAGAGCGAGTCAGAAGGGACCTCCCGAGGCATCTAGTCTGACCCCCGGCTCCAGCCAGCTCCGCTCACGACATGCCCACCATGTGCATGTCCAGCCTGTCCTTGAACACCCTCACCGATGGGGCCTCAACCACCTCCCGTGGAGGCCCATTCCATACCCTGGGGGTCCTAACTGTCAGGAAGGATTCCTGGCATCCAAATTAAATTGGACAGTGTTGCAGTAGAAGCAAAATTTGCCTGGTACCTATAAACCGTGCGATCCCAGGGGCAGGGGGTGCGGAAGTGTGCGTGCAGCACGCACGCTACTTCTTTGCCTTCCTCCTCCACCCATGGCTTCGTGATGCACACACAGGTTCTCCACCTCAGCATGGCCCCCTTGTCTACCCTCCACAATGACGGCTGCTTGCTGGTAAATGTGGATCCAGGGCGGTGTGTGGTGAAGAGCTTTGGACTGGGGCTCAGCCGATCTGGGTTCTAGTCCTCGCTCAGCCATGGAGCCAACAGGGTGACTTGGGCCAGTCACAGACTCTCAGCCATGCCTACCTCACAGGGTGGTTGTGGGGATAAGGCTGAGAGCAGCAGGAGGAGGAGGATGTAAGCCGCTTAAGAAAAAAGGCGAGATACAACTACTAAATAAATGATAAATGTGTAAAACCAGCAAGCGCATCACAGAACCATTCACCAAAATGGATGCTTTGTGAATAAAGCACAGCAAGATCAACACATTCTGCAAATACCTGGGTGGGACTGCTTATTGCTAAGCATGCTGCGCTGAACCTGTTAAAAGCACACATCCTGTGCAGGTCATCTCAAGCAAGAAATGCCGCCGTTTCCCCCAACCCTACAAGACTTCTGGATCTGCTGTTCTCCTGATTGCCAGGGTGTGCTGTTCCATTGGGGTTTTGGCAGTTTTAAGACCCTCCTGGCTGAATTGTCGAGGAAACAGGGCCTGGTCCGCGCTTCCCACCTTCAGCAGAGATGTGCAACTCACAGCAGCTGCTCACCTCCAGATGAGTTGAACTACAGCTCCCAGAATTCCTGAGCAGCAGTCATCTTGGCTGGGGTTACTGGGAGTTGAAGTCCAAGACGCCTGGTGGGCACCAGCTTGGGCAAGCTCGCCCTAGAGAAAGGATACCTATCCGACTGACTGGTTCCTCCCTCACAGGGTGGAGTAGTGATCATTCTGAAGCTCAGGTATGCCTTATGGCAGTCGCCATCGCAGCTTCCAAGGAGACCCCGAAAATTCAGCCTGCCGTCGATCCAAATCAACTAAGCTGGTTCTGGCAGCCTTCACGTCCACTGGGAGCAGGACTTTTGCAAAGCTAATGGGTCGGCGCTGAAACAGGGAACAACAACGGCTTGGGTTCGCTGGGAAAACGCATTTCCCTGCAGCCACTGAGAAATTCAGCCCAGCTCAGAAGGAAAACGGATGTTGGAGCAGGTGGCTGATGTGCCTGAGAAAGTGCGGGTGCCGCACCCCACGTACGCACCAGTGGTGACTGCGGGGAAGGCTTTCCGGTTCCCTACCAAGTATTGTTGCAACCCACACAGCTGGCAGGAATTTGGACCCAACACAATGCAGGTGGAGGTGCGGGAGAGCGGCTCAGAGGCCATGCACGTTCTGCAGTATTTCGAGAGCGTGCGGTGTTGCGATCGTGTGTTTTGTCCTCACTGGCACTGCCAAGGAGGTGCCTTTCACTCAAATGTTTGCTTCCCGGTTGAGCAACTGACTGCAAACAATGCAATCCTGTTCCAGCCTGAGTGGCTTTCTGGCTTCCTAGAGGAACTTCGGCTGCCGGATGTAAGAAAAGACCAGAAGGCGCAGGGAGGGAGCTAGCAGGCAAGAGAGGACGCCGTCCCCTGATGCTTCATACTGTGGAGCCGTTTTCCTTTAATGCAACAAGGCAACCTGGGAGAATTCACTCCAGGTTCCATCCCCCAGAGCCCCACAACGTGCGTGCATGTGCGAGTGTGCTGCCTGCGGTTTTGCAGTCTCCTTGGGGCTTGACTCTAGGGGCCATCATGAATGTCACTGCTTGCCTCTATTTTGCTGACTCTGTTGGGAGAGAGAAGACAGCTGCGGCGTCAAAGCCGGGGAGAAGAATGTTCTTATCTAGAGATGGCTCCTGAATTGCAGGAAATTCTCCTGGATTCTGGCCCAGTGTTGCAGCAGAAATTGGGCGAGATCCCAAGGCAGGGGCCTCGGTTGACCTTGTGTCGCTTTTCAAAGGCAGCAAGGCTGAGCGAGGTGGCCGCCTGGAGCAGGAGATGCCGGGGTGGTGGCGACAGTCCTCTTCCCTTTCCATGCTCCTGCAGCGGTGATGCTTGCTTGATGTAAGAGCTGGGCTGCCTGAACAGCTGACCTTGAAAAAGAGGACTGCCCTCTGTAGCACTGGACACATGGACACACTGTTCACCTAGTCCAACTTTCTTGGCATGAGCTCCAACAACCTGTAGATGCTGGGAGAGTCTCTAGAAATTGGCCCGGTCGTCTGCCATGGCCTAGCTTCTGTCCAACGGCGTAGCACTGGAAGGGGATCTGCTCCTTCCCAGGAATCAGTGGGATTGCAGGGAATGTTGCTGGACATGGGAGGAGGGGACAGGTGAGGTGAAGGAGCACGTCCGAAGATCTGCGCCCTGGGGCTGGAGCTCCGGCTGTGTCCTTCAAACTGACCTGCAGGAGCTGGAGGGACGTGCCCAGTTCTGGCGACGGCCTCCCGTCCCCCACAAGGGGAGCTGCTTATGAGCAAGAGGCTTGCCACGCGCGTTAATAAAAAAGCTCTGCATGTTACTATCCCTGCGTGTGCAGGAGGGGGTGCGCAGCGAGGGTGCGAACGAGCAGAGGCGCAGGGGATGAATGGCGAATGGCAGGCAGGGGCGGAAAAAAGCGGGACCTTGTCAGGAAGACCCGCATTCCAAGAGGAGCGCTCGAAGGAGGGCGGTGGAGCCCTTGTAGCGAGAGAGCTTTATGGGATGCGCTCTTTGTACTCCGAAGGAACGAGCCATTCTTGTTCGCGGCTACGCCCTTTCTGATCTTGGCGTGGCTTGCCCACGCTGGAGCTTCGGCATCTCAAGTGGGGACTTGCATGCGAAGATGCCGGCGCTCTGCAGAAGCTCTCGCATCGAAGCCCAAGCTTTCCAGGGAAGGTGGCTTGCACCACCGGCTGAGAATTACCCGGAGGGCAGGAAGGGCTTTTTCTCCAACAGCGGCCTGCGTTCTGGGCACCCTTTGCCCGGAGCACACCTGGCCCTTGCGGCGGACCATTCCCTTGAGGGATTCTGACAGAGAATGCTCTTTTCCAGGAGGAAAAGCTAAGTGGCGCCTCCGTCTGGGACAGGTGCAGTCTTCCCAGGAGAGTAATCCTGTCCTGATGGTTGAAAGGAAATTGGAAGTGGCCAAGATAATACACGCAGCAGTGAGGGAAATGTAAATAGCCGAATTTTGAAATGGAGGGATGGACGGATGGGGAATGTACGGCTCTTTTGGGGTCCTCGTTCGAATGGCTTCCAATGCTGGCACTTCAGCCCAGCACCTCCAAGGCCGCACATTCCCCACCCTGATCTTAAAGGCGAGGGCCAAGCGCTTGTGAACTGTTCCTCATCTGCAGCCTGATAGCTGGTTCTCTCCATGCTGAGAAAGGGGGTGGCATAGTCTGTCTGTCCTCGTTCTGTATTCCAGCTGCAGCCCGTCTGAATCAGTTGATGCTCGTGTGTCACAGAAGTGTTGGGATGGCTTTCTCCTGCCGTTTGTCTCAAGCCTCTGGTATTCAGTGGTAGACTGCCTCTGCTCATGGAGGTTCTGTTGGGGCTAATAGCTACCGGCAGACCAGTTTCTTCAGAATGAAGATCCAGGGTGATCTTGATAAACTTGAATGCTGGGCTGAAAGCAACAGAATGAGATTCAGTGGGGACAAGTGTCAAGTCCTCCACCCAGGACAGAAAAGCAAAGGCATCAATACAAGATGGGGAATTTCATCAGAACTGAAAAGGAAAGGCCTTGGAGTTACTGTGGACGACAGGCCAACAATGTGATGCGGCTGCCAAAAGGGCAAATGCTGTTTTGGGATGCATTAACAGAAGTATTACTTCAAATCGTGAGAAGTAGTAGTTCCCCTATACTCCTCACTAGTACCTGGGATCCTGTGTCCAGTTCTGGGCACCAGGATTTAAGAAAGAAGCAGGGAAATGAGAAAGGGTCCAGAGGAGGGGGACAGAAATGATCCAGGGCTTGGAAACACTGCCCTGCGAGGAGGGAATGGGGGAACTGGGCATGTTTGGCCTTGAGAAGAGAAGACTGAGGGGGAACCTGACCCCAACCCTCTTCTCCCAGATGCGAGAGTGCAGGACATGGAACAGTCAACTCAAGTTGCAACGATGCAGAATCAGGCTAGTCATCAGGAAAAGTTTCCTTACGGTCAGAGTAATGCGACAGTGGAAACAGCTGCCAGAAGTTGTGGGCTCTCCCACACTGGAGACATTCAAGGAGAAACTGGAGAGTCAACTGAGTGGGATGGTGTGACTTGGTGTCCTGCAACAGCAGGGGGTGGACTCGATGGCCTTCCTGACCCCTTCCAACTCTACTATCCTATGATTCTATGAAGGAAATTGAAAAGCAGGCCGCAGCGTGAACATTAAGAAAACAAAACGTATGACTACAGAAGAATTGCACAACGTCGATGTGAACAATAAAGAAATGTACATTGAGAAATATTTCTATTTCTTGGCTCAGTCATCAACTGAAAGAGAGAATGGAGCCAAGACATGAGAAGGAGGCTGACTCTTGGACGGGCGGCAATGAAGGAGAAGGGAGCAACTTCTTTTTTTATTATTTTTTTAAAATAAGTTTTATTCAAAATTATAATCCTAAAAACAAGGAAAAACTAAAAACAACATCAACCGTCAAAAACATTGGACCTGCTAGGTCAGCCCCCACATTTTTTTCCATTTATGATAACTTAGCAACAGAATTAAATCTATACAAAGGCCCGTTTCTCTAGCCAATAATAAAAAGAGTCCCGAGTTTGACAGAAGGCAGTATCTTCTTTCTCCTTCAATGACAAAGTCAATCTATCCATTTCCGCACAGTCCAAGATCTTTTTTAGGATCGGTTCGTCAGTGGCTGGTTCTTCACTTTTCCAGTGTTGGGCAAATGCAATCCTCGCCGCAGTGATTACATGTGAAATCAAGTACATTTCTTGTTTACTAATATCAACAGGTACAATGCCTAATAAGAAGACTTCAGGTTTAAAAGCTAAGGTTTTTGTAACATTTCCTCAAGCCATTTATGTATTTTAATCCAATACTTTTTCGCGTTATCGCAAGTCCACCACATATGATAGAAAGTACCCAATTTATGTTTCCATTTCCAACATCCATTTGACATATTTGGAAACATCTTAGCTAATCGATTTGGCAACAGGTACCATCTATAAAACATTTTATACAGGTTTTCAAGTGGGAGGACATTTCACTGGTGGCCAAGGTCAACTTCACCCGTCGTGTTCCCAGTGATTTGGGGTGTGAAAGTTGAACAGTGAAGAAGGAAGAAAACAGGTGAATTTGAAACATGGTGCTGGAGGGGAGCTTTGTGAATCCCTTGGAAAGAGGTTATGCAATGGGACAGCATACAAAAGATCTAAATAAATGAATAAATAATAAAATAAAGACTGAAGGTAGAACAAGCCAAAAGTTTCCCTGGCCCCTTCCATCTCTACTGTTCTATGATTCTCGAAGCGCTTTGAAAAAAAAATATATACCATATTTTTTGCTCTATAAGACGCACTTTTCCCTCCCTCAAAAGTAAGGGGAAATGTCTGTGTGTCTTATAGAGCAAATGTGTGTGTGCAGTAAGTCTGTCGGATGTGCAGCCCATGGGGAAGCGATGGGGAATGTGCCTGTGATTATGTGCCCATTTGAGTCAAAATATTTTTTTTCTTGCTTTCCTCCTCTAAAAACTAGGTGCGTCTTATGGTCAGGCGCGTCTTATAGAGTGAAAAATACGGTGTGTGTGTGTGTGTGTGTGTGTGTGTGTGTGTATATATATATTAAAAAAGCCATCTGTGGCAGGGGCCATGGGTACCTTCCGGGGTAAATTCCCCTAGTTGCTCATTTGCTCTTTGGAGCAGCAGACCTGCGTGCTTCACGTCCTACCCAGTCCTCGCACGGTGGAGGATCAGAATGGCTCCTCTCATGGAGAAAGGGGTGTGGGGCTGGGAAATGAAGCTGCGGTCGCTTTCGCTTTCTCTGCTCGGCCCAGTTCTCCAGCTCTGCCCGTCGGAGGGAGAGACGGCCTGCTTCTTCCCGGGCGATGCTCACCTGGAGTGCGGGAGGAGAGGCCAGGGCTTTCCTCTGCTTTGGTGGCCCGTGCGAGGAAGGGTGCTTTTGACCTGCGGGGACAGCCCCATTGTGCCCCTCCCAGCCCAGCTTATCTCCCCTGGGATCTGATCTTACTCATCCGGCAAGTGAGGGAGTAAACTTTTGCTTGGAGTAAAAGCGACCATAAGGCTATGCGAACTCACTTGCCCACAGGCACATGGAAAAACTCAGTGGGTGCTGATCAAGACGCAAGATTAGTGTCAGTTGGGAAACAGAGCCAACATGAAGCATATTTATGTAACTCTCCCTGTAACTGAACCTCTCTGAGTGGTGTGTGACACATGATCATGAATACGTAAAGCTGGGGATTGGTCTTGGTCCATCAGTACATCTGGGGGCACTGAGTCCCACAGGCCATTTGTGTTTGAGGTGGGTATGTCTCCAGGTTCCCTTTGCTGGTGTGAGTGGACCCTGGGCCAGATGAGGTCCTGAGATGACGCGACTCAAGAGGAACTCATCTGATCAATTCGAAGAGTAGTAAGCCAGTTCCCACTCGCCCCGGCTGCACCTCCGAAAGTGGCCCACCACAAGCAGTGGCTACAACAACGGGATCTGTTCAGCACAGAAAAGAGGCGAGTGACAGGGGACATGGGACCGGAGTTTCAAAGAATTCACGGTGCGGCGAAAGCAGTGTGTGTGTGGGGGGGATTTTTCTCCCCCTCCCACAACACTCGAACCCAGGATCTTCCCATGAAACTGGTGGGTGGGAGGTTTTGGCCAGACATAGAAACAGAGAAACAGAGCAAGCCAGAAGGGGTCTCCCAGGCCATCTAGTCTGACCCCTGGCCCCAGTCAGTTCCGCCCAAGACATGCCCACCGTGTGCATGTCCAGCCTATCCTTGAACACCCTCACCGGTGGGGCCTCAGCCACCTCCCGTGGAAGCCCATCCCATACCTGGACTGGATGGAGCTTGGATCTGATCTGGCATAGCTTTTCCCGTGTTATGTTGTCATGCCTCTTCAAACAGAGGACTGCCATCTGTAAAGAGGACAACTGAGACCACTCGAAGTTGCTTCACAAAAACAGCTCAGGTATGATTGGGTGGAGGGATCACTTGCTGGGCTCCCAAGCAAGGTGGAGAGAAGAGCTGTGCTGTGACCCTACCTGGACGTCCAAGTTACCTGCAGAGAGTTGCACTTAAGCCTAAATAATTTAGCCCCACGGCCAGTAGGTGCCATCCGGCAAGTGCGGAGTCTGTGTGCAGCCCGGGAAAAGCCTTCCGACTTTCCCTGAGGCTGAAGTTCTGACGATGGAGGGCCAACCCTGCGTCAGGCTGTGGGTCCTGTGTCCGAAATGGCCGTGTAGAAACCAGATCATCTCTGCCAAGGAAATCTACTCCTTGGACCCTGATTTGCTGTGAGCACAGAATGCAGTCTGAGTTTTCGTCTTCCTTGCCGAGCGGCTCCGCGTGCGCACTAACAGGCGAATGAAGCTCCGGCGTGGCGTGCGGACGGGTGCAGCCCCAGCCTTCTCCCTCCACTGGCCCCGGCCGAGGCGTCTCCTTTCACTGGGTGCCTCCCTTCACACAAAGGCTTCTGGGGCTGCCGGATGGGTCCTGACTTGCGTGTTATGTAACAGGTTATACAACCCCAATTACATAATCGCGGGGAAGCAAGGGGAGAGGGTTTAGAGCATGTCCATGCTGATCTCTCGGTATGAGCTGGCAGCAGAGTGATCAGCATCTTTGGACCGTGGGGATTGCGCAGGTGGGCAGAGAGGCTATTTTGCACAGGTGAGGTGCTACAATGGCGAATATTGTGCTGCATTTATACCCTGCTTTTCTTCATTGAGAAAGAATCTCAAAGGGGCTTACAAGTCCTGCTCACCATTTTATCCTCACAACAACAACCCTGTGAGGTTGACCAGCTGAGAATCTATGGCTGGCCCAAAGTCAGTCAGGGAGTATCATGGCCGAGCGGGGATGCAAACCTAGATCTCCCGAGTCCCGGTCCAGCACTCTAACCACTACACACGGAGGCCATCTCGTCACGGCAGAGCCCTCGTCCATCTTGCCCAGCCTCTGTGTTGCAACTGGCAGAGTTTCTGCAAGATCTTAAACCAAGATCTTTCTTCCCGGGTCCCTTTTGCCTGCTGATGCTGCGGACCAGAGATGGCAGAATCAGTGAAGTTCAGCCGCATCAAGTTTACCCAGATTCCTCTTCAACTTTCAGTTCACCTCACGCCTGAACAGGGGCTCTTGTGTTCGAACTGGGAAAGTGTCCATTTACACGAGCGTGTGCATTTTTCGAAGTTAACACCCAGTGGCATAGTTCCCACCCCAGTGATTGAAGCGTGAACATGTGCATTGAAACACATTCACATTTTTAATATGCACATTGTTTCCGTCATGTGCATTTTGTGAGCGCAATTGAGAGCAGTGCGCTGGACTGGTTTGCTTTTTTCATTTATACACCAGCCAGTAGACAAGGCTCTCTGGACAATTGACAAATGTTAAATCATGGACTATTCTAAAGCCTTTGATTGTGTGGATCACAACAAACTGTGGCAAGTTCTTCAAGAGATGGGAGTACCAGACCATCTTATTTGTCTCTTGAGAAACCTATATGCGGGTCAAGAAGCAACAGTGAGAACTGGACACGGAACCACTGATTGGTTCAAAATTGAGACAGGAGTTCGGCAAGGCTGTATACTGTCACCCTGCCTATTTAACTTATATGCAGAGCACATCATGAGAAAGGCAGGGCTAGATGAATCACCAGCTGGAATCAAGATTGCTGGGAGAAATATCAACAACCTCAGATATGCAGATGATACCACTCTAATGGCAAAAAGTGAAGAGGAACTAAAGAGCCTCTTGATGCGGGTGAAGGAGGAGAGCGCAAAAGTTGGCTTGAAACTCAACATTAAGAAAACTAAGATCATGGCATCCGGTCCTCTCACTTCCTGGCAAATAGATGGGGAAGAAATGGAGGTAGTGACAGATTTTATTTTCCTGGGCTCCAAGATCACCGCAGACGGGGACTGCAGCCAAGAAATTAAAAGACGCTTGCTCCTGGGGAGGAAAGCTATGGCAAATCTAGACAGCAGAGACATCACCCTGCCAACAAAAGTGTGTACAGTGAAGGCCATGGTTTTCCCAGTTGCAATGTATGGCTGTGAAAGCTGGACCATAAGGAAGGCCGAGCGCCAAAGGATTGAGGCCTCTGAATTGTGGTGCTGGAGGAGATTCCTGCAAGTCCCTTGGACAGCAAGGTGATCAAACCGGTCAGTCCTAGAGGAGATCAACCCTGACTGCTCTTTAGAAGGCCAGATACTGAAGATGAAACTCAAATACTTTGGCCACCTAATGAGAAGGAAGGACTCCCTGGAGAAGAGCCTAATGCTGGGAACAACTGAGGGCAAAAGAAGGAGGGGAGGGCAGAGGATGAGGTGGCTGGATGGAGTCACTGGGGCAGTTGGTCTGAGCTTAGGTGGACTTCAGGAGGCCTGGAGGAGTGTTGTCCATGAGGTCGTGATGGGTCAGACATGCCTTTGCAACTAACTACAACAAAAATCAGATCAGATCAGATCAAACACATACACACATAGGCTGGGAACCGGGTAGATCCGGATTCTAGTCCTGAGTCAGCCATAGGACTTTGGGCCAATAAATGACCCTCAGTCTGAGCAACCTCACAAGGTTGTTGTGAGGGTAAAACAGAGATGAGGAGGCCTGTGTGAACTGACCTAGCTTCCTTGTAAGGAAATGGTTGGTGTGTAAGTGTAGTAACTCAATGAACTGGTTCTCACATGATGCGTGAGTGAGTACAGCTAGAGGCCAAGAGCTCTTCACGTTTTCTCTGTTTGGTCTTCTTCAGGAAGAGACTTCTAGAAGGACTGAGAAACAGAGCAGCCCCATCTCTTGCAGCTCATGGAGGGGATCTATTTTGGAGAACTTCTCCAGGATTGCATTCCAAAGGGAGCACTCTCCTTCCCATGTTCCCCAGCAACAGAGGCCTTTGAGACTGGTGGTAGCATCAGCCATCAAGAATAGCAGCCTTTGCACTCAATCCGTAAAGCGCAAGAGTTCTATGAAAAATTTAGAGCTGAGCTGGAAGAGGAGGACCCTGTTGTGTCTGAGGAAGGAGAAAAAGATCCTGAAGCGGTGGACCAATCTGAGCAAGCAGAACTGTTGAGAGATGAGCGACAACAAAAAGCAAAGACTTTGGACCCAAAAGAGAGAAGAAAAGGTAGAATTATAAAGGCAAAAAACAAGTAAATAACATTAATGAATATGGCTAGCAAAATGGAAGGGAAAATTGAACTTCTCTCCTTAAACGTTAATGGACTAAATGGACCGTCTAAGAGAAGAAGGATTTTTGCTCAGCTTCAAAAACGAAATCTAGAGATAATTTGTTTACAAGAAACACATATTAAGAGACAACATGATAAATTCCTGGAATGTCCAAAATTGGGGAAGTTGTTTGTGTCTTCTGCGTCATTAAAGAGGTTTAGCATTGTATGTTAAAGAAAAATTGGACCCTAAACATATTCTTGCTGATGAGGATGGTAGGATCTTGATGGTGGAAATCACGATTAAACTTAAGAAGGTGCTCTTAGTGGCAATATATGCACCGAATGATCATCAGGAAACTTTCTATCAAAGGCTATATAGATTACTCTTGCAAGTGGAGTATCAGACTATGTGTCTAATGGGTGATTTTAATGCAATTGTGAACAAAGAAATTGATTACAAGGCTGAAAATGAGGGAAAAAAGGGTAGAAAGAGTCTTCCAAAATCATGTTCTGATTTGATTGAGGAATTCAGCTTGGAGACATAAAAACCCATCTTCTGCCAACTACTCTTTCTATTCAAGCAGGCATAGGTCGTGGTCCAGAATTGATATGGTCTGGATAACACCAGACCTAAGTCCAGATTTGATAGAAGCTGAAATGGAGGCTAATGTCTGGGCTGATCACAATCCAGTATTTATATCACTGAAAGGAGTTGCAAGGGTACCCAGATGGAGCTTAAATAAAGCATTATTGAAAGACAAGAAGTTTCTAGAAAAGATAAACAAAGAGATGCAAATATTTTTTCAAATAAACAAAGCCAAAGAAACCTCTCCACAAAATCTCTGGGATACAGCTAAAGCCTATGCCAGGGGATTGATAATAACCTACTCAGCAAAAATAAATAAAGAGAAAAGGCAAGAGCGAGCAGCATTATTAGAAGAATTATAAAAACAAGAGCAAGAATTACAGGCAGATCCAACAAAGGGTAATGTTAGGGTTCAAATGAATACTTTGAAGCACAAATTGAATCTCTTGGACATGAGCGAGCTCACTAAACAAATGAAATTGACTAAACAGAACTTTTTTGAAAATGCTAATAAGCCGGGGAGATGGTTAGCATACAAGGTCAAGAAGGAAAGAGAGAAGAGAATGATTTCAAAACTGAGAGATGGAGAAGGATGTCTACAGGTACAAAATATACAAATTAAGAAAATAGCTGAAGACTTCTTTGCAAGATTATACCGGAAGGAGGAGCTTCTGACTGGGAAGGTGAAAGAATATATACAAAGAGAAGAGTTGCCAAAACTGCCAGAAAAGTTCCAAAAAATGCTGAACCAGGAAGTAACAAATATGGAAATAACAGAGGCAATTGCACGACAAAAGAACGATAAAACTCCTGGTCCGAATGGTTTACCAGCGGAATTTTATAAATCGTTTGAAGGAGTTTTTGCTACTTTTCTTAAAGACATATGTAATGAAGCATTGTTTAATGCCAAAATACCAGACACGTGGACGGAGGCAAATATAACTTTAATACCTAAAGAAGACATGGATTTAACTGAGATCCAGAATTTTAGACCTATATCACTATTAAATGTGGACTATAAAATTTTTGCCTCAATATTGGCAGAAAGGTTGAAGAAGTTTTTAAGAGACTTTATACATCCAGACCAAAATGGTTTCCTGCCTAAAAGACAAATGAAGAGTAATCTGAGGACTATCTTGGATATTTTAGAATACTATGAGATACATACGGAAAAGCCAATGGCCTTATTATTTTTGGATGCTCAGAAAGCTTTTGATAATGTGAATTGGCAATTTATGATGTATCAGATGGAGCAAATGCAATTTGGGGAAAGGTTTATGAATGCGATTTCAAGCATCTATCAAAGACAGTCGGCCAGGATTTTAATTAATGGAGATTGTACAAAAGCAATAGAGATACAAAAGGGTACAAGGCAGGGATGCCCACTGTCACCTCTATTGTTCATCTTGATTTTGGAGGTCTTGAACAGGAACATTCGAGATGATGAAGATATTAAAGACACTAAAGTTAGGGATGAAAAGTATAAATTGCAAGCGTTTGCAGATGATTTGGTTTTTATAATAGAGGAACCATCTGTAACTATACCTAAGCTTTTACAAAAGATTGAGGAATATGGAGAAGTTGCGGGGATGAAAATAAATAAAGAAAAGACAAAGCTTTTAGTTAAAAATCTTACACAAAAGCAGAAAAAAGAACTCCAAGAACTAGTGGATTTACAGATTGTTAAGAGGGTAAAATACTTGGGAATTTATCTTACAGCTAAATGTACGACTTTGAAAGAAGATAACTACGATAAATTACTGAAGGATACTAAAAATGACCTGGAGAGATGGGCCAATCTACAATTGTCTTTGATGGGAAGAATAGCACTGATTAAAATGAACATTTTACCAAAATTTCTGTTTTTATTCCAAATGATTCCGGTAAAAATCGATAAAAAGTTTTTTGAGGATCTAAATGGTCAAGTTTCGAGATTTATTTGGAAGAAAAAGAAAGCAAGGATTAAACTAAAAATGCTTCAAGAAACTAAGACGAATGGGGGATTTGGATTACCGGACTGGATGTTATACTATCAAGCGTCTATTTGTACTTGGCTAAAAGAATGGATAACCTTGAGAAATAAGAGAATTTTGTACCTGGAGGGTCATGACTTACATATGGGTTGGCAAGCTTATATGTGGTATGAGAAGGTTAAGTCACCGGGGATTTTTTTAAGTCATTTTATCAGAAGATCGCTAATGTTAGTATGGGAAAAGCTAAAGTTAAAACTGTATAATAAGCTACCGAGATGGCTCTCACCTATGGAAGCCTTCGTCTATCCAAATGTCTTAAATTTTGAAGGGATCATAAGATATGATGATATTTTAGATAAGGATGGAGGCTTAAAACTGGAGCAAGAAATACAAGAACAGGGACTTAATATATCATGGTGGTATAAGGTGCAGATGCAATCAAGATATGCCAAAGACTGCAAAATATGGGGGTTTTATAAAGAGTTAACAGATTTTGATCAAGTGATGTTAAAAGCAGATGAGAAAATGATTAAGAGAATCTATGAGTTTCTGCTTAACAGAAAGATGGAAGGAGAACAGGTCAAGGATACTATGATAACTGGGGCACAAAATTTTGGATACAATATTGAATTTGAAAAGTGGCAAAAGTTGTGGGAGAGAAATATTAAGGTAACTTTAGCAACCTCGTATAAAGAAAATTTGTACAAAATGTTTTACAGATGGTATTTGTCGCCAAATCGATTAGCTAAGATGTTTCCAAATATGTCCAATAGATGCTGGAAGTGTAAACACGGTGTAGGTACATTTTATCATATGTGGTGGACCTGTGATTATGTGAAAAAGTATTGGATTAAAATACACAAATGGCTTGAGGAAATGCTAAAAAAATCTATAACCTTTAGACCTGAAGTTTTTCTGTTAGGCATTATACCGGAAAATGTAAGTAAACAAGAAATGCACCTGATATTACATTTAATCACAGCGGCGAGGATCGCACTTGCTCAATACTGGAAGAGTGAGGAATGACCCACTGAGGAGTTGACTCTGAGGAAGATTCTGGACGGTGCAGAAATGGATAGACTGACTTTGCTATTGAAGGACAAGGATGATACAGACTATTATCAAACTTGGAACCTTTTTTACGACTGGCTAGAGAAACGGGACTTGGCGTAGATTTAAAGATGCTTTTTAACTTTTATAAATTGATTTGATTATGATTACAGAGTGGTAAAAGATTGTGTTATGGGGGGCTGACCTAGCTGTCCGATGTATTTGATGTATTTGAGAAACTTGTAGTGTAGTTTAAAATTTCAATAAAATTTATTATATATAGAAAAAAAGAATAGCAGCCTTTGCTAGCCTCTGCCCAACCCCCTTTAAAAGCCACCCATCACTGCATCTTGCAGTAATGATTCGCACAACTTTAACTATTTTCACAGATTTAACTATTTAGATGCCAGGAAGCACTTCCTGACAGTTGGGACCCCGAGGGCGTGGAATGGGCTTCCTCAAGTGGTCGTTGAGGCCCAACGGTGAGGGTGTTCAAGGACAGGCTGGACATGCACATGGTGGGCATGTCGTGAGCAGAGCAGGCTGGTGCTGGAGGTCAGACTAGATGGCCCGGGAGGCCCCTTCTGACTCGCTCTGCTTCTATATAATTATGTCTGTGTGAAGAAAGACTTCCCTTTATCTGTCCTGAATCTTCCACCGATCAGCTCCAAGCAGCCTCAAGTGCTGTCTCCAACAACTTTGCATTCCAGAACTGCGGGAGAGGAAGAACAGTGTCTCCCTAGCATCCTCTTCCCACCAGGCATGAATCACGACACCTCTGTCCTGTCTCCCCTTTTTTCCAGGTATTGCAACCGTTCTTAATACAGGAGATGCTCCAGCACCTCCATCATCGGAGCTGACCCTCCGCTGTGCTTTGCCCAGCTCTGCAATGTGCTTTTGTAGGCGTGGTGACCCATGGGCTCGATGCTTCCGTTGCTCTGCCCCCGGATCCCGTTCTTGCTCAGGCACTGCTAGTTCAGATCCCATCTGCCGAGACGGGTTGTTGGGACTTTGGCCCCAACAAACGTGACTCTACTTTGCTAGCACTGAACTGCATTTGCCGTGTTGATGCCCAGTCTTCCAACTTGGAGAGATCCCTTTGGAGCTCCCGAAAATCCTCCCCTCCCCTTAGTCCACTAGTTACATGCTTCTACTGAGAGAATTAACCATGTTTTCCTACTCTGGGCTTTCTCTTTAGTTACTCACTCATAATAGGGCTCCCCTCTTACTCCAGGAGAGCTACGTTTCCTCGGGAGTCTTTATTTACTTGGGCTTCCAAGAGGCTTTTGGCTAAATCCCTCACCAATGGCTACCATATTACTCCATCCACATGTTTATTTACACTTTCAAAGAACTCTACAAGGTCAGCGTGACCGGAGTCACCTTGGCAAATACTGTGTTCTTGTCTTTTTCCGCGGAGATTGTACTTCTATACACATACCAATTTCATCTTTAATAACGCTTTCAGCCAATTTACTCAGAAGAGGAGTTTAGCTAGCTGGCCTGTCATTTCCTGGTGAAGAATATAACATTTCCTGATTAGGGTTCTATCAGAGAGACACAAGAGGGTTGAAAATACAAAATAAACTCCTGTCAAAAAGACCAGCATTTGCAGAGACGGGTCTGGAGGCACCAGATGTTCTGTTTAGAACACCAGATGTTCTAAAAAAGAAGTGTAGGTCAAGATAGCCATGTACAAAAGCAACCAAATATTTTCTGCCGTGATATTTTCTGTTACCAATCATTGCAGAAATCCGAACATATAAATCCGCTGTGCATGGTGATTGTGGCAGCTGGTGAAGAATGTTTTTTTAACAATATGGAATGGCTTGCTGGTCTTCCCTGTCTCTCTCAGGTTCAGACAACGAATAAGAAGGATTTTTAAAATCCTCCACACTGGATTTCCCTGGTTGTCTGAATGCTACTGTTAAGGACATGTTACAAACTTTTGCTAGAAGACCTGCAATTTCACATTTAAGTTCTTTAAGACTTGGATTCTTTTGCACCTAAGTTGGAGGCCATGTGGGATTGGTCATTAATCATTTTCAGTTTGCTAAAAAAGTTGAAAGCCTCGTCTTTTGACACCACGATTTGCCTCAGTGTTTCAGGCTTGCTCCCGACACACCAGTGTGGAACCAAGTATCTGTCCTGTAGCGTCTGCTGTGAAGCCAGACGGAAAGAAACCCACCAGCTTCTCCACAACCTCCTCAGGCTGCTCCAGTGCTCCTTTGACTTCGTTCTCGTCCAGTGGACCAGCTGCCTCTTGAGCAGTTCCCTGCGTCCGATGTTTTCTCTGTTCAACAGTTCTCGGTTGTTGCCCGGCTGTTGTGGGCAAGGTGCTCCTCAGCCTCCCTGTGTGTCCTGACTTCTCCGACTGCCTGCTTGCGTCTCCCTCCTGCAAGCTGGTGCCCCCTTTTGCATTCCTCATCTGGGCAAGACTTTCGTTTCATTATTTATTTATTTAGGAAATGTATAGGCCGTCCATTACTGTCGTCTCTGGACGGCTTACAATATATTATAAATCCTAAGCAAAATAAATGAATTTTCTGGATGAAGCCTCATTTTTTCCCAGCGCTGCTTTGACACTGTTCATTGGCCGTGCTGGTGGAGTTGGTGCCACCTTTCCGAACGGTGGAACGCATTCTAGCTGAGCTTCTGCGTCATTTTTTTTGTTATTTTTCCGTCGTTATTTTTTTCGGCGCCAGGCCAAGACCTTTTTATTTAAACATTATTTTAATTGTTGAATGTATTGATTGGTTTTATATTTATGCTGGGATGTTTCCAGTTTTTATGTAATTGTATAGTTATTTATTTGTATTGGAAGCCGCCCCAAGGCTTTTGAGAATGGGGCAGCATGTAAGTACTCCAAATAAATAAATAAATAAATAAATAAGAAAGGGTGGCTGTTGGGGGGGGGGAAATGTGTGTCCTCGGCCTCTTCCCCTTAAGGCAAACTGCGGGGGGGGGTGGTGGCCTGGTTTCAGAAAGGGAAGCTGCACGCACGTGATCCGTACGCACAACACACGGAGCAGCATCACAGTCTGTCTCCCTCTGAGGCGTGGGAACACACCCAGCACCAGGGATTCCTGCGGTTCAGCTACCTGAGAGAAAGCAGAAAGAACATCTTGCCAAACAACCCCCAGGCAGGGCTCTTCACACCTGAGAGGGCTTCTGTCACGCTGACTGAAAGGCCATGCCCGGGCAGGTGTGCTCACCTGGTTTCCGTCTGGGACCCCTCCCCTGGCTCCAAAATGCACAGCTGGAAATTTTCCAGGGGCCTATGCGGCCTGTCAGGCAGTGGCCGGGCTCCCGTTGCTGGTCAGACATTGGATCTTCGGAGGTGAGGTCTGAGTTCACGTCCCTCTTGGCCCCGGAGGCTCCCGCGATGCCTGGCCGTGTCGCGGTTGCGGGCAGCTCATCTGGCACAGCGGCACCTCGGCTCATGAGCTGGATCCCTTCCAGGACTCTGGGCACAACCTGAACTGGTTGAGAGCCAAGTCAAACTTCCCCATAAGGGTCAATGTAAATGAGGTTAATCCATTCTGCAAATATTTTTTAATCACAGACATTTGAAACGAAGTGAGAAAGAACAACAAAGGGACGAAGTCCTGTACAGTAGAGAACGCTAACCTAGTGGGGCCGGGGGGAATTGTTTGGAGGGAGAGTCCAAACCGTAATCATGCAGTTGCGATTGTGCTTGGCGGCAGGGGAGACGTGTGCGATCGCGGGCACGCTCCTGCAGGCTGTGACTGCGATTGTGTTCGTGCGGCAACATGGCCACAATCGTGGTCATCCCCCAATGCGGAGTTCGTGAACTGAGGCGAAATTTTTCTGAAATTTCGGTTCACAAACCGAGGCATTTGTGAGCCGAGGTACCACTGCACCGTGTCCAGTCCTGGTTGCCTTGCCTGAAAAAGGGCATTTCTGAGTGGCAAAGGTGTGGAGAAGGGCAGCAGAATTGATCCCGGGGCTGGAGCAGCCCCCCCCCCCCTGTGAGGAGTGGCAGCCACCGGATGGTCCAGCTTAGAGGGAGACGCGATGGAGGAGCTGAAAAGACGTGTGGTGTGGAGAGGGGGGCACCTTCTCCCCCTCCCGTCGCACTTGAACCCGGGGTCACCCCATGAAGCGGATGGATGGGCGGTTCAGGCCAGGTAAAGGAAGCGCCCCTTCGCACAGCACACAGCTGAACTGTGGAATTTGCTGTCATGGGAAGTGGAGATGGCCACCCGCCTGGGTGGCTTTCAGAGGGGACTGGATAGATTCATGTCTCTCGGCGGCTACTAGCCTCCCTGGCTACCTGCTTCCTCCGTCCCCGGAGTGGCCTCCCTGCATGCACCTGGCCTGCAGTCACGGCGGGGCTTGGGCAGGATGGAGGGTCCTGCGGGCAGCTGGTTTGCCACCGCGTGGGGCGGTGGCGTGCTGGGCCGGGCGGGCCTGAGGAAAGCCTCGCTGGATCAGACCCGTGTCCTTATGTTCCCTCCCCTTCCACAGGCTGCTTCTGCAGGACCATCGGCCTTTAGTGCTCCATCACTGGGCAGGTGCTCAGGTGTGTCCAGCAGCGGTGGGGGCAGGTTTACATTTTCCCGAGTGAAACTCACAACCTGCCAATTTCCAGTCTGACGCCCGAGCCACTTTTGAGACTGGAGTTGCATGGGGCATGCTAGGAGCGCAGACTCTCTTGTAGCCCAAGGGCTGAACTCCGTTTCAGAGACGCTCTTGGAGCTGCCTTCCAGCTCTGGGGAGGACCAACCATGCAAGCGGCACAGCCAGGAAGGCCAGCATATTTCAGCTTAAAGCTAGAAATTTGGGAGAGGAAATGCATCCTTTTACAATGGGGAGAAAACTGACCGTTTGCTGGAAACTTCCCAATGGTCAGTGGTCAGAGAAAGGAGGTGGGACAGGGGGAGGGAATGCAGTCACCCGGAGAAGCCTGGAAGGCCGGAATGTGAGTCCTGCTGGCTGGGATGGGGGCTCCAAGCCCGGCATTCTGCACCTGTGTCCTAGGGCGAGGGTGGCCCCCGTTGAACGGTGAGTGGGAGGGTGACCCCGTTGATCGTCCAGCTCTCTGCAGCATTCAAGGTCATGGAAGCCTTAGGGGTGGATCACCTTGCAGGAATGGGCCAGATGTCATGGTACCGTGTGAACAGAGTGCCAGACAAGATGGACCCTGAGTTTGAGCCAGCAGGGGTCCTCGTATGTTCCTAATCCAAGCCACTAACCACTCCATCACACTGTCTCTCATCCTGCCCAGGAATTTCTCACCAACAGGGGTAGTGGGGGAATGGAAACCATGGTTCTTGTCTCAGGGGTTGTACTGGATCCTGCCTTGGCTCTGGCTTGCTTTTCTCCCCGCAGATGTGGGAGGCTGGGAGCGGTGGTGCTCATGGCGGCCACCACCCGGGGCCTGGGCACGAGACACAGAGCCCCTGCAGGGGAGGCTCGGCGGTGCAGAGTCCCTGCAGGCAAGGGCTGGAAGAAGCAAGAGGGCGAAGTGAGATTTGCTTGGGAGAAGCTAGGATGCTGCCATGTCAGGAAGCATCTCTGTCTCTCCCTTTCCTCCTGGCTCACTGATGGGGGGCCCTGATCCAGCCGGAGATGCTCAACCGGCCATTAGGCAGAGAACAGCTCCAGCTTCCTGTCTCCTCTCCCTTCCTCCTCGGGGTTACCCAAGGGTGTTTCTCCGCCACGCCTTCCTCTCTGATGAAGGTGAGGCACTTGCTCATGAACGTAGGCAAAAATTGGTACTCTGGTGGAGGATAATTAGGATAAGGAGCAAGCTTCCCGGAAGGCGGATCCCCGTTCCTGTTCGGAGCAGCCTGTGGTAGTTCTGGGCGGGGGCCTGGAATCAGGGATGGACTGGCCGGGAGGATAAGCAATCTGAAGCTCCATCTAGACGAGAGAGAGGGCAGGAAGCCATGGATTCTGGCACAGGGTGTCGGCTGGACCGGAGGAGGTGGCAGTCCCCTTAAAATATCCGGATGAGACATTGGAATTGCACCCAAAACTGAATAACACTAGAACCGTGGCGGGCCAGCAGGGAAGGCTTCCTGGAGCAAAGACGCCCTCAGCAGTTGCTGAAAAGCCTATAGGTGGCCTACACACACACACACACACACACACACACACACAAACTAAATATTAATAAATAAATAAACCATACAGAGCGTGCCTGACCTCCAGAGTCAGGGAGTTCCAGAGCAGTGGGGTCACTGCACAGACAGCTCTTCTCTGGGTAGACTCTAGTCAGGCCATGGGACTGTGTGGAAGCCCCGGAAACCTGCCCTCTGAGCATGCACAGAGTGGTTCATTGAACTGTCTAGCAACTACTTTCAAGAACCCTTATTTTGAAGGGCCCTTTTGGAGGTGGGCAAGCATCTTCTCTGTACGTCCCCTGCCCCCCAGCCGGCTAGCCCTTCTCCCCCATGCTGCCTCGTGGGGTCATGAGTTGTACCAGGCTCGGCTGCCTCTAGGAGCTCCTGTCCCATGCCCCTCCCAACAGCTGCAGACCCTGGCTATTCTCAGAGTCCACCTGAACACCTGGAGAGGGTGGCTTTGCATTAAGCCCCCGCCTCGTCTCCCATCGCAACACCTGGAGGTCGTTTCCCAGGGCGCCTCCTCCCCATCTGGAGAGCCTGAATCTCTCGGTCCTCAAAATCTGGGCAAAGAACAAAATCTGCCCTTTCATTCCCAGCACCCTGGGATGGCCTCAGGGGTGGGGCGAGCGGGTGCTTTCCCGGGAATCCTGCCCCCAAGTTGTCTCGGAACGTGCCTGCTAGCAGCAGAGCCCTACACCTGGCTCGGGAGTGAATGGGCAGCCGAGCTCTTCCCGCAGCGCAGGGCTGCACGCAGGAGAGCGGCCGCACTCTGCCCTGGCCCCGCTGGAGCGGTGGCCTCGTGGGCAAGCCCCTGCGGAGCGCCCTGCGGCCTTGAGCTTCACCCCGTTTTGCCCGAGCAATGAGTGGTCCTGGCGCAGCTTGACTCCCTGATTGTGACTGTGTGTGTTGTGCTTTCCTGCGCCTTTCCCTTGATGTAAATGATTCCGTAGGACCATTTTAATGGTGATGTTTTTCGTGCTTTTTCTACTCTGCTGCCTTGTTGTCTTGTTGCTTTTGGATGTGCAGGGGAAGAGCCAGGGATCCCGAGAGCTTTGTAAGATCCGAAAGGAAGCACGGCACGACGCGGCTGAAGCCAAAGCAGCAGGAGCAGAAACAATGAACCCCGCAATTTGCGCACGGGCGCTGGTGGAGCCACAGCAGTGGGTGGGCACCCATCCTCCAGAGCGTGAGGGATGCCAACAGGGCGTTTCTGTGGCTCACCTTTTTCGCCCCACTTGGGACAGGTGGCTGAGCTGGTTGGGGTGCGTAGGAAGTGGCTTGCTTCAGAGCTTTTTCTAGCCTCCACCGTTGAGAACCACCTGCCTGCTGCCTCTCGATGCTGCCTCAAGGAGTCCAAAACCACAGAGGGCTGTTAGCATGAGGGAACTGGGCATGTGCAGCCTTGAGAAGAGAAGACTGGGGGTGGGGGCATGAGATCCCTGTATAAGTCCCTCCAAGGCTGTCCCAAAGGGGAAGGTCAAGCTGTCTTTTCGCTGATCCCAGAGTGCAGGACACGGAGTCATCAAGTCAAGCTGCGACAACCCAGGTTCAGGCTGGACATCAGGAAGAGCTTCCTCACCGTCAGAGCAATGAGACAGTGGAAGCGGCTGCCTGGAGAGGTGGGGGGCTCCCCCACACTGGGGACATTCAAGGGGAAACTGGGCAGCCCTCTGAGTGGGGTGGTGTGACTTGGTGTCCTGCAACAGCAGGGGTTGGACTTGAGGGCCTTCTGGTCCCTTCCAACTCTCCTCTTCTATGATTCTACGATTCTGTGATCCAGCTTGTGGCCCAGAAAGGGAAGGAGAGCCATCAAGGAATATGACCTAATGCAAGGAAAGAGTGAAATATCATAAATGTTGAAAGAGCTGCTGGAATGGGGTGGCGGGGGGCGGGGGGGGTTTCTGCAGTACAGGCGCTTACAGTGGCCTTCTCCAAACTGCTCTCCAGATGGGTTGGACTGCATGGCAGTGCTGGTTGGGAACGATGGAGCCTGAAGTCCGACACACCTGGAGGGCAGCTTGGGGAAGGCTAAGCTAGAGAGACTGATGCTTAGCGGGTCCCCAAAATTGGTGACTTGTGGTAAGTGAATTGGAGCACTGATGTTTTTGAAGGGGGGTTGTCTGCAGTCCACAGGCCCAGCGCCACTGCCGTGGCCACTGTGGCGAGGTCTTCGGTTTGCTTACTCAGAAATAAGCCCCAAGTGCCTTTGGACAGGCTTTGTGGGCATAAGCACATAGCATCATGCTGTGTGCACGCAACAGTTTGCATTCGAGTTCTGAGTGCTTCACCCCCGCTCCAAATTGGGATGTGGGTTTTGCAGGGGTGAGACCAGCCACTGCTGTTTTGGGGGGCCTCTCCAGTGCCTAATTGAACAGCGATCACTTTTCTGCAGCCTCTTTTCTGCTGCTTGAAGTAGACTTTTAAAAATGGATGCAGAGGTGCATGTCATTAGTAAGCGGGCTTTCGACGGGCTGGATCCGATGGTCTGGAAATGTGCTGTCGGCAAGGAATGAGGTTACAGTGTCTGCAGCATCTAGTAAATGGTTGGTGTAAATAAGCATTCATTGGTCACACTTCTGCTAGTGGAGATGTCTAGCGAGAAGGTGTTGAGCAAAGGCACTGGCTCTCTCCCACATGTCATGTCATCCTCATGTGGAAACTGAGTGGATGTGCACCAGGAGGAATTGCCGTGTGTCACCAATAATAACGGGCTGGGAATTCCCGTGAGCAGTTTATGGATGTGGAAGGACTCAGTCTCAGGTTGTACTAGTTCAAAGGCTTAAAATTCAAAATGACCTGGTGGGAAATCCAGGTGATCTTCTGGAGATAAGGAGATGGCTGAAACTGAAGCATGTTGCGGGCATTTTAGGGATCCGGTGAAAGAATCTAGGTAACCGATAAACTCCCTCACACAAATGCAGGGAGTGTGACTCGCCGGGCAGGAGCGGCAAAGAGCAGCTGTGACAAAGGTGTGCGGAATAGAATTGTCGACACACTACTTTGCCAGGAATGACCAGCCCCACCCTTCGGGACGGTCCAAGGTGGCGCAATATGGACCAGTCCACAATGTGGGCTCCCAGTCTGCAGCCTTCCTTTCCCAAGCTGGTGCCCTCCAGATGTTTTGGGCTGCAACTATCACACATCTGGAAGCAGCAGGGTGTGAAAAGCGGACACAGTGGCTCTGCACTTGTTGCCTTTTATCTCAGCTGGGAAAGGGTTGGAGGCCTTTAAAAATGGGACGAGAGCTGAGCATTGAGGAAGGAGCTGCCAGATATTGCGAAGAGGGCCAGCCCCCCCAGCCCCCCCCCCCCCATAGTCACAGTCCTGGATCCTGCATAGCCTTCGGTGACTATGGTGAGCATGGCCTTGACCGGGAGCACAATCCCTAAGTTTTATGAACTTCTGTGCTTTTAATTAATTAACTTATTATATTCATGTCCCACTTTTTTCTTATGACAAACTCAAAGTGGCTTATATCATTTTTTCTCCTATGTATGTAGAAAAAGTCCTCCAACTTCCAGCATTCCCAGCCGGAGCTGTGGGGCTTTTCTGTCCAGACGTGTCTTGGATTGCAGCCTTGAAAGGTTCATTCTGTTTGAGATACAACTGAACCTTGTTTAAATATTGTTTATCTGGCAGATTGTGGGTTGTCAGTCAGGCCGTGTGCTTTGGAAGGAAGGATGATGGATCCACCCACCCACCCATCAAAAGAGCTGTGCTGGATCTGACCAAGGTCAACCAGCTGCTCACAGAATCCAACAAACAGGACCTGAGTGCCACAGCACCCTCGCACCCATGTTCCCCAGCATCTGGTGTCCACAGCACACTTCTGACAGAGCCATCTGGACTAAACACCATTGATACCCATTTCCGTCCATAGACTTGTCCAATTTCCATTCAAAGCCGTGTGAATCAGCGACCTTCGCGACATCTCCAGGAAGTGAATCCCAGTGTGATGACGTGCTATGGACTGACTCTCCTCACTCTCCGCTGCACGGAGGAGCTCAGGTTCTGGTAGACCAGCAGAGTGCCTTGGATCACCCCTTAAAAGAAGAAATTCCCCTGAATCTAGACTCCCAGTCCACCCCCCCCCCCGCCCTCTGTGCAAACTTCTTCACCTGCTTCCTTCATAGCATCAAGATGAACGGAGGCCAAAAAAGCCACTCTGCTCTACCATCTCAAGACTCAGCCTCACCTCCGGAGACCCATTTTTGCAACAGTTCAACGGCATAACAGGAAGTTCTGGCTAATTTGACAGGGCGATAAGCAAGCGCATTAGGAATACTTCAAGTGTTGCAATCTCGGATGCCGTTTGCCGGCAGGACTCCTTTGGCAATGAATCGCCTTTGGTGAATCAGGGATTGGGAAGGAAGCTTTTGAAAGAGGCGATTTTGCACATGAGCTGGACGAAGATGAAAGACGGGCTTAGTCTTCTCATCACGCCAGGCTGCTTGGAGCGCCAGGATGGAGCAAGCCTTTGACGGAGCCCAGATGAGTAGGTGAAAGGTGACAGATACGTTATACCTGCTGCGAGGTAAAGCAAGCGCCTCGCATTAAAGGCTTACCTTGCCGTCCGCTTCAAAGCAATTCTCTGCTGGGAGTGCGGGCGGCATCTGCAGAGTCACCCCAGGGCGGATGGGGCAAGAGCGTTGGATTTTGGAGTGAGAACTTTCTCACATCTGCTCAACACCGATACGTTGTCCCGGCACCGTGCACAGCCCCACAGTCTTGCAAGGTGGGCTGCGATGATTACCCCCTCCTCATGCGAGGCACGGCAGCAGCGTGACTTCCATAAAGGCACTGAGAGCACAGTCCGATCTCACTTACTTGTGAGAAACCCCACTGTTTTTAGTCTCTTCCTAAGCTAAATTCTGAATCAGAAAATTTTCTTTAGCTACTTTCTGGCATCGTTTTCTGGGCATTTACACAACATGTTCCATTAAACCAGGTACCACATTTGATCTTCTAATGGGACAGAAAAGGGGGATAAGGTGAGTGGGGTGAATACTGGGACTTGTAGCCCAACAGATCTGGAGGGCCCCTGGTTGGGGAGACGTGTAGGAAGGAGCCCCAGGAAAATGGATGTGCGGTGCATGATGGATGCTGCTGTTGAAAGGCAGGACGTCCTGCCGGTAAATGCTCTGCCCCACGAGTGAATTGAGTGCTGTTGCTGAGATAACAATCCAGGTTGCATCCTGCCCTCGTTCTCAGCCACGGCGCTTGCTGGACGACTTAGGCCTGGCCTGGCCTACCTCACAGGGTTATT
The DNA here is from genome assembly GCA_023646645.1 of Varanus salvator macromaculatus. NCBI lineage: Eukaryota > Metazoa > Chordata > Lepidosauria > Squamata > Varanidae > Varanus > Varanus salvator. The sequence continues at coordinate 299,165 of JAIXND010000827.1, read as the reverse complement.
ATGAGGATAAAATGGGGAGACACTTCCTTGGGTTCCATGCAAGAGGAACACATATATAACAATATATAGTATTGTGTGGAGTATTCAGTTTTGGGCCCCTCATTACAGGAAGGATATAGCCAGGTTGGAGTCAGTGCAGCGCAGGGCCACAAGGATGGTGGCTGGTTTGCAGGGAAAGCTGTATGAGGCAAGACTGAGGGAACTGGGTCTCTTCAGCCTGGAGAAGAGGAGACTCAGAGGGGATCTGTTGGCGACATGCAGGTATGTGAGGGGCTGTCACATGGAGATGGGGAGAGGCCTGTTCTCCCCTGCAGAGGAAGGCAGGACGCGCTCCAATGGAGCAAAGCTCAGGGAGCCAAGGTTCAATTTGGATGCCAGGAAGCACTTCCTGACAGTTAGGACCTCGAGGGCGTGGAATGGGCTTCCACGAGGGGTCGTTGAGGCCCCATCGATGACGGTGTTCAAAGATAGGCTGGCCATGCGCATGGTGGGCATGTCATGAGCGGAGCCGCTGGTGCCGGAGGTCAGACTAGATGGCCCAGGAGGCCCCTTCTGACTCACTCTGTTTCTATGTTTCTATATTTGGGATACAAGAAATATAAAACTGAAATAGATATTCAGTGTTTTTAAAACTGAAATAAATATTCAGTGTTTTTAAAACTAAAACAACAAAACAACGAGAGGCAAATCTGGTAAACTTGAAGCTTTTCTCAAAATGTAGTGCTATCCAGAGATTCTGGTATTGGATGGCATATAAAAACTTTAAATAAAATAAACTAAAAAAAATAAAAGAAGGACTACATAATTCCCTCTTGGCAGGGTTGTGGGGACCAAGTGACTGTCTGGGAAAAATGGACAATGCATTGTTAAAAATTCCATGGATGCGGATTCCTGGCATTGTGGGTTTTGGCAAGGTGGGTGACACTGATGGGAGGATGTGCTTCGTGGCGAAAGACACAATCTAGTGAGATGTGAGTTTGTTTGTGGCTACATGCTGCGTGGGGAACTTATCTCTCGCTCACTGCGCAATTGTGTTTGTGCATGACGTGAGCCGAACGGGAAAATTATCTGAAAGTGCATTGCGAAAACCGGGAAGATGGTTGTTTATGTGAAGAGAGGGAGGCTCATCTTGCGTTGCATTGTGCACGGTGACCTCGTTGCAGAGTGTCTGTCCTTGCAGCAGGGGAAGAAAGAGAGTGGCCAAGGACGAGGACGGCACGGAAAAAGCCAGAGTTTGCACAGTCTTGGATGCTGTCAGTCCCGGGGCCCTAAACTCTCACCCACCAGCCCCTGGCCGGAGAAAAGATGGCGTTGCTGCGTAGTCCGGGCAGGGATCTTCCACAGCAGAAGGCCTGCTCATGGGTCTGGAACTGGGATGGGAAGTGGAAAGGAAAAACTGCGGGCGACTTGATGTAATGGCGGGAACTGCGGCCAGAGAAAGAGCTTTTGAGTTTAATTCGATGGGGAGATGGAGATGGGGTGTGGGAAAACTGCAGGCGATGGGCACCGCTGGCTGCCCACCGTTGCGTAAGCGAAAAGGAGGATGCCGGCTGCTGTTCCATGTGCTAAATTATTTGCACATGTGCTAGTTTAGGAATGGCTGCTATACTTGGGGTGCTTCTCCCCTAATGGGGACGAAGACGGGGACCACGTGCGTTGCTCAGCCCAGGGCTGTTGATGGGCAACCGGGGCTGATTCCTCTTCATCCAGTGCTCTGATTCCTAGCCCATCCTTCGCTTCATGGTCCCAGGGCCCTGCGTTCATGGTGATAGGACAGGACAAGAGCAGGTGCCGTGACACGTCAGGGGAAAGGACTGAGCAAAGAGATGTGTCTTGCCTCGCTGGCAAAATGCACACGACGCTCCTCAGAAGGGCCCCCACAGTGAAGGCCCTGCCATGAGTTGTCCAAGCCCTCCGGAGGCAGCGGTATTAAGAGCGTTGGAAGACCTGGGCTCTTAGAGGCCTCATCTCCAGAGCATCTGCCTTCAAACAGAGGATCCTCCTCCATAAAGCAGGGTGCGTGGGCTTCCTAGGCCCCCTCCCCAGGGCCGGCATCAAAGGCGCACTGGCCGGGGTCCACCCCCAGCGGGGATCTACCGAGAGGAGCGGGGGACTTGCTCTTGCTCTCCATCCCTGCATGTTTGCCTGCCTCCTGCTTTGGCCCAGGCAGGGCAGGGGCTGGAAGAGGAGCAGGAGAGGCCTCTGCCCAGGCGTCTTGTCCAAAGGCCCTTTGACCCCTGGGGGGGCACGTGCCCCTCCCCTTCGGAGGTCCTCCGTGGGGGTGAGCAGCCCGCCCCTGCACAGGTTGCAAGAGGAAACAACGGTGCAGAGAGAGACAAAGGAAGGCAAGGAAGCGCAGATCTGATGGACACAGACGAGCCAGTCTCTGGGCCTGATCCTGTGGACTGGCTTAGTGACAGAGCAGACCTGACTTGAAATCTGTCCCTCTAGCCTGCATTTTTACTCCTGAGTAGGTGCAGTTGCAGGTGTCCAGACTGGGATCCTAGTGTGTGGGAGGAGAGGGAGTCCTTTAAGCTGTGAAAAGGTCCCCTGGGACTACTCTAGAGTAAAAATGAGGACGGAGTAGTGCCCAGATGTGAACGGGAAGTTGTGTCTGCTCTGGCCATGAGCCAGATGAAAGGCCCATTCGATTTCCAGGCAAGGAAGCAGCCCATCCTTCCCCATCGCTGGTCCCCGGGCCAGGTGCTCACAGGTAGGTGCCCGAGCTCGTAGACCCATGGAAAAGCCCTGCTGGATCCGGCCACTGGTCCATGCAGGCCGATACTCCATGCGAACCAGCTGCCCACAGGATTCCTCCAGCAGGAAGGAACAAGACCTCCACCTGCCCAATGAGTGTATGCAGGTGTGCCACCTTTGGTGAAGGAGGTAGCCCATGGCCAGCAAGACTAGTAGCCACCGATACTCTCCTCCTCCATGAATCTGTCCAGTCCCTTTTAAAGCCGTCCAAATTGGCAGCCATCGCCACTTCCTGCTGTGGTGAATCCCAGAGTTTAACGATACGCTTTGTGCAGAAATCCTTCGTTTTATCTGTCCTGAGCCTCCCACAATCAGGCTCATGGGTTGACCCCGGGTTCGAGTGTAATGGGAGAGGGAGAGAAATCGTAGAACCCTAGAAGAGTAGTGTTGGAAGGGGCCACAAAGACCCTCGGGTCCAATCCCCTGCTGCTGCAGCGCACCAATTTGCACATCCCGAGCATGTCTTCCTCTCTGCTCTCTCCACACCATGCGATATTTTCAGCACCTCTGCCCTGCCTCCCCCGGTTTGCCTGTGCGATCCCAGTGGTTGCGACTGCTCTTCCTAGAGGAGCCGATCCAGCCACGTCACCATTTTAACTGCCCCTTTCTGTGCTTTTTCCAACTCAAGAATGTCCTCATTCAGAAGCAGCAAGCACCGCCCCACGTGGTATTTTAAGTCACACGAAAACTTGCATAAGGGGGTAAGATTTTGCCGGTCTATTTTCAATTCTGCTCCTAATGATGCCCAGCATGGAGCTTGCCTTCTTCACAGCAGCTGTGCACTGGGGCAACATTTGCAGCGAGTTGTCCAGTACCCCAAGATCCCTGTCTTGCACAGCCATCACTAGTATACTTGAAGTTTCTTTGCTCGAACTTGCTTTACTCTACACTTAGAAATATGGAGTGAGTCAGAAGGGGTCTCCCGGGCCATCTAGTCTGACCCCCGGCTCCAGCCAGCTCCACCCATGACATGCCCACCATGAGTATGTCCAGCCTATCCTACCCTCACTGATGGGGCTTCAACCACCTCCTGTGGAAGCCCATTGTTTTGTTTTCCATCTCTGCTGGCAAACAACACTTCTTTGATCTGCTCATTTGAACAGCTGCCAAAGCTTCTGACTGAAGCTCTGTATGTTCTGGGATTCTGTTCCAAACAGTAGAAAGCAGGTCATGAAAGGCTTCCTCTGATCTTTGCCTCCAGCATCCAGCATTTGAAGATAGCCTGCCTCTGAAAGTGGAGGTTCCATTCAGCGGTGACACCTAATAGGGCAGCTGTGGGCGGGGAGTGTAGTTCGATCGTGGCCTTCCAAAATGTGGTCACCCCAGGAGAATAAATAGCTCTTTATTCATTATTTATCTCTTTCAAAGGCTGCCTTATGGGCTAAAATGCCATCCAGGCACAACGGTTTAAAACAGCAAACCCTGAAACCCTGAGAGGACCTTCTCCGGGAGCCCTCTTTGACGGAAATTAGGAGGTAGCTACCTGGAGAAGGGTCTTTTTGGTGGTGGCCTCCGCCTGTGGAACACGCTCCCCGCGGAGGTTCTCCCGGTGCCATCACTTTATTCTTTTCAGTGTCAGGTGAACCCCTTTTTATTTTCCCAACATTTTAATATTGGATTGCTTTTATCTTTGATTTTATCACGAATGGCCGGACGCAGTGTGTCATTTGTTGGTATACTGTTGTTTTTTGTAAGCAGAGACCCGAGACCGTGGTATTGGACGGCGTATAAAAACTTTAAATAAATAAATTAAAAAACAGCATGTTGAGAGCTGTAGGACTTTTTCCTGCCTAAACTTGCACGGCACCCCTAAAAGCGTTAGCTGTTTTTAACACTTCACTATTTTCAATGTGCTTATTTCTCACTGATTTAATTGTTTGAAACCTGGATGGCTTTTTGGCAAATTAACAAGTAAGGAGATTCTGTGGATTGAGTCATCAGGGATAATGTTGACTAATCCTATTAAATGCTGGCTAAGCTTACTGATCTTAGATGAATATTTGCATGTAATACCTGCTTTTCCCTTCAGCAATAAGAGCCTGGATTCGGGTGGCAGCTTTTCCTGGTTATTTTCCAGTCATCGGGGATGTCAGATCCAGGGGGATGTGGGTCTGAGCGGAGTTTATGGGGGAAAACGGTCAGCAGCGGGACTGTTTCCTTCTCAGCCAGGTTTCTGCTCAAAATTATTTTTACCTGGTGGCTTGGAAGACTCCAGAAGGCAAGACTCCCTGGAAAAGACAATCAGGTTTTGTATTTATTTAAAACATTTATGTGCCATCCGTTATGCATGGCATCTCAGGACGGCTTACAATCAATTAAAATCAACTACATTAAAACAATCTGTAACAATAAATAAACATAAAGCCAATAAAAATAAATTAAGTAGAACCCGACTGTTACATTAAAATACTAATTTTTAAAATAATGGTTAAATAAAAAGGTTTTGACCTGACCCCAAAAAGAGTATAAGCTTGGTGCCAGGTGAACCCCTCCAGGGAGCGCATTCCATAACCTGGGCGCCACCGCAGAGAAGGCCTTGCTCTGGGTAGATGTTGTTTTTATCTCCTTTAAAGAGGGCTCCTGGAGCAGAGCCTCTCCTGCAGACCGTACGGGACGTGAGGGCCTATAAGGAAGGAGACTTTTTTCCGGTATCCTGGTCCCAAGCCGTTCAGGGCTTTGTAGGTCAAAAGCAGCACCTTGAATTGGGCCTGGACTTCAACTGGAAGCCAGTGGAGCTGGTGGAGGACTGGGGTTATATGAGAATAACATCCAGTCCCCGTCAACAGCCTGGCAGCTCTGTTCTGTTCCAGCTGAAGTATCCAGAAAGGTTAGGGAAAGCTGAAGGCAGAAGACAAAGATGTTGACCAAACACGGGATGGGTGAACTCTGTCAAGAAAGCCACAGCCTTGAACTTGGGGGAGCTGAAGCCCTTCCTGACAGTTAGGACCCCGAGGGTCTGGAATGGGCTTCCACGGGAGGAGGTTGAGGTGCGGGTGTTCAAGGACAGGCTGGACATGCACATGGTGGGCATGTCATGAGCAGAGCCGGCTGGTGCCGGAGGTCAGACTAGATGGCCCGGGAGACCCCTTCTGACTCGCTCTGTTTCTATGTTTCTATAAGCAGTGCTTTTTTTGTCATAGAATGCACCGGAACAGAGATCTGGCACCTTTTTTCGACAGATTTTCCAAGTTTTAAAAATAACTTTGGTCCACTTGGATTTGAATCGCCCTGTTGAGCATAGCAGGTTGGAGGCAAAATCATTCAAACGGTGGGCGCGGGCTGCTTGTGTGTTGAATCCGATGCAAGCGTACTTTGTCCGCGCTGGTTGTGATGGTGCTGCTCAGCTTGTGGCGCTGCTTGGCTTGTGATCGGTTGTGTGGTCATGCGCTGAGTGCTTACTGTGGATGGCAACCGTTATGTTTGGTTACACAACTGACGTGTGTGGGTACAGTGACTGACTACGTGCGAAAGATAAATTATTTCATGAGTTCCAGCACCCTTTTTCTTACAAGTGTGGTGTGGTGGTGAAGAGCACGGGATTGGGACTCAGACGATCCGGGTTCGAGTCCCTGCTCAGCCATGGAGCCAGCTGGGTGACTTGGGCCAGTCACAGACTCTCAGCCTAACGTACCTCACAGGGTTGTTGTTGTGAGGATAAGATGGAGGAGGAGATGTAAGCTGCCTTGAGCCTTTTGTAGGAAAAAGGCAGGACATAAATTGATAGATAAATAAATAAATAAATAAAAGCGCTGCATAAAAGCAACTGCAAAGCCGATTTGCAACCAGCCAGTGTTGGAGCAATGGGAGGAGTTAGGTGTTCCCGCTCTTTCTTCCGTGCAACTTCCTTGGATTAAGAAGAATGATGTGGCAGGCACAGTCATCCATTCATCACTATCCCATCTCCTCTCATTTCAAGGAATTCAAGGTGACGTACATCATTCTCCTAATCTCAATCTTTTCAGCAACCACAACCCTGTGAGGTAGGTTGGACTGAGAATCTGTGACTGGCCCAAAATCACCCAGTTAGCGCCATGGCGGATCAGCATTTAATATTTTGGGACTGAGCACAGCTGAGTTGACGGTGCTGATGTCAGAGCGTGTCCTTCTCCTGCTCACCTAGGGTGAGCCACGGTTGGCCTTTGGGTGAGCACCCAAGTAGCAAACTGCCTGGGGGTCTCCTTGACTTGGATCTTAAGGGCACATGATTTTAGGGAAATTCATGGAAAGAAAGTTTTCTATTCATTCTTGCCCCTGTGATGTGCCATTCCCCAAGAATTTCAAGAAGGTGTCCTGTTGCGGGAAAGAGGATGTGGGAAATACACTGAGTTAAGGAACCTCGAGAAGGCTTTTCCTAGAAGCCAAGTACAATTTTGGGCACTTCCCCTTCTCTCCCAGCCGATCATTTCTGCTACACTCAGAATCCCCCTGCTGTGCCCTTTGGCTCTTAAAAGGGAAAGGGGCCTATTCCCCGTTGTCTCTCTCCTTGGAGCTGGGAGTATCCTGGCGCTCGGGGCAACTGTGGCAGAGGCAGTGGCTCCCCTGGTGAGCTTTGCTTGAAGGTTGAAAGGGCCACGCTGGCAGACAGAGAATCAGCCCGTCGCCGTGGAAGGTGCGCAGGTCAGTTGCACAATGCAAAGCAAAGCAAGCTTTCCAATGCAAGCACATCAGCTGAACTCAACTCCTGTGTTGACGGGCAGCACAGAAATCCCTCCGCGTCGGAGAGGACCTCATAGCGCCCTTTCCAAGTCAGACCCATGGTCTGCTGATCCACCCGCTTCACCCTCTGCATCCAGATGTGATGGGCCAGCCGTGGCAGGAGGCAGTGCAGAGAGTGACTCTGCTCCTTCTCTTCTCCCAGACAATGTCAAGCGCTGGAGGAATTTTCTTCTGAGTATGAGCAAGAATCTCCCCCGCCATTTCCTTTCCCTCCTGAGAAAATCCCCCACAAAAGAGGGATTCTTCCAGCTCCTTGGGGGACTTATCTTTCGAGGTAATTCATAGTTCTTTATTTTGAAAATCCTGTTTCAGCGCTACTGCCCTTTTCCTCAGAAGTGGAAATGGGTATTCTGGGGGTATTCCCCAGAATACCCCGCCCCCCCCCTAAAGCTGGTGCAATTCTGCAAATCTTAGCAACAAAGGTACTTTTGGCATCACGTATAACTGGCTCTCAGAATGACAGGGCTTTCAGGATTTCAAAGTTCAAGTCACATCTAGATGCATATTGGCGAATGTGGCCCGAGTCAAGATCTCTGATTCTCTGTGGTTGTCTGGAGACAATTTCTAGTCGCCAGTGGTGCACACATCACTGGCTGCGCACAAAGCCCAAATGAAACACTGAGGCATCTTGACTCTGAAATCGTTCTTCTATCAGGCTTGAACTGGGCAACCAATCCATTTCCAAAGCAGCTTGTTTACCAGATTCCTCTGTTCATTGTACCAGAATCCTGGCAACAGCTATGGGAATTCTGGCAAAGCAGCCCAGCCGGTCGCTGCACTCCGCCGGGTCCCGTGAAATTCATCCAGACAGCCAGTGCTGACTGCGACTCACGCAGGCTCTGGCTTTGCAATTTCTTCTGAATGGAGTCTCAGCGATGGGCGAGACAATCCGGGCTCTTTTGGCCGTGTTTGCTTAAGGTGTTCAGCCCTGGAGCGGATATGAAAGTGTGGTCTTGCACGCCTCGCCTGTGCCGGCTAGCACATATCTCACTGGGCGCTCGGATTTCACCCTGCCGGCGTACCATGGGCAGGGGCTTCCTCCACTAGCTTCTCGCAAAGCAGCGAGGGGGTGACTTCCCGTGGTGCAGCCGGGCCGGCGTGACAGTTCCCACCACCTTCCCTCACTCTCCACAAGAAGAGACCCTAAAATGAGGCGCGAGGCTAATGGATATCAAGACCCATTATAGTTGACAAACGCATGGGCCTTAATGGTCGATTCGAGGCCATGTGGTCCCAAAACGCTTTGCATGACAGCTGGGATCCATGTAGGGTTGCTGGGAAGACTCATCTTCCTTCGCGATGGTGAGGATTTCGGCTGCGCTCGGAGGGAGCGGGGCAGTCTGAGCCGGGGGCCAGTGGGGTCAGCATCCCTGCCAATCAAAACATGCTGGAGTATTGTCTCTGTGGACCTGGTGTCACCGCACCACGGGGCGCAGGAGCCGGGCTCCAAACTCAGCCGTGCTTCCTCCTCGCTCTGCCACCTGGCGCTCCTCACATGGGGAAATGGACCATTCCCCAGGCTCCCTGGTGCTCCACTGCCAGGCCAGGGGCTTCAGCGGGGGCTTGGATGCCAGTCAAGTGAAATGCAGAGATAGATAAACCCTGCCCTTCCCTGCCCTGCCCTCTTGCCCTGCCTTGCCTTTTTCTTCTTTAAAAGCCTCCATGGGCCTTGAGAGCGACAATTTGGGATGCAAATGGGGCGGGGGGGGGTGTTTTTCTCCCTCTCTCACACTGCTCACAGCCAAAGGGGCCATCCCATGAAGCGAACAGTGGGAGATTCAGGCGAGATCAAAGGGAGCCCTTCTTCACGCAGCCCAGAGTGGCGTTCACTCCCATAAGTTGGCCACCAGTATGCATGGCTTTAACAGGGGACTGGACAATCCGTGGAGACTAGTCCTCATGACTATATAGCACCTCTAGTTTTACACGCACTATGCCTATGTACACCAATGGCCGGGAACACTGTTGCTCTCCCATCCTTCTCACGGGTTTCCATGGGGAATGTTCGGTCACTGTGCAAACAGAATGGGGTGAGACCAGCTGTTTATTAATTAATTAATTAATTAATTAAAACATTTCTATGCCGCCCCATTGCAACACAGCCTCGGGGCGGCTTACAACATATAAAAATTCAACTATCTATATAAAACCTATCCACCCCGCCCCCACCCCCGCCCCGGCCCGGTGCATCTTGGCAAACCCAAAAAATATACACAAATTATAGAAAATAAACCACACGATTAAATAAATAAACACAAATAAACTATAAACAAATCATAACCATTAACTAAACAATAAATAAATACATATGAATCAACTAAAAACAAATAAACAATTTAACAATTAAAATATGATTTAAATAAAAAGGTCTTCACCTGGTGCTGAAAAACAAATAACGATGGCGCCAGGCGGACCTCTCTGGGGAGCACGTTCCATAATTGGGGCGCCACCGCTGAGAAAGCCCTCCTCCGGGTACTCACCCTCCTTATTTCCCTCACAGAGGGCTCCCGGAGGAGGGCATCAGCTGCAGATCGTAGGGGGCGGGAGGGCCTATATGGTTGCAGGCGCTCCTTTAGGTAGCCAGGACCCAAGCCGTTAAGGGCTTTATAGGTAAGAACCAACACCTTGAATTGGGCCCAGACTTCAATGGGAAGCCAGTGTAGCTGACGGAGGACTGGGGTGATATGAGAACCATGCCCAGCCCCTGTCAGCGATGTGGCAGCTCTATTTTGCACCAATTGAAGTATTCGGACCGTCTTCAAGGGCAGCCCCACGTAGAGTGTGTTGCAGAAGTCTAGCCAGGAAGACTTTGCTTTGCTTTGATTCCCCTCAGCTCTTTGCATGTTCAGTGCTGATAATAACTGACCATCCACTATTCTCTTAGCACTGGCAGCCTGAACAGCATCTTGCAATGCTATTGGGTTGTCCCTGCAACGAGCTTTCTGCGACGATGCCCCTTTTATAGATGGGAAGCAACTCCTGGAGGGCACACAAAGGCACACAATGAGGCTGTGGCAGAGCTACAACCCAAGACCAGAGCATGTCTTGGTCCACAGCACCTCACTAGCACACAGCCCCTCCTACAAACTATGACTGTAGGAACGCTATAGAACCGTGACTACAGCAATATGTGGGGCAATTACGACTAGTCCTCCTGCGACTTGGACTCCGGCCCCGGGAGTCACGTGGGCATTCACTGGGGCAGCTGTAAGAGCAAACAGCTTCCTTACCAGGCAGACGTCAGAACAATCTCTGCAACGGATCGGTGCCTTTCCATTTGTGCCAGTGGGGCCTTCCCTGGGAATGCCGGTAACAACATCAGACACGCGTCAGATTCGAATGCAGGACTGAAGGCATCCAAGCACAGTCTCAACTTGCAGTCTATATGGAACGTCTCAGAGATGCTATTGTCTTAGGCGGCATACAGGCATTCATAATAAATAAAAATAAATGTCAGAGCCATGTGAAAGGCAAGCACACACACAGGGCTGCCTGGTCTTTGTCAGACCTCTGGCAAAAGTTAGATCCAAAACCTGCGGAGTTTTATGTGCTGTTGCCATTCAGGCTGACGCGTGGAATGTGGCATGGAGATCACAAGCGAAGATTATACTCGAATCAGCCTCAGTTCTGCATGTGAACTTTGGACCTCAGTTGAGTTTGGGGAAGCATTCCTACATGAGCTCGTGTGTGCGCGTGTGGACACACACACACAATGCAGTTGCATCACCAGGAGCATCGATGGCCGTCGTCACCAATGGCGCCATGGACTTCAAAAGCCTTTGAATGCTTTGACATGTCATGACATTAGAGTCAAAGCATGTACAGGTCTGGCTGGCTGGATTGGCTCATCAAAGGAGTCAATTCATTTTCCAGAACTCTCATTTCAAAAAGTTTGACTTCTCTCGTTCGGAAGGGCTATTGACGGACCTGATCGTCTCGCTTCCATTTCCTCGCCATTCTCCACTGCAGGCGTGGCCACAGCACCAGAGTTTGGCACAGCCGGGCACCCGCTAAGGTCCAAGCCCCAACAGGGGCACACTGCTAATTCCAGGAGCCTCTTGGCTCTGCATTTTGGCTGCCCGCTCCCTTCTCCAAGTGAGGGCTGGAATTGTCCTAATAAGAGTTATAAGTTTTATACATTAAAATATGGAGCCTCTCCCCTCTCCCCTGCCATCCACAGGGGTTTTCCTTTCTAGTTCCTTCTGTGGGAAAAGGAAAAACAGTCCCAAGTTATGCGAATTGTCCACCTGCTCTCAGGTAACTCTTGATTACCCATCTGAAAGAGAATTGCAAGCCCAGCTGCACTTCCTTTGCAATGTAAATATACCTAGCCAGCTCATGCTTTGTCTTAAGGAATTTTGTATCTCTGATTGTAAACCCAAACATTGAAACCTGTTCGAATTCTGTAACTCCTGTTTGTTTTATTTGTTATCTGTGACTCAAGCCTTCAACATGTCAGGATGTTTTCCTGAGGTCTATAAAGTTTCTGTATTATGATTTTGCGCTTCTCCATTGTCCTCACCTTCACACCCATTCAGAATCTCATCACCACCCTGAAACTGTACGTGACCCACAACTTATAAACACTCTGTGTATGCTCTGGAACACTTATAGTCAGTTCGGCATGCTGACTACCTGACAGTGCTGTTGTTTTTTTCCTCTGACAGAGAGGGGCACCTGGGTGTTCTGCCGCTGAGACTGAGCATCGTGTCCTCCATGTGCATCTGGCATACATTCTCCCGGTCCTGCCATCAAGATTTCCTGACATGAGCAAGCTGTGAGGAGGAGACTCTCTGGATCCCTTGTTCCTTCTCTCTGAGGTGGTGCTGTGTAAGACCAGACTGCACAACTGAGGAGAAATATTTCTTGATTTCTGCACTAATAGCACGCAATTAGTGCAGAAATCTGCAGCAGAATATCTCAGCATAGTACCTAAATATTTTAGAAGACATTGCATTTCCTTTATCCAGTATCATCCAAAAAAATTACAACAGGGCTCTAGAGTAGACCCTGTGTTGCAAGGTTGGGAAGCAGCTAATGAAGCAGATTTTTTAAAAAAAGGGTTCAGTGGAGATCTGGACAATGGCAGGCTAAGTTTGCTCAGCATTTGCTCGGGGCGAATTGGCAGAAAATGTCCTGAAAGGCCAGTCTTGCAGGAGAACAACCCTAATTTAAGAAGCACAGAATCGGGGCATGTTAGAAACAGGGAAACAGAGCGAGTCAGAAGGGGTCTCCTGGGCCATCTAGTCTGACCTCCGGCACCAGCTGGCTCCGCTCACGACATGCCCACCATGTGCATGTCCAGCCTGTCCTTGAACACCCTCACCGATGGGGCCTCAACGACCTCCCGTGGAAGCCCATTCCACGCCCTCGGGGTCCCAACTGTCAGGAAGTGCTTCCTGGCATCCAAATGGAGCCTGGGCTCCCTGAGCTTGGCTCCATTTGAGCACATCCTGCCTTCCTCTGCAGGGGAGAACAGGCCTCTCCCCATCTCCATGTGACACCCCCTCACATACCTGTATGTCGCCAACAGATCCCCTCTGAGTCTCCTCTTCTCCAGGCTGAAGAGACCCAGTTCCCTCAGTCTCCCCTCATACGGCATCCCCTGCAAACCAGCCACCATCCTTGTGGCCCTACGCTGCACTGACTCCAACCTGGCTAGATCCTTTCTGTAATGAGGGGCCCAAAACTGAACACAGTACTCCAGTTGCGGGCGCACCAGAGTCGTGTAGAGTGGTAGTAATACCTCTCTTGATCTAGAAGCCACACTTCTGGCTATGCAGCCAAGGGTGGCATTCGCCCTCTTGACCACCGCATCACACGGCTGGCTCATGTTCAGCCTGAGGTCAACTCTTTTCATTCAGAACATGCAAATTGTGCCTTTGAACGTTGGTTCTCCATACGCTTTGAAATTACATTTCTCTGCCGTGGGGACTGACAGATGGACAGAAGCAGACCTGGGCCTGGATCACCCGTCATCTTTATCTGATGGCCTGAGGACCTCACTGCTCGCCCTACCTGCTAATGTATGTATGCACCACCACCATTAATCCTGTTTGAATACCTGTTCCGACAGGTAACCTGTTGATATCAATGTGCAGATTGAAAACATGAGTATTGGATTTTTCTCAGTATCTTCGAGAGTGGGCACTATTATATATGCCTTCTTGGTTTTCTTATATTGCAAACTAATAAAAAAAATGATTAAGAAACTCCTGCTGAAAAAGATTTAGGATGCCTTTTGCAAAGGAAGCCATGCTATTTAGGGACACAGTTCTGTGTAGGGCTAGACAGGAAAGAGTCCCACTAGTCCCAGCACGTCCCAGCTAAGCATGCTGGGAATGGTAAGGATCTTTTCTGTCTGACCCGGCATGAAGTGTGTTCTTAGAGTGTCCTAGGGGTGGACTATCAGTTTGTAGGATTGGATGTGCGTGAAGCTTCTGGGTAAAATTAGCCTCCCTGTAATAAAAACATGGATCCTCTTATAGATCAGTAACTGGATAAAGAAAAGGAAGCCATGTAGGGATCACAATTTTATTTTTAATGCTCTCCCTCATGTGGCATTTGCCCCTCTCACTGCAGCTGTACATGGCGTTAACCTTTTCATCGATCTGTCTACCACCAGCACCCCAAGCGCCCCATGATCAGCTACTGCGGTGCAAAGGGTGTGAAGACACATCTTTTGAATGCAACCTTTTAAAATGACGTCTCTTTAATGTTCTAAGATTCCACTGTCTTTACTGCTCTTATTTTTATGGTTTAAAACGGCTCTGCACCACCTTGATGGCTTCGTATACATGACAAAAATACACACACGCATATCTTCAATACAATACACAACTCCACCCTGGTGAGGTCTGAATGATGAGGAGAGAGACCTCGGGATCGCCATGGGAGGCACAACGAGAATTTCGGGTCAGTACGTGCAGTAGCGAAAAGGGCAAATCCAATCTGGTGATTTTGAGGGAAAGTGACTGGAATTAAGGCTCTCAGCCTCACGATACGGGTACACTTGGAAAACCGAGAATCCTTCTGCTTATCCTTTTGGGGGGGAAAAAAATAGGGTGAGAAAAGTCTAGAACAGGACAACCCGAATGGATACCAGGAGGAAGGAAGGACTTCCCAACTGAAGACAAGCAAAAGGGTTACCAGCCTTCAACTGGAGGGCCAAGAGAAATGTGTTCCGGCTGGTTCTGACTCGTTCTTCTACTCGCAGCCTCTGCTTTCCAGGGCTAGCTGTGCCGCACAAGCTCCACCTGCCTCCTTCCCTGGGCAACGACGGGCTGTGCAAGCCACGAAAGTATTGTGCAACCCCTCATCGGGAGCACTGCGGTGCTGCAGGGACGAAGAGAGGATGGGCTGACGGCGCAGTGAGTCGTGCTCGGCACCTGCTGTGTCATGGTGCGATTTGGGCCAGATGCGGGTGCGTCACCCAGCGGAGAGATGGGCTGCGCTGAGTCAGACGCAAGTCGCAGTGTCTCCGCACCTGGCAAGCGCCTTGCTGGATTCCATCTAGGGAACTGAGCGTGCAAATCTGCCGAGGGCTGGTTCATGCATGACTCCGCGCAGCTGGATTTCTCCACACTCGGTTGCAGCGCGGGAGCATCCTCCATGCTCCGTTTTGCCGCACTGGCTTCGGCTGCACTTGCTTACAGCGAACTGAGGCTGGGTTGCCCTGTCCAGACGTGGCCTGCCTGGGCACAGCCCAACCGTCCCTTCTGTGCTTGGCCTCGGGATCCGCCACGTCTTCAGGGCCACGGTTGATTCCCGCTTGATCGGTGCCCAAAACATATCTCAGGAATCCCAGTGGATCTTAGGGAAGTTAGTGATTCATGCAGATACCGTATTTTTCGCTCTATAAGACGCGCCTGACCATAAGACGCACCTAGTTTTTAGAGGAGGAAAGCAAGAAAAAAAATATTCTGAGTCACATGGGCACATAATCACAGGCACATTCCCCATCGCTTCCCCATGGGCTGCACATCTGACAGACTCACTGCACACACATATTCGCTCTACAAGACACACAGACATTTCCCCTTACTTTTGAGGGGGGAAAGTGAGTCTTATAGAGCAAAAAATACAGTAATTACGGCCAGGGCTATTTTTCGACTGTCTTTCTTATGAGGATGAGATTTCAGCAGGCGGATTGGGGATTTTCACTCTTCTTCTTAAAAATCCACATTTTTTGGAAGCACCATGTTGTGTTCTTCTAGAATTTATTGGGGGTTCTGTAGTTCAGAGGCAGGGGTGCCGCTGTCCTGAAGGGGCACTCGTTTATGTATTTAAAACTTTTGTATGCCTCCCCTCATGCATGGCATCTCAGGACAGCTGAAAATCATTAAAACAACCACAATAAAACAGCAATCTTAACATAATAAATAACAATTAACCAAAATACAAATTAAATAAGTTAAATGAAAGTGACTGTTAAACATTAAAATTTAAATTAGTTTTTCAAATAACAATTAAATAAAAAGGTTTTGGCCTGGCGCTGAAAAGAATATAAACTTGGCGCCAGGCGAACCTCTCCGGGAAGCGCATTCCATAATCTGGGCGCCACCGCAGAGAAGGCCCTCCTCTGAGTAGATATCCTTTTTACCTCCTTCAGGGAGGGTTCCTGGAGCAGGGCCTCTCCTGCTCCTCCTGTTATTTATTTATTTATTTATTAAAACACTTACTGTATTTTTCGCTCTCTAAGACGCGCCTGACCATAAGACGCACCTAGTTTTTAGAGGAGGAAAACAAGAAGAAAAATATTCTGAATCAAAGGGGCACATCATCACAGGCACATTCCCCATCACTTCCCCATGGGCTGCGCATCTGACAGACGTACTGCACACACACATTCGCTCTATAAGACGCACAGACATTTCCCCTTGCTTTTGAGGGGGGGAAAAGTGAGTCTTATAGAGCAAAAAATACGGTATATGCCGCCCCATCGCAACAAACCCTCAGGGCGGCTTACAACATATAAAATAAACAATGCATTAAAAACCTAACTGTCTATCCCTCCCCCCCCCCCCGGTGCATCTCGGCAAACCTAAAAATACAATCCAATATACAAAATCATAAACAACAAACCACACCATTTAAATAAATAAACACAATTAAACTATAAACAAATAATAACCATTAACTAAACAAAATAAATACCTAACAATAAACTATAAACAAAATAGATGATTTAACACTTAAAACAAGATTTGAATAAAAAGGTCTTTGCCTGGCGCCGAAAAGCAAATAACGACGGCGTCAGGCGGACCTCTCCGGGGAGCGTATTCCATAATTCAGGAGCCACCACTGAGAAAGCCCTCCTCCGGGTACTCACCCTCTTAACCTCCCTCACTGAGGGTTCCCGGAGGAGGGCCTTCGTTTCAGATCTCATAGGGCGGGAGGGCATATAAGGGCGTAAGTGGTCCGTTAAGTATCCAGGTCCCAAGCCGTTTAGGGCTTTATACGTCAAAACCAGCACCTTGAATTGGGCCTGGACTTCAATCGGGAGCCAGTGGAGCTGACGGAGGACTGGGGTGATATGAGAACAGCAACCGGTCCCCGTCAGCAGCCTGGCAGCTCTGTTCTGCACTGGCTGAAGTATCCGGACCGTTTTCAAGGGCAGCCCCACGTAGAGCGCATTGCAGTAATCCAAGTGGGAGGCTACCAGAGCATGAATCAGTGTCGCTAGGCAGTGTTTGTCCAGGTAAGGACGCAGCTGGTGGACCGGCCGAAGCTGCAGGAAAGCAGGTCAGGAAATGCAGGTCAGGCTTGAAGTCCAGGAGAGAAAATTCTGGGCTAGACAGGCCTCGGTGGTGCCGCACTGGAAGGCAACTGGATGGTCTCCCTCTGGGGCCATAGTGGCTTAGCTGCAGAGGGACTGCTCTGTCTTGCAGGACAGCTTTAATCGCAGACGGATTGCAGTGGGACTTCCGTGGGCAAGAGGCCGGGCTCTTTCTGAGTCCTCAAAAGCTGACATCGCAACGAACCAGTTGGTCTCCAAGGAGCCGCAAGATGTGTTCTGCAGTACGGAAAGATCTAGTTAGAGCTGGAAGATCTCTCTGTTGGGTTTTTGTTTTGGATGGGATGAATTGTAGCATGGTAGATCTTTTTCCCACGGGCATTTCTAGCTGGACCATGAAGAGGCGAGAATGGCTGAACAAGGCTGTACTGTTTGGGAGACACAGAAAGTGGAAGCGCTCTGTTGGCAAAAAGACACAACTCAAAAGAAAAATGTGCAGATCCATATAACATCATAGAAACAGAGAAACATAGAAACAGAGTGAGTCAGAAAGGGCCTCCCGGGCCATCTAGTCTGACCTCCGGCACCAGCCGGCTCCGCTCACGACATGCCCACCATGTGCATGTCCAGCCTGTCTTTGAACACCCTCACCGATGGGGCCTCAACGACCTCACGTGGAAGCCCACTCCACGCCCTCGGGATCCTGACTGTCAGGAAGTGCTTCCTGGCATCCAAATTGAACCTTGGCTCCCTGAGCTTTGCTCCATTGGAGCGCGTCCTGCCTTCCTCTGCAGGGGAGAACAGGCCTCTCCCCATCTCCATGTGACAGCCCCTCACATGCTTCTCTAAGGCCAAGTCAGAGGCCACAAAATTCCGTGCAAGCTTTTGGGTTCTTCAGGATTCTTCAGGCAAGATGATGCGCAAAGGATATAAAAAGGGGGTGGGAATTGGCGCTCAAGTCGTGGAGTCAGCCCTTTGGTTACAGTCTTAGGAAGAAACTAGGAGGGGGCTGTAGAAATTCTTTTTTGACTCTACCAGGTCCTAAGATGGCTTCGGTCTGGGCCCTGGACCTTCCCAAGCACTGCTAAAAGAAGAAAAGCGATGGTGGACCCCCCACTTCCGAAAATATAAAATGTGGGTGACTCCATCCTTCAGCAAACCACACAGATTCCTTGGGACATGGAACAAGGAGCAGAGATAAGCTGGACAGGTTAAAAACCAAACAGGGTTGCGAAGAGCCCAATCTGCACAGCGGAAGAATTTTCTTTGAAAAGGCAAGTGCAGCGCGATATCATTAAAAGGTTAAGCGATGCATATTGGGACAAATATCTCCTAACATTCGATTTGGCATCCGGTGTTAAAGCACCACAAAATTGGTGGACAACATCCCTGGTTTTAATGCAGCCAGAATGTCCCTGCTTGCCTTTTACCAGATCTAGCAATTCTTTTATGCGTGCTTATTGTGAGGATAAGACAGAGAAAATGAAGAACTTGCCAGCCGCCTTGGGCCCCTTGCAAGAGGAAAAAAGGCAGGGTATAAATGTAATAATGCAGATATTTACACATATAAAACCGGTGTGGCGCAGTGGTTAAGACTGCAGGACTGGGACCCAGGAGATCTGAGTTCTAGTCCCCACTGAGCCATGGAGCTGTCAGTCTACCTCACAGGGTTGTTGTGGGGATGAGATTGAGAAGGGGAGGAGGAGACTTGTGTGAGCCACTTCGTGTTCATTGTAAGCAGAACGGTGGGATAGAAGTCTAATGGATGAATTAAATAAATAAAAATAAAGACACACCACCACCCATTTACACATTTTGTAAAGAGCAATTAATTACCGTATTTTTCGCTCTATAAGATGCGCCTGACCATAAGACGCACCTAGTTTTTAGAGGAGGAAAACAAGAAAAAAATATTCTGAATCAAAGGGGCACATCATCACAGGCACATTCCCCATCACTTCCCCATGGGCTGCACATCTGACAGACTTACTGCACACACATATTCGCTCTGTAAGACGCACAGACATTTCCCCTTACTTTTGAGGGGGAAAAAAGTGCGTCTTATAGAGCAAAAAATACGGTAATAATTCACACCATCACCCATCAACCTGAGGTTTTTGCGGTTGCCGAATGGATGAAGCAAAGACCGAACAGGAAACACAGACGCACTCAGCAGAAATGTGGTTCAATTCCCTGATTGGCCGCAGGGCCAGAGTTGTGGAGTTCATCCAGATCGAGGGGCTTGAAGGACCGAACTGGCTCCTTTGCACCCGGCCGACCGGGCTTCCTGCAGGTGCGAGGCTGCGGTTTGCCTGCTGACGGCATCTGCTGATCCGCCGTGTGGCCCCGAGAGCCTCGGTGAGTCAGGATGGGCCGCACTCAGCGCTCAAGCTCCCCTTGTCCCGCTTGAACCAGCAGCGCTCCAAGGCCTCCTTCCTGGCCTCGTGGCATCGGCCCAAACCGAAAAGACCCCTCTGTCGCCGGCCCACCTTTAGTTTCTTCGGCCCCTTCCAGCACCGGCTGCTGCCTCCAAAGGGAGTGGGGAGACGCCTCCATGTGGGGCGGCAGCCTGAGCTCTACAGGCACTGTCCTTGGTGCTGAGCCGAGCGTTGAGGAAGAGGCAGGTGTTCAGCACCACAGACAGCCCCCTCGAAGTTCGGATGAGCACTCTGGGTGGATGAACTGCCTCACTCGCCCTGGAGCCACTGCCACAAAGTGTGCAAGCTTTTGGCAGCCACAGAGCTCTTCATCAGGCAAGATATTAAGAAAAGCAGGCTGGTGGTCTACACTTGCAAGTGTCTGGTTAGCCTTCCCTTCCCACCTCTCTCTCCCCAAAAGCCTGCTTTTTGGACATCTTGCCAGACGAAGAGATCTGGAGGATCCCCAAAGTTTGTACTGCCTGCCCCGCAAGTTTAGAGTTTATTTATTTATTTAAAACATTTCCATGCCGCCCCCATTGCAACAAAGCCTCGGGGCGGCTCACAAATTAAAAGCTAATTAAAAGAATTACACTACTACGAGTACAGATTTTGGAAGTTTTCTTATGCTCAAAATGGCCATTTGGTTTTGTACTTTTCGTTTCTTAACCTTGTGTTCTTAAAGGAACAGTTTTTTTCCCCCAGCTGTAGAAGAATCTCTAAGGAAGTATAGGAATTTGTCCTGATCATTTTAGGATATATAAAGGACCCTCAATATTCTGGAAAATATTGTGTGTGTGTGTGTGTGTGAATTCACAGTTTTAAAAATATGTTTTTCTGTCTGCTGCTCTCTATCACTCTGTTCCTGTCCAGTGCTGATGTTTCCCCTCTTTTGGTTCTTCTTGAGTTGATCTGGACCTGTGAGAATCTACTCCTTCTGTCTTGAAAAAGCCGCTGTGTTTCTCAGGACAAGAATAATTTTCATTCTGTTTTTCACTTTACTTGACGTTTCCTTTCAACTGCCCTCACCAAAATAGATGGATGGAGAGGCCATTTTCATATATGAAAAATATAAATCATAGAATCATAGAGTAAAAGAGCTGGAAGGGGCCGCGAAGGCCATCAAGTCCACCCCCCTGCTGTTTCAGGACACCAAGTCACACCATCCCACTCAGAGGGCTGTCCAGGTCCAGTTTCTTTTCACATGTTCAGGAAATATAAGTATCTATTTTGGAAGCCAGTCAGTTGTCCCCGCTCAGATCTTTAAATGTTAATCTGAAGATATGGATTCGTTCAAGAATGAAATAAAGGAAGAAAAGGAAGAAGAATTTGATAAAGGATCCTTTCCGTCTCTAACCTGGTGCCCTCCAGTGCATCAGACCCCAACATACTGGTTGGGAATGATGGGAGTTGCAATCCTATGCACAAGGATGGATACAAGTTGTCCAGCCACTGCTGCAGAGTATCCAGAGACACATTTCGCCTTAAGTCTGATTCTAGTTTTGCTCATAGGTTTTAAAGAACTTTGGCCTACAAAAGGTTTTGTGGCTCGCCATGAAGCACTTTACCCCCAAATTTCCAGACAGTGAGCAGAAACAAGAAGGAAAGAGCCGGGAGATGCAGTGGGTGAGAACACGGATTGGGACCCAGACTACTGGGGTTCTGCGTAGAACCCGCTCTGCCACGCAGCTCACTGGGCAACTCTGGACCGGTCGCAGGCTCTCCGCCCAACCTACCTTATAGGGTTGTTGTTCTGAGCAGGTGAATTATGTAAGCTGCCTTGAGTTCTTTGGAAGGACAAAAAGGATGGAATGTTCTAATGGAGCAAAGTTTAGGGAACCAAGATTTAGAGTGGATGCCAGGAAGCACTTCCTGATGGTTAGGACCCCCAGGGTGTGGAATGGGCTTCCACGGAGGGTGGTTGAGGCCCCATCCATGAGGGTATTCAAGGGTAGGCTAGACATGCACGTGGCACATGTCGTGAGTGGAGCCAGCTGGAGCTGGGGGTCAGACTAGATGCCCCAGGAGACCCCTTCTGTGACGCATAAAAATAAGCGAGGTTCTGCTCCCCAGGGCCAATGAATGCAAACCTGGCCCCTTTATCCCAGATAGGTAGACTCCTTCCATATAATGTGTGTGCCAAGAGTCTTCTGCACATACTCAGGGAGCTGTGCCCTGTCCGTCCCCACGTGGCCATAGCCAGTGGGGGCTCTGGTTGTGACCCCAGTCTGCTTGGCATCCGGCTGGACTGGTGGTTCTCCTCCTCCGGGTCGCCTTGAATCCACACTGTGCTTCTGAGCCTCCCCTTGGACCAGCCTGGCCCGCCTTCCCCAGCCCGGCACCCCCGGAGCTGCAGCACCGCTCGCCCTGTTTGCCCAGGTAGGCGGTGGGCTCCGTCCCCACAAGCCTGGCTGGGAAAAGGGCCCGGCCTGACCCATCCCTGGAAGGAGCCACGCCTGGCGACCGGCCGTGCTGCTGCTGGAGCGGGTGGCGCTCGCTTGGCGTGAACTCAGGCACCCATCCTGAACTGGGCTGTGGCCGGGTGAGTCATGGGAACGGGGGAAGACGCAGAACAAGAGCAAACCTCCAGCGAGCCGCCCACACGGCCTTCTGCTGTCAGAAGTGGGGGAAACGCGGCGGAGAAGTTGGAGGCGTGGAGCTCCTTAGGGGAGGGACCTGCAGTGGCTCTCCACGTGCTTATAAGACCAGGCAGGTCTGGGAGCCTCTCCAGAGCCACCGAAAGCCAAGGCAGCAGACCTGGGCTAGAGGACTCCCTCGTCTTTCCCCAAGCCTAGACAGGACCATCCGGCACCATGAGCAGGCAGAAGGACATTCTGGCAGCCGTCGGGCAGAGGCTGAGGATCAGGAACAAGCTCGTCCGGCAAGCCCTGGCCGAATGCCTGGGCACCCTGATCTTGGTGGTACGTGAACTGGGAGCGCTGGTTTGGGTGTGGATGGGGCGAAGCAGCGGTTTGTTTCCTTGCCGTGTCTAGGGACATGGGTGAGGGGAGGTCGGAGTCCTGTGGTGAAGGTTACAAGGACTGCTTTTGATCTGGGGCGACTCACAGGTGTGGAACAAGGGGACAGGTGAGCGAAGAGGGTCCCTGGACAAAGCCCCATTGAAGGGAAAGGGAGATTGGAAGAGTGAGCTGTGCTCTTGGGCAAACACCGTTCATTTTAATGGGGATTGCTCAGGGGAAAAAATCCTCTGTTTGTGCCTGTGAGGGTTCTGACTTTAGAAGCAAGGGACGATTGAAAATGAAATCTTTTTCGAAGCTCAAATGCGTTGCAAAAGGCAAGCTTTGGACTTAAGCAAGCATGTAGCTCTATGGCTGAAGCTGAAGTGCTCTGTGTAGCCAGCAATCTTGCACATTTGCCCGCCAGACAAATTTGCTCCCCAAAAGACAAGTCCCTACTCCAAGTCAAGTCAAAGTACAGATATCCATACTGAAAGAGGGGGAAATTTTTTTTTTGGGTGGGGGAGTGGAAACAGGGAGCTAACCCTGCCCAGTGGCTTTGCCGTTCGCTGCCTCTCCAAAGACCTCATGGAGTTATTTCAAGGCGTTTCTTATGCAATCCTGCTGCCTCCTTTTGCAGCAAGTCCAAACATCATCTTTCCTTTGTAGCCTTCACTCAGTTTCCTGCTGCCTTCTCTCCTTCAGCCTGATGAACAGGTTTCTTGGAAGAAGTGGTGGGAGAACGAGGAAAGTGTTGGGTGTGTTGAGTCACAGCGCTGCCCATGCGGAGCTGTTGCGTCGCTCTTTTCTCTTAACGGGGGAGCTGCAAAGCTCTGGGGACTTTTCGGTGCCTTTTGGAGGCTGGAGAAGGCAACTCCGCCTCCCATGCATGCACACGGGCTCGGCCTGGAGAGCTGCAGGGTTTCTCACGGCTTTCAAGACACCAGAACCCCATATGAGTAAGGGGGGAGACCGGAGGGAAGCCCCTTAATTGTACAGAACCGCAAAACGCTCTGCAAAGCAAACATTTCTCCAGTTTGCAAAATGTCAGTGTGACAAGGGCTAAGAAAGCACATCCAGTCACAGATATGCAGACTTTCCCAGGTCGGGATGTGGATGATGGGCCACTGCTGTATTCAAGAGATGCAGCTTCTTCGGAAACTATGCATACAGGCATCTGATGCCCACAGTGTCTAGGTTTTTTGCCCGTCCGTATAAGAACCTTTTATTGTATTTTTAATTAATGTTGTGAGCCGCCCCGAGGCTTTGTTGCGATGGGGCGGCATATAAATGTAAAAAAAAAAAACAACTTCCCAAGCAAATGCGCATGGGGGTGCTCGTTCAAGTGCTTCCTTCTGTAAACACTTGCTTAAGTGCCTGCTTTTGGCACACACTGCGAGAAACTGCACGGGGAAAGCCCTGGAGATGCTTTTGGGGTCTCGGCAGAACTCGCCTCCTTTGCAAATCTGAACGGGAACCGAAGTGGAGGCGAATAGATGATGGAGGGGGGCGCCGGTCAGCGCTTGGCTGCTTGTGGAAAGACCAAGACAGTGCCCCCTCCCCTCCCATGTTCAAAATGCTATCGGGCTTGCATAGCCCCCCACCCCAAGCCCCCACTCCCAATGCGTCCACCAGTCCACCGTTGGTCCCTTTCCATGGCAAACCACTTTCCCCAGCCTTCTCTCGTCACCCTCCCATAAGCCGGAGGGGCTTCGTATTCACCAGCCCGTGATGGGTATCTCTTTCCAAATGTTGGCCAGGCATCCCTAGCTCTCATTCTCCTGTGATGAGCTCACACTGATCCCACTGATTAGCTTCATTGGCGGGGCCTCGCCTCTGTGCCAGCAATCCGTCAAACAAAGCAATATTTGGCCTGCGGCAATAGCAATAAAATCGACTATGCTCTCCCTTGGGGGAAAATTCCTGAAAGGCAAGGTGAGCCTGCCACAGGGCAATTCCCTGGTGGCATCTCTCCGGCCTCAGCATTGCCACAGGTTCCTCCCTTCTCCATGCTCCTGATTCCCCCGGGCGCTGCTTCGTTTCTTGGGAGCCGCTTGTCTTTGGTTGGATGCATTGCAGAATGCAAGCCACGCGGCCTGGATAGGTGAAGGCGACCTTATCTGGCATGCGCCGCATTTGCTGTGGGCCCGTGGGGGACCTGTGCGTTCTCTCTCGTGCCTTTCCTTTTACGCAAGTGCCTCCCTCTCTCATGTTGCTTTGGTGTGACGGAAAACTGAACTGCTGTGGCAGCGACTGGTCTGCGTGTTCCAACGGACCCAGCGATGCACGGGGCAAATTGCTGAGCAACGGAAGGGGAAAGGCAGGCTCCTGCCTCCTAGCAGCTGGCATTTCTGAAGGCATGCTGGCCCACGTGCTGAGTGCGGATGATGGGAACTGTAGTCCGACACCCCTGGGAGTCTCCAAGCTGGGGGAAGCTGGAGATGAGGCTTCCAAAGGTCCTGAGCACCCCCTGCTCTGGTTCTGGTTCTGGTTTGAGCCAGAGATGTGGCAATAGAATTGAATCAGCGGCATGGGAATTAATTGAGGCTGCAACTCGAATTGAGGAGGCGCTTGGTTAATCAGTTTCAGGCAGAAGATCGGTATTTTTATATTAAAAACATTTAACTGACATCCAGGTTGCACGGGTGGCCTTTCCGTGCAATTTGCTAGAGAGTCAGGACAGGGCTTGCCTTGAACCCTCCACACGCCCATGTTTCCCCACGACAGCTGCCAACCTTCTTCATAACCTGGAAAAAAACATTTAGGAGGAAAAACCAGAAAAGGCACAGAGTGCCTCTAGACTCCACCCGAGTCCCTGACGTGTGCCCAGGTCCGTGCTGCAGAACTCAACTAGTCAGCCAAGATTAAGCCCTGTTGAGAATTCCCTCCCTTTGTCGAGGGCCTTGAGCAATTGCCTGGTCTCTCAGGTGCCAGATTTAATTAAAGAAGCCGCCCACACCCAGCAATCACGCACTCAAGATGGTATCGCTTCCTCTGGCACATGAATGCTCCAGGTGGAGAGCTTTCCTGGGGACCTTCTTGCTAAAGAGGCTTCACATGCTGGGATCTATTTCCAGCTGGGAAATTGCTCCCTTCCATCTGAGACACTTTTTAAAAATAACGAATAAGATGCTGGGAGTCCTAAGTTGTGGGGAGCAATGTCTGTGGGGTGCAGCAGCGCATGGCAGGCCGTGACCATCAGCAGGACTTCTCTGCCGGGTTCTCATCTACCTGTCACCTGCGCCCATCCTGCTCGGCAAGGTGGGGCTACGTGGCACAGCTCTGCAGCTCTGCTGAGGCCCAGTTGAAATGCCGTGCGAACAGGAGATGCGCAGAAAGCCATTTCCTGGGCGACCCTCCCTGCGAGGCCAGACGCCACAGTATTAGCAATGTGCTCCAGGCAGGGGATGGAGAGGGAGCAAGGGGGGGTTTAATGTGCGTCCCTCCCCAAGGTGTGGCAGCTCCAGAGGGCAGGGGATCTTGACCAGAGCACTGGAGGCACAAGAGCCTGGGACCACTGCCTCCCACCCAGGCTGTTGCTGTCGTCTTTCAAAGGGCTGGCAGCTTGAAGAGGGTCACATCAGAGCTGGAGCTCCTCTCCTGCAGCAAAAGATTCAAGGTCAAAGAAAGCAGGACCTTCCTCCTACAGCTTTACACTCAGGGGTGTCCAACCCACGGCCCGCGGGCCGCATACGGCCCAGGATGGCTATAAATGCCGAAACCATAAACCAAAACCATAAACCATAAACCCAAAACCATAAACTTACTTAAAACATTAAGAGATTTAAGAAAGTGATCCTGCGGCCACTGGCCACTGGTACTTGGCACCTGGACTGGGAGCTCATCCCATACCTTGTGGCTGCGGGATTAAGGCCGTTGTAGGGTGTGTGAGCTCCCGTCCCCTTGCTGTGGGTAAAGCGCAGGCTGCCCTGCAGAGGCAGAGAGGGGAGGACCCATCCCGGGCCGAGTCGCTGCACTGGTGCAGCTCACACGCGTTCTGCCAAACTGGTGTGCCGATCTTGCTCGATGCCCTGGCCAGTGGGCCGTGTATCTTTGGACCCTGGACCTTGGCCGAGTTGCAGGAAACATCTCTTTGTTCTTTGGCGAGTCTTTCTGCTTCCCAGCTGGGAGAAACTGCCTAGCAGTCCTTGCATTGAAACCTTCTCAATCCCCTTCTCTCTCTCTGCTGCAACATTCACCTCCTTTTTGTGTGGCATCTAGGAGGAAGAAGGGGCATTTTTCAAAACTCCTCAAGGAGAGCTGGAAGGCAAGCAGGTGGGATGCAGCATGATGCCCTTCCCTTGTCATTAGGGCTGCCCTGTCCTTAATTAGGACAGCCCGGTAGTGCCTTCCTAATTCGAGGGAGGAAAGCGAGTCTTCCCAGGTCTGCTCATCCACGGAAGAAGAGCTCTAACTCTTTCTGAAGTCAAAGCCAGCCAGGGATAATCTTTTAAGCCATTTAATCTGGTCACGGAGTGATGAGTGAGCTATTACATCCAAGAACAGGGCAAGTGCTCTTTTGGGGGAAAAGAGTCTCCCTAAATCAGGCACACTTGGCCAAAAGTTTGGGTTTGCTGTTCTTAAACCCCAAGCAGATGCAACGCTTGCTGCGTGGCTGGGGGTGGGAGCTCCGGCTGCAGTTGATTGAAACGAGGTCTCCTTCTGTGGCATCCCAATGGCTCGGGATTTATTTGGAACAATCCACACCTCAGTAGAAGGATGCTGGGGTGTGCGTGCATGTGTGTGAGTAGCCGTATGGGAATAGGGAACCACAGCAAGTCGGGGAGACGATGACAGAGGGCAGCTGCTGCACTGAGAAAACTCTGGCACCTGCTCGTTTCTTTGATCTCCACTTCCATGCTTCTTATTCTCGGCCAAGGGACATTCAGAACGTGCTCAAAACCCTCTTGCTGCAGTTAGAACGGGATTGCTGCAGGTATTCCGGAAGGGAGGTAGCACAGAGTCCAAGGACTGCTGGCCAGGAAAACCGCCAACCCACCCAAGGTGCTAAGAAGACACCTGAAATCTGCACCATCTTTTCCCAGGATAACTTGCCACCTCCCCTTTTGTATTTCACAGAGCAAAATTTAGTTTCCTTTTCCACTTTTCCTTCCCATTTCCCCTTCCTTCCTACCTTCCCTCCCTCCCTCCCTCCCATTTTTCTCACCTGCAGCTCACCAAGCAAATTACAGAAGTGTCTTGACTTCAATCCTCTTCCAGATTTCGAGAAGTCAAAAATCTTTTCCAAACATGTGTCCTCAAAAAATTCAGAAGCATGCCATCAGTCTAAGAGTACGAGCTTTACCTTCTGCTTTCGCACCTATGAAAGAGCCTTCAGTGACGCAGCGCCATCTGTTCTGTTTGCACCGCTGGCGCATAGCCATCGCTGGCCACAACAGACCTCTTGGTTCTAGGATTCGAGCTCCTTTATACTTCATTTAAACCTTAAAACGAAAGGCCTCATGGTTTGTGTGCGGGGATTTCAGGCAACGGGCCTGGAGCCCAGCTTCTTTAAAGGTCAGCCTTTGTTGCATTTCCTTTATGGTTGTGTCAGGCTGTTTGTGATAACTTGCCCGGCAGACTGATTTTGGCAGGTTGCATGAATTGGTATTTGAACAAAGGACAAAGAAGAGTTGTGAGCAGGGCATCCAGAATCGTTCTCCTTCAGGGCAGCTCTGATAATGGGCCAGGGCACACGGACACCCCTTGCCCTGCCATGCGATGGCTGACAGATGTGCAAACTCCTGGAATCCCGTAGCGGTGCACCGCATGGAGTCCCACGCCGTGGACACACAGTGTCCCCTTGCACTGGCTGTGCCATCGTGCAAGATGGCGTGGCCGTCTGAGGCGGAGGGTTGCAGTGAGTTTTAGGGGTGACTCAGTGGGGGGATCCGACCCATTTGACCCCAACCCACGAGGAGGTGCTTGCATGCAAGCCCCACTGGTGAGCCTTGGAGCAGCACAGTCCCCTGTTCATTTCAGCCGTGCCTCCTGATGGATTGCGGGCTGCCCCGACGGAGAGGCAAGAGGCCTACGTGCACCAATTGCTGGGGAACATGGGCATATGTCTCCCCTGGGCAGCTGGCTGACATGCAGTGGACAGGATGCTGGACTGGATGGACCCCGGTCTGATGCAGAGCGACTCCTCGTATGCCCTCCTGGGGCACCCAGGGGGCATTTAGACTTGCCTCCTCCAGCACCACCAGGCCTGGATCGGTCTTACCTTAGGGCTAAAGTCACACTCTTAGCAGTGCTTGGCCTTGTGGGATGTTTTCCAGAAAGGAAACTGGCTGAGCTGGGGGTGCAGGAAGAGGGAAAACGATGCCGTTGCTTGGCTTTGGTGGAGTGTGAGAGCTGGGAAGGTGCTGTTGTTCATGTGCGTGTATCAAGTCCAGCGAAGCCCACAGCACTTTAACAAACTGAGACCTTAGGGACAGCTGCCGGGGCTCAAGAAATGCCTTCGGTACTAGACTGCCTGGGGGTCTCCGTTTATTCTCCATTTAGTCATGTCTTGTCCACTTCCTCGTATGGTCTTTCTCCCCGGAGCCATCCCTGCGACAGCCTAAAACTCGACAAAAAGCTCCGGGAGAACCAACTTCCTTGGCAGCCTCGACTCATCCTGCAGCGGTAATAAGCTGGGTTTAGTGCCGCAGCCATCTCAGCTTCCCGCTCAGGAAGGTTGTTTCTCAGAAAGATAACATTCTTGTGGAATTAGTCCAAGATAAAACTGAGAAGTGCTCTTATGTGCATGTGTGTATTGATTCAGGGATCATATTTGTTTAAAGTTCAAGGGCAAAGAACCACGCAGGTGTTCTTGTCCTCTGCTACAAGGCGAGAAATACAGTTCTTGAATTAGTGGGGGGAGGAGGAGGAGGAGGAGAGGAGGAGGAAGGCAATGAATCACCAAGCAAGGAGGGCCAGGCCACATTAAGTGCAAACTGAACCTGTGTAAACAGAAGCTCTTTTCTGCAAGCCTACGGATAAATCCAGCCTGTGTAGATGCCGTACTCCGAGATATGTAAAGTCAAAGACCTGCACTGGAGTAAGTCCAATGGGGTATCAGGGAATGTGAAATCCAGTTGCCCGAACTGCTAACACCAGTCGGGCTCCACTGGACTCTCTGGGATTCCTGGGCCACAAGATTCAGAAAAGTCCATGACACATTCACCAGGTCCGGATCTCAAAGATCGCACTGAGCTGTGCAAGCACGTTGTCGTTAGTCTGCTTTTATGCCTGGCGGTTTGGCTGAGCTTTGCACAAACCTTCCTAGGTGATGATGCAGCAAACAGAAAGTTTGTGGTCTCAAGATGGCCATGCTCCCCACTTTCAGTGACTTCCGGGGTTTTGTGCAGCCTCCCCCCTCTCATGTTCCCCTTTTCTAAGTTCTGGGGTTTCTCTATCCAAAGCAATTAACCCAATTTAAATTGCCACTTCAGGGCTTCTGTTTCTGGATTCTTTGCAGGATCAAGTTTGGCTCCTGTACGCCTTCCCGCCCGGGTATTTCCTTTCTCTGCCTTTTTATAAGTTCCATCACACAAGGTTAGAGTTCCATTACAGTTCCCTCCCCGCCCCAGAAGGTGAGGAGCTGCTCAGGGCTCTGAATGTTACAAAGGCACCAGGCCCCGATGGGTTACACCCGAGAGAACTCAGGGCTTGGCAGGGGAACTCTCACGTCATCCGGCCTCCATTTTTGAGGTTAGGACCCCGAGGGTCTGGAATGGGCTTCCACGGGAGGTGGTTGAGGCCCCATTGGTGATGGTGTTCAAGGATAAGCTGGACATGCACATGGCAGGCATGTCATGAGTGGAGCTGGCTGGAGCCGGGGGTCAGACTAGATGGCCTCAGGAGACCTCTTCTGACCCGTTCTGTGTTTCTAGCCACAAGCTAGTGTTGCAGTTAAGCCAAGGCTAGCATGGTATCATTTAATGGCTCTTTATTCCATTCTGAAAAGGTGGTGGAGATGCTATGGGTGAGCTATCACAAGAGTCCTGAAACGCGCCTTCCGTATGATGGGAAAGGGTGGGTTGGTGACGCCACTGGCTCCTGACCCGTCAGTGCTGCGCACAAGTGGCTTTTGCCATAAGCACTCTGAGCTGGCTTCCCCCGAGTGAAGTCGGGGGGTGTCTCCAGATGCTGGGCTCCTAGTACTATTACGTGGTCGGCGTAGGGCAGTTGTTCTATCTTTTCCTTAATGGATTTTCTGCTATAAGAGAAAAAAAGGGAAGCAGCAACAGCAGAAAAACATGGGAGGGTTACACATGGCTGTTGCGTGTTGACCCTCCATGGAAGAGGCAAAGCAATGGGGCCATTACAGCCTTGCCTGGAAGCATCTTGAGAAAGAAAATTGTACCTTTCAGTGCGAGGCAGAAGCAGGAGAAACCCACCCAATGGGCTTTGACCGAGATCCTGTTTTCTCCCTACAGATGTTCGGTTGCGGCTCTGTGGCTCAGATCGTGCTCAGCAAAGGAAGCCACGGACACTTTCTGACAGTCAACCTGGCGTTTGGCTTTGCTGTGACGCTTGGGATTTTGATCGCTGGACAGGTTTCAGGTATGGACAGGAGATTTATGGGTCCGATTGTCTCCCCTGCACATGGAAGAACCTGGCCTTGTTCAACAGCAAAGAGGGGCTTCCATGGTGGAACTTCTGTCCACAGAAATGTTATTGCCCACGAGCAGAAAATTCTCATGTTCTCAAGGAGCTGAGAGCAAACCTTTAGGGGTCACTGATCTGTGACTAAAACCCCAGTGAACTTCAAATAGACATGCGCCCGTTTTCACATTTACAACCTACCGAACTATCCCCCTCATGGCCTTCCATAGTAGCTTTCTTTATAAAGACTGGACTGAAATCATCAACTTCATGACTGGAAAAGATGCAGTGACTGAAGGAAATGGCAGACAACGATGATGAGAATAACAGTAACAATAAACCAATAATGAGACAGCCGATCCCAGTCATTCTCCATTTGGCAGAAATTCCCCTTCTGTTTATTTGAAGTTATTATGGATGTAGGTAGGACTGGGCTGTGTGGGGTCACCACAGCTCATGAGTCCTGTGCACACCACCTGGTACCAGGGAATTCTCCTAGCTGGACAGGACCTGGACAGGTCTAAAGACAGGGGGATCCCAAGGGTGCTGCCAGTGGGCAGAGTCTGGAGGTCGCGGATGGAGCTCAGTGCCCCTTTGCCGTGTCAGCCGACCTTGGCTGCTCAGTGCAAGGTTTCCCCAGGTTTCGGTATCGCAGCCATCGGTTTTCAAGTCTCTGTCCTGTGCTGTCCTTCAGGTGGACTCAATCCAGGCTGAAGCAGAGCTTTCCACCGCCAAGGGAAGGCGGGGTGAGAGAGAGAGCTGGCAGTGCAAAGCTTGTTCCTGAGAACAAAGCGCTGCTGACAGACAGAGCTGGAATGAAGGACGTACCAGAAACACCCTGCCCACTTTTCATGGCAGACCGGCCCTGAAATAGTCTCAGGCGTGAGTCAGACAGACTCCAGCTTTTGCACTCCAGTGGTGCATTCTTTGCACCTGCCCCTTGTACACTTCCATCGCGGCACACGGATGCCGGCTGTTTCCCCCGAGATTTCCCACGGGGCCTTGAAGGACCGTGCAGGCCTGGCAGATCCCCCCAGTAACATGGCCAGGGGCACCCTTTCCCTCTAGCTCGCGCCCGGCAATTAAAAGATGGGCTTCTAACTCTCCGATATTTCACAGGTGGCCATTTGAACCCGGCAGTCACCTTTGCAATGTGCCTCATGGCCCGGGAGCCATGGATCAAGCTGCCCGTTTACGCCATTGCGCAGACCGTGGGAGCGTTCCTCGGGGCAGGCATCGTCTTTGGCTTGTACTTCGGTAAGTGGCTGACGCCAGGCGAGGAGCGATCTGTGGCTTTTCGTGCTAAGTTTCTGCCTTCACAGGGAGCGTGGTTTCCCGCAGCAAGTGTAGGAAAGCCCTTTGCAGGCGTCCTCTGAGCTACGTGGCCCAAGACAGGAGGAAATTCTCCCGCGTGAAGGTGTGGGGACCTGGTGCGTTTTTGGCTCATGGTGACTTGGGCTTGGCCAGATAGGTCTCCCTTGCTTTGAACCCAGATGACCCCAAGGAAAGAGCCACCTCCCTTCACAGCCTAATAAGGGGATCTGGAAGTCACCATGGCTTCTCCCGGAAGGTGTTAGGAGACTCGGTCTTTGGGTAATTCTGGAGAGAGCAGCCTTGTCTTGTCTGTATATTCCTTTGGTGGTCACAACTAGTGGCTCAGAGCTCAAGCTTAGAGCGCATGACTTATCATGTCCTGAGATCCAGGTCAGGCCCCTGTACTTCCCAATTCCTGCCAGAAAGCAAGAACAAGCCAGAAAGATGCACGGGCCAGTTTGCAATTTTCTTACACAAATCGCTGCTCTCTCCCCTTGAGGGAAAGCTCACGGAGCTGTTTTATGCGCTAGAGAGGTCCATCCAGCCCAGATCAACTACCTTCGGTTCTTCAAGTTCTCAGGCTGAGGACCTTAGAAACATAGAAACATAGAAACAGAGCGAGTCAGAAGGGGTCTCCTGGGCCATCTAGTCTGACCTCCGGCACCAGCCGGCTCCGCTCACGACATGCCCACCATGTGCATGTCCGGCCTGTCTTTGAACACCCTCCCCGATGGGGCCTCAACGACCTCCCGTGGAAGCCCATTCCACGCCCTCGGGGTCCTGACTGTCAGGAAGTGCTTCCTGGCATCCTTCTCGCTCCAACCAACGAGCCGGGGCCAGAAGCTGCATTCTCCCTGCCGCATAGCCATGTGCTGGTGCGGAGCTTCGGCTGTGTTTTTGCCTCAGCTCTGTTAACAGATGGTTTTGGTTCTGGTGGGCAGAAGAGCTCCTGGCAGCTTTTCCATCTTCTTTATCTTAGCCAAGTTTTCCTGGTAATGAAAGAGACAAATGATCCAGCGTGAGGAAATGGGAGGGTCACGCTTTGAAGATGCCTCTGTCTTGACTCTCCTGTGAGCATAGCATGTGGTTGCGCAATAAAAGGTCCCACCCGGAAGTGCCCAGAATCAGGGATGGGAAGAAATCGGTTCCTCTCACATGTTAATGTGAATTTGCTTAGTCTCGCACTTTCAAAACGTAACATGAACTAAAATTTTAAAGCTTGCAGTTTTCTGGATTTCGGGGTCGAGTGCTCCAACATGCCTGCAAAAATGTGCATATTTGAGTCAGGGGAACACAAATGTGTGTGAGTGTTCGTCAGATAATGTTAAACTGCACCATATTAGGAAAATTGTTTGTGGAAATGTGTACATTAAATGAGCGCCAGTGTGGGCAGGTGCTTTCGAGGGCTAGACTGGGGCACAGGACTTCTGGATTCTGGTCCCCACTTGGCCATGAAACTCTTTGGAAAACATTTTAAATTGCTTCGGGTTCCTTACAAGGGTAATAAAGGCAGGATATAAATCCAAACAGTAGTAACAGTAGTACTGATACTCCATTAGGAGTAGGGGGCGGCCTTCGAAGGCAAAATAAATAAATAATGTTTGCAAGTGGGGAGACAAAATGTCCAATAGGGAGGTGCACCAAGGCACATAAAAATCTTGATGCACACTTTTAAAAAAAGAGCTCTTATGGCTAGCGATGAACTAAATTTCAGATCGCAAAAGCTGACAGAGTTTGGGACCCGTGGCTCTTGCCATTCCTGGCTCATGTAACTTAACAAGGGTGAAATCCAGCGGCCGAGCCTTTCATGGCCTTGGAATGTGCTTACCTAGCGCACAGGTGAACTTTGGCACCTTCTTTTTGTGCTGACAACGCAAGGCGGCAGGTAATGCATGATGCGTAATAAGAAGTCAGCAATTGCTTCATCCTTCATGATCTGACTGTTAGGACCTAATGAGACAGTTCCCGGAGGCAGCGCCAGTGAAGGGTCGGAGTAGGACCAGTGGCTCCAGGATCCGGTCTGGTAGAGCAGCTGCGGGGACCTGGGCAAGGGGGTGTGTTTGAGGGACCCCTGGGCAGCAGGTCGGTCCCTGGGTAACAGAATGCTGGACTTGGTGGCCCTTCGGTCTGGCCTTCCTCTCGTCTTACCTTAATGCCAGATGCCCTCATTCCCAGTCCAGGCCGTAGACACACCTGAGCTCCGGCCGCGAAAGCGAATCCCTTTTTCCACAACCAGGCCGCTTTTACATTTTCCCCTAGGAATGGAGGAGCAACCACCAGATTTCTGAAGCAGGCAGGTGCAGGCCCTTCCTCACTGGAGGGATTCTGACCCAGGAAGCATCGAGCCTGAATCCCGAAAGGGCTACCCGACTCCAGAACAGAGAGACGTTGAATACGCGGTCTTCTGCTCTGTTGGGAGCCCTCTTGACTTCAGTGGGCAGATGAATGGGCATCTCTCTTGTAAGCTGTCTCTGTGCAGTCCCATGGAACGCAGCAGAGGGCCAGCGATGGATGCAGTGGAGCTCTGAGGGCCATTGTTTTCGATGGGAGAATTTTATGAACTTGTGCCTACATCTCCCCATTAGAAACAGCAGGATTTAAAATGCCCTTCATTTCCCCCTGCAACGCAGGATTCAGCTTCTCTAGCGGGCGATTGGAATGACGCTCATGGGGTGACACCTCCATTCCAATCAAACCTTTGTGTGTTTTATTTTCCAGATGCCATTTGGGCATTCGCTGGGAACCAGCTGTTGGTACTGGGTCCCAACGGCACCGCGGGC
Source organism: Varanus salvator macromaculatus (assembly GCA_023646645.1). Classification (NCBI taxonomy): domain Eukaryota; kingdom Metazoa; phylum Chordata; class Lepidosauria; order Squamata; family Varanidae; genus Varanus; species Varanus salvator. The sequence continues at coordinate 263,896 of JAIXND010000827.1, read as the reverse complement.
ATTTTCGCGACCTACCCGTCTGAGCACTTGAACTCTGTGAATGGCTTCTTCGACCAGGTGAGAGTTGGAGGCTGGTTGGGGGTCACATGGCGATCTGCGCATGGATCTCTTGGTGTTTTAATTTCAGCCTGGAATCAGCAGCATGAACCGAGCTGGGTCAGAACAACAGTTCTGGAAGAAACAGGGTTTACCCTGTTGGTGCCATTTCTCAGATCCGAATTGTCCCTCCAAAGCCTTTACCGGTCCCAGTCAACAGTGGGCACTGCTACAACTCAAAATGGCAGGTTGCCAGCCATAAGAGGCACCAGTGGTGGAATACCTGCCATAATAGCTAAATGGAACCTTCTTGGACAGGAGCAGTATAGCTCTAAAGATGCGATGCTAGGAGAAAACGGGCGAAAGACACCACTTTCTTTCTTTGCCTGTTGCCTGCATCCAGCTGAGAGCCAGTTGTCTGGGAATTTTGGAGACAAAATGGTGGAATAGATCCACCCTTTGACAGCCTGGCACCCTCCCAGTGTTTGAGACTACACCTCCCATCATCACTGATGATTGCCATGCTGGAGGGAAGAGGGAATGATGGAATGGTGGAATTTGGCCTGTTCCAGAGAGGCTCTTCTTAGATTCTTCAGTTCTTGAAAGGGCTTCTATCACAGGGTTGTTGTTGTGGCGATAAAACTGAGTGCAACATGAGGCGGGTGATGTAGGCTGGTTTGAACTCCGAAGGAAAAAGGGGGATATAAGTCAAATGCGAGCCATTGAACAAATTGTCTTCCTCGTCTTCTCCCCGCTCAAAGTTCATCGGCACCGCAGCTTTGCTGGTCTGTGTCCTGGCGATCGTGGACCCCTACAACAACCCCGTGCCCCGGGGACTGGAGGCGTTCACCGTCGGCTTCGTCATCTTGGTCATCGGCACCTCCATGGGCTTCAACTCTGGATACGCCGTCAATCCCGCCCGAGACTTCGGTCCTCGCCTCTTCACAGCCATTGCCGGCTGGGGCTCGGAGGTCTTCACGTGAGTGCCCTCCCCACCGCCCCACACGCGTGCTGGCCTGCCGGGCCAGAAAATGACCCCGTGCAGCCGGCCGTGCGCAGAGGGCACTTTTCACTTGTGAGCGGCGCACCAGAGGGCGGTACCTGCTCGGTAGCGTCTCTTCATCAGGGCCGTTGTGAAGGATGTAGACCTGGGGTGCCCCTGGCATTAATAGCCGAGCAACTCAGAGCAGGGGCTTAAAGTAACGACAGGACAAGATGGCTCTGGAGGATTGATATTGCAGAATCTGTAGGCCGGAACAAGGTCAGAGGGGCGTCACAAGGACAGTGCTCTGACTTGGTTAACTAGCCTTGGACGTGTCATCAAGTCCAGATGGAGGCGCGTAAACGGCTTCTTCCTTGGATAGGCTGGCCTCAGGGTTTGGCCCCGGGCTGAGCCCACCCACCAAATATCTCAGCTCCTTGTAGCAGAGCTCCCTCAGTGCTGCAGGACCCCCTTGAGCGATTCAGGGCGAGAACAGCTCCTCATGCAGCCTTGAGATGCATGTCAAGACACGCTCCTGGTTTTGCCAGGATATTATCTCAGTACAATGAGCAGTCAACATGTCCTTACCTGACCTTGTGAGATCAACACAGTTCATGGAGTCTCTGGATCTATTGCACAAAATGGCAGGGGGTTGTCTAGGGTTAGCTTTGGAGAGTGGAAGGCCAACATTGGCCACCTGCGAGAGAGCTGCTGGTCAGGATGCGCTTCCTGAGTGGGAACCAGCACCCTCTTCAGGCAGCAAGAACAAGCTGCCTGAAGGAACCCCAGGGCTGGGTTTGGGCAGCAAGGAGATCCACGTGAGGGGTTAGTGTGGGTTGAGCAGGAGTGGTAGCTGTGGAACCCATGTGTTGTCTGAACCCAGGAACCCAAGGATTGCTTTTCATTCACCATGATTGATCCTCTCAAAGCCCACCAACCCATGGCTCCTCAGCAACCCACACTCAGTACTCAGCCACGGAGTGTGATTTATTGTGTTGTCTGAACTCGGCTAATAGCCGGGTTCAAACAGAACGATAAGCCGTGGTAGTTTTGTTTCAGAGCGGCTTTTGATGTTGTGAGAACCCAGCCGTGTGGTTTTTGACCACGCATAAACCACCTTGGTGAGATTCGGACCACATGACAAACCTTGTTGCAACAAGCATGACTCGCAACCCACAATGGCTCATCACATTGTGCAAGCCCTGGCAAGGCAGGAGCAGGAATGCATGGAGTGGAGCAAGCAGGAGAACTCCTCTGCAGGAGGGTCTTTGGGGTTCCCGCGGGTGAAATTTCGGGAGGCACAACGGCAGAGTAGAGGGGTGGAGAACCGGAGAACGCTCACGCCGAACCTCCTCCCCTTGCCCCAATGGGCCATAAGGACGTGTCTGTTTGTCGAACTGCTCCCATGGGTCAGGAGCCAAAGGGCTAGCAGTCAAATGAGACAGGAGTTAGTATTATTACTGAGAATGCTAAGGGTGTGTACGAGCGCTATCCTGTGCGTGTTTAGTGAGAATATGCCCCACAGTTGCTTGCAGCTGTAGAACATTTCCACATCTAAACATCGATAGGGTCACACCTTTAAAAACTTTGGATAATTTAAAATATGTACATTGTTTTCATATCTTAAAACTGTGAGTTGCCCAGGGCCTTCTCCTTCTGGGTTGGAAGTGAGCTCAGAAATCATTTAATACGTAGGAGCGATCAAGAGGAAGACAAGGCGCGATGCTTTAAGACGGTTCTGAAGTAAAGATCAGCGAGAAGACAGCGATGGGTCAGGTGTGTGCCCAGTGTGAGCCTGTACTTAATCTTCCCTTTCTTCTGCCCATCCCTTACAGCACCGGGCGGCACTGGTGGTGGGTTCCCGTGGTCGCCCCTTTCCTGGGCGCCGTCGCTGGCGTGGCCGTCTACCAGCTGATGATCGGGTGCCACGATGAACCACGCCTGGAATCCAACGAGGAGGAAACCGTCAAACTGTCCAACGTGAAGCAGAGAGACAATGTTTGAGGCCGCCGGGGGAAGCGGCTTTGCCCCTTTTCGTGCCTATGGACAATTTTTGAATGCACATACAAAGGACATTAATCACCAAAGAGAAGAGGAAGAACAACAAGGCCGACCCACGGCAGGAGTTCTGGGTTGGGGTTTCCTTTACCCTCACTGAGTTAGTTTTCTTTGTCCCTGGTTTCTTTGCATACCCTTGACTTTGCTTTAAAGTTGCATATCAAGCTGCACACCTGCGCACTGTTGCGCAAGTGTGGCCTTCCTCGGCTTGTGCTGGGAACCGTGTGACCCTAGTGGCCAAAGCCCCAGAATTGGCTGTTGTCCAGCCAGCGCCTTGGGCTTCTTCTCTCGCCCAGTGCCAGCAGGTGTGCAGCTGCGGACGTCTCTTGGCAGGAGATGGCTTTGTGCGAATCTTTGTACATAGTTCTGGAGCCACTGGGTGGGTTTGGGCTGGGAAGCGGATTGTGCGGTAGCTGCTTATCAGTACACGGGCCTGAATGCTCGGGCACCTCGGCTGTACTGCACTGGAGTCATCCCTGCACGTTCTGAACCGGGGAAGGGGGCTTTTCAATCATTTCCTCAGAAGACGCGGCACAGATGGAAGGAGCGGGGTTTCCGGATTAGAGATGAGCAAGGCAAATCTTCCCCTGGGACTGCTGCTGAGGAAAACGTTGCTTTACAGGCGTTCCGAAGTGTGCAAGATGCATGACAAAGGTGTCACCTGCGGCTCTTTGCGGCCTGCCACTCAGAAGCCATCCAGCTTTCATAAGCGTGTATGCATGCATGCAGGTCCTTTGCTTCAGGCCAAGTCTTTTTTCTTTCCTTTCTCTTACCCCATTTATTCAAACATCCCCAGAGAGAGCTCGAGGTTCCATTCACACCCTCTGGGTTACATCTGGCACAAAGCCGAGCAAGCTTCTAATTAGTGGACCTAACAGCAGCCCACTAATTGCAAGCATGAATGGGGGCTGAATTGTTCTCCGAAGGCTTTTCTTGCGCTACAAACTAATTCTTCCCTCCATGCCAATTGTGCAGTGCGGAAGACACTGGCGGGAAGTACCGCAAGGAGCCATTCCTTGTAGGATGCCACTTCCCAGCATGCATTGGTGCAAAGCAGATGCTCTTGGCACCTGGGACCAGCTAGGCGGAGTCGCCCTTTCCCTGTCCAGATACCTCTCCGGGAAGCTGGAAAGCAGACGAGCACGCTGATGATGCCCATGGTTTGGAAGCTGGACTCTCCTTTCGTATACACCAGGGGTGGCTACATCCCTTTGCGCATGGTACACAAGGCTGCCCGACATTCCTTTCGGGACGCTTGCTTGCTTGCTGGAAAAGAAGCCGTGCGCACACTGGCTCTTTGGGAAGGGAGAGCTTGGTTTGTGATGCTTCCCACTCCAGCTGCACTGAGCTAACGCAACTTCGTACAAATCACAAAGCTGCCATTGCCTGGGTGAATCTTGTCTCCTACGACTCCCGGGGGCTCCTCACAGTCCCAGGCAGCTAAGGGTCCTCTTCAGCCCTGCTTCTCAAAGTCCTGCTTCCTGCATAGGCTTGGGGTTCGTGCTTTCAGGTAGCTCATCTATTTGTGATGCCAACTTGGCCACCTGGTCGACTTCACCACCTGGAGTTGCGGAGGGGCGGAACAGATGACACCACGTTGGTTTCTCTTGTGGGGGGAGCACGAATCATTCCCCCCACACTCCAGTCCCTCAGTGTTAATCTGCAGGTCATTGGAAAGGTGCCTCCATTTTTTCGTTAGGGGACAGAAGTGCATTGTGGGAAAGGTTCCGTTGTAAGATAGGACGAACATCCTTGTACCTGGGCTTTCGAATCTGATGCATACCTGTAACCGGACATGTAGATCCTGCAGAATTTGTAAAGTGTCTACCATTTGTATTTACATTTTTTAAGATAAAATAAATTCATATAAACACTGCATACTTGCTGCTTCTGGGTTATTTTATTTGCTAATCAGTTCATAATAAAAATGTTGACAGTGGAAATGCCAGATCATCTACTGTTCAACATTCCCCATACCAATTAATGCATTAAATTCTTCCGGTCCAACCTGAGAATCCTGTGGATATCATGCAATTTATTAATTTTAGTGATAGCATAAAGGATAAATTCAATAATAAAAGAGAAGAAGCCCAAAATATAAAGACAACCATCTAAAGATAAGGGTCCAAATTGGCATACAAATTATAAATGCATGTTATGATAAATTTGCAGCTAAATATTTTGGCTGCTTTCCAGGCCTGCTGGTTTTCACTTGGGATAATAGTCTGTGTGGGAGGGACCACCACAAAGAAGGCCCCGATTCTACTAGAACTCAATCCAGCTGCAGGTCTAAACATACGGGAGGAGGAAAGTGCTGCAAAGACTACTTGTGGAGCCGCGACAGAGAACAGTCGAGGACGCCTGGAGCCAGAAGGCCAGCCTGGTATTATAAGAGCCAAATTGAGGCTCCGTTGTAGATCAGACTTGAGGATGCCCATGAAGTCTTGTGCCCCAGTTAGACAGATGTCTGAATGGGTGTCCAGATCTGGAGAGACCTGCTGAAGGAACCTCTCGCAACGTGCTGCCATCCACAACATGCTCCTTGCTGAACGAGAAGCCCGAGAGTTCCCCGGCCATGCTGGCGTTCCCTGGGCACAGGCCAGAGCAGCCAGCGGGGTGCTTCCGACTGGCATCTTCAGGGAAGGGCGAGCGCCCTGCTCAGCAGAGGCATGGAGATCCCGAGGCCGCGCTGCAGGGCCAAGCCAGTGAGGGTCCGGGTGTGTTCACAGGTGTTCCCGCCCCTCCACAAAGGGAGAGACACTCCCCAGCTTTGGCTCTCCTGACTGGGCCGCAACATGTCCCCCTGCAGCCGGGGTTGTGCTTGAGCTGAGCATCAGGGCCAGGGGCAGAGAGGGGATGTGCAGCAAGTTCAGGGCTGGGCACAGAAAGAGGCGGGGAACTGAGGATTAAGGAAAGCGCATGTCTTTGCTTAGGCTCCAGCTTTTCCTTGGCTTCCACTTCATGGGCTGGAGGGCAGGAAGTCTGGCCAGAAACTCTGCATGTGCCTGTGGGACATGATGTCCAGCCCTCCCTCTGCTTTGGAGATGGGTGGCCACGGGTCCTCCTTTGCAAAGGACTGTCTCTCTGAAGTGCCTCTCGGTCTCAAGAGAAGGAACTGTGGGAAGGAATAGTTCGGCGTCCTTGGAGCTGCCCGTCAGCGGCGCCTGGCCCACAGACAGAGCAAGACACCCAGCCCACCTGGCCACGGTATTTCTACTGAAATTATACCATTTATTTCTAAATTTGCATCTCTGCATATATTAGCATGCAGAGATGTTATGCACAGTACTGTCCTCTTTTGCCCTCTTGGTGTTTTCCAACTGTCCATCCCACATTCCCAACACACTTGCTCTAACCAGGTTGTGCATTTAATGTTGGTCACTGTGTACCTTGGATTTTTAGGCTTCTGGAAACAATGGTTTCTCCTAACACACCCTTCATTTCCTTGGTTAAAGAGCTTGACAAGCTAGAGTGCAGGTTGTCATTGAACTGTGGGTTGTTGTGTTGTGTGACTTCCCCTGTGCTAACAACCCCTGTGTTCACAATTTAACCAAAACATGCTGGGTTCTCTCACTACAGACCATGGTGAAACAGTCTGGAGCCAGGAGACCCGAATCAGTATTTCCTCCCCTCTGTATCAGTAGCACAGGAAGAACTAACTCCCAATCTGGGATTAAGCCCTGCTTTTTCTTTGCAAAATTCCGCTTTTAGTATGAATTTCAGTGCTGGCACCCAAAGTCTCCCTGTCTTGGCATTTGTCTTGTCTGGGAACAAGAATGGATGAATCTCACAGGTTTGCCTTCTTCTGCATTTGAATTCAATACACCTCTCCTGCTTCCCAGTGTTCTTTCGATCCCATACATGAAGAAAATGGAAAATTGTGTTAAATTCTTATAAAAAGCAAATGGAAAGGAAATTCTCACCCATCCACAACAGCCAATGACAAAGGAAGAGCCACTTCCAGTTTGTGCTGTTCCCAAAGAGGCTGCCGGTCTCGTTTAGCAGGAATACAGCTGAATTCTCAGGAAATTCACAGGAAAAGCTGGGCTTTTAAGAGCAAAGCGTGGAATGGATGAATCAACCAGGTTCTACTAATGTGAAGTTTTGCTTTTTGCCCCAGAGAAATTTGCAAATTTTGTCAAGTTTTTTAAAAAATAAAGTGAGCCAAACAAAATTCTTGCCTGCCTCTATTTGGGAATGGCAGTGATGAGGTTTTATATGGAAGGCCTAAGGTTGAAATCCTCACTCCCAGGCCTTGTCGGCAGCCCTTGTCTGACATGCTCTCCAGATGTGTTGCACTACCCTGGCAGGGGATTATGGGAGTTGTAATCCAACAGATTTGGAGGGCCCAGTTCAGGGAAGGTCAGGACCACCAGCTCAGAGGCACCTTTGGCTAGCAAGTGAGAGAAAGCCATTTTTCGTAGCCCAGACTTGCCCAAGCATCTTATCTGACCCGGGATTTCAGCGGCCGCCGTGGTACCTTTGACCCTTCACAGCTCTTCAGAGCTCACCTTGGTGCTGCTTCCTGGAAAACGGGCTGAGAGAGGAGCAGAAGCAACAGAGAACATGCCCTGGGCGTCAAAAAGAACACGTAATGGCATTGAAGAACACTCCTTGAAATAACATCTTTTCTTTTTGAGATTTCATGGAAGGAGCTTTCAATGTTATCTTGACTTGATCTGGTTGGACCAAGGTGCCTCTCCCCTTGCTGGGAAGGTGTGTGCCTTTACTCCCAGGTGTGTGGGAGCAGCCGTGCGGCGGACTTCAGGAAGGCAGGCGCATTCCCATCGCCAAGTGTCTTAGCATCTCTGCAGGGGTTTTGTTTCCCTGTCAGGTTCTTTGCAAGACCAGACAAGCTCGTGCCAGGTCAGTTCAGAGAGCGTGCAAGCTGCGCTTAGTACGCTTTCTGACACAGATACCCAAGAAACCAGAGACACGGCCGGGTGGAGACAGCAGGTTGCTTCACTGTGCAGGCGTTGGCATCAGCAGGCGATGCACCTGAAAATGCAGGTGTGGCTGCGAGCCTGGAGACTTCCTGCAGTCGAGATGTTGGGGATTCTCCATGTTGCTGGGAGCTACCAAAGAATTAGACGGACGGCAAACCTGACAGTGCTGCCACGGGGGAGGCCTAAGGCAGCTGCATATATCTCACCAAAAAAAAGAGGAAACCCTTTGTCCCAGACGAGGACAAAATCGGCGTGGCTTTGCAGCAGAGCTGCTCATGCTGATGTTATGCATATATTGATCCAAACGTGGGAATATTAACCCTAATTTTAACAGGTGCACTTCAGATCCCATTAAAGCAGAAGGACAACCGGTGCTGACTGCAGGGGATTCATAACCCCTGAGGTGAGACACCCTTTCAGGCTCCCCCCCCCCCCCGCAGTGAATATCCCTTCTCCCCACCATTATAACCAGTTGTGATTGATTGATTGATATTTTTATTTATTTATTTTATTAAAACATTTATAGGCCGCCCCATCGCAACAAAGCCTCGGGGCGGCTAACAACATCAATTAAAATACAATAATAATAAAACAATTCTAATTTACCCCTCCCTCCCACGGTGCATCTCGGCAACTAAGAAGACCTGATTAAATAAACATAAACAACTAAATAAATTAAATAAACAACATAACTAAACAAACCTACACAATGATCCAAATAAACAAACAACAAACCACACAATAAATTAAACAAAATCTACATTTAATAATTAAAATAAGACTTAAATAAAAACGTCTTCGCCTGGTGCCAAAAAGCAAATAACGATGGCGCCAGGCGAACCTCTCCAGGGAGCGCATTCCATAGTTGGGGCGCCACTGCCAAAAAAGCCCTCCTCCGGGTGCTCACCCATTTCACCTCCCTCAAAGAGGGCTCCCAGAGAAGGGCCGCTGTTGCAGATCTTAGAGGGCGGGAGGGCATATAAGAGCGCAAGCGGTCCATTAGGTATCCGGGTCCCAAGCCGTTTAGGGCTTTATAGGTCAACACCAGCACCTTGAATTGGGCCCAGACTTCAATGGGGAGCCAGTGAAGCTGACGGAGGACTGGGGTTATATGAGAACAACGCCCAGTCCCCGTCAGCAACCTGGCAGCTCTGTTTTACACCAATTGAAGTATCTGGACCGTCTTCAAGGGTAGCCCCACGTAGAGGGCGTTGCAGAAGTCTAATCGGTGGTCTATAAATATGCACCTTTATAGACCACCTGTACTGCCGAGGCCTTCCCAGGTGGCTTACAATACACCAACATATTAAAGCTTAATAAAACACATTAAAAACACCAATGAGTTAAAACATCTGTAATAATAGCATAAAAATTGCTGCAGCATTCAGGGGCTGAGCGTAATTTTTTTCCCATAAAGGTGATGGTTCCTCCTCTGTTCTCATCATCGCGACCGTTTCTGTGCTGGACAGGCCGAGTGGGCAAGCAAGAGTGGGCAGAGTCCGTGGCACCCCCTGCGGCTTCCCACTGTTGCCCGGACCACGGCCGGAGGGCTGTGAGGCTGGAAAGGGGG